>JAVQMF010000054.1:29397500-31897500 GCA_032878935.1 Erythrophleum fordii | reverse complement strand
GCTCGAATATAAGTAATACGAACTTCTTTTTTCTCCAGAGCCTCCTACTAAACATCTCTTGGAACCTTATCATATGCCTTCTCTAAATCGATAAACAGCATATGCAAGTCTTTTTGGTTTGTTTGATATTTCTCTATCAATCTTTGTAACAAGTATATCACTTCCATGGTCGACCTATTAGGCATAAAACCAAATTGATTCTCTGTAACTTGAATCTCTTATCTTAATCTTCACTCAATAACCCTCTCCCATAACTTCATAGTGTGGCTCATTAGTTTAATCCCTCTATAATTTGCACAGTTTTGTATGTTCTTCTTATTTTTATAAATAGGAATTAAAGTACTTCTCCTTCACTCGTTCATCATTCTCTTGGATCTTATAATCTTATTAAATAACTTTATGAGCTAACTTATACCTTTCGCTCCTAAGCCTTTCCACACCTTAATAGGTATATTATCTGGTCCTGCTGCTCTATTATGCTCCATCCTTTTTAAAGCTTCTTTTACCTTTGACTTTCGAATCTTACGATAAAAGGTATACTTTTAATTTTTTTTTTGTGGTGTTTAGCCTATCTAAGTACCATGAGATCTCACATTCTTCATTAAATAGCCTATGAAAATAGCATTTTCACTTTTTCTTAATATCCTACTTTGTAGTTAGGACTCTCTCTTCTTCATCCTTAATGCATTTCACTTGGTCTACGTATCTTGTCTTTCTCTCTTTACTTTTAGCAAGTTTTTAAATATTTCGTTTCCCATATTTAATACTTAAGGATTGATAAAAACCATCAAATCCCCTAACTCTCACTTCGCTCACCGCCTTCTTCGTGTCTTTCTTAGCTACTTTATATTTTTTCCAATTTTTCTCACTTTCACATAAAGATCACACTTTATAACATTCCCTTTTAACTTTAACCTTATCTTGTTTGCTTGTATCCCATCACCAAGATTCTTTATCTCTAGGTCCAAAATCTTTTGATCCCCCAAGTGTTTCTTTTGCAACCTTCCTAATTCCTTTAACTATCTCGTCCTACATATCATTAGCACTTTTGTCTCTTATGATCCTTCCTCCAAAATCCTTTTCTGTAAACTCTTTCCTTTATCACCTTTCAATTGCCACCACTTTATCCTTGACACCCTCTCTTAGCCTTTGCTATTTACTATCATCTTAATTTGAACATCCATTATTAAGACCCTATGTTGTGTAGTCAAACTCTTTTCAGGTATAACTTTGCAATTAATGCAAAGCTTTCTATCCACTTTCTTTATTAGAAAAAAATATATTTGAGAGCATATTCTTTCTCTTTTATACATGATTAGATACTTTTTATGTTTCTTAAAACAAGTGTTAGCTTTAGTAAAATCAAACGTTAATAAAAAGCCTAAAATAGTTTTACCCTCTACATTTGCTTCTCCTAAACCATATCCCCCATTTGAACTTTCGTAACATGTAGATGCACTCCTTACATGACCATTAAGATTTTCTCATATCAGAATCTTTTCCTCATATGAGAATCTTTTCCCCTAAAGGTATTCCTTAAACTAAACCTCTTAAGTCCTCTTAAAACTTTATCTTACAATGCTCTTCTAACCCTACGTGTGGTGCATAAGTACTAATAATATTAAAAATTTCTCTTTCCACTATAAATTTTAACACTATAATTCTGTCTCTTAATCTTTTTACATCTACTACAATATTTTTTTAATACTTATCCATAATTATACCTACCCTATTTCTAGATTTAGTTTTACTAGTATATCAAAGCTTGAAACTTGAGGTGTCTAATTCCTTTACTTTTTCTCCTACCTATTTAGTTTCATATAAGCACATAAAATTAATTCTCCTTCTAATTATAGTATCCACTATTTTTATTGATTTACCTGTAAGTGTACCTATATTCCAAGTTCTAAAATGAGTCCTACTTTTGTGAACTAATTTCTTTATCCATATTCGTTTACTAAAATGTGAGAATCTTTTGATGAATGCTAGTTTTATATACATGAATCCTCCTAATTTAGGCATTTTAGTGTCTAAATATGGCTTTAGGGGTTTAATTAGGTGGAATTTGATTTCAATAGCCATTTATGCACTTTATGAATCAATTTACAAAATTATTGAGTTTTAATGTATGAATTTCTTTTAAATAATTTTGTAGATAATTCTACTCAATATTTTTCATTTTTTTGTCCAGACTTTTTAATGAGCAATTAAAGTTTAAATGGAAATTGAAAAAAAAAAGATGAAAGATTTAAATCCAATTGGGCTTTCTCCATGTGATATATATATATATATATATAGACGGATCATAAGTATCAAGAAAATCATATTCCATTTACACAGCCCAGCCTATCTTCTCACTCTCACATCTCTCACTCACGTGGTATGCACACTCACACATCACTCATGGGTCTCTCCACGTAGCAACATACTCGAGCCACCCATTCACATGTGAAGCTTATAAGTTACGCATTCATCCACATTGCACACAGCCATGAGTTTTCATTCAAGAAGGAAGCATCTCCATGGACTAGCTACTACACTAACACAGCATCTTACCAAATCACACTTCCTCACACACCACGTCAAACACTCATGTTGCTTGCATTCCATAAACCTTCCATGTAACACATTTACATAGCACATACAAGCAGGCTATGGGTTAGAAAGAGTTGGACGCTACATGAAACACAAAACAGAGGATGTATCAGTTGATGTGATAAATGAAAGAAGCAAGAGAGAAAGAAAAGAAGCATGAGGGGGGCCAACATAAGAAAAATGAGAAGAGTGGAGATAAGAGAATAATGCATAAAGAAGCTTAAAAGGACGCTTGGGCTAAAGTTTAAATGAAGGAGCTGCATGGAGAAAAGCAAGTGAGAAGCTCGAGTTTTATGTGCTATGAATAGAAGCTAGAATCTTGCTATGGGTTAGAGGGAAGAAGCTCTCAATGTATGAACACATAATACAGTAGCTGCATGAAGCTTGGTGGTAAACAAAAGTGAAGGAGCTAACATGAGAAGAGAGCTATAGGTTAAGCTAAGATCTAGAGAATATAATTACAAGATGAAGGAGCTGAGGTAAAAAGTGTGTAAGTGCTACGAGTTTAGAGGGCAGAACTATCTACGGGGCAGAACCAAAGCAATAGATGAAGGAACAGGTGAAAGAAGTGACATGGGAATGAACCATATACAATCACATGGAAGGGAGGACGTGGTTTAATAATATGATCCAGCTGAGCACGTGATTTATTTTAATAGAAGAAATACACATGGACAACATACACAAAGCTAACATGTAGAGAGGAAGAAAGAGCTGCACGTGGAAAGCACAAGGAAATAATAATCATCATCCATTCATCAAGAGAGGAAGGCATGTGAAAAGGTCTGGAGGTAGGAGCCAGAGGATTCATTCACGTTAAAATGCAATTCCATCGTCATTTTTATTATTCACGCTACATTCATCTATTGTCATAGTCCACACTTTATACGCAGTAGCTTCTTCTCCATTCTCCATCAATCTTCTACCACCATGAAGTATTAATCCATCTTATGGCTAGTTAGGAGGAATGCTCTTGGAGAAGCTTGAATCCATGGATTATAATCAGAATTTTGGCTAAAATTTTCTTTGTAGCTGGTTAGTAATTTATTTCCTATAAAACAGAAACAAAACAAACTGTAATGCAAAAAAGAAAAAAAAACTAAATTCTAAACTAAAAAAAACTCTATTAGAGACTGACTAATCATAAGTATCAAAGACCAAAATTAAAATAGCTTTATTTCTCTTCAGTTTAACAAATTTAAGTCTAACCCCTTTAAAACATTTTGATTGATCATTCAGTGTTGATTCATAGACTTTCTTAACCATTAGTAGTCTTAGAAAGTCAGATTCACCATATTCAAAAGTAGTAAAAGAAGAAAAATCAAATTTAGAAGATTCAAAACTAAAGAAAGAAAATTTAAAATCAAATTTAAACTTTTGACTCTTTAAATATTTATCTAAGCCAATAAAATCTATTGGACTCTCATCAGTAAGAGTCATTACATCTATAGAAGAATTCAATCGTAACTTCCCATAGTCTTTTAAGTTCAAGGCATCTGGTAGTTACTTAATCTCAGATGGGAGAGTCTGTTGATTGTTGGGAACTAGCTTAACAATTTCATGAATCTATTCAGGACTCTCAATAAAAGAAATAATATCTTCCCTGACTAAAGAGACATCAGTAGGCTCACAATATTCTAAACAATGATCAACAGCTAAATCCAGTCTCTTACTAGTGTTAACAAGAGTATAAAGATCAACAGGATTTTTAATATCAGCACTATCTCTATGCATGCTCTTATCAATACTAGTATGATCAGTAGAATCAATATCATCTATAGTTTTAGTGCAAACAAAAGAATTCATGGATTCAACAGACTTATCAAACTTCAGAAACTCATCTATCTCAACACACATAGGATATGTATGCATATCATCGCATAAGTAATTCAAATTAGAGTTTGATTTATCAACAATAAGTTGCTCAACAATTTCACTGTCTATATCATCATTGCATGCTACATTCACTGTTTCATCAGTCATATCATCACATGCTAGTGAGGAATCATGATTATCAGAATATGTAAGGAACTAACTAGTCTTAATGAAAGCATCTATCACATATAGTGGATCCAACACATACACAATCAAGAGAATCATTCAAATCAACTATGTCACATGGTCCAGATGGTATGTTGTCCCTAACCTCAGAAGATGCATTATCAATAGACTTATCAACCAATTCCACACTAGGAACAGAATAATCATCGCATTTTAAATCACCCTTACACTTATTTACTACCCTAGACTCAATAGATTCACCATTAATAGGTTCAGAAATAAATTCATCACTATGGTCACAGCTAGGGGTAGAAAAACTAAGTGTATCAGTACACAAGGAATCGTGAACATCTACAATTACATCAGTTTTGCTCAATGCATTACCACAATTAATCATCTTAGGGGATTCAACAATAATTTTCTCATCTACTTCATCATCATCAAGCAATTCAGGATCAATAATAACATATGCATTAGGAATCACAGTGCTATCATGTAAACTAGAATCAGTTCCAATAGATTACAAAGTATTAGAAGATGGAAGGATATTACCCAGTGAAGAAGACTCTTCCTTCACTATACACTCTCTTATGATTTGCTCCTCTCTCAATTTAGTAGCACTTGAGGTGGGTTGATTCATTTGAACTCTCGAATCTTTCATAAAGTTATCCATCATATGTTGGTTTTGGAGTTGCAACTGTTCATTTTCCCGTTAGAGTTGAAGATTATGGGAATTGTTGCATCATCCTCTCTTCCTAACTCGGTTCCCTCTAAACCTCTTGTTGTATGTATTCTTTATGATAATTGTAATTGTGACACTCTGGCTCTTGCACATGGAAGTTGTGGTATGGCTCATAATGATGGTGGTAATCGGCGTAAACTTCATATGGATGATAGTATGGTTGGTAGTATGGTAGTTGGACTTGTTGGTATTGTTGTGCTTGTTGTTCAAGAAGGCTATGAAGCATTGAAATGGTTTCATCCAACTTCCAGAAAATCTTATCATTTGCACAAGAATCATATATACTTTGATTAGAATAATAAGGATCCATTTAAAGAAAATGATATGAGAATTTTAATCAATTTAAGCATAAGGCAAATCGCTAACAAAATATAACTAAAATTAACTCTAAATCAAGAAAATAAAAATCCAATAAAGCTAAGAACTTCCTAACAATAAAAAACATTCTAAAACAGAGGTCAATCACACAAAATAAACTCATAAAAAATAAAGAAATTAAATCTAGAAAAATTGAAAAATTCTTAAAAAATTTCAAGAAAATACTAAAAAATTAGAAAAAGTGCCTTAAACAATGGAATTTGGCCAAAACATGGTGCATCAAATAGCTCTGTTATTACTTTTACTTAAAACACCCAAAAATCTTGGAAAACAAAGTTTGAGAATTTTCTAAACACTTCAAACAAAAATTCTAGCAAGCAGAATAATTGACGTGTAACATTGAAAAGTCCAAAATCTAAGCTTAAAATAGAACAAAAATCAAACCAAAACAGAGCTAAAATAGAGTAAAAACACTAGAAGTCTTTTTCAAACAATTGCAAATCCAATTTCCTAGCAACGGCGCCAAATTTTGACGGTTGTGTCGCGCAACATTCAAAATAAAACTAGGTTGAAAAATATATAGCTAAGGACACAACTTAGGTCATCTCCTTTGGAAATAGAATTCAATGTTTAATTGGGTTTTCTAGGTATATAAAGATCCTAGAACTACCTAATTTAAGGGATTTTTTGATTTAATTAAACTATTTAAAATGAAATTGAAATAAAATTCCTAAACTATATCTAATTGCATGAGTTAAAGGCAAAATGGGCTTGTGACTAGTTTTAGATTCATCCCTTGGTATCCACTATCCTTATCCTAATTCAATTGTAATTAATTCTAATTTAAGAGTCCCTAATTGTGTTTATAACAATGTATCTTGAGTTACTATGCAAGAATTAAGGGATTGACAATTTAATGATGAATTAAAACTTCAATCCTGCATCAAATTACTAACTCTTGTCATTAGGATCAATGAACACTCAATTTAATTGATTAATTAATCAATTAGCCTTTGAATTAATACCCTAGGATGTTCAATTGACTAACTAAACTCCAAGAAATTCTCAAATCAAACAATCAAGTATATAATTTTACTCATGCATTTCATCAAACACCTTAATGGCATACATGAGAAATTAGAGGAGAAATAAAAATCTAGCACTAAAATAAACCACGTCAGACCTAAGATCATTTTTATTCCTCATGTGTCTCCTCTGTTTTGCTTGTGCTTCTAAATCTGCTTCCTTTCAAGTAACTTCTGCTGCCTATGAGTACTAAAATGCAAGGCTATGCATCCAGTAGGTGTGTGTAAATGAATGAATAAGTCATGCATTTTGAGCTGCCTTCCATGCAGATTTCCCTAAGTAAAAAGAAATAAAAACAAAAATAAAATCAAAGTCCAAAATAAAATAAAATAAAATAAAACAAGATAAAATAAAATAAAATGAAATATCATCTAAGAAAATGAAATAAAATAAAGTAAAATCATTAAAAATCCTAATTTATTCAACAAAATTCTAAAAGATGAAATTATTTTCTAAACTAAATAATATCCAATTTAAAGCTCAAAATATCATCAATTATTTATCAAAATTTCTAAATTAGTGGATATAAATATATGAAAATTAGCAATTATCAAATTCCACCACATTTGGACTTTTGCACTCTGGGCAAAGCAAAGACCAAAGAAAGACTAATGGATTGTTTTTTTTTTGGTAGAATTTACAAGTTGAGATGATTATAGCTTGGATTCATTTAGACATGATAATAATGGATCTTGTGTCTTGATTCAGGTGAAGTGGCAATGAATTTGATTTTAATAAATTATTTGATGGCCATTAATTGGTGAGGATTTGAGCTGTATTTGTTCATTTATAGTGTGCATTCACCTATCTTTGCTTTTACTCTAGAACTTGTCTTGATTCTTTGTTGAGGCCACATTTGCATTTGCATGCATGAAAATGATAAGGCATTCATTTTTTTTTTATAGCTAGATAGCTAAAAAGCCAACCCTTAAATGTAGTTTATCCATTGTTTAGCTACTTTTGACCTTGATTTTCTTTTCTTGTTGAACCTATAGCCATGAAAAATGAAAGTGTATTCCCACCTTGTTTTAAGATACCTTAGGGATTTCAAGGAGCATTACACTTGTTTAGGATGAGAGAATGTATGCTTTGCATCCATTTAGGCCATTGTTACTAAAAAAAATTGAGGAAAATGTACAAAGTTAAAGAAAAGAAAAGATAGAAAAGCAAAAAGAAAACAATGAATGAGAAGTTTGAAAAAAAAAAGAAGAAGGAAAAGTCATTGAAAATCAAAAAGAAAGAAGTGTTTTGAGTTAGTATTTACTATTACTAGTTGAAAAAAAGGGCCTTGAAACACATTCTTTCCTATTCTAGATTTTCAATGATTGCTTTTGAAGTCCTAAGGTATCCATTTGTTGTTTGTTTTTCCCTAGTTTTTATACCCATTCATTTCTTTCCCTAGCCCCAATACAACCATGAATAAAGTCCTATTGATTTGTCTATTGCATTTAGCATGGTGGTGAAGACTTAGAAGCTTGACAAGCTTATGGTAGTGAGGTTTAGATAGGTGGAATTTGAGTGATATACATTGCTTTAAACACTTGAAAGTTGAGAGTAAACACTGACCCATATGAGGGGCTAGCATTTTTTGATTCATTCTTTTCAAATGAAATTACCATTGAACTAATTTCTTAATGCAAGTGAAGTTAGCTTGGATTGCTAAAGTGTTGAAAAGTTTTGATCATTCTTTAGCTTGTGATTTTTACTCTTCATTTTCGTTTTCATATTTCCACTTGTCATTTTATTAGTCTTTTATTGGATTTTAAGCTTTGCTTAGGAGTGCAAAGGTTTAAGTGTGGGGGAATTTGATAAATATTAGTTTTATATACATGAATCCTCCTAATTTAGGTATTTTAGTGTCCAAATATGGCTTTAGGGGTTTAATTAGGTGGAATTTGATTTCATTAGCCATTTATGCACTTTATGAATCAATCTACAAACTTATTGAATTTTAATGTATGAATTTCTTTTAAATAATTTTATGGATAATTCTACTCAATATTTTTCATTCTTTTGTGCAGACTTTTCAATGGGCAATTAAAGTTTAAATGGAAATTGAGAAAAAGAGATGAAAGATTTAAATCCAAAGTGAGAGAGAGAGAGATATATATATATATATATATCATAAGCATCAGGATGCTCACATTCCATTCACCTCACATAGCCCAGCCCATCCTCTCACTCTCACATCTCTCACTCACGTGGTATGCACACTCACACATCACTCATAGGTCTCTCCATGCAGCAACATACTCAAGCCACCCATTCACATGTGAAGCCTACAAGTTACACATTCATCCACATTGCACACAGCCACGAGTTTTCACTCAAGAAGGCAGCATCTCTACTAACCAGCCACTACACTAACACAGCATCTTACCAAATCACACTTTCTCACACACCACATCAAACACTCATGCTGCTTGCACTCCACGAACCTTCTATCGTCATAGTCCACACTCCATACGCAGTAGCTTCTTCTCCATTCTCCATCAATCTTCTACCACCATGAAGCATTAATCCATCTGTGGCTAGCTAGGAGGAAGGCTCTTGGAGAAACTTAAATCCATGGATTATAATCAGAATTTTGGCTAAGATTTTCTTAATTTCCTACACTTTTTCTTTTTCTTGTACATGCTTAGTTGAGATGTATTTGATTGAGATTAGTATAATTATAATTAGTGGCTGGTTAGACACTAATTTGAAAACCTTTTTGTTGATTAATTAATTGGATTAAATACTAAAATTTTCATTTCTCCTATAATTTTCCATGTATGCCATCAAGGTATTCGATAAAATGCATGAGTAAAATTGTGTATTTGATTGTTTGATTTGAGGATTTCTTGGAATTTAGTTAGTTAATTGAATATCCTAGGATGTTAATTCAGAGGCTAATTGGTTAATTAATTAATTAAATTGAGTGTTCATTGATCCTAATGATAAGAGTTGGCAATTTGATACGGGATTGAGGTTTCAAGTTAACATTAAATTGTTAATCCCTTGATTCTTGCGTGGTAACTCAAGATACATTGTTATGAACACAATTAGGGACTCTTAGATCAGAATTAATTATAATTGAATTAGGATAAGGATAGTGGATATCAAGAGTCGAATTCAAAGCTAGTTATAAGCCCATTATTTGCCTTTAACTCATGTAATTAGGTAGAGTTTAGAAACTTTATTTCAATTTTATTTTAGATATTCATTAGATTAAAAACCTCCTTAAATTAGGTAGTTCTAAGATTTTTATACACTTAGAAAACCTAATTAAACATTGAATTTTATTTCCAAGAGAGATGGTCTAGGTTGTGCCACTAGCTATATATTTTCCAACCTAGTTTTATTTTGAAAGTTGCGTGACATGACCGTCACCCTTACTTATTTTTCACTACACCCAATCATCAATGCAGTAACTCTTACTCATTTGACATTGTACTCGAGCTATATAGTATGTTGCTTTCGAGCAACGACCTAGCATTAATTCCATTATATCATTGATCCATATCATAAAGATTTGACAAAGTTTTACGTTGACTGTCGACTGCCTAACACAAACCTTCTCTTTTTTCTGGGCTTGGGATCAGCTATGAAAATGATTTACATTAAAGCATAGTATAGGCAAAGTTGTAGTTGACTGACACTTATTCCCTTGTATTGAGTCAACTGACCCAATACAAGGGAATAAGTCTTACTTTTGCAAGTGGTAGTTGACTGACATATGAAGCCAATTGACTAGTCCAAGTTAGAAAAATACATAATCGCCTTTGGAAGGTGGCAGTAAACTGGTCATAAAGACTAGTTGATTGGTCCAATATGAGTAGTCAATTGGTGGTCAAGCCCAATCGATTGGTCTAAGTCAAGTGAGTAGTCTTGGAGCATTTTGTAATACAATAGTCAATTGGTCTGTAAGAGTTGTCAACTGATTAGTTGGAAGGCTTCAGAAATTTAAAGATTTGTCAATTAAGGTGACTGTTGGATTAAGTAGTCATGTTCTTTCATTTTAAAACAATGAAATGTTTGTTGGATGGTCTAGGAAATATAAAGATGCAAGCACCTATTATGATTAAAAATTGAATTTCAAATTCAATGATTAATGGAAAGATATGATGGTTTTGAATCAATTCTATAAATATTTGGTCCTAAACACATAAAAAACATATGAACTATTTCTCTCCTCATCCCAAATTCTCTAAAGCCTTTACTTGCTCTTTAGAAAGAGAGTTATGCATATTCCTTGGTGAAACTCTATTCGGATGCTTTCAATAACTCTTAGATGCATATTTTCTTGAACCTAGCAACAACCAAGAGGGGGCAAATCTTGCTTAAAGATAGTGTATTCATCACACATTCCAAAGCCCACAAATATATTCTGACTCTATTATCATGCCATTTCTTAACAAAAGTGCCCTTGAATTGATTTGCAATGAATTGTACAAACTTTATCATTGACAACAAAAAAAGTTTGAAAGAAATCAAATACAACTTGATTAGAAATGGATTGAAAATTGTAAATAAAGTAATAAAAAAAGCGATAAATAAAGTTGATAAATAACTAGAAAATAAAAGAAATTGTAAAGCAAGTTTCTTAAAAAATTTATGTATGTCTTGCAGTATGTTTTTTGTTCCTAATTTATAACATCCTTGTTTCACACATTCTTCTACCATGTCATGTCGTTGTCTATCATGTTCATGTTTGTTTAGTGCCCTGGTAGTGAGATTGTGTCATTTAACTGTTTTTAGAGGTTGCTATTTTGCTAAATCCATGACTTCCCACGCTCTTGGCATTCTATTGTGCACAACATGGGTCTTTAGCTGATGATGGCACTTCATCTAATAATGAGGCTTCGGCTGGCTTCAGTCTTCAACTAATACCTTTTGACTAAAGTTTTTTGACTAGTTCCTCGACTAACTTATCTTTTTCCAGTGGCAGATAATCTTATTATTTTTAGTGATAACAATATTTAATCTAATCATATCAAACTTATTAATACTAGGACAGATGATATGCGAGTTGTTAGCTCAGGACCCTCAAATTTTCTCTCTCAAATTTTGTCCGAGTAAAATACCAGGGATCCCATTTTCTTGTAAATGTTATTCGGTATTAGGTCTAATCAATTTAGTCCACTTTTCAAATTTAAAACACATTTGTCATCGAAGAAAAATAATTATATATGAATGCACTTTTGTTACAAATAATTCATTCATTTGGATGTGACTTTCTTAGTGCAAAATTTAATAGGATTAGGTTCTGAGATGGAACGACTCAACTTTCATAGGTCCTCGTGATCAATTTAACGATCTATAGTATTGGCTAGTATTAATTACTTTGCATTGATTCCTTGAACATGGCTTGAATTGATCGATGATTCCTAATTCCTATTCCTTGGACTGGTGTAAAATATCCATTCAGTCCACTATGATATAAAGCTGAAAATGACAAGCAAATCGCCCCAAAATTGGTCCCTTCACTGTCTTTGCTTTATTCTTCTCACAAATTTTTTGTGTAGAAGTGATTTATTAAAAAAAAGTATAAATTAAATTATTTATGAATAAATATATAATTTAGAGAATTCATCTCTATTGATAAGGAAAAAATTATTATTATCTTTTTTTTTAAAAGCACTTTATAAATAACATCTTAATTTCTTAAAGTAAAAGAGTACTTCCTAAATTAAATATTGCTCCAAGAATATAAAGTTAAAATATCTAATTGTTACATCAACCAAAAAAAAGTATGTAATATTTGATACAAATTTTTTTCCAGTAAAACCTGCGTCTAACTTATTGCTTTTTTGCTTTATAATTAATTTATTTTACCACTTTTTATAGACAAATCAATATATATATATATATATATATTAAATAGAGGTTTGTTTTTACCGTAGGTTTATTATTAGATTACTTTTTGTAACTTTTCATGATATGATAATTTTTTTTTCAAAAATTTTATTTTATTTTTTGGTTTTCCTTGGGCCTGGTGATTCTAGTTTTACATAAAAATCTTTCTAAACTTCCAATTTCCTACATCTATAAAAGGGAGACTACCCACTTTGCTCAAATTTAACTCTGCGTTTTCTTCTATATATTATAACTCAAATAACTCTTCATCAATGGCAGGTATTAGATCTTCTAGTTCTGGGTTTGCAGGTATTGCTGTGGGAGGTGGCTCTTATCAACCAGTTCAACCTCAACCTCAACCTCAATTCCAACCCTATTCCATTGCTTACTACGCTTCAGTACCAGCAGTGGTGCCTGCAGGATCTAACCAGTATTACAATAATAGTGGCTCCGAAACTATTGAAGGAGGAACTGTTCAGCGCGGTACCTTCAAGGGTCATGGCACCGGAGCCACCGTGCTAGGCGGCTTCACTGCTACCAGCTCCATCCAGTAGTTCTGTGGCCATGCTTCAGAGTTGAAGAAGGCATAACCACTAGTATAATATTAAGTAAACTCCTGTGTTGCTGATAAATATTATTTATATCATGTGTAGTATGGTCAAATTAATATAAGATCACATCATAAGTGATTTGAGGTTTGTAACTGCATTCTTCACTTCATGGATGAATCATATATATAACCAGTTATTTAAGTTTCATTTTTAAATGTTGAGTTTTAAGCCGCTATTCATAAAATTACATCCTAAATTTCACCATCACGATCAGACTTGTAATTATGCTATATAGCAATTATAGTTTTTCGAGATTTTTCCAATTAGTGCAATTGAAACCGCAATTTGAAATTTTGTTTCAACTAAAAATTTTACCGTTAATTGATTTGGTGCAGGAGTCTATCGATCGAATTATAGGTATATGTGTAATGAATTCCAAGATTAATCAAATATTTTATATATGAATCTCCCATCCATAGCTGATCGACGGTCACAAGGTTCATTATGCATGCGTGACTCTTATATATTGAACAAAAATTTAAAAACCCAAGCAGGAGTGTCAAATTGCACGCGATATAAATTTAAGGAAAAGAAGCATGATATAAAGAAGCATGATATAAATTTAAGCCAAGTATCAAGTTAGATGAACATCTAATCTAAGTTGGTTTTGTGCAACCCTACCTTTTATACAATCCTAATCACAAGTCGGACTCATTTAGAAATGGGCTAAGCCCATGAAAAGGGGTAATAAAAATAAGGCTAAGGAGTAACCTGACATTTATTTTGGACTCAACTTAGCCCAACAATATGAAGTGAATTTTTTTTTTTGGCCTACAATTTGGAGTGAATAATAATATTTTTAATTTAGCAATCAATTTAGCATTGCACAATGAATATAGTTTTATGTTATATTTTAAAGTGTACTCTTTAAATCAATCTAACCCTATTTAAATTAGATTTTTTTTTCTTTTGATGATGGGTAATTTGTGCATATTGCATATAGGTCAAAAGTATTTATATCTAAAATAGCATTGGGGGATCTTATATCTAACTAATGCAACAGGAAAAAATTTCAACTATAAATAAATGTCAATTAATTGATATTTCACTTTCCATGGCATTTAAATTTTATCACATTAAAAAGCGAAATTTACTCATATTAAATGAAGAAAATAAAATAATTTAATCAAAATTTTTTCTAAAAAAATGAATTGATGAGTTTTCATTGTTTTTACCTAGCTAAGGCATAATACTAATTTTATTTGTTCACATTAGTTTTTGCCAACCCAAAGCGATTTTATTGTCCATTCAATTTTTAAGGTCATCAGGATTGTGATTCCCAATTTAGAATGTTCGACTAGCCAATCCATTTTGGATTTTAAAACATTTAGTAGTAATATTTTATTAGAATTTGTCATTGCTAGAAATCTCCACTAAGGAGTATCACACATGATACTATTGAGATTTTAAGTGTGAGTAAAAAACGCTCACATTAAAGTGATTGAACTAAATAGGAAGCATATAAATGGAAAGACTCATAGGTCAAATCCTATAAGGTTTTGTGTTAAAGATGTTGTTGAAGTTACAAGTGTGATATTTTTTATGTTTTAGGCTTCCCTTGTCACATAAATGTGATAATTCAATTATTTATATATTTTCCACTCCTAATAATTAGTTTAATAATAATTCAGTGAGGTTAATTTGATGATCTTAGTTTTATTTTATGTTAATTGGATTAAATTTTGATTAATGAGTTTTAATTGCATTATTATTGAATTTGGATTTGAATTGTCAATATATTTTGATCATTAAAGGCCTAATTATTCAAATTTCATTTTTGCACATAAGACAAGTCAACAGATAGTCTTGGACACTTATCAAATGGGCTTTTAATGCTTGGCCTATTTCAATCAAAATTTAATGTTGTATTTTCACAATTTTTGGACTAACTGATGTAACCCTGGCCCATCTGATGTTTAGGATTATTCCTCTTAAGGTCATCTTTAATCAAGTAGACATTCATTCAGAAAGGGAGACATCATATCTCAGAAAGTCATCATAATCATTTTTTCTCTTTGCTGTTTTGCTTCTATAATGGCATTCTAAATTGCTTTGTAATCAATCTAGGAATATTGAACTTGATATCAATACTGGAGTCTATGTTTTGATGATGCAAACTGGTTTGATTTTAATTACAGATGAATTTCCGTTTTTGTTTCTCTTTGTTTTTATGTTAATCTTGACTATACTTATTTGATAATTTGGATTGCATAATTGCTATTTCATATGGATCATATAAGAGTGGCATTTGATTTAATCGGTTGATTAATTAATTAAATTCACTCTATAATTCTAATTAGAGGTTTTTATGTGATTCTTTTGGTGCGTTTGATCATTGGATTGGTACTGTTCTATTAATCTAATGCGATAACATTAGGTGTCATAACTTTAAATGGTAGCTTAAGGACATTAGATATCACTAATCAAGAGATTAAAATCAAACCAAAGAAATGTTTAGATGATAAGAAAGGTGAGATATCAGAGGAGAGAAACTAGGATTGACTACATTTTGATAAATTGAATTACTTCTTAATCTGTTTCAGTAGTTGAATTTTTGTTTTAATTAGTCTTGATTACTAAGTTTTTTATAATTTGAGTAATCACACATTTTATACTCTTTATACTTAGTTTTATAATAATCCAGTTAGGCTAATTTGATGACCTTAGTTTCATTTTATGTTAATTGAGTCAAATTTGGATTAATAAGTTTTAATTGTGTTATTATTGAATTTGGGTTTTAATTGTTATTATAATATTTTAATCAACAGAGGCTCAATTATTTGAATTTCATTTTTGGAGATAAAATATGGCAACAGATGGACTTAGACACTCAACAAATGGGCTTTTGATGCTGGGCCTATTTCAATTAGAAATTAATAATATAGTTTCATAATTTCTAGACCATTTGTTGTAACCTCGACCCATCTGACATTTTAGGACTATTTTTCCCTTTAGGTCATCTTTAATTAGAAGACATGCATTCAGAAAGAGGATGTCATATCTCAGAGAGCCATCATGAACATTTTTCCCTTTTGCTATTTTGCTTCTATAATGGCATTCTAAACTTCTTTGGAATCAATCTAGGAATACTAAACTTGATATCAATATTAGAGTCAACATTTTGATGATATTCTTGTTTGATTTTAATTACAAATGAATTCCCTTTTCTACTTCACTCTATTTTTGTGTTAATCTAGATTATATAGGCTAGATAATTTGGATTGCATGATTACTGTTTCATATGCATTATCTAAGAGTTACATTTGATTTAATCGATTAATTAACCAATTGAAAGTTTACTGTTATTCACATTAGAGGTTTCTATGTGATTATCTTAGTATGTTTGAATATGGATTAGTTTTGTGTTATTAATCTTATGTGGTTGCATTAATAATCAAAACCAATCATAATCTTAAGCAATAGCTTAGGGTCGTTAGATAACAATAACCAATAGATTAAAATCAAATCAGAGGAATTTTTAGACAACAAGTTAAATATCAGAAGAGGGAATCTTGGATTGATTACATTTTGGTAATTAGATTTATTTCTTAACCTATTTTTTATAGCTAATTTTTTGTTTAAATTAGCCTTCTAATCTCGTATATAGCCCCTATTCAAATCGATTTTATTTCTATGAATTTTTAATCTAATTAATTTGACTAAAGGCTCTTTGAGAGATGATTTGGAGAGCACTATACTACAAACCAGTTATTTTTACTAATCTTGACTAGTTCGGCAGTCGCGAGTATCCTAATTACCAAGATTTTCATAATTTCTATACCATCTAATGTAACCCTAATTAAAAAGATATTGCTACTACAGGAGTTTGACCTTGAAATGAGAGATAAAAATGAAGTAGAAAATCTAATAGTTGACCATTTGAGAAGAATTCCTCATTCTTCAGAGTTTCATCTTATCAAGGACAATTTTCTAAATGAGCAGCTATATAATTGTATGGTAAAGATCCTTGGTATGCAGATATAGCAAATTTCTTGGTTGCATCTGAATTATCTATATATTTTAAAAAGTACCAAATTAATAAGCTCAAGAGTAAGGCCAAATATTATGTTTAGGATAATCTTTATTTATGGTGCATGAGTAATGATCAAGTTATTAGGAGGTGTATTCTTGAGTTCACATATGTTTTGGTCATACAATTACATGTAGTTGTCATTTTGGTCCTTAATGTATTGCTAAGAAGATTTTGGATTCTTGATTGTATTGGCCTACTTTTTTTAAGGATGCACATTGAATATGTAAAAATTGTGTATGATGCCAACAAATAGGTAACATTTCTTATAGGAATGAAATGCCTTAAGAACTATTGCTATTTTATAAGATATTTGATGGTTAGGGTATTGATTTTATAGGATTATTTCCTATTTCTCTTGGTTTTCTATATATTCTTCTTGTTGTGAATTATGTTTCAAAATAGGTGGATGCTAAAGCCACCAAGATTGATGATTTTTCTATTATTATGAATTTTGTTAGATCTCACAATTTTTGCAAGTTTGACACCTCTAAAGCAATCATAAGTGATCAAGGATCTCATTTTTACAATAGAAACATGCAAGCCTTGCTCAATAAGTATGTTGTGATGTACAAAGTAGCAACTCTTTACCATCCATAAACAAATGGATAAGCCAAGATCTCAAATAGAGAAATAAAGCAAATCTTGAAGAAGATGGTTTAGCCCAACAAAAAAGATTAGAGCAAAACATGGGAGGATACATTATGGGTCTACCATACCGATTACAAAATCCCTATATGCATGTCACCTTATAGGTTGGTTTTTGGCAAAGCATGTCACTTGTCAGTGAAAATTGAAGATAAGGCCTATTGGGCAGTGAATAAGTATAACATGGATATATCTTAAATTAGTTTTCAAAGAAAACTTCAACTTCAAGGGCTTGAAGAAATCTTGTTGGAAGCCTATAAAAACTCAAGAATATATAAAGAAAAGGCCAAGGCTATACATGATAAGATGATAAAAAGGAAGGAGATCTACTTTGGTAAAAAAGTCCTCCTCTATAATTCACAAGGTAATTATAATTGGATTAGACTAGCTAGCTCAATTGGTTAGACTAGGAATAGAACCATGGTTCAGTCTAAACAATCCCTCAAAATTGTGTTTCCAAGAATTAGTCAACATTGGTTAAGAACTAGGTTTGATTTAATAGTTTTAGGGTAGAATTAGTGCAAACAAATCAGATTGAATCAGTCCTCATTAGAAATCTTCCAAAATCAGCTGCTGGATTTGAACCCACATATACGTTGCTTCTAAAATACACATATGTCATTTCACCTACAATGTATCTTCAGTTTATATATGTAAATTTTTATATAAATATATTATTTAAGTGGACTACTTGCATTTTTCCATAAAAGTAACCACATGCAATGTCGAACCAATGACTATGCCACCTTGTTCTTTTTAATAAGATTGTGCATAATATTAGATAAATATAATTATAGTTTTTCCTTTGAAATTTATGATATTTAATTTAAACATTTACCAACTACCATTTTTTTTACACTATGTTCAAACATTCAAGAATTAATTAAATTTTATTATACAATTTTTTTTTTGGAAAGTAATAGTAAAAAATTATTATATTGAATAGTTAGTTTTTATAATATCTTGGTTTCAATACTTGTTTCAACATATTAATATTTGATGATTATTTTTATCAATAGATAAGTTATTTTAGGCTTAAATGTTAAAATTAAAAAATTAATTAAATTTAAATATTATGTTATATTTAATTTATTTTTATATATAATCGGTAATAAAATGTTTCAAATTTTATTAATATTTGTTTATTATTAATTATTATACTAAATTTTTAATATTAACAGATATATATATATATATATTTATTACTAGTTCGACTACAATCAAACTAATTAACAAATGAACCAGGGTCTTCATCGGTTTAATAACTGGTTTGATTTTAAAAACATTAATAATTCACACCTCAAGTTGATGCTCGGTAAGCTACGTTTTAGATAGACTAGTCCATTTATGGTTACTCATGTTTTTCCTTATCCTGTAGTTAAAATCATGAATGTGTCAAACAATAAACACTTTATAGTGCATAGACAATGGCTAAAGCACTTCTACAAGGGATTTCAAGAGCATACAGTGGAGGAGTTGCATTCTACGATATCTCATACACTCGAACCATCTAGTTGTACCTCTTTCTCTTCTTTTTTATTTTCATGTCCTATATTTGGCTGATGGATTATGTTACATTGAGGACAATGTAAAATTTAAGTGTGGGAGAGGGGGATGATTTACTCTAGTTATTGGGTGTGGTTTTTCTTTTACTATTTTTGTCATTTTTCTTTTTTTTTTTTCTTGCATTTTTGTTTTATTTAGCCTTTGTTGTTATGTGAAAGTTGCAAGTTGAAGCAATTTAGACTTGAAAGTATTTCAACATGATTAAGACTCTATCTTGCTTTCTTGAATTCAAGTAACTTGGTAATGAATTTGATTTTAATAGATTAATTGTGGTAGTTTTTAACCTGTAAGGGTTTGGAGCCTTATATTGTTTCTTCTTGTGTAAGCATTTACTTATCATGATTTTCACTCTAGAACTTGCCTTGATTCTTGATTGAGCTTAAAATTGGACATGCATACATGAAGATGATTAAGGCATTCTTTTATATGTTAGCCATTTCATCAAATAGCCAACTTATATATATTATCCTTTGTTAAACACTTGAGAGAATTGAGAGTATACACATATCTAGTGAGTGGTTGTTACTTTGATTCATTCTTAGCAAATGAAATTGCTATGCTACTTGTTTTTCTGAATTACAGGAAAGACTGTCTTTGACTGTTGAGATTTTGTAGAGCTTGAATTATTTTTAACCTTGCAGTTTTCACATTTTTGCTTTTATTTTAGGTTTTGGTATTTTGTTTAGGAGTGCAAAAAAGCTAAAGGTGGGGGAATATGATAATTCAAGTATTTATACATTTTCTACTCCTAATACTTAATTTAATAATAATTTAGTAAGGCTAATTTGATGGCCTTAGTTTCATTTTATATTAATCGGGTGAAATTTGGATTAATGAGTTTTAATTGCATCATTATTGAGTTAAGGTTTTATTTGTTATTATATTTTGATCAATAGAAGTCTAATTATTCAAATTTTGTTTTACAAATAAGATAAGCCAACAGATAGACTTAGATGCATATCAAATGGGCTTTGACGCTTGGCCTATTTCAATAAAAAATTAATGATGTATTTTCACAACTTTAAGACTATCTAATGTAACCCTGACCTATCTGACATTTAGTATTATTCCTCTTTAGACCATCTTTAGTTTGGCAGACATTCATTCAGAAGAGGGATGTCATATCTCAGAGAGCTATCATGAACATTTTTCCTTTTTGCTATTTTGCCTCTGTAATGGCATTCTAAACTCCTTTTTAATCAATCTAGGAATACAAAACCTGATATCAATCATTGAAATCTATGTTTTGATGATAGTTTGGTTTGATTTTAATTACAGTTGAATTCCTTTTTCTACTTCTCTCTATTTTTATGTTAATCTAGATTATACTAGTAGGATAATTTGGATTGCATGATTACTATTTCATATGCATTATTTGAGAATTGCGTTTGATTTAATTAGTTGATTAACTAATTGAAATCATGTTGTTATTCACATTTGAGGTTTCTACGTGATTATCCTGGCATGTTCGAATAGGGATTAATTTTATGTTATTAATCTTGTGTGGTTGCATTAGACGCAATAATCAAAACCAATCATAATCTTAAGCGGTAGCTTAGGGTCATTAGATGACAATAATCAAGAAATTAAAATCAAACCAAAGGAACTTTTAGATAACAAGGAAGGTTAGATATCAAAGGAGGAACCCTGGATTGGTTACATGTTAGCAATTAGATTTATTTCTTAATTTATTTTTAGTAGCTAACTTTCTATTTAAATTAGTCTTTTAATCTCTTATACAACCCTTGTTTGAATCAATTTTTGTTTTATGAATTCTTAATCTAATTGGTTTGACCAAAGGCTCCTTAAGAGACGACCTGGAGAGTATTATACTGCAAACTAGTGATTTTTACTAATCTTGGCCAATCTAACAACCGCAAGTATTCTGATTACCAAAATGTAGAGCGATGGCTTTTAGGTTCAGTTATAGCCCATTGTAGGTTCTAATTATTGAATCAAAAGCTTACCATTTAGTTGAAGACTATAACTATTAGTTAGGGTGCAATTTTTTTACTTAACTACATCATACTGAAGCATCACATTTCAACCTAATTGACATCAATAGCCAATATTACCATAATCTTGATACTTGAAGGATTGAAGGGATTATAAGAAAGATAAAATCTATAGGGAGATGGAATTATGGCTAACATCCTGTGTGGCTTCAATGCCCCTATGAACATTGCATTAATATTTGAAAACATGCGACTATATAATAAAGTCAAAGTTAAGGGCAAAACCTTTGTATTAAATAATTAATCAATCTTTGACATTGTTTGCTTGCCAGGTAAAACATTATTATATTTGAATATTAATGGCTACAATTAATGCAAAATTATGAAAGTTCATAAAACCTTTTTCTAAATATAATATTAGATTGAAATGGATATGAAAAAAAGCATAAATGATATCTAATGGAAACAAAATATGGAAAAAATTTATCTCTTACCATTATCGACTTTAAAGCTTTCCTTCAAAAAGGATGTTTCCAAATTCTCTATTTCTCTTATTGATGGTGTGTATAAGTAATGGGAACTTAATTGGCTTACAAAACTAAGCTTAGGGACCCTTATTTATAGCAAAAAGGAGAAAGACATCTTTTCATCAAAGATCTCTTATAAAGGAGATGGTGGGAAGGATTTAATGTAACTAAATATATGGGCACTAAATTGTAGGATTTTCTTTCTAAATTGTAGATATGGTGCAAAAGGCCATCTTCATTGAATCTTAGCAACTTCCAAGACTTATTTGACTTGTAACTTGCCTTGCTAATATTCACATTCTCCTATTTAGTTCTTACACTATATCCATGTTGATTTTTAAAATTTAGAGACACCAAATATATTTTGAAAGAGAAAGCTATATATATGAATCATGGCGATAAGTCATTTATAGGCAAGTATTACCTTTCATATATCATAATGCATTTAACTTCCTTAACCTACCATAACTTAATGAGTAAGCCCTATGCTTATTCTAGATTTTTTTAATGTTGTTATTCTCAAAACACAAATGTGCAAAACAATACAAACTAAATAAGAACTTTATCATAAATAATATATAATACATACATAAAAAATTTAATATTAAACCAAGTCCTATTCTAGATACATGATCTTTAAACCCTATTAGTGGCCTACTTTTTGTTAAAGGATCAACTATCATTAACTTAGTGCTATTGTATTCATTGATGATTTTATTTTCTTTGACATATTCCTAAATGGTTAAGTACTTAATGTTGATGTGCTTATTTTGACTTCCACTCCTATTGTTTTGAGCCAAAAAAATTTGCAACTTAGTTGTCGTGATACATTCTTAATGGCATAGAAATAAAACCCATAATCCTAAGTCTAGAAATAAAGCCCTTTAGCTATACACAAATGACACATTCTTTTTAGTGAGTCTACTCAATGGCACTGCTATATGAGAAAAGCCCTGAATAAACCTCCTATAGTAACCTGCTAAACCAAGGAAGCTCCTAATCTCTGTTAATGTCCTAGCTCTCTCCCACTGTAATACTGCCTCTACCTTATGGAGACTACTGCGACCTCTACTTAGAAGATCACGTGGCCTAGGAATTGTACCTAAGTGAGTCAAAACTCACATTTACTAAGTTTAGCATACAGTTTCTTCTCTCTCAGGGCCTCTAGGGCTAATCTTAGGTACTGCTTATGCTTTTCTCTACTATTTGAATAGATGAGAATATCATCTATAAAGATAATTACAAACCTGTCCAGGTATGGCTTAAAGACCCTGTTCATATAATTCATAAATACCACAGGTGTATTCGTCAACCCGAAGGGCATAACTAAAAACTTATAGTGCTCGTACCTAGTTCTGAAGGCTATCTTAGGAATATCCTTAGCCTTGATCCTGAGTTGGTGATACCCCAACCTGAGGTCTATCTTAGAGAACATTAACGCTCCTATTAGCTAATCTAGGAGGTCATCTATCTGAGGGAGAAGGTACTTGTTCTTAGTAGTAAGTTTATTGAGTTCTCTGTAATCTATACATAATCTAATGTTCTCGTCTTTCTTCTTTACAAATAAGATTAGAGCTCCCCACGGTAACATACTAAGTCTGATAAAACTCTTATCTAAAAGCTCTTTTATCTATTTCTTTAATTCTGCTAGCTCGATAGGAGCCATCTTATATGGAGCCTTAGACATTAGACCCACCCCAAGTACAATGTCCATAGCAAACTTAAATTCCCTATCTAGGGGCAGTTCTCTAATCTCTTTAGGATTGACCTCTGGGATTCTCTGTAATCTATACATAATCTAATGTTCTCGTCTTTCTTCTTTACAAATAAGATTGGAGCTCCCCACGGTAACATACTAAGTCTGATAAAACTCTTATCTAAAAGCTCTTTTATCTATTTCTTTAATTCTGCTAGCTCGATAGGAGCCATCTTATATGGAGCCTTAGACATTAGACCCACCCCAAGTACAATGTCTATAGCAAACTTAAATTCCCTATCTAGGGGCAGTTCTCTAATCTCTTTAGGAATGACCTCTGGGAACTCTCTCATTAGAGGGATCTCATCTATGCCTTCTTTTATCTCAACTTGAACTGAAAGGAAAACTAAGAATTTCCTGAGAACCATGCTCTAAAGACCTCTCAACTTAGGAGGTGGTTATAAAAGCTATCTTAGTCCTAATATTAGACACAATTTCACATTCAGGTAAAGAAATAAACCGGTGATGGTAATTAAGTATGGCATTATTTGTAGACATTCAGTTCATCTAATAATCAAATCAATATCAATAAGGGGCATGCAAATTAAGTCAAGTGTGGTGAAATAGTGGTTAAACTAGACTACACAGTTCAAACAGTCATGGGAGGCAATGGCTCTGTTTCCTATGGGGCCAAATACATGTAAATCATATGGCAAGGTATGCATACTCAAACCTAACCTCCTAGCACAGTCATAGGATATAAAAGAGTGACTAGCACCAGTATCAAACAAGGCAAGTACAGAACAATCATTAATTTTAATAGTACCTTGGATCAGACTCAGGGATCTGCTAACCTCTTGCTGTGTTAGGGCGAAGACTCTACTCTAAGTATGAGGTTTGGGTGCAGGAGCTACCTCCCACTGCTGTGCAGGCTGTGTGCAATCTTTGGTTATGTGTCCTAGCCTACCACATCTATAGCATACATTCTGCCCCATGTAACATGGTCTGCCTCCATGATTCTTGCCATATTAACTGCAGATCACTAGAGTGGAACTTCTTCTACTAGACTAAGCTGATCTCTTCTTGCCCTTGCCTCTTTTGTTCCACTAACATCTGCCACCTCTTTTACTGTTACCTGTGGCCTGTGTCTCTTCTCTTAGTCTCTTACTCTTAAGGAGGGAAGGTCTAGCACTAGGGACTGTTTGTATCATTTTCAGGTTTGCTTTGATGACTTTATAGATCTCAACTAGGATATTAAAGTCCTTAATCCTTTGTAACATCAGCCTATCTCTGATCTCAGGTAGTAGTCCCTTCTCTAGCTTGTCTGCTCTCCATCTCTCATCATCATGCATTTGTAAATAGGAGGAGTATCAGGAGAGCTCTACAAACTTCGCCACATATTGATCCACTGGCATCCCCTCTATCTCAAGAGTACAAACTTTGACTCCTTTTGATCTCTGATCAAACTAGGGAAATACCTCTCGTAGAAGGCTTAGAGGAATGTCTCCCAGGTGATTGGGAGGTTCCTCAACTTCAGTATTAGTTCAGTGCTTCTCTGCTAGTAATCTACTTCTTTTTCTAACTGAAAAATGGCCATCATGGCCTTCTGCTTAGACGTGCAATCCATTACCCTAAAAATCTTCTTTAACGACATGATCTAGTCCTCTGTTTTCTCTGTATTCAATTCAACATTGAAGGTGGGAGCCTCGAATTTCTTGAACTGAGTTATGACTTGCCTCATGGAAGGTTGCCCTGGGATGGGAGGTGTTTGATTTGGTGGAGTCTATGAGGTATATAGGTGTTGGCCTAAGGGGACCACCTCTGAATCCTCTAGATGGTCTGAGTGCTGTGTGGAGGAGGAGTAGGCCTTTCTCTATCTCTTTGCACAAGCCTCTCTTGTAATTGCATGATCATGGCTTGCTATTGATCCAGGCAAGCCATAATGGCCTACAAAGCTCTATTCGTTGGATCATTAGTCTCTACTTTAGCCTCTCTGGGCTCTGCTCTAGCCACTTTAGGAGGCTTGCCTCTCCCTCTGTGTGTGTTCACCATCTTTCTGAAACAACATTAACATAGTTCAAAACCAAATATGAACACACGCCATATTTCCACACTCAAATCATCCATAAATAGTGCATAAACATATAGCAAGTCACATTCTCAAGCCATAACCCAACCTAAAGTGCCTAAACTGAAAATTTGATACCAAAAATGTAATACCATATTCCTCTAGTCCTTCCTTCCCATAAGTATACTTCATACATGTTGCATTCATGGAAAATCAATAAATTTAATGCATTATTTTTGCGTTATGTAAGACTTTAAAAATTTATTTTATACATAGACCTCGGTAACTTCCTAACATCATCCTTTACTTATAATTTATCCATACAAGTCATAAATAATATAAAACATTACATACAACTAGGGTTAGAAGCCACACACCAGAAAAATTACAAGTTGGCCTCGGGTTCAACTTTCCAAATTTCTGATATCAATTTTGGAAAATCATAATTAATTCTAAAAAACTTAAAATTAAGGAAATGATAGCTTGCTAGAAACCCTTGAATGTCAGTCCTAGGTTAAAAATCATTCTAGACCATGAAAACATCAACTAGACTATGATTGACAATAGAATAACACCAAAGGTCTAGCTGCCTAGGTTTGCTATCATAAGTTTTTGATATAAATTTCAAAAATTCATAACTAACTTTAGAAAAATCAAAATCCAGTAAACCATACCATTCTAGAAATATGTGGATGCTAAATAGAGGCTAAAAATAACTCTAGGCCAAAAAAGAAGCATTTATACTACAAAAATTGATGAAATAGTACTAGAGGTTTTGCTACATCCTTGATACTATTATGAAATTTTAAAAATTTGTTTCTCCCTCTACAAAACTCCAAATGGGGTGCTCTTAAGTGCTACAAACAACTTATCATGTATATTTTATTTCTTTAAAACTTTATAATCTTTAGACATTATTTAACACTTGGATGACACAAAGAAAGAAACTAACCAAATAAATAGTGCGCCTTACCATTCTGCATATTTTTTCTAACTTTGAAAAATCATAATAAATTCTTTAGAGTTTCAAATTGGGTACTCTTTAACTCTGTGAAAAGATCTAGATGAGAACTACTGGATGGCCAAATTTTATGAAAAAACTCACTCATTTAGTCAGATTTTGGTTTAATACATATAATGGTCCAATTTAATATTCAAGATGGTGCGTTAAGGGGTCAAATGGCTTTCTTAACCATCCATGGCTACTTGGGCACATCCAAAACCACATTCACAACTTAGAGAGACATGTCATTTAGTTCAAAGTATCATGGACCTCATTTCCACTATACTACATACACATTGGAAGCATACCATATCAAGGGCCTTTGGTGGCAAAATCATACATATTCATTAATATGAACCCAAAGTCATTACATTAATCATGTCTACATATATTGAAGTGTGCTCAAGTGTCTATATCATATATACATCTCATGGTTACAATTCTTAACATCAAAATGCATTTATAAAGCTCATTTCTCTATTCATATGTCAAAGTCTTGCTTCTTATACTTGTTAACTCCCATTCCTTGGCCCACTTGGCTCACCTAGACATGGTTAGATATTGGAGAGTGAAGAATCCTAATAGCTCTTAACCCTTGCAATCATACATAATAGTTATATTTTCAAGTCTAAGAATTCCTATATGAACATTAAGTTACTAGTAACTATACATCAATTCATTTCCATGTGCAAGAAGCTCATACATGTCATACATTGGCTTTTAAGAGAATTGGTTTAGTCTCACCTATTTTGTTTAGGGCTTTTGGACTTGCCTCACCCATTTTCAAGGGACTTTTAACTAAGCCTCACTCTTCTTAAGACTTTTGACTTTGTCTCACCTAATCCTTGAGACTTTTGGCATTATCTCACCAAATCTTAGAGACTTTTGGCTCATCTTTACCTTTGCTAAGGGACTTTTGGCTTTACCAAGCTCATTTAAGGCATAACACATTTATAACACATTCATAAAATATATTTTGTGCACATAATAGTACCATGGCATGTAGAAAATAGCTATACACATTTCTCATGGCATAAACATATACACACACATCTAAAGACAAGAAAAAAAAACTAATAATGCATAAGAGAAAGGATAGAGAGCTACTTTTGGAACAAAACACAACTCTTTCCCTTGATTCTTCTTCTCCTCTCAAGGCCACACATTTGCAAGTGGGTGGAGTTTGATTCCTTTTTCTTAAACACATCAAATGGGATCCAGTTACATTCTTGAAGCTAACTCTAGCATCATACACACACTAGATGAAGCTACTTCCTCTTATAATTCAATTATGGCTCCATTCAAGACCTAAAGAAGCAACTATAATAATTATTGATCTTGGTCCTATTTCCTCCTTTAATTTATGACTCTTGACTTCATTTAGACTCATTGGAGCCATCATACAATCATTTTGAAAAGCCTAGTTATATGTTACTTCTTTATGTTATATTATGGAACCTATACCTCTATCTTTTAATCTATGGGTTTTAAATTTTTCCAAAGGCTTCCTTTGATGTTCTTCTATCATATGTAGTCCTAATCTAAGTTTAGAAAAATTTAAAACACTCCTTAGGCACCTACTCCAAGCTTGGTCGAGACATGCCTTCCTTAAGGAGCCCATGGAGTTTGTTTTGTTTTCTTGAAGGAAGAGACACTTGAGAGACTTTCTAGGGGTCTTAAAAACTCAATTAAACTCTCACATAAGCTTAACCATCCTTGGACAAAATCAGATTTTGGCATATGTCTTTGAATCCCTAGCTTTTCTATTTTGGATTTTAATGGTTTTTCTTTAGGTTTCTTTGCATTTACTAACTTTTTATAGTCTAAAACTTAGGTTTCTTGCTTGTTCTTGGTCAGAATTTACTCTTTCTTAATTGTTCTTCTCAAGGCCGAAACACATACTAGGAAAAACAACAAGAAAAAAGCATGGAAATCAATGAAATTACTTTGATTCCTTAACCTTTTCAAGAGCTTTTGCACTTGGTATGAGCTCCTCCTTGAAACTCTAACCTTTTCCCTCTATACTAGACCCAAAACTACCCTATATCATTCACCAAAACCATAAAAAAAAGGTGGGGAGGAGAAGAACTAAATTGAAGAAGGAAGAAACTTTAAATTCTAAGTTTTTCCTTACCTTTTTCTTGGCATTTTTCTTCCTTTTCTTCCTCCCTCTTATACGTCTCTCTTTCCTAGTCTCTCTCTTTGTTTTAGATAGAACAATAGGTCAGTTAGATGAAGGGAGGATGGGATGCCACTTATGAGAAGTAAATTAAAAGAAATTTGTTTTTGAAAAATGCCATTTGTGTCTCTTTGCTTGGCTAATTCATTTTAGGCTTATTTTAACTCCTTTCTGAGAATCGTATTTTCCATCATAAAATTTAGGTTCTTTAATTTTAAAATAGGTTTGGAATTACTTAATTTGAGTTAAAAACCTTTATGAATAAAAATGTCAAAACTCAAGTCAATTGACATTCAAAAATATACATTTGAGGGATTTTAACTGTCCTGAGAGTTCCCATAGTTTTCAGGCCTCTTAGAACCCCAGGCCACCCAATTTTTTCATTTAAACAACCCTCTTATGAGTTTTTCAAAAAGTACTTATATTTATGAAAATGTCATGATGCTTTTGGCGATTTTATTGAACAACCTTGGCTCTGATTTTTGGGCATTTTAGATTTTGGATCCTCATTTTCCATTATTTAAAGTTTATTTAGCTTTAAATCATTTATTTTAAGGGACTTACTTTTCAAACTGACTCATTTCGTTGTTTTTACGAAAAATTGAATGTTACAGCTATGTTCTCTAGCTTCTTTTTAGCTTAATTGTGGTTTCCCATAACTTAAAATACTCTTCTATGGTTCACTTGAAACCTTAATTGCCATATATTGAAATTTATAGGTTTTTAATTACTTCCAATTACATATTCCTATTTCTCATGCTTCAAAACCCTTGGTTCTATCTTGTTTCCATGCAAAATATAGTCCCTTCATATGGTTCTATGGTTGGCTAAAATCATGGAGCAATGGAAGAATAAAGAAATACAAAAATCCTACATGGTTTCATACCTTGATAGCTTCCTTATTTGATGGAGAATTTTGTTGTTAGCTTGCTTTCCACAAAATCCTTCCTTCTTCCAACATATAGCCACAAAGGTAGTCCTTTCAAAGAACTAAAACCATCAAAAGAAAACTCTTAAGGAGAGGAATCAAATTAGTGAAGGAAAGAGCATGAAAAAAAGTCATTTTCATACCTTTCTTGCTTGTTCTTCTTTTCTCTCTCCTCCCTCTCTTTTCATGCCATGGAGGTTTTGGTTCAAGGATGGAAATATTAGTTCTAAATGAAGAAGAAGGTGGCATGGCTGTTATATGGAAAAAGGTGATGATTTAACTTTTTCGCAAATTTTCATTTTGCCTTTTTGCTTTAGTTTCCTTGTTTATGCTCGTTTTAACTCCTTTCTGAAAACTATCTTTTTCATATAAAAATTTAGGTCCTCTAGTTTATTAAAGACATTTTCTTTCAACTTTATGGGGTTTAGAATCATCTTGAATTATTCGATCAAAGTTTTGGTCAACTCTTTACCGAAATTGCACACCGAAAGGATTTTAACTATTCTAATGATTCTCATAGTTTTTAAAGCCTTTGAAAAATCTAGTGAACTCAATTTTATCATTTAAAAATCCTTTCTTTAAATTTTTAATAAGTTACCCAAAATTATAATTTTTGCCACTGCGTTTCGTATTAAATCATTTAGCTATTTTGGCTTTGATTTTAGGCCACCTTTGGATCTTTACCCTTATTACTAGATACTTTGTTTATTAATCTAGCTCTATCTTATCTTATTTCATTTCATTATAGGGGTCTCCTTTCATAATTTGATTGATTTTGGTTCAATTTTAGTAAATTCAGGTCATGATACAATCCCCTTCTCTCTTTTTGGTTTCTTAAATGGCTAGAAATTAAAAACTAGAACCTAAAAAAATTCTTTGCTAAACAACAAATAATAAAACAAACTAGAAAAAGCACATGACCTGGCTAAAACCATGTAAGTGAAATGGTGCATTTCACTTTTCAAAGCCAAAATAACATGCTGTTTTCATGAGAGTTAGAACACTACTTCATTGGATGACAAAGTGACATGTTTTGACCAAAGGCTAAAACAACCTACCATTTGAGTCTTCCCTAACCTCTAATAAGGTCACTTTTGACCCCATTTGTAACAACCGGGAAAAAGGAAAAGAAAGAAAGTGAAAGTTAGAAAAATTCAAAATTTGGAAATTTTGTCAAGTCCTCTCGCAATAGCGAGAAACGGTCTCGCTACAGCGAGAGAGCTAGTTCGCAACAGCGAAGGCGATTCTAGCTATAGCGAGTGCTGGCAGTAGCCCATACAAAAACCAGGGAGTTGCTCACCGTAGCGTACGCCATAGCGAGAGTGAAGTCTGGAACTAACGTGATTTCACCATAGCGAATGGTATATCTCGCCATAGCGAAGGGAATTGACACGAGCTCGCCGTAGCGAAGGTTACACCTCGCCATAGCGAAGCCAGATTACACGAGCTCGGTATAGCGAAGGTTAGTTTTCGCCGTAGCGAGAGTCAGTCCGGAAGAGAGTAAATAGCGAGATTTAGACTTCATTAAACGCCCAAACTCATTTCTTCTCTCATATCTGCCCTAGATTTCAACCCAAGGAGAGAAAAGAGGCATGGAGAGTGAGAGAGATCAAGAGAAGGAGGAAGAGCAAGGGAAAGGTAAAGAAATTTCCCCCATTTCTCTTTAGAACTCTGATCCCCTCCCTTTGCCCTCTCTTTCTGCGGTTTTATTTGTGAAAATGGATAGATTTTGGGCATGGGTCAGAAGAGGGAAAGTGGAAAACACCTTTTAATCTTTGTGTTTTCTTTGAAAATGTGGTTTTCTACTACCATGGGAGCTTGAGAGAGAGAAAGAGTTTATGGCATTCTAGAGAGAGAGAGAACTCTAGGTTTTGGTATGTAGGAGAGTTTGCTCTGATGATTCCATGTTAAGAGAGTAATTCCATGCTCTTTAATTGTGTCTAGGCTCAAGAGAAACACCTCCATTAAGGTGTGATTGTGGACCTAAGGAGGGAAAGGAGAAATTGAAAGGAAAAGCTAGTATTAGCTTTGGCTCCAAAGGTAGCTCTCTCTTTCACTCTTTCTTGTTGCATTCTTGGATATGATAGTCATTGTATGATTATGTATATGCTTGTTGTATGGAATATGCCATATGCTATTGCTTTGATGCATTAATGCCAATATGCTTGTGTGTTGAAATGTGAGAATTGCTCGGGTAAGGTAGTACCGAAAGTCCCTTGAGATAGGTGAGACAAGGCCAAAAGTCTCAAACGAGTGAGGCCAAGTCAAAAGTCCTTAAACTCGGGTGAGGCCATCCAAAAGTCCCTTAAACTCGGGTGAGGCTAGACCAAAAGTCCCTGGAGCCTATTTTTGGCATTATTGTGATTTCCATAGCATGTACATTGTGTGTTGGTTGATTGAGAATGGCTAAATGCTTATTCACATGCTTTGACTTGTTATATGCCTTGATTGCTTACTTGATTGAGTGCATGAGCTACTGAGATTCCCTGAATCTCACCCCTTCCCCTTCCAACTAAATATGCTAGGTGGAGTTCAAGGAGAACCGAGCACACACCAAGGAGCCTAGGAGCATGCTTAGTTAGATATTACTTTCTTTTGGAATTTTGATGAAATTTTGATGTAAAGTGGTGCCAAATGAATATGTGCCCACTATTTTGAGTTGTAAAGGTTGTAACATGTGTATAACTATGAAAGGATATTGTATGACCTATGTTTATAGCCAAATGAATGGAAATGAGGGTTTTGCCCCTTTTGATGCATGAATGAGATAGTGTATATTTAGCCGTAGCATAGCGAGATTTGAATGTATGATGATTTGGACCACATGGACTTGATATATATCCTAGTGTTATGCTTTTAAACTTGTCCATGAGTGGCTAGAGTGTGTGAGAGGCGATTTGGACCCGTTTTGGACTTTTGGGGTGCCAAAATCGGTGTTTTTGAGAGCTCCGTCAAAGTATGACCGGATGAGCTCCGTTTGCTATGAGCTCCGTTTGCTATGAAATTTCATGCCTCTAAAGTTTGTAGAAAGCTTCTTGAAAAACTAAAGTTGGTAATATTCGGAGGACGAGAGAATATTTGGTGAATTGTTGAATTTGGGAAAAAACCATGGTTTGGTCATGTACTGTTCATATAGTTCAGAAATGAAAACCATGTCAAACATAGACCAAATGGAGTCCAACTGTCATGAAATTTTATACACATAAACTAGAAAACCAAAGTGACCTATATAAACTAGAATCACCTAAATCGGAGGTTTGTAGAGAGAGATTGAACTGACTGAAGTTTTGTATCAGCATCAGGGAGCTCTTCTGACCCCCGTTACTGTTCCATCGGTTTTCGGGAGTAGGAGCTATTGAACTGATCTGGACTTATTTTTTTCCTCTAGTAGACATCCGTAGCTTTCCAAATTGGTATAGTGTGCCCAGATTAGATTTTTGTGGATTTAGTTATGAAGTTTCGAAAGTCATGACAGCAAGCTGCACCAGAAACAGTGACAGCCGGACCTCCTTCCCATTTTTGATGTCAAACATGGTCCAAACGCTGTGTTTGTGGTTGGGAATTATTTTTACTGTAAAGTTAACACTTAAATCTTTCCAAAGATCTAAAGTTTACTAGATTCCCATTTTTCTACAATTAATTATGATTTTCCAAAGTTAGAACCAAAATATGACTTTTGGGCCCAAGTGAGGAAATGTAATTTTTCTGGTTTTTGGCTCTATACCCGTGGCTTATGGTTTGTTTTATGCTATGTATGAGTCGTATGTATAGATTTTGAGTTGAGGATGCTTGAGATGGGTTCACAGGACCCACGGGGCAAAAGATGAGTATATGAAACCCCGGTTCATAGCATGCAAATGCCACGAAAAAGTAGTGATTCTTTGGAAATCATATGGAACCGAGCCCAGTGAGAGGCTAGGTAGCGGTAGTAGATTGAGGTGTCACACCATTCAACTCGTTGTTGAACCCAAAGCTTTATTTGACAATTTCTTGTGCTACAGTCTTGTATTTTTTATCTCCAAAAGCCAAATTGATTAGAATTTCATGGGAAATAATTCTATACCATTAAAATATGAAGAAGAAGCTTAAAAATAACAACTCAAATATGGTAGAAAAACCAAAGTTTTCAAGCTTTGTAAATGCAAGGTAAAGGCTCAAAGGAGACTTTGATACCAATTATTAGACTGAAATGAATATGCAAAAGATATAAATGAAATCTAGTGGAAACAAAATGTAGGAGAAATTAATATTTACCTCATATTATTGCCAGTTTTGAAGCTTTTCTTTAAGAAGGATGCTTTTAAGTTCTTTATTTTTCTTATTAATGATGTGTATAAGTATTAGGAACTCAATTAACTTGTAGAAAGTGAGTTTAAGGACTCTTATTTATATCAAAAAAGAAAAGAACATCTTCTTATCAAAGACGTCTCATCGAGGAGTTGGTGGGGTGGATTTCGTGGAACCAAATATATGCACTTTGAATTGTAGGATTTACTCTTTAAATCACAAATGTGGTGTAAAAAACCATTTTCATTGAATCTTAACAATTTGCAAGACTTATTTAACTAAGAAAAGATTGAGATGGAGAAATTTTAAAACAAGAAAAAACAAATTGTGTGATGTCACTAAGAAAATATATAACAATATGTCAAAAACAAAAACAAAGAAACAATATCACTTAAAAATTCAAGGATTGAAATTTTGGTTTCTCCATGTGATGTTAACACTTAACACTTATTAAGAAGGAATAAGTGTTTAGAGAACTTGGAATTTAAAAAGAACATAGTGATTTTGAATTCATGTTCAAACTATTTTCACTTCTTTGATACTTGAGCTATGATTATTCAAAAACCTTTCTTTCTTGGAATCTAAAACTACAAGCAAATGTAGTTCTTTTCTTCTTCTATTCAAAGATAAAAGCAGCCAAGCATTTGATCATTTTAATGCCATTCTTAGATTGAGGATGGTTGATATGATAAACATGATCCTCATCTTCCTCTTCAAATAATTCTAAAATCCCTTTCCACCACTCTTTTTCACACCCTTATGATACCAAACCCTTTTATCCCCTAATTTATCCTTACTAGCAACACACGCAAGCACCTACTTAGACCCGAGCCTAGCCAAGCTCAAAGCCTTAGACCTACTAGGTTAATCATTAGGTTATCGATCCCACTTAGTGCAGACTGGTATGCCAAGTTCCATATCAAAACATAATGGCTTTTCCCCTTCCATGTTTTGGGTAGGGACCCAACCTGATATGAACCATAGAAATAAGGGTGGAAATAGATGGCACTCGCTATTCTCACTTGACCATGTAAAGCCTTTAAAAGACAATAGTCCTTTTATTGTTTACCTGGTTTTTCTTCCCATTCATGTTTATTACTATTCAAGAAATAACTCCTCACTATTAATATTTTTTTTTTAAAAAATTACATTTTAAGACCATAAGCTAAAAATATTTGTTGTAAAGACCTTTAAGTTTTAAAATTATTTTGAAGGCTTAAAGTACAAAAAACTTTTGCTTTAACAATTAAAATTTTTTATGTCTTTACAAAATTTTTCTTACAATTAAAATCTTTTATTTCTCACCATTTTAGCTTGATTACATATCATACAATCATTGTGTGGCTATGAAAGATCTACATTTAAGAATATTGCATTTTGGAGAATATTTTATAGTACGTGTGGTATGTAACATTACTTACATAACAAAATTCTATTTATTAAATTAAGAATAGATTATAATTTCCTTCTCATATGGAGATATTCAAATTATATAGCTCTTATCTATATTTTAAAAATTTATGCTATCTTATTTAAAGATTGAAAGATGTACATTGATCTCTCCTATAACAGAAGATCATAAGCTACAATTATATCTTATTTTGACCACAATATTATTATATTTATTATTTATATATAATATAATAAGTATTAAATATGTATATAACTAATATAAAATAGTCAATTTTTAAAATTTAAAATAAAAATTTTATTTTTAACATAAAATAAAAGTTTAAATAATATTTTTTAATAAGTTATATTTTTAATAAAAAATTAATATTATTTTTTAATAGTGTTAATAAAATCGTACTGAATTGGCCGATCAAAATGACCTTCTGTTTAAGTTGTCCTTGACCTTTAACAAGGTCACTTCTGACTCAATTTGACATGTTTCCAAACCTGAAGGTTTATTTGACAATTTCTCGTGTTACAGACCTTTATTTTTTATGCTTTAAAAGGCGGAATGATTAGAATTTTATGGGGAATATTTTTTTACCATTAAAATGTGAATTAGAAGCTCATAAATAACAACTTGAATATGGTAGAAAAACCAAAGTTTTCAAGCTTCCTAAATGCAAGGCAAATGCTTAAAGGAGACTATAATACCAATTGTTAGACTAAAAGAAATAAACAAAAGATATAAATAATATCACAATGGAAACAAAATGTAGAAAAAACATTAATAGCTATGACAGTTGTGTTGAGCAACCTCAAATAAACTAAGTTGAATAAAATTTACAATATAGGGTGCAACCTATATCATTTCATTTGGAAATAGATTTCAATATTCAAAAAAGCCTTCCAAGTATAAGAGGAACCTAAAAGCTACCTAATTCAAGGGGGTTTTGATTGAATTTAACTAGCTAAAATTTAAATTGAATTAAAAATACAAACGACTAACTAAAATGTAAGAATTCAATAAGCAAGTAATGAACATGTGATTACACTTGGATTTGTCCCTTGATATTTAATATCCTTATTCTAATTTAATTATTAATAGTTCTAGTCTAAGAGTTCCTACATGTATTCATAGTAATTTATCTTAAATTACCACATAAGATTCAAGACACTAACAATTCAATGTTGATTAGAATCTCATTTTTTGCATTAAATAATTGATTTTTATGATTAAGATCATTGAATACTCAAAAGGAATGATTAATTAATCAAATTAGCCTTTAAGCTTTCATCCTAGGAGGTTTAATTTACCAATTAAACTCTAAAGGAATATCAAATTAAATATTCAAGCACACAATTTTCAACATGCATTTCATCAAACACCTTAGTTACATACATGGAAAATTGAAGGTATATGGAAATTACAGCACTTAAAATGATCCATTAGTCATCAAAGTCCTCTCCTCATTGATGTCTAACAAGCCACCAATTATAAACAACATATTTCTTAATACAATACAAACTTCACTAAGTTAATATAAGAATAAGAAAAAGTGCAAGAAAAAGAGAAAATAAGGTGCATAAATCTTAGCCAAATCCCTAGATATCCTTCATAGATTTAAGCTCCAATCAAGGTCTTCATCCAAGCTAGCCACAATGATAGAATTAAGCTTCCATGAACTAAGAATTAATGATAGAAATTTTGATGCACGCCTTCGGTCTTGGAGCTTCTTGAGAGTAGTAGAAGGGAATATGTGAAATTTTCCTAATGTTCTCTTCCGTTCTCTCTTGAAAACCTGTGCTCTTCATGCTTCACTTCCCACGTGAGTCTCTTGTCACGTGAGCTTTCTTGAGTGTGTATTATGGAGTGGGAGCTCGTGGTTGCATGATGTGCATGCCAATATATGAACATGTGTGGATGTGTGTGAAGGACGTGGAATAAGTGAAGAATCTCGTGCACCCAATCATTGTATTGCAAATATTGTACTTTATTAAGAAATAAGAGTTTTCTTTTGTTACATTATTATATTTTTGCATGTTCTATATAATAATATTCTTGGATAAATCATATTGGTTACCCTAAATATCCTGAGTCGATATCATTGTGGGAATGATGATGAACTAAAACTAGTATGATTTTGATTAATAATTATGTGTTAATCATGTATAAAGATACAAATCAAAATCATAGACATTTATTAGGGAACAAGATGCTAGATCGACCCGCTATGAGATAGTTACATGGATTAAGTTATAAGCGTATCTTATATATAACCATGTCACCGAGCCCTTAGACTTGAGATCACCATAGTTTTCAACATGAAAAAATACTATTTTTTGGCATAGTTAAAAGTTATCTTTAACCGAGTAATCATAAAGGTTATGATCGGGCATAGAGAAATTCATGTAGAAGAAGATGAGTGGTCAAGATAGAATTTGTCCCTCTGATTAATAGGGAGATATCTCTGGGCCCCTCGATGAGTGAGACTGAGAAATACATGGCCGTGCTTGAATGGAAAGATTTCCATTTGTATTGTCAGTCTGTACGTAGATTGAGAAAGTGATGACCAAGTAAGATGAGGATGACGTTTTTATGCTTTATACTTGATCTAGATATCATGTGACAAAAGAGATGTGATAGGGTTATATACAGGTTGCATCTGATCACTGATCCCTATATGATTTGGGTAGTCACAATGTCTTATTAGAGGCCGCTTGTGACTTGTAGGTCAAATAGTGTCATTAGCACATTGTCAACATTATATGGGCTTATAGGGTCGCACACAAGAACGAGTCAACTCGAGCTATAATGTCCAAATTCATTGAATTTAAAATTGCATCTAAATTCAATGAATGTCATGTTCAATCTAGGGTAAAAGAATTTTATAAATAAATATATATATATTTGATATATATATATATATATATAACTTATAAAATTTGAAATACATGTATGTATATATATGTTTATTTCGATATATATATATATATCTTTTAATTAATTTAAACCAATTAATTTTAAATTCAAATCTATATAATAGATTTAAATTTAACCAAATATGATAATTTAAATTTAATTTATGAGATAAATTAAATTTGAATTAAGTTCTAGATTTATATTAAATAATTAGTTAAAATTTAAATCTATTAGATAGACTTAAATTTAAACTAATATATTTAAACCAATTAATTTTAAATTCAAATCTATATAATAGATTTAAATTTAAACTAATATGATAATTTAAATTTAATTTATGAGATAAATTAAATTTGAATTAAGTTCTAGATTTATATTAAATAATTAGTTAAAATTTAAATCTATTAGATAGACTTAAATTTAAACTAATATATTTAATTCAAATTTGATTTGATTTAAAATAATATATTTTAAATTAATAAAATATATTTGAAACCCTACTAAGATACTCTTATAAAAAGGTAGAAAGCTTAGGTTTCTTAGAACTATAGAACAAAAAGAAAAACTCTAGAGAGAGAAAGCGTACAAATGGCGTACGAATACTATACGAACGCCGAGAGAGAGAGAGAGAGAGAGAGAGAGGAAGAGGAGAGCGTCTTCTCTACCGAGAACGCGTATGAACGTTGGTAAAAGGTGTTAGCAAACCGTTTGAGTTGAGCATCCATTTGTGTGGATATCGGTAGAGGGAGCAGATTTGTAGATCAGTTCCTAAATCCGATGGTAAAAGATAAATATTTCTAGATCTACTCGATTTAATTGACATTAATGGATCAATGGAAAGGGATTTAGGTTTTAATTTTTCGCTGCGCATCTAAAAAATTCCCAACAGTAGTATCAGAGCCACGTCAATGGTTGTTTAAATTGAGTTTTTGTGTGAAGTTCCATGAATTTTTCCTTTGTTGTGATTTCGTATGGCCTATATGTGATGCAATATGTTACAATATGATATGCGAACTTAGGGCTCACATGATTAGTGTTTGAATCTGGCATTCATATATGTATTATATGTTCAAATCAATTTTAAATTTAATTTCATATAGGTGATATTTGAACTCTACAATTCAATATTATGTGTGACATATGTGTGCGAATTACAAAGAGGTTCAAATTTGATTTGGAATCTGATTCTAAATCCATTCAATGAGGACTATAAATTGTTCAATTCGGATGTTTACAAATTTGTTTAACAAGTCTTTTCATGTTTTCGTATATAACATGTTATTCCGTACATGTATATTTATATATGTTACAAACATGCTTTCATGACATAAATGAACAATCCGTATTAGTATATGTATGTAAATATGATTTCGAATATGTGATTTGCATATGATGAAGAAATCAGACGTGTTGATAGGATATATTTAAATCTGTAATATATGTATGTGATACATGAATCTTAGATATGTATATATGAAAACGTGTTTAATGCAACCTAATATGATTTAACACTAAGATTATAATACTTACAACCTTTCTTATGAGATGAGATGTTTGTAACTTTATATATGAATTGTGTTTGTTTGAATTGGATGGGTATGGCGCATAATATGGCCCTAGGTTTTTATGGTTTGCAATTTTTTAAATACGGCCTACATGTCGTGCCTCTCTATATTTATTCTAGATGTACATTCTCTTTTCATCTCACTCCCCTTAAATGTTCAATTGAGGTTTCTCTTTGTAGTTTTTATCTTAGAAGAATCCTCTCATTGGCTTGGGAGGAGATAGGTTAGATGGGGCCATATTGTGACACATTTATTTTATACTTCATGATGAGATCATATGTATGTATGAGATGCTATCGTAGTATATTATCATGCGATGATTAAATATTTGAATCATAACAAAATAATAACAATTAAATCCCTCGAATCAAATTTTAAGTTTATATGCCACCCATTTATGAACACCTGCCAAAGCTTTGATTGCCTAAGTGTATGTTCCATTAAAGTGGATATACTTAGGTTATCTTAGTGAGACAGCTTGGGTAATGGTGATATTCATAAGGTTCATAATGGTTTGACTTTATTGGGACAATCAAAACGGTTTTGGGTCTCAATGTATTAGATGGGATTAAATATGGTGGATCATATAATGATGGAATCCCATAAAGATCTAAGAGTTATATGTGATGTAATTGGTAAATAATTTACCTACTTAAATAACTTAATTTTAAGCGTCTTGCCAAAGCAGACTTACAATTGAGTGAAATATGGGTCTTAGCCTACTAAATTAAATTGAAGGTTAATTTTTAGTGGGACATTATTAATTTGACTTTGCATATTTTTGTTGTAGAAAATGTCGACAAATAATTCTGCTATACTATCATTGCGATCCGTCCTTGAGAAGGACAAACTCAATGAGACCAACTTTTTTGACTGGTTTAGGAACTTGAGAATTGTTCTCAAGTAGGAGAGAAAGTCACATGTCCTAAATCAACCCATTCCTAAGGAGCCTACAGCCAATGCTCTAAGAGCCCAAAAGGATGCCCACACTAAGCATCTTAATGATTCTATGGATGTAGCATGCTTGATGCTAGCCACCATGATCCCAGAACTTCAGAGAGATTTGGAATACATGGAGGCTTATAAGATGATTATGCATCTCAAGGAAATGTTCCAGCAACAGGCAAGGCAAGAAAGGTATGAAACTACCAAGACTTTACACTCTTGCAAAATGGCTGGAGATGCATTAGTTAGTACTCATGTCTTAAAGATGAAAGGCTACATTAGTCACCTTGAAAGGCTCGAATTTCCCATGATCCAGGAGTTAGTTGCAAATTTAATCTTAAACTCACTTCCGGAAAGTTATGATCAGTTCGTCATAAAATATAATATGAACAACATGGAGAAATCAATTTCTGAACTGCATTCGATGCTTAAAACTGTTAGGCAAGCCAAGCACTATTTTAATGATTCATAAAGGAAAGGAAATGAAAAAGAAAGGCAAAAGCAAGGGAAAGGAAAAAGGCTCGAACAATAAGTCCAAGGACCAAAATAAGCCCAAGCCAAAACCCAAGTTTAAAGCTAATAAGGCAAAGCCTCCCAAGGAAGGACTTTGTTTCTTTTCCAATGAGCTTGGTCATTGGAAGAGAAACTGCAAGCTTTACCTAGAAGATCTAAAGAATAAGAAGAATAGTGAGGCTATTACTTTAGGTATTTATGTTATAAAAATTAATCTTTCTACTTCTTCTACATAAGTATTAGATACTACATGTGGAACTCATTTGTACAAATGTGCAGGGTCTTAAAAAGAGTAGAAAGCTGAAAAATGGCAAAATAGACCTACGAGTCAGAAACAGATCAAGAGTTGCTACTTTAGCCATAGGCACTTATGAATTAGTTTTTCCTAATAAGTTTTTGTTTGTTTTGAACAATTGCTATTATGTTCCTACTTTGAGTAGAAATATTTTTTCACTTTCTTATTTAGATAATGAAGGTTTTACTTTAGTTATTAGGAATAATAAATGTTTTATTTATTTTAATGACATCTTTTATACGGATAGTGATTTGCATGGTGGTCATTATTACTTAAACCTTGAAATTCCTAATAATGAAAATATCTATAACATAACTGCTAAGAGGATCAAGTTAAACAATTTGAATCCAACCTACCTATGGCACTGTCATCTAGGCCATATAAATGAGAAACACATTATAAAGCTCCATCAAGATGGACTACTCAACTCATTTGATTTTGAATTATTTGACACCTGCAAATCTTGTTTGTTAGGAAAGATGACTAAGGCACCTTTTACTGGACATAGTGAGAGGGTCACTTACCTATTAGGCTTAATACATACCAATGTATGTGCTTCACTAAGTACCATTGCCAGAGGTGGTCACTTGTACTTCATTACTTTTATAGATGACTATAGTAGATATGGATACATCTATTTAATGAGACACAAATCTGAATCTTTTGAAATGTTCAAAACCTTCCAAAATGAGGTACAAAATCATCTTGGCAAATCTATTAAAGCACTTCGATTTGATTAAGGTAGTGAATATTTGAGCTAAGAATTGATTGACCATCTTATAAATTGTAAAATTATCTCACAATTGACCCCACCAGGAACACCACAATGGAACGATGTTTCTAAACAAAGAAATCGAACCTTATTAGATATGGTTCGATCTATGATGAGTCAAATAGATCTTTCGCCATCCTTTTGGGGCTATGCATTAGAAACAGCTTCGTTTATACTAAATCGTGTCCTATCTAAGGTGGTTGAAAAGACCCCATATGAGATATGGACTAGCAAAAAGCCTAGTTTAGCTTTTCTCAAGATTTGAAAATGCGAGGTATATGTTAAACAACAAGCTTCAAATAAGTTAGCACCCAAATCTATAAAATGTCTTTTTGTGGGGTATCTTAAGAAAACTAAAGAATACTACTTCTACAATCCCAATGAGAATAAACTGTTTATTGCTCGAAATTGTATCTTTCTAGAAAGAGAATTTATCTCTAAAAGAATCAGTGGGAGTAAGATATACCTCAAAGAAGTTCGAGAGCCACAAAATCACATTGAGTTAGAGATGGAAATACGAGAAGACTCATAACAAGTTGTTGAGCTACAAGGCCCATGTAACAACTGGGAAAAGGGAAAAGGAAAAGAAAGAAGAAAGCTGAAAATTTTCAAAATTCAGAAATTTTGCTAAGTCTTCTCGCAATAGCGAGAAATGGTCTCGCTATAACGAGAGTGCCTGTTCGCAATAGTGAAAGTGATTCTAGCTATAGCGAGTGTGAGCAGCAGTCCATATAGAAACCAGGGAGTTGCTTGCCATAGCGTTCTCCATAGCGAAAGTGGTAGTCTGGAACTAATACGAGTTCGCCATAGCGAAGGTTAAATCTCACCATAGCGAAGGGAACTGATACGTGCTCACCATAGCGAAAGCTAAACCTCGCCATAGCGAAGGCAGCTGATACGAGCTTGCCATAGCGAAGGTTAATTTTCGCCGTAGCGAAGGTCAGTCCAGAAAAGAGTAAAAGGTGAGAATTTGACTCCTTTAAACGACCCAACTCATTCTTTCTCTCATATTTGCCCTAAACTTCGACCCAAGGAGAGAAAAGAGGCGTGGAGAGTGAGAGAGACCAAGAGAAGGAGGAAGAACAAAGGAAAGGTAAGCAAGTCCCTCTCATTTTTTCTTAGAATCTAGATCTCCTCTCTTTGCCTTCTCTTCCTACAATTTTGTTTGTGAGATTAGTGAGGTTTTGGGCATGGGTCAGAAGAGGAAAAGTGGAAAACACCTTTGAACCTTTTTGTTTTCCTTGAAATGTTGTTTCTACTCCATGAGAGCTTGAGAAAGAGAAAGAATTGGTGATATTCTAGAGAGAGAGAGAACTTCTAGGTTCTTGTATGTTATGAGGGTTTGTTCTGAAGATTTCATTCTAAGAGAGTAATTTATGCTCTTTGATGTGTCTAGGCTCAAGTGAAGCACCTCCATCAAGGTGTGAGTGTGAACCTAAGAAGGGAGAAGAGGAATTGAAAGGAAAAGCTAGTGTTGGCTCATAAGGTAGCTCTCTTTCCACTCTTTCTTGTTGCATTCTTGGATGTAATAGTCATTATATGTTTATGTATATGCTTGTTGTGTGAGATATGCCATGTGTTATTGCCATGATGTATTGTTACCAATGTGCTTGTGTGATGAATTATGAGAATTGCTCGGGTGAGATAGTATCGAAAGTCCCTTGAGATGGGTGAGGTAAAGCCGAAAGTCCCTTGAGATGGGTGAGACAAGGCCAAAAGTCTCATGACCGAGTGAGGCCAAGCCAAAAGTCTCTAAACTTGGATGAGGTAATCCAAAAGTCCCTAAACTCAGGTGAGGCTAGACCAAAAGTCCCTGGAACCCATTTTTGGCATTGTTGTGATTTTCATAGCATGTACAACGTGAATTATGTGATTGAGAATGGTTGGATGCCAAATTACATGCTTTGACTTGTTATATGCCTTGATTGCTTTCTTGAATAAGTGCATGAGCTATTGAGATTCCCTGAATCTCACCCCTTCCCCTCCCAACTTAACATGCTAGGTGGAGCTCAAGGAGAAGCAAGTGCACACCAAGGAACCTAGGAACATGTTAGTTAGATGATAGCTTTATTTTGACTCTTTTTGATGTAAAGTGGTGCCAACATGTATATGCACCCACTATTTTTGAGATGTAAATATTATAACAAGTGTAAATGTATGGATATATGATGTACAAACTATCCATAGAGCTAAATTAATAGAAATGTGGGTTTTGCCCTTTGTGTTGAATGTATATGATGGTGTATTTTTGGCCGTAGCATAGTGAGTTTGGAATGTATGATGATTTGGACTATTTGGACATGTTATATAGACTATTTTTATACTTTTAAATTTATCCATGAGGTGTGAGAACGTGTGAGAGGCCATTTGGACCCATTTTGGACCTTTTGGGTGCCAAAACCGTTAATTTTGTGAGCTACGTCAAAGTATGACCAGATGAGCTCTTCTTGCCATGAAATTTGGCATGCCTCTAGAGTTTGTAGAAAGCTTCTTAGGAAGCTAAAGTGGGTAATATTTAGAGGTCTAGAGAATATTTGGTGAATTGTTGAAATTGGGGAATTTTAATGATTTGGTCCTGTACTGTTTCATTAGTCCGAAAAAGAATCTGTGGCATACATAGACCAAACGGTGGCCAAATGTCATGAAATCTTATACACATAAACTAGAAAACCACAGTGACCTATACCAATTAGAATCACCTAAATCAAAGGTCTGTAGAGGGAGAACAAACCTTCTGAAGTTTTGTATCAGCATCAGGGAGCCACCTGACCTCCGTTACTGTTCCATTGGTTTTTGGGGTCTAAGGGCTATTGAACTGATCTGGACTTATTTTTTTCCTCTAGTAGAAATCTGTAACTTTCCAAATTGGTATAGTGTGCCCAGATTGGATAAATATGGATTTAGTTACGAATTTTCGAAGTTCATGACAGTAAGCTACGCCAAAAACAGAGATAGCCGGATCTTTGTCTGATTTTCAATGTCAAACATGGTCCAAACGCTAAGATTATGGTTGGGAATTATTTTTAGTGTAAAGTTAACACTTAGAACTTTATAGAGAGTTATGGTTTACTAGATTCCCATTTTTCTCTAATTAGTTATGATTTTCCAAAGTTAGAGCCAAAATATGACTTTTGGGCCCAAGTGAGAAAATGCATTTTTCTAGTTTTTGGCTCCATACCCGTAGCTTATGGCTTGTTTTATGCTATGTTTGAGTTGTATAAATGGAGTGTGAATAGAGAATGTGAATGATGGGTTCACAAGACCCACGGGGCAGATGATGAGTGTTTGAAACCCCATTTCATAGTATGAAAATACCACGGATTGGTATTGGTTCTTTGGAAATCATATGGAACCGAGCCCAGTGAGAGGCTAGATAGTGTTAGCATATTAAGGTGTTACATTTTTGGTATCAGAACCAAGGTTCAGGCACTTTTGCTCGATGTTAGGCTCTTCAATGATGAGATTTACTTGTGTTTGGTGTGAATGGTCATGGAAGTTGTAGCATCCTTATGCATATGTGTTTGTGATATCATTGTGAACTGATAGTTGCTACTTCTTTCAGACATGGTTGAGACTAGATGGGGCAGGGGTAGAGGCAGACTGCCCAGGGCTCAGAGAACTGAGCCAGAGGTTCCTGTTGGGACTGAGGATCCTCTGCGAGCCATCATAGAGAGACTTGACCGGTATAAGGCCATGATGGGCCAGCACCAAGAGATGCTAGAACAACAGAGGTACATAGCCCAGCAACAGCATGATATGATCATGCACTTACAAGACACCCTGGCTAGGCAATAGGAAGCCAGGAGAGATGCCCCTATACCTCAGCCATCCACATCCAGCATTCCACCTGCACCTCCCCAGGAGCCTGTTGCTCCACAGACCCAGATGCCTATCTAGAAAGTATTAAAGCAGTTCAGGCAGAACAATCCACCCTCGTTTGATGGAGAGTTAGATGCAAATAAGGCGGAGGCCTGGGTTATGCAGCTTAAGAAAATATTCTCGGTGATGGATTGTACCACCAAGCAGAAAGCCCAGCTAGCCACTTTCATGTTAGAAAAGGAAGCTGATAGATGGTGGTGTAGCACGAAACCCCTTATGGAGACCAAGAATATACAAATAACTTGGGAAACCTTTTTGGTCGAGTTTTGTGAGAAATGTCCTTAGTTCGGTGAGGAAGAAGAAAGAGATGGAATTTATGGGCTTGAGACAGATGGATAAGATGACTGTGGACCAATACGTGGCCAAGTTCATTGAGTTGTCTCAGTATTCCTCTTACCTCCAGAGGTATGATGATGAACTCTGGAGATGTGAGCAGTTTGAGACTGGGTTGAAGCCCCTGATTAGCAATAGAGTCACTCCACAGTAGATCAGGAAGTTTAATACTCTTGTGGAAGTCAGCAGAGTGATTGAGACTAACTTGCAAGTTATCATGCCTACTGTGACTACGGCTAGTCAGAAGAGGGTACTGGATTTGAAAAGGCCGAAACCAGAAGAGGGTTCTAGTTTGACACCTAACCTTAAGAGGAGAGGCAAGGGGCCATGGAATAGAAGGCCACAGCGAGGTATGCCACCTCCTCGGGGCCAGTCATCCTTCCAACAGTCTCCAGTGACATGTTTCAAGTGTGGGAAGCTGGGGCACATTGCTAGACACTATCCTCAGATGGAGACAGTGCCTCCTCTTAGGCCACAGACCCAAGGCTGATTGTTCGCCCTTACTTAGCAGGAAGCCAGCACATCTCCTAGTTTGATCCCAGGTACGCTGATAGTGAATGGCTTTCCTGTAGTTGCTATGTTTAATTCGGGTGCTAGTTACTTGTTTATATCCTATGATTATGTGAGGCAATTGGGTCTGGTCATTAGTGTCTTGCCATTTGACTTGTCTGTCACTACATCCATTGGAGGCCACGTGATTACTTCCCATACCTGTTTAAATGTCACTGTTCAATTTAACCATTGTCATACCACTATTGATTTGGTTTGTATGCCCTTCTATGACATTGATTTGATTATTGGTATGAACTGGTTAGCCGCAAATAATGCCATAGTTGATTGTGAACACTGAACCATTTCCCTACCTGCTTGTGGGATCATACCTAGGGTAGGAGCTGAGTTATCCTTTATGACTACTATCCAGGCTGAGAGATATTTAGAGTGTGGATGTCAAGGGTTTCTAATCTTTTTCTCTATTCAGGCGAGGTAGAAGAATGGATAGAGGAGATCCCAGTTGTCAGAGAATTCTCGGAGGTTTTCCCTAAAGAGTTTGACTTTAATGGCCTACCCCCTGAGAGAGAATTAGAGTTCCCTATAGACATAGTGCCTGGGGCTGGACCGGTGTCCAAAGCTCCTTACAGGATGGCTCCCGTCGAGCTTGCTGAGTTGAAAGAGCAGATAGAGGAATTGTTAGAGAAAGGGTTTATCCGCCCTAGTGTTTCACCTTGGAGAGCTCCGGTGTTATTTGTGAAAAAGAAAGATGGTAGCTTGCGTTTGTGTATAGATTACAGAGAGTTGAATAAAGTTACCATCAAGAATAAATATCCTCTCCCTAGAATTAATGATTTGTTAGATCAGTTGACTAGGACATCTGTGTTTTCCAAGATAGATCTTAGATCTGGGTACCACTAGTTGAGAGTGAGAACTGAAGACGTCTCCAAGACGGCCTTCAGAACGAGATATGGGTACTATGAGTTCCTTGTGATGCCATTCGGGTTGACGAATGCGCCTGCTGTGTTCATGGATTACATGAACAGGGTATTCAAACCGTATCTAGATCAGTTTGTGGTGGTCTTTATTGATGATATTTTAGTGTACTCCTGATCCTTTGAGGAGTACGAGAGGCATTTGAGATTAGTCCTAGACACCTTGAGAGAAAAAATGTTGTATGCCAAACTTAGTAAATGTGAGTTTTGGCTAACTGAGGTGAGATTCTTAGGTCATGTGATCTTACGAGACGGGGTCGTGGTTGATCCCCATAAAGTTGAGGCTGTGTTACAGTGGGATAGACCTAGAACGATCACCGAGGTTAGAAGTTTCCTAGGTTTGGCAGGGTATTATAGACGATTTATTTAGAACTTTTCTCGAATGGCCTTACCACTGACGAGGCTAACTAGGAAAGAGACACTTTTTGTGTGGGATGAGAGATGTGAGAAGAGTTTCCAGGAGTTGAAACTATGTTTGACCACTACCCCTGTACTGATTATCCCTGACCCTAGTGAACCATTTGTGGTTTATTGTGATGCTTCGGGCAAAGAGTTAGGATGTGTGTTGATGCAGCAGGGTCGAGTAGTGGCATATACCTCGAGGCAGTTGACGCCTCATGAGGAGAATTACCCCACACATGACCTGGAGTTAGCCGCCGTAGTGTTTGCTCTTAAAATTTGGAGACACTATTTGTATGGTGCTACCATAGAGATTTATAGTGACCACAAGAGTTTGAAATACCTGTTTGACCAGAAAGAACTCAATATGAGACAGAGGAGATGGATGGAATTCTTGAAAGATTATGATTATGTGTTGAAATATCATCCGGGCAAGGCCAATGTGGTGCAGATGCCCTGAGTAGAAAATCCATCCATGTAGCCCATATGATGATTAGGGAGCAGGAGTTCCTAGAGAAGTTCAGAAACTTGAACCTCTCTTGTCAGGTGGTATCGGGTAAATTGTATCTGAGTGAAACTCGAGTTAAGAATATCTTGAGAACCCAGATCTTAGATGCCCAAAGAGAGGATGAATTCCTAAAACGGATCAGGAATGAGATTACCCAAGGTAAGACTTCAGATTTTAAGGTGTCTGAGGATGGTATGATAGTATACCGAGAGAGAATCTGTGTGCCTAGTCAGAATAAGTTAAGAGAAAGCATTCTAAAAGAGGCACATAAGAGTAAGTATACTATCCACCCAGGTGCCACCAAGATGTATCAGGATTTGAAAAGAATTTTCTGGTGGCCAGAGATGAAGAATGATGTGACAGAGTATGTGGCTAGATGCCTAGTGTGTCAGAGGGTAAAGATAGAACATCAAAAGCCGGCTGGGTTGTTGCAACCTCTAGATATCCCTGAGTGGAAGTGGGATAGTATAGCCATGGACTTTGTTATGGGGTTACCCAGGATATCCTCCGGACACGATGCTATTTGGGTAGTTGTGGATAGATTGACGAAGTCTACACACTTTTTAGCTATCAGGGCTACTCATACACTGGATAGATTAGCCCAGTTGTACATCAAAGAGATAGTGTGACTTCATGGAGTACCCAATAGCATAGTTTCGGATAGAGACCCCAGGTTCACATCGAACTTTTGGAGGTCATTGCAGCACGCCTTAGGGACTAAGTTGTGGTTTAGTACTGCATATCACCCCCAGACAGATGGTCAGACTGAAAGGACCATCCAGACCTTGGAAGACATGTTGAGGGCATGTGTGCTAGAAATGAGAGGTAACTGGGATGCGTATTTACCGTTAGTAGAGTTTGCGTATAATAACAGCTACCATTCCAGTATTCAGATGGCCCCTTATGAGGCTTTGTATGGGAGAAAGTGCAGATCCCCTTTGTGTTAGGTTAAGCTAGGTGAGAGGAGTATGATAGGACCTGAGATTGTGGACCAGACCACCCGACAAATAGAATTGATTAGAAAGAGACTTCTCACAGCCCAGAGTAGGCAGAAAAGCTATGCTGATAAGCGTAGAAGGCCGTTAGAGTTTGAGATTAGAGGCCATGTGTTCATTCGAGTATCTCCAATGATAGGAGTAGGTCGGTCAATGAGGGTAAGGAAGATCAGTCTTAGGTATATTGGTCCATTTGAAATCCTTGAGAAAATTGGACCCGTGGCTTACCGAATAGCCTTACCTTCTAACCTAGCCCAAATTCACAGTGTTTTTCATGTCTCCCAATTGAAAAAGTATTTACCAGACCCCTCACATGTCATAGAATATGAGCATGTACAATTGCAGGAAGATCTTTCCTATGTAGTGAGACCGGAGAGAATTGTGGATGCTAAGCTGAAACAGCTGAAAAGCAAGAACATTCCTTTGGTGAAAGTGATCTGGAAAGGTCTGACATCTGAGGAAGCAACCTGGGAGTTGGCGGATGAAATGAGGCAAAAATATCTAGAGTTATTCCCTTGAGGTACGTCTTTAAATTTCGAGGACAAAATTTCTTTTAAGAGGGGTAGAAATGTAACAACCGGGAAAAGGGAAAAGGAAAAGAAAGAAGAAAGCTGAAAATTTTCGAAATTCAGAAATTTTGCTAAGTCTTCTCGCAATAGCGAGAAATGGTCTCGTTATAGCGAGAGTGCCTGTTCGCAATAGCAAAAGTGATTCTAGCTATAGTGAGTGCGGGCAGCAGTCCATATAGAAATCAGGGAGTTGCTCGCCGTAGCGTGCTCCATAGCGAAAGTGGTAGTCTGGAATTAATACGAGTTCGCCATAGCGAAGGTTAAATCTCGCCATAGTGAAAGGAACTGATACGTGCTCGCTATAGCGAAAGCTAAACCTCGCCATAGCGAAGGCAGCTGATACGAGCTCGCCGTAGTGAAGGTTAATTTTTGTCGTAGCGAGGGTCAGTCCGGAAAAGAGTAAAAGGTGAGAATTTGACTCCTTTAAATGACCCAACTGATTCTTTCTCTTATATTTGCCCTAGACTTCAACCCAAGGAGAGAAAAGAGGCGTGGAGAGTGAGAGAGACCAAGAGAAAGAGGAAGAACAAAGGAAAGGTAAGCAAGTCCCTCTCATTTCTTCTTAGAATCTGGATCTCCTCTCTTTGCCCTCTCTTCCTACGGTTTTGTTTGTGAGATTAGTGAGGTTTTAGGCATGGGTCAGAAGAGGAAAAGTGAAAAACACCTTTGAACCTTTTTGTTTTCCTTGAAATGTTGTTTCCACTCCATAAGAGCTTGAGAGAGAGAAAGAATTGGTGACATTCTAGAGAGAGAGAGAACCTCTAGGTTCTTGTATGTTAGGAGGGTTTGTACTGAAGATTTCATTCTAAGAGAGTAATTTATGCTCTTTGATGTGTCTAGGCTCAAGTGAAGCACCTCCATCAAGGTGTGAGTGTGAACCTAAGAAGGGAGAAGAGGAATTGAAAGGAAAAGTTAGTGTTGGCTCATAAGGTAGCTCTCTTTCCACTCTTTCTTGTTGCATTCTTAGATGTAATAGTCATTGTATATTTATGTATATGCTTGTTGTATGAGATATGCCATGTGTTATTGCCATGATGCATTGTTACCAATGTGCTTGTGTGATGAATTGTGAGAATTGCTCGGGTGAGGTAGTACCGAAAGTCCCTTGAGATGGGTGAGGTAAAGCCGAAAGTCCTTTGAGATGGGTGAGACAAGGCCAAAAGTCTCATGACTGAGTGAGGCCAAGTCAAAAGTCCCTAAACTCGGGTGAGATAATCCAAAAGTCCCTAAACTCGGGTGAGGCTAGACCAAAAGTCCCTGGAGCCCATTTTTGGCATTGTTGTGATTTCCATAGCATGTACAACATGAATTATGTGATTGAGAATGGTTGGATGCCAAATTACATGCTTTGACTTGTTATATGCCTTGATTGCTTTCTTGAATGAGTGCATGAGCTATTGAGATTCCCTGAATCTTACCCCTTCCCCTCCCAACTTAACATGTTAGGTGGAGCTCAAGGAGAAGCAAGTGCACACCAAGGAGCTTAGGAATATGTTAGTTAGATGATAGCTTTATTTTGACTCTTTTTGATGTAAAGTGGTGCCAACATGTATATGCCCCCACTATTTTTGAGATGTAAATGTTGTAATAAGTGTAAATATATGGATATATGATGTACAAACTATGCATAGAGCCAAATTAATGGAAATGTGGGTTTTGCCCTTTGTGTTGAATGTATGTGATGGTGTATTTTTGGCCGTAGCATAATGAGTTTGGAATGTATGATGATTTGGACCACTTGAACATGTTATATAGACTATTTTTATACTTTTAAACTTATCCATGAGGTGTGAGAACGTGTGAAAGGCCATTTGGACCCATTTTAGACCTTTTGGGTGCCAAAATTGTTAATTTTGTGAGCTCCATCAAAGTATAACCAGATAAGCTCTTCTTGCCATGAAATTTGGCATGCCTCTAGAGTTTGTAGAAAGATTCTTGGGAAGCTAAAGTGGGTAATATTTGGAAGTCTAGAGAATATTTGGCGAATTGTTGAAATTGGGGAATTTTAATGATTTGGTCATGTACTGTTTCATTAGTCCGAAAATGAATCTATGGCATAAATAGACCAAACGGTGGCCAAATGTCATGAAATCTTATACACATAAACTAGAAAACCATAGTGACCTATACCAACTGGAATCACCTAAATCAGAGGTCTGTAGAGAGAGAACAAACCTTCTGAAGTTCTGTATCAGTATCAGGGAGCCACCTGACCTCCGTTACTATTCCATCGATTTTCAGGGTCTAAGGGCTATTGAACTGATCTAGACTTATTTTTCTCCTCTAGTAGACATCTGTAGCTTTCCAAATTAGTATAGTTTTCCCAGATTGGATAAATTTGGATTTAGTTATGAATTTTCGAAATTCATGACAGTAAGCTGCGCTAGAAACAGAGACAGCTGGATCTTTGTCTGATTTTCGATGTCAAACATGGTCCAAATGCTGAGAGTATGGTTGGGAATTATTTTTAGTGGAATGTTAACACTTAGAGCTTTCTAGAGAGCTATGGTTTACTAGATTCTCATTTTTCTCTAATTAGTTATGATTTTCCAAAGTTAGAGCCAAAATATGACTTTTAGGCCTAAGTGAGAAAATGCATTTTTTTAGTTTTTGGCTCCATACCCGTGGCTTATGGCTTGTTTTATGCTATGTTTGAGTTGTATAAATGGAGTGTGAGTAGAGAATGTGAATGATGGGTTCACAGGACCCACGGGGCAGAGGATGAGTGTTTGAAACCCTGTTTCATAGCATGAAAATGCTACGGATTGGTATTGGTTCTTTGGAAATCATATGGAACCGAGCCCAGTGAGAGGCTAGATAGTGTTAGCATATTAAAGTGTTACAGCCCACGAAGGTCTGATAGGATAGGATGTTAGCCTCAAAGATATGGATTTCTTTTAACTGAAAGTCGTGATATGTTGCTCATTAATCAAGGTGAGCCAACTACCTATCAAGAAGCTGTAGTGGGATCAGACTCTGAGACATGGCTAGAAGCCATGAAGTTTGAGATACAATCCATGTATGACAATCAGGTATGAACTTTGATTGACCCACCTGAAGGTATAAAAACCATTGGGTGCAAATGCATTTTTAAGAAGAAAATCGACATGGATGGCCAAGTGCATACCTTCAAAGTACGATTGGTTACAAAAGGATTTAAACAAACCCATGGTATAGACTATGATGAAACCTTTTTGCCAGTCACAATGATTAAATCAATCAGGATCCTTCTTGCCATTACGGCATAATATGATTATGAGATTTGACAGATAGACGTTAAAAAAACATTCCTTAATAGGAAGCTGCTTGATTATGTGTACATGACACAACCTGAAGGTTTTGTATATCCAGAGGATTCTGGGAAGGTTTACAAGCTTCAAAAATCCATTTATGGGTTAAAACAAGTATCTCAGAGTTGGAATCATTGCTTTGATGAAGTAGTCAAGGATTTTGGATTTATCTAAAATATCGATGAACCTTGTGTTTACAAGAAGGTTAGTGGAAGCACAGTTGTATTTCTAGTGTTTTATGTTAATGACATCCTACTTATTGGAAATGACATTCCTACCTTGCAGAATATTATGACTTGGTTAGGAAAGTGTTTCTCAATGAAAGACTTAGGCACGAAGCCACTTACATCCTAAGGATAAGGATCTATAGAGATAAATCCAAGAGGCTAATCGACCTAAGTCAGAGCATTTACGTAAACAAAGTATTGCATAGGTTTAATATGCAAGATTCAAAAAGGAGTTATATACCCATGTCTCATGGCATCGATCTCAGCAAGACTCAGTGTCCTAGTACACATAATGAGCGAGATCGTATGAGCAAGATTCCATATGCCTCAGCTATTGGAATTATCATGTATGATATATTGTGCACTTGATAGGATGTCTCATATGCCTTAAATATAACTAGTAGATATTAGTCAGATCCAGGTGAGAGTCACTAAACTACTGTCAAGAATATCTTGAAATACTTAAGAAGGACTAAGGATGTATTCTTGGTCTATGGAGGATTGAAAGACGAGCTTGTTGTAAATGGTTACATAGACGCAAGTTTCTAGTCCAACAAGGATGATTCTAGATCGCAATCAAGATTTGTATTCTATTTGAATAGTGGAACAGTCAACTGGAAGAGCTCCAAGCAAAGCACAATAGTTGATTCTACAACAAAAGCTGAGTACCTAGTAGCATTAGATGCAACTAAGAAAACTGTTTAGATTAAGAAGTTTATCACTGAACTAAGAGTGGTGCCTACCATTTCAAATCCAATATATCTATTTTGTGACAACAACGATGCTATAGCATAGGCTAAAGAGCCTAGGTCATATCAAAAAACTAAAACACATACTCAGGTGATATCATTTTATCAGAGAAATCATTGATAGGGGTGATATAAAGATATGCAAAGTACTAATTGATGACAATATTGCTAATCCACTTACTAAACCGCTTGCACAGGTAAAGCATGAGCGTCATATTAGGTCAATGGGTATTAGACACATCAATGATTGAGCCTAGTGCAAGTGGGAGTTATTGGAGATTATGCCTCAGGCCAATCATTGTATTGCAAACATTGTATTTTATTAAGAAATAAGAGCTTTCTTTTGTTACATTATTATATTTTTGCATGTTCTATATAATAATATCCTTAGATAAATTATATTGGTTATCTTAAATATCCCTAGTCGATTATCATTATGGGAATGATGATGAACTAAGACTAGTATAATTTTGATTGATGATTATGTGTTAATCATGTATAAAGATACGAATCAAAATCATAGGCATTTGTTAGAGAACAAGATGCTGGATCGACCCGCCATGAGATAGCTACATGGATTAAGTTATAAGCGTATCTTATGCATAACCATTAGACTTGAGATCACCATAGTTTCCAACATGAAAAAATACTATTTTTTGGCATAGTCAAAAGTCATCTTTAACCGGGTGATCATAAAGGTTATGATCGGGTATAGTAGAATTCATGTAGAAGAAGATGAGTAGTCAAAATAGGATTTGTCCTTTTGATTAATAGAGAGATATCTCTGAGCCCCTCGATGAGTGAGACTGAAAAATGCATGGTCTTGCTCGAATGGAAGGGTTTCCATTTGTATTGTCAGTCTGTATATAGATTGAGAAAGTGACGATCAAGTAAGATAAGGATGACCTTTCTATGCCTTATATTTGATCTAGATATCATGTGACAAAAGAGATATGATAGGGTTATATGACAGGTTGCATTGGATCACCGATCCCTATATGATTTGGGTAGTCACAATGTTTTGTTAGAGGCCACTTGTGACTTGTGGGTCAAATAGTATTATTAGTCCACTGCCAATATCATATAGGCTTACAGGATCGCACACAAGAACGAGTCAACTCGAGCTATAATATCCAAATTCATTGAATCTAAAATTGCGTCTAGATTCAATAAATGTCATGTTTCAATCTAGGGTGGAAGAATTTTATTAATAAATAAATATATATTTGATATATATATATATATATCTTTTAATTAATTCAAACTAATTAGTTTTAAATTCAAATCTATATGATAGATTTAAATTTAAACTATATGATAATTTAAATTTAATTTATGAGATAAATTAAATTTGAATTAAATTCTAGATTTATATTAAATAATTAGTTAAAATTTAAATCTATTAGATAGACTGAAATTTAAACTAATCTATTTAATTCAAATTTGATTTGATATGATGTAATTTAATTTAAAATAATATATTTTAAATTAATCAAATATATCTGAAACCTTAATAAGATATCTCTATAAAAAGGTAGGAGGCTTAGGTTTCCTGGAATTATAGAACAAAAAGAAAAACTCAAGAGAGAGAAAGTGTACAGATGGCGTACGAAGCCTAGAGAGAGAGAGGAAGAGGAGAGCGTCTTCTTTACCAAGAACGTGTGCGAACGTTTGTAAAAGGCGCTAGTATGCCGTTCGAGTTGAACATCCGTTCATGTGGATACCAGTAGAGGGGGTAGATCTATAAATTAGTTCCTAAGATTCGATGGTAAAAGATAAATTTTTCTAGATCTACTTGATTTAAATGACATTGATGGATCCATGGGAAGGGATTTGGGTTTTAATTTTTTACTGCACATCCCAAAAATTCCCAATAGCTTCTTCCATCTATAATTCATCCTTGCTTCCTCATATGTTAAATCTCTCGTTCCTGAGAGTGCACATCCCTCTTCATGTGATTATGTGTGTACGTGTGAGTAGATGGGATGGCTATGTAGCGTGAACATAAGTATGTGTTTTAATGGATCTGCTACGTGGATGAGTGTAGCCTTCATGTGTGAGCCATGTTTAGAGTGAGAGTTCCTAGCTTGTGCTTACGTGTGTATGAATCAGAGAATGATGCACATCCATATGTTTGTTCACGTGATAGTATGAGCTAGCGTATTATTCCCTTGTGCCTCCATATGTGTGAATGTCTACATGCGTGCTATATAAGGACAAGGTCTAAATGTCTACATGTCCTGGATGTGAATGTCATGCCTCTCTCTTCATGTGTCCATCCCAAAAGCCCGTGCACTCTATCATGTGTGAGTGAATCATTTCTCCCTCACAATTGCCATGTGATAATATATGAGTGTGTGCTAGCCAATCATGCATCCTTATCATCCTTCCATGTGATTCATGTGGAGAATATGTGTGAAGCTCCCTCCTTGCATATGTCACGCCTCTCGAGCCCCTTTTCATGAAATTTCCTAAGTCAAAATCAATGGCTCATGAAATAAAATTGCCACCTAAAAAATAAAATCATTTAGATGCTCAATTCATGCAATAAGATTCCAAAAGGTGAAATTTCATTTCCTAATCCAAATAATATCCAATAAAGCTCAATTGTCATTAAATCATTGATAAAAAGTCCATAATTAATAGGTAAAAGTTATAGAGAATATGTGAATTATCAAATTACTTCTTGCTTTTGCCGATTTTGAAGCTTTTCCTAAAGAGGGATTCTTCCAAGCCCTCAGTTTTTCTTAATGATTGTGTGTATAAGTATTGCGAACACAATTGGCTTGTAGAAATTGAACTTAAAGACCTCTATTTATAGCAAAAAGGAGAGAAACATATTTCTGTGAAAGATCTCTCATGGAAGAGGTGGTGAGATGGATTCAATGGAACCAAATATATATAATCTGAATTGCAAGATTTGCCCTTTGAATTGCAAATATGGTCTAGACAGCCATCTTCGTTAAATATGTTAGTCATCATGTATTGTAAACATAGTGATATTAACTAAACAAGTGGAATCTTAATTGAGGAAATTAGCAAACTAATTAGTGAGCGTAAGTTTGGAGGACTTATTTGGGCAGAAAAAATAATAAAAATAATAAATTTGGAGACTTAGGAATTGGAGTTTGATATTAATTGGATCTCTTGGGGATGATCAAATATCCATGAAAGGTTTTTCTTAGTTAATAGTCAGGTAAGTGAAGTTCTTATTTTATTGGAGATTATGCAAATTAGGGATTTGACTTTCCTTTATAGAGGAAATCACTGAGTTACTAATTTTTGAAGGTTCGAGTTTATGTGTTGCTAGTTTGTGTGACTATATGAACCATTTGGTATCCCAAATTTTGATAATTCAATTATTAAAAAAATTATTATAAGATGCTTGAATATAATAAATATAAAAAATTTAAATTTAAATATTATATATATCTTAAAAGTATAATACTAAATTTTTTTAAAATAATCTTATGCTCAACTTTTTAGAAATAAATATTAAAAACTAAAGAATGTCACTTAAACATTAGCAAGAGATTTTAGCCAGCTCAACCAGCTTTTCTTTAGAAGTTTATTTTTCAATAAAATAGTAGATTTCTGGAACACGTGTCAATGTTTAACATAGAAAATATTAACCTAGATAAGAAACATTGAGATTGAGAAATTTTAAAACAAGAAAACACAAATCTAGCGATGCCACCAAGAAAAGATTTAACAATATGTCAAAGAAAAAAAACGAAACAAAACAAACAAAAAAACAAAGAAACATATCAATTAAAAATTCAGGGATTGAAATTTTGGTTTCTCCGTGCGCTGTCATCACTTATCAAGAAGGAAGAAATGTTTAGAGAACATTCGAAAGATTTAATCAAAGTTCAAACTAACAGAAAAATCACTGTATCGTCGATTTCTCCTCAAATTACACAAAGATATAGCATATTAATATTTAGATGGACCTACAAGAACTTAGTGATCCTGATTTCCTGATCAAACTGTTTTCACTTCTTTGATACTTGAGCTATGATTATTCAAAAACCTTTCTTTCTTGGAATCAAAAAACTTCAAGCAAATGCAGTTCTTTTCTTCTTCTACTCGAGGATAAAAGCAGCCAAGCGTTTGATCATCTTGATGCCATTCTCAGACTGAGGGTGGTTGATATGATAAACGTGATCCTCCTCTTCCTCTTCAAACAATTCCAAAATCCCTTTCCACCCACTCTTCCTCACACCCTCGTAGTACCACACCCCTCTATCCCTCAATTTATCCTTTCCAGCAACACACACAAGCACCTTATTAGACCCGAGCCCGGCCAAGCTCGGAGCCCCGGGACCCACCGGGTTGACCATCGGGTTATCGATCCCACCCGGCGCTGACGGGTATACCAAGTTCCACGTAGAAACATAGTAGTTTTTCCCCTTCCATGTTTCGGGTAGGGACCCAATCCGATCTGAACCATAGAAATAAGGGTGGGAATAGATGGCACCCGCTATTGTCACTCCTCCATGTAAAGCCTCTGAGCCAGCTCGCATGGCCACGTTGTGAACCATATTGCCACCGGCACTGTCCCCGCCGATGAAAACCTTATCAAAATCGCCATAATCGATTAGCCATGGCTCTATGTTGGAGGAATCTTCCAGATCCTTAAAATAAGGAGGTGTATCATAAATACTGCATATTTCGTTCTGTCTTGATATCTGTATCATATCGTATTCTATATTAATGACAGTATTCACTCGGCTTATATTTTCAAAATAATTAATAGAAGTGTAAATATCCTCTTCAATTTTAAGCCATCTAAAACCCCTCCATTGGAGAGAGAGAGAGAGAGAGAGAGGGGGGGGGGGGGGGAACCTTCAACTATCATTATTAACGAAAATATCATATCAAATTCTGTTATCCACAATGTTTTGTTTTCAGACATAAAATTGTGTTACATTCCAAATGACAAAATTGGCCATGACTTTAAATCCTGAAAGAGTAGTTATTTGCAAATAATTTTAAAATATAGAAGTTCTATATTCAACACAGATCTTCTATAATTACATAGTGATGTGTCTTTTTTTAAGAAAGATGAAAAATTTTAATTGTAAGATAATTGTATCCCATATTATAAAATTCATTAGTCCTTTTATTGTTTAGTTAATCTTTCCTCCCATTCACATTTATTATTATTCAAGAAATAACTTCTCACATTTAAATTTTTTTTAAAAGAGTACATTTTAAGATTATAAGTTGAAAATATGTATTGTAAAGACCTTTAAATTTTAAAATTATTTTAAAGGCCTAAAGGATAAAAAGAAATTTGCCTTCAAAAGTTAAAATTTTTTCTATTTTCAGAACAATTTTTCTTACAATTAAATTTTTTGGTTTCTCTACAAAAATTTCTGTGAGTTAAAATTTTTTTAATTTCTCACCATTTTGGCTTGACTGCACATCAAACAATTACTATGTGACCATAGAAGATCTACATTCAAGGATATCGCATTTTGGACAATATTTTATAGTACATGTGATATGTAACATTACTTACATAACAGAATTTTTTTTATTAAATTAAGAATAGATTATACTTCCCTTCTCTTGTAGGCATATTTAAATTATACGGCTCTCATCTATATTTTAAAAATTTACACCCTTTTTTTCTTAAAATTAAAAGAGGTACTACACTGACATTTCACATAACAAAAGAAATAATTAACAATAACATATTATTTTGACCAAAATATTTTTATATTTATTATTTAATATGATAGAATGAGTATTAAATGTGTAATTAACTAATATAAAATAGTTATTTTTTAAAAAAATTTAAAATAAATTAAATTTCATTTTTAACATAAAATAATATTGTTAATAATATTTTTTTAAAAAATATAACTTTAATTAAAATTTAATATTATTTTTTAATAGTGTTAAGAAAACTACATTGAATTGGCCAATGAATAAAAAAAACTAGTGAACTAGTTAAGAAATTGGTTTATTTGACTCTTAAAATTGGCCAAAGAAAAAATTGGTTAAAAATAAGAAAAAATCAACTAAATTGGCACTGAACTAATCAAAAATTGGCTTTTGATTTTGTTTAAAATAGAATTTTGATATTTTGTAATAGAGATTTATGATATTTTATGGACATTACTTAACCTATTTTACATAACTTTGTTACGTACAAAATGCTTTAATAGTCTTTTTATATTTTTAAATATTTATGTTTATTTTTTAAATATATGTATTAATTTAATTATAAAATATTATATATATTTATACTTTTTATATATATTTAAAAAAACAATTCAACTCTAATTCAATTATGATCATATTATTCAACAATGGACTGTTTTTATCTCAATTTAATATCTAATCGAGTTTTTAAAATATTGTTTTTAGAATATCTTGGTCATATTTTAATTTTAAAAAATTTGTATATATTTTTATAATAAAAGAAAGAACTATATAATTTAAGTTTCTCTTAGAAAAGAAAAAAATAATTTATTTTAATTAAATAAATAAAATAATCCAAAGACCAATAACTCAACCAATTTAGTAGACGATAAATTTTGCCACATATCAGAGTTTGTAAACTAGTCCATTTTTACCTGTATTATTGTGTTATGTATCGTATCAATATCGGTGTTTCTTTTGTTTTCGGTGGAAGAATGGGAGGTGACCCATTGCAGAGCAGCCCAGCAATCATGATAAGAAGCAGGAAGAGGGTGTTCTGGGGCGAGCCTGTACTCCACTGAGACAACTACGACATCTACGTGGGACACGAACTCGTTGAAGTGGGAATGGTAAGTTGGAGAGAAAGCGGATTCGGATATGAACCCACCTCCATGGAAATAGACCAAGATGGGAATTCTTTTATCTTCTGTTTGATTTTGTTGAATGGATTTTGGAAGGTAGAGACGAGCAGAGATGAAGGGGTTTTGGGAGATGACGATATCTTTGGATGAAACGGATCTGGCATGCGGGTCGTCGAGGGAGGGCGGGACGATTTGGATTTTCTTGAAGCGTTCTACGGTGCCGCCCTTGTAGACTCGTAGAATCGTTGGAACCTCTGCAACTATCTCTTTTGTGGTGGTTGAAGCCATTTGAAAAGAGAGAGAAGGGGGGGGGGGGGGGGAGGTAGAGATAGAGAGTATATCTGTAATATTGAATTGAAACTTCAGGGTTGAAGTTGAAGATGAAGACTTAAATATGGGGTTCAATTGATCTGTATTGCTGTGGCTTCCAAGAGAGAGAAGACGAAAATCATGATGTGAATGAAAGTTGTTGATGGTGAAACCAATGGCCTCCATTGTTCCATTTTTTGTGTTAAAATAATGGAAACCGGAAAGCACCTAGTGGAGGTATATACGCTTGTCAAGTTGGAAATTTCTTAGCCAATAACTAGTTAATTTACCTTGACAAAAGAACATTTTAGTGGAGTCATAAAACCCAAAAAGGAATTGTTCATTGGAACGTTTTTTAAGGTTATCGATTATTTCAAGTTAATAATGACAAAAACTCCATTTGCATTCGATAAAGATACCCTGATATTAATGGACTCTTTTAAAGTGACCTCAAGTTATATAAGATGTCTTTTTAGTACCTTTGATGGGATAAAATTGAAATAAATTAAACTTTTCAGTGCAAAAGTGATTTTAAAAAACTTGAGAGAGTCAATTCATGCTGGAATATTTTTGAATGACCAAAATAAAATTTTACTCATTTAAGAATTATTTATTCCTGTATGGAATTTTTTTTAGATGAAATTCAAAGCCAGACCAAGTTAATTACACAAAAAAGAAAAAAAGACTTCAGTGAATTAACAAAACACAAACATCAAACCTGACCCACACTCTTTTAAGAACAAAATAGACACGATTTAAGAAAAAAATTAAGGAACAACTAACTCCGAAATTCAATCTTTAACTATTGATAATATCTCTATTGACATTAATCAACAATTATTTAATTGTTGATAAAATAAATATCAATGGCTAAAAATTTTATTTTGACTGATTGTAACTTTTAAAAATGTTTTTTCCTTTAGTGTTTTTTCTATTTTTCAACCAATAATATTTGAGAGTTTTAAGAAAATTATAGATCTATTTGAGGTGGAAGCCCTTCGTATTCGCTAACTACGTTATTGTGAAAGTGATAAGAACAAAAAATTTGAAGGGATGGAAAGAAGAATTTTAGAAGAAAGTAGAAGAGAATGTCAAAAAAGAAAAGAAATTCTATATTCCATTCATGACCCTTCCACCTGATGCTCTAGAATGAATAAAACAAACTCCTAACCAATCCATTAGCTAGCCAATAACAAGTACACCCCTCTATCAACTCATAATTTTCCCTCTATCAACTCATAATTTTCCTTGACTCTCTAACCAATAATAACCAAAAACCTTTATACTCAAATGACTCTTTAACCCCTACTAATACAAACAAAAAGACCATCTTACCCTCAATTATAACTAATACATATCACCACCCCCTCCCCCCGATAACTTCATCCTTGACCCCAAGGATGCAATGATTTAGTAAAGTTTGGAAAATCCCTCTAAATATTAAACCATAAGTCCCAAGTCACCTCCTCCTCCATTTCTTCCTTCCATTTGATCAACACCTCAGTGATAGCACAATGATGCTTTTGTACAATCCTTCTATCCAAAATTGCTTCAACCTCATGTTTATTAGTAGTAGATCCCTAAACCTTAGGCAACTAGTGTGTTCTAATTGTGGCATCTAGACATTTCTTTAGTAATGAAACGTGAAAGGTAAGATGAATGTAAGATGTGGGAGGTAACCTTAGTGTTTACACTGCTGCTCCAATCTTAGCTATGATTTGGTATGGCTTAAAATACCTAAGAAACAATTTTTCAGAAGTTCAGGTCACCAACGATTGCTATCTAAATGGCTGCAACTTAAGGAAAATCTAATCTCCTTCTTGAAATTCATATTCAGTCCTTCTTTTGTTAGCTTGCTACTTCATTCATTGTACTACCTTAGCCAAGTTTTTTTGGACTTGTCACGACATCAACTCCCTAGCATTGAAACTTTTGTCTATAACTTCCATTAGTAAGTCTTGTGGAATATAAGAAATGTTGATAGAAGATGCTTGCCTATACATAATTTCATAAGGAGTTGCCCTAATAGAGTGTTGTACAACCATTCAACAAGTGGTACCCATTGTTCCAATCATAGAGAGCATCCCACACCAAACTCCTCAGATAATTTTCAAGGCAATAGTTTAACACTTTACTCTGCCCATCTGTTTGAGAATGATAAGTAGAGGATAGACAATAGGTAACTCCTAACTTCTTTAGAAACTCTTACCAAAATTTGCTAGGAAGGGATCATGGTCACTCATTATTGAGTTTAGTGCACCATGAAGCTTGTAGATATTATCCATGAATAAATAAGCCAATTGACTAACAGTAAAAGGATGAGCTAGTGAGACAAAATGAACATATTTACTGAGGCAATCAACTACTATCTAGATAGTGCCTTTTGGTTAGATTTTGTTAGTTTCTCTATAAAGTCCATTGCTACGCTCTACCAAACTCCCTCTGGTACTAATAAGGGTTGAAGTAGGCTTGATATGCAATTATTTCATATTTACATCATAGGCACGTCGCACACTTGAGAATAAATGCTTTAATGTCCTTCATCATTCCTTTCTAGTAGAAAATTGCTTTCACACTTTTCTAAGTTGCCTTGACACTAGAATGCCCTCCTTGAAGAAATGAATGCAACCACTCCAGGATGACATTTTTGAGTATTGCCTACTGCCTAATAACTATTTTATTTTTCCTAGTCAATTTGTGCCCATTCCAGCAATACTTGGGATATGAAGATTCATTTTCTTGTAAGCTTCAAATTATCTACACTAACAAGGGATCATTCTACTACTGTTTCTTGATTTCTTCCTACAACTCAGTGGATGTAGAGAAAGCTATCATGTGAAGCAACTCTCTATAGTAAGCTTTGAACAACACATCCGCTGTTATATTCTCCTTCCTTTTTGTAGTAAATTTCAAACTCCATTCCCATTAGTTTAGTGACCCAACTATATTGTGCTAGAATAGATAAGCATTGTTCTAAGAGAAACTTTAAACTTTGTTGGTCCATTAAGATTGTAAAAGGTTGAGCACTAAGATGCTATTGCCATTTCTCTACTACATGTACCACAACTAGCAATTCTCGATTGTAAACAGATAACAGCCTATTTCTTGGAGATAGCACCCTATTAATAAAGATTATTGAGTGCTTATCTTGTATCAACACTTCTCCACTACTAGTACTTGATGCATTTGTCTCCACCACAAAAGGTTTCTCTAAATCTGGCAATGCTAACATAGGTGCCGAAGTGAGTGCTAATTTAAGGTTTGTAAAGGCTTCTTCAGCTTCTGAGCTCCATAAAAATGTGTCTTTCTTAAGTATATCAGTAAGTGGTCTTGCCAAAATACTATGATTCTTGATAAATCGCTTGTAATAACCTGCCAGCTCTGAAAAACTTTTAAGTTATTTCATTGTAGTGGGTGTTGGCCATTTAACAATGGCTTGGACCTTCCTTGGATCTATTGATACCTTCCTCCCTCCAGAAATGTAATGGCCCAAATATTCAATCTTAATGATAGCAAAGGCATACTTACTTTGTTTAACAAAATAATTGTGAGTTCTCAAAATAGTAAAAACGTTTCTCAAGTGACTTACATGCTCTTTCACATCCTTACTGTACACCAATATGTCATCAAAGAAAATTAAGATATATTTCCTTAGTTGATGCTCAAAAATGGCATTCATAGCTCCTTGAAATGTTGATGGGGTGGTAGTCAAACTGAAAGGCATAACAAAAAATTCATATTGATGTAAGTGCATTTGAAATGCTATCTTATGCACATCTTCATCCTTCATTATAATCTAATGGTAACCTAAGTGTAAGTCTAGCTTTGAAAACACTTTAGCCTTGCCCAATTCATCCAACAAGTCTTCTACAAGGGGAATTAGAAACCTACTCAGCACGGTGTGCTTGTTGAGGGCTTCATAATCCACACACATCCTTAAACTACTATCTTTCTTTTTGACAAGAACAATTGGTGATGCAAATGGCGATGAAATTCTTTGTTTGATTCCCATTTCTAGCATCTCTTTGACCATTCTTTCTATTACATCTTTCTAGAAAGTAAGGCATCTATAGGGTCTAATATTAATTATATTAATGCCCTCTTTTAGTATTATAGCATGGTCATGACCCTTATGATAAGGAGGTAAAGACCTAAGCTTCTTGAAAGCCTTTTTAAACTCACTTAGTAACCGGCTGATAGCTTTGGACATATCTTTTCCAATTTCCACCTTTACTGCATAATAAGTAACATCAAGTTGGTAAGGTATTAGTTGTAGCATGTAAGGGTTAGAAACTTGAGTGATCAATTTATGAATTCAAGCCACCTTAACCACCTTCATTTTTTGGTCTCTTGCAACAATGATTCTGATCCCCCTGCTATCTAGCACAAACTCCATTATTAGATTTAAGCAATCTAGATTAATAATTCTTAAAGTTCTCATCCATTGCATGCCCAATATCATGTCATAACCTACCAAAGGAATGAGTATCACATCAATTATGAATTCAACTCCCTAAGTCACCCATTTTAGGCCTTCACATTTATTTCTACCATGAATTTTACTTCCATATGCCACAATCACAATAATGGACTCCAAGGGCTTGGTATTCACCACACTACTTTAGCTCTCATCCAGGAAACTGTGCGTATCCCCTGTGTCAATAAGGATGTGTACTGGTTTCTTAACAATCGGGTCAATAATTCTCATTGTTGGATATATAGCTTTTCCTTGAAGAGCATTGAGGGATATTGTAAGTTCTATTGTTTCTTCCATATTTCCCTTATCTCCTTTAGCCATACTTTCTTCTGTTATGTGCCCTTCTTCTTCTTCATCCCCTCCTTCAAGTTCCATTAAAAATATTTGCATTTTCTTTTTCCGAGGGCATTCATGTCGAGGTAAGAATTTCAATTTTTTTTTTGTCTGTTCTCTTCTACCTCAACTAGAGTCAGCCTTTGTTGAAACCTCCAGTTTGGTTTTCCTAGTATTCCCTTTTGGTTGTTACTATAAGTCACAACAACTTTGGACCATTTCTTTGCATCTCCAGTTAAAAACTTCATCGACTCTTAGTTGCTCCTAGCTCCCTTGGGTTTTGTAGTCCCACCCTTACACCCATTAAGGCTTGACTCACATTTATACCCTTAACTAGAAGCGCGCATGCCATTCTTTTTCTGCATCAACTTCATATGTAGTGCTTGTAGTTTAGCTAACAGAGTAACATCTAGAAGAGTTTGAGGGTGAAATAACTTTACTCTAACTATAATTTCAGTTTTCAATCCTACCACATAACAATTTATTTTCTTATTTTCTGTTAATTCTGCCCTGCACACCAAATTGTCAAATGCCTCTAAGTACTCAGTCAAACTACCCTTCCATTTTAACTACATGAGTTCTTCCATGGGATCATCAAACACAGAACAAAATCTCACCTTAATCACTTAAGTCAATTCCAGCCAATTAATCCTACCATTCTTACTTTTTTCAAATCTTTAAAACTATTTATATGTGGCTTTATCAAGAGAAAGACTAACTAAAGTTACCTTGCTGTCCTCTAGTGTACCATTGATCACAAAGAACCTCTCACATTTAGAGATCCATGCGTTCATATCACTTGGTGCAAATTTTGGAAAATCCACCTTGGTGAACTGCATAGGAATCTAATAATTTTTTTCGTTCCCTTAACTCTTCCCCTTTCCTTATTACGATTCATGACCTCCATAAACCGATACGATAAATCTCGTACCAATTCTTGTAAGTCATTCACCTACTACTCAATTGCATTCATCTACTACTCCACTGCCGCTCTCAACTGCTTCTTTGTGTCTTGAATGGTTACTTGGGAACGTGTTGCATCTGTCATGGAACAACTAGCTCTAATACCAGGGATAATAATAGATAATTTGGAGGGATAGAAAGAAGAATTTTAGAAGAAAGTAGAAGAGAATGTCAAAGAAAAAACGAAGTTTTGTATTCCATTCATGACCCTTCCACTCGATGGTATAGAATGAATAAAACAAATTCCTAACCAAACTGATAGCTAGCCAATGACAAATACACCTTTTGCCAACTCACGGTTTTCCCTGACTCTCCCTAACCGGTAATAACTGAAAACTTTTATGCTTAAATGACTCTTTAACCCCTACAAATATAAACAAAAAGACCAACCTACCCTTAGTTATAACTGATGCATATCGAAGAGTCAATGTGTTCGCTTCTCTAAAGATTAACCAATACACGTTAGTACTATCTCCTCTGGTCATGCTTTTGAATTCTCTTACAACATGCAAGATCTGCCAGGATTGATGACTATATACCATTGCATATCCGAAACAAGAGTTTTACAATTCGACTCAAATAATCTTTTTTTAAGTCCAGATTTCTTGCTAAGATGTGATCTTTCAAAGAAAGTGCTTCAGCTTCTTAAGCAGATGAAGAATAGCAATCCTTAATTAAGACCGGTAAGCTATCATTGTGATTTCTATCGCTATCATTTCTCGCATGGTAGAATTTTCCTAACAATAAAGTTGCAATCCTAACTTCATTTCGTTTTTTTTTTTTAAATTTATTCTCGGCCTATAGAGCTGGTTTAGCTCAACCCACCAAAAGTAAAATTTTTTTTCTCGCCTGGATTTTTAATATATTAATCAAACTTTCCTCATTTCAGGGCGGGACAACTTGGAGCTGTAGGCCAAGCCTATTAGCACTTAATCTCAACATAATGTCATGTTGCAGCATAGAAATAACCCAAAATATCTGTTTGGTATTCAATTGTAATTGATATATAAAAATTATTCTAACTAGAAAATATTTAATAATAAGTTTTTGAATTTCTGTTTGACTTTAAAAAACCAAAATAACCTATAAAGTTAAACCTCTAGAAGTTTAAATTTTCAATTTTGACATATTTAAAGTGAAAATTAAAGTTGTATTACCATCAATTTTTCTATAAAAAAAGTTGACATTAAATTGTCTAAATAAAATTATATTAAAATTTTTTATTCCATGATCATTTTAGAATTAATTTTCTCTCTTTAATTACTTTCCATGAAATTTTCTGAAAAAAAATAGTTGACATGATGTTTACAGGGGTGCTAGTCTCCTGAACCCCATGGTTACGCTTGTAAAGGATTCTTTTGGGGCAAAAACTGGCACGTCAAGTTGACTCATGTTTCGTGAAACTAACAAACGTGCAAACCTTCGAACCAATCAGAGTCTAGATCTCTCCATTGGACCAGGGTTCGCCTTTGGACTACTATGCTCTTTCTTCTCAGTCCAATTATCCTTGCCGATAATTTGGAGTTCTTTTGCCTCCAGATGGCGTGTGGTTTTTGTTTTACCATCTCTCAGCCTTTTAGTCCCCCTTTTTTTCAAAAAAAAAAAAATTTTAATCAACTATAAACATATATAAACTGATAACATGCATATAAATTTACATTTTAAAATCTTCATAAAAATTTTAATTTTTTAATTTGTTGAATCTTGAATAATCACTTATTATTTTGAATATTTTTTTAAAATATTCATTCACCATATATAATAATTTTTTAATACTTATCAACTACTAATTTTTTATAATAATTTTTATTTTTTAAGTTCTTATACCAAGCAACTAAAAATGTTTTAAGTGTTTGTAATTGGATCACTTATTTAGTCTGAATATATATTAGTGTCGATTATTACATAATTAAATTTTAATTATGATAATAATAAGTTGCAGAATAATTATTCAAGGACAAATTATTGAATAAATTTAGTGTCCCATTCGCTTTTTTGCCGCAGAAAAAATTTTAAATTTTTTAAGAGTGCTTTTTTTTTTTTTTGGGTAAGAAGATGAGGAGGCCGAAGCCAGGCAGGAAGAAAAAACTACACAGGTTTATTGGAGTGCATTAGAGGCCCAACAACATCAGAATGTAAATTGTTAATGAGGAACTCAAAAGGAGACTCCCACCAGCAACCATCATTAGTGATGCCAAGACTCCAACGAGCAAGCTTGTCAGCAGGACCATGCCTGAAGAATCCAAATTGATCCACCTCACTGTCTCTCTGCTATCAGACTCCACCTCGATGGCCTGAAACCCAGTTCCCAAGCATAACTGCAAACCTTCACGAATAGCCCAGAGTTCAGCCTCAAGCACCGAGCAGATCCTGATCTTGCTGTAGAAACGCCCTCGGCACTCTCCTTTCGCCCCCTAAGAAGACCTCCATAACCCGCAGCACTTGTACTAAAGGCCACAGCACCACAGCAGTTCAACTCGACAAAACTGTCAACAGGGAACTGCAAAGAAGGAACAACTCTGTTTTTGTTCAGACTTCTAAGCGTCACAGTTCTTGAGGACTTCCATCTGAACAAGTCACAAATGTATCTTACCCAAAGACTGGGAACCACAGAACGCTTGAAACCATTTACATACATGCTCTTGTTTCCCCAATTCCAGAGAAGCCAACACTAACGCCCCAGATGAAAGCCCAAGGATTGCAATCATCGACAGCCAACTGCTCAGTGAGATTATAATGGATCCATTCATCAAGACTCCAAGTAAAGAAGGAGCTCTTTATAGAAGGTTTGACAGTATCTTTCGAAACCTCCTGAGCAAAACGACAATCCCTTAAAACATGTAAAGAACTCTCTTCAATCTCAGGGCACCATCTACCGCTAGGATCAGAATTACTCCAATGCCTATAGTACTTATTCGTAAGCAAACGTTTATGCTTAACAGGCCATAGAAAGCATCTTATCCTGTCAGGGCCCTTCCAATTCCAGATGAGGTCCCATGAAGTCCTACCACATCTACTCTGAGTGTTTGCGAGAAAGTGATAAACATTCTTCACAGAAAACAAACCATTCGCTTCTAAACTCCAAACCTGATAGTCAGGCCCCGTTTCAGGGAAAGGAGCAACAACCACCTTGATTCTGTCAATGGTATTCTAAGTAAACCATTCAGACAAACAATCAAAATCCCACGAGTCATCCCCTAGCACCCAGTCACAGACTTTAGAATTCTTAACCTCTTCAGAGACAATGGTGTTCAGATTTCTCAATGAGACGAACATTATTCCCAATCCAGCATTCATTGAAAAAACTAATGGTTTCACCATTTCGGACTTGCTAAGTCGAACCAGCATCAATAAGATTACTTTGTTGGCACAGAAAACGCCACAGAGGCGAGTCTCTCGATTTTACGGTAAACAACCTCCATCACTTCTACCAACAACATATTTATTTCTCAAAACCGAACTCCATAGCTCATTTGAAGCATTGGAAAATTTCCAAGCAATTTTAGCAACACAAGCTTTGTTCATGATCTCCATATTACGAAACCCAAGGCCTCTAGCCCACTTTGGCTAGCAAATAGAGTTCCAACTTACTAAGTGCACCTGCCTTGAATTGCTATCGTGACCCCAAACGAAATCACGCTGTAATTGATCAATTTTCCTACAAATAGAAGTACGAATCTTGGAAACTAGCATTGGATAAATCTGAATGGCACTCGAAACCGACTTGGCAAGAGTAATTCTCCCCGCCATCAGTAGGCAATGAGCCTTCCAGCCAGCCAATTTCGAATTAATCTTCCCCACAATATAGGAATAGGAGCTTCTTGTATTACGTCCAGTACACATGGGGACTCCCAGGTACTTAGCCAAATCACAAGAAATTCTAAAACCAGAAGCAGCAGACAAATCATGCCTAACTTCAGGAGAGACATTCTCAGAGAAAAAAATAGTGGACTTGCCTCTATTAACCTTCTGACCAGACAGATGACAAAAAGTATTCAGACATTTATTAATACACTCAATTTGACCCAAGGAAACTTCTCCAGATAATAAAAGCTCATAAGCAAACATCAAATGCGGAATACCAAGGCCCATTTTACCCACTCTAATGGGTTTCCAAGAACCTCTATCCACTTCCTCACTAATAAGATGAGATAGTTTATCCATTTAGAAAACAAACAAATTGGGAGAAATAGGATCGCCCGGTCTGAGACCCTTAGTGGGTTTAAAGAAGTCTGTTTTATCTCCATTCCACAAAATGTTAAAAGAAGAGGAGGAAATACAATGCATAACAAGATTCACAAAAGACTCATGGAAACTAACTTCATCCAACGCATTTGCCAAAAAAACTCCATCAAAGCTTATCATAAGCTTTTTCCAAATCAATTTTAATAGCAAAAAACCTTTTTTACCTCTCATCCACTTCATTGAGTGAATTAATTCTTGACTAATGATAATGTTATATTGAATGCATCTCCCAAGGATAAAGATAGCTTAGAAAGGAGAAATAAAAGGAGTTTGACCCTATTAGCCACCGCCTTCATCATACACTTATATCCCACGTTACATATCGAAATCGGTTGAAATTGTGTAATAAACTCAAGTATCTCCACCTTTGGAATTAGAGTAATCAGAGTTTTATTTATCTCCTCCAAAGATATCTCACCCTTAAAGGCTTGAGTGATAAAGTTAATCACACTTGGGCCTACCATTTCCCAATTAGACTGGTAGAAAATAAGAGGGAACCGTTCATACCCCGGTGCTTTAAGCTCCCATAGTAAACATAGCCTCTTTTATCTCTTCACCAGTGATATCTGCATCTAAACTATCAAAGATAGAGTCTTCCAATCTAAGAAACGAGATAGAAGTATCAAAATAGTCCAAACTATCTCCTTTCCCAGCAAATAAACACTTAAAGTAATTAACTGCATGGTTCCTAAGATCTTCTATTTGATCTAACCACTTCTCTTTCTCATTATGCAGCATGAGAATTTTATTCCTCTGTCTTCTGGCATTAGTCTTAATATGATAATACTTGGCGTTCCTATCTCATTGTTCAACCCACATTGTCCTCGCCTTCTGGAACCACAGCAACTCTTCTTGCATTAAGACATTATCTAGCTCAAATTGCAGTGATCTTTCCAACTCTTTAAGATAGGTCAAGTAATGGAACACCGAACTCCTCTGGATCCCACTAAGCTTATTTAACATATGAGTCTTCCTCGTATATATATGCCCAAAGACCTCTTTATTCCACTTTAAAACATCTACCTTGAAAAGATTAAGAGCTACAAAAAGAGGAGCACCCCCTTTCCAAGACAATTTCAAGAAATTTTCATAGTCATGATGACTAAGCCAAGCCGCCTCAAATATAAAAGGTCTATTCTTCCTTTTGCTGCTACTAAGGCCTACCGCATCAATGAGTAAAGGATGATGGTCCAAAAAATTACCCCGTGGTAATGTTTTCACCACTGAATTAGGAAAGGTAAGTTCTAACCCACATTACCAAGGGGTCGATCAAGCCTCTCATACAACCTGTCATAATGCTGTAACTGAGGCCCCGCCCAAGTAAAATGGGAACCCACAAAGCCCAAATCCAATAAACCACACTCATTAATCCTTTAATCCTTTTAATAAACAAGTTGCATCTTGAGAGGTTTGTTGGAGCATCCTTTTTTTTATCAGAAGGACCTGCAATATCATCAAAATCACCAGTTAAGATCCAAGGCCCATGCATTTTGTTAGCAATGCCAAGAAGATTTTGCCACAGCTCGCACTTGAATTCCTCCATAGGTTTAGCATAGATAAAAGTGATAGAGACTCTTTCCATTAACACAGTCCACTTTACTATCGCGAATTGGGGAGGAGAAGAAATAACACTCAGATTGAAATGATTAGTCTTCCACGCCACCCATAAACCACTCCAATGCCCTTACTTGGAATAACAAAAAAACCATCAAAACCCACTTCCTAAGGATGGAAGGAGCATTCTCACCACTAGCCCGAGTCTCAACCAAGCCAATGATATCTAGATTAAACTAATCATAGAAGTTCTTCACATGACTGGTGAGACCTTTATCTCCAGCCCCCCTTACATTCCATACCATAAACTTGTTCATTGAAGACAGAAAGCAGACTAAGTGCCCTCAAGCACATTGCATCTCAACCTCCCCTTCTTCCTAAGGAAAAGGGAATTTTCCAACTCATGATAGCCCTACATCATTCGACATGCCATCCTGTTCCATAACTTCCTCCAAGAGTGTTTCATGAAACTCATCTGGGGGCACAGTAGTTTTTCCATCAAAGAAAGACGGACTCGAGTTCCTTGACGCCGAATGTCACAAGCTCCTGATGTACACCTCTCTTTCAACTCAAGTCCTTACCGTGAATAACAGGACTTTGCCCTTTCTGATTGTCTGGAGGAAACCTCAAATTTTCCTTACTTAATCGCAATTTCAGGACTCTAGTATGCAAAATGGGCCCCATTCTATTTTGAAAGTTCTTGTGGCCCAATATGGCACTCACAGGCCTTTTAATACCACCATTCTTCTGCGCACGTGTAGTATTCTTCTCAGGCACCTTATCCCCCACAGCCAATCTAGTCTGAATCATGTGAATTAGTGGCCTCATTATTATGCAAATCATGAACCCCGGTTTGAATCCCATCATCAACTGCCAAATCCTCCTCCATGTTCTGATTCAGCTGCTTAAATCTCGACCCCGAATTATTCATACGAGAGATTTCTAGGATAGTATTTTCTCTTCCCCTACGTGCCTGTTATTGATGCTGGACAACCACCCATGGGCCTAGACCACCATTAACCATCGTGTCCCCTGAACCTCCAGCATTTGTCTTCCCTTCATCCCATACCAGTATCATTGTTTGAAATATCCTGCTTCTTACTTTTGTCCAGACAACCCTCGATGTAATGGCTAAACCTTCCACATTGTAGGTAGAAGAGGTGTAAACCTTTATACTCGATCCAAAACTTCTTCCCTCTAATTTTGAAAAATGGAACAAGTGGCTTCGCCAAATCCAGCTCCACACAAATCTTGCATAGCGCCCCTAGCTTAAGAAGCTGTATTAAAATCCACTTTAACTGTCTTCCCAAGTCTATTTCCCATGTATGTGAGAACTCTAGCATCATACATGTTGCCACAGATTCAATCATTGCACTCTCTGGATCAAAATTCGGGCATTAGCAACGTATGGTAAGGTAGTGGTCATAAATCATCCAGAGGCGACCCACCAATGGAAAGTCAAGATCATCCTCACTTGTAAATTTCAGAAGGAAAAAACCATTACCTGGTCAACCAAAAGAGATGACTCCATTCTTAGCCCACAAGGCTGATGTAGATGCCCTCCAAATTTTTTAGAAAAAATGAATTATGGGCATATATAACCATCTTTCACGTTCTCTACCGTATGGAACTCCACACCCTCGTATTTTTTGATATCTGGCAAGGCTCCCTCCACATCCTCATCCGAATCAGTTTCAGAAATATCCTCCTCAGGGACTTTCAGATCTGACTTTCTCTTCCCTGAATATGGCGATCCATCTAACACTTGTTTGAAAGAGAGCCTTGTACTATTTACGCCTTTCGCCATCGAATCCCTTTTCCTATAAATCTCATCCTAGGACAACCTCGTTGCATTCTGATCGAAAACTTGGTCCACTCTCTTAATCTTTTTAGTACTATGATCCAGCAAATCTTCTTCTTCTGAGAACATCATCGATCTCTTTTTAAAAGTGCTTTTGACTAAATGTTAAACTACTTCTCTAGTATAGTAAATTCAAATATTAAAAGAAACAAAGATTTTATAACACATACATCTGGCTTCACAAAATTTTTAAAAATCACTAGATATGATTCAATATTAAAAATTATAAAAGACAAAATTAGTTTGAACTTTGTACATACCAAAATTAAAATCTCTTTCTATAATCCTGATAAATAAAAAGAAATGGCATCTCTCTTGGAATTCTCTTCATTAAGCTCTGGTTCTGGGAAATCAACCAAGGAAGATGATCTGTTAAGGAGAAGTACGAAGAAGACGAAAAGCATAGAGAAGAAGTTTAGTGCAGGCTCCTCTGGACCCAAGTGTTATGGGAGGCGTTAGGAATAGGTGAAGAGGATGAACAAATCAACTGGTGCATAAAACTCGAACATACAGCAAAATGCTAAAGGGCTAAGAATTTGATGACTATAAGAGTATAGGACGAGACCCTGATAAAAGTGCCCGCAGTGACGATGACTTTGAGAATGATCTTGATGATGAAGTTCTTGAGGAGGACTTTGTGATTAGTGAGCATCAACAGGGCCAGATTTTTGTACCTAAATTCATATTTTAACATGCAAAAGAGAAAAGAATTAGCCGTCCCTTTAGGAGATCCCTGACCATTGAGGATTGATGTCTGGATTTCAACCCATCAAAGGGATCAATTGGCAGATTCCTGGTGTGGGTTAGATTACTTGATCTGCCATTAAGCATTACAATAAGAAGGTGCTCCACAAAATAGGAAATCGTATTAAGAAGACGGTGAAGGTGGATCTGACCGCTTCACATCAAACAAGGGGCCGGTTTGTTTGGATTGGAATTGAGGTTGACCTGACTAAGCCTCTGCTCCCCACTTTCCTCCTCAAGAGTCCTTTATTGAATATAAGGGCCTTCATATGTTGTGTTTTTCTTGCAGATGCTTTGGCCATGTCGAAAGTGAATGCCCTGCTGGAGGAAACCAAACACACTTTATTCAATTTAATTCACACTTTTTTACATACACCTATCCATTATTTATACTAATTAAGGTACTTTGAGGCTTACCAACATAACTAACATCTTCTAACTAATATTTTCTAATAGCATGTAACTAACTACTTATTCTAATTAATGCCACATAACAATACTTCCCTTTTGAAAATAATCTTTGTCCTCAAGGATTTGTATAAAGCCAAATTTAAAATTTAAAAATTTATTCAAACATTTAGAAATTCAAATTTTCATTGACACAACACTACTCTATTTTTGTGATTGAGCCTTTTAATGCAACTAGTCCCTTGAAATTTGGATTGGATCCTCTCTTCTCATGAATTATCTCTACACCATAGGTCCATATGCTTGTATAGCTGCCCAACATCATAGGAATGTTGTCATGCTACACAAAGGCCCAAGATGTTTCTAGAGTTGGGCAAGCCACACTCATGAACAAAATTATAACCTTAGCCACATGTGGAGATCCCTTTTTTGTAGATATAGACCCTTTGATCTTGTATTGTATATGATACTCCTCATCCATAGTGTTATCATCGTGCTACTACAAAATGATGTGGACCCTTCCATCTTTGGAGATGTAAACCTCAATCATGCCCGCTCATGACTATTTAATGGTTTACAATCTCTTCACAATGAAGATTGGGTTGTTCTTGTTCATTCTCCCTTCTAGGTACCCATTCCACTAATGATATAGATTCTGTCTCTTTTGGCAAATAGTGAGAAGAAAATGACTTTGGGAATCTATGAGGACAAGTTTGTCCTTATCACAAGTGTCGAGTTTATAGGAGTCAATTTGAAAGACGAGTTGGCCATTGCAATCATAAATGTTGCCATTGCCAATGAATAATAAAGAAGTGGCCATAAAAAGGTCATGAGTGACTTGGCTTATGAGCATGGGGATGCCATTTTTGGTGATTAAGACAACATTGAAATTGTAGAAGATATAGAGCTTCATTGTCATCCCTTTATTGGCTAGCTCTTTTGTAACACCATTGTCACATCTTACCTCTAATTTGATCTTTTCTCTGGCCAAAATGATATCAGAAACCATCGTTCCCTCATCTTCATTGTATTGACCTTTTGGTGGTTCCCATCTTCAAGAGTGAAAAATTGGACAAGGGAGTCATAAGCATCATACTTCTTGAGGTTGATTTTCAAAAAACCCACATAAAGAACATCAACATTGGATGGAAACCCATCTTTGGGTTATAGGATGTAATATCCTTTGTTTTATAAATCAATTAGCCTTTAAACTGACTTGGAACTAATATAACAATGAAAGAAGACCTCAAAGTAAAATGAATTAAAGACAATTAAAGATAAAATGCTAATTAGAGTATATAAAAATAAGGTTATGAAACATTAAATAGTTTGAAGCTGAAGTCAAAGTGGCTAAACAGATTAAGCCGAAATCACAGTAGCAAAATCATAATTTCAGAAAAAATTGTAGAAGCTCAAAGAAAGAAGTTTTAAATGATAAAGTTGAGGTCATTAGGGTTTTCAAAGGCCTTGAAAACTATAAGAATTGTCTGAATAACCAAAACCTTACCAGTGTATTATTTAGGATATCGGTTGACCAAAACTTTGATTAAGCTATTTTGAATCCCAAAAATTTTAAAGTTAATATTTTTAATAAACTAAAAACCCTTAATTTTGTGATAGAAAAGGCGATTTCCAAAAAAAATCTAAAATGAGCCCAAATAAAGGGATTAAATTATCAAGACATCAAGGAAATTTTTGGAATTGTTATAAAACCTTCGTCCTTCCTTTTCTATAGGTCACGCCAGCCTTCCCCACTTTTAGAACCAACTTTCTTCTACCCAAACTAGTAACCAAGGATGTGAGAAGAAGGAGGAGGAAGCAAAGGGAAGAAGGCTAACCAAAGGTAACAAAACATGCTAAATTTGTCTATGATGTTGTTATGAACATTTATCTACTCCTTTTCCTCTTTCTTTTGGTGGTTTTGGTTTCTTAAAAAAGTGAGTTTTGTGGCTGAACTCGTGGGTGAAGGAGCTCATTTAAGGAAACCAATTGCACCAAAAGATTCTCTATTAAGAGTTCTTTTAAGTGATGTATGGATTATATTAGTAAGCTTGTATTTCCTTTGAGTTCTTTTCCTCCCTATATTTGGCCTAATAGGGAGATCCTAGAAGGAGTTTGATTTTGGCTCAAATTTGATAGAAATTGGAGTTTTGAAGCATGAAAATTTAGATGATCCAAAAGGAATCAACAAAAAAGCTTTAGAATACAAATTAGGTCATCTAAGGTTTTACTTGCACCTTGGAGATTTTGGGATGCTAGGAGGATGTTTTAAACTATCTAAAGCCAACCTTGAACTAGAAAGGAGCCAAATAACCTCCAAATGTGCCAAATTTCCAAGAGAAATGATAAAACTCCATTAGGCTCTTATATGGAAATAGTCTCAGCCTAAGACAAGAAGTGATACCTAGAAAGTTGTTTCAATTATTCTAAAGTTGTAAGTAGTCTAGATATGAATTATAAATACTAATGGAATCATTGGATTGAATTTAAAAACCTTATTTTGAAAGATAAAATTTTGGGGTTTAATTAGGCCTAAAGAAGTAATTTGGTATTAAATTTATTTAACCATATATATGATGGCTCTAATGAGTTCTATTAGAGTCATGACTTATATCAAGTGAGATTTTGGAGCCAAGAAATAAAATTATAAGAGTTGCTTCATAAGGATTTCAATAGGCCATATGTACACCTAAAATCCTAGTTGCACTTATAAGGCTACTATAAGTATGAATATGGTTTCATTGATTGTTTTATGCTTTAGTTGGCATGTCTAGGCCAAACAAGTGAATTTATATCCAAGTGTGGGTGTAGGGCCATGGAAGAAGAAAGGGACACCAAGGGGAACCAATTGAAATTCTTGTATCAAGGTAACTTTTCCTTCATTTTAGTATATGTATACTTGGTTTGCTTGAGTGTCTTGGATTGCTTGTATATAATATTTGCAAATTAAGTGTATTGTTTATTGCTTGATAATCATATACAATTACATGATATTCATTTGCATTTAGAATTATATTGGTTTTTAATGGGTGAGGTTATACCAAAAGTCCCTTGAAAATGAGTGAAGTGAGGCCAAAAGTCCCTAAAAGTGAGTGAGATTAAACCAAAAATTCCTAAAGCATAAGATTGTTTTTGATAGAGCCATGAATCCCTAAAGCATGAATATGATTTAACTAAGGTTGTATAATATACATACTTGTATTTTTGAACTTGAGTAAACTATATATATATGTTTGAATGTTAGATTAACTATTAGGATTGTTTGAATCTCATTCCCTATGACTACTAACCATGGCCAAGAAAATCATAAGGAAGTAAGCATGGAGAGCAAAAGCCATAAGGGAATTTTGTTTGACTTTGACAATGAACTAGCCTAGGCATCGTTAATGTATTAATGAATATGTACTCCAATATTTTGATGTTTGCAAGTAAACATGTATAAAAGTATGGGACTATAGTTATATGAGCATTGGATAGTAGTATGACCTTGTAGAACATAAATTGGTATGTGAAAGTTCATGAGCAAATTGTAAATAAGTGCATGTGGGATAGTGAATTTTAATGGTAAGGTAAATTTTACTTGATAGATAAGTCATACATGCTGTGTTTATGAATTGGAATTTTCTCAAAATGAGAAATGTTATTTTAGAGCTTATTTGGTACCATTGGGAACTAAATTTTGGACCATTTGAACTATAAAATATCCATTTACCCTTGATAGCTTAAATGACTTAGTTTAAGGTTGAATTTTGGCAAGCAATTAGGGGGCATCTAAGACTTTCTAACAAGCTAAATTTTGCATGTTTCAAAATTCTATGGAATATTTTATGAATTTTTTAATCTAGCTAAAAATATTATAATTTCTACAATACTATTCATTCTTGCTTGTCTTAGATTTCATGGTTTTTTAAAGATAAAATAGACTCATTTTGACCTACAATTTTTATAATAGATAGCTCATATCATAAGCTTTTTAAAGACACCTAATTTGCATTAATTAGAGTCATTTAACTCAAGTTATGAATTTTTAAAATTTAGCTTTTCTTATGTGTTTTATGATTCAAAATGTGCATATCACCAAATTTATGGATTTGATACTTCTCTATGTGATATCTTGAGTATAACAAAATGGTTATATATGAATTTGAAAGTTGGAATTGCAAAAATCCATGTATAAGTAATAAGATACCCATTGGCACTTTTAGTGACAATAATTTTCGTTGCTAAAGAATTGCCTATCATATTTTGCTACCACAAAAATATATGCAATATGCAATGTATAATATGTGATGGTATGACATAAGATGAGACTATTATTATCCAATTTGAAACTCCATTTCTTAATCTTATTGTTACAAAAGGATTTCATGGGCAACTAGTTGGTGATAATAATTATGCATTCTTGCATAACAAAGGTGACTGAGGAGGGACGAATTTTGGCATCATCTTTGTCACAAAATGCCCCACTGAGCTTGCTATCACCAGCCTTTATGGCTTAAAGAATGGCACTAATAGTACTAGTAAGCTCCAGCTATTCTAGCTTTACATCAGCCTCTGTGACTTCACCCTCATTGACTCCTTCACAATTATTTCCTTCACCTATCTTTGAGTCTGATAGCAATGGATCTTGGATTTGTTCATCCTCACTAAGCTTATCATCATCCATGGGTTTCATGTCCCTTTTGATTAGCAGAACCTAGGTTTGGTCAGGATGTTCTTGTTTAATATATTCCTTGATTAGTAAGTTTGCATTGATGTCATCCTCTTTCACTTCTTTACAGTTGACTTTGTCATTAACCTTTGGATTCGAAAATGGTGACTATGGTACTTTGTTGGAATTACTTCTATCAATATTCTCTATCTCCATTTCTTGCATCTTCTGGATGTAGATTTCTTGGAAATAGGCTACGCACATTATATTGGCCAAGTTAGATGAGTTGAATAGTCAAGTAGCTATTTGATATCACTACGAAGCCCCCTATAAAATAACTAAGAGCAATCTCCTCTGTTAAATATACTTTTGTTAGTAGTTCTTCAAACTTATCTTAGTACTCTGTAACAAAAGTCTTTTGCTTGAGATTCCTAATCTCCATTACTATTGTCATCTTCTTGAAATGCTCCTCTATTCACATTAGAGCTTTGTATTTGCACAGAATGTTCTTGCAAATAAGATTGGGTTTCTAATGCCATTGTAGAACTAGAGAATGACTCTGATATTAATTGGTACAAAGGAAACTAAACACTCTATTCAATTCAATTCACACCTTTTTACATATACCTATCTATTATATACACTGATAAGGCTCCTTTAAGACTTCCTAGTAGAACTTATATCTTTTAAATATTTTTTAACAACATGTAACTAATTACTTATGCTAATTAATGCTACGTAACACCCATGAATGTTTCAGATCCAAATAAGGAAGGAAAACAAGATGGTGGCTATGATACAGTGTTGAAGAATAAGGAAGCTTCCCTCTACAGACCATGGACAGCGGTCCATAGACAGATGCGGCGTCGGCGTCAGAGCACCATCGTGGGAAGGGGGAGGTTGTGACTTCTGGTTCCACCCAAGCTAACATGTAAGACCCAACGTGCATAAGTTTGTAATATGCATGGAAGTTGACTTTTCAAAGGGAGAGATTGATGTAGCCACGTAGAACGTTTTCCTTCTTTTTGCAAATATCCGAAATGCCCCTTTTCATCCCCTTTTTAGCTGGTCTTTAACGTAAATTGCTTCTCCCAAATTTTGTAGCACTGAACCATGCCCATACCCATCTTTTCGGTCAGAAAAAGGAGCAGAGTTGTACTGGAAACAAAGCTTCATCTTCTCTCCTCTGTTTCTCGCCGTTTTTCGCTACTCCTGGACTCAATTTTCCTGCTGTTAGTTGTTTCAAATTCTGCTGCTGTGGGTTGGGGGAAAGTAACGCCAGAACCAAGTCCTGTTCCAGGTCTAGAGTTTGTTGCTGTAAGTATTGTTCTGCTGGTTCCACTTCACAGAGTTCCCCCTCCCCTGTTTTGCTGTTCTATAAGGTGTTTCTGTGTGTATGACAAACTGATATGAAGGGTGAGTAGAAAGAAAAGAAAAGGGTGTAAGGAGATGAGTTGGTTAGAGCAAATGGATTCCCCTTAAGCTTCAAAGTATTACCACCTTCCTTCTTTCAAATTATGCCCTCTCTCTCTCTCTCTCTCATCTCTCTCTCATCCCTCTCTCATGAGTTACTCGCTATGGCGAGGTGCAGCCTTCGCTACGGCGAGATCGCGTCAGTTCCCTTCGCTATGGCGAGATCGCGTTAGTTCCAGACTTCACTTTCGCTATGGCGCACGCTACGACGAGCAACTCCCTGGTTTTTGTATGGGCTGCTGCCAGCACTCGCTATAGCTAGAATCGCCTTCGCTGTTGCGAACTAGCTCTCTCGCTGTAGCGAGACCGTTTCTCGTTGTTGCGAGAGGACTTGGCAAAATTTCTGGACTTCGAAATTTCCAGCTTTCACTTTCTTTTCCTTTTCCCTTTTTCCCGGTTGTTACATATATGGATGCAAATATATATATACATATAAACCTATAACTATGTATATGTATGTTGCATGGATCTGGAGGACATGGAATGGAAGTAAAAATGGTGGATTTCACCATATCGGGGCGAAAGTGAGAGGTTAGCTGGGAGTCATTCCGAAAGTAGTTCGCCGCGGCGAATTAATGAATTGGCCGCGGCTAATGTTTCCAGAGAGGAATTGGTCGCAGCTAACATGTTGAAAACACCTATATCATCTAAGAAACCTTATTTTTTCATATATTATTCTGAGGGAATGAAGAATAGACATTAATGTTAGATAGGCTAAGTTAATGAGACAATTTTGCTAATTATTCACACTCAAAAATCTGGTGATGGGTATTGTAGGGTACTCGGGAGATTGAGTTAGAGCTGAGGACTGGGCAGGGAATATTGATATCATCCTAGGAGGTGAGTAAGTAATGCAGACCGTAAGTAACTCCTATTTCTTATTTTCTTACTAAGTTTCCTTGCAGTGTTCTGACATTTGGAAATCCATTTATGGAGAGACGTTTTTAAATGTTATGTCATATCTATGTTATTCGAAAATTGATTTGAACGTGAAATTTTGCAAGTTTACGTTTGTTTGAGTTATCTAGAAACTTAGATATTGAACTTATATGAATGGTACTTTGTCTGAAATGCTAAATTGAGAAAAGTATTATTTTAAGAGATAGAGGTTATCTGTTCAGAACTCTGTAGCTAACAGCAATAGTTGTTAGCCTTGGTGCACCATGATCTGAACCTCAGCTAGCAGGGGTTTTGCTAGCCCCGTGTAGGTAGCTACCACATGTGGAGTTATGTATTTCGCAAGCAAAGTGCTTTGCGTCTGTGGTTATTTTCCCCGCAAGCTGTGTGCTCTGCGTCTGTTTTTAATTCAGTTCTGCTTAGATACTTCTGATGCATTTTTTAAGAAAATGACCTGCTTGAGGCTTGTTTTGCGCATGATGAATATATACATATGTATACATATAGATATTTTATGGGCCTTGCTCTTAAGATTTTAAGGGTCGGCGTTATTTATTCACTGAGTTTCAAACTCACTCTTTCTTAAATTTATTTTTCAGAGGGCGTTGAAGACCCTAGCCTACCCTGAGCTGCCGACTAGTTGTAGATCTCCTGCAAATTCTTTTGGCAAGCCCACAATTGTTCATGTGGGTGTATTTTGTGTTATGAATTTGTTTTGTTCTAAACAATATAGAATGTGGCTCCACTAAATCATAGTTAGGATATCCCCACTCCCTAGATGTCTATATTTTGATATATTTTGGGATGTATTGTTGAATTGACTGGTTGTAGAAATATCGGGAGGTCCAAATTATAGAGGGGACTCTGCTGAAATTTCTACAAAAGTCAGAGATAATACTCTTGGTAATGGTAAGGGGATTTGTTATCTTTCGTTCCAACATACTAAATCTGTGGGTCGTGAAAGTTGGTATCAGAGCTTAGGTCTTTCTGTGGTCCTATGGAGCAAGAGTTTTTGGTGGGATCTCAATTATGGTTATGAACCCGGGCGTAACTATACTTGAGGTGCCACTGAAAACCTTATAGGGTGCCCTGAGTTATTCCTTCAAGTGTGTTGTCTTATTGAATATGATCATATCTTACTTCCAATCTGGAAATTGATTTAAATATTTGTTCTTTTGTTGTAGTGTAGATATGCCTCCCAGAATTCGTTCAGTTAATAGACTAGCTACTGTAGATGAGGCTTTTGCGAGTGCATCAGCCCAACAAACTACCCCACCTATCAGAGGCCGTGGTCGAGGTTGGGGTAGGGGTCAAGGAACTAATCGACCCCCTAGGCAGGCCTCACCTGCAGATAGGGTAGAGTCTCCACACCCAGTGGAGGAAGTAGCACCACCAGTATCGCCAAGACCGGTTGGGCCTCAGGCAATAAGGGAGGAGAGGGAGGTCCCAGTAACCCTTTTCCAGTTCTTAAAATTGAGGCCTCCCACTTATTCCGGAACGGAAAGCCAGGAGGATCCCCAGCAATTTATTGATGGTATTGAGAAGATATGCAGAGCTCTGAGTTGTTCAAGTGCAAAATCATCTGAGTTTGCTGGGTTTCAGTTACAGGACGCAGCTTATATATGGTATCAGACTTTACTGGGGGAAAGGCCAATCGGATCTCCTCCAATGATATGGGAAGAATTTAAGGGGCTCTTTATGGATCGCTTTTTACCACAGAGTGTTCGGGATGCTAGGGTTAGAGAATTTGAGGGTCTGAAATTGGTTTCGGGCATGAGTGTTTCTGATTACGATATTCGGTTCACACAGTTATCTCGCTATGCCCCACATTTAGTCCCTACTGAGAGGGACAGGATCAAGCGATTTGTGAATGGGCTACCCCGTATGTTGTATAGGGTGATCGCTCCATAGATGAACCTTTTTCCCTCATATTCAGCTGCAGTGGATTGTGTACGCATGATAGAGATGAGAGATAAGGAGGAGGACACTTTCCAGAGAAAGAGGAAGCGTGACAGTGATGGGAGACAGGGAGGTAGTTCTTTTATGGCTGGACCTTCCTATGGTCTTAGACCTCAGGGTTATCAGAAATTTACTCAATCCTTCATGGGACATCCGACTTCATTTTCTACTGGTACTGACAGGCACAGAGGATCGTTCCGAGGGGTTAGTACAGTGTCCACCCCAGTTTCTATCCCATCTCGTCCATCTAGAGGTCCCTGTTCCATTTGTGGGAAGATACATTCAGACACTTACCACAGAGAGACGGGAGCATGTTTTCGTTGTGGGCAAGTTGGACATTTGGTGAGAGATTGTCCGCAGTGTTACCCTGATTCTAGTCAGGGATCAGTTCGACCCACTAGGCAATTCTCAACAGGGACTCCATCTACCGGTGCCGGTGCAGTTACAGTTCAGAGCGGCCGAGGTAGCAGCAGTGGGACAGTAGTAGGCAGAGGCCAGGCGACTGCAGGACGGGGTCAGGCTCGGGTTTTTGCACTAAATAGGCAGGATGCCCAAGCATCCAATGCTGTGGTAACAGGTACACTTACAGTTTGTTCACATTCTGCTTATTCATTATTTGATCCTGGCTCCACACATTCCTATATATCTCCCTCTTTTGCAAAGAAGATTGGTAAGGACTCTGAAAAATTAGAGTGCCCGTTACTTGTTGCAACCCCAGTGGGGGAATCTGTGATAGTTGAAAGGGTGTATAGGACATGTGTGATTACTCTGGCCAATTGTGAGACACTAGTTGACTTGATAGTGCTTGCGATAGCTGAGTTTGATGTAATACTCAGAATGGATTGGTTAGCGTCCTGTTATGCAGTGGTGGATTGTCATCTTAAGTTAGTGAGATGTAACTTTCCTGGTAAATCTCCCCTTGTCATTCAAGGTGATCGAAGTGAAGCACCAAACAACTTAATATCAATGATAGAAGCTCGGAGACTCTTGAAAAATAGGTGTCAAGGATATTTAGCGATGGTTCGAGATACGGAACTATAAGTCCCAGTACTGGAACAGGTTCCAGTAGCAAAAGAATTCCCTGATATTTTCCCTGAAGAATTACCAGGGTTACCTCCTGAAAGGGAAATTGAATTTTGTGTTGATGTATTATCAGGTACTCAACCGATCTCTATTCCTCCTTATCGAATGGCACCCTTAGAGCTTAATGAATTAAAGAATCAATTGCAAGATTTGTTGGACAAGGGTTTTATTCGCCCTAGTACATCCCCTTGGGGCGCACCTGTACTTTTTGTTAAGAAGAAGGATGGTTCTCTCCGCTTATGTGTAGATTACAGACAGCTGAATAAAGTGACTGTGAAGAATAAGTATCCCTTGCCTCGTATAGATAACCTATTTGACCAGTTGCAGGGAGCTCAATATTTCTCAAAAATTGACTTAAGATCGGGTTATCATCAGCTGCGAATAAGAAGGGAAGACATCCCTAAAACTGCTTTCAGAACCCGATATGGTCATTATGAATTTTTAGTAATGCCATTTGGGTTAACCAATGCCCCAGCTGCATTTATGGACTTGATGAATCGAGTGTTCAAGCCATGTCTAGATCGATTTATTATCGTGTTCATCGATGATATTTTGATTTATTCCAAGGGTCATGGAGAGCACGAACAGCACCTGAGAATAGCACTATAGGTGTTAAGGGAACACCAATTATATGCTAAATTTTCTAAATGCCAGTTTTGGCTAGAAAGAATTGCCTTTTTAGGCCATGTAATTTCGAAAGATGGGGTGCAGGTAGATCCAAGTAAAGTAGAAGCGGTCCAAAAATGGTCAAGACCCACTACAGTTACAGAGATTCGTAGTTTCTTGGGTTTGGCGGGCTATTATCGGCGGTTTGTTAAAGACTTTTCCAAAATAGCTGCGCCGTTAACGAAATTAACTCAGAAAAATGTGAAATTTCAGTGGTCTGATATGTGTGAAGAGAGTTTTCAGAAATTGAAAGATTGTCTGACTTCTGCGCCAATTTTGACATTACCTTCGGGGTCTGGAGGTTATGTTGTGTACTGCGATGCTTCTGGGATTGGCTTGGGATGTGTATTGATGCAGCATGGTCACGTAATTGCTTATGCCTCTAGGCAACTTAAGAAGCATGAGCAAAATTACCCAACGCATGATTTAGAAATGGCAGCAGTGGTCTTTGCTCTCAAAATTTAGAGACATTACTTGTATGGTGAGACATGTGAAATCTACACAGATCATAAAAGCCTTAAATATATCTTCCAACAGCGGGATCTGAATCTAAGGCAAAGGAGGTGGATGGAGTTACTCAAAGATTATGATTGTACTATTTTATATCATCCAGGTAAGGCTAATATAGTAGCAGATGCTCTGAGCAGGAAATCCATGAGAAGCTTGAGCCACATTGCGGAAGTGAGGAGACCGCTAATTTTAGAACTCCATAAGGTTGAGCGTTCAGGAATCCAATTTGAGGTCAAAGAGCCAGGAATGTTTTTGGCTCATGTACAGCTTCATTCATCTCTATTCGAGAAGTTGAAAACTGCCCAAGCCAAGGATGCGCAGATATGTAAATTGGTGGATGACATTAAGAGTGGAAAGAAAAATGAATTTATTGTAGATTCAAATGACATTCTATGGTTCGGTCCTCGATTGTGTGTGCCAAATGTGGAAGAATTGAGGAGAGAACTTTTGGAAGAAGCCCATTGTTCCCGGTATACGATCCATCCAGGTTCTACAAAGATGTATCAAGACTTAAAGCAAGTATACTGGTGGGAGGGCATGAAGAGAGATATAGCAAATTTTATTTTGCATTATTTGGCATGTCAGCAGGTTAAAGCAGAACACCAGAAACCTGCAGGATTACACCAACGACTGGAGATCCCTGAGTGGAAGTGGGAAAGGATCACTATGGACTTTGTAACGGGACTACCTCGAACAGTAAAGGGTTATGATTCTATCTGGGTGATTGTGGACAGATTCACTAAAACAGCTCATTTCCTCCCGGTAAAGACAACGTACAATGTTGCAAAATATGCACAGCTCTACATAAATGAAATAGTGAAGCTTCACGGTATACCGATGTCTATAATTTCTGATTGAGGACCCCAATTTACTTCAAAGTTTTGGAGAGCCTTTCAAGAGGCTATGGGTACCCGATTAGATCTTAGCACTGCCTTTCATCTTCAAACTGATAGGCAATCTGAGAGGACTATACAAACACTAGAGGATATGTTAAGGTTGTGTGTTATGGACTTTGGTGGTAGCTGGGATAACTACTTATCATTGGTGGAATTTGCTTATAATAATAGTTATCAAGCGAGCATACAGATGGCACCTTTCGAGGCATTATATGGGAGGCGGTGTAGATCTCCCATTGGATGGTTTGAAACTGGAGAAGTTAAAGCATTAGGGCCTGAGTTAGTACAAGATGCCGTAGAAAAGGTGAAAGTAATCAAGGAGAGGTTGATAGCAGCTCAGAGCAGGCAGAAAGCATATGTGGATCACCGACGCCGTGATTTGGAATTCATGATTGGAGATTATGTGTTTCTCAGAGTGTCCCCCATGAAAGGTGTGATGAGATTTGGGAAGAAAGGAAAGTTGACTTCGAGATATATAGGGCCATATGAGATCCTAGAGCGAGTTGGGACTGTGGCTTATAGGCTGGCGTTGTCGCCTGAGTTATCCAATATTCACCTAGTATTTCACGTTTCCATGTTAAGGAAGTATCTACTTGATCCTTCTCATGTGTTACAGCATCAAGATGTTTCCTTGGGTGAAGGTTTGACGTATGAAGAAACTCCTGTAGCAATCTTGGATAGACAAACGAAGAAGTTACGTTCCAAGGAGATTTCATCTGTGAAAGTTCTATGGTGTCACCACACCCCAGAGGAGGCTACGTGGGAGGTAGAGACCGAAATGCGTGCAAAGTACCCTTATCTATTTGAGAACTAAGGTTAGTATCAATATTTATCTAAATAAATTCGGGGACCGAATTTCTTTTAGGGGGTAGATTGTAAGACCCGACGTGCATGAGTTTGTAATATGCATGGAAGTTGACTTTTCAAAGGGAGAAATTGATGTAGCCACGTAGAACGTTTTCCTTCTTTCTGCAAATATCCGAAATGCCCCTTTTCATCCCCTTTTTAGCTGGTCTTTAATGTAAATTGCTTCTCCCAAATTCTGCAGCACTAAACCATGCCCATACCCATCTTTTCGGTTAGAAAAAGGAGTAGAGTTGCACTGGAAACAAAGCTTCATCTTCTCTCCTCTGTTTCTCGCCATTTTTCGCTGCTCCTGGACTCAATTTTCCTGCTGTTAGTTGTTTCAAATTCTGCTGCTATGGGTTGGGGGAAAGTAATGCCAGAACCAAGTCTTGTTCCAGGTCTAGAGTTTGTTGCTGTAAGCATTGTTTTGCTAGTTCCACTTCACAGAGTTCCCCCTCCCCTGTTTTGCTGTTCTGTAAGGTGTTTCTGTGTGTATGACAAACTGATATGAAGGGTGAGCAGAAAGAAAAGAAAAGGGTGTAAGGAGATGAGTTGATTAGAGCAAATGGATTCCCCTTAAGCTTCAAAGTATTACCACCTTCCTTCTTTCAAATTATGCCCTCTCTCTCTCTCTCTCATCTCTCTCTCATCCCTCTCTCATGAGTTACTCGCTATGGTGAGGTGCAACCTTCGCTACGGTGAGATCGCGTCAGTTCCCTTCGCTATGGCGAGATTTACCACTCGCTATGGCGAGATCGCGTTAGTTCCAAACTTCACTTTCGCTATGGCGCACGCTACGGCGAGCAACTCCCTGGTTTTTGTATGGGCTGCTGCCAGCACTCACTATAGCTAGAATCGCCTTCGCTGTTGCGAACTAGCTCTCTCGCTGTAGCGAGACCGTTTCTCGCTGTTGCGAGAGGACTTGGCAAAATTTCTGGACTTCGAAATTTCCAGCTTTCACTTTCTTTTCCTTTTCCCTTTTTCCCGGTTGTTACATATATGGATGCAAATATATATATACATATAAACATATAACTATGTATATGTATGTTGCATGGATCTGGAGGACATGGAATGGAAGTAAAAATTGTGGATTTCACCATATCGGGGCGAAAGTGAGAGGTTAACTGGGAGTCATCCCGAAAGTAGTTCGCCACGGCGAATTAATGAATTGGCTGCGGCTAACGTTTCCAGAGAGGAATTGGCCGCGGCTAACATATTGAAAACACCTATATCACCTAAGAAACCTTAGTTTTTCATATATTATTCTGAGGGAATGAAGAATAGACATTAATGTTAGATAGGCTAAGTTAATGAGACAATTTTGCTAATTATTCACACTCAAAAATCTGGTGATGGGTATTGTAGGGTACTCGGGAGATTGAGTTAGAGCTGAGGACTGGGCAGGGAATATTGATATCATCCTAGGAGGTGAGTAAGTAATGTAGACCGTGAGTAACTCCTATTTCTTATTTTCTTACTAAGTTTCCTTGCAGTGTTCTGACATTTGGAAATCCATTTATGGAGAGACGTTTTTAAATGTTATGTCATATCTATGTTATTCGAAAATTGATTTGAACGTGAAATTTTGCAAGTTTACGTTTGTTTGAGTTATCTGGAAACTTAGATATTGAACTTATATGAATGGTACTTTGTCTGAAATGCTAAATTGAGAAAAGTATTATTTTAAGAGATAGAGGTTATCTGTTCAGAACTCTGTAGCTAACAGCAGTAGTTATTAGCCTTGGTGCACCATGATCTGAACCTCAGCTAGCAGGGGTTTTGCTAGCCCCGTGTGGGTAGCTACCACATGTGGAGTTATGTATTTCGCAAGCAAAGTGCTTTGCGTCTGTGGTTATTTTCCCCGCAAGCTGTGTGCTCTGCGTCTGTTTTTAATTCAGTTCTGCTTAGATACTTCTGATGCATTTTTTAAGAAAACGACCTGCTTGAGGCTTGTTTTGCGCATGATGAATATATACATATGTATACATATAGATATTTTACGGGCCTTGCCCTTAAGATTTTAAGGGTCGGCGTTATTTATTCACTGAGTTTCAAACTCACTCTTTCTTAAATTTATTTTTCAGAGAGCGTTGAAGACCCTAGCCTACCCTGAGCTGCTGACTAGTTGTAGATCTCCTGCAAATTCTTTTGGCAAGCCCACAATTGTTCATGTGGGTGTATTTTGTGTTATGAATTTGTTTTGTTCTAAACAATATAGAATGTGGCTCCACTAAATCATAGTTAGGATATCCCCACTCCCTAGATGTCTATATTTTGATATATTTTAGGATGTATTGTTGAATTGACTGGTTGTAGAAATATCGGGAGGTCCAAATTATAAAGGGGACTCTGCCGAAATTTCTACAAAAGTCAAAGATAATACTCTTGGTAATGGTAAGGGGATTTGTTATCTTTGGTTCCAACATACTAAATCTGTGGGTCGTGAAATAACATCCCTACTTTCACGAGATCACATTTGGGGAATTTAGCAATAGAACATAATGATGAGGGAGAGGTACCTATCCTGCATGGTAGGGAGACGATTATCTCTCAAATAAAAAATTAGTTAAGCAATCCAAATTTGAAGGCGTTAGGTTTAAGGCATTAGGAAATTAAAACATATGCCAAGGCAAGTTTCAAAGGATGAGAGATTTAAAGAAAATGCCCCTAATGGAACCATATCTCAGCCTATAAATGATATGTTCCGGTCAGATATGCCTTTAAAAGAACCTAGGCCTATTGTGGCCCAAACAAGGAGTGTTGCTAACTTAAAAATTCGTCCTCATTAAAGAGGATTAATATGAATGACCTAACCCTTTATTCACTTAAACCCATAGCCATCGAGCTCGAACATAGAGAAAGAAGCCATGAGTCCTCCTGAAGTTGTTTGCATGAAAGAGGACGTAGTCTCCTATTCTCTCACCCCTAACCACTAAAAATAGAGGGTGAAGATGAGTTCAGATGATGAAGCCATTAATATGAATATCCAACAATAGCTCTGAGCATGGTTCTCACTTTTTTTTATTTTTGTCTTATGTATCTTAACATTTAAGCTTAAAATTGCCAAGGTGCTAGCAGTAAGGTCTTTAAGAGACAAGCTGCTATGCTTTCTAGGATTCATCACATTAATATCTTGATCCTTCTTGAAATAGGGTTGATAGTTCTTGAGCCCAGAATTTTTTTTGAGCTTTGAGGTTTAATGCCTGGACCACAATCCCTAGAAAGGGCTTTTCTAAAAGGATTTTTTTTTTTTGGTACTTGGAGATCTCACACTATTAAGCTTAAGGTTCTTGATGAGGATATGTAGTTTTGTCACCTCCTTGTCCACCAAGAGGGGGAAAAAGATTGGCTTCTCATGGTAATTTACACTAATCCTAAGGAGGAGTACAAATGAAAGCTATGGGAGAAAGGGAGAAATTAAGGTTCCTTGCCTCCACTATTATGGTCTCATGGATGGTTATCTGACACTTTAATGATATCCAAAACATAAATGAGAAGTGTGGTGGTGCCTCTATTAACACAAGTTGATGCGTGTTTTCAAAGATAGGATTAATGTTTGTAACTTCCTTGAAGTTCATGCTTACAGCCATAAATTCACCTGAAGAGGACTGCTTGTGCCTGGTTATTATAGGGTTTTTGAGAAGATTGATTGGGGTTTTGTAATGAGGCTTGGTGAATCCATTTTCAAGATGCCACCATCAAGGTCTAAGTAGATTGCTAATAACTATTAATTTTGCAATGGATTCTGTAAGCGTACGAATTGAGTATGTAGTATAGTGAATCAAGGTCGTCCTACAATGAATTGATTTAAACGAAGTTAGCTTAAGAAGTTTTGCATTCATTTAAGTTAAGAAATATATCAAAATACCAACATAATAAAATAAAATGAAATTGAAAGAAATAACTAAGTGTTTAGAATTGTTCTAACAGGAATTAACACTGAGAAGCATCCTAAGTTTCCTATCCCCTTATTGCCAAAAATTGATTTGATCAGTTAATTAGTTTAATTAATGACTTAAGAGTCAAGGAATTAAATTAAACTCAAAGTGTCTCTCAAATCATTCTGACTTCTATCTATTTAATTGGAGATCTCTCTTACAATTAATTAGGTGAATTATACTTAATCCTTTTAAACTACTTAGGTTCCTTAAATATATCTCTATGCCTAGAACAAAATTAGGTTTACCTAATCTTAAGTTGCTTAATCTTATAGCCTATTAAGATTTTTCTTTCTCAAGAGCTAATCTTAAACCCCAAATTTCATGAAAGAAGTGGCTAAACTCTTAAATGAACTATACAAAACTAGATTTAACACTCAAATTCAAGATCATACCAAATTAACTCTACACAATCTCAATTACATAACAATAGGTTCATAAAAACCTAGGATCCATAGAATCTAGCCATAAATGACTTTAAACAATACAAACCAAATAGAAGAATTAGATAAATAAGAATCCATAGAAGAAAAAAAATAGAAAGAAACTTGGTGATAATATGTGTATTTGGCCTCTAATCTTTAATCCAAGTATCTTGCCTTCCAATCCTAACTTCTCTATGTATTTCCCCTTCAGAATCTCTCCCAAAAGGCTCAAATTCCTCAAACCCTCACTGCCTTTCAAGTTTTAAACCTGAAAATCAAAGTTGTGCATTTCAGTAAACAAGCCTCGTCATAACAAAAAATACCACTCACTATTGTGAAAAGCTTATCAATTCTAAACTCCAAGTCTTTTCGCCACAGCCTACACTATTACTAGAAGCTCTTTAAATTTTGTATAAGCCATATTTTCGCTATAGCAAATTGATATCCTTGCCATTGTGAGGAAACTTAGACAACTCACTCTTGATTTTCCATCCTTCTCCTTTTTTTATTCCCTTTTAGTAGGTCTCTATCCCTCTCCTGATATTAAAATCAAAATGAAATGAAACACAGAGCTGCTTAAATTACTACAAATGCTATATTTTATTTATTAACACTGATTGTAGAAAAATTTATATTAAAATACAAAATTTGGAAGAAACAACTAAATAACTCCCTATTCTGTTATAGAATATACTATATAATACAAAAATTAAGGAGCCATCAAGCTCCTCCACACTTGAACTATTGCTTGTCCTCAAGTAATTCTTAAAAATGACAATTAAAATGACCACTAGCATATATACTTTTCACAATTTAAATCTAATCAACCAAGATTAAAAATTCCCCTACACTTAGATTATTATCAGAGTTAGAATTAGGAAATTAACTAAACTCAAATTGAATTCAACAATTAATGCAATTATAACAACCCTTCTTTTAAGTCTAAAATGTGTGTGTGATTCAATAGATGGTTATTGAAGCAATTGAGTGATCTTATCAATAACCACATTATATTTCTAAGACTAATTCTAATTATTTACTGCAACTTTAATCACCAAAGCTAATTAAGAGAGATAATTCGTTTTATTTGCTAACAACATATCAATTACAACCCAATTATTTATATTTCCTTTTCTCTTCTTTTTTTTTTCTTCTTCTTATTCTAATCCTTTTTATGCGAATGACAACATTGGTGATGAAGCCACCCAATTACTCAAACTAAAGAAATAGATTTGGAGTACTTATTGCATACTCTTAGTTTCCATCACTGTTTGACATGAAAGTTCATACTTTTTGATATAAACCCCCAATTACTAAGTAGCTTCAACCATTGGAGTAGACTTTTTTTTTTCAAGAATTGATTGTATTTCCATTTTTTTTTTACACTACACTATGTAACTAAATCATTTCTCTCTTAAATAACAATTAGACAACCATCAATAAGTAAATATATTGGATTTATCAAAGAAAAATAACTGAGGTTATATAAAAAAAAAACTAAATTACTACAATTACCATCTAATTGAGTAAGTGTTTCAATTATAAAAAATCAATATAAATTGAATGAATTAATTAATTAATTTGATTCAAGTTTACTTAATCTCTTAATTCCTCATCTCGCATTCACTAAGTGCAAAGGGGAAACTAAATCTAAATTCACTGGTCAAAATTGTGGAGACACTATGTTTAACTATATATCCTAATTGTCCTTTTTTTTATTACTAAGCAAATGATATACTAATTATTAAAACAAGATTCACATACTAACTCAAAAGTGTAACAAAACCCTTCCTCTACACTTAAAATTAACATTGTCCTCAATGTTAAGAAGAGAAATAATCAACAAAAGAAAGACAAAAGTAAAAAGAGAGAGATAGACAGAGACTCCCCTAATAGAAAGAACCAAAAGGGGAGAGAGACTTTGGTAAAAGATGTATCTGTTAGAAAGAAATAGACAAAAGACCAAGAAACAGAAAGTGAGTGGACTTCAAATGCATTCAATAAAGATGGAAATAGTATTGCTCAATAAAAGTTATGAAAGTTATAGTAAAGTGTACAGTCATCCATATACAATTATGCAAAAAGAAAATAAAGAGATTAGAAAATTTAAGCACTAAGAGTCAGATAGTCTAGGCATGTCTTGGGAAGTCAGATCTTGTGGAAGGATAATAATGGAATACTGAGGCACTTGTAGAGGTGGTAGTGGAGGGTTGGGCACTAGATAATCTACAAATGTCTACAGCTACTCCCACATAGAGAGCACATGACCTTCTAATCCCTTAATGGACTCTCTCACCTAGCCCTCAAACTGTGATTGAAGTGGTGTATCATGAACCATGGGTTCTGATGCCTGCACTTGCAGAGGTAAAGGTATCTCTTGTTGCTGCTATGCACGAGGTCTTTTAGGTCTCCCAGGCTCATCTTTCATATTATTATATTTGAAGGCACCTTTGGGCTTAAATTGTATATCATTTTTGGACACATAACTGTCCCCCATTTGAAGCAACTTAGTAAACATGTAGGGGTAAGTCAAACTCGCCCTCTCAAAATGGGCCACTTGCTTGAAGTTCAGAATCATAAGGCGGAGAATATTCACCCGCTTTCTTATCATAAAGCAATATGTAAAAAGAGCTATCTCCTGAGTTATGTCTGATTCATGGGAGCTTGTCATAATACAGCTTGAAATGAATTGAAGCCAAAAGCGAGCAGGTTTATTCAATAGAGCAATAGTATAGACTTTATTGGTCAATTTAGCCCATCCTTCATTGGCTATTGTAACTTCAACATCCTCCCACGGAATAGACTATTGATCCTTCATATATGCCTCAAACGCATAGTGCTCAACATCAAGCAACTTATAGAAATCTTGAATGACCTTCTCATTTATCTAAACCCATGTAGTCTGACAATAATATTTGTCTTCATCTTCTTCAGTATCTTCAAAATTTGCATAAATTACTTGTATCATTATAAGAATGCGATGCATAGGCTTCTTAGTAAAGCCTTATAGATGGTGCCATTCAAAGTCACTGAAAGTGAGGTCCAATGGATGAGGCTCATAATACCTATCTTTAGTGAGGCTTATATCCAAAAATCTCTACTCAAAATGAAATTCAGCTCTTGCAGAAACAAGTCAATTCTTGTCATAACTCTTTTTCTTTTATTTGGAAGTGGATGCTTGAGCTGTCTTGGCTTATTTCTTGGGTGCCATGAAGTTTGCATAAATAGTGAAAAATTAAGATGGTATAGAGATAAGCTTAACAAATAGTTAGGCACAAAGAATATAAATAGGCACCATCTTCCAAAGAATTGATCCTTGAATAATTTGTAACAAACAGCCCTATCTTTAATATTTCAAAACCAAAGCAAACAAAAGTAAAGGCAAAACCATTATAGTTTCTCAAGGATAAAGAACTTTAGGGATAATCCTATGTCAAAATGTGTTAGTGATGGCTAAACAGGAGTAAGCAAAATTATTTGAAGAAGAAGAAGTGAAATAAAACAAGTTAAACAGTACAAGGAAATGAAAATATGAATTCAACAATTTTTATTCATACTCATTATAGCGAGTTCATCCTCGCAATAGCAAGGAAGAATACTATATGTAAAAATGAGTTTTTGAGTCCAAAACAACCACATGCAAAGAGAGATATGAACAGCACACTCACACCCATTATTACAATCCTAATAACCTACATTTACCAAATCGAAGAAAAGCAACTTCTAAACCCTAAGTCCTCAAAGTTTGAATCTTGTGTAGAAAAATGGATAGACAAACAAATAGAAGACATACCTGATGTTGCGATAAGATTAAACAATGAGGAGGATGTGGCAAAAAAGGTTGAATTGCTGATAAGAAATCCAGGAGAAAATAAAGTAAGAAGAAGTGAGGAAGGAATGTGCATGATAATGAGAAAGAACTAGAAGGAGAAAGAATTTTGTTTTGTGTTTTTGTTTTTATTTTTGTTTTTGTTTTGTTTTTTTAATTATTATTATTGTTGTTGTTATATATATATATATATATTTTTTTTTTTATTTTTTTTTTTTAAACACCAAATCTGAAACCACCAGAGAACCTTGTTATTGCTCAAGCAATTACAAACAGTTCACTAGCATATGTACCAATAAACAAAACTACCTTATCTTGCAATTGCGAAATGGTCCTCTCATAGTTGCGAGGACACTTGTAAGTTTTGGTAAGCCTAAAGAGTCTCATTATAGCTTAGGCTATAGCGAGAATACCAAACTAAAGAAATAAGGATCTCGCTATTGCAAAAAGGCATGTATGCAATAGTAAAAACACTTAAAAGAATCAAAAACATGAAATTTCTAGTAATTACGCATGCCATGGTGAGGAACTCTCTAGATTTTATTCCAAGAACCTAAAAAAGCTATACTCATAATGGCAAGAATGGACACTTGCTATGGCAAAAATTAAAACTGATGAAACTTAAAAAATTTTAAAAAGACATTCTATCTTACTCTGTTCAAACCCTTGACATAATTCATTTCAATTTAAAAACCCAATTAATTGAAACAAAATAAACACATTAGCCTAATTAATAAGAACTCCCTACTTGAACTAGATGTTTCATTGCAATACTTCCAACAAAAGGAAATTGTCCTGAACTTTCAACCTTTCTTGTACACCCCAAACCCTGCAAGATTAAGTAAAACATTAAAACTCAAAGCCTAACAAACAAATTAAAAACAATAATCTAAAGGAAAAAGATTTGGGTTGCCTTCTAAAAGTGCTAAGTTTATAGTCTTTAGCTAGACTATCCCAAATGCTCATGAAGGTGATGTGAAGCAATAAACTCTTTTATGCTGATCCCACTCTCCCCCCAAGTAATGTTTGAGTCTTTGCCTATTGATTTTGAACTAGTCACCTAATTTTTCATCCTTAATCTTGATAGTTCCATATGATGCAACAAAAATTATTGTGTAAGGCCCTAACCATCTTGATTTGAGCTTCTCAAGAAATAACTTAAGTCTTGAATTGAACAATAGTACTTGTTGTCTTGGTACAAAGGTTCGATAAAGAATATGCTGATCATGCCATTTCTCAGTTCTTTTCTTATAAATCCTTGAACTTGCATATGCTTTTAATCAAAATTTGTCTAATTCATAAAGTTAACGCATTTTTTTGAGTATTAGCAAGTTTGGGATCAAGATTTAACTTCTTAATAGCCCATCAAGCTTTATACTCAAGTTCCAAATATAAATGGCGTGCCTTCCCATAAACAAGCCTATAAGGTGACACCCCAATAAGTGTTCTAAAGGAAGTTTGATAAGCCCATAAATCATCATCTAGTTTGTCAAACCAATCCTTTCTGGAGTGATTAATAGTTTTCTTTAGGATTCTTTTGATCTCTTTATTAGTGAGCCCACACAATCCATTAGTTTAAGGATGATAAGCAAGAGACATCCGATGATGCACCCCATACTTAGTCAACAAATTCTTCAACTGCTTGTTATGGAAATGAGTGCCTTCATCAATAATAATGGTTTTAAACACCCTAAACCTAGTGAAAATATTCTTCTTAAGAAATCTGATCACTGTGTTTGTATCATTGGCCAAACAAGCCATAGCTTTAGCTCATCTACTTACATATTCTATTGCTACAAATATGCAATGATTACCCCTAGATGAAGGGAATGGGCCCCTAAAATCCATACCCCAAATATCATAAAGTTTCATTTCTAAGGTCCCAGATTGTGGCATCTCATGTTGCCTTAAAATGTTCCCTATTCTTTGGCATCTATCACACTTAACAGCAAAATTATGAGCATCTTTAAACAATGTAGGCCATTAAAAACCAAATTCTAACAATTGATGTGCAATCTTTTGACCCCCAAAATGATCCCTATAAGTAGATGAATGACAAGCATGCAAAATGACCTCCTGCTCAACTTCAGGCACACACTTTCTAATTAAAGAATTAGAACATCTCTTAAAAAGAAAAGGTTAATCCCACAAATAATAAGTCACATCATGTAAAAATGTTCTCTTTTGGTAATGACTTAAATCAGGTGATAAGACATTGCACACATGATAATTCATGATATCAACATACCATGGAATTTCAGTCAAACTTGCAACAAGAAATAACTACTCATCAAGAAAACATTCATCAGTCACATCATCATCCACTCATTTAGACTCTTGAACTAACCTAGACAAATAATTAGCAACTTGATTCTCACTTCCTTTCCTATCCACTATATACACTTCAAATTCTTACAAAAGAAGGACTGACCTAATTAGCCTATGTTTTGACTCTTTTTTACTTAACAGGTATTTAATGGCTCCATGATCAGTATGTATAGTCACTTTAGCACCCATCAAATAAACATGAAATTTACTAAATGTAAAAATCATAGCTAACATTTCCTTCTCAGTTATGAAATAATTTACCTGTGCACCATTTAAAGTTTGGCTGGTATAATAGATTGGATGAAATACCTTGCCCTTCTTCTGTCCAAGCGCATCTCTTACTATATAATCACTTGTGTCACACATGAGCTCAAATGGTTGAGTCCAATTAGGAGCTACTATAATGGGCGTGGTGATCAACCTCTACTTTAGCTCTTCAAATGCTCTTTGGTATTCATCAGTAAAATCAAAGGGTATATCTTTTTTTCCAAAAGTCTGCAAAGAAACTTTGTGATTTTTGAAAAGTCCTTGATAAATTGATGATAAAAACTAGCATGACCAAAAAAACTATGGACTCATTTAACATTAGTGGGTGGTGGAAGCTGCTAAATCACTGCACTTTTAGCATGGTCTACTTCCAAACCATGTTTAAAGACTTTGTAACCTAAAATAATTCCCTCAGTGACTATGAAATGACATTTTTTCCAATTCAATACCAAATTTGTTTCTTCATATCTCCTCAGAACTTGTTCTAAATTTGTCAAATACACTTCAAATGATTCTCCAAAAAATAGAAAAATCATCTATAAAGATTTCCATTGTATGTTCAATGAAATCCACAAAGATTGACATCATACAACGTTGAAAAGTGGCAAGAGCATTATATAGCCCGAAGGGCATCCTCTGAAATACAAAGGTGCCTTTTTTTGATCTTTTGGGGCAATTGTTATTTGATTGTATCCTGAATATCCATTAAAAAAATAAAAATATTGCTTCTCGGCCAAACGATCAAGCATCTAGTCAATGAATAGGAAGGGAAAGTGATCTTTACATGTTGCAACATTTAACTTCCTATAATCCATGCAAATATGCCACCTAGTAATAGTTCTAATGGAGATAAATTTATTCTGATCATTATTCACCATAGTCATTCTTCGCTTTTTTGGTACACACTATACTAGGCTAACCAAACTACTGTAAAAAATAAGGTATATGATCCTTGTATCCAACCACTTAAGTATATCCTTCTTAACTACTTCCTTTATGATTAGATTTAGTCTCCTTTGCCCCTATATAGATTTTTTATGCTTATATTCTAATAAGATTTTATACATCATTATTGCTGAACTAATATCTTTTATATGTGCAATTGTCCACCCAATAGCGGTCTTGTGAGCTCTAAGCACATTAATTAACCTTTGCTCTTAATTCATCATAAGAAGCGAAAATGATAACCAATAAAGAATTATCTGTACCCAAATAAGCATACTTCAAATGAGAAGGTAATAGTTTCAATTCCAACTTTGGAGGTTCTTTAATAGATGGTTTCATTAATTGAGCCACTCTAGACTCTAACTCTAACAGTTCGAATTTCCTTGGAGAACTCGACCATTGAGGATTTGCATGTATCATCATCTTACATTCATTAATCTCATGCTGGTTAACTATGTCAATCTCATGTAGCAATACTTCCAGTGATTCTTTCTCTTTATATATTTCCAGTACTTCTTGAATGCATTCTTCATAAATCTTAACCTGAAAACAATCATATGTATAATCAAAAAATTTCATGGCCTTGTTCATATTAAAAAGAATATTTTCATCCCTTACTCTTAGCTTGATTTTGCCCATCTTTACATCAATGAGAGCTTGAACGGTTGCTAAAAAGAGTCTACCAAATAAAAGAGTTAGCTTCCTATCAACTGGTATGTCTAAGATGATAAAGTTAACTAGAAAGATGAATTTATCCATCTTGACTAGCACATCTTCAATAATACCCTTTGGCTTAGATAAGCTTCGATCAGCTAGTTAAAGAATAAATGAAGTAGATTATACTTCCCTAAGTTAGAGTTGTTTAAAAATTACAAGTGACATTAAGTTCACACTTGATCATAGGTCACATAAAGCCCCTCTTTCAAATTTGTCTCCAATAACACACGACACTGAGAAAGTACCCAGATCCCATAGTTTAGGAGGTAATTTGTTGAGAATTATTGTGCTGCATTTTTCCTGTAAGCATCACGATGCTCAACTTATTCAACTTCTTCTTGTTACTTAATATCTCCTTAAAAAATTTGTATATAAAGGCATCTACTCCAAAGCTTCAACAAATGGAATGTTGATATGGAGTTGTTTGAATATTTGGAGAAATTTTTTGTATTTCTCTTCTAAAAATTTCTTTTAAAATCTTTGCAGAAACAGAAGGGGAGACACTCTTCTTTAAAGTTCCACTATCCTAACTTTACTTTTATCTTCCTTCTTTAGACCTCCATTTTTCTCTTCTTTACTCAACTCTTCCTTCTTTTCTTCCAAATCAGTCAACTTTACACTTTCCTTTGAAATGACTTATTCCTTTTCACATACTGATTCCTCCCTGGACTTCTGAACTTCAAGCAGTTGCTTACCACTATGCAAGGTGATTGCTTTACACTCTTCCTTTTGTTCTCTTCGAGGATTAGGAACTATATCACTAGGTAATCCACCCTGCTTCATCATATTCAACTCTGATGCCAATTGCCTAATTTACATCTTCATGTTTTTCATTATTGCCTTCTACTTAGCCATAAACTACATTATCATCTCTTCCATTCTTGATTTCTTTTCTTGAATAGGTACTTATTGCCTTGGCTATTGTGTAAATCCTAGTGGTTGTATAGGAACCATTGGTCTAGGTTCAGAAGATGATACTTGATTAAGAGATGCACCCTGGCTCCATGAGAAGTTCGAGTGGTTCCTTTAACTAGGATTGTATGTGTTAGAGTAGGGGTGTTCATGGGTAGGGTTAGGCCGGACATCTAGTATGCCCGATGCCCGGCCCAATTAAGACATCGGGCTTATTTTTATGCTCGTGGCCCGGCTCGACCCGAAGTAAGCTCGATTTTAGGGTGGTTTAGGGCCACCCGAATTTTTTTTTTTATAAATTGATGCTTAATATAAAAATATTTTTTTATAGACTCATAGGCATATATTTCAAAACAATAGGCTTTTAGAACTTTCATATTTTTATTAATAATAAAAAAATAGCTTAGTATTATCAAATAAAATATAAGTTATACTAACATAATTAACTTTAGGTAAATATGTGTATTTTCATTATTCAATAAAAGAAATGTCAGTAAGCATGTACATCAATAATAAAAATAATTAAGAAATAGGGAGAGTTTAAGTAGATAATGAAAGTTACAGTATGTAAAGAGAATTAGATAAAATAAACATAATATATATATATATATATATATAAGATGACAAAATATTAATAACTAAAAAAAAATATTAGGAGAAGTTGGGCAGAATATGTCTTTGCCCGTGGCCCGGCCCGATATAATTTTGTTTAAAGTTTTTCCTAGTTATATTTTTAGCCCAGCCCGACCTGACCAGATTAGGCTGGGCTAGGGCGGGCCCCTAGGACCAATTGGGCTAATGAACACCCCTATGTTAGAGTATGGATTATTTTGACCCTTTTTTAGATTTCTAATATAATTGCAAGACTTAAGGATAGTCCCTATTGGACAAAATTCAAAAGGATGTGCTTCTCCACAGTAGTCATAAGAATTAGTCGGCATGTGGACTACATTAACTCTTGTATAGCTACTATTTTTCTAAACGTGGATTTCTAATTGATCAAAACATTTATTCCCTAATGTCAGCATTGCCACGATTTGAGAAGTGGCATCATTTGAACTCCTATCAACCATTTTTTCTGGTCCCCGTTCACTAGAATATTGTGCATGCTCTACTACAAAATCGTCCATACATTTTATCACATTATTTATCGGTTACCTCCTAAAACTCCATTTGTTATAGAATCCATCAATGTTTTAGACTCTGGAGTCAATCGTGAATAGAATGTTTGAACCAAGACTCATTTGTCCTAATTATAACTGGGGCATTAGCTGACAAGCTGTTTAAACCTTTCTTATGCTTCATGTAAATTCTCACCTAACTATTGTCTGAAATTAGTAATAGTTGCCCTAGTATCAACCATCTTGTCATGAGGGAAAAATTATGCCTAGAATCTTTCTTTAAGATCCTCCTATGTCTCTACTAAATCCTCTTGGCAAATTATTCAGCCACTCTTTAGCTTTTCCTTGCAGAGAAAAAGGGAAAAGCCACAATTGAATCACATCCTTTGGCACTCCATTTTGCTTAAATGAATCACACACCTCTAAGAAAGGAAGGAGATGTTTATTCAAGTCCTTATGGTAGGCACTATTGAATTGTCCGTTCATTTGCAACATTTGTAGCATCATTTATTTGATGTTAAAATTATTTATTTGAAATTTTGAGACTTTCATACCTGATTGATACCCACAGTTGTTATGACTAAGGAAGTTGTTAATTCCTACCCTATCATATTCATCTTCTGCCATGGCTAGAACTCTTCTCTATTCTTCTTCTTGAACTATCCTTTGTTCTTGAGTATAAGTTGACCTTTATGGTTCAACTGGTACTTTTTCTTGATTCTCAATTTGTTCCAACTCTTTTTCTTTAATAAATGCGAGTTCTATAGGTGAACTCTCATATGAAATCTCTTGAAAACTTCTTATCTTTAACTTGGTTTTCAATTTAGATTTCGCCTTAAGTGGCATAAATTATGATACCTGCTAGGCAATATATCCAGAATTGAAGTCCAAATAACAAAATGACTTAACTAAACCAACAATAATCTTGAACTAAAACTACTAAGAATCTATTTAGTCTAAAACAATATAACTTAAATCCCTATCAATAGCACTAAAAAACTTAGTAACCACTAATTTTGCAATAGATTCCACAAGTATACAAATTGAATACGTATTACAGTGGATGAAGGTCATCCCACAAAAAATTAATTTAAACAAAGTTGGTCCTAAGAAATTTTACGTTCATTTAAGTCAAGAAATATATGAAAATAGCAACGTAATAAAATAAAATAAAATTGAAAGAGTAAACAAAGTGTTTAGAATTGTCTTAACAAGAATTAGCACTAAGAAGCATCATAAGTTTCCTATTTCCTTATTGCCAAAAATTGAGTTGATTAGTTAATTGATTTAATTAATGATATGAGTCAAGAAATTAAATTAAGCCCAAGTGTCTCTCGAACCACTTTGACTTCTGTCTATTTAATTATAGATCTCTCTCACATTTAATTAGATCAATTATATTCAATTCTTTTAAACTACTTAGATTCCTTAGATATATCTTTATACCTAATAACAAAATTAGGTTAACTGAATCTTGAGTTGCTTAATCCTATGGTCTATTAAGATTTCCCTTTCTCAAGAGCTAATCTTAAATCCCAAATTTCATAAAAGAGGTGGCCAAACTCTTAAATGAACTATACAAACTAGATTAAACACTCAAATTCAAGATCAAATCAAATTAACTCTACACAATTTCAATTACATGGCAATAGGTTCATGAAAACCTAGGACCTATAGAATTTAGCCACACATGGCTCTAAACAATATAAACCAAATAGAAGAATTAGAAAAACAAGAATCTATAGAAGAAGAAAGGTAGAAAATCAGAAAACTTAGTGATAATATATGTATTTGGCCTCCAATCTTCAATCCAAGCTTCTAGCCTCCTAATCCCAACTTCTTTATGCGTTTCCCCTTCAGAATCTCTCCCAAAAGGCTTAGATTCCTTAAAACCTCGCTACCTCTCGAGTTTTAAACCTAAAAATCAAAGCTGTGTTTTAGTAAATGAGCCTCGCATTAGTGAAAAATACCTCTTGCTATTGCGAAAACTTATTAGTTCCAGACTCTATGTCTTCTTGCTAGCCCACGCTATTGCTAGAAGCTCCCTAGATTTTATGTGAGCCATACTTCTGCTATGGCAAATTGGTATCCTCGCTATTGCAAGGAGACTTGGACAACTTGCTCTTGATTTTCCAACCTTTTCCTTTTTTTTTATTCCCTCCTAGTAGATCTCTATCTCTCTTCTGAGATTAAAATCAAAATAAAATGAAATATAAGACTGCTAAAATTACTACAAAAGTTATATTTTATTTATTAACACTGATTGTAAAAAAATTTATACTAAAATATAAAATTTGTAAGAAAACAATCAGATAACTCTCTATTATATCATAAAATATACCATATAATACCAAAATTAGGGAGTCATCAATTGCTCAGACCACCAACCCCCTTATTTTCAATCTTTGAAGGGTGAAACTTCAACCATGGTGATTGCCCTTTTCGCTTTAAGGCTCCCTGGCTCACTCATGACAATTTCAAACACTTTGTTTTAGAGAAGTGGAATAAGGGGAATACTCCCAATGAGACTCTCTAATCTTATGGATGATCTGAGGAAGTGGAATGTCAAGGTTTTTGGTCATAGTTTCACAAAGAAGAAGCGTTTGCTTAATAGATTGGGTGGGATACAACAGAAGATGAATTTCAGTAGTAGGTCGTACGTAGCTTGGTTAGTTTAGAAAAGAAATTACACAATGAGCTGAATGAAATGTTAAAGCAAAAGGTGATACTTTGGCTCCAGAAGGCACGTACGAAGTGGATCAATGATGATGATAGAAATACTAGATATTACCATCTTAAAACCTTAACAAAAAGAAGGAGAAACAAAATTTTGATGCTCAAAAAGGTGAGTGGGGAGTGGGAGGACAAGCAGGATCAACTTCGGCACATGGCCCTTAATTATTATAAAGATTTCTTAACAAAGGAAGGTAACGACATCCCCCGCTTTCAGATTGCATTTAGCTTCCCGGTCTCGAATAATAATGTCATTTAGAGTCTTGCAAGTCCAATCACAGAGAAAGAAATTCAAGATGCCTTCTTCTCCATTTGTGCACTAAAGGCCTCAGGAGCCGATGGTTACCTAGCTATTTTACCGCCATAATTGGGATATAGTTGGAGAGGATATCAGCAACTTCAACAAGAAAATCTGTAAAAGTGAGGGAGGAATTCGTAAAATTAATAGCATCTGATAGTTTTAATTCCTAAAGTTAAGGCCCCGGAGAGTATAACCCAGGTTAGACTTATCTCCCTTTGTAACGGGATCTACAACTGCATTACAAAAGTTATTCTCAAACACTTAATGCCTTCACTCATTTCTCCTGCTCAAGTGAGCTTCGCCCCTAGAAGGCATATCCATGATGACTTTGTTGTAGCACAGGAAGTCATCCACTCTTTGAAGAGACTGAAAGGTAGAAAAGACTTTGCTATAATAACTGATTTGGAAAAGGCCTTGTCATATGGGCTTCCATTAAAAATGTCCTTCAGGAGGCCATGATACTTTAGCAGCTGTTGAATATCATCATGATCATCATGGCGTGCATTACTTCAATTTCTTCTCAAGTTCTTTGGAATGGGTCAAAAGACCTATGCCTTCTCCCCTTATTGAGGGATTAGGTAAAGAGATCCTTTATCACCATATTTATGTATTTGTACTATGCATGGGGAAACTTACTCACATAATTCATGAAGCCATGAACAACAATAGTTGGAAGCCTTTTAGAGTTGGGAGGAGTGGTCCACAGATCACTCATTATTTCTTGATGATCTCATCCTTTTAGGGGAAGCTAGTATGGATCGTGCCCTCTGTACTTTGGAGTGCCTCCACACTTATTTGTAAACTCTCATGTCACAAGGTAAATGCTTCAAAAACCAGTATTTACCTTTCAAAAAATGTTGATCTATTGTTGAAAGCCCAAATTACTGAGTTTATGGGCTTTAAAAATACTGAGGACCTAGGGATATACCTGGGTGTTCTTTTATCTTACTCTAAAATTTGGGCTAAAGATTTCAATTTCATAGTAGAGAAGGTTAAGAGAAGACCTCGGGTTGGAAGGCCAATTGCCTTAGCATGGTTGGAAAAATTACTCTAGCGAATTCGGCGACGGATCTATTCCTATTTATTTTATGATGGTGGCAAAACTACTTAAGAAAACATTAGGGGGATTAAGAAGCTTCAAATAAGTTTTATTTGGGGCCATGAGATCCATACTCGAAAGACGCATCTGATTGGGTGGAATAAAATCGGTAACCCATGGAGTAGGGGAGGTTTAGGAGTGCTATGTATGGAGAACATAAATGAGGCCTGCTTAATGAAGCTGACCGGGGCTTCTAGGCGTGGTGAACAATGTCTGTGGACTGAGGCGTTAAGGTTTAAATATAATAAACGCTTTCTTTTTTCAGGCATTCTTAATGGAGTTCATGCAGCTTCTCCTTTATGGAACGCCCCTTGCACGGCTTGGAGTGGTATGGAGAAGGGCACTTAGGATGAAATCAGTGATGGTAGATCTACGAGCTTCTGGTACGATAAATGGGTAGGGAATGAAGCTCTGATCGAACACGTCTCTAGGCACGCTGTCGCAGCCATTGATCGTGAGCTTAAGGTGGCAGACCTTGTAGATGGACAAGATAACTGGAAGTGGTGCCAGATTCGGTCTCTTCTACCCAATGAAGTGTGTTCGATAATTAGTGCCATTTACACCTTTAATGAGCTGATTGGGCTTGATTCTTTTAAATGGAGTGGCGAAGGCAGTGGAAGCTAAAGTATCATAAGCGGTACAAACTCTCCATGGGAAACAGGCTCGGCAGTGCTTCATCTTCCTGGAGACTGATCTGGAAATGGCCAGCACGGGAATGCGTTAGAGTGTTCTTATAGTAGGTGGCCCATAACAGGTTGCATACTAAGGACCTCCGACGCAAGTAGGGCAACAATTCTTCGGCCTGCCATGTTTGTGGTGGAAATGAAACTACCTTGCATGTTCTTAGGGATTGCAAAGCAGCTGCTGAGATCTGGTGCGAGTCAGTTGATGAGGGAAGGCCGAGCTAATTTCTTTACGGCTAACCTCACTTTATGGTAAGCAACTAACCTCAATGACAACTCGAGAAGGGGTTGAGCAAGTTCCATAGAGGATTTCTTTCGGAGTTCGGTGCTGGTTTTTGTGAAGGAGAAACAATGCTATTTTCAGTGACGCCTATAGGGACTCGCAGGTCCTTTTTATAGCAGATGATGGAAGCTGAGTGTACAAGCGTGAGGACGTTGGTTAAGCCAGATAACAAATTGGGTATTAGGCGGTGGCCCCTACCCCACGGTTGAGTGAAAATATTGAGACGGTGCGAGCAAGGGTAATTCAGGATTAGCTGGGTGAGATGGTATTATTCGGAGTGCAGTGGGCACGTGGTTGAAGGGCTACTCGAGAAACTTGGGATGATGATCCTCTTTTCAAGCTGAGACGTACGTAAGGGGCTCTTTCCGGCCTTCAACTAGCTTGGAATGAGGGATACAGGAAGGGACTAAATCATGGGCCAAAAAATCTGCTCGGGCAGATAGCCTGGCTCAAAAAGAATAAATATAAGTTAAAAAAAAATTTAATAAAACATGAGCTCATTTTTTAAAAATCTAAATATAAAATCGATTGAGTTTGGACTTTTTTTTAAGTTTAATTGGAATCCGAGCCCAAGCATACCTGCATTATAATTTTTTTATGTTTTATTAATAAATAATATTATTAAAAAATTTATTTATAATTGTAAATATAAGTAACAATATTATATAACATATATGATTATTATATACTTTTTACTCTTACTTATTGCATAATATATTATTAGGAATAAATTATAATTTAAAAAAATAAATTATTAATAAGTTATATTATTAAAAAAATTATTATTTTGAAAAGTTTTACTATTTTATATATATATATATTTTAAGTTATTTAAATTTTTTACAATTTTTTTTGAGTTATTTAGTATTTAAAATAAAAAAATAAGTCTAACAGTAATAAAATAAATATATCTAATATTTAAAATTAAAAATAAAAATAAAAATTTTAAAAAATATTTTTTAAAAAATGGGCCAGGTCGAGTTTGGCCCATTTTTAATTGGGCTTGTGCCCAATTTAGTATTGTTCAAATAGTATCGGGCCTAAAAAAATTTATGAATCCAGCATGTTTTTAAACGACCCGTAATCAGGTTTTAATTAGAATTGGGTTGACTCTTCCTAATAAAAGCTATTAGAGACCACTCTTGTGGTTCTTACAACCAAATAGTGAAGCTGATCGATTGTCTTTTGAGCAAGAACAGGCAGGTCAGAATCTCCCATATCAGGCGAACAAATATGTAGATTCCCTAGCAAATCATAGCTCCACACTCATGTTGGGGCTTCATGTTTGGGACCTTCCTCCCCCTTTTCTTTGCATTTTAGTTCTGATGTAATGAGGGCTTTATTGCCCCGAGGATTTTAGTTTGTTTTCCTTTCTTTGGGCTCAGTTCCCCGTATGTTTACCCACAAGAAAAAAAAAAAAAAAAATCTCTTTCTGTCTAACAAACAAGCGAAAAGTGAAGTGGCTAGTGACAACCATTGACCAATGATGCTATAGGATCTGTATCATACTGTATGATTTATGACTAATGATATATCAAACTATTTAATTAATCTCTAATAATAGCCAAATGGTTTAAGACCTAGTTTATATATTAACTTTCCTTTATCTTTTTGAACCATGGCTTACCTACTCAATCAAATTCAACAATGTTGTTATTAGAGCAAACAAAATATAAAGGATTAAATTTAGATGTAATTTTTTATATCTTTATTTTTATATTTTTTTTAATTAAAATATGATAAATATATAATTTTTTAATAAAAATATGATAAATATTTAGTTTAATTAAAAAATCATAGAGTTATTTGTGAAAACTATTTATTTGTTATATTTTAATTAAAAAATATACAATTATAATATTTTAATTGAAAAACTTAATAATAAATATATAAGAGATGCATATCATAATTTTTTCCAAATATAAATTGACTAAAGATACTTAGGAGTTGGTTTTATCAAAATATAATAAATATAAGATTATCGAATATAATTTTTTGTTAAATTAAATTCAAAATTTTGAATACTTTTATATTTATCATTATTTTAAGATCAATTCAATTCAAAGTTAAATAATGATATGTTTACAACTTCGTTATCAGGTGAATTTTGATATCTTATTAATTAGTAAATTAAATAATAATTAATGGTGCCTTCTAGCGGTTATTTTAAAAGTAAAGTTTAAAATATATCAAGTTAGTATAAGAAAGTGCACTCTTCCCATCATTATGAGGAGTACTTCGTTTGGGAAAAAGCCACAGAATACCAACATTGACCGTGAGACAAAAGAAAAAGCAAAATTGATGTATATGGCAAAACTTGCATGTAGTGCTTTTAGAGTTTGTTATTAAGTTACACAATAAAAAAAAAAAAAGTATATAAGTTTTTTGTGTAACTCAGTAATAATTTATTAGCTTTTAAAAAAAAGCATATTTAGATATCATAATTTTACTTAAAAACTTTGGACTTATTCGTGAACAACCCGTAAGCAAGTGTCTTGTACCAATTTTTGCCCAACACAAATTCTACCGACTAAACTCTTTTATTGTATTCAAGGTGTCATGGGATAATAATGCTAACCAAAAAATCTAAATCGAATTATGTGGATTTTAACTTGGTACATACATCCTAACAAAGAATGTAAAAGTATTTTATTTAAATATTGTCAATTAGAAAGTTTTCAATTTACAAGCATATAATGATAAAAGTCACGCGGGGTATTAAATAATCTGGCATATAAGATATCAAAGTTTGCCCAGATTTTGCATTAGATATTTTATAAAAGTTGTGATACGATCGTACGAGATCCAAATAATTTTTATGATACATGATACACCAAACATTATGGCATTATTTTATAATACACTATGCATGACACTCATAATTCTAAATAGTAATATATTAAAAACATACGTCTTTGATATTGCTTTAACATTCAAGATACCAAGAGCCAAAATAACAACATACTAAATATCTTTTCGTTTACAAGAGAACGTGAGCTTTACTAAAATAAAATTATTTAATCTATTTATATACATTAAGGTGGTATATTATATATGTTTAGTGCTACTGGATCCCCTCCAATATTGTAGATGATGCAGTGGTTCTCTTCTTTTTTTCTGTCTCTTTAAGCTCTCGACTGATGTTTAGCGGCCTTCAAATTTCTCCACATCCAATGGCCGCTTTCTATTCTTGTACCACAATTTTCTGATCACAGTTTTCATCTTATTACGTCATTTCTCCCAAAAAATGAAACTTTCATCTACGTCACCATGTATGTGTTCTTCATCTTCAACAACAAACGCCTTTTTGACATGAGTATGCAAAAAAACAAAAAAGAACTTAACCCAAATACGCTGCCAACAAAACTATTTTTGGATATGCTTATTTTTTTTTTCTTATTTAAAGGGTCGAACAAATTTTTTTTTTTAGTTTTTTTAAAAAAGAAACCGTGATCCATTAACATAAAGCTTTTTTTTTTTTTAGTTTTATTATATGGGTTGTGTCATATGCTATGCCACAACTGATGTAGAATTTTTTAAAAAATTTTATGCTATATAGGTCGCAGTATCCCAAAAGTCATGATTCTTAATTTTATGCTATATGGGTCGCGGCCTGTGTACCAGTTTTCTATCTTTTTAATACATTTTTAGGTTCTAACTAAGTTGTGTAATATGGAATAAAAAAATTATAATATTCTTTTAAAATTTTTTTGTCAAAGAAAAATTAATGAAAGAATGATATAATATTATAAATAATTAAAATATATAAAAAATAAATATGAAATAAAATTTACAAGTATACAAAAATAAATGGAAAGGTATAAATATAAAAATAAAAAATAAGTTTATCATTTTAACCAATATATCCTCCAATCCTGTATTGAGGACCTTTTTCTTAGTCGCTGTGGTTGGCACTTCAGTAGCTTTTCTTCTTCATCTTCACCTTCATCATGATCATTATCAGCATTAGATGATTTATTATTAATATTACAAGTTGGTTAGGGGGATTGAATAGATGAAATCCATTAATTAAGGGTGAAAACCCCATGTTGGAAAGATTATTTCTATTGTTCTAAAGATGTACCAACATACTCTATACTAAATACAAATAGATCAGAGAATAGTATAGCGAAAGACATACCATCAACTTGCATGGTTTGGGTGGCGTAGTGGAAAAGTACAATTGAGAAGCTAATGGTGTGAATGAAAAAAGAACTAGTACCAACAAAATCTATAAATGATGCATAAAGAGCAAAAGAAGGACCAGGACCTCCCAAATGTATAAATGGTGAAGATAGTGCAAAAAAAGAAAGAATAGTGCCCATAAAGTCAACGAATGAAACATAAGAAGAAGGACTTAGACTCGTAGTGTTTCCATGGACAGGTGTTGACATGTAATACGAAGATGGGACATCTGTCTGGCATCCATTACTACATGCAACATCTACTAATGGCTCTCTAATGAATATAAAATTGTGTCCATGATTTCTTGAGTAAGCTTCTAACTCTGGTGGCCTCTGTAGATGAAGTAAAGGTAGAGCAGGTTAGGAGACTATCATTTCCTGATATTCACCAAGGGCATACAACATTGTCCTAATGTCTCCACTTGCCCTCTCCCTAAACCCACATAATCAAGCATCAAAGGGTCAGTAATGGTAAACCTATATAAGTCCTCCAATACATCAACTTGTGAAAAAAAAAAAAATCAGCAATTATGTATGTAGATAAAGTACAAAAGCATAGAATAGGTAGAATTAAAATAATGCAGGTATAGAAAACCTTACCATGATCATTGGTTTTAGGTAATCAAATGCATCAATACATGGCTTAAAAGTCTAAAATATTCAACGAAACATCATTGAAGGTTCTATAGTTGAATTGCTCTGTGGGCACTTTTTATGAATAAATTCATAATATGACCCTAGTATAAAATAGTCAACCGTAGCCAATCATTTTGACAGAAAAGCATATGAGCATTCCCAATTTCCAAATACAATACCAATTGTTTGATGTTTTGTTGTCCATGCTTTTTTGTACGATATTATGTAGCCAAATATGCTATGCACACTCTCAATAACTTGCCTAATGGAGATTGATGGATTTTTAGCCACCATTGACACAATATGTAAGGAGATAACATCAGAGTTGAGTTTTGTATGATCTTAGGATAATGACAAAGAAACACATGTGTGCTAGCCATTATATCTTGTAATCTCCCAATGATTATCCTTGTCATTGTAGCTCATTCTAACTCTCCAATAACACTGAACAACTATATTCTTCATACTTCTCTTATGAGTAATGCACCATAAAGGTGTCATGTTTGTAAATAGAATATATCTTCATTACACGGTGCATAGACTATTTATCTTGAAATCTCATGCCAATAAACAACTCTTAACTATTGTTTAGATCAATGTCCTTTGCTATCTCAAGGATCTCGACGTAGTTCCCATCGTCTGGACTAATTTGTGAAAGCACTGCACTTGCTTGATCCACATATTGAGCCAATGGAGTAACCTTCTCCTTATCATCATTGTCTCCTTCATAATCATATTTTCTATGGTCATTGACATTTGGTAGAGTATCATATTTATTCTCTTTTTCAAAGTCGTCCATTATATTTTTCGCTTCATCTAGGGGTGACAAAGGACTAGAATTGAAAATAGGTTGTTGCAACAAACTTGGCTAAGGCATGAAGTTGATGGCAAGTAGAGAAGCAAAAGGGTGAATATCTACTACGTAGGAGTTACATTGTGAGATATAGTCATTCATATATTAAAACTAGCTAGTAGATGAGAGGGATAATAGTGCATAGACCTCATGCTCGACTACATTGAAATCTACATAAGTAATTGATATATGCACATATATATTCAATGCTCTCAATTGGTTTGGAAATTTCTGGTTAGCTTCCTACATCATTTGGACATGGAAATTATCCTTTAGAGTGCATGCCAAATACCTTGTGAGATTATGGGAATAAGGGTATCTATACCCTAACTCAGACACAAATTGATCTAAAGCTAATCATAGCTTTTCTCTTACCAACTTCTTTAACTTATTAAGAGTAATGTTTGAATCAACTCTAAATATTTTGACTCTGTCACATACAAATATTATAGCTTCCTCGCTATCACAAATCTTCCTATTTATATATATACATATAATTTCTTTTCTCAAACTCATGATTCCTATCATGGAATTGGTGTAATGGCACATGAAAAAAAATCTAATAATAGCACTTATATTCTATATACAAATAATAGTTAAATAAATGTTTAATAACTGATATAATTACATAATTCAATATAATTTGATAAACATAATTTAAGTGTAGTATATATCTACATACAGTCGTATGTCAATAAGTGTGTATACATATACACCTAATTGATAAAATCTTATATAGTGTGTATGTAAACATTTATATAATTATATATTAATTTATTCATGTTACATATGTATTTAGTTATTCCAAATTTTAATTATACGTTATCCTCATTGTATTTATTAAATTATATTTGTGTATTTATAATTCTATACCATATATATATATAGATATTTATTCTATTATATCTCTAAGTATTTATTTTTATATATGCTGTTAGTTATATTAATGTCTAATTCATAAATAATTAATTCTTAAAATTACATTTAGTAAGTTGCTTTCAACTACATTTATACATTTCTACATTACACATTTATTTAATTTATACAATTATATTTTTATTTTGTACACCACATATATTTATATCTATGTATTTTATAAATATCTTTATATATATATATATATATATATACACCATATAACTTATTATATAGTATGTAAATAAAAATATGTATAATTTATATATTTTATCTCTTTCCTTATACTAAAATTTTAATTTTATGTTTCTTTTAAAATATATTTTTTCTCCAATATATTTACTTATATATACTTATATATATATATATATACATTTCATACTATAACCTTATTCATTTATTACAAATACGTGTATATATATATATATATATTAATTTTGTATATTATATATATAAATATAAAATACACATTTTATAAATATCTATTTATATATATATAACAAATAAACTATTATATAGTACCTAAATAAAAATACATACCTAATTATTTTTTAATTTATTTATTTTATATGTATTGCAATATATTTTCTTACATGTAAGTTATATATCATATATATATATATATATATATATATTCTACATCTTTATTTATTTCTTCCAAATAAGTAGTTCATCATTCTATTCACAAATAAATATTTTTTTACCTTATATTTATCAAATTAAATTGAATTATTTTTTCATGTTTTTCCATTATACATTTATTCTAATTATGTAATCATATCTTCATTTTGTACATTAAATATATTTATAAAAAATATATAATGTTCGAAATGTTTATATGTTTTTTTATTAATTTTTATGGTTAAAAAGTCCAAAAAAGAAATTATTTCTAACATTTATAAACACAAATAAAATATCCTAAAAATCAATAGAACAAAACAAATAATATGTTACAAAACAAACTTCATATAACTGTAACTACATATCCAAATCACTCTTCTCCAAAAAAATGCCAACAAACAAACGATATAAATACAACAAATTGACTATATAAATGTGAAGATAATATATTATAAGAAAATTTGTTTCTTACTATAAAAAATTTTTAATTAACAAACAAAAGTTGATTTACAATCTATTACACTTTTTTCTTCTGTTAAATCACAAAATGATTTTTCTCCTAAATATACAAAAATTATCAAACATCTTATAAATTACAAAATATGAGAGTACTAAATATATTCACAAATATTAAAAAATAAATAAATATTAAACAAAAACCAACCTCCACTTTTTTTCCTACACATCAAATATTAAACAAAAAAAAATACTAAAAAATAAAAATTTTCTTTTGTCCCACTATACTTCAACATGCCACTAAGTTTACAAATGGAGTATACAATGAAACTTGCACCTTTACAGAGAGCGATTGGCACACTAAAAAAAAAGTTGCTCTTACTAAAATTATAAAAGAGACTAGAAAGCTTTGCAAAAGTGAAGAGATGAAAGTTTAAAGGTTTGAAAGATTAAGCCTGTGTTAAAATTGAGGAAGAGACCCCATAGTTTTGCAGAAGGGAGAAGAAGCAAATTTGTTGGTTGAAAGGTTTGAAGCGGCCAAATGAGAAGAAATTTTGAAGGTTGCCTTGGAAGTTTTGAAGTGAGTAGATGAAGGAACTAAACCATTAAAATGCAAAAAGGCTGCCACTTCTGCATGTTTTAACAAAATTGACGCTTTATTTTATTTTATTGTATTTACTTTTTCCTGACTTTTCTATCAGTGTGTAGTCTTTCGTATGGAAGACTGTACACAAACTGTCTAGAATGTAGGTCATGTTGGTCCATGTTCCAAACCATCAGCTCAGCCAGGTCATGGCTTAGAGGGCAGTGACTCGTGATACAAATTAAAAAAATTATCTTATAGGTCGTCTGCCACAACCTTTAAAATTTTTTTAATGAAAATTTGTCACGGGTCGAGACAAAAAAATAATTTTAGTGGGTTGCAGTAGAGGATTTGCCGTGACCCACTTAATTAAAAAAAATAACTTTTAGCATCCAGAGAAAAGGTTTCAATGGTTGCGCGTCCTGGTCAAATGTTTAAATTTAAGCACAATTGAGTTATAAAGCCACAAACTATATACTCTCGTATGCTTAAAATGGCTTCCAACACCAAAGAGATAGTCACAGCTAAGCTTCCAAGCTACATATGTGCCTACAATGATGGCACCGCAGAATGCCTCAAGAATTCGCCAATTGGGCCACCTTTACTCAATGACCTGCATACCTAACCCGTTTCATCCAAAGACATCCTCATCTCACAGAACCCTTCTAGTTCTTCTCATCTTTACCTTCCAAAATCTTCAACAAAACCATACACAGAATAAAAAATTACCCATATAGGTCTACTTTCATGGCGGTGGCTTCTTCTTCGAATTTGCTTTCTCTCAAGTTTTCCATAACCACTTCCATGAGTTTGTATCCCAAGTTGACACTATCGTCCTCTTTGGGGAGCACAAGCTTGCCCTTGAGCATGCTCTTCTTACCATGATTGCTAGTAGGAAATTAGGAATGGCAATTTTGGCACAACCTTCTTCAACTTGACCTATTCTGACTTGTTTAGAGTGAAGTTGGGATTCTCTGTCCAGTTTGTTTTACTAAAAGACTTAAGAACTTATTAAGTGATTAATTATTTAATTCCATTTATATTTTGACATAATATTACCTAATTATTCACTTAGAAGTAAAATTATTTACTCTATTATTTTATTTGTTCAACTTAGTGCTACGTCTTATTGGTGTCTTTTGTTTTTATATTGAATTTATTATGAATATGTATTTTCCTCTACCCCATACCACCTTGCCTCAGTTCTTGTAGGTTTGGATATGGGGAAAAAAAAACTTTTTAAAGAAAAGGTTATAAATAAATAAGATTGGAATGGGAAGTAAAAAACTTGTCTTGATGTGCCTCATTATCATTCCTAATTGTTGGGCTGCCCTCCAATAGATCACCTCTTATTGTAATATGACAAGGATACAAGGCACTATTGAATATAAGAATGTATTCCAATTATTTATTTTTCAAACTTTATTTCTGTATGATTTAGATCCCAAAGGTATATTTGGATTACGGAAAAAATAAAATTTTAAACCTAAATTTAAATCTCAAATTTTGAATTTCAATTCCCTTCTTCCCTTAAATTAATATCAATCTAAACATATACTATATTATTTTAATACTTTTTAATTTTGATTAGAACATGTACATTTTCATGAAGGTCTTTTTTCAAAATATCAGGAAAATTACACTGACAAGAAGCCATGGCTACTCAATTGTGGCAATTTTGACATTGTTTTCATAAGATGAACAAGAAGAATCCGAGCCATGTGCACGACCATGTGTTGCGTGGGTATGAAGATTGATGAGCTCTAATTTTGTAATAGATTCTGCAAGCGTACAAATCGATTATGTAATATAGTAAATCAATGTTATCCTACAAGGAATTGATTTAGACATAATCAGGCCTAAAAAGTTTTGCTTTCATTTAAGTCAAGACAAACACTAAAATACCAATGTAAGAAAATAAAAATGAATTTAAAAGAATAACTGAGTGTTGGGATTGCTTTAATGAGAATTAGCACTTAGAAACATCCTAGATTCATATCCCCTTATTGCCCAAAATTGAGTTGCTTAATTAATTAGTTCAATTAATGATCTGAAGGTTAAGAAATTTATGTGAGCCTAAGTGTCTATCAAACCACTCAGACTTCTATCCTATTTAATTGCATATTTCACTCATGATTAATTAGGTTAATTATGCTCAATCTTTTTTAAATCACTTAGGGTTCTTAGATATATTTCTATACCTAGGAACAAAATTAAGACAACCTAATCTTAAATTGCTCAATTAAATGGTCCATTAAGATTTCATTTTCTCAAGAGCTAATCTCAAACCTTAAATCCATGAAAGAGGTGGCCAAACTCTTAAATGAACACAAGTAACTAGATTAAGCACTCAAATCAATAATCAAACCAACTTAACTTCACAAAATTTCCATTAAATGGTAATAAGTTCAAATAAACCTAGGATCTATTAAATCTAACCACACATGGCTCTAAACATTACAAACCAAGCAAGAGATTCAAAGAAACAAGAGTTCATGGAAGAAGAAATAGAGAAAATCAGAAAACTTAGCATTATTGGGTTGATTTAGCCTCCAATCTTCAATCCAAGCTCCTTACCTCTAAATCCTAGCTTCCTTGTGCATTTTCCTCCTCAAAAGTTCTCCTCCCAGGCTCAGAATGTCGAATCCATAGCTTCCCATCGCATTTTTAACCTAAAGGTTGAAACTGTGCGTTTCAGTAATGAGGCTCGCTATAGCGAGGAGCACTTCTCGCTATTGTGAGAGCTTTTCAGTTCCAGACTTGAAGTGTTCTCACTACATCTTGTACTATTGCTAGAAGTTACCTGGATTTTGTATAAGTCACGAACTCACTATAGCAAATTGGCATCCTCGCTATAGCAAGAAAACTTAGATAGCTTGTTCTTGATCTTTCACCCTCCTCCTTTTCTTTATTCCTTTCTAGAAAGCTTCTATCCCTCTCCTGACAATAAAATCAACATAAAATGAGACACAAATCTACTAAAAATTACTACAAATGATATATTTTATTTATTTACTCTGATTAGATAAAAATTTATACAAAATCTATAAAGAAAGAACCAAATGACTCCCTAATTAATCATAAAATATGCCATACAATACCAAAATTAAGGAGTTATAAAACTCTCCCACACTTAAATTGTTGCTTGCCCTCAAGCAATTCTTAAAAAAAAATGTCAAGTAAAATGACCACTAACCTAAGTAGGATCCAATCAATCAAAGATTAAAAATTTCTCTACACCTAGAATATAACTAGAGTCAGAATTAGGAGATCAGCTAAACTTAATTTGAATTCCATAATTAATGTAATCATAGCAACACCCTTTTTAAGTCTAAAGTGTGTGTGTGTTTCAACAGACAATTTTGAAGCAATCGAGTGATCTTATCAATAACCACATTACAATTCCAAGAATAATTCCAATCATCTACTCCAACTTCAATTATCAAAGTTAATTAAGGGAGATCATTGGTTTTATTATCCAACAACATCTCAATTTTCAACATAATTATCCATTTTTATTTTTTTTCTTTCCTCTTACTCATTTCTCCTAATTCTTTTTACAAGAATGACAACATTGGTTATGAAGTCACCTAGTTACATAAATTAAGGAAATTGATTCGGAGTGCCTATTTGCATACTCCTAGTTTTTACTACTGTTTGACGTGAAAGTTCATACTTTTTGGTGCAAACTTCCAGTTACTAAGTATCTTCAACCATTAGAGTAGATAAAATTTAAAAAAAAAAAAATTTCTCTTTTTTTTAAGCACTACAAAACCAGATCATTTCTCTCTTGAATAACAATTAGACATCTATCTATAAGTAAATATATTGGATTTATCAAAGAAAAAATAAATGAGGTTATATAAAAAGAGACTAAATTACTACAATAACCATCTAGTTAAATAAGTGTTTCAATTATGGGAATTTACTAAAAATAGCATTAATTAATTTATTCAGTTCAAGTTTATTCAACTTCCCAATTTCTTATCTTGTATTCATCCAGTGCAAAGGGGAAACTTAATCTAAGATCATTGGTCTAAATTGTGGAAACTAATTTATTCAGTTCAAGTTTACTCAACTTCCCAATTTCTTATCCAGTATTCATCCAGTGCAAAAGGGAAACTTAATCTAAGATCATTGGTCTAAATTGTGGAGACACTAAGATTAACTATGATACAATGATCTTCTCTAAAAAAATTTTCTTTTACTAATTATCAAAAAGAGACTTGCATACTAGCTTAAAAATGTCACAAATTTATCTCCCTCCCCCACACTTAGAATTGACATTGTCCTTAATATGAAACAAAGAGATAACTGATGAAAGAAAAAAAAAACAAAAGTAAAAAAGAGAAAGAGAGAGAGAGAGACTCCCCTTATAGAGAGACTAAATATGAGATAGAAATTCAATCAACACTTGTATCTGGGAGATAGAAATAGACAGAATAACAGGAAATAGAGAGTAAGTGAAATTCAAATATAGGAATTAAATATATATATATATATATATATAGTGACTAAAAATCCTAAAAGTTAGATTAGAGGGTACAGTCATCCATATATAGTTATCTTGAAAGAAATATAAAGCCATTAAAAATTGAACATTATAGGTCAAATGGGCCAGGCATATCCTAAGAAGCTGGATCATGTGGAAGGACAATAATGGACGATCGAGGCACTTTTGGAGGTGGCGGTGGAGGAGCAAGCACTAGATAATCTACTAACGTCTGCAATTACTCCCTCATGGAAAGTACATAATCCTCCAATCTCTCAATGGACTCTCTCACCTAGCCCACAAACTGTGTTTGAGGTGGTGCATCATGGATCATGGACTTTAGTGCTTCCTTAGGCTGAGGTGGTAATGGAGGCATCTCCTGCTGCTATTGTGCATGCGGTCTTCTAGGCCTTTCAGGCTCATCCTTCATGTTGTCATACTTGAATGCACCGTTGGGCTTGAATTGGGCATCATTTTTGGACACTCGACTACCCCTCATTTGAAGTAACTCAGTGAACATATGGGGGTATGCCAAACTAGCCCACTTAGATCATGCTATTTGTAACAACCGGGAAAAAAGGGAAAGAAAGAAGAAGGCTGGAAAAATTCGAATTTCAGGAATTTTGCTAAGTCTTCTCGCAATAGCGAGAAATGGTTTCGCTATGGCGAAAGTGCCTATTCGCAATAGCGAAGGTGATTCTAGCTATAGTAAGTGCGGGCAGCAGTCCATATAGAAACCAGGGAGTTGCTCGCCGTAGCGTGTGCCATAGCGAGAGTGGGAGTCTGGAACTGGTGCGAGTTCGCCATAGCGAAGGTTAAATCTCGCCATAGCGAAGGGAACTGATACGTGCTCATCGTAGCGAAAGTTAAACCTCGCCATAGCAAAGGCAGCTGATACGAACTCGCCGTAGCGAAGGTTAATTTTCACCATAGCGAAGGTCAGTCCGGAAAAGTGTAAAGAGCGAGAATTTAACTCCTTTAAACGCCCCAACTCATTCTTTCTCTCATATTTGCCCTAGACTTCGACTTAAGGAGAGAAAAGAGGCGTGGAGAGTGAGAGAGACCAAGAGAAGGAGGAAGAACAAAGAAAAGGTAAGTAAGCTCCTCTCATTTCTTCTTAGAATCTTGATCTCCTCTCTTTGCCCCCTCTATCTATGGTTTTGTTTGTGAGATTAGTTGGATTTTGGGCATGGGTCAGAAGAGGGAAAGTGGAAAACACTCTTGAACTTCTTTGTTTTCTTTGAAAATGTTGTTTCCACTACCATGGGAACTTGAGAGAGAGAAAGAAATGATGGCATTCTAGAGAGAGAGAGAGAGAGAACCCCTAAGTTCTTGTATATTAGGAGGGTTGCTCTGAAGATTACATTTTAAGAGAGTAATTCCATGTTCTTGATTGTGCCTAGGCTCAAGTAAAGCACCTCCATCAAGGTGTGAGTGTGAAACCAAGAAGGGAGAAGAGAAATTGAAAGGAAAAGCTAGTGTCAGCTCATAAGGTAGCTCTCTTTCCACTCTTTCTTGTTGCATTCTTAGATGTAATAGTCATTGTATGTTTATGTATATGCTTAATGTGTGAGATATGCCATATGTTATTGCCATGATGCATTGTTGACAATATGCTTATATGATGGATTGTGAGAATTGCTCGGGTGAGGTAGTGCCAAAAGTCCTTTGAAATGGGTGAGGTAAAGCCGAAAGTCCCTTAAGATGGGTGAGACAAGACCAAAAGTCTCATAACCTAGTGAGGCCAAGTCAAAAGTCCCTAAACTCGGGTGAGGCTAGACCAAAAGTCTCTAAATCTTGTGGCATTGTTGTGATTTTCATAGCATGTACAACATGTATTATGTGATTGAGAATGGTTGGATGCCAAATTGCATGCTTTGACTTGTTATATGCCTTGATTGCTTCCTTGAATGAGTGCATGAGCTACTGAGATTCTCTAAATCTCACCCCTTCCCCTCCCAACTTAACATGCTAGGTGGAGCTCAAGGAGATTCAAGTGCACACCAAGGAACCTTGGAGCATGTGTAGCTAGATGTTAGCTTTGTTTTGACTATTTTGATGTAAAGAGGTGCCAAAATGAATATGCACCTTCCATTTTTGATATGTACATGTTGTAGCAAGTGTAAAAATATGGATATATGATGTACAAACTATACATAGAGCCAAATTAATGGAAATGTGGGTTTTGCCCCTTTTGTTGAATGTATGTGGTAGTGTACTTTTGGCCGTAGCATAGTGAATTTGGAATGTATGAGGATTTGGACCGCTTAGATACTTCATATATGCTATTTTTATGCTTTCAAACTTGTCCATGAGGAGTGAGAACATGTGAGAGGCCATTTGGACCCATTTTGGACCTTTTGGGTGCCAAAACTATTAATTTTGTGAGCTCCGTCAAAGTATGACCAGATGAGCTCCTCTTGCTATGAAATTTGGCATGCCTCTAGAGTTTATAAAAAGCTTTCCAGGAAGCTAAAGTGAGTAATATTCGGAGGTCTAGAGAATATTTTGCAAATTGTTGAAATTGGAAAATTTTAATAATTTGGTCATGTACTGTTACTATAGGTCCAAAAATGAAACCATGTCATTCATAGACCAAAATGTGGCTAAATGTCATGAAATTTTATACACATAAACTAGAAAATTACAGTGACCTATACCGACTAGAATCACCTAAATCGGAGGTCTGTAGAGAGAGAATGAACCTTCTGAAGTTCTGTATCAGAATCAGGGAGCCCCTCCGACCTCTGTTACTGTTCCATCAGTTTTTGGGGTGTAAAGGCTGCTGAATTGATCTAAAATTATTTTTTTCCTCTAGTAGACATCTGTAGCTTTTCAAATTGGTATAGTGTGCTCAGATTGGATTTTTTTGGATTTAGTTATGGAGTTTCGAAGTTCATGACAGTAACCTACGCCAGAAACAGGGATAGTCAGACCTTTGTCCAATTTTTGATGTCAAACATGGTCCGAAAGCTGAGATTTTGGTTAGGAATTATTTTTAGTATAAAGATAACACTTAGAGCTTTCTAGAGAGCTATGGTTTACTAGATTTCTATTTTTCTAGAATTAGTTATGATTTTCCAAAGTTAGAGCCAAAATATGACTTTTGGACCCAAGTGAGAAATTGCATTTTTCTGGTTTTTGGCTCTATACCTGTGGCTTATGGCTTGTTTTATGCTATGTATGAGATGTATAAATGGAGTGTGAGTAGAGAATGTGAATCATGGATTCACAGGACCCACGGAGCAGAAGATGAGTTTATGAAACCCCGTTTCATAGCATGAAAATGCCACGGATTGGTATTGGTTCTTTAGAAATCATATGGAACTGAGCTCAGTGAGAGACTAGATAGCGGTAGTAGATTAAGGTGTTATACTATTTGCTTAAAATTTGAGATCATGAGGCAGGGAATATTCACCCGCTTCCTCGTCATAAAACAATAAGCAAGCAAGGCTCTTTCCTGATTCATATCTAAGCCATGGGAGCTAGTTAGGACATTACTTAAAATAAATTGAAGCCAATAGTGGGCAGGTTTATTCAATTAGGCTATCATGTACACTTTATTGGTTAATTGTGCTCATCCTTTATTGGTTATTGTAGTTTCAACCTCTTCCCACGGAATAGACAACTGATCGTCCATATAAGCTTGAAAAGCACATTGCTCCATATCCAGTAATTCATAAACATCTTGAATAACCTTTTCATTTATCTTGACCTAGGTAGTCCTATAGTAATACTCATTTCATCCTCTTCTGTGTCTTCAAAGTTGGCATAGAACTCTTGGATCATCATAGGAATCCCATACATTGGCCTTTTAGTAAAGCCTTGTAGACGATGCCATTCAAAGTCACTGAAGGTAAGATCCAACTAGTAAGGCTCATAATATCTATCTTTAGTATCCGAAAAGTTATGGTCAAAGCAAAATTCGGCTCTAGAGGATGTAAATCTATCTTTATCATAAGGTTTTTTCTTTTGCTTCGAAGAAGATGCTGAGCTATTTTTGTTTGCTTTTTTTATGCCATGAAGTCTGCAAAATAAATTATGTATAAAATCAATCCAATGACAATAAGGCATAAAGAAAATAAGCAAGCACCCTTGACAAAATGATAACTAATAGGCCAATCATTAGAATGTCCATACAAAATGAAAATAAAGCAATTGTAGAAGCAGTATGCTTTGGACAAGGAAAAGGAATCCTAAATTGAATCCAATGCTTAAATGAGTTTGCCTGAGAGTAAACAACTTATTCAAGGTAGAGGAATCGAAACACAATAAAGTAAATGGTCCAGGGTATCGAAAATGGTAATTCTAGAATTTTTGCTCAAACTCGCTATAACGAATTTATCCTCGCCATAATGAGGAAGAACATATTCGCATAATTGCATTTCTGGACCCAAAACACCTAAATAAAAGAAGAAACTTATGGAGATAACTGCGAAAAATAGATCCACACTAGATATTGCTAACCTATTTACCTATATTTACCAAATCAAAAGCATTTAACCTCTCAACCCTATGTTCTTCAAACCACGCAATGTTAAACAGAAAAAAGAAAGAAAGATGAAGAAACAGTGTACCTGATGTTGCGTGAAGAGTAAAGGATGAAGATGAAGGCGCAAAAAGAAGGAATGAATGCAAAGGAATCAAGACGCACAGGGGTGAGGATGAAAAACGTAGTAGCGAGTACGAGCATGAGAAAAGTTGAGCGTGTAGATATAGGTTTAGTTTCTATTTTTGTGTTTTTGTATTTTTTTTTCAAACTCAAAACCTAAGATGCCTAGAGGCCCTCGCTATTGCTCAAGTAAATGCGAGGGATTCTCTAGAAAATGTACCATAAAATGAAACAACCTTGTATCGCAATTGCAAATTGGCCCTCTCGTAATGGCAAGACCACTTGTGGTTTTGGTCAGCCAAAGAGTCTCGCTATAGCTTGGGCTATAGCAAGAAACTTTCTAGCATTTGTACTGATCCAAAGGTATAAGGAATTTGCCATTGTGAAAAGGCCAGTATGCAATAGAATACACTTGAACACAATTTGAAGACAAGATTTCCTGCAATAGCGCAAGCTATTGTAAAGAACCTTCTGGACTTTGTACCAAATAGGAAAGATCTTACTATGGCAAAAAGGCATTCTCGCTATAGCGAAAAGACATTCTCGCTATAGTGATAACACTTGATATAATTGAAATAGAATTTGTCTCACTACTGCATGAGCCATAGCGAGGAACTCCCTATCTTTTGTATTAGATGTAGAACAAGTGACACTTGCAATAGCCAAAGTAGGCACTCACAATAGTGAATATGAAAAATGATAAAACTTAGACAAATTTAAAAAGAAATGTTGTCTGACACTGTGTTAATCCCTTGACATACTTTCTTTCAATTAAAAAAACTAATTAATTATGAAATGAAAGGAACACATTAATTGAGTTAATGAAAACTCCCTGTATCAATTAGTTGCTTCATTGTAATGCTTCTTCCAAAAAGGAATTGTTTGAGACTTTCAACGCTCCTATACATTCCAACCCTACAAAATCAAATTTAGGATTAAAATTCAAAATCCTACTAATAAAATTGAAACCAAAAACAAAATTTCAAAGAAAAAGAATTTGGGTTGCCTCCCAAGAGCACTAATTTATAGTCTTTAGCCAAACTATCATAAATACTCATGAAAGTTATGTGAAGCTATAAACCATCTTCTGCCGGTTCCATTTTCCCCTAAAGTACTGTTTGAGTCTTTGCCCATTAACTTTAAACTGATCCCTAGATTTCTCATCTTGAATCTTTACAGCTTCATGGGATGCAACAATAATTATAGTGTAAAGTCTGACCACCTTGATTTAAGCTTCTCAGGAAACAACTTGAGTCTTCAATTGAATAGCAATAATTGTTGTCTTGGTACAAAAGTTCGATGAAAAATGTATCAATCATGCCATTTTTTACTTCTTTCTTTTATAAATTCTTGAACTTTCATATACTTCCAATTGAAATTCTTCTACTTCGTCCAGTTAAAGCATTCTTTAAGTATTAGCAAGTTTAGAATCAAGATTTAGCTTTTTAATAGCCCACCAAGCTTTATACTCAAATTCTAAAGGTAAATGACATGCCTTCCCATAAACAAGCTATAGGGAGACATCCCTATGGGTGTTCTATAGGCAATTTGGTATACCCACAATGCATCATCTAACTTATTAGACCAATTTTTTCAAGAGTGATTAATAGTTTTTTCCAATATTCTTTTGATCTCCCTATTAGTGAGCTCACATAAGCCATTGGTCTAAGGGTGGTAGGCAAGATACATCCAATGATGTAGCCCATACTTAGTCAATAGATTCTTTAGCTGGTTGTTGTGGAAGTGAGTTCCTTCATCAATAATAATGGCTCAAGGCATCTTAAACCTAGTGAAGATATACTTATTGAGGAATCTAATCACTGTGTTAGAATCATTGGCTATCTAAGCCATTATTTCAACCCATCTACTCACATACTCTTTAGCCACAAGGATGTAATGGTTACCCTAGATGAAGGGAATAGGCCCATGAAATCCATGCCCCAGACATCAAAGAGTTCAACCTCTAAAATCCCAGATTGTGGTATCTCATGTTGCCTTGAAATGTTCTTTGTTCTTTGGCATCTATCACACTTAACAACAAAATTGTGAGCATCTTTAAATAATGTGGGCCAATGAAAACCAGATTCTAACACGCAATGTGCAGTCTTTTGACCCCCAAAATGACCCCTATAGGCAAATAAATGACAAGCATGCAAAATGGCCTCTTGCTTAACTTCAGGTACACATTTTCTAATCATCGAATCAACACACCTTTTAAAAAGAAAAGGTTCATCCCACAAGAAATAAGTCATATCATGCAGAAACTTTCTCTTTTGGTAATGAATTAAATCAGGTGGTAAGATATTGCACACAAGATAATTCACGATATTAGTATACCATAGAATATCAATCAAAGTTGCAATAAGGAATAGTTGCTCATCAAGAAAACATCAATCAATCATAGCCTTATCCATACCATTAGACTCTTGAATTAATCTAGATAGATAATCAGCAACTTGATTCTCACTCCCTTTCTTATACACTATATGCACAATAAATTCTTGTAAAAGAAGGACCCATCTAATTAGCCTAGGTTTTGACTCTTTTTTGCTTAACAAATATTTAATGGCTACATAATCAATATGTAAAGTCACCTTAGCACCCATCAAATAAACACAAAATTTATTGAAGGCAAAAACCATAGCTAACATTTCCTTCTTAGTTGTTGAATAGTTTAGCTAAACATCATTCAAAGTTTGGCTAGCATAGTAGATTAGGTGAAATACCTTACCCTTCTGCTATTCAAGAATAGCTCCTACTGCATAATCACTTGTGTCACACCTGAGTTCAAATGGTTGACTCCAATTAAGAGCTACAACAATGGACACAGTGATCAACCTCTGTTTAAGCTCTTCAAACGCTCTTAAGCAATCATCATAAACTCAAATGGAATGTCTTTCTCTAGAAGTCTGTAAAGAGGCTTTGCAATTTTTGAAAAATTCTTGATAAACCGACAATACAGCATGACCAAGAAAACTCGGGATCCCCTTCACATTAGTGGGTGGTGGAAGTTACTCAATTATTGCAGTTTTAGCCCAATCCACTTCCATCCCATATTTAGAGACTTTATAACCTAAAACAATTCCTTTAGTGACTATGAAATGACATTTTTTCTAATTTAACACCAAGTTTGTTTCTTTACATCACCTCAAGGCTTATTCTAAGTTTGCTAAACATACCTCAAATGATTCTCAAAAAATAGAAAAATCATCCATAAAGACTTTCATCGTGTGTTCAATGAAGTCTGCAAAGATTGAATCATGTAGCATTGAAAAGTGGTGGGAGCATTACATAGCCGAAAGGCATCCTTCAAAATGTAATTACTATTTGATTGTATCATGAATATCCCTTTACGAAATAAAAATATTACTTCCTAGCTAAATGATCAAGCATCTGATCAATGAAAGGAAAAGGGAAGTGATCCTTGGGTGTTGCTACATTCAACTCCCTATAATCCATACAAATACATGACCCAATAATAGTTCTAGTAGAGATAACCCCATTCTAATCATTCGTTACTACTGTCATTATAACCCCATTCTAATCATTCGTTACTACTGTCATTCCTCTTTTTTTAGGTACACATTATTCTAGGTTAACCCAACTACTATCAGAGATAGGATATATGATCCTTACATCCAACTACTTAAACATCACATTCTTAACTACTTCCTTCATGATTAGGTTTAGTCTCCTTTGCCCCGCTATGGATTTCTTATGCTCATCTCCTAACAGGATTTTGTGCATCACTATTGTTGGACTAATGCCTTTGATATTCGCAATTGTCCAACCCATAGTTGATTTGTAAGCTCTAAGCACATCAATCAACCTTTGCTCTTGTTCAACATTCAAAGAGGCAGAAATGATAACTGGTAAAGAGTTATCTATACCTAGATAAGCGTACTTCAAATTAGACGGCAATGGTTTCAACCTTAGAGGTTCTTCAATAGACAATTTAATTAATGGAACCATTCTAGACTCTAATTCTAAAGGTTCAAATTTCCTTGAAGAACTTAACCATCAGGGATTTCATGTATCATCATCTTACATTCATCAATCTCTTGTTGTTCAACTATGTCAATCTCATGTAGCAATACCTCTAATGCTTCTTTTTCTCTATATGTTTCTAGTACTTCTTTAATGTAATCTTCATAAATCTCAACCTAAAAACAATCATCTATATGATCAAAGAATTTCAAAGCTTTGTTCATATTAAAGAGAATCTCTTCATCCCCTAATCTCAGCCTGATTTCACCTATCTCTACATCAATTAGAGCTCAAGCTATTGCTAAAAAGGATCTATCCAACAAAAGAGGTAACTTCCTATCAATTGGTATGTCTAAGATGATAAAGTCAACTAAAAAGATAAACTTAGCCACCTTGACTAAAACATATTCAATAATACCCTTTGTCTTAGACAAACTCCGATTAGCCAGTTGTAGAGTAACTAAGGTGGATTGTACTTCCCCAAGTTGAAGTTATTCAAATATTACAAGTGGCATTAAATTCACACTTGATCCTAAGTCACATAACACTCCTCCTTCAAATTTGTCTCCAATGACATACGGCACTAAGAAGGTACCTAGATCCCATAGCTTAGGAGGTAGTTTATTGAGAATTATTACACTGCATTCCTCTATAAGCACAATTGTACCCAACTCATTCAACTTCTTCTTGTTACTTAACATTTCCTTCAAAAACTTTGTGTATAGAGGCATCTACTCTAAAGCTTTAGCAAATGGGATGTTAATATGAAGTTGTTTGAATATTTGGAGAAACTTCTTGTACTTCTCTTCTAAGGCTTTCTTTTGAAACCTTTGCGGAAATGGAAGGGGATGGATTCTTCTTTGAGGTTCCACTATCCTATCTTTACTTTTTTTCTTCCTTATCGACACCTCCATGTTTCTCTTCTTTACTTAATATTTCGTTCTTCTCTTCTGAATCCTTCAACTCTACACCTTCCTTCGAACTGACTTAACCCTTTTCACATACTGATTCCTCCTTAGATTTGTGAGCTTCAGGCAATTGCTTACCACTACACAAAGTGATTGTTTTACATTCCTCCTTCCCTTCTCTTCTAGGATTAGGAATTATATCACTAGGTAATCCACCCTGTTTCATCATATTCAACTTCGATGCCAATTGCCTAATTTTCATTTCCATGTTTTTCATTGCTGCCTTTTGCTCAACCATAAACTGCATCATCATCTCTTTCATTCATGATTTCTTTTCTTGAATGGGTACTTGTTGCCTTAGCTATTGTGCAAATCCTGGTGGTCGCAAAAGAGCTACTGGTTTGGGTCCAAAGGATGATGTTTGATTGAGAGATGTACCTTATCTCTATGAGAAGTTTAGATGGCTCCTCCAACCAGGATTATATGTATTTGAGTATGGGTTATCAAGACCCCTTTTGTAGATTTCCAGTATAATTACAAAACTCAAGAGTAGTCCCTATTTGGAAAAATTTAAAAGGATGTGCTTCCCTACAATAGTCAAAAGAATTGGTTGGCATGTGAACTGTATTAATTCCTGTATGGCTACTATTTTTCTAAACTTGAATTTTCAGCTGATCAAAACGCTTATTCATGGATGCAAGCATTGCCACTATCTGAGAAGTGGCATCATCTAAACTCTTCTCAACAATTTTTACTGGTCACCACTCACTTGAACATTTTGCATGCTCTACTGCCAGATCATCCAGATATTTTATCACATTATTCATCGGTTGCTTTCCAAAGCCTCCATTTGTCATAGAATCCATCAGTGTTTTGGAATCCAAAGTTAATAGTGAATAAAAGGTTTGAACTAAGACCCATTTATATTGGTTATGACTAGGACATTGTCCAAAATTTAAGTCCAAAATGGGTCTTAGTTCAAACCATCTTGTCTCTCGAACCACTCAGACTTCTATCCTATTTAATTGGAGATTTATCTCACAATTAATTAGATTAATTATCCTCAATCCTTTTAAAACCACTTAGGGTTCTTAGATATATTTCTATACCTAGGAATAAAATTAGGACAACCTAATCCTAAATTGTTCAATCAAATGATTCATTAAGATTTCCCTTTCCCAAGAGCTAATCTCAAACTCCAAATCCATGAACAAAGTGGCCAAACTCTTAAATGAACATAAGTAATTAGATTGAGCACTCAAATCAATAATCAAACCAATTTAACTTCACAAAATTTTCATTACATGGCAATAGGTTCAAGTAAACCTAGGATCTATTAAATCTAGCCATATATGGCTCTAAACATTACAAACCAAGCAAGAGATTCAAAGAAACAAGAGTCATGGAAGAAGAAATAGAGAAAATCTGAAAACTCAACGTTATTGGGTTGATTTAGCCTCCAATCTTCAATCCAAGCTCCTTGCCTCCAAATCCTACCTTCCTTGTGCATTTTCCTCCTCAAAAGTTCTCTCCCCAAGCTCAAAATGTCGAATCCCTAGCTTCCCATTGTGTTTTTAACCTAAAGGTCAAAGCTGTGCGTTTTAGTAATGAAACTCGCTATAGCGAGGAGCACCTCTCGCTATTGTGAGAACTTATCAATTCCAAACTCCAAGTGTTCTCACTATAGCTTGCACTATTACTAGAAGTTCCTTGGATTTTGCATGAGCCATGAACTTGCTATAGCAAATTGGCATCTTCGCTATAGTGAGAAAACTTAGATAGCTTGTTCTTGATCTTTTCAGCCTCCTCCTTTTCTTTATTCCTTTCGAGCAAGTTTCTATCCCTCTCCTAAGAATAAAACCAACATAAAATAAGACACAAATTTATTAAAAATTATTACAAATGATATATTTTATTTATTTACTTTGATTAGATAAAAATCTATATAAAATTGTAAAGAAAGAACCAAATGACTCATTAATTAATCATAAAATATGCCATACAATATCAAAATTAGGGAGTCATCAAAGATGAACATGACCTTCATGCCTTGGAGCATTCTCCTCATCCCCACCCACTTCAATTTGGCTTCTGTTCATATGGAATTTCTTGAAATACACAATGGCAAAAGCATCTATAATAAGTGTTCTGAAAGCAGTACACAGCCACAAAATCAGCGAAGGGAAAATCGCTTCATGGATGTTTACTGATACCCAAGAAAGGGTAGGTCAAGTTGTCCAACACATCGGGAAGCATATGAATAAATCTGGTGGACAATATCACACCGGCTGCGAAGGCCTTGAAGATGAAAAAGATCTCCTTCTCCGAGCTTAAAGACGGGACAAACTTGCTGATGACTGGAATCAAAACTCCGATTGCACTCGCAAATAATATGCAAGCTATGGCGGTTATTTTGTGCCTGAGAGCCTTGGCTTTGTCATAGTCTTCTTTTTCTCTGTCACAAGTACACTCCGAAACAACTAAGGCTGGAAGCACTAGCAAGAGGAGGACAAAGAATGTGAAGATTTCATTATTTTTCGTCATGGCGAGAAGGTAGATATTAGGAAAGCATGTCAAGGCCAGAGATATTGAGTGGAAGGGAAAATTAGGGTGCTTTTTATTGGAAGAACAGTGACGAAATGGGTGATTTAAGTAACAAATACGTTATATTTGACCGAGAAAAATAGAATGGATTGGAAGATTTAATGATAATTCAGAATAAACAGGCTTGCAATATTGTTCACATTCACAACATAGCCATTTGAGCTGGCTCTGAGGCATTGCATTGTGGTGTTAGAATGACAGGTGTGATCTGTTCCCATCCATTCTTTTACGGGTCGAAGCGGGTCAAGTTCAAACCCGAAATAGACACTGTTGTTTTTACACAGAACTTGGTGTACCCATCTGCCCCAGGTGGGATCAATAACCCGGTGGGTCTAGGGGCTGCAAGTTTGACCGACCGACCGGCTCGAGTGTAAGAAGCTGCTGCCTGCTTATGTGTTGCTGGGAAAGATAAATTGAGGGACAGAGGGGTTTTGTACTATGAGGGCGGGGTGGAAAGGGATTTTGGAATTGCTTGAAGAGGAAGTGGAGGATCATGTTTATAATATATACCAATACCATCCTGAATAGGAGAATGGCAAAATGAGCAAACGCGAGGCTGCATTTCTCCTTGAATAGGAAGAAGGAACTATTATCTTCTGCCTTGTTTACCTTTGTTGAAGCTTTTAGAATCTTTAAGTCTGACTAAGGTTTCCAAATAAGTATCCGTTGTTTTTAACATGAAGAGATAAACGGAGGATCATGAGTTTTTGTGATTCTAAAGATTTGAGCTCTTTCTTATGAATTATTTACTCTGAGGAGGTTGGAGATATGATTTAAAATTGTTATAATTAATTTTTACAAAATTTTTTTAGTTAGTTAGTTAGTTAAAAATTTAAAATTTTATCTAATTTTATATTAAATTAAGTAATAGTTAGTTTTTATAATTTTTTACTTTTAGTTATCATTTATTTTTATATTTTAATTATTTGCAAACCTACAAATAGACAGCTTTAATTATAGAATAAAGTGAAGTAATAAAATATTAATTTTTTTACATATTTTTTAAATTTCACTTAAATAACCTACTATAAATTTTCAACAGAAGAGAAGTCAATCATATTATGACTTTTCTGTTTGTTTCAAGTTTGTTATTTCAGGCAAGTTTGAAGTTTAATAGCAATTTGATATATAAAATGTTAGATATGAAAATAGAAATGAAAAATAATAATTTTATAAATAAAAAATATTTATAATAATTTTATTTTTAATGATTGAATAATAATTAATAGATAGTATTAAATAATAATTAACTAATTATTATAAAAATAAAAATAATATTTTACTAAAATTTCAATTTCCATTCCCTTTTCTGTCAAGCAATACAACTCCCCTCTTTCATTAAATTTTTTTTTCTTCACGAAAAATTTTAAAATTTTTTTAAAGTAAATAACATAAATTGTTCTTCAATTTTATTGAAATTATAGACATATTCTATATTTTTAAAATATACATTTTAGTTAAAAAAAATATCCTCTATAAAAAGATATATAAAAATGTATTTTAGTTTAAAAATTATGTAATTAAATTAATAAAAAATATTTGAGTCAAAAAATTTAAAATTAGACTAAAATATAGCATAACTTTTTATTTTAAAAAATATTCACATATATTTTAAAAATTAAAAAATTATAATTTCAATAAAAATTAAAAAAAGCATGTATAATTTTTTTTCTTTTTTAAATTGTGATCAAATTAGTGGCATATCAATCATATAAATGTTGATATACTTTTAACGCATATTAGACCAATCAACATGTAACATGTAAAATTATTTTTTTTAAGAAATAGCCATAAATAATATAATATTGAGTTATAAAAAATATTTATGTAACATACTTTTGTCAAACAATCTAATATGGAGCATTAAAATTTACAACTAATTTGTCCATTTCAAAATCAATGTTCTTAATTATTATAAATATATGGGTAAATCACAGTAAGACACTTTAATTAAATTTGTTCAATATTTCTTTGTGATCAATTTAACAAACAGCATTAACATAATATTATACTCAAGATAATTTTGAAGCATCTTATTTATTGAATTAGCATGTGAAGTAACAAAATTGACATAATGTTGATAGGAAGAAATGATATCTCTTTTAAAAAATTAGATTTAAAAAATAATTCATTATTTATGCAATAACTTTTAGCTACCATGCTGATAATATTAGCATAACTAATTTTACCCTTTTCTTTATAGAGAAAACTTAGGAAAAATTATTTCAGTATTTGTTATAAGTCCTCTAATAAAAAATGATAAGTCAACATAATATATTGTGTTTTATATTTTTTATTCATTTAAAAAATAATTCATTATTTATGCAATAACTTTTAGTTACCATGTTAATAATATCAGCATAATTAATTTTACCCTTTTCTTCATGGAGAAAACTTAGAAAAAAATTATTTCAGTATCTGTTATAAGTCCTTTAATAAAAATATGATAAGTCAACATAAGAAATAGTAAACATTTGAAAAATGTTATTCAAATGTCATCCTTCTTGTAGGAGACATTTGCATATTGTTTTTTACATTTTATAATATTTTCAATATCACGGTATATAATTTCAATTGCCATAGAAATGATATGAGTAATATTTTATGGAAGTTAACAAAATTATAAAGGGTATGATATTTACATTTTTTTTATAAGTTACCATCCAAAATAATGTTATGATATAACATATATTGGATAGCATCCATTAACATGAATAACATCAAAGACTGAAATTTTAAATATCATCAAACATTCAAATGTAAATTCATATAAAATAAGAAAAAAATTACATTTTATCCCCTTAAAGTCAGTTTTAATTACAAAATTAGTACATTAAATTAACACCTCAAATGATAAATATCAAACACTGCTTCAGAAGGAATCTTTTGTTACATTTTGAAGTTTAGGGAGTGCTTTGTTATTTAATCTTCATGCGTTAATTTTATAATTAAGTACTAATTTAAAGATAAAATATAGTGTTTAAAAAAAAAAGAACAATTAACAAATATAAAATGCCATGGGTTACCGGCCGCTACACACCACGGAAGAATTTTCAAACTTGTACTGCGCATATCTCCTTTCTTGGACAAGGGGAAACTGATTAAAATATATTTGATTTATGCCAATAATGCCATGGCCCTCTCTCTCTCTCTCTCTCTCTCGATATATATAACGTTGAACCAACGATCGAAGCATTCCGAGAAAATAAATAAGCCTGCATTTCCCTTGTTCCTTCAATTATATTTTCAATATTCCAAGCCCTTGTTCCTTCAAGATGGCCACCAACAACGCCAAAGAAATAGCCACAGAGGTTCCTCCCTATATAGTAGTCTTCAAGGATGGCACTGTGGAACGCCCCCAAAACACCCCATTTGTCCCACCCTCCCTTCAGATCGGAGAAGTTTCTTCCAAAGACATTGTCATTTCAGAAAACCCCAACGTCTCAGCTCGTCTTTACCTCCCAAACTCCATTCAACAAAAAGTTCCCATCTTGGTGTACTTTCATGGGGGTGGATTCTTCCTCGAATCAGCCTTCTCACAGCTTTACCATGCCTACTTCAACATGTTCGTCTCCCAAGCTAGTGTCTTAGTCGTTTCTGTGGAGTACAGACTCGCCCCAGAGCACCTTCTTCCTGCAGCTTATGATGATTCTTGGGCTGCTCTCCAATGGGTTGCTTCCCATTCCACTCAGCAATCATCTGCACACACGCTATCGTGAGTTTTATATATAAATATTTTTATTTTTATTATTTGAACAGTTCATTTGAATAACAACGTGGGAACATGTCTATTCTTCCGTAGGTCATGGCTAATCAATAATGGTGATTTCAAGAGAATGTTTATTGGGGGTGACAGTGCTGGTGGTAACATCGTGCATAACATCGCAATGCGCTCTGGGTTGGAAACTTTGCCTGGTGGGGTCAAAATTTCGGGTGCTTTTCTAGCCCACCCTTATTTCTATGGTTCGAAGCCAATTGGGTCCGAACCAGTTGAAGGGCACGAGCAGAGCTTGTGCTATCTGGTTTGGAACTTAGTGAACCCATGTGCAGCAGGTGGGCTCGATAACCCCATGATCAACCCAAGAGCTCCTGGGGCGCCTAGCCTCGCTACACTTGGTTGTTCAAAGCTCCTTGTGTGTGTTGCTGGAAAAGATGCTATAAGGGACAGAGCTGTTTGGTACTATGAGGGTGTGAAGGAAAGTGGGTGGCCAGGGGAATTGGAAGAGTTTGAAGTGGAAGATGAAGATCATGCGTTTCATATCTTCAATCTTGAATCTGATAATGCTAAGAAAATGATGAAGCGCTTAGCTTCTTTCCTTCTTGATTAAAAAAGCTGCTTCCAATATTGCCTACGCACTCGGTTGAAACTTTTGATCTTTTCTTCTTATTTTTTGGCTAGTAATGCAAGTGGGATCTCTTTATATTAAGATTCTTTAGCAATTATATCTAATGAAAGCATTAACTGAGTCAAAGTTTAGGGATGAATTGTGTCCTTTCTCTTTCAAAACTTGACCATGTCAATTTCCGTATAAATAAAGATCTCAATCATATACGTTAATGCTAGATACTCGCATAAAAATGTAACCGCAGGGGAATACTGATATAATGTCGTGTTTGGTGTACAAAATGATTAGGTATAAAAATGGAAAAAAATATTATTGTGTAAATAGAATGAAATAATTACTTTTGGTATGATATAAACCATTCTATTTATTGATTTGATTATATATAAATAATACAGAAATAGAAAAGAATAATAAAAAAATAGCCTTTGTGATCTTATTTAAAAATAGTGTTGAAAAAAAAAATAACCAAAACATATAAACTTTATATAAATTAAGTATAATAAATATTTCCAAATTGCATATTAATATAATAGAAATAAATTTATTTTTTCAATATTACCAAAATGTATATCAGATAAAATTATTCAATAGATGCCTTCTATTTTCTATTCTACCTCCTTCTACCAAAAAGCATAAAAGAAATATAGGTATATCTTGTTAAACTAGTCAATCAACGTGTAAGCTCATTCAATGGCAAGCAGATGTATAGGTAAAATAAATAAACTTGGGTGGTTATAAAGGACGCATATAATGAAGATGTTGAGATGCAAGCCAGTTGTTTTTAAATTATTAGGCCAATAAGAGTGAATTAATTACAAGAAAGTTTCGAATAATGTACAAAAGATCGAATCCCCCTGTCATATGTAAGAAAAAAACCAAGTAATCTAAATTTGTTTATTTGATAAACTTTTTGCTTAATGAGAGTAATCAAGAAAACATAAATAAATTGGTAGCGAACAAATCTCTGCTGGCAAGACATCCATCCATTCTTGGAACTCCAACGAGGTATCAACTTCCAGTAAATTAACCGAGTTTTGGATCTATTGGTGATTATCTATCTGCATAGTAATATTTTTAACAGCTACTTCGCCTTTGGGTGGATGCATTTTATTGTTAAATGCCTCTTAATGTAAGGAAGATCCGAGAAGAATGTGTCAGACAATCTTGTTTTAAATTTACTTGTCTAAGTTGTTGGATCATTTCAAAATTTATAATAGACTAATTGATCTACCTGTGCGATGTACAGATATAAAACTATAACTTGAGAGATTTTTGTTGTAACAAAAACAAATAAAAGAGCATTTCGGATGCAAGAAGTACATTATGGATAAATACAACCAAAATAATCTTTCATTATTGTACACAAATCTTGACGCTGTCCAACTCTCTGTTTTACAGCCCCACACCATATACTCCAATCACGAAAGAAAAACAAAAGGCCTGGCCAAAGGGCTGATTCCAAGCAAGAGACCGAGAACAATGCTTAGACTTAGCCCCCAAGCTACTGCCATGTCACATTGATTTCCCTTTGAATTACCAGAATTTTCTTCACGCCAAACCAAGGTAGGTCGCAAGAAAAGAAAGTTAAAACATAGCTTCTTTCATTAGATCAAGCTCAAATAAAATCAGAGTGGAACTTACACGAGTAGTTATGGGCTTAAAAAAGGTTCCCACTTTCATAATTTTTTCCCTAAGTATATCTTGATTCATTTTATTTCCATGACAGTGGAGAAATGTGTAGGTAGACCTACGCTAAAAAATTGGAGATACTACAACTTTCTTTTGAAACTAACGTTGGTAGCATGATTTGAACAAAGTTTAATATTAAAGTCAATCGTCAAAACAAAATATGTACCTTATGAGAATTCCATAAATGCCATAATTAATCTAAGGAATAAGGTAAAAAAAATTAGATCACTCAACCTATTTTACCTTTTAGGTTTTCTCATAATGGAAAAGAAGAGAGGAAGAGAGATTAGGCAATTTTTAAATGATGGTATATATATATTTAAAATAGACTACATCTAGTAATTCTATTAAATTATAAAATCAATCAATTAATTAAATTTTTCTTTTCTTTTTCATATAAGCCAGACTTGTTATGAAAAACTATTGGGCATTAAAGGACTGTAGGTTAGAGTTTTTATTCAATGAGTTTATATGTGATCTAACCTATCATGGATCAAACACTTTTAACTAAACCCTCATTTGTTTATGGTTTAATACCAAATACAAAACAAATTGCTTAAAATAATATATATATATATAATTAATTATCCCATAATTAATTAATGATAATCCATATTTATTAATTTATAAAATTAATGTAACAATTGCCCACTTGGATAGCATTAATTAATTATTTGGAACCCCTATTGCAACAACATAGCTCAAATAATAATAACCAATTAGTGTGTATTAAGCCATAAACAAATCCATAAAAAGCAACTCAAAATCACTAAATCCAATAAAGAATCAAGTGATTTATGTCACATTAATACAAAATCATTGAATCTAATAAGATAACAAATGATATTAAGCGCATTGATAATATTTTAATATTTAAATTGAGAAGAACAAAATTACATAAGTAATCTTAAACCAAAACAAATAAGATAATTATATTTCAAACTCCCCCTAAGCTAAGGTTACATCAAAGATTTAATAGGACCCATACGAGTTACTTGATTTTTAAATACTTCTATGAGTAAACCTTTAGTTAATGAATCTACAAGTATATCTTCATTCAGGATATGTACAACGCAAGTCTATGATTTAATAATCTTTTCTTTAACAAACAAGATATTAATATCAAAATATTTGGTATGACTGGAATTCTTATGATTTTGAAAGAAGTACATAGCAAACGAATTATCACAGATAATAATTAAGGGTCGTGATATAGAATCAACTAAATGCATGTCAAAAATTAACTTCCTTAACTATATTGCCTGACAAGTAGCCTCATAATATGTGATATACTCTGCTTCTATAGTGGAAGTAGCTATAAGTGTCTATTTGATACTTTTCCACAAAACAGCTCCCCTAAACATCATAAAGATATATCCAAAAGTTAACTTACAATTATCTATACAATAGGCAAAATCTGAATCTAAATAGCCAATAATTTCAAACATATCAGATTTTCTGTAAGTCAACATGTAATCTTTGATACAGTGAAGATATCTCATAACCTTCTTGGCAGCCTTCTAATGAATCATTTTAGGAATTCTAAAGTATCTACCGAACATACTAATAGCAAAAGTTATATTTGAATGAGTACATATGTGTGCATATATAAGATTGCCTATAACAGAAGTATAAAGAATCTTATCCATTTCACCTCACTTAGTATCATTTTGTGGACACTATGATCAAGATAATGAATCACCTTTTTGAGTAGGTGTTAGACTAGACTCACAATTATCCATTTTAAACTTTTTAAGCACCCGTTCAATATAAGTTGCCTGATACAAACCCAAAGTGCCACAAGATCTATCATGATAGGTCTGGATCCCAAGAACAAAAGATGCCTCATCAAAGTCTTTCATATCAAAATTGTAAGACAACAGATATTTTATCTCATTCAGAAAACTTAGAATTGCTCACTAGTAGAATATCATCAACATAAAGCACTAAGATGACAAAATTGCTCCTATCAAATTTCTAATAAATACATTAATCTGAATAGTTCTCAATGAACCTAAGAGAAGTAATGACCTCATTAAACTTTAGGTACCACTATTTAGAGGCATGTTTCAGCTCATAAATGGATCTTCATAGTCTACATACTAAGTGTTCCATTCCAGATTCAATAAAACCATCTAGCTAAGTTATGTAGACCTCCTCATACAAGTCTCCATTAAGAAAAATGATATTGACATCCATCTAGTAAAGTTTAAGATCAAACTATACAATAAGAGCCATGACTGCCCTAAAAGCATCCTTTGTAGATATTAAAGAGAAGGTTTCTATGTAATCAATATCTTTTTTCTTATTGTAGCTTTTAGCTACAAGTTTGACTTTATATCTGTCAATTTTACTAGAACTACCTCATTTAGTTTTATAGACCCATTTACAGCCAACCAGTTTGCACCCATATGGCAATTCCATAAGCTTCTACATATGATTTTGATGCATGAAGGCAATCTTATCACTCATAGCCTCCATCCATTTAGAAGAGTGAAGACTAGACATCACTTGTTGAAAGGATTCAAGATCTATACCATCAATAGTATCATATTCAAATTCCTGCAAATAAACCATGTAATCATTTGATATTGCAGGCTTATAGGCTCTTTAAGAACATCTCAATTCAATGATCGATTCACCTGCTTCTTCCATAAGAAGTTCTACATCTATTCCAATTGGATTCACCATAACCACATCTTTATTAAACACGGAGGGTGTCAAAATAGGCATAGACAAAATGGTGCTTCATCACGTAAATTGATAACTTTGAGTACGAAGCCCCACTGTCCAAGTCATCCTTAAAATAAAATACCTGATCAGATTCGATGATCTTGGTAATATAAGTAAGGCAATAAAACCTACATCCCCTTGAACCTACACAACACTATTTTAGAATCTAATTTCTTCAATTGAGGATTGTATGGTTTTACCTTTGTTTTACAATCGCATACATGAAAATGTTTCATACTAGGTTTCTTTCCAATAAAGAGTTCATATAGAGTCTTTGGCACTAATTTACTAGGTACTTGATTCAAGATATAGACTATAATCTTTAAAGCATCGCCCCATAAAGATTCTGGCAAGGAAGAGTGAATAATTATACTTCTAACCATATCCATCCAAGTACGATTACACCTTTCCACTACCCCATTTTGTTGTGGGGTACCAGGCCTTATATACTAGGTTTTAATACCATATTTTTGAAGAAATAAAGTAAATGGACCTACAATTTAGCCTACCTCAATATATCTCCCATAATACTCTCCTTCCCTATCAAACTTAATACATTTTACGACCCTACCAGCCTTTAACTAAACTGCTACCTTAAAATTCTTGAAAGCATCTAATGATTTTGATTTCTTATGTAAAAGATCAATCTAACCATATCTAAAATGATCATCTATGAAGGTAATGTAGTATCTAAATTCTCCTATAGTTGTAGGTGTGATGGGCCCACATATGTTAGTATGAATAAGGTTTAAAATATTCTTAAACCTATTTGCCTCTTTGTTTCTAGCTTTAGCGGGAAGCTTTTCCTTAATGCAGCTAATACAAGTTTCAAATTTTGTGAAATATAAATCTTGTAACACACCTTGTTTGACCGACCTTTCTAATCTCTTTCTAGAGATGTGACCTAAATGTCGATACCACAACATAAAAGAACTTTCATTAATCTTCAGGCATTTATGCCTAATCACAGCATTAACAAGAGAACTAGAAGATTCAATAGGACAATCATTTAAACTCAAACAATATAAACCATTCTATAAAGTCACAATACCAACAATGACAAAATTATAGTAAATATTAGTCTTTCCATTTCTTTGCCAAAAAGAATAACCACAACTGTCTAAATATAAACTAGAAATTAAATTCTTTCTCACAAAAGGTACATAAACAATAATTTTCAAATCCATAACATGCCTAGAAGACAAGCATAAAGAAACCGATCCTATGCATTCTACTATAGCCCTACTACCTTCAATTCCCGAAATAGTCTTCTCTCTCTCACTTGGGATCCTCTTGTTTCTAAGCCCCTATAAAAAATTTACAACATGAATAGTTGCTCCAAAGTCCAACGACCAAAAATTAGAAGATGTTTCAAGATTATTGGATTCAAAACACACTAAAGCTAGTAGAAGATGTACCTTTTTTCTCACGCTTGTTCTTTAGCTTATAACAATCAGATATCTTATGACCAGGTATCTTATAATAATGGCATTTGCTCTTGAATTTCTTCTATAGATTCTTACTCTTCTCACTACCTTTCTTAAACCCAGACTTTCCAAACTTCTATTTCTCTAGTTTCTTTCCCTTCTTATCACTATCACTTGACTTGCTGCTAAAGCCATGAGACAAATAGTGGAAGAGAATTGTTCTTCTTGATCACTTCTTCCTCTTGAGTTACAATGGATATCATCTTATCAATTGACCACTCTGTTGCCTGTGAATTATAGAAAGTTCTCAAGAATATATATTTTAATAGAAATGATTAAAGGACTCGGTAGACTAGGGTGCTTTCTCCTAACTTAACCCCATATTATTTCATCTTGTTGTAATAATGGATGAGCTTCATGATGTGTGCTCTAACCCTTGACACTCTATCATAACAGGTGTTATCAAGCAAAGAGAGATAGTAGACCTTTTAACTTTTGTCAAGTCTCATAAATTTCTTCTCAACTGCATTCATGTACTCTACTATAGTGTCTTTGTCTAGAATGCTCTCTCTGATTCCCTTCTCAATGGTGTACTTAATTACCACTAGACAAACTCAATTTGACTCACGCCATTGCTTATGATACACCTTATCTGCAACACTAGACTCAAGTGTGAGATTTGCTGACTTAGGTTCTCTAGGTACCAAATCTTTTTTAGAAATTGTGAAGTATATATTCAAAGATTCTTTTCAGTCATCAAAATTTGTTCCATTAAAAGTCTTTACCACAAATAGTTACTAGAAAGCGGGAATTGAAATGACTAAAAAATTGAGAAATAATTAATTATGTGTGCATAACATAACTATAACACAAGATTTCCAATCAAAATTCAGTTAAACAACTATACAACAAAGTGGTATCAAGTAAAATTCACATATACCATAAAAATTTAACCTTTATAAAGAATCTACATAAGATGCATTCAATATAATCATACCGAAACAATATAAGAAATATTAAAAACATTAACATGCTATATACCTATCCAAAAAAGTCAAATCTCAAAATTACACAAATAATGTCACACTAATAGTGTGTATCTATTATCAATGTACTACATTTTCAAACCTTTACAAACCAAAACACTTTCATTGTTGGTCCCTCGATAAATGGGTTTGCAACCATTAAGTGCAAAATGGCCTATTATATTCCTAAACATCCACATTTGAAAGTTTAAGAATTTGTTTAACATGGTTATACTTCTGATTAGGGAGAGTAATTCATCACCAAAATACAAAATATTATAAAATACATTCACAAATTTTCTTAAGCCAAAATTCAATAAATATAGAGTATTTACATATTGTATAAATTTTCTAAAATTCAAAATAAATATTTTTAGACTCTAAAAAATTACAGAAAAATAATATTTAAATATAACTTAAACAATAATAGGGCTAGAGCTGACACTGGGCCGAAATTCCTAGCGCATGACGCACACATGGCCCCATGTGCATGGGGGATGTGAGTAGGCATGGCTAGAGTTGATCATCTTCAAGTTCCAACCACTCCACATAACAATGGCTATTCTCCACCATTGTCCCTCCCTTGGAGCTCCACAACATCATGTATTTCGAGGTTTCAACACCAAAAAACCATCATCAGACAATATTCTAACCAAGATTCATCAATCAATTGAAAGATTTAAGCCCTAAAATGCATCAAACAAGAGCCATGAAATTTTTGAAATGCAGCCTTTTCAATCTATATATTTATGAGCTAAATTCTTTCAATGGATGTGTGCTTCTTGCTCATATGAGTGTTTGGAAGGCTTAAACAACATTTAATTTCATTATCATTGGAATAAAACATATTTGGAAATAGGGATCAAAGCATACCTATCATACAAACTCAAAGACTCAATTTGAAATTACTAATGAGCGAGCATGATTTGGATGAAATTAAGCATGCCAATCACATCATTAAACTCATATACAATATAAATTTTGTTCAATTTCATGTAATTAGTCCAAAATTGAAAATTCTCAATTATTAGGATTCTTAAGTTCAAAAATTGGGATTTTTTTTAATATACAGACTAATTAACATAATTAGATCGTCAATCAACACATTTAGATGATTTCCAATATCATACTATCAACAATACTTTAATACTATATGTTAGTAGCATGATCTGAATAAATTTTAATATTAAATTCAATCGTCAAAACAAAATGCGTACTAGATGAGGACTCTATAAATGCCATGATTAATCTAAGGAGTAAGGCAAAAAAGAGTAGATCATATAGTCTACTTTGCCTCTTAAGTTTTTTTAAGAATAGAAAGGAAGATAGGAAGATAGATTAAGCAATTTCTAAATGATTGTATAATTTTTTTTAACTTGATTGCCTCTTGTAATTCTATAATTCTACTAAATTATAAAATCAATTAATTAATTAAATTTCTTTTTTATTCTTTTTATGGATTAGACTTGTGACAAGAAACCATTGACCACTAAAATACTAGACTTATGTGTGATCCAATGTATCATGAATTACACACTTTTAACCAAAGCCCAATTTGTTTAGAGTTTAATACCAAATACAAAATTAATTTTTTAAAATAATACATATATATAATTAATTATCCTATAATTAATTAATTCCAATTCATATTTATTAATTTAACAACTAGCGCTTGATTACAATGTTAAAAGATAAATTTTTAATGAAAAATTAGTACAGAAGACTTAAACATTACAAATATTATTATGAAGGACTAAAAAATTGAATATTATGCTGAAGGACCAAAGGACCTTTGATGGACAAGAATGCCCTCTGTTAATAAGCCTCCTAAAACCCACACAATCTACTCCATCGGGTCCCTCCCACCATTTTTTATCCCCACGAGGTCCAGCAACCTCCATGATCATCCTCCTTTGTTTCTGGAGCTATCTGTTCTTTAGTTCGTCAGCCTTCTTCCCTTCATTTCTTCATCCGTCCTCCCCTCATTTCTTCCACCTCTCATCATATTCTCTTATCATCCCGCATCTTGTCATTCTGCATCTTCATCAGTCATGGTGTGAGTAGAGGAGAATAGAACGACCTAACCTTTTGTATGATTAATTAAGTAGCAATTTATGATATGCAACGTCTCTCAAATTCTCATGGTTAATAGCAACTTCTTCTTTCTGTGTTTGTTAAGGACTGAACCTGGAGCTATAAGGAGTTTTAGACGTTTAACAAGTTTACGACCATTATTGATGTTCTGTTTCTCAGAAAGAATGCAATACCGATAGAAATATTATTACTTCATTTTAGGAATATTACTACCTACTTTTAGCTTTATTCCTACTAATATTGTTGTTTTGGTGTAAAAAATGACGAGCAAAGTCTAAAGGTTTCTAATTTTTTTAAATGTAGTTGTGATGAGTAGAGGATGGAAAATCAAATGTCAGGTGAGGTTTTCTGCTACTTTCATTTAGGTAGACAAATCTTAAAAGATTCAAGGGGGAAGATCCAATACCGGAGGGGTCGAACAGGTGGAAGACTGATAAAGGAAGGTATATCGTTGGAAGAACTAAGAAGAGATGTAAGATTATGCATGGACTGTGATGACAATGAAATGGAAATGAAATATATTTTCAAATTTGATGGCTCTCAGTTATTGGACCTGGTGGACGATAATGGTATGCAACAACTGATCAAATATAATGATCAATGTGCACACATATATATAATCAATGGAGAACAAACCAGAGTATCACCATCCTACTTGGTAACAGGGTGAGAAATTAGTCTTTTATGACTTATCTAATAAATATCTACTATATGTTATAATTTTAATTGGTATGCTTGGTATTGCCCTTAGACTAACAAAAAGTGAAATGAATGAAAATGCAGAATGAATTCAAATTCAGTTCATTCCAATACTGGGTCTCCTTTCAAGCAGGAACTTATACTTTATCCATGTGCCATACAAAGTGTCCTTTCACCAATAACTAAATTAAATTCTACTAAGTGGACAAATTTGATTGTTGGGTTCGGGTAAATTTTTTTTTAATGCTATTAAGTTGAAGCAAGCACTGTATAAGTATAGTATTGCTCATAAATTTGGATACACTTTCTTAAAAAATAGCCCCCACAAGATAATTGTCAAGTGCAATGTGAAAGGATGCAAGTGGAAGCTAACAGCGTATGTAATGGCTAAAAGCACACCCTTCCTAAGTGTGCAAATCTTTTGTAATGAGTATGTGCACTCAGCACAAGATAACTTAATAGTAACTCACAAACAAAAGGCAGACTTAGTAGTATCTATAATGGTTGAGAGTGTCAGATCAAGTAAAGATAAAACACCAAATGATATCCGTGGGGAGCTGTTCAGAGAATATAGATTGGCATTTAGTTACCATCAAGCATGGCGGGGAAAGGAAAAAGCTTTAGCTAATATAGATGGACCAGTAGATCAGTCATACATGCTAATCCCTTAGTTATGCAACCATTTAATGGAAACAGATTCCAAAACTATTGCAATGTGGATTTCATCGACAAACAACCATTTGAAAGGTTGTTCATTGCATATGAATGCTGTATAACTGGCTTCATGCTTAGTGCACAACCGATATTGTACATTGATGGTTGCCACCTCAGCAAACCATACTTGGGGACTCTCTTAACTGCATCTACGTATGATGCAAACAATTACTTGTTTTTACTTGCTTATGCAATTGTAGGTGCAAAAATATTTGATGATTGGGTATGGTTCCTTTGAAAGGTTGAAGACTTAATTGGTGGTATAGAAATAACTCTAGTTTTAGATAGCCACAATGCCATAATCGATGCAATAAGAGAAGTGTTTGATGGGGAGAGATATGCATTTTGCTATCGGCATATAAAGGAGAACTTTAGTAGTGAGTTCTTAAAAGTTTGTAAAGGACAAAGAAAACGGTGAAAGAATGATGCGCTAAAATTGCTAGATGGGATTGTGTATGCTCGGTTGGACACAAACTATGTGAAAGTATTGGAGAAATTAAGGTCATTCTCCCCTGAGTTAGGTAGATGGGTGGAGACCCAGGCTAATGTTGATAGGTGGGTATTAGCCAGATTTTCATATCAACGATGGGATAACATCACCATGAACCTTGTAGAATCTTTTAATGTATGGATAGTAAAAGAGAGGAAGGACAATGTTTGTGTATTAATCAATAAGTGCAGGAATAAGCTAGTTAAAAAACTATATGCTAGTAAGGAAGGCATGACTAAATAGACAAACAGCAACTGGCTTGGCTTATGAGATTTATAACACACAACTTCCTGAAAATGATCAACCCAGATAGTATTAGACACAGCAGATCTAGAGGCACCATTAAACTCTGAGGATTCATCAAGCTAGAGAAGGATGTCAAGGGATTCAACCAGCATGAGAATTTTGATTGTCATTGGCTGGTACAGTGTTTATGGGCATTGAATTGACAGATGGATTGGAGTTAGTGGCCATAGGATCAAGCTCAAGGGAGCAAGATGGCTCTGATACCATATAAGAAAATAGAGATATAGTTTATGAATCAAGCATCGTACACTTCTCATATTCTTTGCATGTATAAATAGTACACATAGGAATATTGATCTTCCTAGATTCTCAGACATTTGAATGAGCAAAATAACAAAAATATATATTTACAATCACACAATTAAGATAATGTGCAGTTAAGATATTGATTCCCTAATATGCCCCTGTAAGAATGGCGTTCCATCAGTAATGCCAATCTTGGATCATAGCTCGTGTAATCATTGATGAGTTAGTGGCTTGGTCAATGCATCTACTAGTTGGTCAAGTATGGAGATATGAGAGACTGCCACATGGCCTTGCTGAACTTTGTCACATATGTAATGCACATCAATAGCAATGTGTTTCATGCGGCTATGGAGAATGGGATTCAAGCTTAATGTTGTGGCGCCAACATTGTTGTAGTAGATCATCGATGTGTGTGAGGAAGAGATACCCAGTTCACTTAGCAAGGATTATAGCCATGCAAGTTTAGCTACAATCATTGCCAATGAGCGATACTCAGCCTCGGTGGAAGAGCGTGCTATAGTTCATTGTTTGGAAGACCTCCAGGAAATCAAAATAACTCCAAGGTACACTAAGTAGGCAGAAGTAGATTTGAAGTCATCCTTATCACTACCCCAGTCGGCATCAAAGAAGGTGACAAGAGAAGGATTAGGGGATTTGTGGACAAGAAGACCATGAAAGAGCAAACCTTTAAGGTAACGGAGCAGACGTTTCACAGCTGACCAGTGAGTGAGAGTTGGTTGGTGCATAAACTGAGCAAGACGATTGACCGTGAAGGAGATATCTGGCTGTGTGAAGGAGAGATACTGGAGGGCACCAACTAAGCTGCGAAACTTTATAGCATCAGCAGAAGAGGATCCATCATGCAATGTAAGAAAAGTTGAGGTGGCCATTGGTGTGCAAATTGCTTTAGCATCTTGCATTTGAAATTTCTCCAACAAGTCTCAAATATATTGATGTTGGCTCAAAAAAAGGCCTTGAGGGGTAGGGATTACCTCGATGTCGAGAAAGAAGTGAAGTGAGCTGAGATCTTTGATGGAGAATCGCTGAGAGAGGGCTGTGATGCAAGAGGCAATAGCTGAAGTATCATTACCAGTTACGATGATGTCATCAACGTAAACTAGAATGTAAATGGAGGTGGTGCCATGACGAAGGATGAAAAGAGAGTGGTCTGACTTCGAGTGAGTGAAGCCCAAGTCATGAAGGAAGGATTTAAGCTCAGTATACCATGCATAAGGAGCTTACTTGAGTCCGTAAATCGATTTTTGAAGCAAACATACATGATTAGGGAACTAAGAGTCAACAAACCCAGGTGGCTACATCATGAAAACTTACTCATCTAAGTGGCCATGCAAGAAGGCATTATTGACATCTAACTGCCATAGAGACCAGCCATTCGTGACAGCTAATGTAAGTATGAGATGAATAGTTATTGGTTTGACCATAAGGTTGAAGGTTTGAAAGTAGTCAACACCTGGTCATTGATGAAACCCTTTAGCAACGAGCCGAGTTTTGTAGCGAGAGATGGAACCATTAGGATTGGGCTTAATTCGAAAGACCCACTTACACCCAATTACATTCTGGTGTGGGTTAAATGGAACCAATTTCCAAGTGCCTTGACTCTGCAAAGCAGTAAATTTAGAGAACATTACCACTCACCAATTGGGATCAGTAAGTGTCGCAGTTACACATGTAGGCTCAAGTGGTAGCGGGAGTGGGTATTTAATGGTGAGAATGAGTTGTTTTGGTTTGAAGATGTTATTCATTGAATGAGTTCGCATAGGATGAGTATGTTGGGAAGCAGTATGGTGGGAGGTGGTGGTGTTAGGTGGTTGGGCAGGTGGGTGGGCATTAGGAGCTGATAGCCGGACTTGTGGTGATGTGGCAGTGTTGGGATGATGTCGGATGGCGGGATAGGAATGATAGAGTGATTGGGAGGGTTATCGGGTGGGGAAGGTATCCAAGCGGCCGAGGATGGTGGGGTTGAAGGTGAGGTACAGTAAGGGAAAATAGTTTCAGCAAAGGTAACATGACGCGATATGAAGAGATATCCAGTGGAAGGGTCAAAGCATTTATGACCATGATGTTGTTGAGAAAAGCCAAGGTAAATGCATAGACAAGATTTGGGTTGTAGTTTGTGTGTGTTATATGGTTTAAGCCAAGGAAAACAAGTGGAGCCAAATGTTTTAAGATGATGGTAATTGGGTGGCATATGAAAGAGTGTTTCAAAAGGTGAAGTCATGTGAAGAGTTTGTGTGGGGAGTAAGTTGATAATGTGAATGCTGTGTAGAACAGCATAGGACCAAAAAACAAAGGGTAAGGCAGCTTCATGAAGTAGTGATAAGGCTATCTCAAGAATATGACAACGGCGTCTTTCGACAAGACTAATGTGTTCTAGTGTGTCTGGGGGGTAATGTGGTGAGAGATGCCATTATTGGAAAGAAAGGATTTAAGTTTAAGAAATTCCATGCCTCCATCAGTGTAGAGTGCTTTGATTGAGGTGTTGAATTTTTGTGTGACTTGCACATAAAATTGCATAAAGATGATGGGGACATCACTTTTATTTCGCAAGAGGAACAACCAAGTATAACGAGTAAGTAGGAGATAATATTTGAAACCATCATGAGACACAATAAGGGAAAGACCCCAAACATCAGCAAATATAAATTCAAAAGGAGCATTAGTAATAATAGAAGAAAAGCCAAAAGGAAGCTTGTGGCTTTTATTACATTTGCATGCAAAACAATTGAATTGGTTATTAACTGTTGAAGAAGACAACTGATATTTATTGATAGCAAAGTGTAAAATGCGATTGGATGGGTGACCAAGGCGTGAGTGCCACTAAGAAGGACTGGTGGTGACTACAAGAGCCTGTGCTTAAGTGACGGTTGTTGGATTGATTTCATAAAGATCTCTGTTATTGGGTCCTTAGAGAAGTATGGTCCTCGTGCACAAGTCCTTCACATGAAAAAAGTATGGGTAAAATTCAACACCAACATTGTTAGCTTTGCAAAGGCGGGAAATAGAGATAAGGTTTTTGGAGATTTGTGAGACACAAAGTGTGTTAGTGAGAGAGAATGGTGTGTGATAAGTAGGGATAGTGCTCGAGCCTGTATGTGTAATTTTCAAACCTGTTCCATCTCTAATGAAAACATCATTTGGTCCCTCATATTCTTGATAAAGATGGAGATTGTTCAAGTCATTTGTCACATGAGTGATGGCCCCAGAGTCTATCACCCAGTGTAGTGATGTTCGAGGATGCATCCCCACAGTATATTGTGCCTATGGAGTACTAAAGGCAACAAAGTTAGCTGAAAAATTATTGCAATTATAGGCAGGACGTATACCTAGAGTGGGGTAGTGTTTCGCCACATGACCCCGAGTATCACAGAGTTGGCACTATGGTGGGTTACGATAAGGTTTGATAGGTGGGCCTTGATGTGCTGAGTGACGTCCTTGGAAAGATCTGTGGGACTGCCTCTTATCAGAGTTTGTAAGCCCATGACTTTGTTGCCCTCCATGAGAATTGTTCTTGGATGAAGATCTGTGCTGTCGTGGCTAGCCTTGATAAGTGTGATGAACAGTGGGCACAAGCAGCTCACTACGTGCTTCTTCTCATTTAAGAAATTCCTCAAATCTAAGGAGACGATCAAATAGCTCCTCAAAGGAGAATGATTTGTCACGGGTGCGAATGGATGCGACTATTTCTTTGAAGTCTGAGCCGAGTCCATTTAGGACGTACAAGGTGAGATCTTCATCGCAGACTAGACGGTCAATGACGGCAAGCTCATCAGCAACGTGTTTAATATCGTACATATATTCTGCAATAGTCTTGGACCCCTTCAAACTTTGTTATAGGCGCTCCTTCAGTATCATCACTCTTGAACATGATGTATTTGCATATAAAGATGCTAGAATGACCCATACGTCTTGAGCATTGACTGCACTGCACGTGCTATGTAAAAACCCACGTGCATGCAAATATACATATACATGGGAAGTTGACTTTTCAAATGGGTATTTGATGCTGCCACATAATAATTTTTTTTCCTCCTTCTGCATTTTCCTGATATGCCCCTTTCTTATTCACTTTAAGCTGGGCTTCACGTCATTTTTCTCCTCACAACTTCTGCAGCACTGAACCTATACCTACTTCCATCTCTTCGGTCAGACAAAGGAGCAGAATTGCACTGGAACAGAACTGCATCTTCTCTCCTCTGTTCATCGCCATTTCTGCTGTTTCTGGTTTAGTTTTTTGCTGTTTCTGGTTCAGTTTCTGCTACTGTTGCTTTCTCCTGGTTGTGCTGAGTTGAGCTGCTGGTTGTTGGTGATTTAACGCCAGAAACAAATCCTTTCTCAGGCCTGGAGTTGCTGCCATAAGTATTGCTTCTGCTGGTTCCATTTTCATAGCGTCTCCCTCCCCTGTTTTTCTAGTTCTGTAATGCGTTTCTGGTGTGTGTGGCCAGTCGGGGAAAGTGTTGCGCAAAAAGAAAAAAAAATGGTGTAAGAGGATGAGTTGGTTGGAGCAATTTTGATTTCCTTCATGCTACAAAGTATTTCCACTTTCCTATATGGTGATTTCTCTCATTTTCTGCATATACCTCTTAATCAAAAACCAAATTCCATTGTGCTTCTTACTTGCCAATTCTTGATTGTGCAGAATAAGCTCCTCCCTAGCGTGTTTTGCTACAGGACAAAGGATAGCCTTGTGTGGTATGAATTTTCTGCTCTTTCTTGATTGTTGAGTTTAGCTCCTTAGTGGTATTAGGGAGGAAATGGCATAAAAGTGACATGGTTCTATTTTTTCTTCCTCCCTTGAATGAATTTCAATCTTTGAATGGAGAATCCAAAATGCTCTGCTGCCATGTACGAACACATATATATATATAAATCCATATCTTTATATATGTGTGTTGTATGGGTATGGAGGGCATGGAATTGGGGAGTGAATGGTGGATTTAATTCCTTGAAATCATATACATATCTATAGCATGCTAAGGGAATGAAGAATAGATACTAATGTTCCTTGCCTTTCCTAGAATTCTGTTTAAATAGGCTAAGCTAATGAGACAAATTTTTAGTTATTCATACTCTAAAATCTGGTGAACGGGTATTATAGGGTATTCAGGAGATTGAGTCATAGCTGAGGAGTGGGCAGGGAATTTCGATATCATCTTAGAAGGTGAGTAAGTAATGCAGACCGTAAGTAACTCATATTTATTATTTTATTACTAAGTTTCCTTGCAGTGTTGTAACATTTGGAAATCTATTTAAAGAGAGACACCTTTAAATGTTTTGTTATATGCATGTTATCATGTTATTCAAAAATTAATTTGAACGTGAGATTTTGCAAAATTACTTTTGTTGAGTTATCTGGAAACTTAGATATTGAACTGATATGAATGGTACTTTGTTTGAAATGCTAAATTGAGAAAAGTATTATTTTAAGAGGTAGAGGTTATCTGTTCAGAACTCTATAGCTAACAGCAGTAGTTGTTAGTCTTGGTGCACCATGATCTGTACCTCAGCTAGCAGGGGTTTTGCTAGCCCCGTGTGGGTAGCTACCACATGTGGAGTCATTTTATTTCGCAAGCAAAGTGCTTTGCGTCTGTTGTTATTCTCCCCGCGAGTTGTGTGCTCTGCGTCTGTTTCAATTTGGTTCTGCTTAGATACTTCTGATGCATCTTAAGAAATGACATGCATAAGGCTTGTTTTATGCGTTATATAAATGTATATATATATATATCTATATTTTGCGGGCCTTGTCCCTATTTTTAAGGGTTGGCATTACTTATTTATTGAGTATCAAACTCATTTTTCTTAATTTATTTTTTTTTTTTCAAATAGCGGTGAAGACCCTAGCCTACCCTGAGCTGCCTACTAATAGTGATCTTCTATTTATTTCTTTTGGCGAACCTACAATTGTTCATGTGGGTGTATTTTGTTTATATGCATGTAAATTATTTTGTTTGAATAGTGTAGAATGTGGCTCCATTGAATCATAGATAGGATATCCCCAATTCCTAGATGTCTATTTTGTTTCTTTTGGGTGTATTGTTTAGCTGGCTGATTGTAGAAATATCGAGAGGTCTAAATTATAGAGGAAACTCTGCCGAAATTTCTACAAAAGTCACCTAAAAGAAAAACTTATATGTTTTGTATAAAAATGATTCAGAAATGATACTCATAGTTTTATTATTTATATGAAGTTACAACTGAGGAAATTTATCTGAATTTTAGTGGAGGATGTCAATACAAATAGATTTATGATAGGGGAAATTGTTGTCTTTTGTGCCAATATACTTAAAATTGTGGGTTGTGACATGCTATTATGTTGGTGAGGCTAGGTTCAACTGAGGTGAGAATGGCATGCTTCAGCAGCTGGTCTTGGTGGTACCAATAAGTGAAGATTGAGTCTTCTACATTGGGCAATGATGAAGACCCATCTACAAACTTCATCAAGTCATACCCTATAAGGAGGGATTGAAAACGTGCTTGCCAAGTTGCATAATTTGTAGCATTGAACTTTAAAGGCAAAGCAGAAGGGTTGATGGAGATCAACGCTAGTTGATTGTCATTGGCTGGTACAATGTTTATGGCATTGAATTGACAGATGGGTTGGAGTTAGTGGCCATAGGATCAAGCTCAAGGGAGCAAGATGGCTCTGATACCATATAAGAAAATAGAGATATAGTTTATGAATCAAGCACTGCACACTTCTCATATTCTTTGCATGTATAAATAGTACACATAGGAATATTGATCTTCCTAGATTCTCAGACATTTGAATGAGTAAAATAACAAAAATATATATTTACAATCACAAAATTAAGATAATGTGCAGTTAAGATACTGATTCCCTAATACAATGACTCAATTCCTTGACTGCAAAACCAATCGAGAGAGAACTGCGTATAGCCATCACAATATTGCGGGAGAAGAAAGCAATGTTCATGAAGGTCATATTTGCTATATCTATGACAATGGCGTTACGGACAAAATGGACTTACGCTTCATCAAAGAGGAACATGCGTGACTATCGTCAGTTATTTCTTTTAGCCATGCAGTACTCGATAGAGGAGACGCCCTTCCTTAGCTCAACAAGACAACAGCAAGAACATCTACGACATTCTATACACCACAATCAGTTAGATGTCAAGAGTAAAATGGCGGCATACTACAATCAAATATTATAGGAATTAGCCTTCATAAGCTCCTTCGCAAAGTAATTGCGCAACTCGGGTATTATGCGTTGAATCAGATGAGAGTGCCTGCAAATATGCATAAAGAAATTTAAATCTGGCAAAACTCAGATAGAACCCATGGAATTGTAGATATGAATTTCAAATTTTATATAAATCATATAAGTATATGAGTCTAGGACAGTAACAACATTCTAGACAATTGTGCCTTGATCAACCAACCGAGACTAGGTTATCGAACTTATGTCAATATAATTGAAAGTTAAGATCCCAAGATATCATTGTGGTCGAGAGAAAGCAGAATAAGTTACATAAACAGAGGATGAGATGCTAAAAGTATGTCTAGATTTAAGAGAACAGAAGAGAAGAGAGATGAAATTTTAACTTTAAGATTTTCTCTAGTTTAGATTAAAATAAACATTTTTTTTTCTTTCCCTTCTTGTTCATTCTCCTTGATTCAAACAGATTATAAGGGATAAATTGTTAGATTTAAATCCAAATCAAAGAAAATATTAAAATTAAATTTCAATTCCTTTCTCTCTCCTTCATTTTTTCCAATCCAGACATGGCCTAACAAATTACTACGTTAAAGAGAAAGAAAAGTATGTAAAAAATTTAGTGAACCCCATCCCCACCACTGCCCCATACCCTCACCCTCACCCTCACCACCTCCAAAAATTTAAAATGAATAACTAAATAAATAATTCATTAATAAAAAAAAAAGAGGAAATGGCTCCTCAAATTTTATAACTGCATAAACCTTTCATCTCCCAACTGAACTGAACATTGTATAATTAAAACTAAATAAACGAAAACACCTTTGACAGTTAATCTTTAAATAGAAAAAGGGACTAGCACTAGAATGAGGCAGGGATTGCGGGTTCAGACAAACTTATCACTTTCTTCAATATTTGTTAAGTTGTTATATGCCAGAGGATTGATCCATGGTACTCCTATTATTATTTCTATGGTGGAACCAAAATGCTATTGTGTTGTGTAAATTATACACTCATTTCCTTCCCAGATACCAATGAAAAACCTCCACTCAGCCAGACTCACCTCACCTCTCACAAAGCAGTACGCGGTATACTTCATGATTCTGAAGATCTGTTCGTTATTCATTACTAGATGTAACGGGTTGTATAATTATGATTTACGCTCTAAACAGAATGTCATCATTTTAGTAGTGACATCATAATTTAAATATCTGAATTCCTTTTCTAAATCAACAACATACTTCACCAAAACTATAAGAAAACGAACAAAGTAAATAGTTATGAAGCAAGTGCAAACAGCCCCAAAAGCTCTTGCTTGCCCTTCCTCATAAACATATTCTATTTAAATTATCTAATTCATAGTTTAAACAAAAATATATTACTGTATTACAGAGGCAAAAAAAATCTAAGAGAAGCAGGCACAGTATTCAGGGATCAGATTATTACCCTGGCATCACACTCAATTTATCATACTGCTCCAGGATATAAAGGATACAGGCGTGCCTCAATGATATTGCATTAAAGGCTTCTGAAAGTTCATAAATACTTGACACGGTCTCCAGTGATATATCCTGAGGCAAAAAATCAGTTGTACTTTGTAAGGCAGGCACCTTCCAGTCTAATATTAGGGCAGGAACATATGACAAAATATACATATGTGTGTGAAACTAATTTCATTAGCTCACCTGCACAATTGTCTACTCGCAGAGTCTCTTAAGTCCTTCTAGGAGATATTGATCAGCTGCTCGAAGGAGATCCTGGGCAGTGTCCAGAGTAACATCAACTGATCCAGTATATATGAATCTGGACAAAATTTAATTAAAAGAATATAAGTTCTCTGCAGACGAGCAGATTAGAGGCTTTAACCTCATAAATTTCATACAACACAGGAATGCATAATTTATTAGACCTTATCACGAGTTCAAAAACCTCCCATCTTATATTTGGAATCTCTATATCCCTCGCATTCTTCTCCTATCATACAACATATTGAGGGATCAACTAAGGTGTAGAATGTATATCAACAAACATAAATTGATCACTTTTTACTTCAATTGTTCAAATCAGAATAAGGGCTTTGGTTGTTATGAATTATATTTAAATTTCCCAGACAAGGCCCCAATGAACAACTACATCGAGCATTGAATGAGCATAAACGTCAAAGTAATAGGTGATAATGTAGCTTGTGAAACTGAATGGAGTTGATAAATGATTTTCTTTATATTTTCTGAACCAAACACATTCTCAACTCGCTTTATGAACTGCTATAATTTCTGCATGATTCGAGAAAGGAGTTGCAAGTGTTTGTTTCGTGGAATGCCATGATACAATTGTATTTTCACTTATAAATATATAGCCTATTTCAGATTTAACTTTGTGTAGGTCAGATAAGTATCCAGCATTTGCATATCCCAGAAGCTCTGATTTAGATCAATTTGCATATACACAAGCCCATATCAACAATACCTCAAAGATATCAAAAAACATGTTTAACTCTAATCCAATGCCTCCGTGTTGGAGTTGAACTAAATTTAACTAATAAGCTTATAGCAAAAGTTATATCATATTTTGTATTGTTAACAAGATACATTAATGCATAAATTGCTCTAAGATATGGTACTTTAGGACTAAGAAGTTTTTCATTATCATCTTGAGGTAAAAGAATATCATTTTTTATATCAAGTGACGGAACAATCATTAAGGTATTTAATGGATGTGCTTTATCTATGTAAAATATTTTAAAAACCTTTTGTGTATAATTTGATTAATGTATAAAAATTTCATCTTGTAAATGCTCAATCTGTAGGTCAAGACAAAACTATTTTTCTAAAATCTTTCATTTCAAATTCTTTTTGCAAACAATCTACTACTTTTAAAATCTCTTTTGGAGTTTCAATAATATTCAAATCATCAACATATACAACGATGATTATAAACCTTGAATTTGACTGTTTTATAAAAACACATAGACATATGTAGTTATTCTTTTATTCTTCCTTTAACAAATATTCACAAAAATGATTATACCATATTCGTCTAGACTATTTTAGTCCATACAAAGATCTTTGCAATTTAATTGAAAAAAGTTCTTGAGACCTTGAATTATATGCTTTAAGCATCTTAAATCCTTTTGGATTTTCATATACACATCATGATCAAGTAAACCATATAAATATACTGTAACAATATACATAAGACGCATATCAAGTTTTTCATGTACTGTCATACTAATAAGATAACGAAAGTGATTACATCCACCATAGGAGAATAAGAGAATTCATAATCAATTCCAGGCCTTTGAGAGAATCCTTTTGCGACAAGTCATACTTTATATCTCCCAACTTCATTTTTCTCATTTCGTTTACATACAAATACACATTTGTACCCAACGAGTATTAAACCTTCAGGTGTTTGGACTATAGGACCAAAAACCTCATGTTTTTCAAGTGAGTTCAATTCTCCTTGAATTGCATCTTTCCATTTTGGCTAATTATATCTATGTCGACACTCATCGATAGATGTAGGTTCAAGATTCTTATTATCATTTATAACATTAAGTGCTACAGAGTATGCAAAAGTTTTGTTAACAACTATTTTCTTACAATAAATCTTTTTCTTGTAGAAACATAACTTATAGAGATCTTTTTATTTTTATCAGTTTTAGGTACCTAAACCTCTTATGGAGTTATGTTACTTGTTATGTCCTTAGACTCTTCAAGATTATCCATTTCTTTAATGGGCTCATTAAGAATAATTGTTCCTTTCCTTTTACAAAGATTTTTATCTTTTGAACTGATTGGTCTACCATACTTCTAGTATGCTTTAAACTCATTAGCTATTTTAGTTACAGATTATTTTTTAGGGACTTCAATTCTTACAAGAGTATTTACAGCTAGTATATGTGACTTTGTCACTCTCTTTAGATTAGTAAATGCATTTGGTAGTTGATTTGTTATACTTTGTAAGTAAATTATCTTTTGAACTTCAAGTTCACATTGTTTTATACGAGGATCAAGATATGTCAAATTATTCTACATAATTTCTTTGACCAGCTGCTTATCTTTTTCTCCCCCTAATGTTGGAAAAACTAACTCATCAAAATAACAATTAGCAAAATGTGCTATAAATACATATCCTATCATTGGCTCAAGATATTTTATAATGGAAGGTAAATCATACCCAATATATATTCTTAACCTCCGTTGAGGTCCCATCTTAGTATGTTATGGTAGAGCTATTGAAACATATACTACACATCCAAAAATTCTAAAATGAGAAATATTTGGCTCTTGACCATTAACCAATTGTAAAGGGGAGTATTTATGATAATTTGTTGGTCTTATACGTATAAGTGCTACTGCATGCAAAATTGCATGTCCCCAAGTAGAAATAGGGAGATTCGTTCTCATTAGTAAAGGCCTAGCAATTAATTAAAGTTTTTTAATAAACAATTTAGCTAAATCATTTGTGTATGAACATGAGTTACAAGATGTTCAATATGTATTTCAATTGACATGTAATAGTCATCAAAAACTTGTGAAAAAAATTCTCTAGCATTATCAAATCGAATAGACTTAATAGTATAATTTAGAAATTGTGCTCTTAATCGAATAATTTGAGCAAGTAATTTTACAAATGTCAAATTGTAAGTTAATAACAATCATTCATGAGACCATCTACTGGATGCGTCTATTAATACTATAAAATATCTAAATGGTCCAGATGGTGGGTAAATAGGCTTACAAATGTCACTATGTATATGTTCTAGAAAGTTAGAGATTCAGTTTCAACTTTAGTTAGTGATGGTTTAATAATCAATTTACCTTGAAAACAAGCAACATATGAGAATTCCTTATATTAAAAATCTTCAGGTTTTCCAATGGATGCCCATTTAAATTCTCAATAATTCTTTGCATCATTATTGTTCTAGGATACCCCAACCGTTCATGCTAAATAGAAAAATATTTTTGAATCTATAAATTTATGCTTTATAGTTGCATGTATCTCAATTGTACTAATTTTTATATAGTATAAATCGGAGGAGAAAGTTGGTAATTCTTTTAGTATCTTTTTCTTACCAAAAACAATACTCGTGATATAGAGGTATTCATTATTTTCTTCACATATAGTCTCTATATAATACCCATTATGGTGAATATCTTTAAAACTCAATAAATTTCCATGAGACTTACAAGAAAATAGAGCATTATTTATAATAAATCTCATTTCTTCTAGTAATATGATAATAGTTATTTTAGATCCTTCAATTATTCTTGTACTACCAAAAATTGTAGTAACGTAAGCTTCACTCATGTTTAATTAAGAAAAATATTTTTTATCTTTTAAGATCGTATGGGTACTTGCACTATCTGCGAGACATATATCTTCATTTATCTTTTCTAAAATTAAACAAAACAAAGTATAAGAAATATTATAAAAACTCATACTTAAAATTTTATATAAATTCATAATTATAAAAACAATTACAAATACATAAACTTATTTTAAACATCAATATTTTTTGTGGGTTGACAAAAAAATCTAACACATCTAAATGTGTAGCATTTATAGGATCATTGGCAAAATTATTATATAGATTAGCAAAATTGGTCTCAACACCTTTCTCCTTTTCCTTTGTTGATACTTGATAGAGATTAGCAAGATGTTTTATTGTACAACAGATACGTGACCAATGTCCATTCATACCACAATAATAGTATGAATTGTTTAAATTCTTCACATACTTCTTTTGTCCACTTGTGTTTCCTTGTTTTTCTTCTCTCTTATTCCATTTTTTGTGGTAAGCAACATTCTTATGATAAGGAGCATTATTTCTTCCTCGACCAAGTCTATAGCCTCAACCATGACTACGTCCACGGCTTCGTCCATTATTATTAATCATAATCACATTCACTTCAGGGAATGGAGTTGAACCAATTGGACAGGCTTCATAATTTTTTATTAGTAGCTCATTATTTTGTTTAGCCACAAGAAGGCATGAAATTAATTATGAGTATTTTTCAAATCCTTTTTCTCTACATTGTTATTGCGAGAGCATATTTGAGGTATGAAAAGTAGAGAAAGTTTTTTTTAACATATCTTTTTTAATAATTACTTCTTCGTATAATTTTAATTGAGACCTAATATGAAACATTACAGAGTTATATTCACTGATTGATTTAAAATCTTACAATTGTAAATGTTTCTAGTCATAATGAGCCTTTGGAAGAATAACAATTTTTTTTGTGGTCATACCTCTCTTTTAAATTATTCCAGAATACAAATGGACCTTTTACCATAAAATATTTAGATTTCAATCCCCCATAGAGGTGATGACAAAGAAAAATTTTCGCTTTAGCGTGATTTTGTATTAACTCATTATTTCCTTCTTTAATCGTATTTTCAAGACCTATTGCATTAAGATGAATTTTAACATCTAAAATCCAAGGCAAATAATTCTTGCCCAAAAAATCAAGGGCCACAAATTCAAACTTTGTAAGATTTGACATAATAATTCAAATAAAATAAAACTAATAAAAAAAATTAATAAGTAAGATAGAAAGATCTTACCTTTCTTGCTCAAATAATCAAAAGCAAAAGTCGTGCTAATAACGTGTTATAAAACAGCCCAAGAGATATAGGGAATAAGATTTAAAGAAAATATAGAATAAGAGAAATGCTTCTCAAATTTTTATTCATACTTCTTAATGCAAATGAGGTGCCTATTTATAGGTACAAGTTTGTAACCCTAAAAAGTTATATTCTAAATGTAAAATAATATACTATAAAGGAAGACATAAATGTAAGAAATAAATATCCAAAAAGTTACAATTCTTAAAACAAAAGAATTACAATTCTTGAAGGCAAATGGTTACAATTCTTAAAGGAAATGATCATTTACATAAAGAATCATAATATACTTTTAATGAATTTGGAGGTTAAGAAACTAAAGAGACATTTACCATAATGGATGGATTCATAACATTGTATTTTTATTTTCAATAAATAACAAAAAATGATAAAAAATTATAACTAATAATTAAAATATATATAATAAATATATCTTAAAAAAAGAACATAAAGGAGAAATTGACTTTTTTTAAAAAATTTCCAAATTCATTATCATGGTAGCATCTAATAAGCATTGAAAAAAGATTTCGCAAGTTTGAAAGTAATATTTTAAATAATTTACTAGTTTGTACTAGTTCTTTCAATCAATTTTTGAGCATTACTTAATCTTTTCTCTAATTAATTGTTAAATTTTCTCCTTTTTTCTTTTAGTCATATGTTTATCCTTTTGAACTTTGAGATTTTTTCTTGCATGTAAATTTTTTAATTAAAAAAATATATTTGTTTTTTCAAATGAGAATTGGAAGAAATCTATTAGGACAACAAAAGGGAGAATTATAATAAGCCCAAATTACAACATTGCTAAAAAGGTAAACTATTCACAAAAAATACAAGGAGTAAAAAAAAACCAAAATTTAAACATAAAAATAAGCAAACTAAAACAATCTAACTACTACATAGATGGATCATTCTCTGAGTTTTTAGACCTAGCAGCCATAAGGAGAAAGTTGGTGAAGGAAATTGATATCCTCCAAAGATGTAAGCAAAAAATTAATAATGCCTCTCAAAAGTATGGTGAGACTTAAAGATACATGATGAGAATTTGCTAGGCATGAAGAAGCTACATTCTTATAGTGAGACACTTAAAAGCTAATTAGCAGATGAAGATATGAGTAAAGAAAAGTTACAAAAGACTAATGGATTAAATGGTCATATAAAAATGACTTAGATGAAGACCTAATCAAGAATAATATAGTCATTGTTAAGCATTTGAGAGACATATTTAGCATGCTGAATTTTATCCTATCAAATTATGAAGAAAGGATAATTAGTTGCCCTTACAGGACATCTTTGATCATCAAACTCCTAGGTAGAAAGACAAGAATCATGACCCTTGATTCCAAACTACAGCTAATGTGGGTTCAGAGTGGTATCATTAATGATGTTAACTTACATAATAGCTTTTTTGTCATAAAATTTTCCAATTTAGACAACTATCGATATGCACCGAAAGGAAGTCCCCAAATGCTATTTGATCATTATCTCATGGTTTGAGAATGGAGCCCAAACTTTAATCCTATGAGTGCAAGCATTGACAAAGTCCTTGTTTAGGTTTGTCTTCTAAACCTACAACCTCAAATATTATGATGAAAGGGTGCTTTGTAGTATTGGGAATCACATTGGAAAAACCATTAAAGTGGATCTAATTACTTCTCATCAGACTAGAAGAAGATTCATAAGACTGTGTTAAAATAGACCTTACACCATCATTTTTACTAGTCTTCATCACTAAAAATTATGAGTTTATGATTGAATATGAAGGCCTCCACATGCTTTGCTTTCATTGTGGACATTTTGGGCATATAGAAAAGGAATGTCATAAGAAGCCAAGGAATGTTTTGGCTAATGAAACCAGTGAAGTTCAACACCTTCCACCAGAAGCTAATTAAGGGCTTTATAGGTCAAGGACTATCATTCAAAAAACATCATCAAAATCAAAGATTATTACCACTAGAAGCAACGCCTAGGGGATGCGTAAAGTCAAATATGGCTTGTAACACCATAACTTTCTACCTTATCTCATGTTACCTCCATGTTTCATATCATGCATTTCATGAAAGAGCAAGAAAAATGACATTAAAATAATGAATTTCCTTACGTTGCGTAGCGTATAAATTGTTTATTCGGTGTCTTGTGAATCATGTAAGCTCATGTATCACATTCTTATATTTAATTACATAGATATAACTCAATTCCATCACTAAAAATGGCCTAGAACTAGTGTAAGTACAAGAAACACACAAAATATCTTAGTGTAGCTTCGGCTAGAATTTCCCACTTTCTATTCCAAATTTTGAAAAATCATAACTAATTTCAAAAAAATAAAAATTATACATCCTTTATCACTCTGAAAAGTTATAGATGTCTACTTTATGGTTAAAATAATTTCAAGTTATGAACATAATATCTGGACTACTTTTGATATCAAAAAATGTACAGAGATTTGATTGGCTACTGGTACTGATACATGTTTCTGTTATAAACTTTAAAAATATCCAATTAATTCCACAAAAATCCAATCCATACAAATGATACCTATCTAGAAATATATGAAGCAGAAAAATAACTTTAGAATAGTCTAGGCATGTCCAGGCCTCAAAAACCAATCAAATAGTAACATAAGTCTGACTGGACGCCTGATACTAGATAGAAACTTCAAAAATTTATATATCTCTTTTTAGACGTCTAAATGAGATGCTTCTAATTCGTACAAGTTACTAGGAAGGTCTAGTTTATTTGTATAAAATTTTGTGACAATTGGATATCATTTGCCCTATGAGTAATAGAGTTTCATTTAGAACTAGAATGAATAGTGTACCAAACTAAAATTAGAAAAATTCCCAACTTTAAACATTTATCAAATATTCCATAAACCTCCAAAAATTTTAAACTTTAGCTTTTCAAAAATTTCTCAACAAACTCTAAATGTATACCAAATTTTAGACTAAGAAGAGCTCATTTGAATAAAAAGTGATATAGGTTTCTATTATGGTCAATTTTGGTCCATATAAGATACCGATTATGTCTAAATGACTTTCCTTGATATTTGACACCTCTTGGGCAAATTTAAAAGTATGAATATGACTTATATGAACTGCCTAAGTGATCCAAATCTCATGCATCTCAACTTAGCCATTTCACTTCCATTATTACATACATTCCTATAATGTTAATTTGCCATTACATGTCCAAGATGCACACTTCCATACATATAACCTTAAATCTCATTTACACATGATACATTAGCATAATTATACATATTTATAACATCATAGGACATATACAACTATAGATTTCAATATTTGCCATTCATATGGCCTTAAAAAAATAAAATCTATACACTTTAATGTCATGCTCTCATATCTCAAGTGGTTGGCTCCCATTTCTTTGTTCTCTTGGTCCACCTAGCATGTTAGAATATTGGAGATGAGGGAATAAGATTTAAAAATTTTCAATAGTTCATTTCCCTTTCAATCACACATAAAAAATGTAAAACAAGTCTAGAAAATGCATCCATAAGTATAATGGATGACATAAACATTCAAGAAACAATCTTGGCATATGAGTAAGTCATACAAAGCATCCATAGGCTTGCCAAGCAAATGGATTAGCCTCACTCCTTCACTTGTGGATTTTGGACTTGCCTCACCTATTTTCTTAAAGAGATTTTAACTCAACCTCACTCATGGGAGACACTTTGCTTTGTCTCAACCATTTCAAAGGGTTCTTGGCTCATCCTCACTATGGTGAAGAGTTCTTGACTTCTCCACACTCAAATAAACCTAAGTAAACATAATAAATATCATTTGAAAACATAATGCATCACCATGGTACCATAGAATAAAAGCTCATAGTAGAATACTTTTCATAGCTTAAAATACACATCCACACATTCAAAGACAAGCCAAGCATATGTTCATGAATGAAAAAAGGAGGAGTGAGCTACATTTGCCACACAAGCATACTCTTTCCTTAAGCTTTAAGTCCTCTCCCTCGACCTCACACACACATGGGGTGCAGATCATTTCTCTTGGCCTAGACACATCATATGGAAGCCAATTATACTCTTGAATCAAATTCTAAGGCTATACATTAATTAGAAAACCTAGGTGGTTCATATAACCCTTTTATGGTTCCATAATGCACTTAATAAAGCAATCTTAAGAAAATATCATCTTGGCTCCATTCTCTCCATCTATTTATGATTTTTGACTCCATTTAAACCTCTTAGAGTCATCACACAATTAATTTGGAGAGCTTAGTTAGGTGTTGCTTCATAAAGTCATAATGTGAAACCTATAACTACATTTCACTATTCATGACTTCTAAAATTTTTTCAATGGTTCTTCCCATCTTCTGACATCATATAAAGTCTCAAGCCAAGGTTAGAACAAATTAAAACACTTCCTAACCTCATTAACTAGCCTAGGCTGAGATAATGGGAGGAATGGAAGTTTATAAGCTTCTTGATTTTTCCATGAAAGGAGAGCCATTTTGGAGGCTTCTTAGAGGTCTTAGGAGCTTAATTGAAAACTTTTATAGCCTAGGAAATTCATGAATTAAAATAGATTTTACAAACTCTTCAAGAATCCTACACTTTGCTAACTTGAAAATCAATAACTTTTACTTAATTTTCTTTGCATATTCTAAATTCCCACATCTTAATTCACATGATTCATTCTTGGTTTTATCCAAAATCCATGCCTTCTTGGAGTTCCCTAGGTTGGCCAAACCAAGAAGAGAAGGGAAGAAGGAGTAGCTACTATGGGAATGAAGTTTTATCTTGTTTTTCCTTGATTTCTTAGATGATTCTTCCCTTGCTTGGCTTGCTCTCTCCAATTTTGAAATTTCCCTCCCTGTTCTACCCTTCAAACAGATCCAAAAACATCATCAAAATCATAGAGAAGAAGGGAAGATGAAGGAGAAGGATTGCTAAAGATAAACCATGAAATTCCTTACTTTTTTCTTGCTTTTCCACCTCCCTTTCTCCTTCTTCTTGTGCACCTAAGAAAGCTGGAGTTTTCTCTAGTTTTTGGGCAGGATAGATCGTGCATCTGGTAAGGAGAAGAAACATGAAGTTTAAAAGGGTTCAAGAAGCTTCCACTTTTTAGAAAATTCTAATTTTACCCTTCCATTTCAGCATTTTGTTTTAATTTCATTTCAACTCTTTTTTAAGAACTGTTTTCTCCATTATAAAATTTAGGTTCCCAAATTTATAAAATACCTTTGGAATCACTCCATTTGGAGCTAAAACCTTCATAAACAAATCTGTCAAAATTCAGGCTCACTATTATTGAAAAATGTATATTGGAGGAGCTTTAACTGTCTCAGACCTTCTCATGGTTTTTAAGGCCTCTAAATAGCTTCAAAATGATAACGAAGGGACCAATGACATCTGTAAAGGAGATAAGCTTGAGTGTTAATGAGAAGAGATTCGATAGATTTAATAGGCATTTGATTAGGAATAATAAACTAGATATGGCTCCTGGAAAAAGATCTTGAGAGGATAAGCTCGAGGGTATAAACTTCATGCAAACTTACCCATGAGAGCTTACCAAGTATAGTCACAAAGTTAACCTATGAAGTGGTAATGGGTCAAGATTTTTTGCCAACAAACCAAGTCCATGATGAACATTCCCACCTCTAGAGACCACCTACAACTTGAAATGCTTCTAGAGGCTTAAATCTGAAAGTCTCTTTACCGACTCACATAAAGGACAAGTTTACAAAAGCTACCGCTGAACATTCTAACATCTTCTTAAGTGAACCTATAAGTGATGGGCAACATCTATGGGCCTAAAAATACTAGGCCTCCTAATAAAGTAAATGTCAAAGATGAATATACTTCTATTTTAATGGTACCTAAATCCCTTTAACAAGAAGGCAAAGGTGGAGAATAGTCTAAGAACATTAATAGGATAAATGTGGATTAATTCCACTAGGTATCTCACGCTTCCCTTACGAAGCAACTCTTTCTTATGGATGAAAAGTTTATAATTTTTAATTGTAGAAAGGCTTGGAGTAAATCTTTTGAGAAATATGTAGCTATGGTTACTAGCACGTAAAGTGCAAACATTGTCATTCTACTTAAAACCTCTAGCTCTCTTTTAGTGACTTGATTTTGACATGCACATCACCATCCCCGAGATGGGTTTTTTAAAGTCAATTGAAGTGAACCTTGAAGTGATTAAGGAAAATCCCAAGATTTTCCATCTTAAAATATAATGCCCAAATGAGGAAAAATGACTCCTAACTGCAATATATGCAAACCCTAGGAAAGATTATAAAAAATGCCTTTGGGAAAGAATTCAACAATTATTGGTAAGTATTTATCTTTCTTGGCTTTTGATTAGTGACTTTAATGATATTCCTAATACCAAAGATTATAAAAAATGCAAATGTGCTCCTATAAATATCTATCATGCTAATCTTTTTAATGAGAGAATTACTCATTTAGGTTTACTTATATGCGTATAAGTATACCAAATGAGACCTTTTTTTCCCAAGTTGCTAAAGAATTTATGAGAAGTTTGATAAAGGTTTATGTAATGATGCTTGGATAGTTGAATTTTAAAAGCCTTTTTGAAGTTTTTATCATCCCCTCCTCTTTAATATTATGGAGCTCTTATGAGTAATGGCAATAAACCTTTTCGATTTAAAGCTACATGGCTCACCCATGAGAATTTTAATGAGTTTATGGCTAACACTTAGACAAATAGGGATTGCCCCTGTAATAATCTTTCAAAGACAAATAGGGACTGCCCCTGCAATAATCTTTCAAATCTTCTTTTAAAGTTAACTATATAGAGTAAGGATGTTTTTGGCAGCATTGTGAAAAGGAAAAAAATAAGTCCTTGCCAAACTAAATGGGATGCAGAACAAAGTAAACAACATCTTAAGTCTATAAGCAACACTCTTTCATTTAGAGAAAAACCTCAAAACTGAGCTTAACTTAATTATTTAACAAGAAGAACTTTTCTCGCTTTAAAATCATCAGACTAAGTGGATTAATGATGGAGATCATAATACATGATATTATCACCTAAAAACCATAACAAAAAAGAGAAAGAACAAAATTTTAATGCTGAAAAAGAAAGATGGTAACTAGGAAGTGGACCTTAAAAATCTAAAAAACATTAGTGTTGAGTTTTTTAGGAATTTGTTATATCAGGAAGGAAATGATACCAACATCACACATGCAAATACCATTTCCACCCTATAACAATGAAGAGTTTTCCCATCTAGCATAACTAATGATTGACATAGGGATGAAGGAGGTAATTCTCTTTATAGGGCCCTTAAAAGCTCTAAGAGATGATAGGTTCCCTACAATCTTCTTTTAGCATAACTAGGATTTAATTAGGAATGATATTTATTAGTATACTAAATTAGTTTTCAACTAGAAGGAAGATGTTGGCAAAATGAATAGCACATTACTTGTACTCATCTCAAAGATGAAGAATTCGGAGTACATAAAACAACTAAGACTTATCTCTTTATGACATGTCATATACAAATGCATACAAAAAATTATTATGAATAGACTCAAGCTGGTTCTCCTGAAGCTTATCTCACCTAACCAAGTTAGTTTTACTCCAGGGAGACATATTAAGGAGAACATAGTTATTTCTCAAGAGCTCCTGCATATAATGAATTGGCTAAAAGGTAAGATTGACTTTTTTGTAATAAAAATCAATTTTGAAAAAGCTTATGATAGGATTAGATGGGACTTCATTGATAATATCCTTTGTGATATCCAACTCCCCTAATGCCTGTTAATTATGATAATAGGTTACATCTCTATTGTTTCTATTGAAGTTCTTTAGAATAGTTCAAATATAGGTTCTTTTAAGCAAAGCAAGGGCCTCTACCAAGGTAACCCTTTCTCCCCTTATTTGCTTGTTTTGGGAATAAAGAAACTATCTCATATTATTGAGGATGTAATCAATGAAGGGCATTGGAGAACAATGAAAACTAGTAAAAATGGATTAGAAATTTTGCACTTAATATTTACTGACGATTTGATCTTTTTACCAAAAGCTCCAATAGACCAAATAAATTGCACCATGGAATGCCTTGATTACATCTACTTAATGTTAGGCCAAAAGTCAATAGGTAAGAAACATCCATCCATTTCTCAAGTAATGTGAATATGAAGTTAAAGGAGAAAATAGCTGAGATCTCTAGCTTTAAAATTTAAGATGACTTAAGGTTTGTTTGGTTGGATGATGTTAAAGGAAAATGAGATATAAAAGTAGGTAAGTGGAATAGAAAATGATTTTTATGCCTTTACTTTTTAAACAATAAAATAAAGGAAGAGGTACTATTATGTAATGATTACAATAGCATAATATACATTATACACAATTTAGAAAGAGAATCCCTTACCCTTACAACAAACCAAACAAGGCTTTAGGCATGTACGTGGGCATGCCTCTTTCTTATGGTAAATCTCATATGAAAATTTTCAACTTTATTATTAATAAGATAAAGAAAAGGTTGCCAAGGTGGGAAGCCAACTACCTCAGTATGGCAAGAAAAGTCACTCTTGCCAAATCTATTCTTAACTTCAAACCTATTTATCCTATGATGGTAACAAAAATTCCAAAGACTATTGTCTCTAAGATTAAGAAGCTCTAGCGTTGCTTTATTTGGGGTCATGAAATAGGGGTATAAAAAACTCACCTAAATGGTTTGGCCTAAATGTATAAACCAAGATAAAATGGGAGGTTGGGCTTAAAAAACCTTAGTGTCATGAATGAAGCATGCCTTCTAAAGCTGATACAACAACTTTATACAAGGCATGAAGGCCGTTAGGCTTATGTCTTGAGAGCAAAATATAACAAGGGGAAATATTTCTTCTCAACATTGTAGGTTAATAGCATGGCCTCCCCATTGTGGTGTGATCTCACCTCAATTTAGAAACATATAGATACTTTTTCTTCGACTACAATAAGTAGTGACAGATCAATGAGTTTCTAGAATTGTATGTGGGTTAACAACTCTACACTCTTATGCAATAAGGTTACTAATAGACACACCTAGAGGAGAGTGAATATGTATTTAGTACAAAAAATAAATTTTTCACAGTTACAAAAATTAAAGGACCAATTGTCCTCTAAAATCAATAGTTCAATTATAGAGGTAAGTAGGTAAAGATAAATGCAAGACCAATAATTATAGGAGATAAACACATTAATAATCAAGTTTAGAAGTAGTGAATAATAAAATGGAGCAGCAGATATAAGTGTAACTCAAACAAAGTCAATACTTATGAAATTGTGTAGCAAAACATATGGTCCTCCAAAAATGGAGGAGACAAGGTCAACAATACTAAGAACATAAAGAATAAGAGATGGCACATCAAAATTTATCCTGGAACAACCTTTTTAGCCTACGTCTAGTCCTCTTAATAACTATTAAAAGGTTTTCTTTACTAAAGAATAACACACTTACAATGATGATAGGTTTTCCTTCATGCTCACCATTAATACCATCTTCCACACTTAGCTATAAACTTTCACAAGGACTTTATACAGCTAACTCTCAACTTTATCACTTAATATTTTCATACATTCACTAAAACAACTTTATCTCTTTCGAGACTCTTTTTAAGCTCAATAAACTTGCTTTTACAAGTTGATAAACTAGAGACTAAGTGAATGTATGTTACAATAATTTTGAAAGAGCTATACTTCACTTTTCTACACAATGTTCTTTGCTCTTTAATTCAAATTTGTTTCGTATTTATATTCAATCTGCATTTTCTAGCCATTAGATACACATTTAAAGCTCAACGTTCTTTTTGGCTAAAGCAGCTTATTATGATTTTAACATTCAAATGCTTTTAGCATTGCAAACCCATGTTGTTTATAATGCTCTTCCCATACAACTTACTGGTCAACTCGTTATTAATGCTATTACAAAAATCAAAACATAAGTTAGAAAAATAAAATATTTTTATGTAATAATCAGAAGTAGCCATAGCAAAAGCTTTTCTATATCATCCTATATTTACATAAAGTCCATAACTTGTTTGTCTTATATTCATTAATTTGTTTGTCATTTAGCTCATTATATTATTTGGACTTAGTTATAGAAAGACTTATATTCCATGGATCGAAATGCTTAAGTTAAATAAAATTTACACAATTAGGCTAGAGACTTTAAATGGGCTTTTACATAAATATTAATTGGGTTTTGTTATTATCAAAATGTTAGGTCTGCATGGGCTAACAATCTCCCTCTTTTAATGATGACAAAACCATTATGCAAAAGGCTTTTAAAAAATTTATTTAAAAGTTTATTTTGTGCTCCCCTTGAAATTATGCACAAGGGAAAAAAATTCAAATAAGTAAACAATATTATTTTATGCTCCTCCAAAATCCAAGCAAGAGAATAGACAAACAAGATTCAGTGGATTTAGTAAAGTCACAACAACAGTCAAGCAATATCATTAACCACAAAATACTTGGAATCAACTAGAGTTACAAGTCAAACATTTTTCATAGAGTTCTCTCTTTTTTGTCAATAGAAAAAGGGGTGAGAGACTAACTCACCAAATAAGTCAAGCATAATTAAATAGTCAACAAATTTAGAGAGAATATGTAGCAATACCAAAAGATGTGAAGGAAAATAAGGCCATCATTGGCAACTGTCATAGTCTTTTAAGTATTTTCAAAGTCATAAGGCATCCTAAAACTACTTATTGAGATGATAAAATGCTTAAGACATCTAATTAGTGAGCTGAATAATAATGGAGTCAATGTCTTAAAGACATTACAAGAATTCATTTTCATTAGCTTGAAAAGCTTGTTTTGTTTTGTATAGCTCAATGATTACAAAGCCTAACTATCATTATATTACTCCTTAACTGCTAATCATATGATAGATGGAGCCAACATTAGTTGCCAATGAGCCAAAATTATCACGACATAATTGGGCATTGGTATTTAAAGTATGAAGAAGTTAAAGAACTTCTTCATTAGTTAGTTTGGCTAAAACTGGATAAGATGGAAGAGGTGGAGGAGCACGAGTGGAGACCTGTGCTCATTTGTAGGAGGTGGAGGAGGAGAGTTTGGTAGAGGTATTGAGGAAGAAGGAGGATAAGAGGTGGAAGACAATGGGAGTTAAGGATAAAGGAATGAGTGAAGGAGAGTTTGATGGTAGAGGTGGTGTGAAAGGTAAAGTGTCAGTTGGACAAGGAGGTGTGAAGGGAGGGGCATTGGTTAGAGAAGGAAAAGTGGAAATAGAGTAAAGAGTGGTATACCTAGAGGAGTTGGAAGAGAGAATAGTGGAGTTGGAGGATAGGGAGAAGGTGAAAGAGGTGAAAGAAGAAAGTGAGGAGTTTCTTTCTTTGGGGATAAAAGGATAACAATTAATGAAGGAAGGAAGTCATCATCAGAATTGGAAGATGGAGTAAAGGCAAGAGTTTTTTGCTTTTTATAGGAAAGAGGTAGAGGTGAAGGACAAGTAGTAGGGGGTAATGGAGGCCAAGTAGTAAGGTGATGGATAAGTTTGGTGAGGTGAAGGAGGTGAGGAAGAAAAGGTTTTGTTAATGTTAAAGGAGGGACTAGGTGACTTGGTAAGGTGGATAAAAGAAAAGTTTGGCTAAATGAAAGTGGAAGGTTTATTTGACAAGGAGGGCTTAGTGAAGGATGGTCATCACTTAGTGGAGATAGTCGTCACTTGGTGAAGGAGGATGGTCATTCACTGGAGGACTTGGAAGATGCACAGGAGGTGAATGAGTTGGAGGATTAAGAAAGGTGCAGATAGGAGTGTCCTCACTTGGCAAAGAAGTATCAACAATACCTGAAGTGGAGGACTTCTTTCCTTTTGATGGCATAACCTTCTTCTTGCTCTCAAAAGGGGAGGGCTTAATGAATTTTAACCAGGTTTGTTCAAGCACAAGAGGTAGAACTCACTAAATATTGAGAGTTCGATTATACTTAGGTCAAAAAACTTCTAAATCAACTTGGAACTATTCAAGATCATAATTCCTTATCCATTTAGTCCCCATAGGTGTATACTTCATGGAGCATAATGACATGTCATCTTATGTTTTGGAAATTACCTAGGACTCATAGCCATCAAATTTCACTCCTTGCTATTTGAAAATTTATGCAATGACCATTCCATAATAAAGACTCAATACATGACTAAAGGTCCTTGCAACTTCCTCTGTGTACTTTAGCATCAAATAGTATACATTACTTCCTTGTTATGTCATTAGATTAAATGCCTAAAAAATATCTCTCTGCAATGCAACATCCAAAGACCAAATTCATAAAAACATTGTAGATCAAATAATATGGGTAGCAACATAGTACTGGAATGCAAAGGTCTAAGCATTAGTTTTTCTCCTAAACACCAAATCTTTTCTTTTAACAACCAGATCGTTAGTGTAGCATATGGTGTTTGCATCTCAGTGGGCTAGAAATAACCAGCAAAATAGTATTAGAGCACATTATTGAATGTGACCCCAAAAACTTTCTCTAAAGTGCTTACTCCCACAGTGATCAGTTTACCATTCACTAAAGAACTTAAAGCCTTTCCAGATTTGACAACAACCAAATTGTAGTAAAATTCTCAAACTAGATCTTTATATACTAGTTCATCAATATTTTCCTATACTTAACCTATTGTCTTAAATTCCAATTCCAAGAAATAGTTTGACTGAGTCAATTTGAAAAATTTACGCACCTTTTAGTTGCAATGGGTCAATTTTGGAAGTCAGCTAGGCACTAGTCCAAATACTATTTCATGTGAAATTTAGGCAAAAGATGGGAGTAGCCTTTTAGACTCTCTTCTGCTTCATCCATCCATCTATTTCTTCCCTTTTCTATCATTGAGACCTTTACAAATGAAATGTAAAGTGGTTTATGGGTTAATCCATTTAGGTTTAGGGCAACTACTCAAGAAAAGACACTTTATATCTGCCGCCAAGTAATTTTGCAAAAGTTTTCTATAACTATCACTTGTTCACTTATAATCATTATCGATCATAACTTTTTCCAAGAATGCATTAAAGCTATGACAAGTGCCTTAGAACATGTGGCGAATAATGCCAAAACAATTTAAGGTCTCTAAGAACTAACACTCAACATATGTCATCATAGGGATAAATGTAGAAAAAAAAACATTCATTTTTAAATAATAAATAATAGAATAGAAGTAATGTTGACAAATTATTGTATGAGAATGAGGTGGAGGAGATATATATCACAACAAATAATGGAGAAGCATTTTTGCTCCACTTCAATCAATCTCAATACAAGCATCGCATATGATTGATCATACCAAACTTATTTCTTAGATGTACAAATATATTTTCAAGCAAAAGTTTTGAAAATATATTAGCAAGTTGATTGTCAATTTGGACATACATTACATCCACATTTCCCTATTGAATATGATCTTAGATATAGTGATATTTTACCTTAATATGCTTAGTTTGAGAGTAATGTACAAGATTCTTGGTGAGATAAATAATACTTATGTTGTCACAGAATATAGATATCCGGTTAAAATTAAGTGAATAATCCTTAAGTTGATACTTCATCCATAATAATTGAGTACAACAATTTCCAACAGCCATGTACTTAACTTCAATAGTAGAGAGAGCAACAGAACTTTGTTTCTTACTATACTAAGATATTAATGAGTTACTAAGAAACTAGTAACATCCACTAGTACTCTTTTTGTTTAGTTTGTCTCCAACAAAGTCCACATCTGTATATCCAATTAAATTGAAATCATTAGTTCTAGGATATCACAAATAATAATTTTGTGTCCCTATTAGATATATAAATAGTCTTTCAACAATAGTAAAATGTGACTCTTTAGGAGTAGATTAAAATTGTGCATATTTTTATACACTAAACATGATGTCAAGTCTACTAGCCATTAAGTATAGTAATGAGCCAATCATTCCTCAATACCATTTTTGGTCAAAATCCTTACCACTTTTGCCTTTGTCTAAAGTAAAGGAGGGATAAATAGGAGTTCTCATAGGTTCAAAATTTCAGAAATCATACCTATTGATCAATTCTTGTGTACTTTACTTGGCTAATGAATGTTCCTTCATTTGTTTGTCTAACTTGCAATCCAAGAAAGAAGTTTATCTTCCCCATCATGCTCATCTCAAATTCTCTTTTCATTAATTTGACAAATTCTTTACACAGAGATTCATTAAGACTACCAAAAATTATGTGATCTATATAAATTTATACAAGCAAGGATCCATTGTTATTTTTCTTTATGAAAAGGATATTATCAAGCTTTCTTCTTGAAAACCCATTTTCTAGAAGAAAAGTGCTCAACCTTTCATACCAAGCTCTAGAAGCTTATTTTAGACCATAAAGAGCTTTTGATAGGTTATATATATGGTTAGGCAATTTTTCATTTTCAAAACTAGGAGGCTACCTAGCATACATCTCTTCTATTATATAACCATTCAGAAATGCACTTTTAATATCCGTTTAATATAACTTAAAATTCATATGAGAAACATATGCAAGCAACATTCTAATGAATTCTAATCTAACAATAATGATATATATATTTTATCAAAGTCTATACCTTCTTGTTGAGTGAAACCGTAGTCCATTAATCTAGCCTTGTTTTTAAGTACACCTTGCTCATTGAGTTTGTTGTGAAAGACCCATTTGGTTCCCAATAATGAAAGCTCCTTTTAGTTGCTCTACCAACCTCCACACTTAATTTCTCTCAATTTCTCTATGGCAATTATCTAATTTTCATCTCCTAATGCTTGAATAGTAACGCAAGATTGTTTCTCATGGTTTTAAATGAAGATTTAGTTCGCATCCCTTCATTTGGATCTCCAATAATGAATTGTGATGGATAAATTGAGGAGTATCTCCATTCTCTAAGAAAATTGATATCCCTTAGTGTAGATTCTAGTGGACTCGGTCATTATTTGTTTATAGTTGCTCCAACATCTTTGTTTTGAAGATCCTGAATACTTTTGTTATTTTATTTAATTTGTTAAGAGTCATATCTTCAAAATTTTGTCCTTTGTTCCACTTTTAAAGCTCTTGATTAATTGGAGGATGAATCTCACTCCAACTTCTATAAGCTATTTTAAGAAAGCTTGTGTAAGTTTCTCTACATCCTTCATTTGCTTTGCTTAATGATCTAGAATTTGGTTAGAGGAATGACTGACTTCTTCCTACAAGATTACCATTTTCATTTGTATACACTATTCTTCTTACAGAAAGATCAAGATCATCGAAAATAATGTGCATAAACTCTTTAACTACTATGGTTCTTTTATTGTAAGCCTTATAAGCTTTTTCTAGATGTTGAGTAACCTAAAAAGATTTCTTTATTATTTCTAGCATCAAATTTTTTTAGATTATCTTTTCCATTATTGTGAATGAAACATTTATATCCAAATACATGAAAATAACTAATGTTGGGTTTTCTACCTTTCCATAATTCATACAAAGTCTTTTTAAGAATTAGTCTGATAAGGTAACAATTTAGGATATAGAAAGCAATATTTATAACTTCAACCCAAAAGTATTTTAGAAGATCATTTTCAATAAGCATGGTTCTAGTCATATCTTGAATAGTGCGATTTTCCTATTGTAGAGTCCTTGGTGCAAAAAAGTTATGGCTAAATCTTTATTCATCATAGAAATCCTTAAACAATTTGTTTTCAAATTCCCCACCATGATCACTTTAAATAGCAAAGATTAAATACCCTTGTTTTTTGAACTTTTTTGCAAAAGACAACAAAGTTTTTAAGTGCTTCATCCTTGTAAGAAAGGAAGAGAAGCCATGTGAACCTAAAGTAGTCATCAATGAGTTTGCGTAGGGTCAAAAAGATCTATATGTAATAATTGGAGTGGCCTAAAGGAAGAGACAAACTCCTTTAGTCTGAAGGAGGATTTAGCTTTTTTCCCATTTGGCATGCATTATAAAGATGATCTTTTTTAAAATCTAACTTTGGTAAGCCTCTTACAAGATCCAACTCAAACAACTTAGTATAGTATGCATGCTCACATGACTAAGCTTTTGATGTCATATCTAAGGATCATTACATATTAAGAAGAGACAAGTTACATTATTTTAACTAAGATGATTAAAACTCAAAATATATATGTTCTCAAATCTTTGGCAAGCAAATAAGGCTTTATTCTCATTATAGATTGTGTAATATATAGGATCAAAAACTACTTTATATACTCTATCACATAGTTGACTAATACTAAGAATTATGCTTGAACCCAATAACAAAACAAATATTATCTAGGCAACACTTTTCATTGAGTTCTACTTTACCTATACTTATGATCTTCCCATTTCCTTTATCTGCAAAAGTAATTGATCCTCTATCTTTTCTAGTGAAGGATAAGAATTGAGACAGGCTTCCAGTCATGGATCTAGAACACTCACTATCCAAAAATCATTGTTGCTTTGAGATTCCCTCTTTTAAGCATACCTAAAAAAGATTCATTATTTCTTAGATACTCAAATCTTTTTGGGTCCTTTTGGATTAGTGTTAGGAACAATGGTTCTTTTTAGAATCCATATAAGTTTTTGCTTTTTATATTTACATTTATAACATGCATAACCAATTTTATCACAATGTGGGCATATAGTAGAGAATGTACTTTAACAAACAAATTTTTGCACATTTTAACATTTGTTTTTCTATCATAACCTATTCTAGATTTATCAAACTTGCATTTTCGCATACCTAAAAGTATATTCAAGTTCTTTTCACCTTTTACAAAATTAGCCAAGTCGTTTGTTAACCCAGTAATCTGTTTCTTCAAAAATTTATTTTCTTCCAAGACTGATTCTAAATTCAATTTAAGATTTTGAGTTGTCTCCTCTAATTTAGAATTTATATTAAGTTGTTCCTCATATTTTGTAAACAAATTTTTAAAATCAACCAATAATTCATTAAACATTTTATCCAATCCCTCATAAGGTAAAAAGGTTTCGTGTATTACCTTCTTTTCTTCAAGAGCCATAAAACACATGTTTGCCATTTCTTATTTGAGCTCCTCTTCCTTTTTGTTATCATCACTCCATGCAGCTATGGCGTTCTTCTTGTTATGTATTTTGATAGACTTTCTTCTTAAATAAGGACATTCTAATTTGATATGTCTATTTTTCCCACATTTAAAACAAGTAACAGTATTCTTCATTAGTTCTTTCTTTTTTTTTTTTTTGGTTTCCTTTGATCTTTAAGAGATCCTTCTTCTTTTTCACATATTTGTCCAACTATTTGGAAAAGAAGGCTTGATCATCTTGCTCACCTTTTTTTGCTTCAATAGTAAGTTCTTTTAGTGCCGCAACCTTTAGTGCCAACATTTTTCTCCTTTATTCCAACTTATGCCTTTGGAGATGAGTTTTCTCATAGGCAATGAGTATTTCTTTAAGCTCATCATATGAAAGGGCTTATAGATTTCCACTTTCAACGGAGTCTACTTTGGATTTGCCATTGTTGTGTCAAGCTTTTAAGGGTTTTTTGATTGAACTGATAATCTGTGTATTTGCAACCAAGAGTCTTCAAATCTCCGACTAGTTTAGCAAACCAATTGTACATTTCCTCAACATCTTCACCTTCCGTCATATGAAATAGTTTATATTCATATACAACACATTAAGGTTGCTCTTTTTGACCTTTGATATTCCTTCATACGTGGCTATAAGCTTTTCCCACATTTCTTTGGCTATTTCATAATTGTTAATCTTGTTATACTATGGTCTGCTGATGGCACACACGATAATGCTTCTAGCATGATGATTGCACCACACTAGTATGATGTCATCTTTTGTCCACTCATTTTTAGGTTTGTTAACAATGGCTCACGTTATCAAATATACCTGCTGGGGCATTTTTGGTCCATCCTTGATAACTTCCTATACCAGATACTTAGTAGAGCATATATATATATTTGCATTCTCTTTCTAGTGAGAGAAGTGCTTTCCTATGAAATATGGTGGTTTGACCATTGAAAAACATTCTTATAAATAAGCTCCTTTAAGAATATTAACAACCATTTTCTACACTAAAGAAATAATGGATGTTTTCTTAAGGTTGTTAAACACATAATCAAGAGAGACTTATTCTGATATCAATTGATAGATTCACTCAGAGGGGGTGAATAGGTGTGTAGTATAGAAAATAAATTTTGTAGTTACAAAAGTGGAGGACCAATTGTCTTCTAAAATCAATAGTTCAGGTAAAAAGGTAAGCAGGGAAAGATAAATGCAAGACCATTAATTATAGGAGATACATGCGTTAATAATCAAGTTTAGAAGTAGTGAACGATAAAGTGGAATAACAAATATAGCATAACTCAAACAAAGTTAGTACTTACAAAACTATGCAGCAAAACATGTGGTCCTCTAAAAGTGGAGGAGGTAAGGTTAGGAATACTAAGAATATAAAGAATAAGAGGTGGCTTACCAAAATTTATCCTAATTTAACCTTTTTGGCTTACATCCAGTCCCCTTAAGAACTATTAAGGGGTTTTCTTTAATAAAGAATAACACACTTTCAATGATGATGTATTTTTCTTTGTGCTTACTATTAACACTGTCTTTCACACTTAGCCAGAAACTTCCATTAGGGTTTTATATAGCTAACTTTCAACTTTATCACTTAGTATTTTCACCAATTTACTAAAATAACTTTATCTCTTTTAAGACTCTTTTTAAGCTCAGTAAACTTGTTTCTACAAGCTGATAAATCAGAAACTAATTAAATGTATATTACAATGATTTGGAAAGAGTTATACTTCATTTTTCTACACAATGTTCTCTGCTCTTTCATTTGAATTTGCTTTTTATTTATAGTCAATTTGCACCTCCTACCCATTAGATACCAAAATGAAGCTCAACATTCTTTTTTGCTAGAGCATGCCTCTTATGAGTCTAACATTCAAATGCTTTCAACATTGCAGACTCCTATCATTCATAATGCTTTTCCTATACAACTCACTGGTCAAATCGTCATTCATGCTATTATAGAGCTCAAAACATAGGTTAAAGAAACAAAACATTTTTATGTAATAATCAGAACCAGCCATAGTAAAAGGTTTTTTGTATCATCTTGTATTTATGCAAAGCCCATACCTTGTTTGTCTTTTATGCATTAATTTGTCTATCATTTAGCTCATTATATTATTTAGACTTAGCTATAGAAAGGCTTATATTCCATTGGCCAAAACACTTAAGTCAAAAGAAATTTACACAATTAGGCTAGAGAATTTAAATAGGCGTTTACATAAATATTAATTGGGTTTTGTTATAATTAAAGTCTTAGACTTGTAACCTTAAGCTAACAATTACTTGCTGTGTTTAAGAGGATGTTTCTAAGTGGAGAGTTGCAAATATGTGTGATCAAAATAGAGAATAGGATTGGTCAAACTCACTCATTTAATTTCTCATGAAATGGTCTATAAGATTCATGCAATCTTATCCCTTTTTGAGGAACATAGGGAGGATCTTCTACTTTGGCAAGGAGGAAGCAGTGATATATGTAGTGTGAAAAGTAGGTATTTAAACATCATGGGTGGTTAACTAGGTGCTCCATCTTTTTTTATTTCAAAAGTTGATATAGAAATGGCTCAGTCTAAAAAGAATTAAATGTTTTCTTTAGCTTGTAGCCCATAATAGGTTTCACATTAATGCCTTTCAAAATAGGTTGGATGGCATGTTTTCCTTGTGTCAAAGATGATCCCTACATGAATTTGTGCTTCATGTTATCAAGGATTGCATCAATGTTTTTAAACTTTATAATAGCTTAGTCTTACATGAAAGAAAAGCCTTCTTCTTCACTTGTTTACTAACCTAGTGGTTAGCTTTGAAACTATCGTATGCTTCATTGGTTGATGGACACATGTAATGAAGAATGGTTTTCAATGTCTCTTGCTAGATGATTTGGAGGAATAGAAATTGCAAAGTCTTCCATGGGCCCCTCAGCATCACTATTTGTAGTATTCTACCATATATGTCTAAAACAATGCCTAAGCTATACTTGCAAACAACGTGGAGCCATTATATATACACTGTCAGCCTTTTTAAGACTAGCTAAGTGAAGCTTAACTATGATGGAGCTAGTAAGTGTAACCCTAGTATCACCAGTTGTAACCAAAAATATTAGGTGCTGTTTCTCAATCTTAGCCGAAGCTTGGGAAGCTTATACAAACCTTAAGTTTGTTTGGAAACTAGGTTTTAAGAAAGTTCACCTAGAACTAGATTTGCAAGTGTTGATAACTTCTTTAAATGATAGAAGGCTTAGTGGTTACCATGAGAACTACTTGATCATGCATAAAAGACTAATAGAAAGAGATCGAATAAGCAAGGCGTCTCATAGTTTCTGTGAAGCCAACAGATGTGCCAATCTTCTAGCAAATCATATCCTTTAATTTTTACGTAAGGTGCATTTCTGGCCTTGAATGCTGGCCTTTTTGAATCCTTACCTTTTATTTGACTGTACAACGATCTTTTCCCCTTGGGTAATTATTGTTTTGTTTTTCTATTTTGAGCATTTGAGCCCTTTTTGTTTACCCCAAAAAAAATTCTAATTATTAGAAAGAAGATTAAAAGCTATTAAAAGTCCAACAAAATCATTTACTAAGCTTTTTGGAGTTCCAATTTTAAGAGGAATTCATTATCATGTTATTAATTCTTTTCCTTCCTATAAGAATTTAGCGAAGGGCAGAACTTGACTAAACTGACACAACCTAGCCAAGTTTGCTCAAAATTTACAATCACAATCAGGTTAGTCTAATAGGTTATAACATGCTAGAATATTTAGAAAAGTTTATTTACCTAGGTATGTTGGTTTGAAATGATAGACATGAATCAACTTGATCCACCCACCTATTTTATTTAAAAGCTAAATTTTCGACAACATTTCATTTAGAGTCTTCCATTATCACACAATTTGTTTTCAAAGCCTTGAAGCATTTTGAACTAGAGAAAGTTTAGTTTGTGACCTTGAAGAACTAGGGATATATTAGTTATGAATCATAAGCCATAATAATTATAATCTAGTAAAACATATTTTGTCATAAGATTGCAACAGTTAATGGAAACTTGGAAATTTTAACCATTATACATGTAGTCTTTTTTTATTTCTTTTTCACATAGTAGTATGAAACACCACAATTAGATCACAAGTGGTTTACTAGCTTAGTACCTTACTTTATGGGGAGGACACTACTGTTAGCTACTTACCTAGCCAATCCACTTTGGTAGATGTTTTTAACACATCAAAATGACTGCTACTAGACTACTACAAAAGGATTGTATTATCCTAAATATAATATTTGTCTAAGTAAGTTATTACCACGTTCTTTGAGAAAGTATCCAATTCTTTGTGCAAGGGCTATTTATAGGCCATACATTCATCTTCACTTTATAGCTAGATCAAAAGAATTAAATCAAAAGAAAAAGAAGGAAACAAAAAGAAGAGGCAATACTTTGTACTAAAAAAAAGTGACAAGAACAACTAACCTGCCCCTAAACCTATCCTAACCTAACCTTCACTATTTTATTCAATGTTCTGTTAGTTATGGTTGGCAAATTTTTCACATAAAATGCATTCAAGTAGATTCATGACCTAACCTAACCTACTTGAACCCTCTGACTCCTCATCTCATAAAGTGAACCTCTTCTTAAATCTTAGAATCTTTTACAAAAATTGTATCATCTTCATCATCTTCTCCTTTTTAAAAAAAAAAAATACTTACTGTGTTATTGATTTTAGTCATATAAAGAAAAATTGAGGATTTAAGAGTGGATAGGACAATAAAATAGCAAACAATGGAGCACCATGTTGATTAAATCAGAGGCCATGATAACATAGGTTTTCATTACTGGATAACAAATAGAAAGACTTATAACTCTAATGAAAGGAACAATTTAAAAAAAAAAAACTTTTACTTCTTTCTCTTATTAGCAACTACCAAAAAAGCAAGCACACCATCTCCTAGAAAGGTTAGAAAGGCTAAAGAAAACAACAATCACCATGAGTCATTGGAAAAGAAAATGACACCACAATATTTTGATGAACAAGGCTATACACTAGTGGCAACTCTAACCTTAGAGAGAGAGAGGATCACTGGGGCAAAGAATTTGAAAAGAATGAAAACTATAGTTGAGAACTAAGTCAAAAATATTTATACTAAAAGATTTTAAATTTTAAACTTATTTTAAAAGATCTTAGGACAAAAAAATTTAACTGGGATCCTTAAGTATAATTTTTTGTCATAGTTTAAATTTTTTGTACTGAGATCCTTTAAAATAATTTTAAAATTTAATGTTCTTTATTACAACTTAGCATTTTTTTTTTAAATTTTTCCTTTGGAAGACTTTTAGTGACTTATTGTTTGTATGTAAAATTGAATAAAAAATTATTTAACAGGATTTGTCTTGTGAACTTTAAAAAAAAAAAAATTGTTTGAAGTAAATAAATGTTGAAGAATGTGTGATATTAACAAGGTCTCCTTAGTTTAGAACATTGTTCTATGTGTACAAAAATAAAGATGGTTAATGTCATTTTTAAAATACAAAGTAAATAATTTAGATAAGTCTTAAAATATGTGTATAGTGCAACAAACTATTATGCTATTAGAGATTAATTCATGTGAGTATTTCTTTTTATCAATTATATTCAAATTAATAAGTAAAAATGCTATTTTCTCTAATCAATTGTGTTGAGTTCATAGGTGTGTTTGAATAAATTTATTTAGATCATGTGCCTTAGTATAACTTTCCAAATAAATTAAAAAAAAATCTATGCAAGTAATGTTGATATATTACCTATGATAATATGAAACTACAATGATATTTAATTATAATTTTGAATTGATAAATACTAAGGCTAAACAATCAGGAATATTCTTTCTTTAAAATTCTATTTACAATAAAAATTCAAATTACAATTTTTTGTAGAATTGTTGAGAATTTATTGGACCAATACTCATTGAAAAAATCAAGTGGAAATTAAGCATAAATTAATTTTTTTAGAATGAATTAAATTATTTTATTTTAGTAAATAAATGAAATTAATAACTTTAATTTGAAAAAAAGAAACGTTTAATTAGTATTTTAGTCTCCTAATATTTTTATTTGTTTCAACTTAATCCCTTAACATTTTTCTATTTTAATTTGATCACTTAACTTTCAATTTGTGTCATATTCATTTTTTTTCCATTGCATTCATAGGAGACCTAATAATGGGTTGAGCTAGTTTAAAAATGGCTAATGCTTATTAAAAAAAATTGCAAAAAACTTTAGGTCAAGGCCATTCACTTGTGATCGGGTGTAAGCCTAGATTGGCCCATATTTATTAAAAATTTTGACTTTTTTTATTTGGTTTTATCTTTTTTTTTTTAATTTTAAATATTAGATATCTCTACTTTATTACTTGCTAGGAAGTACTAATCCACCTATTTGCAAGTATATACAATTGAAAAATGCCTTTGCATATTATTGATTAATGGTCTTATAAAGTTGAGTACTCATAGACTATTTGGTAAATTTCTCTCATTTTGTTTGATTCACTATTTTATGTCCCTTTATACTTATATCAAATAGTCCAAAAGAGTTATTGCAAAAAATTTAAACCACTTGAAGCTTGTGTAAGACAATAAAATATCTCAAAATGATAATTTTTCTAATAGTATTATTCATTAATAATTTATTCTTAATAATATATTATATAACAAGAAAGAGTTAAAAACATGACAATCATATTTGTATATAATTTTTTATTTATATATATAGTGATAAATAGTTTTTTAATAATATTATTTATTAATAATATATAAAAAATAATTATAATACAAGCCAAGTTTAAAAAAAAAATTCAACCTTAATCTATTTTATATTTGAGCTTTTTTTTTAAAATAGGCTCATTTTTTTTATCTATTTTCATTTTTTGGACTCATTTATTTTTATAGGATTAAACTTATTAAGCCTATAGGCTTCTCAATCGATAATCAAGTCTAATTCATAAGATGCTTTATGAATGCCTTAATAGTTCCTACATGGCATCTAAGATTGATCAAAATTGTCATTGGGAACCCATGTATATTCAAAATGATTTTTTTAACTTTCTTTTACTGTTTAAAAAATGTCCTTCAAATGCATGCATATAAAACTTTTATTGTTGTAATGAAAATAAATCAGAATAAAAAATAAGCTAATGAGATAGTCGCCTATCATAGTTATAGTGCATTTACAAACATTGTGGAAGAAAACTAATCTCAACTCTTTGCCATTCATAATAGACTAAAAAAAATCTGGCCAATGTCATACATTTCAAATTAAAGAAATATAATGTTAAGCATGTCGAAACAAGTATTATTTGTGACATAGCCTGCTAAACTAGTAAAATGAAGACTAAAAGAAAAATTAGTCAAATTTTGAAAAGAATTTCTTTATCCAAAAAATAATTAATCAAGTTGATTACTTGATCAATTTTGATTGAACTTGACCAATACTCACCTTCATATATAACGAAAAAGAATAAATGTGACACAAATTAAAAATTGGACAACTTAATTAGATCAACATAATTTAAGTGACCAAAATAAAATAAAAAATTGTTGTAATGAAAATAAATTAGAATAAAAAATAAGCCAATGAGATAGTAGCCTATCATAGTTATAGTGCATTTACAAACATTGTGGAAGAAAACTAATCTCAACTCTTTGACATTCATACTAGACTAGAAAAAATTTGGCCAGTGTCATATACTTCAAATTAAAAGAAATATAATGTTAAGCATGTCAAAACAAGTATTATTTGTGACATAGCCTGCAAAACTAGTAAAATGAAGACTAAGAGAAAAATTAGTCAAATTTTGAGAAGAATTTTTTTATCCAAACAATAATTAATCAAGTTGATTACTTGATCAATTTTGATTGAATTTGACCAATACTCACCTTTATATATAACAAAAAAAGAATAAATGTGACACAACTTAAAAATTGGACAACTCAATTAGATCAACATAATTTAAGTGACCAAAATAAATAAAAAAATTGTTGTAATGAAAATAAATCAGAATAAAAAATAAGCCAATGAGATAGTAGCCTATCATATAGCACATTTACAAACATTGGGGAAGAAAACTAATCTTAACTCTTTGACATTCATAATAGACTAGAAGAAATCTGGCCAGTGTCATATACTTCAAAGTAAAAGAAATACAATGTTAAGCATGTCAAAACAAGTATTATTTGTGACATAGCCTGCAAAACTAGTAAAATGAAGACTAAGAGAAAAATTAGTCAAATTTTGAGAAGAATTTTTTTATCCAAACAATAATTAATCAAGTTGATTACTTAATCAATTTTGATTGAACTTAACCAATACTCACCTTTATATATAAAAAAGAATAAATGTGACACAAATTAAAAATTGGACAACTCAATTAGATCAACATAATTTAAGTGACCAAAATAAAATAAAAAATTATTGTAATGAAAATAAATCATAATAAAAAATAAGCCAATGAGATAGTAGCCTATCATAGTTATAGTGCATTTACAAACATTGTGGAAGAAAACTAATCTCAACTCTTTGACATTCATACTAGACTAGAAAAAATCTGGCCAGTGTCATATACTTCAAATTAAAAGAAATATAATGTGAAGCATGTCAAAACAAGTATTATTTATAACATATCCTGCAAAACTAGTAAAATGAAGACTAAGAGAAAAATTAGTCAAATTTTGAGAAGAATTTTTTTATCCAAACAATAATTAATCAAGTTGATTACTTAATCAATTTTGATTGAACTTAACCAATACTCACCTTTAAATATAAAAAAAGAATAAATGTGACACAAATTAAAAATTGGACAACTCAATTAGATCAACATAATTTAAGTGACCAAAATAAAATAAAAAATTGTTGTAATGAAAATAAATCAGAATAAAAAATAAAGCCAATGAGATAGTAGCCTATCATAGTTATAGTGCATTTACAAACATTATGGAAGAAAACTAATCTCAACTCTTTAACATTCATAATAGACTAGAAAAAATCTGGCTAGTGTCATATACTTCAAAGTAAAAGAAATATAATGTTAAGCATGTCAAAACAAGTATTATTTGTGACATAGCCTGTTAAACTAATAAAATGAAGACTAAAATGAAAAATTAGTCAAATTTTGAGAAGAATTTTTTTATCCAAACAATAATTAATCAAGTTAATTACTTGATTAATTTTGATTGAATTTGACCAATACTCACCTTTATATATAACAAAAAAGAATAAATGTGACACAACTTAAAAATTGGACAGCTCAATTAGATCAACATAATTTAAGTGACCAAAATAAAATAAAAAAATTATTTTAATAAAAATAAATCAGAATAAAAAATAAGCCAATGAGATAGTACAAACATTGTGAAAGAAAACTAATCTCAACTCTTTGACATTCATAATAGACTAAAAAAAATTTAGCCAGAGTCATATACTTCAAATTAAAAGAAATATAATGTTAAGCATGTCAAAACAAGTATTATTTGTGACATAGCCTGCTAAACTAGTAAAATGAAGACTATGAGAAAAATTAGCCAAATGTTGAGAAGAATTTTTTTATCCAAACAATAATTAATCAAGTTGATTACTTGATCAATTGTGATTGAACTTAACCAATACTCACCTTTATATATAAAAAATAAATAAATGTGACACAAATTAAAAATTGGACAACTCAATTAGATCAACATAATTTAACTGACAAAAAAAATATGAAGTAAGTTGACTAAAACGCATATTAAACCAAAAAGAAAAGAAAAGTATCATGGATGCGAAAATGTTGAGGAGCGTCACAATCGTATCGTTAAGTGGGGAGATCTAAAGAGTGGACCTACCTGTGTGTTATTTAAATATTTAATTATTCATTGAACTCAGAAGGAAGGGGTCTAGGGAGGTCCTCATCTGTCAATTTCAGGAAAGCTGCGAGTAAATGGAATCCAAAGAACTCACAATCATTGCTGGCAAATGGCTATTGGTTATTCTATCTCTCCTTCTTTCGCACTTCAGAAAAAGAAATATGTGATGATAAGTATTATATTTTTTAATTATAATATAATAACTGTTAAATATAAAAATAATATATTTTTATTTTAATAAAATTATTATTATTATTATATTATTTATACAAAGATGAAACTAAATTTTTAGTAACTATTAATTATTTAATAAGTCAATATTTTAAATAATTATTTAATAAAATATTATTTTATATTTAATAATTATTATATCATAATTAAAAAACATAGTTTGCATCACTTAAGAGAAATTGTCACATTTAAAAAAAATTGTCACAACGGGCCATTTTGTCCAGATTGATTGACTATCAGACCATGCAGGATTTGAGCTAGATAGGAAAAATTATATATTTAGTTATCGTAATTTGTTCATATTTTTAATTTAACTTTTATGATTTTTTAAAATCTTTTTTTTAATATTTTACTGTTGTTTTTAATTTAATCTCCAACGTTAAGATTCATTCCAACACTATTACTACGATGCGGACTTGGCAGCAACTATTTGACACTTTGGCATCCCAATGGTACCTCAAGAGCTGCACGCGGTTTATCTCTTACAAGTCAGAACCCAACCCAACGTAACCTCCTACTGTCTGCATCTCATCTTTTTCACAGCCCACGATCCACTTTCGTACGCATATGGACCTTTTGCATTTAAAAAATTAAATGTAAAGGTGAAGTTGGGAAGCAAAGAAGAGAAGAAGAGACTTTAATCTTTTAAATGTAGGGAGTCAAATCTCTCTTATATTGTACAATGTGTAATAAGGGAAAAAAAAAAAAAAGAAATAAGTAGTAGGTTTTACACTTTTGATTTTTTTTCTCAATTACATTCTATGCAATTATTATAAAGGATCTAAATTACTTTTTCACAATCCATTAATGTATATTAGATTCTTTAAAATTCTTTTTTGCAAATTTCTTTGAAAAATTAGAGAAAGAAATACTTAAATTTTTTAAAATATTAGCCTCATGTATCTATATCTATCTAACTTTTTGCAAAAACTTTACAAAGAGAACTTCAGAAGATTTGCATTGCACTCACATGAAATCAAGAATTGAAGCTGACTTTGTCTTCGACCTAGACAAATTGCTTGATTTCACTTTATTATGCATGCAAAGCTCCAACTCAGGGTCACTTTTGGTACATTAAGATGACTTTTGTGGGAATAAGAATAAAAATAGACCTTGTGAAATGAAATCTTATAATCCATAATTATATTTGATATAACATAAAAGAAATGTAAATGTTATTTCATTTTTATATTTGATTATATGAAAATAATGTAATAATAAAAAAAAGTTAAACAAATGATTACAATACCTCTAATGCAATATATATATATATATATTAAAATATTTATTTTTTTTATAATCTGTAAAAAAATATCTTTAACTACTCTTAATAAAAATATTAAAACATACATTTTTATTTTTAATTCAATATTTTTTAAATTAAAAAATAATAGAAAAAACTTAAAATATTCAGTTTATAGTTTTTTAATTTGAAAATAATGTTATTTGAATTATCAATAATATAAAAAAAATCTTAAGATATTTATTTTTTATTGTTTAATTTGTAAAAAATATTTTTTAAATTACCAATAATAAGAAAAATTATTAAAATATTTATTTTTTTATTTTTTAATTTGTAGAAAATATTTTTAAATTACAAATAATATTCATTTTAAATTCTTGCTTTCCCACTTTTTTTTAGCCCACGTTTCTTGCAAAGTGAGACCATTAACTTATATACGGGAAAAAATAGGAATGCATTTTAAGAAAGTAATTATTGGGGGAAAAATCAAATATACTACTTCGATGTGAATCTTCCAATACTGCATAAACAAATGAAAATTAATCCAAATGAAAAGATGCACTAGATTGGACATCTATGATATGCAGTGAAATTCTTCATATTTCATCCTAGAAAGATAAGTTGCAGTTCCCCTAGTACATTGCACAGTAGTATTAAAAGGTTAAAAAAAAAATTGAACTATATAAAGCCATCCTTTTCTCCAGAGGACACCAATAGGTAACACAAGTCACCTTGCCAATTCAACTAGCTCTGCAACGGAAGTCATTAGAATTGTGAATAACATAACTTCAAGCTGTTTAGGATTATGAAAGAGTGTAACAGTTTTTCAGCAACATGAGCCACAAAATGAAATTGTTCGTGACAAAGTATAACTTGGATATCTGGCTTTAGATTGACTAAGTTCATTATGTCTTTTGAGTATCCAAATAGCTTGGCGATCAAGAAATAGCAATCAGTATTGAGATAATCACATTATCCCCCAATCCTCCCACGAAAGGAGAACTGCGATATGTCAAAACAAGAATTGTCCCATTTTTCAATTAGGATGTAATTTGTGTTATTCAGAATTCTAGTTTATTGCCCTGGATTTGTCCCATTTTTAGCTTTTTGCACACAAGTAGATACGAAAAGCAATCAAGAATTATAAGCAATAAACCCATCCTAATAAAAGTATTGTAAGCAATCAAGTATTGTAAACAGTAAACCCAACCCTAAGCTAACAATAATTCATACTGAATTCAATATTAGCTTTCATTGTGAACATCATAAATCTGAGTCTTGAGAAATAGTACAGAAAAACACACCCCACAATGATATTTGAGGTGACTTATCTTTAACATCTCTTCCAAAATAGCTTTCATAAGATTAATTAGAACCATGGTTGATTACCAAAAAAATAATCAGTCATTGTAATAACAACCCAAAGCCAGTTGCAAACACAATGGACCATCGAAGTATCACGTCTTGTAGATTATCCAATCACCCAGCAGTCATAAATCAATGGACTCAAATCACAAGCTACACATTCATCTAGGGGTTGCACTGGGCTGGGTTTGGTATTGTCCTAATTTAGTTTCTAAATTCGACCCAGTTTAATATCAGGTAAAGGTGGGTTGGTTGGATTTTTTTAAAAAAAATATTTGATAAAAATTATAAAATAATCTATAAAAAAATTATATAAATTTTTATAAAATTATATTTTACTTTAAAAAAATTAAAAACTTCATATAAATCTATATAAAATTTTTTTAATATAACATGATTGAACTGGACCAAACCCACCTCAGTGCTGGACTGACCCGATGTAGCTAGGTCAATCAAGCTGTGTTCACCCGTTCATTCATCTGCCATATTGCATCATGCATTAGATTATTTTGTTTTATAATCTTGGCTCCAATTTTACAGTAACATAAAGGGGCTGCAAAATATCGTCACCCTATATATAACCTTAATTTCTTAATCGTTCCATGAAGTTATATAAAGCTTTCTAAGACCCATTAATTTATTATAGCATACATACAGCTATGAAAGAAAAAGCGACAAAAGAAAAGAAATTAACAACCGTCAACATTATCAGAGCCAAAGATACACCAAGACCAGCCCCTTCTGTTATGTGGGCTGAGTATCACTAGCATAATGTGATATTAATCTCACATTCATTCAATGTCAAAAGTACTAAGTTATGCAAAATCGTATTTATTGTTAGTTCAGTGGCAATGAAACCACAATTTAACTTATGAACAATATTCAGATGAACTTAATTAATATGGCATCAAATCAGTCAGCATTTTAAACAGAACAGCCTATGCATAATCATAACTTCTTGTACCAAAGATTGCAGATTTGCAACTTGGGAAAGATACAGAGTTCAATTTCCTACGCAATTAAAGTAGAAAAAGAAACCCAATTAGGCAAACTTGAGTATATAACAGCAATAGGAAGAAAAAAAAAGAAAGAAAAAGAATAGTCTGTTTTGTGGTGGCTCTATTTCTTAAATGACAGTGCTATTCATGATTGCTCTGAATACCTTTCATGGGTTACTCAGTTTCTTGTATATTCTCCATTATGTAAATTTTGCTGTTGAGAGTATTATTTTAGTTTTTTTAATTTATAATTTTCAAAGAGCTAAAATCACATATTGGGGCATATTATAACTAAATCACATCTCTCTGTTTCATTTTCATATTTTGAACGGTGAAGACCCTTAAACCTTAATAATAAAAGCATATTGTCTTCAAAAGGCCATTTACAAAACCCAGAGGAGAATGAAAAGGTAGTATACATAGGAGGCTTAAGTTCATTTGGGGTTCCTACAATAGCATGTGATTTGAAATCTCACCTGAGGAAAAAGAAAATGAGTTAATTAAAAATATATAAAGAAAAATTAATCTAATATGTCCAAATAATTATATATATATATATATATATATTTATTGAACCTGTGACTTGAGACTTTAATACAATTCTTAAAACCTCATTTTCTTCAATTTGCTATTATTATTATTTTTCTAACACCCTGAACCAAGACAAAAATTGGGCTCGGTTTCAAATATGGAAAACGGAGGTTAAAAAGCCAGAGAGAGAGAGAGAGAAAGGGCCTTTTGGAGGTTTCAACTAAGAAAAGTAGTTACTTCATTGCTGAGTAATCATATCTTCGCCTTTGCAGTGAGCAACAAGAAGAATAATGAAAATGAATAGAAATTATGTGCTTCTTTTTCATGAGGGTGAATTATTAAGTTTCGGATTTTGTTGGGTCTGGGGAACAAAACCTCAAAACAAGGACGTTATACCCTGTTTGGAAATTAAATAAAAGACGTGATTTTCTTTCTTCTCTTTTTATATGCATATTTATGTCTATTTGATATTCGAATCCAATATTCCTTCCACTGGCAAAGCGTTTGGACTTTGGTGCTTCTCCTCTCTCTTAAATCTTTTGAAAGCTTGTAGCTTTCTCGGTATTCTTTTCTTCCTCATAAGATTTTGAGCAACTGCAAGAACATAAATGAAGCAAGGTTGGAGCTTTGAATGCATAATCAAGGGAGAACTTGAAGAAAGGATACTGAAAGTGAAGTATGAGAGAGAAAGAACTATGCAAGAACCCACCTCTCATGGATACAACATTGAATCTAGGTCCTAATTGACGGTTGTGCAGAGCAACTTTAAATAAAACTACAATTACGTTGAATAAAATTTGTAATATAGGGTATAATCGAAATTATTTCTCTTAAAAATAAATTTTAGTATTTAATTGAGTTTTTTAAATATAAGAGAGACCTGAAAACTATCTAATTTAAAGAAATTTAAATTGAAATTAACTAGTTCAAATTTAAATTGAATTAAAATTTTAAACTATTAACCAAATTGTATGAATTAAGAAGCAAGTAATGAACATGTAATTAATTTTGGATTTATCTTTTAATATCTACTATCTTCGTCTTAATTCAATTATTAATAATTTTGGTCTAAAAGTTTTTATTTGTGTTCATGATAATTTATCTTTGTTATTATACAAAATTCAAGACATTAATAATTCAATGTCAATTAAGACCTCAATTAATTGAACACTTAAATTAAATGATTAATTAATCAAATTATCCTCTGAAATTTCATCTTAGAGGATTCAATTAACCTATTAAATCTCAAAGAAACTTCAATTCAAATATTCAAACACATAATTTTTTAACATACATTTTATCAAATACTTTAATTACATACATGAAAAATTAAAAGAAAATAAAAATTTTAACACTTAAATTGATCCATTAATTTTCAAAATGCTCTAACCAGCCACCAATTATAATCACACAATTTTCAATTCAATACAATCTTAACTAAATTTGTATAAGAATAAAAGAAATGCTAGAAAGAGAGGAAAAAGAGGATAAAAATCTTAACTAAAATTCATTGACAATCTTTTTGGATTCAAGCATCAATCAAGTTTTCATCCTAGCTACCCACGATGATGAAATTAGTGTCTCATGGAGTGGAATAATGGAAAGAAATGGGATGAAAAGTCACAGCCCTTTGCTTCTGGGGATAAGGGAATATATATCAATTTTAGGTTCTGCCCGAGCCTCCTCCTCTGAATTAGGGAAATAGATGATTATTTTATTGATTTCACGCATGCTCTCCCTGTTCTAGACCCCCACAAATCCCGATCTCTCTCCCTTACTGTTCACGTGTTTCTTCTCCATGTATAATTCATTCCTTCACTTATCAGAACCATACATCATCCTTCCACATGTAGCCACTCATGTGGAGTGATGGTCCGTGCCTTCCTTTTCACTCCCCACTTGACTTGGTGAATGAAGCCGTGTATGAAATGTGACTAAAGTGAGCTACATGTGTGTGATGTGGATGAATTGTGTATCCGGTGAGAGAGAGAGCCCGTGCATGTGATTTTTGTGTGTGAAGCTACGTGAATGGACGTGTGTGTAAATGAGTGGATGTAATGGTACTCCTATAGCGTGAAGATGTCTGTGTTTGTGTGTGGCTTATGGAATGGGCCCCCCTTCTCATTCATGTCCTGTATGAGAGGCTCAATGCATGAAATCCTTGCGTGCATATATGTGTCATGTGAGAGACGTGTAGGTGTATGAAGCTATCCGTGTGTTGGTGCCTCTTGTGATTTTGATGTGTGGCAAGACTCGTGCCTTCCAAATTTATGTGCTTCCTTCCTTTCATAAGCCTGTGAGAATGCAGCAAGTGTGGATGTGGGTCTGCTACATGGAATAAAACCTGTGAATATGATCTGGTGCTCCATGCGTGTGTGAATGTGTTAATGAACCCAAGAACCTGGGGCATCCCTCTTGCACAATTCACTCCTGCATTTTCCATTTTCCATTTTATTTTTTTTAAATTGATTAAAAATCTACACAAATAACTTCCTCCTTTAAATTACACACATGTAACTTTCATCAATGAACTTTTGCCCTTGATTCAATATTGTAGCTTTCAAATGAATTTTCTCATTTAAGCTCTAATTGCCCATTAAAAATTTACACAAATAATAAAAAATATTAAATAAAAAAATTTACAAAATTATTTAAAAGGAATTTATTCATTAAAAACTAATAATTTTACAAATTAATTCCTAAAATACAATAATGGCTAATAAAATCAAATATCATCTAATTAAATCTCTTAAGTCATATTTAATCATCAAAATGTCTAAATTAAGAGGAACAAAATGTATAAAAATGGCATTTATCACTAATCCTGTATACTCATAAACTGATTGCATAATAAGAGATTAAAAAAAGTTAAGTGCTAAGAAAGAAAATAAATATTATACACACTCCCTTTTTTTTTTAATATCACTCCCTCGCTAAAGACATGCTATACAATCAACATAGGATCCATTTTAGCAAAACAAAGAGTGAAAAGAGTATTTCCCACTCTCTTTTCTTTAAGAGGCCATGTAAGTGATTTCATGGGGACAAGGAAGATTAATTTGGCCATTATCTTTGGTTTATACGAATTGTCTGATCTTTTAATACACATAAACAGATATGTCAATTTAATCTCTTAATTATTTTGACATTGTTAGTCATTATAAACATCGAAAATTTTAAAAAATTTTAGAACAAAATTGATAAAAAAAATTCAGACTAAATTATAATTAACTCTAAACTTAAGAGATGAAATGAGTACTTTCATCTAATAATTACTAGTACCAATTATAATATATTTAAGTTTCTATTAAGAAAATATTTTATATCTTATATCGTATGTCATACCAAATTTTGGTTTTGCATCCAAGCAAGGGGGGAAAAAACAACCGTTGTTAGATAAAAATCCAAAAGGGAAAATCATCAACTATTGCTTTATCAAACTTCATAATTTTTTTACTAATATGTTTTTCAAACTTTGTAATTGATGTAAGTAGTAACATATTATAATGTAATTGATGTAAGTAGCTTTATATGAGGAGAGCTCGTCTTCAATTGTAAATAAGTAAAGTTCATTTATAATAATATTTTCCCCTTTCATCATGTGCTTTCTTTTCTTCTCTTCTTAAAAAACTTTAAGTCCTTTCAGTTATTTAACAAAAGTTTCAAATATTTTCTGCACTTGCCTCTACAAAGAACTTCTGCATGAAAGAAGCTAAGCGCCCAACCAACATTTGATTATGAGAAAAGCCATTCTTAACAATGTACTCCTAAGCTCTCCAGGTAGTTGTAGAAGATTATAGTTGTGGCTATAGTTTATGGTATTATACTTCTAAATTTTAGCCGATAAAAATTATATATATATATATATACATATAAAATTCTTTACATTATTTTTATCTTGTAACAAAATGTAATTATTATTATTTTTAAACTACGAGACTCACCAAATTTGATGAAATCATACACTAGTACAGCTCAAACTTTGAGGGCCTTTTACAACTTGTAAAAGCTCATGGTGAGCTGGCGACCACTTCTTCTGTCTGTTGGCACGAGTTGGGATGTTGGAGTTGGCGAAACACCTTATAGTGAGCTGGCGACCCGCTTTTTTCTTCATTTTGGTATTATTTGTTTACCATTAATTTTTTCTCCACTTTCGAAATTTCAAAAACATGAATATTTATTCATCGTTTATTAATCAATTTTTTTAATTTTTTAAATTTATTATGTCCGTACTAACTTATTTATTATTATCGCCTTCGTATATTATTAATTAATTTATTATTTTTGAATTTTAATGCTTAATTAATATTAGTTCATTATTTATTTTTTCGTGGACAATTTTTACACAATAGACATTTTCAGTCCATGATTTCAACCATTAACACAATTTTTTTTTTTTCATCGGTAGTACTACAAAAATTTCATACTAAAATTTGTTTACGTAATGATATCACATAATAATCTACTCATGACAATGCAAAAGTTGTAATATTATACTACAATAATCTAGTCATTAAATGAAAATATCAACAAGAAAAAATTACATACTAAACGAAAGTGATAGCGGGGCAGAGTGAAACAATGCAAAAGAGTTCTTCAAACAGGTGGAGCAATCCTCACACTCTTCTTCGCGCGCAGCAAATGACAAGAGGAAGCAAATAGGCAAAAACCAAATGGCCTTTATGCTTCGTGAGAAAGGAAGAGTGAAATTGAGACTAAGGGTGGTGCGTGGTGTGTATATGAATTACTCATATTAATTAGACTAGGTCTAAAAATATTGTTAGTAAATGCATTAGTTGCTTAACTAATATATAATGAATTTGAGTTCAAATATCGACCTTACAAGGAATTAAAGAATGATATAGAAATTTTTTACAAGGAAAAAGAAATGAGAAGAAGACACCTAATTATGTACACAACCTATGACACACCTAGTATCCCAGTGTGCTTGGTTCCTAGTGACCAAAAACATGTGTAGGGTGTTAGTGAAATGAAACAAAAATAAAAAGACTCAACTCAAGATGTGAAATGTAAAAGACTCAAAAATTGAAAGATATGACCCCACTCAATATCAAAGCTTATTAATATATACTAGCAAGTTCTTAAATTGTTGAAAGCGCTTCCCAATTATCAACTTATTTTATTAATAAATTTTTTTGGGATATCTCTCAGAATTTACCTAAGTTCAATTATTAATAACATACGTTTGAGGTTAATAAATTTATAGAATAATCAAGTGGTTGGACATGCCTTGCAATTATTTAACACTCAACTAAACCATTGTTTCATTCCATTAAATACCTTGTAGGCATTATTATATGAATGGTACAATTGTCATTGTAAGTATTTAAATGTAAGAATTTGCCTCATAATTATATTACACCTAGATTCAATTCTACCATTATTATATCATCCTAAATTATTTTTGTAAGATATAATAATATCAACAAGCGGTATATCAATATAACAATTAAATTAACTCTAATTAACTAAACTCCTAAATTAATCCAACAAATCAGCAAATACAAATTAAAAATAAACACTGGACATTTTGAGAAAGAGTGAGCAAGGAATCAACTAAAGATCCAAAGATTGTTACTCTTGCCCCTCTTCAATTGATAAAGTTATTCTCTCCGACAGTAAATCTGACCGCTTCAGCACCTAGAGGTCCTTTATAGACGTCTTTTATGTTCTTTGTTCTCACAACTGAAAGTCTCCAAATAACATGATTAGATCTGATTCAAACTTAGAACACCGCAATTTTCACTACTGGTTGCCACATCGCCACGATGTTACGTGTGTCACCACAACGATGAAAGCTTCTTGTCCAGGCTTGAGGCAACTGCACCGTCAGGGCGTTGAGACATATTACCACGGCGATGTTGTTTGATATGTCCTCCTCCAATTAGCCTCTAACACTCTTCTTTGTATCGATCTTAGCTTCTGTTTCTACAATATAGCCTAGATCTATTAGTCATTATTTATCTTTCTAAAAATTATTAAAGATAAATTATAAACTAATAAATCTAATAATTTCTAATATTTGCAGTCTAATTACAAAATAAGAAAAATTAATGTAAAAATACCTAAAAACACTAACAAAAACCTATGATAAGTCATTAAATAAGTACATACAAATAGATATATGAATTTGGGACTTAAGGGCAAGTGAAGGTAAATTTAGGACTCAAAAAACTTCATCGAAAGAAAGATGAGGTTTCCTTCATGGAATTTCCGATGCCAAGGAGCTCAGGAAAAATTAAGAGAATTGCTCTACCATATCAAAATCAGAGGCAAGGGAGGACAAATTGGTAACTTTCACTTTTATTCCCGTGAAAAAATTTGAGATTTCATCCATAGAGCAAGGAGGAGCACGTTTTATTGGGATATGGGATAATGATTTTGAGAAGAAATAGCATTGTACCCTACTAAACATGTTTTTTATTCATTTTTGTTCTCTTTCCTTCTTACCTACTCTTTCTCTTATGCCAAACATGGTGTTACGCATGCTCAATATTACTTCTTTAAAGCTTTTACGGTGTACATCAACACAAGTTTAAATTTTTTAATTAACTCAGAGAAAGTTTAATTTAAACTAATGAATCCTTAAATGTTTTATGGTAACTGAAAGTCTTGTTTAATTATCTTCCAAATTCTTATACTAGTTGACTAGCACATGCTCCGCATATTTTGGTATATTTAATGAAGTTAAATATATAAATATAATGTTGATAAATTATATATAGTTAATGGGTCAGTGGCTTACGTAATACCATACTCAAATTTACATTGTTTCTCAGCAAGTACTTTTTGAGAAAGAAGTTGTCTGTGTACTGGTTCCGCTCTTCTGTTAGCATGAACATGAATTATCTTCTATTCCTCTTATCGTATATAAGGAAGGCTAGCCCTTTATGTGCCCGGTCCCTAAAGCATTGAAGACAACAACGGGAATAGCCCTCTAGTTTACTTCCCCGTTACTCTTAAGCTTAAGTCAGATAGGGCAGGGCAGGGGAAAATCTCTGATGCTACTACCAATAGTAGGGGCTGGAAAAGGGTAGAATTTCCTTGCTTCCCATCGAGATTGCCGGGCTGTTCTGTAGTGAGGATCCCATCCATTGCTTCTACAATGTCTCTTAGCAATTTTTTTTTTTCTTCTGAAAAAACATGTTGTCTTTCCTCTCATGAAACTTACTGCAGAGACATTGAAGCATCCTCAATGCGAAGGATTCATTTCTTGCTATGAGTCTGTGACTCCCACATTCTTTTGTTCAGGTATAATGCTTTGCTTTGTTATTTATGCCCATAAATCCGTATAGGTTCTTTTTTTCTTTAAACAAGAAATATATTTAATTTATTTTTTAATTTAAAGATATATACCTTAAAAGAATTGTTAAAAAAGAAGCATACTAATTATGTAGAACTATATGATTTTTTTTGTATTTGATTTGACTCCAATAGTAGTGTATAAGAAATAAACTGTAATACTATGAAGCAATTATTTTGAGTGAAATGACATAATTTAATTAAGAAATTGAATAAAATATGCTAACTTTTTTTTTAAGATTTAATTAAATTACACTTGATACTCTTGTTTTTTTAAAATTATGGTAGACTCCCTTAGATATTTTGATATATAATACAAAAATCTTTTCTTCAATTTATTTTTTGTTAAAGAATTAAGTTATTTTTCTACAAAACATAAAATTGAATTTATTTTCAATATGACAGTAAAAGTAACTAAGTTAATATTACATTATAACAAAAAATTATAATTTTATTCTTAATATAACAGTAAGAATAATAAAGTAATTTTATTTTTGGTACAAGCACATATTATATATTTAAATAAAATTAATGTAATTTACTTTAACAAATAAGGAGACATATTAATATTATGCAGATATAGAGTAGTTGCAAGTGAACTGACCAAAAGTATGTAAGGAGTGAAGAGAGTCCATTTAGTACATAAAAAGTTATAAATGAAAACAAAAATAAAAAAAATATAATTTTGTAAATGAAAAATATCTTTCATATCCTTACTTTAAGAAAATATTAAAAAGAAATAGATACTGTTAAGTGATGATTATAAAAGTATAATATACATGTTTAAAACAATTTTGAGAAAGAAATAATATCGTAGCATACCAAACATATTTTTTATTCTTTCTTTTTGTTTTATTCCCTTCTTCTTACTTACTCTTTCCCTTGTACCAGACATGGCTTTACACTTGCTCAAGATTACTCCTTCAAAGCTTTTACGGTGTACATCAATATAAGTTTAAAGTTTTTAATTAATTCATATAAAATTTAATTTAAACTTTTCAATCCTTAAATGTTTTATGGTGACTGAAAGTCTTGTTTAATTATCTTCCAAGTTCTTACAAGTAGACCTGCACATGCTCCGCATATTTTGGTATATTTAATAAAGTTATATATATATATATATATATATATATATCTCACGTTGATGAATTATATATAGTTAATGAGTTAGTGGCTTCCATAATACCATACACAAATTTACATGGTTTCCCAACTTATCACATGCAAGCACATGACCGATTTAGTCTATAATTGTACTTCTGCTGTGAGTCTTATGATTCTCACGTACGTTCTTTCGTTCAGGTATAATTTTTGTTTTGTTATTTATGCTCATAAATCCGAATAGTTTTTTCTTTTAATATATTCCATTTATTCTTTAATTTAAAGATATATACCTTGTATAGACCCCAAAAAAACTTGTTAAAAAAGAAGCATACTAATTACGCAGAACTATATGATTTTTTTGTAGAAGTACTTGATTTGACTCCAATAGTTGTGTATAAGAAATGAACTGTTATACTATGAAACTGTTATTTTGAGTGAAATGACATAATTTAATTAAGAAATAAAATAAATTATGCTAACTTTTTATGAGATTTAAACATGATAGTCTCTTTTTTAAAACATTATGCTTGAATCTCTCTAATATTATGATGTATAATATAAAAACCTTTTCTTCAATTTATTTTTTGTTAAAGAATTGATTTAATTTTTATATAATATGAGATTGATTTTATTCTTAATATAACTGTAAAAATAACTAAGTTAATATTAAATTTTAACAGAAGATTTTAGTTTGATTCTTAATGTAACAGTAAAAATAATTTTTCCTTCAAAAAAAATTAAAGTAATTTTTTTGGTACAAACGCATATTATATATCTAAATAAAATTAATGTAATTTATATTAACAAATAAGGAGACATTAATATTCTGCAGATAGTTGTTGCACGTTACCAAAAGTATGGAGGGAGTGGAGACATAGGGTCCCATGGAAAATAAAAAATACTAGTAAGGGATTATAGAATTGAACGCAGATGCTGAATCAATGAAGCCGAAGCGTTCCAGAAGGCCACGTTCTGTGAACACGTGAATATATGATGTGCTAAGGTGTCCCCGTCGTTGTATTCGTTGTTTTCTAGATTTAGTATGTCGTAGATGGGGGAGATGGGGGAGAGGACAGGTAATTACGAGATTTTGATATGTGACGACTGTGGGGTATTGCAGGAAGAACTTGACCCACACCTCACTTTGATCAATACAGAAACTCCCTACAATCTGCATCATCTTATTCTGCAATGTCTATCATCACCATGGCCTGTTACCCTGTTCTGCTTCCCAAACCAACATCCATTTCCTCCTCCTTTAATTCCAAGAACCTCCATTTCCCAAACCATATTCTTCTTCACTTCCCTCACACCTCAAAATTGAGTTCCATTTCTTGTTCTCAATCCTCGAATTCCACTCTCTCTCCTACTCGTCGTCGCCCTCCCTACATTCCCAACCACATTCCCGACCCGTTGTATGTTCGAATCCTGGATACAACTCTCCGCGACGGCGAGCAAGCCCCAGGTGCTTCCATGAACTCCAAGCAGAAGCTTGATATTGCACGCCAGTTGGCGAAGCTCGGTGTGGACATTATTGATGCGGGTTTCCCTGCTGCTTCCAATGATGACTTCCAGGCTGTGAAAACCATAGCCCAAGAGGTTGGCAATGCCGTGGATGATGATGGGTATGTTCCCGTTATTTCCGGGTCTTGCAGGTGTACTGAGAAGGACATTAGGACTGCCTGGGAGGCTGTGAAGTATGCTAAAAGGCCAAGGATTCAGACTTTTATAGCTACCAGCGACATTCACATGGAGTATAAGCTGAAAAAGACTAAAGAGCAGGTCATTGAGATTGCCATCAATATGGTGAAGTTCGCTCAGAGTTTGGGCTGCGATGACGTCGCGTTGTGTGCAGAAGATGCTGCCAGGTTCCCCTTTAGTTCTTTTCTCTTTTGGTCTACTATGTCTGGTCTATGACTATAAAGATTCCGTACGAATTTTTACTTGCAAATGTATAGAATATATGATGCAATTAAGGAGTTTCATATCCGTTCAGTCAATTTTTTGGTTAATATAGACTTTTTATTATTGCAAATAGATAGTTCACGAATTCGGTGTTTCGGTATTCTTAGGCAATGTTTCTATGGTTATTATTAGATTTCGGGGGGTGTATGATAAGTTGATCTACTATATAACCAACTTAATTTGTTAATTTAATTACATAGATTAATTAAATTATTGGGATATTTAATAATTATCTTAAAAGGTTGAAATAGTTAATTATTATCTAACAATTAGTTTTAAATTTTAAATTTTAAATTTTAAATTCAAGATGAATTATCTATTTTATCTTATTAGTTGGTTACCCGACCTTTTTCTAAGAGAGAAGGAGAGAATATATATATACCAATAAAAATATATACGTAGAGATTGCACAATGCACACAAAATATATGTGTGAATTTGAGGCATACTAGATGGCTCAAGCTATGTGGATCATACTAAACTATAAGTTTTGGAAGGGGCACTTCTATTACCAAACATAGGAGTTCAACTAGTAAGTTTGACACCTCTAGATTGCACCCTAACAAACTTGATGAGTCAACATCTAAGAAAGATGTCAAATATGATAAGGGACTTGAAATTAACTAGTCACAAACTCTCATATGAACAACAAGAGCAAGTTGTCATTAGATCCCTACTAGCAAGATGAAAATACATGAAGGCCAATATGACCTATTATAAAAGCATCAAGTCTTTTTAAGGACATTGGGTGTTATCTTGTGCTTAAGGGTAAGTTCCATGTGGTTGCTAAGACATTTGAGTAGGCTTACACGGTTGAATTTGTTAGGACCTCCAACCCTAAGCACAGAAGGTAAAGGTAAGAAACTATGGACCATGAAGCCCGGGCACAAAAAGGGATCTGGCAAGCCTCTTCGAAAGGCTAAACTTGATTTTACAAAGAACGGAAAGAACAGTGGCAAAAAGTGAGACATGACTAAGGTGGAGCACTACTCCCACCATAAGCTAGGTCATTTTACTTGAGATTACTCAAACCAAAACAAGGTAACACTATGCAATGAGTATCCTTACATTACTTATATCTTTAGCACAACATTAATGATTGATGTTAACTTCTAGTAAACAATTGATTTAAGGGCCACATACCACATAGCTAAGGACAAATGATCATTTATTAAGTACCGCTAATTACCTTTTAGGAGCATATGATTTTATGTAGAAATAATGCACCTATTGAGATAAAGGGAATCAACACGCAAACTAGAATTGCATGGTGGGTGAACCCTACTCCTATATTATTTTATACATTCTAGAAATCTGGCAAAAATTAGGTTCAGTTGCTTTTCTTTTTAGACTATATTTTAGTGTGCATTTCCACTATAATTGTGTATATATTGTTCATGGGACAATATATTATGGCAGTTTCCATTACATTTAATTCACTCCAAGACATGTGGTCCCATAAGTGTGAGGGCAAAGTATGGAGTCTTATATTTCACCACTTTTATTTATGACTATACTTGGTACAATCATATTTATTTGATCTCTTCTAAGTCTAAAGCTTTTGAATGCTTTAGACAATTTATGAACTTGGTTGAGAATCAATTAAATCTAAAGGATAACATATTAAGAATTGACCATAGATATAAGTATTTGTCAGATTAATTCAAGAATTTTTGTAATGAAAAAGGAATCATAAGACAGTTGTTGATTCTTATCACTCCATTACAAAGTGGAGTTACAAAGCAAAGAAATAGAACTTTACTCAAAATAGTTAAGATCCATGATGGCACTAGTGAATTTTCCCATATTCAACTAGGGAGATGTATTATTGATTACATCTTTTATACTTAACTTATTGCCTTTTAAAATCAATTACCTCTACACTTTATGAATTGTGGACAAGTAGAAAAAATGTTTTGAGTGTATTGTCACATTGGGGATCAATTGCTTATATGCATAATTCTTCCCAAAAATATGGAAAGTTGGGCCAAGGGGCGAAAGATACTTTTTTTTCCGGATATTTTAGACATCAAAGGGTTATGTTTTCATTTAGAAAAATAAAGACATGAATGTAACAAAACTCCAATCAAAGGATGTCACATTTTTTAAACTAGAATTTCCTAGCAAAAAGGATATTAATGGACTTGTGTCATTTTAAGAGATAGTAGACTGGTAGGTAAAAATAAGGAACAAGCAACTTCATCTCCACCTATTGATCTAAGTGGGAGGATAATACTTTGAGAATAATCCCTAAGAGACAAGGTTGTGTACGAGTAATTGAGGAGGTGTTCCCTAATGTCATTTTGAGATTGAAGAGGTATCATTAATAGTTACTCCTAAGAAATAAGATATTGATAGAACAATGTCATTTTAAGAGATAATAGATCAGCAAGTAGAAGTGAGGAACAAGTAGTTGTACCTCCACCCACTAATCTAAGTAAGAGGTTAATTCTTTCAGAGAATAATCCTTAAAAGACACGGTCATTTAAGAGTAATCAAGAAAATGTTCCTTAATGCCATTTTGAGATTAAAGGGACTTCATTAATAATTATTTCTTGAGATTATAAAGAGCTAAATTCAATTCAAGAGGCTCTTTCATAACCCACTATGGGAAAGTGGATAAAAGTAATGTAACAGAAAAAAGAACAAACCATGTTTGGGACTTTATTGATCATTCACTAGGTTGAAAGGCAATTTGGAACAAGTAGCTTCTCAAAATTAATGAATAGGTACATAGTTCTATTAAAAGGAGCAAGGTCCATTTGATGGCTAAGGGGTAAGCATAATTAGAGAACATATTGATTGTAAAAATACCTTTTCACTTATTATGAGTTTTATTTTGATTAGACTTATTTTGGCTATATTTGCCAGAATAAACTTGGACTTATATCAAATAGAAATACCACATTTCTTAATAGAGAACTAGATAAGGAAGTCAATATGGAATAACCTTTGTGTTTTGTTTATAAAGGTGAGAGCACAAAGTTTGCAAACTTCGAAGGCCTGTTATGGGTTGAAACAATCATCCAAATAATGTTATTTGAGATCTCATTAAGTAATCACATCTTATGATTTTTAAAATATTAATGAAAACCATTGTATGTATGTGAAATAATTTGAAATTAATTTAATAATATTATTCCTTTACGTAGATGATATACTATTAGCCAAAAGTGATCTCACTTTTATAAACATTATTAAGAGTCAATTTTTGGAAATGAAAGACATTGGTGAAGTAGAGTATTTCCTTGGAGTTAAAATCCAAAAAGGTCACTTTATCACAAGAGTTATATATTAAGAATATTCTCAAATAGTTTATAGGGAAAGATTGCAAATCCAAAAATATTCGTATGGTTAAAGGCCACAATTTCAACTTAGAAATGTGTCTTAAGACTTAATATGACAAAATGACATGAAAAGAGTCCCTTACTCTAGTGCAGTTAAGAGCTTGATAATGCAATGATGAGCACAGACTCTACATTCATTTTACCTTGAGTCTCATAATCCATTTTTAATCTAACTAGAGATTAAAACATTAGCAAGGAATTAAGAAGATGTTGAAACACTTAAGGGGCACTACTCATTACAAATTGTGTTATAAGGAAAGTGACTTATAGTTAATAGGTTACTCATATGCTAACTAAAATTGTGATTTAAGCAAGGACAAATGCACCTTTAGTTATGAATTATTATTGAACAATGATACCATTTCTTAGGGTAGCAAGAGCAAATATGCTTAGCACTATCAACCATAGAAGTTGAATTAGTTGCATGTTCTATAACAGTACAATAGGTAATATGACTAAAAAGATCCTTGAAACATTTAGGGATTTTTTGGTGGACCAATAGATCCAATTTTGTTATATTATGATAGCCAAGCCATAATAGCTTATATTAAGGGCTTTTAAGTATCACAATAAAACTAAACATATTAGCATAAAGTTTAATTTTATTAGAGATATTATAGCATGTAAGGAGATCACTCTACTAAATAGATGGTAGAGTTATGTGTTTTTCCTTCGTTTGAATGTTTTTAAGCATAATGTATAGACATATTTTTTTTTATATGAATGTGAAGTTTCTCATTTATTAATTGATTTAATAGACATATACACAGTATAGAAGTATGTTGTGTAAGTTGATTAGGTTAGCTCTCTCACACAAGTAACAGCCTTGGGTAGTTATGAGGAGCAAGTTAATATAAAACATCTATATTTTTTAGCATTAAGAAAGGTTGCTAAAAGACACTGAGTGTTAGGTAAGAACATAACATGATTGACAATGTTGCCATGGTAAGAGACCATGATGAGATCTAAAGAAAAACATTATATAATGGTCAAATTATGAGTACCCACCATCCATAATACCTGTAATTAGATGTAAGACCTCTTTCAGGCGATATGAAAGGCAAGCAGAGCAGAAGGACTCAAGTTAGGTCCAATGTGTACTTAGACTGAGATCTATAGTGTAAAATGAAGAAAATCAACCTATTCTCTTATAGAATAAGAGGTACACCATAACATGTATTTTATACTAAATGTGCTTATTGCAATTTTGGAAGCAAATGAATAAATCTCTACTTTATTGTTGTGTGAGTTTCAAAAAGAAACAATGATCTTTTCACTGATTGCTTTAGGACTTTGACAATATCTTAAGGTGATAGGTTAGTGTATGCTACTTTAATATATATCCAAAAGTTATGATAGTGTCACCTAAAAGAATAACGCTAGCAAAGCAACTAATTCTAATCTTAGTGATTCATGGGCAAAAGGAAGATTTTGTCAAATATATACATTATACTTGTATTTGAGACATGTTCACTATGAAGCTATTTCAAAAAGCATTATAAGCATGGACACAAGACATATTAGAGATTACAATGGTTGGGATCTGAGTAATTGAAACTTAGGAGGGATTAGAAATGTCATATGTAAAGTGTATATAGATAGATATAAAGCATCCAAGGCACATTGATGACGTATCAAATAAATAAATAAAAAGATTGTAAACCCTTAGGCTAGTCTTGAAAATGATTGCTCATATAAAAGCTCCAAAACATAGTGCCTAAGTGGTCGTGGCAAGGCAATTAGTATGAAAATCTAAGAAAAGATATAGAAATTTTTTTTTCAAATAAAACATTGTATGAAATTATCTTATCATAGACAAGTGAGATATGTTGTATTTGGGGTGCCCATGATAGGTTGACTATTATGACTTGACCTAATTTGTTAATTTAATTAATTAGATTAGTTAAATTGTTAGGATAATTAATTATTAAGATATTTAATAGTTATTTTAAGATAATTAGTTATTATTTAGTAATTAATTTTATATTTTGAATTTTAAATTCAAGATGGATTATTTATTAATTATATCAGTTGGTTATCTGATCTCTTCCTAAGAGAGAGGAAGAGAATATTTATACATAGATAAAAATGTATCCATAGATATTGTAGAATGTACATAGAAAAGATAATAGAAACTTCTCCTTTAGGATTTTGAATGTACTTTCTATGGAAATAAAGTAATGTCTAAGGTTATTTTGTATAAACTACAAAGGTCAATGATCATAAAGTGCAACATAGAGTAATTAGGTACAAAGTTTATCAACTATGTAATTCTTCTACTTTGTATTTTTATTTTGAAATTTTTAAAATTCTTCTCTCTAAAGTTATTAATATTGATCTTATTTTGTTTTTATTCTATTATTTTTGTTATCACAGTTGTTATAACTTGCTTTATTAAATCATATAAGAGTTTATGCCTTTATCACAGTTGTTATAACTTGTTTTTATTCGATTATAATTTTTGCTTTATTAAATTTAAACCTAATTTTAATTTAAATGTAATATTCAAGTTTATGCCTTCATGCTACTAGATCGAATAGGGGGTTTCTTCATCAATTTTTTGGAGAAGTTATAAAGGCTGGGGCAACAACTGTGATCATAGCTGACACTGTGGGTGTAACTATGCGAAGTGAGTTTGGAAAATTGATTGCTGACATAAAAGCCAATACCCCTGGAATTGAAAAAGTTATTATTGCAACGCATTGTCACAATGATCTTGGGCTTTCTACTGCTAACACCATAGAGGTATACCCAAATTTATGTGACTTTATGAGCACACTAAACATAAATTGCATTTCTTATCTGATCTTCGTTGCTTTCAGGGTGCATGTACTGGTGCAAGGCAATTGGAAGTAACAATAAATGGGATTAGTGAAAGGGCTGGTAATGCATCCTTAGAAGAGGTAAATCTTAATCTTGTATTCTATTTTGTATAGATGTACTAACCATTACTGAACAAAGTAATTCAAAGTTAATTTAAATATTGGATTTCTTTTTGTGATTTATATGAGTAATAATTATCCTTCGTTAGGATTGATGCTGATAGCTTATATTCAGCAACAATATGAAATGATCCTTTTTCATACCAAATCCCTTACTTTAAATGCCTCATCATTAGTAGTGCTATGAACCATAAAATTAACATTAAGATGCTTTTTTGCTATATTACGTCATAAATTTGTTCTCTCCTAAAAAGAAAAAAATTATGCTCACTTGGTAAATTACTACTAAGTTATACCCTAAAAATTTATTTTCTAATACACTAACATTTGATTATTTTCTTTATTGGTATTCCATATATACCCATTCTCTTTTATTAGTAATCTAGATTTTAATTAAATAGATTATCCTCCATTTAATCACATATGTCTCTCCTTTTTTTCTTATTCTCTTTTGACTAAAATTGTGGAAAAAGCTTGAAATCTAGTTATGCATTAGAAGATGACAAGGCAGTTTATAAGTATTTGGTAATCGATCTAAGCTTTATTATGACTTGTGATTTTGTCATTTAGGGAATGGTAGCCATTCTTTTTTGTTAATAAGATTATATAATCATTTGCATGTCACGAGACTTAATTACAAGATCATTATATAGAAAAAGGTTCTTGGGATTTATTAGATCCTTCATCCATTTTCTAACTACTTTGATGAACATGCACTAAAAAGTTTTGTATTAGTTTCTTAGTTACATAGATGAAGTCACATTAATAATAAGAACATAACTAGAATACTTCAAATATAATTAGACTTAAATTCAAAGAAAATTAGGGCAATTTGAATAACTAACAATCAGGAAATCTTGTCTTGTTATCATCCTTTTCCCTTTGGGCTCAAAAATAACAAGGAATATATATATTCTTGATAAAAGGGGAAATATTGTGATTTGTCCAATCTAGTTGTGCATTGGTTATTTGCTTTGTAATAATCTTTTAAAATATAAGATTCTATATAGAATTGTCTACATTGGTACACCATCACTTTCTATGTCCCCTGATCCTTTGGACATTGTCATTCTATCCTTATTTGAATTTGTGTAACTTAGTTATGCCTTTGCATCCTTGAGAGTTCAGACACTTATGCTTAAACTCATGCATCTAGCATATGCTAAATTTTTGTCTAGAAGGCCATTTTTGTCTCAAACCAAATACATTTCACAATGTTATATAAAGCCAAAGATTGATAGAGTGATAATCTAGCTATTGTACACAAATTCTATTCACTACCCTAGAATGGCTCCATGTTTAGAAAATTCCCGTGGTATTAAAGCCTTGTTCTACTAAGAAACCTGTAGTTTTCTACAACCTTTAAAAACAATGCATGTAAATGTTACCTAGCACCATTTCATTTTAAGAGCTTAATTTATAAGGAGAATGCCAAGAATGGTTTTATCAACTTCTTTAGCAAGCCACCTTAGTTGTCATTAGAGCACAAACCCACAATATCTTGCCAAAATTTAATCTAATTGTGAGAATGGGGAGCAACAAAGACCAAACTTTTAACCACTTGATAATAAAAGCTCTAATACTATATTAAAACCGTTTTATCCAAGAAGTTGAAGACAACTATAGGTAAAGATTGAGCTTTTCTAATATCTTTATTTATTATTTTTGCACCATTATTAACAATGAGGAAGGATAACAAATTAGTAGTTGAGAAGCCTTAGGTGACTAGGTATGTGATTGGATGCACCAAAGTTTGAAATCCAATATTTATCAATCTTTAGGTTGTAAAAATGTGAGGCCCAAAATAGATAAAGGTGAAAATACCAAATTTGGAGGTAGTAGAGATAATCTTAGCTTGAGCCATAAAGATATAGATCAAAGGAAACCCTACAAAGCATTCAGGGTTTGGCCTTTCAAAGCCAATAAAAGCACCAAAAGTGTAACTAAATCCAAACAGTAGTATGGAGAAAAATATGCCAAATAGGAATTGAAATTGAAAAAAATCAAAGTTGGAAAATATTGAATAAGGTCTGCAATGGGTCATTATGCTTGAGGTTAAAGGCTTAGGCTAAGAAGACCAAATCTCCCACATGCGTTTCATGGGTCAGGTTAAATGTTTAGCCTCAAATACAAATTTGCACTTGGCTCACTGATTGGTGATGGGACTTGGTAGTACAACTTACTAGCAACTTTTCTATGAGTTTCAAGGGGGATTGCTCTAAAACTACACCTTGAATAGCGATTGGAAAGAAGAATTGTCGTCGGACAACTAAGAAATAAGATGCCATTAGGAATGGGTACCAAAGTTTTTTCTCCTCTAGCTTTGATACCATGTCAAGAATCATGTTGTTTCAAAAACTTAAGTTGTTAAGAAAAGGCTCTTGTTAACATCTCTAACTTCTTTGTTACCATTCGATAACTCATGAATATTGCTTTTCAGAATTGGAACATAGCCTTCAAAAATAGTTTTGCATTCATTATACTTGTCAAATACTAAGTAGATATTTTTACATCTATTTTGTAGTGTTACAAAATCTTACCTAATATTTTTTTTCTCTCAAGGTTGCGATGGCCCTGAAGTGTGGTGGATATAACATCCTTGGTGGACTATATACAGGAATTAATACACAACACATATTTTTGACAAGCAACATGGTTTAATATTTAAAACTATTCTTTTTTCTTTTTGACTCTTATTGACCTTTATATATTGCTTTAATTTTCATAATATTTTTCAATAGGTTGAAGAGTATACTGGTTTGCATGTACAACCACACAAGGCTATTGTTGGAGCTAATGCGTTTTCTCATGAAAGTGGCATTCACCAGGTTGGTACAAAACCATGTTGCAATTGTATTAGGGTTTTTACTATTAACAATTGTAACTTCTCCTATAACATGTTTGCCTAATTAACTAATAAAAAGAAATAAGTCTTCATGGAAGCTATTTAGCATATCAACCTAAATTCAATATCAATTGCAAAATGATTTATTTATTTATGTTAAATTATAGAATATCAAGAAGGGGTGTTGTAAGTAGACTTATAGCCTTGCATGCATTATGACTTTACCTACAAGATGGAGTGCTGCAAGTAGACTTATAGCCTTGCATGCATTATTACTCTACCTACTATTATGTTGCTAGGTGACTTTTGCTTTTATCTTAAGGGGAAAATACGAAACCTCCCCCCTCTTTTAGAACATTGGATCACTATGGTTTTTACTATTATATTAGGGGAAAATGTAGAGCCTCCCCATTTGAATTTAGAAAATTTGTAAATAACTTTTTAAACTTTCAAAACTTGAAAATAGATCCCTTTTTCACACTCTAGTAAATAGATTCTTCTATTTATTTTATCTTTAATGTCATTACTTCATCTACTACTTTAGACTTTCCCATATTAGGGACCAATAAGAGATTGCCATGACAACTATGAGGAGTATGAAGTGGCATATAAGATAATGGCGTTAAAGGTGAAATAAATAGAAGAACCTATTCTCGTAAATATAAAAGTTAAGGAACCTATTTTTCAGTTTTGAAGGTTCAAAGGAGATTTTTGCATTTTTCTCTTAGCTTTTTACAATTTTTAGCAACCATATTCATATAATATTTTTTCTTAATTTGTTTTGTTTTAGGGTCTAATGTTTGGCCAATATGTTGATTGTAGGGTAGGATTATTATCTTCCTCATCTAAACTTATACGTTATGAAGATTTTGCATCAATGCCAAATTGCTAAGAATTTATTTAGCTTTTAAGATAATTTTGAAATGGCAATCATACACAACCAACCTTTTTAAATTTTGATTTTGTAAGTCCAAGCTAAATTAGGTCATTTTATGGATGTCATTTATCATAGAAATTATTAAAACTTGAGCACGTTATTTGATCTTGATTTTGATTTTGCATTAAAGGGATTTTTATCTTTCCATGGATCTAAAAAATCAAGTAATTTAATTTCAGAATATTTGTTCCTTGATTCTTGGGATTGAATGGCTAGCTTTGTAGCCATCTTTGCACCATTTATTTGTAAGTCTTTCTACCATAAAGTAACAATTTAAAGAGTTCAAAACTCTAAAAATCTTCATGGTATTAGAGCCAACTCTAACTTGAACCACACCTATTTACATACGGATTCTAAAACAATATGCCTCTCAAATTGGAAAGTGTAAAAAGTGGCATTCCTAGACATTTGAAGCCACCTTATTTCAAAACACACACCCCTTCACCATGTTCAAAAAGTTCTAATAAACTAAATCCTAAAATCTAATCATCATTTGATGTCCCACATGCCATCAAGTCCTGCTAAACTCCTATCCACATGTAGGCACATAAGAGTGCATCACACTATATTTTTTTATCATTATTCACTTAAAAAATACTCGACTTAACCTGTTATGTTGATCTATGGCGCACCTTTATTCTAACTAGCAACATCTATCCATAAAAACATCCTATAACACTAGGCCAACTCAAATTGTTGCTAGAAGTAATGTTAATGAAAGATGGACTAAAGAAAATATTGCTCTTTAAGGCTTATTTGCTCCTTGATTCTTAGGATTGCATGGCTAGCTTTGTAGCCATCTTCTTATTACATATCCATAAGTCTTTCTACCATGAAGTAATAATCCATAAAGATAAAAAATCTAAAAATTTTCATGGTATCAAAGCCACCTTTGGCCTAATCCATGCCTATTTACACGAGAATTCTAAAAAAAAAAAAGCCTTTCAAATTGGAGAGTGTAAAGAACAGCATTCCAAGTCGTTTAAAAATATCCTATTTCAAAATAAGTACCTTCTCACAATGTTTAGAAAGTTCTGATTAGCCAAACCCCAGAGTCTAACTTTATCTAATGTCTCATATGCCTTTATGAGCTATGGGGTCTAACCAATTGCAACCCACATGTTAGCATATGAGAGCAATTTCTGTGCCATCTTTTACTATCATTCAGCTATAAATACTTTACTCAACCTTTTCTATTGATATGTGGTGAGCCTGTACTCTAACTAGCAACATCCACCCATGTAAACTTTATATAACATGGGCCAACTGAAGTTACTACCAAAAGCAATGTTAAGGAAAGATGGATGATAGAAGAACATTGCTTTTAAGGCTTAAACACTACCTAAAAGCCTTAGTGAACTATCCATGGTTATATGGGAAATAATGAGGAAAAGTTTTAGGGTAAGCAATTTCAAGTCACTTCTAAAAATATTACTAGTGCATCTTCTTTTCTTGCTTAATTAGGTAAATTCTCTATGGTGTTAAGCAAGGAAGTTCATAAATCCAACACTTGGATTGTAGACTTGGAAGCAATAGATCATATGTCTAGTAATGCCTCTTTTTTGGATAAATTTATGTGTTTTTCAAATAACGTAGTTGTTAAAATTGCTAATGGGTCACTCGTTGAGGCTTGTGGCACTAGTGTAGTAAGAATTTTTTATGAATTGATCTTAAAAAATGTTATTCTAGTTCCGAAATTAACTTGCAACTTATTGTCTATTAGCAAGCTTGCATTAAACCAAAATTGCATGACCAATTTTTGTTATAATGGTTATGCTTTCCAAGATTTGGAATTGGGGAAGAAAATTGGCAAGGCTAGGGGATGCCATGGTTTATACTGCATAAGTGGACTTGAGAAGAGGAATAAGGTTATGTTTACTTGTACTCTTTTTAGTGTTATTGCATTATACGTTAAGACATCTAAACTTTCACTATATAAAACAAAATTTCCCTCAATTGATAAATAGAAATCCTTATAAATTCTAGTGTGAAATTTGCCAACTTTTCTAACATGTTAAGCACACTTATCCCTTTTATACTTGTAAGCCTATTTAACCTTTTACAATTGTGCACCACTAACATATAGGGACCATCGAAAGTAAAAATATAGAAGTGGTACAAAGTGGTTTGTCATTTTTAATGATGATCACACTCACTTAACTTTTGTATTTCATCTAAAATAAAAATCAAAAGTAGCAACTACACTAAAAACCTTTCATAATCTTATCTAAAATCAATTTAAAACTAACATCAAGGTTTTTATAATTAATAATGCCAAGGATTATCTTAATTTCACCCTTAGGTAATACTTGAAGAATCATGGCATTACATCAAAGTCCATGTATTAATAGCCTTCAACAAAATGAAGTATTAAAAAAAAGCCATCTTTTTGGGGCAAGTTGTCTTATAACTGCATATTTAATCAATAGAATGCCTTTTGAGCCTTTAAGCTCTCTCTTTCCTCCACAAAAGCCCTTTAAAACTTATCCAAATACTTAAATTATGTCCACAATTCCACAAAGGTTTCTTAGGTGCACATCTTTTGTTCATAAAGACCATAAAGGGGAAGCTTAATCCTAAGGTAATTAAATGCATTTTTCTTAACTACTCTCCTACCCAAAAAAGTTATAAATGCTACTCATTTAAGGTAAAAAAATATTACATTGCTATGAATGCTGCATTTTTTGAAGATCAACCATATTGTTCCCAAACACCTATTTAATAGGAGAATTATGGTGAAGAATGGCTGTTTAAGCATGATACTATAGCTAAAATTAATGATGTTCTTATTGTTGCACTACCTGAGACCTCTCAAATTTACTTGTCATCTCATTTTGCTCCTAATCTTAACCATACCCCTAACCAAACATAACCAAAGCCACTAAACCCAAGACCTGTCCTAATGCCATAAAACAGAAGGACATCATGGTATATTCAAGGGGGAAAAAATATCTCATGAATAAATAACAATGCATAGTAGAATAAAAGTGCATAGTACTGAGCAAAGCAAAATATATTCCCATATTCTAAGTCTTGATGTTAAGCTAGAAGCACCTACTACATTAAGGAAAGGTGTTAAGTTATACACCTAACATCTTATTAATCATTTTAAATCTTATGATAAGTTTTCACGAGATTTTCAAACTATTATGATTAATATCTTTGCTAAATGTTTACCAAAGAATTTTTATTAGGCTACAAAGAAACAATAGTAGAGATATGTTATTTATAAGGAATTGAATGCTCTAAAGAAAAGCAAAACATAGGAATTGATTGAAGTTCTCCAAGACAAGACACCTATGGGTTGTAAATAGGTTTTTACCATCAAATATAACCTAGATGGTAGTATTAACAAGTACAAAGCCAAGCTTATTGCTAAAAGGTTTACATAAATCTGTGGTATTAACTATCAAAAAACTTTTGCCCTAATTGCAAAGTTCAATACCTTTAAAATATTACTCTCTCTAGTTACAAGTTTAGATTAGCCTCTCCATTAGGTAGACATTAAAAATACACTCTTGAATGAGGATTTAGAAGAGGAAGTGTGCATGGAGATTCCTCTTGGACTTGAGATAAAAAGTAATTTCAATAAAGTATGTAAGCTTTGTAAATCTCTTTATGGATTGAAGTAGTTACCTAGAGATTGATTTGATAGATTTACAACTATGATAAGAAGCTATGGGTACATATAGTGTTAAGTAGACCACACTATATTTGTTAAGATTACATCTAATGGAAAATTTTGCATTTTAATTTTTTATGTTAATGACTTTGTCATTACAAGAGATCACAATGAAAGGATAAAAATATTGAAGAAGTCTTTTGCCACTGAGTTTGAAGTAAAAAAGTTAGGTAATCTAAGATATTTCCTTGGGATGAAAGTTTCATAATCAAAGAAGGGAATCACAGTATCTCAAAGGAAGTATACACTTGACCTATTGAAGGAAACATGAATAATGGGATGCAAACCAGCTGCCAGACCTATGGAGCTAACTTACAAGCTTGGTCTTTAGGGCAAAAGTGCCCTTATTGACACTAGCAAGATACCAACGACTAGCAAGAAAGTGTCTTTATTATTCATAAAGCATTGTAAACCAATTTATAAACAAGCCAAATGAGAAGCACATGGAGGCTATTTTAGAATCCTAAGGTATCTAAAAAATGATACTTGGAAAAGGTCTCTTATTCAAGAAAAGGACATAGAGGTGTTGAAGTATTCTAATATGCAAACTGGGCAAGAATGTCCACTACTAATTATTATACTTTTGTATGGGCAATCTGATCACATGGAGGAGTGAAAAATGACTAGTGGCAGTTAAGAGTAGTGCTAAAGCTAAATTTAAAGTACTAATTCTAGGCATATGTGAAGGCATTTGGATTCAAAAGGTCATTAAGAGCTAAAAATTGATGTTGAAACCCCTATAAAGATATGGTATAATAATATGGCCACTATCCATCATGATAAAATCATACATGTAGAAATAGATCATCACTTTATTAAAGAGAAAGTTGAATTAAGCATGTTGTCTTATATTCCTACCAATGCTCAAATAGCCAATCTACAAACTAAAAATCATGACAAGGATCAAGTTTGTGGAAATAACTTGTAAGTTAGATATGATCAATATTTACTCTCCAACTTGAGAGAAAGTATTGGAAATCATGGGATCTTTTGTTTGCTGTTATGATTTTATTTTGTCAATAATTAGTTTTTAAGTTAGTCAACTTTATCCTTCTTTTTTTATCTTTCCATGTATCTCATAGATTAGGGGATACAATTTCAAAATATTTATTCCTTGATTCTTAGAATTGAATGGCTAGTTTTGTAAGTATCTTCCTACTATTTATTCGTAATTTTTTCTACTACAAAATAACAATTCAGGGAATTTAAAACTCAAAATCTTCCCCCAAAAAAAACTTTAAAAGGTAGGATATTTTTTTGTTCTTGTAACAAATTAGAATTTCCGTTGATTTACTACGCATGAGCTACAGAAAAGCTTCCATTTCTCATTCCTTTTCTAGGAGAGGAAATTTTTTATCTTTTGCCAGATTTGGTGCATTTTAATTTTATGGAAGGCTTAGGTCTAAGCCCATCCCAAAACATCAGATTGTATACCTTTTAATCTCCTTTTTTTTCTCAATCTGTTTTGTAGGATGGAATGCTAAAACACAAAGGTACATATGAAATCATATCTCCTGAGGATATTGGGTTTGAAAGATCCAACGAAGCTGGTATTGTACTGGGGAAGCTTAGGTGTGCCATTTTCTAATTTTAGTTTCGAAATTAATGTCCGACTGAATCTTTAAAAATTTTAAGATTATCCTTTCCTAAACTTTGAGTGCTGTATCTAGCCTCTATATTTACTATCTGGATGACAAGAACTAAAATCTAATTTATTTACCTTATCCCTATGTTGTTGGTATGATCATTTAATACTTTAAGTTGGTAATGGTTCTTTAGGCGTTGTAATTTTAAGTGTGGCATAATTCTGTAAATTGTATTTAATGTGACCGCATATGTGAGAATTTTAGTTTGCCCGTGCATCCTCTTGATTCTTCGATTTATGTACTCGATTATAAAATATAGCACCATAGACAAGACGTCTTCAAGAAGCTCTCTTCTAGTATTTACTTCTTTATTTCCTCAAGAAGCTCTCTTCTACCAATAAGTGTGAAAAAATATATGAGCCATAGACAAATAGGACATCCTTTTAGCAATTTACTGTAGAGTGCTGGTGATATTGTTGATTTCTTATTCTCCTACCTCGATATGGGAGAACTCTTACCAGCTTTAGCCTTCGTGGCATTGGCCTATGATAGTCTGATGGCGATGGATGACCACGTGTCATAGATCACATATACTTCCGTGGGAACGCTGTAGTTTATTTTAGGATTACTCAGTCTGATAGTATTATGTGTTGTCTACGTCTTTGCTAGCTGACAATTAAAATGCTGCTACTCCAGGGGTAACTAATACTTACTATTGAAAACACTTGTTTGAGGCTCTATTAACTTTTAGGTTATTTGTAAGCCTATATGTTTATCAGCATTAACTAAAGTATTTTTTTTTGAAAAAAATTTTGTTTTTGGTTTTGTTAATAATTATTTCATTTCTTGTATCCACTGGGATCTTGTGCAATTAGTGTGTTTGCTCTTTTATCTTCTTTTAACACACATTCGTGCTTCTTTTGATGCAGTGGACGGCATGCGTTGAGAAAGCGACTTGAAGAGGTATACTTTTTTTTTTTTTTTGTGAGTAAGCTAATTATCTATTGAACACTGGACTGTGTGTTACTGTCGAGTTATTCTCTGTTGTTTCAGCTGGGTTATGAACTTCAAGATGAACAAATTGAGGCCATCTTTTGGCGTTTCAAAGCAGTGGCTGAGCAAAAAAAGGTAAATAATGGCTCTGGTTCTTACGTTGTACAATGGCTATTTTGCTTTGGCATAACTTGTTTGGAATCTTTGGTCAGATTTTGGTTTGCTTAGAAAATTTGAGTGAATTTTTATTGATTCGGCATTATTATTTGGTACAAAATGAAGATGGCAAAGTTTTGTGTCAATCTGTAGTTTTCATTGTGATTTGGCATATTTGGTTGCAAAAGGAGTTCTAGAATTTTTAAAGGTGCATTAAGTGGCTCTAAATGACTAGGGATTGGGCGCAAGGCATTGTTATCTTCTGAAGTTTATGTTTTCTCTTTCCTTCTTTTCTTTTCCCTTTTTCTGATTTTTTTTCTTTTAGGAGGCTGTCTTATCTTCCTCTCATGTAATTCTCTTCCTGCTTCTTTTTCTATATATATATATATATATATATATGTTCTAAGACTCAAACAACCCTAATTCAACTATATCAATTAGCCCAAACTTAAAAGACTAAAGGAATTCTTAATTAAAGATAGGAAATAAAACTCTTAATTCATATCCAGTATAAGTGCAGCACATCTTACGTTATTTAGAACTTAAGAGTAACTTAGGAGGGATGTAGAGGTGGAAGCAACAGTAGAATCAGTAAGTCAACCAAGTGGAAAAGCAATAAATGAACTGTTTTTGCTTCAAGAAACTCAAATGGAAAAACGCCGCTAATTTTTTAGGGCAGAAGTAAGCATATTGTAAGTGAATACGGGATGATAAAACTTCATCTTAATTTGAAATCTCGGAGTTACGTTTTTCATCATCATGATTATGTCATCTGACCATTTGCATGTGTGCCAAGGAAATCTGATGGATATTTATATCAAAATGTACATTATGATGAAGTGCATGGTTTTATTTGTTCATTTTTTACTGGTTAATGAAGTCAATGCCTTATGTAAGTGGTAATTCTTCTAGACAAGCGAAGTAAACTTCCAAGCATTGGTTGCAAGTAATAAACTATGTGATCATATAATTGTATAATTCTGTCCACAGGATATCTCCTAGGCTGTCTATGCATGGTCTCTTTCTTACCTTGTTGAAATTGTTTTTGCTTACCGTCGTCGGACTTCAATATCCGGTGTCCTCAGAGAGTTACCGATACTGACCTCAGAGCATTGGTATCAGATAAAGTTTTTCAGACAGAACATCAGAGAAACAGCTAATCGAACATTTTAGGTATGGTGAATTTGTAATGTAAATTGCTTTGTCATTCGGGGTGCCAGTGTGTCTTGTTCTCTCTACAGATTTATGGAGCAGGAATGGATGTCGCTGTTTCCAATGTCAAAGCTTATATTGCTGCACTAAATAAGATGTTGAGTTTCAAGGAAACACCAGTTGAAAGAAACCTAGTTTCTACATGAGTTATCATCAATCAAGTTCCTACTTGTGCTTTCTTGCGAACTGTGCAAAGCAGCAAATGTTCAAAAATTTCACTTATTGTGTAAGCCTTAAGAGCATAATAGAAACTGAGAGGAAGCATATAAACTAGAGAAAAAGTAATGGAAGGAAGAAGTCACTTTGATTCATTGCATTATGGTATTTATACGAGAGTTACAAAACACATTTTTCACTATAATGGTAAAAATACGAAAGTTGCAGAAATTAATGGTAAAAATACCACATTATTTGGTAGAAATGGGAATGGCAGACTTTTCAAGCGATCTCCGTGGAACCCAAATTAGATACTAAACATGGTTATGCTGAAAAATAATGAGTTTTAGCTAGCCATTGTGTCATATTTAAGGGTTTAGTCTTTCTAGAACACTAACAATATTATTATCTCTTTGTATCATTCAACTTTTTCATCCTTTGTTTTACTGTACTTTTTTTATATATAAAAAATATTAAGCTTACAAATTCATTTCACAAAATAAAGGTCTATCTTGCTGAACAAATGGCGACTACAAATTTTGGTGTTCCATTTGCTGGGATCACTATTCTCCGTATTGCTACAAGATTTTCCCCTAAAGGGGACATAAACTCTATGATGGGGATATAAAAAATTTATATTTATCACTAAAATAAAACCAAAAACTAAAAGACTTTCGAATTTGTCGTAAGCAGCAAATTGAAAGATTAGGAAAAAAATTTCTAAAGAAAACAAAAATTAGTCAAATGATTATCAAATTTGTCATAAAATTTATCATCACAAAACACTAAGAAAAAAGGAAGGAAACATCCTGGAGAGAGAGATAATGATGATAAGGAAGAAGACTCCATTAAAATGAAATAAATTAGAGTAAATTAATAATTTAATATTTAAAAAATTATTTTCTTTTTCAAATTAATCCTCTAGCCTTTGAATTTAGTTCTTAGAAAATCACTCTTTTTTTTTAATTTTATTTTTCAAGGAAAAAAAAAAAGCCTCTCAATTTAGTTCTCAAACATTTTTTCTAATCAAAATAATCCTTCTATTAGACAAAAATGAATCCTACCTATCCACATATCTAAGTGTTTCTAATCCCAAAGTGACGTTATTTTTGTATCAAAGTTAGATTTCAATGCAATAAAGAGTCACAAATACTTTTTGAAAAGACTATTTTAATTGAAAAAATATCTTTTTAAAAATAAATTAATAGATTTTATCCTTGAAAAATTAAATTGAGAAAAAATATTTTTTTAATAATTAAATTGACAAATTTAACTTGTTGGTCAAAAATAAAGAATAAAAAATTTATCTTTAAAAGATTAAATTAAAAAGAGAATGATTATTAAAAATTAAATCATTAATCTACTTAATAAATCATCTTTAACAGAGAAGGTGAAAAAAAACCAACCAAAAGAAGTCGACCTGAATTGGGACGCATGTCTTATCAAGGATTGCGAATGCCTCCTAACGGCCGAGGACCAAGTTAATATTCAAACGAATAAAAAAAGACAAATGCCGTCTCTGATTGCTTCAACTGTCCAAGATTTTTTCTTTCCCGCGTCATCGCCATATTCTATTAATTGGTGAGCCGTCGTTTTATTCTTTCCTTTATTCCTTCCCCACTATGCCTTCCTTGCATCCTTCCCCAAAACTGAAAGACCCCTACAAATTCAAACTCCTAACAAAATCCACAACTTGCTCTTCGCTTCTCATTATTCAACCACCATGCCTCTCCTACCCTTCCTCCTCTTCTTACCCTTCCTCACCCTCTCTCTCTCACAAACGCCCCCCAAAGGTACTCTCCCTAAAGCTATTCATTCTTAAGCTTCTAGTTAAAATTGCTTTGCGTAAATAGTTTCTGAGGAATTCATGAAACCCCCATATGTTCTTATTGATTGTGGAGCAACCACTGGGTCAAGCTATTCATTCTTAACTTTTTCAATTAAAATTGCTTTGTGTAAATAGTTTCTGAGAAATTCATGTGATTTCCAGGTTTTTTTATTGATTGCGGAGCAACCTCTGGTTCCGAAATCGACGGTCTCTCATGGCTTCCCGATTCGGGGTTTATCTCTACCGGTACACCCAAGAATCTGACCACCCCAGTTCTGGATCCCACTCTCTCCAGCGTCCGATCCTTCCCGCTTCAAATTAAGAAAAACTGCTACAATTTTCTGGTGTATCGCGGAGCACGGTACATGGTGAGGGCTACGTACTTCTATGGAGGAATCAACGGCCCTGATCATCCTTCCCCGCCGGTGTTTGATCAGATCGTGGATGGGACTTTCTGGAGCGTGGTGAATACCACAGAGAATTATGCACACGGGAACTCTACTTACTATGAAGGGGTTTTCTCAGCTCAGGGAAAGACCATGAGTTTTTGTATCGGGTCAAATACTTATACGGATTCCGACCCGTTTATATCGGCTTTAGAGTTGGTGATGTTGGGTGATTCCCTGTACAACACTACGGAATTCAGTAAGTTTGGGCTCAGTTTGGTTGCAAGGCACAGTTTTGGATACTCAGGATCCCCCATTCGGTTAGTGAAAAATGTTATTTTCCTTCTTTTCAGTCCTATCACTATTAAAGCTTTTTGTTAAATTGTGATTTGATGCTCTTTATGTGACTGAGCAGTGAGCATTAAACTTCTTATGAAATTGGTTTGGTTAGATTGTGGAGATCCTTGGTTTATAAGTTCTAATGCTACCTAGTTTGCATTATAATTTCTAGTTTGCTTCCTTAATCTAAGCTTACAATATTTTTGTGATTTGCATGAAATCCTCCATTGGAAATTTATTGAACACCATAGAGAATTTTTCTGGGCGGGAGATTATAATAATATAGAGAGAAAAACACCAGTGAATGAACATATCATAGGTTACAAGCTAGTTGAAGATGCTTGTAAGTTAATTTGGAGTACGGAAGATTGTTATGAATGGCATTGTCCCCAATAATAAATTAGAATTATCACTTTGGCCTTTTTTCCTAGTCCTGTTTATTTTTCTAATAATGAATTCATGGCATCACCAGGTATCCTGATGATCAATTTGACCGTTTCTGGGAGCCTTTTGCAATGAGTAATTCCAACAAAACAAGCAGCAGCAATGTTTCTGTTTCAGGATTTTGGAATCTTCCACCTTCAAAAATATTTGATACATGGCTGGGATCTGATCAATTGGACTCCTTGGACTTGAAATGGCCCCAAGCATCACTTCCAAACACCAATTACTATATTGCTCTATACTTTGCAGATAACAATGGACCGTCATCAGGGAGACGAAGGATTTTAAACATCAGTGTAAATGGTATAAATTATTACCGTAATTTGAATGTGACTGCAGCAGGTGTTGTTGTCTTTGCCAATCAGTGGCCTCTTTCTGGTCCTACAACAATAACGTTGACCCCTGCTGCCAGTTCATCCACCGGTCCCTTGATTAGTGCTGGTGAAATTTTTGAGCTGCTGTCACTTGGAGGAAGAACTCTGACACGAGATGGTATAGCTTCTGATGTCATATTTTATTTTGGTTAAGTTTGGATTACTTATAAAATAATCTTAGACCATGATACATATATCTAGTCACCTGGAAAATATGAATGTATTATTACATGAAAGAAAATAAATATTCCTCTGGTGACAATGCTACTTAACAATTTATGCCTAAGATGTTTTTCATTGCTTATCCAAATGATAACAATCAGGTAAATCTTCCAAATTTCAAATTGGCCTTGTATAAGTAATTTCCATGTGCAAATGTCCCAACCTTTCTAAGATATTCTATCATTGTTGTAGTGCCCTTGTATGTTATTTGTAACTATCCAATGTTTTTGAAATGGGAACTTTTCTTGACAGTTACCGCTCTGGAAAAGGTAAAAGAAAGCCTCCATAATCCTCCACTTGATTGGAATGGTGATCCTTGTTTGCCTCGCCAGTACTCATGGACTGGCATCACATGCTCCGAAGGACCACGGATCCGAGTAGTGACCTTGTAAGAATAGACTTGATTTGTTATACATATAGCATAATAATTTGTACTTTTAATTCTAATGCACTGTGTGAATGATTTGCTTACTCATGATTTTGTGTTGATTTCAGAAACTTGACAAGCATGGATCTTTCAGGATCTTTATCACCTTATGTTGCCAATATGACAGCATTGACAAACATGTAGGTTCTTTTGTTCAAATAAATGATTTCATGAAATTTAGGATATATATATTTCTGATAGGCAAATCATTGCCTTCCTGCAGCTGGCTTGGTAACAACAGTTTGTCTGGACAAATTCCTGACCTCAGTTCACTAAAGATGTTAGAGACACTGTAAGTTGTATCTTCTTTTTATCCTCTTGACTCTGATAAGATGATTTATCTTTTAGTTTATGATCAATCACATCATTGGCTATAGTCACTATACAATTAGTGACTTCGAAGGCAACAATTATATTATTGTTGTTTTTGGCATTGATAAGTGATTCATGTGTTCGAGAGCAATTTGCAATATCCAAGTGGTTGAAATCTGAGAGAACCTTATTTTATATATGGAACTCAGTATTTGTATTTTCTTATCCTTTTTTATTGTATTTTTAAGGCACTTGGAAGATAATCAATTCAGTGGAGAGATTCCCTCATCCCTTGGGAACATCAGCAGCTTGCATGAAGTGTAAGTTCTGCTTTCTTAAGATATATTAGAGAATACAATCAACTTGCTGTTCCTTGAAATTTGGTCCTCCACCCTTTCATCCCAAGTAGTTTCTAATAGTTTGAATTCCCTTTCTTCTGTAGAAAATAAAGTCTGCATACCTAACTGTATTGTCTCTATGATCGTCTCCCAAAGTTAGCAGTTCCTGTAAATTATGATTAGTAGGAGTTGTATTTGTAATATCTAGTACGATCTTGCTCTACATGTTTAGATTAAAGGGTATCAGAACAAAATAAACTAAATAAGATTTGGCTTTGGCCTGTTTTAGTAGGTGTGCTGTACATTATGGTTATATTTATGCATTTTAAATTGTAACTTTTATTGGTATCTTGTTTCTTCTTTTCTATTTCCATTTCCAAATTTTAACACAAAATGGCTGATCAGTAATTCATTAGCTGTCTTTATATGATGATGTAATTCAGATCTGTCTTTATCTGAAATAGGAATTGCTCATTTTCTGACAATAACTCAGTAATATCAGCTCACACGTTTTTCATTTATAAATATGTTTTTTGAAACTTGATTCCTATCCCTACTTAAGAAAGATCTACTAGTTACTCTTCAGTTCTGTAGCTAGTATCTAGAATTTTCTTCCTTTAGCTCTTTCTTTACCTCTGTGCTTTCAATTGGGGTTAGAATTTTGGAGCTCCTACATGTTGGATTACTGATTCATTGCCTTTTGCTATTGCAGATTCTTGCAAAACAACAATCTTACTGGTCAAGTTCCGACAAATCTTATAAAACCTGGACTGGACCTTAGGTAAGTATGAACAGTTTAGAACACTCATTCTTCAGGTCCTCCCCCCCCCCCCCCCCCCTTTTCCTCTCTTCAATTGTTCTTCTGTTGACTATTTTCTTATCAACAGGACTTCTGGAAATAATTTCTTATCACCTCCAGCGTCCTGAGCAACTCGCTCAACACATTCTGTTGCCAACATGAAGCAATTCCATTTGCCAAGAAATTTTGATTCTAATACTCTTTCATGTATAGATTCTTTGCCCCACAAATATGTTATGTTCTACTGCTTCTACTCTAACTTTTGCTGGAAGTTCTTCATCATCAACCCTTCAACTGAACATTGAAATTCATGTCAGCCTCCTCTTCTTGGAGGAGATAAGGGTTTCTTCTTTTGACTTGGAGAGAACTTTCTAATTTGTTGCCCCTATATGCTCAAGTTTGATTCTCAAGTCCCTTGTATTTGTATCTTATCCATGTATAGGCATTATTCATTATTTTATTGAAATTCGTTGGGATGTTCTTGCGCTGTTTGTTCTTCAAACATTTGTAATATATTTTGGTTTCTGTGTGGTTATTGTATCTTCAGTTTTGTCTGTATATGGCTTGACTATATAATCATCGACAATGTAATCCTATATCACTGTTCATAGTCGTTATTTCTTTTTACTTTCTTCTGATATGGGTTCCTTGAACCATTTTTCAATCCATCCCCCATAATAAGTTCTGTTTTAGTATTCATTGATCATTCTATACAGAACAAATTCTGTATAAGTATATCTAATCTTAATTTCAGCTTCGCTAATGTCATGAGTCATGACCGCTAGTTAAACTGACAAATAACTTTAAGAACGCACTTCACACTTGTAGTCAAAAGGTTAAAGACTTAACATATGTAAAATCTTCTCTCTCTTTACTCAGGCAAGAACTTTTAATGGTTTAGGTCCCTGTTCTATACTTAGTGTGTATGGATTTGGATGAAGTAATTTAAGGGAAAAAAAAATTTTAAAGAATATCCGGAAAACTATTTTTAAAGAAATTCTAAGTAAATTAATCATAGGCATGTTTATTCAAAAATGAAAAAGAAAAAAATTAAATACATCATCTTTTGAGTAAAATTTCTATTTCTTTTTTCCACTGCCTTTTGTAGTCAAATTTAAAGCAGACACTATTGGACCCCAACCCCTAGACCCATACCTCAGCACCAGACCAAACTTTGACCCTATGGCAGACTCAAACCCTAACACCAAGCGGCTATAAAAAAAATATTAAAATAAATTATACATTTCTTTTAATTTTGTTAAAATTACACAAATTTTTTTTATTTTCAAAACTAAAATAAATCTTTAAGTTTTGTTGATATTATATAGATTTTTTTTATTTTCAAAAAATATATAAATCTTTTTTAAAATAAAGAGTAAATCATACAAATTTCTTTTGAGTTTTGTTAAAATGACACAGATTTCTTTTCTATTTTCAAAATGTATTTAAACCTCTGATGAAATTAAAGGGGAGGTCTATGTCATTTCAATGAAATTAAAAAAAAAATCTATGTAATTTACTCCTTGTTTTAAAAAAAAATTGTGTATATTTTTAAAATAAAAAAATTTGTATAATTTCAACAAAAATCAACAGAGTTTGTATTAATCTTAAAAATAAAAAAGAGGTCCATATAATTTACTCAAAATATTATGAAAAAGTACAAGTGTAAACTTCTTTGTAATGAATAATTATCCAAACAAAAAAAATTCAAATGAACTTTCAAACCTCTCCATTCAGATTCAAGCTCAGCTAAGGCACTCTCATATCGCTCTCAATCTATGAAAAGTCTAGAGCTTATTAATTATAAGTGTCCTCTCATCAGACCTCTGGCTAAAAGGCTTCCCTGGGGACTCGCAGACTAAGAAGCTCTGCATCTAGCATGTGACATGACTTCCTCCTTCCTAATATGCAACCCAGAAAACACAACCAGAGAGATTAATTTAATTTATAAAAAAAAAAAAAAAAACTTCTAGAGATACAAAGAGAGTGCACAATCCAATATGACTATAGAAATCAGAATCTACATTGTAATTCCTCAGATCCACTCCAATTGACACTAATCTAACATGAAAACATAATTTGGAACAAATAAAAGAAACTAGGGAAATAAACTTATTTGAGAACTCTGAGGATCACACAATCTTAATCCTCAGATCGCTTATTTCCCTTTCTTAATTGAAAATAGAGGAGGCAAGGGACTGCTTTTGACCTGTGTGCAAATGGGCACGTTTATCATTGGTCTAATTCTTATACTAGCTGATCTTGTTCTCTCCAACTTCTTGATGCTCTTCACATGGTTCTTCTCTCTATTCCCTTCTTCTTTGGAAGTTATATCAGAAAGTGAGCTTGAAGAAGAGGAAGAAGAACAAGAAGAAGAAGATGGTGATAATACTGATACAGAAGAAGAAGAAGAAGAAGCACGTTGTTTCTTCAACCTTAGTAACTCTTTCCATAGAACAGTGCAATTAGGTGGCCTTGGAGATGGGTCTTCATCCACTATCCAATTCGCTTTACTATCTTCCTCTTTCTTCACCTCTTCTTCTTCTTCTTCCTCCTCTTGGTCATTTTCTTTTTTATCATCTTCTTCTTTGGCTTTGAGACTGATCTTCTTGAGCTTCTCTGAATGCTGCATCTGCCAAAAGGGAAGGAGCTTCCCTTCAAAGAAAAGTTCATCAGCAGTTAACAATGTGTTGTTGTTGCTAATCACATTGGTTGAGAGGAACTCAAATTCTGCATTTATTGCTCTTTCTCTTTTCTTTTCTGTATCTTTTTCATCCTCGGATTTTGGACTAATGGAGTTGAAGTTGTTTTCGTCTAAGAATTCTGCTTGGAAAGAAATGCGAGGGCTTGAAGGTGCATCAATGGATCTTATGGTACCCTGAACAGTTTCTAGGGAGACCATATTTTGTGTTTTTGGGTACACAGTGATGATATTTGTGATTTATAAAGGAGAAGAAGATGCTTTGATGCTTCATCTACTATTAGTCTCTCATTTGGACTAATTCCCAAGTTGGTTTCTAACAGATTTTTATTCTCATTTTGGTCACTCACCATTCAAAATCCATCCAAGTTAGTCTCTCTGTTAGTGAAGCACTAAGTCTGCCAACCGATTGGCTGAAATTTAACAATGTCACGTCACAGAAAATATGTCATGCCACTATATCCCTAAGTAAAGTCAACATTTCACAAGTAGGAGGACTAATTTGAATGAATTTTGAGTTTGAGGAATAAAATGAAAATAAAAAATTGTTAAGTAAACCAGATCAAACAGTGAGACCATAAAAATCAAATGGTCTGATAAACCAAAAACAAATGACATATGGCTCTGTTTAATATATAGGGAATTAGGGACAGCTCACGGACACCTTGGGAAGTAAAGACAAAAGCCTTTTCATGTGTGAGGCTATTGCATGCGATTCCAAACCTCAGTGTGTGCATGCTTTGCTTTTCTGTTTCTTATTTATTCCCAATTTCCCTGGACAAGAATGAAAAGAAGGAAAAAATTTTCAAACTTACGGATGGCATTGCCAAGTGCCTTAATAATAAGAGAAACTAGTATGGTTAAAAAGATATTACAAAAATAATTATTTTTATACTCCCTTAATTATAAAAGGGAGAGAATTTCTGACTGCGGTGAAGTTTATCTTTAAAGCTTGGAGAATTATGCATGTAATAGGGTAATTAAAATTTCATGAAGAGAATTAATATCCCCATTGCTGAAATGAAATGAAATTCTTTCACATTGCTCAGAAAGTTCAAAATTGATCTATTAGATATGTGTGTGTGTGTATTTATACTCTCTTTGCATAAAAATTTGTCATGTTTTGGACTCAGATATTGATGCTTTCTTAACAAATAAGCTTAATTAAGGTTGCTTATTATATATCAAACAGGCTAAGTAATGAATGTTAGGACTATGACTCCTCTCTCCCTTCCATGAAGGGATTATAATTAAGATGGAAGGAGCCCCAAGCATGTGGCCACATGAGAACAGCTTCTTGCCATGTGACAACTGGGGTTGAAGATTTTCTAAATTACCATGAAATGACCAATTCACCCTCTAATTAATATTATTAGACTTGGTAGAGTCTCTTATTTCTCCGGTGTGAACAGGGGTTTATTGTCCAAAAAGGGCAAAAAGAAATTGTGGATACCATGTCCAATCGACTAATTCTTGAAAATGCTTCCAATACGATTTGAGCATCTCTAATTAAATCCTGACAGCTAATATATATAAATCTTTCGATGATTACAGAATGCTTGCTTTTAGTTATAAGGCAATTCTATCCTTGTGCCTTCTGAGGTCTCCCTAGAGAAATTTTTAGATAAATTCGCATAGAAAAAATAGATAAATGAAGTTAATCATGAGTGGACAATTTAGCATGTTAAGTAAATTATTAGTTTTTAATATGTTTATTTGTTATTTTCTTATTAACTTTTATAAACTGAGTTTATTTAAGAATTTCTTATAATTGAAGTTTTCAATAATGTTAAATGCCAGCGATCCAATAAAAGTATAAGACTAAGTTTAAACATGTGATTGTCATTAGTTTAGAGGCCTAATGATGCAGTTCTTTACCAAAAGAGTTCTGTCATATTCAATGAAACTCAATAATAAGTATTGACCTTTTCTAACATGTAAGACAACTCAAGATTGATCATTTCATCAGTTAATAATGCACTGCTTTCAGTTGTTCAAAGTTCTAAAAGATTCAAAGGGCTTCATCTAAAATTTGAGAATAGCAGGCTACGTGGATAGCATTTTTAAGCTATTCAAGTAACTGTCATCAACAATTGAACAGCCTCAGGTGATTGAGAATTCAAGTTCTCCATTACAGCGTATGCTTTCTCTCATTCATGAAGGAAGAAAGTAGCAATCTATGAATCTAGGAAACTTTTAAAGGGAACTGTGTCTGTTTCTGTTCTGATATGTTTCGAACACTTGCATATAAAGACATGACGCAAATGTTCAGCACTTGAAATTTTCTCGTGTTGTGATGTCAACATCCATATTGTGTCCCGTATTCACGTCAGTAGGTAGCAATCAATTGTAGAAATGAGTGTTGTCACATGCATTTTGACCAGTGGTATCATTCGAGTAGGACCCTTGAAGAATTGAAGTTGCAGACAAGAGTGAACAGTTATGTTGCTAGACCTTAATAGCACCTCCCATTTGAGCTCATGGAATTCTGATCCATGTGTTGTTTCAGGGGAAAGAGGGACCACTGATTTCTCTTGTCCTTTGGTGCTTTGGAGTTTGCATAATAGGGGCTGAACTGGTTGCACTGTGCAAAATTTACGATGAAGGAACCTCTACTGTCCATGGTAAAAGATACCCATAAGGGACAATGCCAATGTGGTTGAACTGTACTGAGATAAAGGAAACATATACAATTCTATTAAGTAAATGAGGATTCAAGACAATAGCAGCTGTATATAACGTCACATTTGGTACACTAAAATGATGTTTGTAAAAAAGTGAATAAGAATGAGAATAAATCTTGATAGAATGAAATTATGTGTCTTATAATCATATTTAGTATAAGAAAAAAAAAACTAGAAATTTCATTCTTTTCTTATGTTTGGTTAGATGAAATAATACAATAATAAAAAAAAGTTGAATAAATTACTATAATATCCTTAATGTAAAATAAAATATAATAATTTTTTTTATTTTTAGATAGTAGTGATGGCGGTAATTACAATATAAGTAGTGACAATAATATTAGTGATAATAACAATAATAATGATAATAGTGATAACAAGGCTTTTTATTTATCTAATTTTATAATATAATTGGCCTTTCTTTTTACCTTTAGGATGGATTCCTCGTTCCTCCAAATTATGAAACGTGGTTTCGAGGAAAGTCATCTCACGCCATTAACCAAACAGTATAATTGAAAGAATTTCTTCACCTTCTCCTTTTTCATCGGTCCATTTCTACCCACCAAACCGGCCCTGAGAAAAATCTTTTATGGTGTGGTGGTGACCCTACATATAGATTGGGGCCAATCGTACGGAGGTGAGATCAGCAATAATGAAAAAATAAGATTTTAAGTAGGCTTACTTAACGAAGAACATTCATGTGAACATATTAGATAACATTTTCATTGGGATTCGTTTATGATAGGATGAAGTGTGTCTACTTGTCTTATGCTGCAAGGCCTTTGGTTCATCTTTCCTTGGTTATGATATCTGAGACGTCAAGAGCCCTGTAAGATGTATGTGTTTTGGTATATTAATATTGGGAAAAAATGCAAAAATTCTTTTTGAATGTTTTGCCATTTATAAATAGTGACATAAACTTTTAAAATCAAAAAACATTTCATTCAACTTTCTACATTCCATGAAATGGATACTTTTATCTATTTCATCCTTAACGTTGTAACTCCATATATCACTATAAATTTTCTCCTCAATTGATCTGCTAATCTTTCATATGTCCCTAATGCCACATATTCAGTTCAAGGCACTACGAAGAAATTGCATACAAGGACACAGTGTTAAAGGTGAAATAAAGAAAAGGACTTATTTCTTAAAATGTGAAGTTGAGAGACATATTTTTTAGTGTTGAAAGTTTATGGGATTATTTACAAATGTTTCAAAGTTCTTGAGGGACTTTTGTATTTTTTTTTTTTTTCCTTTAATATTACTATGTCTAGTATTCTATTATAATTCAAGATACCAAAAAATGTAAAACAAATATTGCTTTGAATGATATCTCATACCATCAAAAAACTATAGAGATCTCACTTTTCTAAAATTTTAGTTTTATTGACTTAAATATCAATTGTATCATTTTCATAAATTTTTTTTTATTTTTATGCTAAATGTAAAAATCTTAAATATCATAATATTCTATATTTCCTATACCAGATATATATATTAAAAATTTTAGTTATATTATACAGTTAAAATTTTTAAAAATATAATTTTTTCTCATAATTAGAATTTTCATTCTTATAATTATAATTTTTATCTTTTTATCAAATCTTAAATCCAAACCAAAATAAAAAGTCAAAAAAAGCCAAAATAACGTCGCTGCAGGCCGTGCAATAAATCCCCTTACTGGTGTAGATCTTTGTGCTTGACTATGACCAAGTCCGCATAAAATAAACTGGGCTGTGAATTGTCAAGGAATTGAACTACATGGACTTGATCATCTTCTTGACTTTAAATTAACAATGTACTTTTTTGCCTGTTGGTTGTTGCCCTGACTATTTTTTAGCACAAGCTTACCTTTTGCTGGTCTTTTTTTTTTTTTTATGTCAATAAGATCAAGTTTTAAGTAATTTATTTTATTAAACTAATGGCTTATGAACTGCAATAAAAGATTATTTTTCTCTCCTAATTACTTAACAAACTAGTTGAAAGCTCACATAGCCATTTATGGATGATTTGGACTTGCTCAGATATGATTTTGTTTCTCAAATGACATCATTTTACCTAATTTATATTATCTTGTGGGATGGGATGAAATTTGAGATTTCTGGCAAAATGATGTTATTTGAGGGAGAATAACACTTGAAGCAAGTCCCAATCATCATTTAATGATCAATTGAATTTTTATTTATGCCATATTAAATATAGCTTGTCAAGCGATCGTAACTTTATTTAATGTAAGACACTATTTTAATTGAACAACTAAATTAAAAAAAATTTATCTTTAAAGGATGACTCGTAAACTTAACATTAGACAACATTGGTCCCAAGCAATTCAACTTCTTTTTTTTTTTTTCGTTTCATAGGCCTTGAGAAGAGAAAATATTGGGAACATGTGGCTGGATCCATTGAGTCGGCTTGCAGGATGGAAGACCATGGCTCTCTTTTGGCCCAATACATATTGGCTGGATCCACTGAGTCGGCTTGCAGGATGGAAGACCATGGCTCTCTTTTGGCCCAATACATACGATCTTCTTCTTCTTCTTCTTCTTCTTCTTCTTCTTCTTCTTCTTCTTCTTCTTCTTCTTCTTCTTCCTACGATTATTATTACTATTACTACTATTACTATTACTACTATTATTATTATTAAAAAATAAATTACATACATTTTTTTAAAATTTTGTTGAAATTATATAGACTTTTTTATTTTCAAAATATATACTTAAGTTTAATTTAAAATTTTTTAATTAAAATGTCATCCATTAACTTAAATATATATTGAGTATTTTTTTTTAAGAATTAGATGTCATCCAAATATACACAAATAAAAATAAAAAATAATAGATTTTGTTTTCATTAAATTTAACAAAGCCTTAAATTGAGGGAGGTATTCTAGTTAAAAAAATGCATTTTGATTGATAAAGGATATTTTAGTAAAAAAATTTAAAATTATACTAAAGTGTAACATAATTTTTTTGTTTTAGGAGAATTATTTGTATATTTTTTAAAAAATTATATAATTTTAACAAAATGCAACTGCTACTACCACCAAATGCAGGTGGATTTCCCCTCAATGGGTACAAGATAGGAATCATGCTTTTCGTCTTATAGAGATCTCATTTTCATAAAACTATTGGTACATTTTTTTTTATATAATTTAAGTATGTTTCACAGAGAAGGTTAATTCAGTATTAATTTTTTTAATTATCCCTATTAGCTAAAAAAATATTTAATTTAATTAATTAAGAACTAAGAACAAACTAAAACTATAATTGACTAACTTTAGATTAATTAAAGAGCTTTGGAATTTGAAATTTTTTATTTATTTCCTTAACCTGAATACAAATTAATTCTTATAATTGAATTCATTCTAAATGACAAATTCTTTTTTTACGATAAATTATAAATATGCATGCTAAGTAATGTCCACCATCATGATAACACGCTTAATTCAAACCCATTAAGCACAAGGAATTCCTATGAGCCTACATGTAGTGGCTCAATATGTATGCAAGTTACAGATTCTCAAGCACTAGTTATATGTCTATATAATCATTACTTAATTCTATTGTTCTAGTAATCCTTTATTTTATTCACTTTTAGTTCTTTTCACAACAGATCATGTATATAAATAGTAGCTAATCATTCGTATAAAATTTAAATAGAACAATAGATTAATGCCAAACAAAATTAATATAAGAGAATTCCTAATCAAACTTATTCTATAAATAAATCTACTCAAACCCCAAAAAAAAGATTTAGCTACTCATAACAATAAACAAAATCTTAGAAACTAAATTAACAGAGTTCATAATAAACAAAAGAAGTTGATGACGGAAAACTAATTAATTTGATGACAACGATCTCAAAAGGCTCTCCAACTCTCCAAAGATGCAACAGCATTCTTAGAGCCTTTTTCTCTGGATGTTGCAGGGGGAAAACTGTCATATCTAGTGTGTTTTAACACTTTGCACTAGGGTTACACTTCATCCTTCTAAAATTGTCCTTAATTCTTTGAAAAAAGAAAGAAAGAAAGAAAGAAAGAAAGAAAAACACTTAACTTACTGCACAGCCAAGCCACATAAAACATGCCTAATGGCATAGGGGACTGTGTTAAAAAAAGAAAGAAAAACACTTAATTTGCCGCATAGCCAAACCATGTAAAACATGGCTAATGGCATTGGGGACTCTGTGAACTTATCGAGGGATGCACAGTATAAGATTTGAGGTAACATAATTAGTGTAAAAATATTGCATGTATATATATATATATATATATCTCCGCCCCCCTCTCTCTCTCTCTCTCTCTCACCCCTATATTGATATTTGCATATTTATACTTTATATTATATTTATTTTCAATGATGTATTTAATTTAGGAATATATTGTTTTGAACTTGCAAAATTTTATTTAACTACTATAAATTTTATTTTATTGTAATAAGATTATACACACACACACACATATATCTCCTCGTATCTCTATGAAAAATAAGGATGAGAGAAATTTGTCCCTTGCAATGAAGAATGGAAGGAGATGGGAAACCCATTGCTACCCTTTATTATTATTATTATTATTATTATTATTATTATTATTATTATTATTATTATTATTATTATCAAAAAGCATTTTCCAGTTTTTCTTGAACTAATTTTTTTTTCAAAACAATCTTAAAAATGAACATTTTACATCAATCAAATATATTTAAAATTCTCCATCAGAGATTCCGACAGCTGTTTGTGATGCAGCTAGCACAATGAATCAGCTCCGCATGCTTTACGTGACTACAGTGTTATTTGACTCGACACTGGTAGAGTGACTTTCTATAAATATGCGTATGCAGATTGGGAAAGACAAAAGTAACAACTGACAAACTTTCTTTGGGTTGGGTATTTGGAAGTGTTGGATTCATCACAATGACCTTTGTGTTCGAGAATAGGAGTGAAGACATTGGTAGTTTACTTATAAGAACTACTATATCTACCAAGGAATATTCAGATGCTAGCCACCACCACCCTATCATCTCTAATTTTAAAATAGAAATGCTCATTGGATGGGAATTTCCAAAGGTGATTGGTTGGAAGTGTAATACTGATGGCTCGATGAAACTCGGTGGAATTAACAGTGACTGGCTGTGTAATAAGAAACTCCTCGAGAAGCTGGGGCCATGGTTTCATCTCAAAATGTTGAGGTCAAGTTCTTTGTGGGGAGCTTTGGGGTATACTTTCAAGTATGCAGCTTGCTTGGGACTTGGGTATCAAAAAACTCTGGCTTAAAGCTAACTCTAAAGTTGCCAGCTTGTTTTGAAAGGTTGTCATTCTCAGCACCTAATGATGCATTTGATTACTAGGATAATAGGTTTTCATCGAAGGAGTTGCGATGTTAACCTACCCTCAGAATTTTGGGCCTTCGTAAAAAAATCTTTTTAGAATTTAGGCTAGTCGATATTTAATTATGTAGATAAATCAGGGGGAAATCGTATTTATTAAGGGACAATGTTTATTCATATTTGGTTTATGGACACTCTGTTACGAAAATGGGATTGGAAGGAAAGTCGAAGTGTAAAAAGGAGTAAGATTTTATTGACTACAAGAAAGAGATGAGTTTTATCATTCAACAGGAAATAGGAAGCAATCTTACCAGGTTCTCAATTTGCTTTACGATTTTATCTGGTGCTAGCTCATTATAGGATACTCACGAATAATTATAAGACAAATCAGGATCTCTAAATTTGAGGAAGGGATTTCATCATCTCTCGACTATATTTGCTTCTTTACATGTTTTTATAGTACAATCACTAGAGCATGAAAACTTCATATGATAGTACAAGTAGGAAGTAGAAATGATATCAAAACATTCACTACAAACAAATTGCTTTTAGTGGCGACAATTATCATCGCTAAAAGTCAAAAAGTTGCCACTAATGAACTTATAGCGGCGACATAATGTCACCACTACATTATGACTAATACAAATGTAACAAAATGTATTTAGTAGTGACTAACAAGTTGCCACAAAAACATATAATTAGTCACAAGCAAAATCACCACTAAAACAAATTTAGTGGCAACAAACATTGCCGCTAAAACCAATTTAGTGGTGTCAAAGGTCACAACTAAATAATATTAAAAAAATTAATTTTTTTTAAATAAGAATTGTCATTAAAAATAATCATTAGTGGCAACTAAATCGCCACTAATTACTAATGTTTTAGTGGCGACAAGTGATTATTGCCATGAAAAAGTTATTATTAGTGGCAATGTGTTGGTGTCACAACTAAAAGATTATTAGTGGCAAGTTTTGTTGCCACTAAAATTTATTAGTGGTGGAATTTTTATGTTGCCACCGAATATTTATTTTCAACAACATGATCACTTGCCTTTGAATGTTGCGAAAATTCTTTAGTGACAACAAATGTCACTCTTAATGGTGTCAGAAAAAATTTTCAACATCTTATATGTAATTAAACAATATTTACCTAAAAACATAAAATTCAAATAATTATACAAACAACTTCAAAGGAATAGAAAAACAAATAGTGAAATAAGATTATAACACCTATAACTAATCACATCAAAATGAAAGAAAAATTTAATTAAAATCAACTCCATATTCATAAATAATTTGTATATATACAAAATTAGCTATTGGAAAACTAAAGTCATAATCTCTACATTCATTGTTAATAATTGTTCAACTACTTAAAAGACTCTTCCATGGACTCAATATGCTCCTTCATTCTATGGAGCTCACTCTACCTTAGAAAAAGAAAAAGAAAAAGAAAAATACATTATTAAATTTAGTTTCAATAATCACGTAGACTAAAACAAAATCAACACCAATTTAAACACCAAACAACATTTAAGTTCAAGCTTCAACTTATAGCCAATCTTAAATTAAAGTTCAGACTAATAAGAAATAAGTAGTGCCTTACAAACATACGACCATTTATCTAAGTTCATTAAGCTGATGTAACACCATATATTTCTAGCTCATTTTATAACATTCCCATACTTTACATTCATAGATTCCATGAAAGAGTAAGAAAAAGGAAGTAAAATAATGCATTTCTTTGCGTTGCGTCATGTATGAAAATTCCATTCAGTGTTACATGGACCATGTGAGCTCATACATCATATTTTCATATTTAATTATATGAATACAACTCATTTGCTTCATCAAAAGAGGCCTACATCTCGTGGAATTCAAAGGGAAGCATAAAATGCATATATATTTTGGCAAGATTTTCCTCTTTTCTATCACAAATTTTGAAAAATCATAACTAATTCTAAAAAAATCAAAATCATGCGTTATTTACCATTCTGGGAAGCTACATATGTCTACTGTATGCTACAAATATGTCCAGACTACAACATCTAGCACAGAAGATGTTTAACATTTGAAATGGTCCAGAGGTTAGGCTGTCCACTGGTGCTATCACACAATTCTGCAGCAAATTTAAAAAATATCTAATTAATTCTACAAAAATCAAATCCATGCAAATAATACCAATTTAGAAAGCTGTGGATGTTAGCTAGAGGGAAAAAATAATCCTAGACCAGTTCAGGTATGCCTAGATCTCGAAATTCAATCAAACAGTAACTGAGGTCAGCTGAAGTTTCTGATACTGGATATATTCTTTAAAAATTCATATCTCCCTCTTTAGACATCCAAATGAGGTGCTTCTAGTTGGCACAAGTCACAGGAATGTCTAGTTTGATTGTATAATAATTCGTGACAATTGGACATCATTTGAGGCCTGTGTAACAGATTTTATTTTCGAACCAATATGAACAGTGACATTACCAAAATCAGAAAATTTTTCAACTTTGAAAATTCATCAAATATTCTCTAGACATCCAAAAATTCTATTCTTTAGCTTTCTAAAAGGCTCTCAACAAGCTCTAATTTCATTCCAAATCTTAGATCAAGAAAAGCTCATTTGGATAAAAAGTGACATAGGATTCCATTATAGTCAAATTTTAGCTCCATATAGGATACCAAAATATCCAAATGGCTTTCCTTAGGGTTTGGCACATCTTGGGCAAGTCTAAAAGTATAATTAGGACTTATATGATCTGCCCAAATGATCCCAAACCTCATACATCTCATTTTGGCTATTCCACTTCCATTCATACATGAAATTCTATAATGCAAAATTGCCATTACATGACTAAAATGTGCATTTCCATTCATATAACCTTAGCTGTCAATTATACATGATACAATAGCATAATTATACATGTTCATAAGTCATAAGTCATATACAATCATAGATGACAACATTTATCACTTTGATGACCTTAAAAAAGTAAATTTTCATGCATTTCAATGTCATGCTCTCATCTTCAAGGTAGTTGGCTTCCATTACCTTGCTCTCTTGGTCCACCTTGCATGTTAGAACATTGAAGAGGAGGGGATGAGATTCAAAGAATCCCAATAACTCTTCTCCTATTCAATCGTACATAATGAATGTAAAACAAGTTTCATAAATGCATATGTGGTCATGTTGACATGTACAAACATTCAAGAGGCATTTTCATCATTTGAGAAAATCATACATAGCATACAAAGGCTTGCCAAGTAAGTGGATTGGCCTCACCTAATTTCTTATTGATGTTGGACTTGCCTCACCTATTCTTTAAGAGATTCTTAGACTCAACCATACTCTTGGGAGTCCATCTCACTTTTGGGAGACTTTTTACTTTGTCTTAACCAATCTTAAGGGTCCTTGGCTCATCCTCACCATGGCTAAAGGTTTTTGGTCTCACCACACTCAAGCAAATTAAGGCAAACATCATAAACATTATTTGAAAAATATAATGCATCATCATGGTACCATGAAGTAAGAGCTCATGCTAGAACATTTTTCATGGCTTGAGATACATATACACACATTCAAAGACAAGTAAAGCAGGCAATCATGCATGAGAGAAGGTGGAGAGAGTTACCTTAGATACAATTACACACTTTTTCTCTTGAATCCAAGCTCCCTCTTTCGGCCATACACACACAAAAGTGTAAGGATGATTTCTCTTCGCCTAAACACAATTTATGGAAGCCAATTAAGTTCATGGAATTAATTCTAAGGCTACATAACTTGCTTAGACACTAGGTTGATCTATAAACCTCATTATGGTTCTATAATTGCACCTAATGAAGTAACATCTCTCAAATAAATTCTAAGCTCCATTTCTTTCTTTCAAATACGATTCTCGACTCCTTTTAAGCCTCTTGAAGTCATCACACAATCAAAACCAAGAGCCTAACTACATGTTGCTTCTTTAGGTCATATTATATAACATAAGACACTAACTCATTCTCTAAGCTTCTTAAATTTTTTCCAAGACTTCCTCTCATATTTATTCATCATATATAACTCAAAAATAAGTTTAGAAAAATTTAAAACTTTCCCTATGCACCTAAACCTAGCTAGACCAAGACTATGCATGATTTTGGCCTCCTTAGACTTTGTTTGATTTTCTTGAAGGAGGAAGCACATAGGGAGACTTCTAAGGATCTTAGGAACTCATTTAAACTCTCATTTAAACATAGGAATCAAGGTATCAAATCAAATTTGGCAAAGAACATATGAAACCCTAGACTTTGCATCTTAAATTTTCATGGTTATTTGTTAATTTTCTTTGCATATTCTTAATCTCCACGCCCTTTTTTCTAAGAATTACCTTTAGTTCTAACTAAAAATCAAATCCTCTTAGGTCTTCTCTAGTGGGGCGAAATGGTGGAGAAGGGGAAGAAAGGGTATCAACCATGAAAGAAGAAATTATCTTATTTTCTTGCTTTTTTCTCACTTGAATCTTCCTTTCTCTAAGTTCCTCACTTCAAATCCAAATTTTCCCCTAAGTTTCTTCCTTAAAACAGATTTATAAACTTCATTTTAATCAAAGGAAACAAAGAAGAATGGAGAAAAGGAGGTTTGGATAGAAGAAAGCATGAAAAACTACCAAATTTACTTACCTTTTTGCTTGAACTTCTCCTCCTTTTCTTCCTCCTCTTATGCGCCTCATCCCTTAGGGTTTTCTCTAGTTTTTGGGCAGAGCTTGATCAACCAAAAGGAAGGGGAAGAAGGGTGCCACTTATATATAAAGGAGGAAGAAGAACTTTTCAAAAATTTTCATTTTGCCCTTCGTTTTTTGCTTTGTTTTTGAATGAAATTTTTTATATATAAGGTAGATGCGTTGAATTTGAATGATCTTACATTCTATGAAACAATTAAAAAGGGCTAGTAAAATTTGAGTATATGTAAATATGTACTAGCTTTATCAAGAGGAGGATTTCCATTTATTTAAATGGTTTTATGAGAATTTTTTATAAAGAATATTTTTTATCATTTATAATTGGGCCTCAAAAAGTACATTCTTAAAATTGTTTATAAATTATATACATATTTTTTCTTGGTTAATAGTCTTTGAAGTATATTTAACATTTTGAAACCAACCTGACAAAGGCACTAGTTCGTAATTTATTAATTTAATTGTAGTCAAACCATAATCAAATTAGTGATAATTATATATATATATATATGAATATTTTAATATAATAAATAATAGTAAGCAAATATTAATAAATGTTCAAACATTTTATTATTGATTATACATAAAAACAAATCAAACATAACCTAATATTTAAATTTAGTTGACTTTTCAATTTTAAAATTTAAATCTAACATCACTTATCTATTGATAAATATAAACATCAAAATATTGATATGTTTAAAGCCAAGATTTTATAACATCTAACTATTGAATACATTAATTCACTATTATCTTTGAAAAAAATTATATAATAAAATTTAATTAGTCCTTAAAGCAATAAAAGTATGTTAGTTGACAAATATCCAACCCAAAAATTTATAGGCTCAATACAATAACAACAACAATAATAACAACAAAATCTTTTTTCATTGAGTGGAGTCAGTTATAAGGATCAATCGACGTCATAAAGTTCTAACGTAAATCATATTTTTAGACAAACTATTTAAATCTAAATATTTTTTAATAGTTGTTCCTAGTTTTTCTTGGTCTTCTTATACTTTAGACTATTGGACTACTCTCTACCTGATGTACTTTCCTAACTAGGGTTTCTATAAGTCTCCTCCACACGTGCCCAAACTATCTAAGTCATGATTTTACAATCTTTTTTACAATAGGTGCGACTTCCACTTTCTCTCTAATGCATTCATTTCTAATTCTATTTTATTTGGTATGTTCATTCATCCAACGCAATACTCTTATATATGCAACATTAAACTTATTCTCTTGTTTACTTTTTATTACTCAACACTCAATTCTATACAATATTGCAGGCCTAATAGTTATGCGATAGAATTTACTTTTAAGTTTGAATAGTACTCTTCTATCACAAATAACGCTCGAAACACTCTTCCATTTCATCCACCCCACTTAAATCTTATATTTTACATTTTCCTCTATTTTTTGTCATGTTATATGATAGACCAGAGATATTTAAATTATGTAACTTGTGATATAATATGCTCTCCAATTTTCACTGCTACACTAGAACTAGTACATTTCTTATTAAACTTATATTTCATATACTCAATCTTACTTCTACTTAAACAAAACCCATATGCTTCTAAAGTTATTCTCCACTTCTCTAATTTCTCATTCATTTCTTCCCTTAATTTTTCAACTAGGACTATATCATCTGTAAAAAGCATGAATTGTGACACTAGATCTTAGATATGTTTAGTGAGCACATCCAAGACTAAATAAATAGATAAGGACTTAAAGTTGACTCCTAATGTAGACCAATAGTTATCAAAAAAAATTTTGTAAGTCCACTTTTTGTTATAACCGTAGTTGTAACCTTATCATGCATATTATGAATTGCTCAAATATAAGTCATACGAACTCCTTTTTTCTCCAGAGTCTTCCATAAAACTTCTCTTGGCACCCTATTATATGCTTTCTCTAAATCGATGAATACCATATATAAATCTTTCTGATTCCTTCGATATCTCTCCATTAATTTTCACAACAAATATATCGCTTCTATGGTTGACCTTCCTAGCATAAAACTAAATTGATTCTCAATAATTTGAATTTCTTACTTTAATCTTCGCTCAATTACTCTTTCCCATAATTTCATAGTGCGACCCATGAACTTAATTCCTTTATAATTTGCACAGTTTTTGTATATACCTCTTGATCTTATAAATAAGGACTAAAGTACTTCTTTTCCACTCATTCGGCTTTTTCTTAGACCTTATAATTTTATTGAATAACTTTGTAGCTAACTTATATCTTTCATACCTAAACCTTTCCATACTTCAATGGGTATATTATTTGATCCAATTGCTCAGCTATTCTCCATTCGTTTTAATGCTTCTTTTACTTTTGACTTTCGAATTCTATAATAGAAAGTATAATTTTGATCATTTGCTTTAGTATCTAGCCTATTTGAGTGTAATAAAATCTTGTACCGTTCATTAAATAGTCTATAAAAATAACCCTTCCACCGTTCATTGATATCTTGTTCTGTGACTAAGACTCTCCTTTCTTTATCCTTAATGCATTTCACTTGGTTCACTTCTCTTGTCTTTCTTTCCCTACTTTTAGATACTTGTAGATAATTCTCTCTCTAATTTTAGTACCTAAAGATTAGTATAATCCATCAAATACCTTAGCTTTCGCTTCACTCACTGTCTTCTTAGTATCTCTCTTAACTACCTTATATTTTTTCAATTTTCATCGCTCTTATACAGAGACCACATTTTATAATACTCTATTTTAACCTTAACCTTATCTTACATACTTGCATTCTATCACTAAGATTCTTTATCCATAGATCTAAAGTCTTTCGATTCACTAAGTATCTCATTTGCCACCTTCCTAATCGTTTTAACCATCTTATTCCATAAATTGTTAGCACTTCCTTATGCTTCTTAAGATTCTTCCTCTAAAATCTTTCTCTACAAGTTCTTTTCTTTATCCCCCTTCAATTGCAGCCACTTAATCTTTGACATCCTATCTTGTCTTTTACTCTTTACTCTCCTTTTAACTTAGACATCCATAACTAAAACTCCATACTAAATAGTCAAGTTCTCTCTAGGTATAACTTTGCAATCTATGCAAAGTTTTCCTTCTGATTTCCTTACAAGAAAGAAATCAATTTGAGAACATGCCCTTTCACTTTTATATATAATAAGATGCTTCTCACATTTTCTAAAATAAGTGTTAGCTACTATTAGATTGAATGTTAATGAGAAGTCTAGAATAGTTTTATCCTCTATATTTGCTTCTCCTAAGCCATGTCTTCAATGCGTACCCTCGTAACTTTTAGATGCACTTCTCATGTGACCATTAAAATCCCCTCCTAAAAAATCTTTTCTTTTAATAGTATTTCCTGAACTAAACATTCCAAATCTTTCTAATACTTTACTTTGTGATATTCTTCTAACCATACTTGTGGTGCATAAGCACTAATAGTATTAAGGGTTTCCTTTTTCACTATAAAGTTTAACACAATGATTCTATCTCTTAATCTTTTTACATCCACCACACTATTTTTTTTAAAACTTATCTACAATATACCTACTCCATTTTTAGATTTAGATTTACTAGCATACCGAGTTTAAAACTTGAGGTATCTAATTCTTTCACTTTTTTCTCCTACTCATTTGATTTATTATAGATATATAAAATTAATCCTCCTCCTAATCATAGTATCTACTATTTTCATTGACTTATTTGCAAGTGTATCTATAATTTAAGTTTCAAAACAAATCCTACTCTCATGAACTAACTTCTTTATTCATATTTATTCACGAAAATGTGGGAACTCTTGCTCATTTTTCATTGCACCCAGGTGTCAATGTAGTAGCTCTTGCTTATTTATCACTGTACTCAAGCTATACAGCGTATTACTTCTAGCCAACGACCTAGCATTACCTCTAATATATTGATGATCTATATCATAAAGATTTGACAAAATTTTACGTTGGTTATAGACTGCCTAACATAACCCTCCTCTTTTTTTCGGACTTGGGACCGATTATAACAAATGATTTACATCAAAATTTAGCATAGGTAGAGTTAAATTATAGGCTCATTATATAAGAAATTTTTTAACTATATTTATATAAAATTATGCACTTTATTAGTCTTAAAGAAAACTTGACAAGAGAAAGAGTTTGTTAAATAAATTTGTGCATGTATTCCATTAAGTTTCTACAAGATTAGATATACAAAATATACAATAGACTAAACTCACAAAAGGAAATAACTTAACATAATCAACCTAAAATTAAGAGATTATTCTGGAGTCAAGAGTCCACCTAATCAAATATGATAGAATATAAATGAGAAAAATAAATTACAATTAATACAAATAAATATATTAACACCATTCCTTAGACTTAAGATGGGGGAGAGGAAACTAACTTGAGTTTGTCCACCAAAATCCAAAAGTGGCTTAGATGATTTGACTTAGTGAATAAGTCAGTGGATTAGTCTAAGGTACTAATAAAAAGCCAATGAAGAGCCTTACCAATAACATGCTATCGATTGAAATTACAATCTATCTCAATATGTTTGATATACTCATGGAAAACATCATTGTGAACAATTTAAATGATACTGCAATTGTCACAATAAAGTTCAATAGGAGAGGTTTATAAAAGGCCCAAATTAGCAAGTAACCATAAAAGCCAAAGAAGTAGTGTCTATAAGGCACAATATTTAGCTTCAGTATTAGAATAAGCTACTAGTGCTTGTTTCTTGCTATGCTAGTAGACAAGAAAGCCACCAACAAAAATGCAATAACCAATGGTAAAGTGACAATCAATAGAATCACTACTTCAATCAGTGCCAGAGAAAGCACATAAAGTAAGAAAGGAATTGGGAGAGAAATAAAGATAATAGAATAAGGTATTTTTAACATATTGAAGGATGCGAATGACAATTGCATAGTGAGTGGTACAAGATGTTACTATAAACTAACTAACAATGTGAATGGCATAAACAATGCCAAGACGTGTGATAGTGAGATAGATAAAAATGCCAACTAACTAATAGTAAAAAGTAAGATCCTCCAATAAGGTGCCATCTTGAGAAGTGAGCTTTATGTTGGGTTCAAGAGATACTTAATCTTACGATCAAATAGATGAACTTGAGAAAGTAAATCAAAGGCATATTTAGCCTAAGAAAGAGATATTCCATTATTAGAAGATAACACTTCAAGACCTAAGAAATAATTCAAGTTGCTAAGATCTTTCATTTCAAAGTTGTAACCAAGAAAATGTTTGAGTTCTACAATGGCCATTAGATCATCATCTATAATAATCATATTATCAATATAAAGGAGTAATAGAACAGTCCTATCATCAATCTTGTCAAGGAAGAGCGTAGAATCATGACGACTACAGAAGAAACCAAGCTGATTAATAGTGGAGCTGAATTTAGCAAACCAAGCCTGGAGGACTTACTTAAGACTATAGAGAGGACAATGGAGTCTACATACTTTGTTGGCTAGATTAGCATACCTAGGAAGGGGACATGTATAAACCTTTTCTTCTAAATCACCATTGAGAAAACATTTTTGATATTTGTCTAATAAAGGGCCCATTGCCAATTTGCAATAATGGCCAAAAGACTGTGAATAGAAGTAACGCAGACAACAAGAGTAAATGTCCTCTCCTAGTCAATGCCATATTTCTAATGAAACCTTTAACAACCAAACAAACTTTATATATTTCCACAGAACCATCAGAATAACTTTTGATTTTATAAATCCACTTGCAACTGATAAGAGTCTTAGTTGAAGGAAGATCAACCAACTCTCAAGTGTGAGTTTTATCCCAGGCTTGTAACTCATCATGCATAATCTACTACCAATAAGAGTCACTAAAAGCTTCCTTATAAATAAATACATTAACACACCTTATTGTTAAACAAAGCATTGTAGTTCTGTGGATAAAATGCCAATCCATTTCTTAGAGGCCCCATGTTTACACATTGCATGTGACCAATTTTAACTTGCAACCAAGAGATGGAATTTCAAATGGGCCAATTTGCATGGAAAATCAAGTAGTTTAACCTAATTTTTATTTGTGTTGACAGATTTTTCTACAAGTGAGTTTGGAATGTGTTCAAGTTTTTAGTTGAATTAGCTAATATGAGTTTTTTTTTTTTATAACATTGAGAATATTTAATTTTGAATTAAACTCATATATAGCTTTAACCGTAATTTTAAAAAAAAAAAACTAGCTACATGTGAATGAACAGATTACAAGTCTAATTTTATTTTATTTTTAAAAAATGAATTTGAAATTAGATAACTTTCTATTTGAAATAAAATTTAAAACTTGCCCGAATATCAATTCTACTTGTTCTATGTAAGGTAATTGCACAGTTAAGCATGAATATTAATCAACTTTCACTATTCAATGACTATCATCCATTGCTTATAAAAGGACACCTTATTTCCCCCGTAGGGATACGCTTCTAATAGTATATAGCAACTTGAATCTTTCAACCCTTCACTACTCAAAATAATTGAGTTAAGTACTGAGTGCAACCTAAACACTGTAAATGGTATGTTTCTAATAATTGCCTGATCACCAGGGAATCTATATCTTATCTTTAAAAATAGGAAAAATTAAAATTTAAGATTTCAAAGGTAAAGATATTCATATTAATTTATATTAAATTTTAAAAATTTTAACTTAAAGTCTTAAATTATAATTTTTGTATACAGTTCAAATTTTTTAATCTAGGATCTTTCAAAAAGAATTTTAAATTTTAAATTCATTTAATATAAATATTTTTAACTTAAAATTTTAAACTATAACTTTCTTTTAAAAATATCAATTTACGACCTCACCAAATGAATAGAATCGAAGAAAAGGAGGGAGTGATTTTCATCACGTATCTCATATGACGCACAAAAACGTGGCATTAATTTTTATTCTTTTTTTTTTTTTGTTGGTATATATATATATATATATATATATATATAAATAAAAGAGAGAGAGAGAAGAAAGTTTCCAAACTGCATATACGTGTGGATATGGTTTGACCCCATCGGTGTGTGTGGTAGATTGCGCATGCAACTTGGCTGTTCAAGTTGAGAGACATTAGAATTCATTTTGTTCAAAGTTTGAATGTAACTCAGCTAGAAAAGGACGCGTGTGATGCACGGTTATGACTTATGAGAGAACAATAATATAATATAATAAAAGAATATATAATCTGATACTTCTTTAGGCTTAAAAAAAAATAACAATGTGCTTAGTAGTTGGAATTATATGCGTATGATTAGTTTCATAAAGGGTGTTCAAGGCTTAATCTAACTTAATTATATTAAATTAGATTAAGTTGAGTAAAAAAATGTTAATCAAGAATTAGTTATGTTGGCTAATATAGTAACCTAATTTGATGGCTTTAATGTTTTTTTAAAGCAAAATTCAAATTAATAGAGATTTATATAAAAATTTTATTCTTTATAAAAACAAAATGTAATTTTATGGAGATTATATAAGAAAATATTTTTTTAAAAAATTATTTTACAATTTTTACCAATTTTTTTTTAAGAAAAAAAAGCTCAACCAACCTGTAACACCAATTAGACAAAATCGGGTCGAGCACAAATATTGGGTTTAAAATTTAAAATTTGGTGTAAAACTTGGTCAAACACTAAATTAGGCAATGCCCAACATGAAGCTTGTGCAAAAGGAAGAAAATATACAGCCTTAAAATACTTTTGTGCACAATCAATGGTTGAGGATGTGACATGATGAAGAGGCCTTGTTTTGAGAAATAAAATTAATTAATATAATAGTATGAAATCGAATAATAATTAATTAATTAATTACACACAGACACAAATACTTACAGATGAGAAAATTATTTTTGTGGACCATCCTTGATTAAAGATCTAACATGATAAAGGTACATATAGTTTGATAGATAAAATTAATTAGTAGAGCAATATTAATTTAAAAATGGTAATTAATTATATGTAAACATAAAGGTTGTAGATATGATAACCTAAGACAAATTGTTAAATATTTATTGATCAAGAATAAGAATCTTCTTTCTACTTTTAATTCGTACTTTAGAAACAACGATGATGATATATAATTGTCCATGAATGAATACCGAGTTGGACTAAATAAACTAACATTTGAAAGAAATTAACTTTAGCTCTTACTTAGCAAAATATAATGTCAAATGGAATTGTTTTCTACATCGTTTGAAAGGTAATTTTGCATGTGAAGGCAGGGTCAGATTTAAGAATGAATAATGGGGGGCGAAAATTAGAAGAAAAAAAAAAGAATTAACAGGCATATATATATATATATATCTAAAATTTTAAATTAAAAAGTATATATATGGAACATGTTTTCTTATAAGTTATCAAAGTTAATATGATTTACAATCCTTAAGATGTTGCCAGACTATTCTTTTAAAAAAACTGTTCATTTTAGTCTTTCCTATAGTAAAAACCTTTCTTATATTATCATAAAAATAATGTAATTAATCCGCAAACATCATGACCCAATAATATGTATATATATTCCAAACAAGATTATTTTAATTAATAACAGATAATAATCTTAATTAAGAGAAGAGAAAAAAAGGCGCTGCAAAGAGAGTAGAAAGTGAGTTGGTCTTTAAGTGCAAGAGAATTAGACGCAGCTAGTGGGTTGGTCTTCAATGTCATAGCACTTGTTTTTTTTTTCGTTTTTTTAATAAATTATTTTGTTATGAAAAAATAGAATTTGATTCCTTTTTATAATGCGAATGAGAGAGTTGGCACTTTTGCTGGAGAGGATGTTGATATCATAGAATGATTGAAAGAGGAAAGGTATCACAGTATTTCAAGCTTTGGATGAACACTTGTGATTGTCTCATTGAGGATCAGTGTGAGGCTGCAAGTCTGAAACTTGTTTTCTATGTGAAGCCACCCTAAAGCCAAGCACATGTTATATGAAACTTGTTTTTACATAAAACTGGTCAACTGCGCGGGGCAAGTCCGTCTGTGTATGAAGGTGTTATTACCATTATAGGAATGATAATTTTCTTACCAATTACTTTTTGAGATAACTTTTACTCTTAGCTCATGCTTGCCTAGCTAATTGACTAAGTAATTAAGCTAATACTATTGCACAACCCCTTAGCATTCTAAGCACCATTACAAGAGCACCGACCTTCAGCTTCAACACAAGATTTGCGACGTCTTACATTCTTTTGCTGTTTAAGAATTTTGCTATGTATAAATTATTCATACTATCATCAAGGAAAATAATGAGAGTGTTCATTGGTTCATTAGACTTAAAAGAACTTGTCATGACCTGAACTAATTGAATCGAGTTGGATCGAGTCAAAAATATAAATGGACAAAACTTTAAAAAAAAACTATACTGAGTCAGATCAAATTATGGGTGAAAAAATGTTTTGCCAATTTGGCTCAATAGTTATTTTTTTTAATTAATAATATCTTGGGGGCGAAAATTCTAACAAAAAATTCTTTTTATTCTTATTTCGTTTGATTTCTTTATTTTTTTTAATTATTTTTATCATTGACGTATATGTTTACTGATATTTTTTTTGTTGAATAATAAAAATGCACTTATTTACTTAAAACTAAATACACTAGTATAGTTTATATTTTGCTTGATAATACCAAATTATTTTTTTATTAAAATTATTTTACTAATAAAAACATAAAGATTTTAAAAGCCAATTGTTTTGAAACATATGTCTATGAATTTCCAAAAATATATTTTTAAATTGTAAGTATCAATTCATAAAAAAAAAAAATTAGTCTGAGTAGCCCTAACTTGCCCTAGTCCAACATAAAACTAGATTAGGTGGGGTCACGAATATAAAAACAAGTCTAATATCTTAATTGAGCTCGATATCGAGCCTACTAAATGCCCAACTCTCCCTGCCCATGAATAATCCTTAAAAATAATCATCTATTGGTTTGGCAAATGAAATGATAATCTTTCAGCTTATATAGTACTCTATAATTAATGTCAAATCCAATAATTCTCCAACCAAGGTTGGTTTTAACAACATATTAAAGTTGTATAAATAAAAAATTGAAATGCTTTAGAGGTTATTTGGTATACAAAGTTGTTAAGTATGAAAATAGAAAAAAAAAAAAAAAAAAAAAAGAGGATGTGAATAAAAATGACTCTTGTACTTCACTAAAAAAAAAAAGTAATAAAAAGATACCAACACTATTGAATAATAATAATAGGAGTATAATATATATTATATAAATTAGATAATCTTGTTTTTTATAATTTCTATTCCTATTTCTATTTTCTTCGACCAACCAAATGTTTTAAAATCTTAGGAGCCATTTGGTATACAAAATATTAGATATGAAAATATAAATGGAACGAAAAAAATACATAAAATGAATGAAAAATTCTCTGTCTTTAGTTAAAAAAAGTAATATATTCTTTTTTTTTTATTTGGCTACCACCTAACTTCTTAAAATCCAACTAGTTAAATTTGTGAATATCTCAATCATTAATGAAATATCACAATTTTATAAAAAAATTTTATATTATATATGGTTTTATTTCAAGATCATAAAAAAAATATTACACATGAATACTTAAAAATAAAATTTCATTATTGCTTATAAATTGTTTACAATTAACTCGTTTAATATACTAGCTAAAAATTGTCCTAATTTTTTTTTATTACATAATGAGAGGTGAGGGGAAGGGATGGGGTTCGAACCCGTGATCCTTTTTCTAGGGGCAGAGGGCATTGTCACTGTGGGCCAAGGCCACTGGTAGAATTGTTCTAATTTTTTATTTAATTGAGACTTAAAGTTTGAATTTAAATTTAATTTATTTTAAGTGAATAAGCTTAAATATATCACAGGTTGACTAAATTAATGTGTGGAAGAAAGAATGGAAATTGGTCCCTCTAAATTAATGTGTCACATGATTATTGAATATGTTGTTTTAGATCGTTGTCACATTAATCTACAAGTCAAAAGTTGCAATTTGCAAACTACAAAATCGAACCAAATCCTTTTCATCTAGCTGTATTTTACCAGATTTCGCCTGTTAAGATTCGTTATTTTATTACATAAGTTATTGTATTAGTTAATAATATTTATTTTCATGCATAACAAGTCAAATTCATTTTTTTAATTTTTAAGATGATTTTGAGCCAAAACCCATTAGTATATGTTGTTGCTTTTTTTTCTTCTTTTTGTGGGGTGGGTTGGGGGCGGGGGGAGAAGGGAATTGGTTACATAGTTAAAGTGACTCGGCCGTAAAATTGAATGTGAAAACTTACTTTTGGTTTTTGCCTTATGAGTCAAAAAGCGGAGACGGGACATAACTTAGAAGAAGGTCTTCCTAAGTACAAAAATCTAGCTAAGGCTAGGATTGAAATCCCCATGATTCATGAATGACAGAGCCAAAAAATTTATAGATAGAAATCATTTTTGAATTTAATAATAATGAAACATGCAATCTATATATTGAAATAGATTGACAATAAGAAACTATTAAAAAAATTAATTACATCTTAATTAGAATTTTTCGTTAAAAGTGATAAATAAAGTATTAAAGAAACCGTAAATAAAATGAGTAAATAACTGAAAAATAAAATAAATTATAATATAAGTTTTTTTTTAGTTTTTATTTGTGTTACATAATATCTTTTACTCTCAATTAGTCTCTTTAATTGTTATGCATGGCCTCCATTAGGCCACAACCACATTCATTGTATCCTGTATGTGTAGTGGCCCAATGCTAAAAATTGTGACACTTAATTGCTCTCCAAAGTTTCCTAATTGATAAATTTATGCCTTCATATTTTCTTGATATTTTGTTACGTAGAGGGCTTTTCAACTAATATTTTATCAACTAATATCTCTCAAGAAAGCAAATCCTCTACATTTGGTAGAAAAACAATACTTTATTTTTTGGAGCTTTGATGACTTTTTGTTTTAAATGCAATAAATTGTAAAATAAAAATAATCTTTTAATTATAAAATTAAAAAATAATAATTAAAATTAAAAAATTTTAAAAAAAATTTAGACTACTTAAATTAGATTTAGATAATTCAAATCATTATAGTAGCACAGTACTACTTTTCCAGCAAATGCAAGGATTTGCTTTCTATCTCTCAACTAGAGTTTCTTAACTAAGATCTTCGACTACTCTTAACTTTTAGCTATTGCATATAACCTATAATTTTTTATGCTAACAATATACAATTAAATAAATTTAATATAATATTGAATTTGATTTATTCATTTAGACCCCTATTTAAGAGGCACGTCCACCTGGCATGCTCAGGCAATAAAACTGGAGGCATCAAAACGTCAAGAAGCGACAACAGTGGCCTTTGTGGAGTTCAACGAAGCTAGCTAAGCGTGTGTTTGGCATGCAAGAAGCTTCCTTTCTCCTCTTTTGAACAAATAAATACACAATTAAAAGATAATTTACTTTTTTTGAATTTTGTTAAAGTTATATAAATTTTTTTTATTTTTAAAATATATGCATATATTTTTGAAATAAAAAATTATTCTACACTTTAATTTAATTTTAAATCTTTTGACTAAAAAATTAAATAAAAGATATTTTAATTAAAAATTTTAAAATAATATATTTAAAAGTAAAGTTTTTTTGGTATTGTTCCTAAACTACAGTGATAGTTATCTTTTTTTTTTAAACAGTGGGGCCCATCACTAGTTGAATTAAAATATAAAATAAATTTTTGTTTAAAGAAAATATGTATTTTTTAAAATTTAAAAAATGTATATAATTTTAATAAAATTAAAAATAAATATCTGTATAATTTACTCTTTAAATATATCACCGTCTCCGCATATGTACATGTATAGTTATAATATATAACTTCCTCAACCCTAATAATGGTTAGCATTGTACCACTTTCATACTAACTATTCTTTCATCAGTTAACCATGTCACAATTCACGGTAAATCATTTTAAAACTGTTTCATCGCAATCTGTCTAGAATATGGCACTTTCTAATTTTTTTTAATTTTTTAAATGAAATAATTAATGATGTTTTTCTTTTCGTTTAGGTATATAGAAATTAGGGATTTTCTAAGTTACTCAAACTAATTTAAGGTTAATATATCTAATACTTTAAGAATTGAAAAAAAAAATTAAGAAAAAGGTAATGACATGTTTTAAGAATTTTTTTCATTATCTGCACAAGAAGTTGCAAGTGAATGTGTCAACATCTCAATTAATTGGTAAGAATTAAAGTGTATTAATATTTTATTTTTTATAAATAGATAAATTTTTTTACTTTAATCATTTTATGTTAATACTCTAATTTTGCTTTTATGATTGCCTTCAAGCTGAGCCTGTTAATAGTAAACATCGTCTTCGCTTGATCCCATTAAAAGGTAATTAATAGAGGTTTGTCACATGGCTCAAACTGAAATTTTTATGACTATAAAGTGTTTAATTGTCATTAAAATATGTTATAACTAAGAATAATGTCACTTGGAAAAGTCACGTGACCTTATCATTTTGCAGATCAATTATAGCATATTTAAATGATAAATTGAACATTTAAAAACATATTAGCTTCACGATAAGCCATATTACTCATTTTAATAAACTTAAATGAAACGTTCAAATTTTAGGAAATTAAATAAACACATAATATATTTTTCAAAGACCAAAATATCAATAAGAATTATCCATATTTATATTCATGGACAACATAAAATCACTTTATAAATTAAATACTTATAATATACATGTATTTGTTTTTATTTATAAACATCTCATACATCTAAAAATAAAAGAAAAAATGAATACTTAAATAATTAAAGTACAACCTTTATAAAATTACTTATTATTGGATAATTTTCAATTATCACCATTGATGAATATCTTATATAATTTGTTAGCTTTATTATAATATCTTGTACAGAATAAGAAGATAATATTAATATAACAAAGAGACGAACGCATTCTCCATTTAAATAAACGCTCGAGATTTTCAGAACCTCAACAAACAATACAGTAACAGATGGAATCATTTCTCCGAAAGCTCCAATTCAGATTCTGCCAATTTTGCTTTTCAAGGCAAGCAGCACGCAGAGCAAGTAAATACAACGACAACGAACGCTATTATTATTATTATGCAAATAAGAAATAGAAACCAACGGAAACATTTTCAAACTTCGAATTTAACGACTTACAAAGCAGTCAGAAAGTTCCAATTTTTCGTACTATCTTTTTCACTGTAGAATGAATTAATTGCAAATTACACAAATTGTAATTAGAAAAAGAGATATTAATAACTTTTAATGTTAGAAGAAGTTTTTTAACAAAAATAAATAAATATACTTTTTTTGCATTTTTATTATTAAATTTTTTAATCAATATATAATAAATATAAGTTATCTAATAAATATATAATTTAGTTAAAAAATTTATAAAATTATACAGCTATTGTATTTTAATAAGAAAATTATACAAGGGTGATAATAATAAAAATACAACGAAGTATATACGTGTGTCTGTATATATATATATATATATATATGTATTCAATATTAGCTGCACACTTTCTGTTTATTCCTCTTTAACTGGTCAATTTCCGTAAGTCTTTTCACCAGAAAATCTAAATCAGCTTTTCAAATGCAATCACATGCAGCTTTTTACCTCACTTTCACGTCAGACTTTCACGGAAAACCTAAAGAAAGTGAAAAATAAAAAGGCAAAAAAAGAGGAGAGAAGAGGATCTTTTACCGTATTGTTTAATCAGATCTTGGAAGAACAAAATAGAAAACAGAGACAGAGGTAAATGGAATCGCATGTTACAATTCAAACTGGCTTCTCCCTTAATGAGATTAGATTTCGTCACTAACCATTGATTTGTCCTGAATCCATGAGTTCTTGCAGTGCGCTATCGCACCTTGGATTGCGCTCTGCAACTCCTCAATCGTCGACGAATTGTCTCTGCCGCAGTGCATCCCTCCGGCGAAGCCACTTCGTGAAAGCACGCCGGAGTGGCTCGGCGAGGATCTCATTGACGAAGGGCAGCTAGAAACGTAGCTTCTCCTCCTTCGTGGGTACCTCAGATTTCCCGAGAAAGAATGAGAAAGCATCACAGCCCCTGTTTGTTTCCTCTCTGTTTCTTTCGTAGCAGATCTCTCTGTTTTCGCCAACAGAGACAAAAACGACGTCGTCTTTGCTGCAATCTCCGTTCTCTGTTGTTGCTGCTGCTGTTTCTGTGACAACATATCGTACAGCGGCTTCACCTTCTTCAAATACTTCCTAATAACCTCTCTCGCGGTGGCGCTCGCGCGTTTCACCGACGACCCGGATACTCTATCCGGGTCGCGGGTCTTACTCGGTTCTTTTCGGAACACGGAAGAGAATCTTGAAAAGGTGAATAAGTACTTGTTGGTCTTGTTGATCTCTCTATTGCATTGGAATCGAGTGGTCTGGGAATATAAGAGCGGGTTGTGAAATCGCTTGAGCTCGTCGTCCTCCGTGACGGAGCTCGGGCGCGAGGAGTCACAGTCAGTAGACTCAGTACTGGCGAAGAAGGAATGTTGGGAATCATTGGAGCTGCCCGAAGAGTCACGGGCGGCACCACCGTCGGCGACGCCAGAGGAGGCGGATGAGAGGAGGGTTTGGACCATGGAGATGCGGGAGGAGGGGTGGAGGGGTAAGAGCTGGCCCTTATAGAAGAGTTCGTCGGCGGGGCAGAGAGCGGTGGAGGATTTGCGGGGAGAGATGGAGATAGTGAACTCGAAGTCGGAGGAAGACGATGATGAGAAGGAGTGGGTGGGCGATGGAGGACGCGTGTATGACTTTGACTTTGCTCTTTCTTTCTCTGTGGTTGCGTTCGCCATTTCGGGTTTGCTACTCTACGACTGCTACATGGTAGGCAGAGAAAGACGAGGGTGAGAGTCCGTGAGAGTTTGAGGGCCAAAATATGGAGAAGGGGATGTGTGAAGAATTGTCAAAGGGTGCTATAAAGGAATCTCCATTGCTAACGCTCTTTTGTGACGCGTAAACTACACGATCCGCGACATTTACTGCCATAGGAGCAATTTGATTTATATATGAAAAAGAAAATAATAATAATAATAATAAATAATCGAATAATGTTAATATATTTCAATTCCGTTTTTGGTACTACCACAGGTGGCAATATATTTCAAGTTTTCAACACAAAAATGTCAAGTTGGCTTAATGGTGGGAGGAAGTTTAAGATTTTTCTTTCTGAAAATCACTTATAAGATGTTAGTATTCAACATATTAGTATTCAAATTGTCTAATCTCATTTAAGACTAAATATGATAATTTTGAATATTATAATATATTATACTATGATATTTATGATATTAAGAAATAAAAAATATATCAATTTTTTCATACAACAAGAGTATCTTAAAATTAACTTTTGCGTCAACAAAAACCTGGTTTATTTTTTTTTAACAATTTTAAAGGCACGCCCCACAAGGACCTAATGTGTTTAGGAGATTTTTTTTTTTTTTGAAGATACTAATGCCAAAATTTAAACTCAAGTAGTCAAGATCAAAATACTATTCCTTAAATTTATGATAAATGCTATGTTTTTAATTAGATCAAGACAAGAAATTAATGAAGATATAATATTAGAAAAGATAATTTATCTTTCCTATTCCTTGAGAAATGTTTAAAATACATGACCTTTTTATCTATTTAGAAGATATATATTTCTTTTTCTAAAGAGCAAGAATGTGATATATTTACCTCCTGTGTAACAAAAAAAAGTTAAAATCACACTTATTTGACCAAGATACCTCTATATTTATTACTTATATAATATAACAAGTAATATATATATATTTGAACAATATAAAATAGTCAATTTTTTAAATTTAACAAATTGTAAAATCATTTGGTATATTAAAAACAAAGAACATATTCACAAAATATTTTTTAAATTTAACTAATTTATAGATAATAATTTAATTTCAAGAATAAAATTTTTATTAAATATAGATTAACAAACATTAATATTGTTGTAAATTTTTAATAAAATTTTAAAAGAAATTAAAATTATGAATCTTAACACAGAATAAATAAAATAAAAATAAAAATTTAAAACATATTTTTTAATGTGTCGTATTTTTAATAAAATTAATATAATTTTTTAAGGTATTCTAGTCAAATTTTGATTTCAATGAAGTAAGGTCTTATTTGGTATTACTATGGCAACGAAAAAAAAGAATCATGCGCAAGCCATGGCTTTGCGCATGGCTTAGTACAAATAATCCAAAGCACGTCGAAAAAATGGAGGAAAGATGTTTTCCAACATTGTAGCGTAGGAATTTTTGGAGAGTTTCGAGCCAATTTGTTAAAAAGACCATCATGCCCTTCTGGTGCTTATTGAATCAATCACTTTGACCCTTCCTTCTCGTGCCCTATGATGCTAAGACAAGATTTTAGTTAAATTAATATTTTGGCACCTTAATTTTATTTAATATTTTAAACTAGTCTCTTAATTGTGAAGTATTTTAAAATGGTCTCTTAATTTTATTTAATATTTCAAATTGATTCTTTAATCTTGAAGTGTTTTAAAATAATCCCTTAAAAACTTCACTTATTACAAAAAAAAAAATTTCTTAGTTTAATCACTTGAATAAAAAAAATACTTATTATAAAATTTTAAAAACTAACAAATATTTAAAAATTTTATTAAAATAAAATACTTTAAAAAAAATAAATATTTATTTTAATATAAAAATCTATCACTAATACTATTTTTTATAAATACTAATAGTATTGTCTGTGCATTCACGGGCCATTTTAAAAACTTGCGTGGAACTCACAATTTCATCAGTCCAACGCGAAGATAATATTAAAAAAAGTTTAAAAAAAAAAAAGAAACAACAAAAATAGTAAACAGTTATGGATTAGACATTGTGAACAGTACTAAAATAATGAGTGAACAGTAAATGACCCCCACAAGATTTTATATATGAAAAATTTCATATTAAAATAGATATTATTTTTTAAAGTATTTTATTTTAGAGAATTTTTTAAGCATTTTCTAATTTTTAAAATTTTTATGATAAGTGTTTTTTTAAATGATTAAATTAAGAGAATGGTTTTATATGACTTTTTCAATAATTTTATTTATAAAAATACTTTTATATATTTTCAAATTACTTGTTTTAAATATTTTGTATTAAAATAGAAATTTTAAATTTAAAGGTTTTTTGAAATGTTACAAACTGATCCCTTAATTTTTAAAATTAAATGACTAATTTGAAATATTAAACAAAATAAAAATTAAAAAATTAAAAGATTAATTTGAAATATTAAATAAAGTTAAATGACTATTTTGAAATACTTTAAAATTAAAGAACCAATTTAAAACATTAAATAAAATTAAGAAATTATTTTAAAATATTTCAAAATTAAGGAACTAATTTAAAACATTAAATAAAGTTAAAAAATTAAAATACTAATTTAACCCAAAATTTTTTATGGTAGGGCAAGATTTTTCATTTTTCATTATTAGATTTAAATTTTGACGTTCATGAGAAGATGAAGTACAAGAAACTTAAGAATAACAAACATGAATGGAAAAGAACATGGCCAAAAGAATAATTGAAAAAATATGGAAAAAATATTGTAACAAAAACCAAAAATTAAAAGAAATATAATAAAAAATAGTAAATATTTATAAAATATAATATAATATTTTTAAACTATTAATTAATTACAATACATATTTTTTTAACTTAGAAAAATAATTAATAGTACTTTTGAAAGAAATAAATAATAAAGAAAAATAATTAATAATAGTTATGCTTTAAAAATAATAATAAGACTATTAGTTGATAAGCATTTTTTTACATACTTTAATTTGAATATTTTTAATTTTACATACTTTAATTATTAATTAATAGGAGCCTATTTGAAATTAAAAAATTTAGAGGCAATTTTCTCTTCGTCCAAAAAAAATTATAAATTTTTTTTTCTTTCTTTCTTCATGAGGGACAATTTTGTCATTCTTTGCCATTAAAATAAAAGGACAGTTTCTAACTAAACTATCAATCAGAAAAAAATACTAATTCACTTTTTTATATATTTTAAATTCACATAACTTTAAAAATAGTGTCACTTTAAATATTAAATTTTGATTAAAATGTTAAAATTAAATTTCACTTTCGACTAAAGTTTGATTGGCATTAAAAATAAAATAAAAAATTAATAAATTTTAATAATATTTGATATTAAAAATAATAAATTATATAAATAGTAATTAAGGAAATTAAACTATAAAAATTAAAAAAATACCAACCAATGGTCAGCTAAAATTAATCTGATCAATTGTCAACCAAATCAATTCTGATTGATACCTAGTTGGTGCATTGCTATATATATATATATATATATTACTTGTTTTATATATATATATATATATAAAATACTAAATTAATATATATTAAAATAATATATGTAAAATATTAAAATAAAAATTTATTTTTATTATATTGAAATAATAATTTATAAATATAAGTAATTATATAAAAATAATAAATTAGTTATAATTACATATTAATTATAATTCTATACAAAAATTCATTCCGACATTATTTTTTTAATTTAACAGTTTTTTGGTCATTTGCTATCACTTATGTTTCATTTCATTATTACTTCTGTCATACTAAATTATAAAGCGAAAGGCATTCATTTTCTTTTTCTTATTAAATAAAATGTAGTTGATTTAATTTAATTTTATTTAACATTTCTTTTCTATTTTTATTAAAGAGAATTCTGTGTACCAAACTAAACCTAAGTATATACTTGCAAAAAAGGAAATAAAGAAAAAAGACTGATGTAATTTGGACATTTTTTAGATGCAGAAAAAGTAATTTACCCTATTAGAAATTAACACAAATATAATATAAAGTTAATTTATAAATTATGGAAGTTTTATTTGAAAAATTCATGTTTTACATACACTGTATTTTTAAATTTCATATAATATTCTAGTAAAAATAATAAAAATATACAAATTAAACTATTTATTTAAATTGAATTTTTTATGTTGATGGAAAAGTTTTGGAAGGGAATGGGAAACGTACTGTGTGTTCTGAATTTTCAATTTTGTGATATGAGGCGTGTCACGTGGTTTGAACGTGAAAGAAGGAGGATGCATCGTCTCGTAGCTCATGGAAGAGAACTGAGAAGGGTGGGCTCTATTTTAACGCGAGAGGGTCTCATTTTAAAATTGGAAGTCTGACGCTAAGACCATTTATTTATTTATACTCATTAATTGATTTATAAAGGTAATAAAAGCATAGTGTTTCTTTTTTTTGGCCGAATATGAAATATTAGATTTGTGCATGTACATACAAAGTTATGGATTTGTCTTTCTTAGTTCTACTAAAATTATATTTTTTAGTTCCAAATTCAGTTATTTCAATGTAATCGACCCAAAACTTTCTTGCTTTTATTGGACTATCAAATTTTGTACTAGTATAGGCTTCAAATCAACTTTCATGAAAGAAACTCATCACTTTCCACAAAATAAAGACAGAATATAAATGTAGCCGGAAAAGAAAAAAAGACAGTTAAATGCGCACTTGATTTGCAAAAATTTTGCCGATAAAAGACTGCAAATTCAATTTTTTTAGCTTGTTTTATTAAAAAAAAAAAAAAACTGTTAAAGCGTATAGAGAAGAAACCAATATTATGTTATGTTTGAAATTGTTGAACTAATAAACCAATATGCATTCTAAGTGACCAGACTTGCATATTATGTTTGATTCAACTTCTTTTATCATCTGATAATAAAAAAAATAAACTAATATTTTGACTAAAAAAGAAACCAATATACTGTTAGTGCATATAACTTATGTTCCACTAGGTGCAAATTGGAGAAAGGTTATTTAAAGGTAGTGGAATTCTTGACCAAAAAAAAAATTTGGAAGAGTCAAACAACAAAGGACAATATTCACTAGAATATAAAACAAACACATAGAAGAGTTCAAAAAGCACTGACCTAAAATTTATTATTCATCCTCAATGGAGTTCAATAAGACAAAAGCAACAAAAATGGACAAAAGCATGTAACTGTGTAAGAGTCAATTTTTTTAACTATTGATTCTCAAATTGTAAGCATTTATAATAGGTTATATGTGGTATCAAATAAGAATTATTAGCTACTGTTTTTTGTTCTTTTAAATTAATTGAAAATAATATAACAATACCAATACATTTTTGCTCCATGTTTAGTTGTATTGGAGTCGTATTTAAAATTAGAGAATTTAAATTTAAATTTTAATTGAAATTAAAATTAGAGAATTAAAAAATGATAATAATGTGAGAGTGAGAACATAATTTTTGTGATAAAAAATTTAAAAGGCATATGAATATTAATATAAACTATTTGCATAAATATGATTTCGTAAAATTTAAAATATATATATATATATTTGAATATAAACTAGTTAAATTCATAGATTATGGTGTATGATGTGATTAAAACATTTGTGAAGATTTTCAAATAATGTAAATTTGCATTTGACATTAAATTAAAAAAGGGGACACAATTTTTTTTTTATAGTTGATTATGTTATTTATTAAAAATTATTTTAATACACTTTGAAATTTTTTGACATAATTTTTAGGCCTGTTTTTTAATGATATATTTTAAAATATATAAATTTAAATAATTAAAAATAATTTTACAATAGTGAAAATATTAGGTCTGTTAATTGCTTTGTCTTTTACGGCTGCAGAGTGTAGAGTTAGTGGATGATGACTGTACAGCAATTAATTTTGCAGCACTAAGTAATAAAAATACAGGGTAGCCTACTTCTGCAAAATCCAATAGTGTTCTTCGTCTTCACTTCAATGTCTTATTGTGCCCAGTGAATTGTCAGATGATTTAGACCAAAACCGAAATGAAGCATAAGCTTTCACCGTAACATTGAAGATCATATGTTTAATTGAAAAATGATTTGGTACAATATAAAGTAATACGTTTAATAATTATAATTTAATATTATATTTATAAAACTCACACGTCAAATTAATAAAATTAATCCTAACCTTGAATGGAAAAGATAATTCTAACCGCTAGGAATTTTTTTAATGCATCTATTGGTGAAATATTTATTTGTGAATTAGTTTTAATTAATTATTAAATTAATTAATTAATTATGTTTAATAATATCAAATAATTAATTTAATATTTAGCATTAACTAAATAGATTGTATCAATTGTTATAAATAGCTTATAATAAATTGAATCATTTATAAACTCATTAAAATAAAAACCTCACCTTATAACCCTTTTTTGAGTTATTTAATATATTTATAATGGCATAAGATTTTGTTGTCTCATATATATATATATATATATATAACCCTTTAGCTTATAAAACAAGTCAAGTAACTTCGAAAACGCGCCAAATGACTTGTCAAGCAAGCCAAAATAGCTTGGGAAGCACAGTGGTTATATGTATATATATGCGTGTGTTAGCTTTGTTAATTTTGTGAAAAGAAAAATGGACGGGTCAAGTAAATTGAAAATTTCTTTCTTTCTCTCAACTTTTTTTTTACATATTTAATTGACTCAACCAATAAATTCAAGTTCAATTTCAAGTAAAAATTTAGAATTTTATCTTTTTAATCTCCTATACAATTGTTAGCATCAAGCTCACCAATTTTTTTTTATTACGTCCAATTAGTGATATTTTACTTAAATTCTCATATTATTTATTATTTGTTGAGTATGTTAATAATTTGAATGCTTTATTAACTTGTAACAGGAGGCTTAGAAAATAAAAATGATTTACAAAGTATTGCTTACTAGCAGAAAAGTAAGAGATTAGAAACATACCTAAATCCATGAAGGGTTCTTAATTGCTTCCTACCTAGGCATGGGAGATTCAAGAAGTGGAAGGAAAAAAAGAATGAGAGGAGAAAAGGGAGAGCTCTAAACCCATAACACCTAAAATCGTTGCCTACGAGGGTTTAAAGGAGAAGTCCATATATATATATAATGGGTTATGGATTGAGACATGTTCACTAATGGGTTTATAAATAGCCCATTTTATTATAAGTTATCTATTACACATAGACCCAATCCATTTCATGTAGTGCCAACTAATAAATCAGTTATTTGATGTCATCAAAATAAGATATGTTAATTAGTCTAATAATTAATTAATATTAATTTATAATTAATTGAATATTCAAATAATCATCTGCTTAGATAGCAGTAATCAATTGTCAAACATAATTAGAACAAATCAACCCATAAATATCAAGAACATCAAATAATTAATAGGCAATCCAACCAAGAACATCGAGTTTGATAAGTAAAATAAAGTCATAAATGCTAACAATGTTTGACAATTGAATTAATTGGAATAGTAAATGAAATATATCCAAGATATATGGTATAACCAAATGTGATAATATATCAAAGTATCCTTGAAAAACATAATTCAGACATCCATTAAACAATGACATCATCAAAGATTTCACAATATCTAAGAGTTACATGTTTATGAAAATTCCAATGGGCAAGCCTTTGGTTAACAAATCAACTAGCATAATATCTACAAAATATATTCAACACGAGTATGAGATTTATAAATCTATCTCTCCAACAAATAGGAATTTAACATTTAAAGTTCAATACGAATTTTTAAAATTTTTTTGGAAAAGCATATAACAAAGTCATGTCCTATGGTCAAGACCTAAAATATGTATTCAACAATATGCATGACAAAAATTAATTTCCTCAATTATATAGTTTGAAAAATTGCTTCACAGCAAATGATATATTCTGCATCCAAAGATAAGACAGTTGTAAATGTCTATTTGACACTTTTCAATAAGAAAATTTCTTTAGACATCACCAAGATGTATCCACAAATTAAAGCAATTGTAAGTGTTTGTTTAACACTTAGCCATAAAATAACTCCTCTAAAAAAATCATGAGATATATGCAAAAGTAGATTTTGAATCACCCACTCAAAATATATAATTTGAACCAAATAATCAATGATTACAAGTGACTTAGATTTAATGTAAGATAATATGCAATTATTAGTATCTTGTAGATAGTATATAACTTTATAAGCAGCTATCTAATGATCCAAATTAGAATTACTCAAGTGTCTATCGAGCACACTACAACAAAGGTTAAGTTAGAACAAGTGCATACTTAAGCATATACCAAGCTGCAAGTTGTAGAAGCATATGGATTTCTTTTTGTTTTAGTCCACTCTATGTTATATTAAGGACACTAAAATCTAGATAACCTTACACCTATCTAAATAGGTGTACCATAAAAGCACCAAGAGTGTACATTGAATTTATTATGCACTCAATTAGTAAAAGCTCCTTGAGAACTCAAAATACCACAAGACCACAAGACTTGTCATAATCGATCTAACTCCTAAGAATATAACAAGTCTCACCAAGGCCTTTCATGTCAAAAGTGATAAGAAAGCATGTATTTTAATCTCATAAAAGAGATTAATGCTACTACAAGCCAAAAGTATGACATTAACATACAGTACAAGAATAAAGAAGTAGTTTTGTCTAGTCTCTTAAATGGTACATTGATATGAAGTACTTATAACAAATTTAAGAGAAGTTACAAATAGGTCAAACTTTATATAATACTACTTAGAAGCTTATTGGATCCTTTCAATTTTGCACACCAAGTGATATTTCCATGATTCCATAAAACCATCAATTGAACCATGCAAACATCCTCAAACAAGTTTCAACACAAAAAGGCAGTCTTAATGTTCATTTGGTGGGGTCTAAAAGAAAAATCTAACTAATGTCATAATCATTCCAAGAGTGTCTTTAATGAACATTAGTGAAAAGGTATCTATAATCAATCTTTTCTCTTTAATTATGGTCTTTACAATTGATAAGTCCCTATTTGTCATGTGTTTTCATACTTTTTTCTAGGGAATTATAGAGTATTTTTGATGGATTTTGCTTATTTTACACATGTTACAAGTATTGTTTTGGGTTTCATAGAGTTCAAGTATAAATAGATGAATTAATATGCAAAAAGTCTTAAACCTAGCTTTTTGTGCTTCAATTGTGTTAAAACTTTAATCCTTAGCTTTTCAAATTTACTTGGATGGTTTTAAGTTGATAAATAAAGCTTTAGTTCATTCTTGTAGCCAGGCTTAATTAGGTTTAGTAACTAGGTAGTTTAGTTGTTGATTTTTTTATTTACATTTTTCACTTAGGTTTACTTGTGTTTTATGCCTTATAGGACTATTTTGCAAGGAAAATAAAGATTCTAGACCTAATAATCATTTTCAAGAGGTTTAAGGGTAAAATTTGTAACTTAGTTCATTTAGCAATCTAAAAAAAGGTTTCAAATGGAAGTAAGAAATCCTTATTGGTTGTGGTAAACTAGTGCAACTTCTGGTGCAAATTTAAGAGAGTTTGAGGCCTATTACAATTTTGTTTTTGAATATTTGAACTTGGAAAAAGTTAGATTATTATGTTGCTTTTGCCATTTTTCATTTTTCTATGAATTTTCTTAGCTTGCTTAGGATTTTTAGCTATTATAGAAGATACACTTGAAGAGGAGATTAAAGATCAAGAAGAGATTCAAGATCTTTAAAAGGTATAGAGTTGGATTGATGATTGTAATGCTTCCTAATTCTTTTTCTCCTTCTCTTATTTTTTCTTCTAAAGCACTGTCTTTTGATTTGTATTTTAAAGTTGTTACTTAATTCTAGGTTTGTGTAATTAGGTTTTGGATTTGAATATGAACACTTGATAATGATTTACTTGAGATTTTAATTGGATAAGAATGTTTACACATGCTTGATGGAGGTGAGCTAGGAGACTTGAAAGAGTTTCAACAAAATCAAGAACTTGGAAACAAAAGGGTTGGACATAACTCTAAAAGATGGCTAACTAAAGATCTATTGCAAGGTATGGGAGGCCCATGCACAAGATCAAGAGCCAAAGCTATGAAGGAGGCCTTGAATGGAGTGATCCAAAAACTAATGGACTTGGAGCCCATAGTCTTAGCTAAATATGAAGCCCAAAAGGAACAAAATGACATGAAAATTATTTCATATCTACAAGACACTAGCCAAAGCCCGAAAGGAGCCTAATTGAAGGAACCCAGCCATTTTCCACAAAATTCTCTTTGTTTTATTTTGTTTTAATTTAATTGTTTCTATTTTAGATTTTTAGCTTTATTAGACGTCATTCTTGGTGAATTTGTCCAGACTTAAATTTCTTTTATTTTCCCACCATGTAAAAGGTGCCACCTAGGAGTTACTCTGTGTTTAGGGTTTTATTTTTCAAATGCCTATATAAGGCCCATTTGTACTCTAAGAATTGGCAAATTGAATGAATTATCTTTTCAGAATCATTTTTGACTTGTAAGGTTTCTCTTGTGGCCTTTGTGTGTTGGAGAAAATCTTTGACTTATCAAAGGAATGGTTTCCTTTTGTGGTGTCCCGGATTAGGGTTCTAAAAGACGAGTTCTTTTAGGATTCAATTCTATTGACCAACATCTCTTCTTCTTTGTTCTTTATTGCTTGTTGTCCAGATTTGTCTATTTGCTTGTTCTTGTATTGCATGATAAATTTTGACCACTGATTCGTGTCATTTGGGGTTCCTAGAACAGGTTTCTATGGAGTCTCACATCAATGCTGAATGCTTTGTGTGGACCTTACTCTTGAATTCTAATGAATTGATTGATCTTTTGCATTCAATTAAAGTAATTAGTGATGCTAATTAATTAAATTGATAGATTAATGTTGAATAATTGAGTCTTATTAGTACATTGATTCATTTGGATAATAGAATTGTTAAGTCAAATTAATGATTTATAAATATCAATTGTCAAGCCTATTATGTGTTTCGTGTAATGTCTCGTTTCGTAAAAACGATGAAAATGAATATGTTTTAAAAGTAAGTTCTCTAAAATGAATTGGTTAAGGTCCAAAAAAATTAGAATAATGATTTAGATATTAAGTAATGAAATTAGGAGGCTAAAGGTACTCTGAAACAGAGGCTAAAATAACCAGATGGAATTTAACACAATTGTTACATAACGTAATAATATTTTCGTAATTTTAGGTAAATTTTAGAATACTCATAGGAAGGATTTTTAAATAAAAAATTTGAGCTCTCTGGGGTTTTCAGAGGTTTTGAAAACTATAGAAAGTCTCAGGACAGTTAAAACCTCTCAAGTGTACATTTTCTAACGTCAATTAATCCAAACTTTGACCCTTTCATTCAAAAAGGTTTTATCTCCAAATTGAGTGATTCCAAAAGTATTTTATAAGATTGAGGATCTAAATTTTATGATGAAAAAGATAGTTCTAAAAAAAGAGCTAAAATGAACTAGAAACGAAAATACCAAGTTTACGGGATATAAATGAAATTTCTTTAGAACAATCTTATTTCCCCACTTATATATAGGTCACGCCCCACACTCCTCCTTATTTGGCTAGTTTTATTTCTACTCTAAAATAGAAGAGAGACCTAAAGAGTGAGGTGTACAAAGGAAGAGGAAAAAGGAGAAGAAAAAGCAAGTGAAAAATATGGATTTTCATGGATTTTCTTAGTTTCTCTTTAGCAAATTCCTTGTCCTCCTTCTTCTCTTCTTTCCTATGGAGTTATTAAAACTTTTGGGTCTATTTTAAGGTTAGACCAAGGAGGGAAATTTTGAAATTTAAGAGTAGAATCCAAGAAAAGGAATAAGCATCCAAGAAAGGTTAGGAAAATAAGGTATTTTGCTACTTTCATGCTTAATCCTCCTTATTCCTCTTCTTGAGTTTTTTGTCCCACATATAGATAGCCAAGAGGAGTTGAAATTTTAACCAAACCATGGATAAATCTTAGGAAAATGAGTGAGGAGAATAAGAATATGCAAAGGAAGCAAAGAAAGAAGCATGAAATTTCTAGATAGAAAAGTTAGGGTTTTAGTTGCACCCTAGTTTGTGAGATGAGTTCATGCCATAAATTAAGGTGTTTAAGATCTCATATGAGTTTCTAAGACACTAAGAAAGCCTCCCACATGCTTCTCCCATCTAAGAAATTAAAACAACTCCTTTGGTGTCCTTAAAAAGTATAGCCTCTGCCTAGCATGGAAGGAGCACCAAAGGGATGTTTTAATTTCTTCCAAACTTGGTTTTGTATCATATATGATGGGAGAGGATGAGAGGAAGCCTTGAAAAAATTTTAGAAGCCTAGGAAGTGAGATGGTATCATAGATTCTATATTATGACTTAAAGAAGTAACATATAGTTAGGCTCCTCAAATAGATTGTGTGATGACTTCAAAAGATCTAAATGGAGTCAAAAACCATAGATGGAAAGATAGAATGGAACCAAGATCATGGATTATGGGTGTTACTTCATTAGGTGCATTATGGAACTATAAATGAGCTATAAGAACAATATAGATTTTAAAATGAATGTGTAGCTTTAAAAATTGTTCTAAGAGTATAATTGGCTTTCATATAATGTGTTTAGGCCAAAGGAACCAAGTCTCACATTCTTGTGAGTGTGTAGCTAAGGGAGAGGAAGCATTCTCAAAAGAAAAAGTGTGCATTTGCAACCAAGGTAACTCTTTCTTCTTTCTCTCATGCATGATTGGGTGTTGTTCTTGTCTTTAAATGTATTATATATGTCTTAAGCCATGAAAGATGTTTTAGCATGTATTTATATACCATGGTACCATGATATTTTGTTATGTACTTAAATGATGCCTTATGAACGTGTTTTGGTTTGCTTGAGTGTGGTGAAGTCAAAAGTCCCTTAGCTAGGGTGAGAATGAGCTAAAAGTTTCCAAGAATGGGTGAAACAAAACCAAAAGTCTCTAAAGAGTGAGGTTTAGTCAAAAGCCTCTTAAGAAAATGGGTGAGGCAAATGGAAAATCTCAAAGAGAATAGGTGAGGCTAAACCATTTCCTTGGCAAACCTATGTATGTTTTATATGATTTCTTGAGTGCAAGAAATGTTCTATGTATGATTATGCACTCCATGACATCCATGCATGTATTTTAGACTTGAATTTGCATCCTTTATGTGTGGTTGAAAGGGAGAAGAGCTGTTGGGATTCTTAGAATCTCATTCCTTCCTCCCCATTGCCTAACATGTCTAGATAGACCAAGAGAACCAAGAAATAGGAGCCACTAAGCTTAGAGGAGAAAGATTGACAAGAAAATTTATTATTTTATTCACTTTGTAACTATTTTGATGACATATGATGTAATCCTATGATGAATATATTATATAACCATTTGAACATGTGTAAATACATAGATACTTGATGTATATATGAGATTTGATGTGATATGAATGATAGAGCAACTTTTTAACATTGAATGGCAAGATAAAACTTGTATGTTTGTGTGTATACCTTGGGGTGAGAGAGTGTGTTTGTGAAATTTGGGTTTATACACCTTTGAGACATGTTTAATAGACTATTTTGGTACTTTCCCATGTACTTAAGTGGCTATGAATGTCTTAGAAGCTAATTTGGACCATTTGAGACCCCTAGAAAGTATAAAATTAACTATTTTGGAGCCCAATGTTAAGATCTGACCAAATGAACAAATTTTCTTATAAAATCTGGCATGCATATAGATCTCATAGAGAGCTTTTTGAAAAACTAAAAACCAAATTATTTGGAGCTTTATGAAATTAATTATGAATTTTTAAAGTTACCAAATTTTAGCTGCCCTGGTATAGTTACTATTCATATGATCAGTTTTTTCTCCTGTGTCATTTGAGGGTTAAATGGTGTCCAATACTTATAAAATTTTATATTATAAACCAAACATGATAAACTTTTTATAACCACCGAGATCACCCCAATTGGATGTCTAAGTAAAGAGATATGAATTTTTGAAGTTTTGTGACAGTACCAGTAATGCTAGATGAGTTTAGGTACTATTCCATCAATTTCTAGTAGCTAGATGTTCCTATTTTGGTTTGGACTTATTTTTAGCATAAATTAGACATTTGTAGCTTTCCAGAATGGTATAATATACATGATTTTAATTTTTCTAAAATTAGTTATAATTTTTCAAAATTTATGACAGATATTTGGCATATAAACCCAATGCAACCTTCCATTTTTTTGTGTATATATGTTATGAGCTCGAGTTGTTAGCCATATTTTGAAATGATTTTGAGTCGTATATGTGTATTTAAATAGGAGAATAAGATGGATAAATTCATATAACCCATGGGATATGAAATGAAATTTTTATCTATGATGTAAACCAAAAATAAGTGAATATTTTAATATTATTTTCTTGAAAAACTTGTGTTATTCAAGGAGGTTTGTTTAGAAATGAGTTGAGATGAGATAAATAAATATAGTGTTACATTTGGTAACGTGTGGTATAACATAATTATGGTGAGATGCATTTTGTTTGAAGCTAACCATCATTGTTATCCTAAAATTCACTAAATGTAATAATTTTATTAGCTAACAGAATCTAGGTTGATTCATTTGGACACTTTAGATTAAGTAGGAGACAGGAAGCATAAGGCATCTATTTAAAGCATAAATGATTTAGGAATTCACCATCCTACATTTATCAAAATGTCGATCTTGAATCAATAACACCTAAAGAACAAAACCTAAATCACAATATGTGTTTGGAGTCTATGAGTCGAGCTTTGAGTTTTAAATCATGCATTTAGCTTAGGATTAGATGCATACTTTTATATCCAATTGACTTAAAATAGGTTAATCATCATTAACTCGTAAAATAGCCACTTATTCTTGCTTTTAAGATAACATTCATCCTTGTGCGATTAACATTTGTACTTGAGTTCATTTGATTACTTATGCGATTAGTACACTTGCTAGCATAGGTTAGAATACTATTTTAAACATGCATTAACAATTAGTCTAGTCTTAAATCTTTCAAGATTCAACTGTAACCTTATGGTAAGTCTTAAAGACCTACTTACAACCAATAATTAAATTTATAAGTTCTCAAACATGATAGTAATCCGTGAAAGACAATTCATCCTCTATGACTTTTATTCATTCGAAAGAGTTAGGACCTGATATAGCTTCTTAATATGAAAGTATATCTAGAATATTAGTTATAGGAATTTTCTATGACTTGACAAAGATAGTTAACATGTGAACCCTAAAAGGATGTGATAAACCAGATTGGATAAAACTTTGAAAAAGCGCAAGATGTGAAATAACAAAAGCACCTTTGACTACAAGCAACATTAACTGTAGAAACTACTAAGATGGTGAAATGACCCAACATGGGAACATCACCAACCTTAAGAGTATTGACCTAAAGATTCGACATGGGTTGAACAAGAATGTAAAAGATGTAGGTTCTCAGTGCTAAGGCTTGAAGAACTTTGAGGATTGAAGACAAATACCAACCTAACTCAATACAATCTAAGTAGCTTTCCAAAGACCATAGTTTAACCCCTACTTACTTGTGAAGTTGCATGACCAATGGTAAAGATAGCCACAAGGGCTTTTACCAATTAAAGGGACCATGTATGAACCATAAATATGCTAATGCAAACCAAATATCCATAACAACTAATGATCTTCGTATAGTATGCCAATGAAGGGTCAATGTGAGGCCTATAGCCTATCATAGTCCCTTAAGTGGAATAACCATTCTATCCCTTAATGCTAGTTATATAAAATCAAGCACAATTCAAAGTATTGTTCACATTCTTTGTCATACTTACCATTACTAATGATTTACACTAACTTAATAGTTGGAGTGTTTGTAAGGGCCTTTTGTTTCCTTTAGCCATGCTTGTGAGCTAATTGACAACTTAAGGACTACTATAAGGAACCAAATCCATATCACCATGCATCACTATCATAAATAGCAAAAAAGCATTAAAACTTGAATGCAAGGGAAATAAAACTAGAAGTAATTAAAGTGAAAGTTTAGTGAAAAAGAATTCATAAAAGCAACAAAAACTACATAAGCCTTACTCTTTTCTCTAAAACCTAGATCAAATGCTTTAAGGAAACTAAATAATCAAACTCTCTATTCTTTAGCATCCTCTTTTACCTTTTCTTTAGTAACTTTTCCATGGGAATATCTATCATTCTCTTCCTTCCTTTTAACACACTTATCCCCATCATAAATCAACTAGCATAATTCTTATTTATTTATAGCCTATCCAAGGAAATTAGGCTTATAGGAAAACTTATTCCCATAGATGCTGCCACTCTATACCTACTACCTTTATTTACACTTTCTCCTTGTAGCACACCCTTGGCAGTAGCAACTGCAAATACCTATTATCCCTCTTCTCATTTCTAGCATACTTTTCTTAATTGCTCTGCTTCCTTGAGCCTTTACCTGGTTTGTATCCTAGGTAAATCCGTTGTCGTAAACCATCATAATTGACTAGCACAATTCTTATTTATTTGTAACCCATCTAATGAAATTGGGCTCATAAGCAAATGCATTCCCATAGATGCTGCATACTCACTGCTTTTATTCACCCCTTCCCTCTCACACACACTAGTGGTAGTAGTACTAGTAGCGAATACCTATTATCCTTCTTCTCATTTTTGGCTTACCTAATAGAAGGCTCCCCAATTGCTTCACCTCTTTAAGTGATTACCTAGTATAATGATAAAAAAACAATTTTTAGCCATTTATGTTAGCTATAATCTTTTTTTTTTCTTTTTTCTTTTTTTTTTTTGGGTAAATGTCACTACGGTTATAACCGTGGCCAATTACCAATTGCACTAGTGTGTTGACAAGTTATAAGTTATGTCAACACTAATGTGATGGCAACTACGTACTCTATTAGCCAAGTAGGCTTGAAGGAGAGGTCATAATTAAGACTAGCTAATGTTAGGAACCTATTTAAAAATGGTAGAAAAGTATAAGGACTTGTTATAAATTATAAGGAGTAAATAAAAAATGTAAGTAAATTGTAGGGTCCTTAAATATAATTAAACTTGAAATAAAAATATATTTTAATATGTTGCTTATAAACCTCCTCAAGAAACTCTGAACTCATAGGAAATTTAAATAGTATTTTGCAGTCATATTCTTAGAAATAAATTTAATTTAATTAAAATGAAAACTTTTAACTAATATTAATATTTTTATTTTCAATGATAATCCATACTAATATATATAGTTTTTGGACTTTTATAGTCATTGATCCTAAAACCAAATATATTATTATGACTATATATAGATGGATAAAGTGTAAAAAAGTTTACATAACTATTGATACAAGAAAGAGTGAGATTTTTTTTTGGGTTTGGAAAGTGAGAAATTATTTAGTTTCCAATTAATTTTTTTAAATGATATAGTCTTTAATTTAAGAGAAGAGCGGCAAATTAAATAACTTCTCACTTTATTTATTTAAATATAAGATTTTCTATTTTAAAAATAAATTAAAAAATTAACATACACTATTTTTTGTTAAAGAGATAATCAAAAGGCTCAAAAAGAAAAACAAACAAGAAAAAGCTATAAGACTATAGTGCAATTTATAGTAGGTGTTTGGAATCTCTCCCTTTTATAAGGGAAAAATGATATTATGATGTTGGGAAAATCCAAACCATTAAAATGATCTAGTGGCCAACATTGGAACACATCAGGTTAAATTAAAAATTGACTTAAATCTTAGTTGTCCAAGTTATGAGCTGTTATAATCATAACACGTCGCACATCAGCCCCTAAATGATATGTTTTTGTATCAGATGCTGAAATGCAATTGAAGCCTATCTCTTTTTCTCTTTCTTCTTCTTCTTTTATGATATATCAAAAAAAAAAAAAAGCTTTGGGATTTTAAGGAAGGGGAGTATTTCATCTTGGTTTTTCTTTTAGGTGGTTTTGCTTATTCCTTTTGTTCCTTTATGATTCATTGGAAAAAGCTTTAGGATCTTGGGTAAGGAGAATTTTTCATCAAATTAGTTTTTTCCCCTTTAATGGGTTTGCAACTTCTTTTTTTTGTACCTTTATTTATTTGAAAAAGCTTTAAAAGGGAATTTTTCATTTGATTGGTTTTTTTTTCTTATGGGTTTGCTTCTTCTTCTTCTTGCTCCTTTATGATTCACTAGAAAATGATTTTAGAACTTTGTAGTGCAAACAACATCTGAAATTTAAAAAAGCTTTTAAAGCTTCTCTATTAATCAAGTGGTGGCACTAGACAATGATTTTGAGTAGCAAGAATTTGAGTAGTAACTATTGATTACGTTGATAATAACTTACTAATCAAGAGACCAGCATAGTGTTACATTCATGGACGAATCTCATATTTGGATTAGGTTTGAGAGAGAGAGAGGAGAAAAAAAAGTGCCAAGGTTGCGGAAAGACAAAATATGATGTCTAGATACTAATTCCATTATATAATTGGGAGTAGCAGATTAGCTCCTTTGAGACACCAAAATGACATTATCATTTTGGAATGTTTTTTACCATTCAATGCATCAAACTCCTGTCTTGCTATACTAATAATACCTTTTTTCTTTTAGGTAAAATGTCACTTTCAAATTATCGTCATCCAAGCCACCTACACTCCAAATTAAAACACATATCAGTGGCAACTACAATGTTTTTTTGTGCATTTCTCACCTTGTTTATCATCCCTAAATGCTATGACTTAAGCTAAAGCTTTGTCATTGCCTTCAAATACTCACATGCCAAGAATGGATCTGGGCTTCATCCATGGTGTAGTACCTTGAAAATAATTAATAGTAATTATTTGAGGATTATGAAATTATTAAGAAAGATTTAAGGAAAAATTTTGAGGAAATAAGAATCTTAAGGAAAATGGCAAATTTGAGTATCTTAACATAATGATTATTAATTGGACCATTTTGAGAAAAGAAAAATAATGTTTATAGATTTAAATATGATTTGGGCAATGATTAATTTATATGTGCCAAGGACATTATTAGAAGCCTAACCTTATTCTTATGAAAGGTCAACTTCCTCTAAATATGATCCAACCCTACTCTTATGGAAGCCTAACACTAGTCTCTTTACATGCCTAACTCATATTTAACCTATTTAACACCTAAACCATGGCCCAACTAGCACCAATCTCTAAACCAACTTAGATTTGGGCCTTTGGGTCAACACACTTCATCCTAACCTTAAGTACTTTATAGCCCACCTCACTAAGTAATAGCCCAATAACTAGAAATAAGCCTAATTGGACCATAGCCTGATGGGTCATCCTCTTTCCTACTAATAATCCTAAAGGTTCAGCAGCCACACCCATTTGTACGAGCAAAACTTTTGGTTCTGCAAGGCAAGAGTTCATTTTTGCACCTAGGAAGGGAGACTAGGGTTCTTGGCATAAATCCATCTTTTCTTAGAGTAAGATTCAGCCAAGGTAACATTTATAAAACTTAATTCTCTTTTCTTTCTCTTTGATTTGACCTGATTGATTTTTCATTTAGAGCATTTTCACCTATGCCCAAAATCTGAAGTGTGTTGTTTAGTGTTTCCATGGTAGATTTTTAGAGGTTGAGGCTAGAAGGGATATTGGATAAATATTACCTTCTCATTTTGATGCATTTTCTATTAGTTTAAGACTCTTATAGTTGACTTGTAATATGAGTGGTGATTTTGTGCGAATTTACCCAGAAAGTTGAGTGGTATTCTGAGGTTTCTGGTGTGGGGACAACTTAATCCGAATTTGGGACTCCTTGGTGATTGGATAAAAGAATTCTAAAAACCTTTTTATAGCTTAGTGTCATGGTGTCTGATTTGTTGCTAGAAATGATAATAATTATACTTATCTTAGTATTGGTGTGCATTTGAATCATGATGGTAGCTAGAGGAAGAGTACTTGGCTTCATTAAGGTAATCGGGATTAATTTCCTAATTCCATGTATATGCTCATTTTAATTTCATATTTGATGTATATGTATAATTTTGAAATACTAAATGATTAGTTAGTTACTTGAATTATTGTTGTTATGGACTGTGAGCTTGTTCTTGGTAAGGCTGTGGTGTGGTTGCCACCAGTGCATTGTACTTCAATCGGGTACTGAGTTATGATTAGGCCCCTGAATGTACTAAGCCTAGGTTGTGCGCATTAGGGAGTTGTTGTTGTGGATGGCCTCTCTTGGTATTATTGGCCTTTAACATGTTGGATGTGATTATTGGTATAAGACAGTAGTCACTTGCTGATCAACGAGTTCATTTATTAATTAAATTGATAATTTTGGTATTTAATGATATGAACATGCATTATGTTGATTAATCTATACATATATATAGAATTTGCCTTTTGTTACTGAGATTATATATCTCACCCTGGTTGTAGGCTAACATTTTTATGGATCAGACCTCTTAATGGCAAATAGAAATTAGTGAAAGCCTAATATATGGTTTGGTAGTACATAGGTTTAGAAGTCTTGTCAGATTGAGTTTGTGTAATAAGAATACTAGTTTTTATATATTTGTTGCATTGCATCATGAATTGCCAAGTATAAGGACTAAATAGGTAATATAATTATCATGAAATTAAACATTGTGATTGTATCTGACTAATACTTATTGAATGACATGATATTGTGTAACCATTAAGTTTTAGCCCTATGTACCTTGTGGTTGAAACACTTTTGCTATCATGGGAAGGGAATTGACTAATATAAAATTAAGATTTAATTACTCTAATTCAATCCAAAACCCTTAGACAATGAAGATTAGTGAATCATGATATTTGGGAGTTGGGAGGCCTAGAAGAGCATGTATGCTAACCATTAAGATCCTAGAATACATCTAGGACTAGTGGGAATGAAAATGAAAGTCTAAGTGTAGAATGGAGTTGAGCCATAGCCAAAACTCTTTAGGTCGCAGCTAAAGCCCTTCTAGAAGCTAGGAGTGCCACAACGTAAAACCAAAATTTCACCTCAGAGAGTAATAAAGAATAAACTCACCACGATGAGCATTAGGAGGCAGGATTGGAGAGTCCTAGAAAGCTCTCTCACCATGACGCCACATAAGCTCACCATGGTGAGAATTGCAAAAGTCTAAATAGTAAGTTCCTAAGAGTACTTTTGCCACGCCATGGAAGGCCTGAGTCACGGTGTAAGGATTGTATTCTTTTATTTTGAACTCTAATAGCCATTTACGCCACAGCACGGGTGTACCAAGTCGCGGCGTGAGTCTCCAAACTTGGTTTTTAGATCCTAATAACTAACTTAGCCACCGCGGGAAGGGTTCAAGTCACAATGAAGGTCCCCAAACTCTTATTTTTGACTTAGAACTTTGAGATTTGTTATAATAATGTTATGTAATGACTTAATGATATTATATGAGGATTTGTGAGTCTAAAATAAATGAAACATAAATTAAAGGTCTTGAAGGATAATTAGAAATACTTGTGGACTTAAATGGTATTGATTGTTTGGCTAATAGACTTCATAATATCAAAGTTTAAATTCTCTCACTTTTTTCTAATTTGATTAATTTTAATGACTTTAGACCTTAATTTACGATCATTGACTACATAATTAAACCTAATCATAATAACTAAGAACTAGGGTTGTTATACATGGCATCTATTATGAATGATTTAAGCTTTGTCCATGGCATGAAGGATTCATCTTGAGGAGCAATTTCACTTTTGGTCTTAGCTTTAGTCACATTTAAGCTTCCTCTATAGCCTTAGCAACTTCAATTTTAATATCAATTTGCTTAATATCGCCTTTAGTTTCAACTTAATTTTTATTTGCTCTGCCTTTCAATTTGCTTTACTTAGATTTCCTTTTTTAAGATTTTCTTTACTTTTCTATTTGTTTTGGATTTTGATTTGCTTCATTCAAATTTTCTTTTATTCAAAATGGCTTTACTTTTCCTCATGCAACTAAATTTCATTTATGCAAATTTTAATTTAATGGTTACATTTTTAAGATTGATTCACTTTGGCATACCTTGGCTCTTTTGATTGAATTTTGACTAAGTTTCTTATGCTGCTAAAATAACTTGAGTGTGGGAGCATTAGATATTCCTATTGTGATAATGTTCTTAATGAATTGTATTTAGCAATGAGTTTTTTAGATAGTGTTCTTAATAGTTTTGTATTGGACTAAAATTTACTTATCATACTGATAGTCTTCTTAATGCATCATTTCTCCCATACTGATGCTCTCCCTTGGTGAACTACATTCTATATTGGTTCTATAACTTGGTTTTGTATTGGTTTGTTATTGCTTTCCCTTGATCAACTACTTTGTGTGCTTTTGTCATATGATACTTTGCTTTGTAATGGTTTTGTAACTTGGTATTGCTTTCTGAATTGCTTTGGTTCTTATGGCACTCTACTTTGCTCCATTAGTAACTAGTGATTGTTGGTTGAACTTTAAACGCATATAAGCGAGTAATGACTGCTGGTTAGACTTTAAGTTCATATAAGTGAGTAGTGATTGTTGGTGGGAATTCTAGTGCATATAAGTGGACTAGTAAACTTGGTACATGGAAATGCAAACTTAGTACATGGAAATGCAAAACTTGATGTAATACATTGATGCCTAATATAATATAAAAAGTCATGATTAGTTTATTTGTCCTTTTTTCTTATGCAATATACAAATTTTTGATATGAATAAAATGACTTCTTTCATTTCTCACTTTTTATCTTCCACACTTAAGTTTACGTATACAAATTCTAAGATATCAATATCATGTACAAAATCCAAAGTAACATGTACCAGTAATGCTTCAAATATCTTGATTGTTGATATTTAAGAATGTTGGATTGAACTCCGTTGCTTCAAGTGATAGCATTGGATGGCTAGGAGGCACTTACATCAACAAAGAACACTCATTATAACATAAAGACTAAGGACATAGCAACAACATATGCATTTTGTCACTTGAATGCTCCTACCAATATCATGCCTGTGAAAGTAAGCTTTTCCTCATAGGTTTGACTTTATGTATAAGGTCCCGATGGGTGCTAAACAGGATACATCAAATTGCTATTGATTGTGTGCTTCATTCTCCTATAAAGATTATGCATATATATTAATTTTTACATGAAAGAAAACAAACCAAGGAACCTTGAACATTTAAACAACCATATCCTTACATATCATTGATTGTTGGACTTGTGTGGCTTAGACAATTAGATCTTTTCCTATTTTCCTACATAGACACTTAACCAGTTCTTCTACCGAATTTTACTCCATTTGCTTTATTGCTTCTTGAATCTCTTTAGGTGTGGTATACAGTCACTTATTGGACCCCTTACTTGAGTTAGCATTAATTTTGTTATTTGGACCTTTTTGCCCTAAACAAAGCTCTATTACCCACCTACCTAACTCTAGCATGTATGCACCAATGTGAATGCTTATGGATAGTTAGATGCCTTAAATGCTATTCTTACTAGCACGGGACATAGTTATCTATATGAGTATATGTTGTCAAGCCTTGTATCTTCTTCAATTTGCTTTCCTTTTACATCGTGTGTCACACCACTTCTTGCATTTTTCATCCATGTCTTGAGAATATATTAATCTGAAACTATTTTAACATCCATGCAATTGAACACCTTTAAAGCATGATAGCATAATATGCTAAAAGTCTCGAACTTCATACAACAACATAAAATAGACTTGGTGCAAAGATTAAATAACACCCTATACTCTCTCTCCTTGTTGACCTTAGCAATGACAAATTTAACCAATGGCGAAACTTCATTCTTTTGCTTTATAAGGTAAGCTAAATATTGGTCAAACTTTTGTTGGAATAGCTTAAGGATAGTTGTGAAGTAAACTAGAGAAAGTTATTACAACATAAGCAAATGCTCAATTTTCAACCTCAAGATCTTTGTCAAAACTCATACTCACATTTGAACTTATTATATTGTTTGTCATCTACCACCCTTTCAAATGCTTTAAAGAATTGAGCACTATCTAAGTTTGGTTTGTTGAAACTTTTGATGTCCGAATTCAAGCATTCACTTAATTGAATGCCTCGTGTGCTAAGAGTGAACACTTTTTTATATAACAAGCTATCCATTTCTCCTTTATATTGTATATTGATCTAATCAATGTATTATCATGGACACTATAATTTGGCAGTAACTTACGCCATGCCAACTTAAACCACAACTCCTTTTCATACTTATATATGCACTACTTAAAATTAGTCAAGAAATGGGATCCATCCCTCATTAAGTTACCTAGGCGCTCAATGTCATTTTAGATCAAATGTCATATGCATAATTCATGCTTTAACTTTGGCATCACCTTATGTAATGCTTTTGTTATTGCTTGATTTTGATCGGTAAAGACAATATGAGGCTTTTTCTGCCAAATAGCCACTAAGAAAGTTTGAAAAAGCTATTTAAATAACTTAATTGTTATCATATAATAAAGTTGCCCAAAAAATCACCAATCCTCTCTAATGATTGAATCCATAAAACAAAGCCAGTGGCTTATTTTCTTTATTAGTATAGTTTGTTGTGCTAAGAGATACTACATTACTAAAATAACTATAGTCAATTAATATTTTTTGCATTGGCTCAAAAGACATTGGTTATTTGTTCATTTACATCCATTTGATAAGTATGATAAAATGATAAATTCTTCATAAATTAGTCTTGGAAATATTACAATAAAGCACTGGCTTCCCCATATATTATGCTTCTTTATCATCTTCCTTGGATATAACTTTTGGTATCCAAGTGCGTATAACTGATATTCACTTTTCCTCTCCTATGTCTTCCCGTCAAGTTAAAAGTGGCTTTTTGTTGAATCCTAGAGTCTTTTATCAACTCAATCTCATAAGCTTGAACTTTGGAGATTTTACATTATGATGCCAATATATGAGTAGTTTCTTCAAAATGAAGTAGATAATTATACTCTTTAACAATCTCATAAACTTTGCATTTTCCATTCACAAGCATCACTTTAATTCTAGCTTTGCAATCAGTTCTAATTTTAAGTTTTGAATTTTTATACATGAACTCTCTTTTGTCTTTCCTTCGAAAACTTTCTTTACAACAAACATATCTACATGACTAGATGGAGCCATCCTTGGCCTTGTTGAGATATTGTTTCCAAACTCTAAATCTCATTTTTTTGCTATAGTTAACCTAAAATTTTCGTACTGCCTTTAAGTTATCAAATTCCATACTTAGTTTACACTTGTAATTAACCTCTATGAAATATTTTACCATATGTTGCATCAAATCGCTAAAATCCTTTAAAAATTATGCAACCAAAGTAATCATAAATTAAATCATTTGAGATATTCTCATTTTGGCTTCGTGCATAAAGAAAATATGGTGGGGAGAACAATCATAGGCTAACTTCAACAGTGGCTAACTATTAACTTCTAAGGACTATTTTCAAGGAGCAAAATGGTAGAAATAGAACCAACTTACCTCTAAATGAAGATGGAAGAGATAACAAGTAGGCACCAAGCTATAGCTACCACAAACTAACGATGGTAGAGAAAAATCGACCAAGGATTTTGCTTCAAAGCTTTTTGCATTTCAACATCAATGGCATATGGAGCTGGACGTGAAGAAAGGTAACACCAAAATGCATCAACCAACAATTGAAACATAGCATAAGCTATATTTTCTTTGCATTAATAGAGCTTAGTATTCTTCTACTTAAAATGTAATGTTTGGGACAATGAATGTAGTTAAGTATCGCCTAAAATGTACAACAATAAAAAAAGGGTCTGATTAGCATGGCAAGACAGGAACATTTAATGCATCAAATGGTTAAAAACTTTTTAACATGACAATGTCCCTTTAACGCCTCAAATTAAGGCAATTTGCTCCTTATATAGCCATTTGAGTTTGAACATCTCATACAAAACATTCTATTTAGGGGCTTATGTGCACGTGTTATGATTGTAGCAGCTTATAACTTGGATGATTGAAACTTCAGTCAATTTTCAATTTGACTTATGTGTTCTTATAATATTCCTAAAAATTAGGATTTTTTAATTATTTAATATTTTATAAAATAAATTTATTTTAACCTGAAATTAATGAATTAGAGTGAACTTTATGTGTGAGGGATATGAGATTAATAGGATCTATATGAATTTTTAAAGTTAAATAAGGTCAGAGAAAAATTGTCACTTTTTACTTGAACGAGTTTTGATGAATTTTTCAGAAGGGTAAATATTAAGAACTAATATGAGTTGTATATTATTAGTTAGGAAATAATGCATATAAAGTTAAAAAATTTGTTTCATAATTTCTAAAGATTATTATGATAAAAAATAATATCAAATAGTTAAAAACCTATACAGAACTAAAATAGACTCTGAGTTCAAATTAACTATTTTAAGAGGTTTGGTATAAAAAGAACATGAACGAATCCGAAGAAATAAGGTCAAGGCAAAGATATAATTGAAAAACAAATAGAGATGCTTGTTTTTATAGGGTCTCCTAGCCTTCAAGCAGGGGCAAAATAGTCATTTGTACCTTGAATAATAAAATAAATAATTATGAAATACAAGTGAGACCCATGTAGGTGCATTAAATAATAATTAAATATGGTAGAGGATGTGATAACTTGATCGAATGAAATATGATGGAAGACAATAAAGAATACATTGGCAAATTCTTCCAAATGGTGGCATTTTTATAATTTCTGGCTAGCTAGACTAAGTGTGGTGCCATAGGTAAAGAAGTTTTTAGAAGATACACGTATTTCAGAGTGATAACATTAATAGAATTTATATGGAAGATTTGAGATCTCATGTTAACAAGAAAATTTGATTGATTTAATTGCTAACATCAGCTGATTTGATTCTTGACTTCAGCAATAATTAATGACAAGTAACAGATTCAGTTACTCTAACCAAACTAGAAGGAGAATATAGTTAAATGAGAACTAGATAGCTAGAAAAAGAAGATCCTATTGTGGAGATTTCTTTAATTCAAGATGTAAATTTAGCCATTGAAATGATTTGATAGCTCAGATTCTTTTGTACTTTTAGGAATTTAATCTTAACTATTAATCTAATCCAATGGTCCAAATTCCTTCTTTAATACCAAGATATAATTCTAGCCATTCATTTGATCCAACAGTTTATATCTTTCATAAGAAAACAAGATTAAATCTTAACAATTCATTATAAACTCATATACACATAAATACACACACACATACACTTACACAGCACATGCACCTTTACCAACACACATAAACTTTGGCCAAAGAGAGAAAGAGAGGAATAAAGGATGGTTAAGAGAAAGGGAGAAGAAGAAAGGAAGGAGGAAGAAGAAGGGAAAGAGAAAGGCCAAGGAAACAAGGTAACATAGTTAGCTTTCTTCTTCTTGGCATTCTTTCACTTTTCACCATTAAATTTTCTCTTTTTTTCTCTTTTAAATTTTGGCCATGGCTAAGAGAAAGAGGTGCTCTTGGTGATTTATGAATCATTGTTTAGAAAAGATGAAGAAATTGGTACATATGGCAAATGATTGATTTACTTCAAGAATTCTTTCAAATTTTGAAAACTTGTTCTTAATTCATGAAACTTTGATTTTTAAGAAGCCATAAAAGGGATTGAAGAGAAAATAAGTGGAAAAATGATAGAAGAAGACTTAAAGTAGAAGATTAGTTAATATAACTTTGATTTTTATGAAGTTATAGCAAGTTGTTCTCAATATTTTAGTTTGATAGAAGTTTAGAAAATTTAATGAATCTTTAGAAATTGATTTGGGGGTTTTGTATATCTACCTTGATTATGCAAGAATGGTCATTTGGCAAGAGAAAAATATAAAAATCTTACACATACACACACCACTATAGCCTTGGCCAAGCCCATATAAAATGCCTAAGGAAGAGCTTTTCAAAATCTAATTAAATTAGGTTAATCTACACTAAAAATAAGGTTTATATTGAATTTTGGATAATTTTTAGATAACTATATCAAAAATCAACTTAATATGTGAAAAGTGTTGACCATATGTTGTCTACATTTTTATTAATGTTATTTGAAGTATTTTGAATGATTGGTGTGATTTGATACACTCTATATGTAACCTGAATTTTGTTGATGTTTATTTTACAATTTTTAGAGTTTACTTGTGAAAGTGAAAATTTATGAGTGTTATGTTAATTTTTGAATGGTGAATATTTGATTTGATAACATGTTGCTTGATTTCATGATTTATATAGCTATAAGTTCTTTAGTAAAGGATTGACCTATATATGATATAGTAGAGTTGTTTTGATCAGGGGATAAACCCTGTATGTGCTTGATTTGACACTGGATAACTATCGATGTATTAGTGTCCAATTTTATTTAGTTAAGACACTGCAAACATTTAAAATAACTAATTAAGACCGGTGAGAGCTATTCAGATAATTTTAAGCCTATTTGGACTTATTGGGTTTTTTTAGTCTCCCTGTACTTGAATAAACCTTTTTATGCCTATATTGGATCTTAACTAATAGATTATTCTAGACACCGATGGACCCCAAAACAAATTTAGATTTAGAAAAGTTGAAAAATAATTTTAATCATTTATATATAAATTTTTTGGATTCTAGTATGCCAATATGCTATCAAGATTATTTGATGATGTAAAGAGTTGTGCAAAGTAATTTTTTTCCAAATATACTTATTATGTCTTGTTTAGATAATGGTTTGGATGATATATTATTGTGATATTTTGATATAATTTTCTTTGGGTACCCATTGGGAGATGCCTTAATAAAGGGAGTAAGGATAAGTTTATTAAGTCATGGTAATGCAATATGATCTGGGCATTGAGCCTACTGATGCTAGCACAACATGATTTAGGTATTGAGTCTGATAGTTTCCAAGGCCTAATGGTTAAGTTAACATGGAAAAAATAATGTTTGAATTAATTGCTTGTTACATTTCATTCATCATGTACATTTTTGTATGTTCGTGGTATTTGATTCCTGAATTTTGACGATTTGCTTAATGATTTTTATTTATCTATATATACATTTAATCCATGATTTAATTTACAAGTTGGATATTCTAAAATTTTATGTTATTTTCTATTTACTAAATCATGTAATTAGCATATTAATTGGTATGCTTGATTTCTCTTCATGATTATTAACTTGTATTAATCCTATCTATGTTACTGAAAAATTTATTTCTCACTTTATTATGGTTTATATTTTCTTAAATGCCTATTTGTGATATGACTCTCGAGTTACAAGCAAAATGGATTCACTTCCCATCCAGGGATGGATGTATAAGATTTACAACATTCGAATTCTAGCATGTGCTAAAATTGTGTTGTGTCGTTCTGATTATTTTTATAGCAGCAGGAGAACAGGAGTCTCCCTCATTTCCAATGGGTAAGATGCCTCTTTTATTTCCATAAACTAGAGCCGTGAATCTTTACCAGTTTCTTTTTGTCCATAAGGAATTAATTTTACTTATTTTTCTATTATTTGGAGTTTTCTTTTTATGTAGTTTTAGGTCGAACCCCAGTAGTTCTTTGTGGTCTGTATTTATATTTTCCCTATCCCTTATTTTACTAATAGATAGACAATATGTATTAACAGTACAAAATTTCTGTTATTACCCATATCCGCAATGTCATTATTAGTATATTTAGTGCATAGTATAATTTTATACCACAGAAAGACAACTTAAAAAAGTTAAGGTATTTAGAATAAATTAATTAGTATTTACGCTATAAAAAATCTTTTTCACTAAAAATTGATAGTTAAAGGAGAGTGTTCTAGTACCAATGTTGGCTGTTGAATGGCATTAATGGTTTAGATTTTCTTAATTTCATGATCTCGTTTTCCTAGACTCGTATAGCAAACCTTGTAATATCATGAAGGATTAACAAACTTAGTTTATAAGGGGGACTTAAAGCATAGTAGGCCTTAAAGCTTGACTCAAGTTATAAGAAGCTAGCCATTACATAGATATTGCCTTATTTATCAGTGTGCCCAACCTTCACTTGCTAATCCATATTAAGTTATTTCTTTATTTTGAAATGAATATGGTTACAACCCATTAAGTTGTTGCTCTCATTATTTGCAACTTGCACCATCAAAGTAAAATTACTTTCAACAATTATTTTTCTAAACCCACATTCCCATGCAATCTCCAAACCATTATACCTCCCAAAACTTAGCAATAATAACATCATATATGCCTATAGCATTAACAAGCCTAATGATCCAATTCCCATCCTCCCTTTTAAACAAACCACCATAACCAACCACCTCTAGACATTCTTTAGTAGCAGCATCTACATTAAGCTTTGCCTATCTAATTCTTAGAACAAATTATTCAATGAGAATAGGAAACCAATTGACTACTCTATTGTCATCCTCATCCATTAAGTTTTGCATGTCTTTAACAAAATATATGATCTCAACAACTAGGTCATTGGGTCTTCTAAATTGTTCACCAAAGGTAAAGTACTTTCTTGACTTCCATATGAACCAGCATGAAACTACAAATATTATTGGCCATTAATATTCACTTGCATTATTGATGTTAGAGGATAAATTGAAGGTGATTGACTCTTTTAACCTCGACCTATTAAAAGGAGCCACCTTGCTTGTGTTAATAAGTCTTTTACAAATACTACTTGACTAATAATAGTCTTAAAGTACATACAACATACTTTTTTCATTTCATGCACAGACCTATACCTCCTATCCATTTCTTTTTTATTTTTTGAGTGAGAAGTCTTTCATAAGTGGCTTGCTAAAAGAATATCGTCATCCTTTTGGGGCATTTTTAACTTCCAAATGAGTCTCCATCCTTTACCCTACTCACAGCATTTTAAGCACTAGAAATAGAGTACTAACTTTGATTATTAGGACCTTAACTTGAAAAGTCATTACCATCTTCTTCATAAAAGGGGAAGGTTAGCATTGAACTTGAGGAGCACAACTCTGGAAAGAACATCTCTGAGAATTGACAAATTCCATTCACCATATCGTAGACATGTAACATCGGATTCATGTTATAATCTTTATTCATTATAAGATGATAGAAAAGGCCTTCTTTTCTAAGCCAGAAGTCAATCTAAAATTGGGTCTTATAACCATTTTTCATCTCTTATAATCTGAGTCATCATTTTTAACATTACATTCCCATAAAGATTAATGTCTCTCTTATACATTCCTTAAAGAACTTTCACCTACAACTCATTTGGTTTTGTACCTACATCCTTGCCAGGCTTCATAACAAGAACTTCATTCATTTGAAGAAAGGACTTTATCTTGCACTAACCACAATTCTTGGGCATGCATAATATTTTCCATAGTCTAACATGCTGCTTTCAACCATTAACACTATCACCCTAAATAAAATATCTTTTAGCATGTTCAATCTCATAAATGATATTCTTAGAAAATTGCTTATGCTACATTTGAAAGATAAAGGATATTGCTAGTCACAGAATGTACTAATGTCATCCTTCCAGCCAAAGATAAACCGTTAGCTTTCTAGCCAATAAGCCTATTTTTTTACTTTCTTCACAACTTTCTTAAATTTGTCTTAAAGGAATACCATGGACAATGCATGCTAAATCACTTAATGTAGATCCTTTGTGCATCCAAAAGAATGTGCAAAAAGATCTTAAATTTTTATTAACAAATTAGATTTGATATAGACAACTTAGATTATATATATTATCTTTTATTTTTTTTAATGATGCAAAATGTAAAATAAAAATAATTTTTCAACTATCAATTTAAAAAATGATGATTACTATTAAAAAATAAAAAATAAAATATGAAATTTAAATTGTTTATGTTTGATCTGGATGGTCTTAAATAGATTCACAGCCCTTGTACATTTGAAGATGTGTTTCCTAAACCACTATTAATTATTGTTATTTTTTTATAATTAAATAACCCAACTAAAACTATTTTTGTTTCTTGTTTTTACTTGTATCGCAAGATCTTTAATTAGTAGCCAAAAAGAAAAAAGAAAAAAATAAAGGGCTGAATATGGGGATCGAGTTAACCGTTGAAATTTGGACAGCCCTGAATAGATGCGCGGCCTTTGCATATCCAAAGATGCAAGAAGATTTGAGTTCTTAAATCATTATTAATTATTGTTATTTTTTGATAATTAAATGGCCCAAAGAGAATTATTTTTGTTTTTTTTTAACTTGTATCGCTGTATCTTTAATTAATAACCAAAAACAAAGAAAAAGAAATAAAAGCCTGAGCATGGGGATCGGTTTAGCACTCGGCTTGGTTTACGGTTTTAAATGTGGATAATGCTTGGTTACTTCCAGTTTTGGATTAGGCTTAGCTCGGCCCTTTTTTCCTTGACCTTTCAAGACAAGTTATTCCATTGTTCACTTTTCAAAACCCTAATTTTCATTCCAATTGCAATCTTGAAGCATTGACCTGTTATTACGAGATCAGCTTCGCCGCCAGTCAATCAGGTGAGCGTGGCAATGATTTACATGTTTGATCAGTTTGGAGGGGGTTCTGATTGCTTAATTACAGAAACTTATGTTCGACAAGATTTATGTTATAAAACTTTCACCTTCAAAATCTGTGTTTTTTGTTTTTCTATGGCGTTTGGTGCTATAATTCATGTAGAAATTGCGTATTTATGCTTTATCCGGGTACAACAGATATAGGATTTTCTGGTCCTTGGCTTTGATGTACCAAAGGACATTGTTTTCTCCTTATTAAATGTATTATGAGGATAAATATCTTATTAATCGAGATCAGATGATAGGTTGCTATGAATTGGGTTTGTTGTTAGAGGAACTTTTATTCCTTTCTGCTGTCCTTTTGTTTCTTGAAAATTTGTTGGTGAAGGGACAAGGATGAAAAATAGGACTTTGTTGTAGAGGTGGCTCACCGTAGCATACTAAAAATTTTCGAAAGGGGAAAAAAATTTGATAATCCATGAACTGATGGTTTATTATTATTTTTATTAACATGACTGCTGCGAAGTTATAAGTCCATTAATTGCAATTCTAACGTTGTTGAATGTGTGATTTTGCAGGAAAATGTCATTCGCGCCGAATTTTCAGGGAGAAGGACATACTTTACATGGTGTTTATTGGTCCACCATTGACGTAAATAACTGCAGCAACACCAATAGAAAGAGAAGTAGGAACAACTATAATAATAGGAATTACAACAATTACAGTGACTGCTGGGCAAAATTTGGGGAGCATAGCGGCAATTCTAATTTTTACAGGGCAGATCATGCTAAGTATATCGGGGGTAATAATGCCGTCCTATTGTCGTTGAAAAGGAGGAAATATTCAGCTTCTACTTGGGAAAACAGCTGGAGGTACTATCTTCCACCCACTGTCCATGACAATGTCCCTTCATCCTGCAGCTTTCTAGCCCCTCCTTCTAGATTCAATGCTGATACCTCTACATCAGCTAGTGGCAAGCTTGACTGCTCTAGAATTGAAGATGAAGAGCTGATTTTTCTGTCAAGGGATGAGATTGATAGATTCTCACCATCAAGAAGAGATGGTATTGATGCACTTCATGAGACAAACTTGCGTTACTCGTACTGTGCTTTCCTTCAGAATCTTGGAATGCGGCTTGAGCTGTAAGATTCGCTGCACAATTTCCTTTTCACTTCCTATATTTTGTAAGTTTTAACATTTGCTTGGAGATTTTATGGTTTCTTTAATAATGGTACTAAGGATATGGCTATGATCTTGGTACTTTTGAATATAATTCATTGTCAAATATTATTTGGCACAAGTGTAAAATCGTGTCATGTTCCTTTGCAGGCCTCAAACTACCATTGGGACAGCCATGGTTCTGTGCCATCGTTTTTTCGTTCGGCGATCACATGCTTGCCATGACAGATTTGTGAGTATTATATTGTTTTCTTGGTTAAGTATCTGCTTTACTACTAAGTACTTCTCTGAATTGTTCTACCTTTAAAACTGTGCTTCAGTGGACATGTTCCAGATGGTAATAGTACATGTTATTCTATTTAAATATTAGGGTACCCTCTTTTTTTTTTTTTTTTTTCAGTTGAACCGCTAAATTTGAATGGGCTTTTATTCATGTTGATCTTGCTCTGTTGCAGCTGATAGCTACTGCCACTCTTTTTCTTGCTGCAAAGTCTGAGGAAACACCACGCCCTTTGAATAACGTTTTGCAGGCATCCAGTGAAATCTTACACAAGCAAAATTATACATTTTTGCCCTATATTCCTGTTGTGAGTATATTTAAAACTACCTCACATTACTCTCTTTTTTTTTTTGGTATATATTTCATTTGGACAACAAGTACCCCCCCAAAAGGGCAAAGGATAATGGCTTTATCAATTTGTGTAGGGATATCTCCGATTTGTTATGAAATTATTCATGAATTATTACATTAAATGCCATTATTTGAGGTGGCTTTGGACAATACGACTACTGATCCACAATAAAATTTAAGATGGATGTTGTTTCTCAAGAATATCAGCGCATAAATGAATCTATGTAGCTTTAAGCTTCTTGCATAATATTTGAAAGATCTTTTTACTTTAGAATTGCATAGTGGCTTATATAATACATGCAATTTTCATTTATTGACATGTTTTGTTTCGCAGGATTGGTTTGAACAATATCGTGAACGGGTGCTCGAGGCTGAGCAGCTGATACTGACGACTTTGAACTTTGAACTTAATGTGCAGCATCCATATGCTCCGCTCACTTCTATTCTTAACAAATTAGGTCTATCACAGACTGTTTTGGTGAATATGGCATTAAACTTGATAAGTGAAGGGTGAGTTATCTTTCCCATTTATTTATTTATGAGACCTAATATCTTCTGCAGATGGAGCATTGATGTTAATTGTTCTACTCGATTTGAGGACAAAACTAGTTGGCTTATGTCAAATTTGAGCTCATACACCTTTAATATGTTCAAGCTTCCATGCCTATATAATGTTCTGACCTGGTGTAATTGGATTGAAAAACTTATTCTACGAAACAGGATAAGGGATGTATTTGAGTTCTGGAGAACTAGTGGCCAAAGGGGATACCTTGGTGTCTCCAGTCTATTTTTGGTTCAAGATTGTGTTCATTCTCACAATATAATTTTTAGAGCAACTGCTCCGTGTAGTTCTTCTGTCATGGGATATTGATTTTTTTGGCATGCATACAATTGCAGGGTTTTCACAAGATTAGCATGCTGGCCTGTATGATATTCTTAGCTGGCGGATTGATATGCTGTTCTTGGAAAGTTTTGTTTTGCATCTGAAGTAGAACTGCTGATGTCTAATGGTTTGCTTAACCCCTGACTATGTTCCATCCCATCAACTTATTTTTGGGCTACGCAAGATAGCCACAAGATCCCCAACCCATTTTTTCTGACCCTCAATCCTTTGTAGTTTATGCTGGAGACCTTTAGCCAAATGGCTTATCTGTGCCCCCTTTTTTCTTGGTGGCTAATTTTGCCCTTATAATATCATGGGTGGAAAGAAGATCATGGAGTTAAAACCATGTTGGTCTGAATGTATGATCTGATAATCAAAAACCAACAAATAGAGAAAAGAAGCAAACTATTTTTGAAATTTGGATGTGGCATGAGTTTTCTATAGTCTGAATCAATAATAAAATTATTCAAAAGTGGGCCTTTCAGCTTGGGTCAATTTAATGACGTGGAGGAAAGTTGTGAGGTCTTGTCTCTTGTGCTGCTGGTTACTTGTAACTAAACAGAGTCCCTCTGCTGGCACTGGGAGGGATTTTTGTTTATTCTCTTTTTTCTTGAATGAGAGGGAGCCTTTCTCCTTGATTATTCAGTTGATCTGGTGGAAAACTATTGCCTGAGGCATGGATCTGCAGTTGAAATCATCACACTTGAAGTTTTTTGTAATCATTATAAGTGTTTTGGTTGGCAGATTTTTGTGTTTCTGTGAGGCATCTCAATTTCCCCCTCATTTTCATCTACATTGAACATCTTCGTACCTCACATGGATTATTTTGATGCATCTATATTTTTTCCCTGGTTCTTTAAACTCTTTCAGATATTTTACGTTCGAAGTCTTAATTTTTAATTTTATATTCTATGCAGTTTAATTGAATTTTTCTTACTGCAAATTTCCTCTTTCTGGAGGATCATACAATGCCTTGTGCTCTGTCTTTCTATTCTTTCTTTCTTTCAGTAACATAGTTTCTTTTTTGATGAAAAATAATTTCATGAAAAATAATTATGATTTGCACACTTGTCACATCTTTTGCTTTTTTTTTTTTTTTTTTGAGAACATATATTTTCTTTTCTATAGGTAAAATAGCATGTGTACTAAGTTTTAAGGAAATGCATGTTGCATTTTTCTTTTTGGTTTGAAGTTGATTATTGTCTCAAGAAAAGTGTCAACCCGGTGGCTTATTTCTTTATCACATCTTTTACTTTAGAAGGACATGCTAATCTTTGAAAATGGCTTACCGGGAGGAGTGATTGATCTTTTATTCTTATTTATTGCATGAAATTTTTCATCCAAAAAAAAAAAATTTGCTTGAAGTTACTTATGTTTCACAGGTTCAGCTAGGTCATGTACATTAGGTTGTCAATGGAACTGAAGTATTAATTTGGTTTAGTTTGATTTTGATCCTAGGCTTGTCTGGGGATTAGTGCCCCTACATAAGAAGGGATGGACTTATGGTGTTGAGGGACGCCCCATTCTTGTGTTAGATATCTATGTTTTGAATCATATATAGTGTGGTGCAGAACACTGCAAATATTTCCATCTTTTTTTCACTTCCTTTTTGTGTGTATACAATGTGTAGACAAGTTTTGACTGAGGTAAAAGTCATTTTCACTGGAGAATTATGTTCAAATTTAGCTTTAGTCAGAAGTTCTAGAGGATGCGGTAGTTTATACGTCATATGACTAGCAAACTTTATGTATTTATGTTCCATGTTTTCCATATATGATACACTATTTACGATGATACTGGGTAGCAGTCACTGCAAGCTTGTACCTCAATCATCAACAACATTTGTGCTCCTCTACACTGTTTTTGATTAATGGACAAGGATAAATCAACATTTTTGTTTTAAATGCTCAAAGTTATGAAATGATGCTCAAAGTTTCAACTTGTGCCTGAAATGTTGATAGAGGATGTTGGGAGCTCTTCTCTAGTGAGGATTAGATGCATTTATTTTAAGCATTCCAATGTGCATGTTAGCAAGCCTGTCCAGGTCAAAATATTGAGCAGAAGATGTGGCATTGGCATTATCTTTGAAAGATTCAATTGCTTGCAATGTGCGCTCGCCCTGTATGTTTTCACATTTTAATTGCATATTTCTCTGGAGTTCCCACACAGCGCATTTGGGCCTGGAAGTCTGATAAACTCTCTAGATGAGTATAAAATATTGCTATAATTTGGTACTATATCAGCGATCCTGCAGACATTCTTGGAATAATATTCTTCCTGAGTTGCTGCTTTTCTAGTTGGTAAGGGAAAATTAATAAATTTGTGTTTTTCACTTGGTATGAATGTTCAGTTCTGTTTGCATTATTTTGTTTATATTACTGTTCATTTTAGAAGCTGGCATGATCTCTGTCGTGGTGGGAATATATGCTAAATTATACAAGATTCTGTTTCCCAGATGTTTAGTTTGACTATTTATGCATGTCTACCTGTGCTGAGAAATTCTGGTAACTGGTGGTAAAAGTGCCGTTATGTCTTATACGGTCTTTTGAAACTGAAAAATGTTATGTTTTGCAGGCTTCGTAGCTCTCTATGGCTTCAGTTTAAACCCTATCATATTGCTGCTGGTGCTGTGTATCTTGCAGCCAAGTTTCTGAACATGGATCTTGCTGCTTATCAGAATATCTGGCGTGAGTTTCAGACAACACCATCCATTCTTCAAGGTACTCTTTCAGACTTGACATTTCCTATTTTATTTTCAACTAATTAATAATTTATTACCAAAAAAAATGAGAAATTGCCTCTCTCTCTCTCTCTCTCTCTCTCTCTCTCTCTCTCTCTCTCTCTCTCTCTCTATATATATATATATATATATGTATGTAGATATTAAGCCGACACTCACTTGTTCCTCGGCATCATTTACTATGGTTAACAAGTTATTACGTTTGAGGCTAATCTTTTGATTTCAGTTGATAATTTATATATATATATATATATATATATAAAAACCGGCAATATTTTGAGCTTTTGTATTTTAAATTCCTCTTTTATTGACCATTTACATTGATTCACATTGATGCAGATGTTACGCAGCAATTAATGGAGCTTTTCTAAAAGTATAACATGATATTGTAATCTTCAGAGTACAAAGTAGATTGCGTAAATATCCAAGTGAGGAAAATATCTCAGAAGAAAACAGATTCGGGAAGATTGACAGCGTTGCTTAGTTGCAAGCACTTGACAAAATTATCCTTTTTTCAATTCTAAAACGGATCCCTGAGGGGAATATACTAAAATATACAAGTAAAAATAAGTCTGATATATACAAACAAAATTTAGAGTGGAGTCGTTTATGAATATGCCTTGCAGTCAATATTTTAACTCCTGTACCTGTGGATCATCTGCATCCTGCATTTAAAGCTTATAATATAAATTTTATAGGAAATAATGCAGAATGCTATGACATTGGCCTATTATACCTCAAAAGCTAGACAACTGAAATAGTAAATTATGTTTATCCCAAAAAAAAAATTGTTTGTATTTTTTTTTATCAAACAAAATTGTTTGTATTTTACTTTGGGGTATCCGGTCATGTTTTCATTGTGAAATCTAAAATAGGAAGGCCTCATTTTGATTTTTGTTTTGAGTGTTTTTGGCTGTAAAAGTTATAAATTTATATTTGATGAAATTTTTTCATGGCACATATTTTGGTACTTTTTGAAGTCAATTGTTTTTGAGAAGCAATTCAAGGAATATTTTTACAGTTCTGATAAATATAATATGTCTAGAAAAATTTATAGTTTAACTAAATTTTGGATATACCTTGTAAAATTTGTTGCAAGGTTAATATTGTTGCTTATATGTATACTAAAAGAATGTTTGCTTTTCTCATATATATATATATATATATAATCGCCATCTTCTAATAGACATAACAAATACAAAAGTTTAAAATGTATTTTTTAGTTCTTATCATAAAAATATATTCTTTTAATTTAATTTATTTTCATAATTTGTTAATTGTTAGTTTAATGAGTCATTAATTTTTATATGCGTGGATGCATGCGTGGGCACTATGTGAGATTTTTGAGCCAAAATCGTTTTTTGGGAGAAGAAATTTGCCAAATCTGAGTTAGAAAGAAGATTTACTCTCAAATGCTATAACATTAAGCAAATTTGAATCTATGAATTTCAATTTCAGGGATTCTTTGTTTTTTTAATGAAAAATATTTTTTTTTAAAAAAAACAATTAGCTTGAAGTTGGAATTTTAGGTTTTGACTTCAGGCTTGACACTAAAGTTAATTTGAAAAAATGAAGTAAATTTTTCATTTTAAATATCACCTAAAGTTGGAGTCATTACGTCTGACTTTAAGGGCACATTGTTTGTTTTCTTTGGCACGTGACGTGCCGTGTTGATAAGGGCATAGGCTTTTTTATTTTTTAAAAATAACTAAAGTGAAAAATTGTAGCATACTTAATCTTAGCCTCTTTATAAATTTGCTCATAGTATTTGCAACATTTATTTAGCTCTTTTATAAATTTGTTCATTGTCTTTGCAACATTTATTTGGCTCCTTTCATTTTTTACATCTAGTTCATTTCATTATTTCATTTCATCATTCAATTTAAAAAGTTGATTTGCATATTTTCTTATCAATTGTTCCACCTTTTTTTGTGTAAGTATGATTGCATTAGAATTTTTTAATGATGCTTACAAAAATATTTGTTTAGTTAATTTTTTGTTGTCAAATTTATATATTTTGGTTTATGTTGTTAATTTGGGCAATATGTTTTTTAAGTTTGTTTATATATGTAACTAATATGTATAATCAAATATATTTCTAAGAGATAGGTAAATTTAAAGGGTTTTTAATTTTAAAAAAAACATGTATCTGTTTAGGGGAAAAAAACTCATAATCAAATAATGGTAAAATAAGTATTTTAAAGAATTATAAATAAGAAGTAATATTTAGTTTAGCATATTTTAAAAGCAATAAAAAGCTATTAAATACAAATGAGATAGCAATAGAAGATTTTTTTTTTTAACAAGTAAAAGAATAATATTTTAATCAAAACAAGCGCTAATGGAAATATAAATTTCACATTAATAAATGAAGGCTTTTTTATAACAATAAGTAAATAATGTTGCATTTAGATGTTTTAACTATACTTTTGTGGATTTCAAAATTATATGCTTTAACTAATAAAAAAGGTTGCGTATATATGTTATTTAAAGAAGAGAAAGAATAATTTATCCATAAATATTTTATAAATTAAATCAAGTATAAATAAATAAATATATAAATAGTTTGAAATATTGTCATTTAGTGTATCATTTATGTATTGCTACAAGATCTTATTGACAAAACAAATTGCATGAAAAAATGATGAACAATACAAGTGGATTGTATGCATATATACGAACAGACAAATGTATGATGGTCTATATGGAATGACATTTATTTGCCATAGAGTGAAAGTTATGAAGGTTGGTTCAAACATCACACTAAAGAGATTGAAACAGTTGGTTGGACAAAAATTATGACTTGTATTGAACCGATATGTATTGATATGTATCTAATTTTATATATAAGTACTCGATCTCTTTAAATCTAATGCAATATCAGGTGTGCAGTATGAAAAACGATGCTAATGTTCAAGAGATATGGCAAGTGAACATGTGATACCCATCCCAATTGACTGGTGCCAAGTTGTATACTTGTGTCTTAACTAATCAAGTAGATGTGAATTTCAAATAGCAATTTATGGATGAATATGTTCCTCAAACACTCCTATCTACTAGCAATATTCACGAGCTACTTGAACAAACTTCCCTAGTTAGTTCCTATCCTGGAGACATTCACCTATGTGATCCACCACTTAGCTATGCTTAACAATATAACATTTCTCTAATGGACTACATGTCCAGCCGAGTCATCTCATCAAATTGTTGACAATACCCAATCTCGATCTTCATTTATGGTGATAGAAGACATATTGGATGAATTTGAGAATAAGGAGAAATATGATGTTATTATGAATTTCGATCGTGAGGACGGTGATGCTGATGATGACAATAGTGAGTCCAATGAGGAGAGTAATATTGGCGAGGATAGTTCGATAAATCTTAGCTTTCATGGGATTACAGGCTTGTATGATGAGCCAGCCATGGCTTTTTTTTTTTCATGGGTCAATATGGAGGCAACAAGTGGTCTTGAGTTTTCAGGTAGGGGTGAGGTTATAGAATTGAGTGATAGTCTAAAGTTGAATGTTAATATACAGTATGCAAATGTAAATGCATTACATCATGCAATGAAGATGTACTTTGTTTAAGTGCACAACACATTTCATGTGTACTATTCATTTAAAAAGAACAAAGAATATTGAAGTATTAACCACGGGCACAGCTACAAATGAGGGGTTAGGGTATGCAAAAAGACAAATAGAACGCATTAGGAGATTACAAAATATAAGGGCTTGCATATATGTGTTTTTATGTCGTTATTCCAAAATCATCCAAAGTTAGATTTAGATGTTATCGCATCCTATATCGTGGCAATGGTTATCGACAAGCCTGACGTTAAAGTTTCTCTAATCATAGAGAGGATGCAGAGCATGTTTGGTTATAACATGTTTTGCAGAAAGGTGTGGAAAGCAAAATATCGCACCATTGCTATTGCTTTTGAAAATTGGAAAAGCTTATAGGCTTTACTGTCAAGGTAATTAGCCGCTATTCAATATTTTATGCCTAACTTAGTCGTACATTTTTGCAATAAGCATTGCTTGCAAAGTAGTTTCTATGAACAACATAAGGAAATGTTTCATTTTATTTTTTTTGGGCATTCAAGCCATACATTAATACATTTACCAACCTCAAGCCGATCGTCCAAATTGATGAAACATTCTTATATAGGAAGTACAAAGGCACCCTATTTAAAGCTATATCATAAGATGATGACAGAAGAGTCGTGCCTCTTGCATTCATTGTAGTTAAAGGAAAGATAAGATTGGCTTGGTCATGGTTTCTTTTCAATCTTTGTGATATATTTGTATCGGATAAATACCCTTTAGTTTTGGCTGTTGTCTTTGGTTCACAAGTTAGGTGGTAACTACCATACGGATATTATGTATTCTGCCTTTGACATGTGACTTGTAACCTCCATAAAGTACATGAGACCAACTGGCTAAAAAAGAAGTTCATTAATATTGGGTATAAGAATGAGCATCTTATGGTTGACAGAAAATTGACTAAGTTGGTAATTTTGCACAGTAAAGTAGCTGATATTCTAAGGAGCAATGGTCACGAGTATATGACATTGAAGGTCATTAATATAGCCACATGATAACAAACTTGGCCGAGGCTATAAATTGTATCCTTAAAGATGTCAGGAGCTTACCCATTACTGGCTTTACAAAGATAACCCTATATATGATAAATAGATATTTTGTCGAATAAGCTCAGCAGGTACATGCATAGATAGCAGTTGATCTAGTATTTTGTTATACAATTAAGAATAAGACGGACGTAGTTGCACAAGCCACCCCTACTTGTGTTGTGTGCCAGTTTGACAAGAGAGCTGCAATATTCAAGATTTAAGAGCCTTACGATGTGTAAAATTAGCAATTTAGTCAGTGTTACAAAGTTAACTTGCTTGAATGTAAATGTGATTATGACGAGTTTCAAGTTGAGCACTTCTCTGCCAACATGTTATTGTAGCTTGCACTTATGTTAGCCTTGATGCACAATAATTTGTGGATCGAGTTTTTCATTCGAAAATAATGTGTTGTGCATACAGTAATGAATTCCGATCTATTGGAGATGAGGCGCATTGGCCCAAGAAGAGGATCTAAAGTTAGGTCTTGAACTGTCCATAATTCGAGCGAAACACTGACCTTGCTCATCTTGCATATAAAATAAGATGGATTGGACATAATTGGGGCTATCTAACATGTGTGGATTATGTCAGCAAGTTAGTCATAATTGTTCCACTTGCCCCAATAAGCAGCCTACTGGCCGATAGCATAACTATTGTTGGTTGTTTTTTCATTATATTAATTATATCTATATTGCTTTTACTTCAATTGAATATGATGTATTAAGTAGAACTATTGGTTACGATATATTTATATCCTTAGAAGCTAGTTGAAAATTTTGTGGTAACTTTGCTATATTGACTATACTTATGTTGTTTGGATTTGAATGTTGATATGTTTATAACTTGCTAATTTTTTTTTTTTTTATAGATGTGTAAAAGAATATATTCATAGAAGTTGGCTTCTATGCATCTTTGGGGGAGGAAAAAGCTTGGAGTTCATTACATTTATTAATTGAAACTTATACATGTAAGTAAAATAAATTATGTACAAATCATCGAGGATATTTTTACAACATACTAAATAATTTCATCCATTACATATATATCAAAAATAGTGGCTACTAGTGTCACAACGTGCCCTTCATCTTTCATGTTACGGTTGCCCTTGGTCCAAAGGTTCTTCATGTTCTTCCTTTGATTGATTGTTAACATCATTAGTCAATGGAGTATTTAAATCAAACGTAGGGGAAGAAATTGGTTGAATCGGCTGTCGTAGGGTAACAAACCCTTTATGCGATGATTCCCTAATTTTAAAAAAATTGATTGCTGTATTTAACATTAAAAATTCTTAGATCATTAAATAGTGAAATGAATGACCCAAAGTGGAAGGGATTGGGAGATTTAAATTGCGACAACAGTGATGGCAGGACATAATAGGACGGCTTTAAAGTTAATATATTGGCTAACCAACATAGAAAAAGATTAATAATATCTTATTATGGTGCTTCACTTGCAACTACTATAGATGATGTCTCTAAAACTCTAATTGACATAGATATTGTCATTACACCAATGTTGACACGATATGTTTTATCCTCCATGACAATGGGCATCTAGATTGACATATAATCATCACGCCTCTTGCTTGGCTAACCATTTGGAATTTTTGGCTATGGCAAATCAGGTGCTGGTGTAGTGCGTTAGGAGACTATTATGAAACATTGTTTTCTGAGAGCAAGATGTTTATTTGGTTTTGGCTTACTTTCTTTTGAAACTCGTGGTACTCTATTGGCAAAGGGTCATAAATGCTCAGCCTATAGAGATCATTAGTGATATCGGCCTAGAAAAAAAAGAAGAGACATCATTAAATGATAAGATATTATGCAATAAGTAAAGGAAAATAACAATGGCCACAAATATTTTATGTTTATTGTGAAACCAGCACCACCACTCATAGAATAGATCCACCGTCGAGTATGTGTCCAATACCATCGCATGTGATCAGAAGTGCGATCCACAAGTGCAGTAGTGAGGGGTGCTAGATTAAATGATTTTGCTATGAATTCCAAAACTCAACAAATGTAAAGTGTTCTTCTAACTAATTCGTTATGATTTTTCCTCGCAACCGCAATGTATGTAAGGCCTCCAAATTGAATGGGGGCACAAGTTTTGGCTACTGCCGATCAAATTGTTATAACAACCAATCTGGGTGGTGTCACTTAATAATATGAAAGCAAATGAATGACATTGAGGCTAGCTAAATGCCTTGACTTTTTAAACAATATTTTGAAATGAGATCACAGACATCATTTGCTTTTATATGGTTGCCATATGATCTGTGCATAACATATCAAAGTGTCATACTAATTACCATATATTCAAAAGGAAATTTACAAAAAATTGATCCAACTAAATTAACCAAACCTCATCATCTCGCATTGCATCTAATAATATTCAATATTATATTAAAGCCATGTCCTACGGATGGGGAGGTTTACCAACATTCCTCAATCTATGATCACAACACATTTGTAGCAAAAGAAACTATACTAAATTCAAACTAAATGACTAAACATATAATATTATATAAAACTTTTTAAGTATCTTACTTGAAACTTAAAGGTGAAAGTACTAGATAGATATCTAGTTGAAGATTTGGCTATGGTAGTCTCTCTAGAATTAGCATTGGGAATCTATCTTATACCCAAAGATGGAGGAGAGTCATACATTTACTTATGCCTAGTTCAGTAGTGTTAGTTACATTATAAAGTTCTTTATACAAATAAGTCAACAATGCAGATGCCAAACTACACTTGCTGAATTGCTCAAAATCCTACAGTAGTGGTACATTAAGTATACTTTATGGCTAGATCTGCCTAGCATCAAAAGGCCCCTGATCAATCTCAGTATGTATGTATATGCAAATTGTTGTACTGCATCATCATCTGCACCATCGAGTAGGTGATTGAAATTGTCTACCAACCAAGTAATGGCTACCTTTTGCTCATACATTTGATCATTTGGTAATCTAATCCCAAGCAACCATTCATATGTGTCTTTCTAAATATAATTTGTACAAATAATGATAAGAATTCCTATGCAAGGTAACTATAACTGGATAGCAACATTCTTTAGAGTTATCGTATACTCTCTTAGGATGGTGTGAAAAATATAAGTCTTGGGACACCATCTCTTTATAAGCATTGATATGATTGTAGGATTATATTCAAATTGTCCTAGTTAAGCCGCCTTATAAAAACTGGTTTGCTATAAATAATTAATAATAGTTAGTGGAGGAGTAGGTAGACAATCACTATATATGAAATTGTTTACCAACCAAGTAATGGCCACCTTTTGCCCATATATTTGATTATTTGGTAGTCTAATCCCAAGCTACCATTCATATGTGTCTTTCTAAATATAATTTGTACAAGTAATGACGGGAACTCCCATGCAAGCTAACCATAACTAGATAGCAATATCCTTTAAAGTTATCGTGTACTCTGTTAGGATGGTGTGAAAAATATAAGTCTTGGGACACCATCTCTTTATAAACACTAATATGAGTGGAGGATTATATTCAAATTGCCCTAGTTGAGCTGCCTCATAGAAACTGACCTGCTGTAGATAGTTAATAATAGTTGGTGGAAGAGCAAGTAGACGATCACTATGCATGACTTGTCATGGATGAAGCAATCTATCATCTGCCTAAACGGCCTATGAAACGTGCCTCATCTTGAGATACAAAGCGAGTCATCCTTTGATTCTAGTTAGATAACCTGTGACGGACGTGCCATTTCTTTGGCAGGCCTGCAAAATCAACATAATAAAGTTACAAGATTTTTACAACACGTCATACTAAGGTCATAAAATATTTAACTACTTATACAATGATAATAATACCATAAAAATTAGAATTCATTATTTCTCTTAAAAAATTAGTTTATTGTATAAAATGCGTTAACTTCATATCTAAATGCAATATTATTTATTTATTATTAAAAAAGACTTTATTTATTAATGTAAACTTTAAATTTCAATTTACATGTGTATTTATTATAATATTATTATTTTACTTGTTCCAAGCAAAAAATAATTTTTCTTCACCACATTATTTGTATTTAATTAATAATTGACCTAATTCTTAATAGTATATTTCATTATATATATATATATATATATTAATTATTTACATATATAAACAAAATTGAAAAAATATTAGCAAGAATAAAATTAGTATTAAAATAACCAAAATAAATAAATATGATAATAAAAAATAATTGCAAACCTCTTTAAAAAAATTCAAATTGGCTATAATCACATAAAAAAATTACAAAATTTATAAGCTATATTACTAATATGTACAAAAAACTTAACATATCAATTATTTACATATTTAACCAAAATTGAAAAATATTGATAAGAATATAATAAACATCAACATAAACATAATGTATAAATATATCAAAAAATACAAATAAATAAATTGTAAATATTATTAACAAAATAAAATGCGGTCATAATTGTCTAAAACAAAAGTTTAGATATATAATCTATAATATCAACATGTATCCAAAAAATATTTTTATCTAACCTTTGTATAGCTAAAAACAATCTTCAAATAATATAAATGTAAATTATAATTTCTTCTTAACCAACACTAAAAATAGATGATAGAAAATATCCAAAACTCTCTAGAGCACTGTAGTTGCACGATGGACTGAGGAAGTTTCAAATGCAGTAAATGAAAAACATAGGCAAACAATTTATAACAGGGAGGCAACTCACGAGATTATTAATCCTATAAGCATTCGCATTATAGGCTATTAAATAGCTTGCAATGCTAATTTTCTTTTTAAAATTAAATAATTGAAGTTGAAATCATTGGTTTTGACTTCTGTTGTTTTTTAAAAAATTAAAAGCTTGTGACCATAGCAGCTGATAGGGGCACAGGACATGGCACATCACGTGCCAAATAAAACAAACACTATGTCCTTGTCAGTTGATAGGGGCATAGTGATACATCCGTGAAGTTAGACGTGATGGCTTTGGCTTCATGTTTAAAATAAAATTATTTCATTTTTTATTAACTTTAGTGTCAAGCTTGAAGTCGGAACCCAAGGTTCCAACTATAGGTTAATTTTTTGAAAAAAATATTTATCTTTAGAAAAGTAGAAAATCTCTAAAATCAGAATGTATGGATATGATTTTGCTCTTAGCAATAGCATTTGAGGGTATTCTTTTTTCTTACCCAAAATTGGCAAATTTTTTTCCCAAAAAACAATTTTGGGTTAAAAAAACCCACTATATGTGTGTATATTTGTAAAAAGTTTATTATCCTTATAGATTGCTATGCTGATGTATCGATGTATACACATATACGTGGACATTGGATGCGTACATTGCAACAGAAATTCTAAAGAGGATTAAAAAAGCCAAGCTGAAGAAGAGTTTCTAAATTGTCTTAAAGGTTGCCATACAAAAGGTTTTTGATAAGCTGCCATGGGATTCATCTTGTTGCTTTGGAAACAATGGGGCTCGCAAGTAAATGAGCTCACTTAATTCATCAATGGATCTCCCATGATATGCACCATGAAAAAAATTTTATTGAAAGATTTAAAGAATTTAATTGATTCCAAAGAATTGAAAATTTTAAAGTTTGTTGGTAGTAAGAGAGCCAATAAACTCAAATATATTTTTATTATAAACTAAGATATTTTATCTAAAATTGAATAATTTAGATTTATATTTATTGGCTCAAACCATTTTGATTCTCAAAATGTGTTTGGACTTAAAATATGAGATATGGATTTTATTTGAGACTTATTTTGACCTTTGGTCATTTTTTTAATCATATCTTATAAATGGTTTAGAATTTTATTATGAAATTTGTTGTATTCGAAAATAGACTCAAAACACTTTTCAATAATAGATTATTCACTCAAAACTAAATTCAAATGAAAAATTTATAATTTTTTAAAGTTGAGTATGTGCAATAATTGACTTTTTTCAAAAAAAATCAAAACCTACAAATTGATAAACAAATCTTACAAGTCAACTCATAACTTGAGAATTTTTAAAAATTTGAACCCAAGAGCACCCAATCAATTGCTACTCATAACTAGTTGATTGCTAGGTTAGAAATTCAAAATAACATTTATATTTCAGCTACAAAATTGATTGGGGGCCCTAATAGTTGACTAACATCATAAGAAATTTTCAAGTGTATAATGATGACTCTTTTCTGTGTCTCACAACTAGATTTTATAGTGCCTTATATATATATATATGTGTGTTTCCAAACATATTTTTAAGCAGTGTGTGTGTGTGTGACCATTTTTGAATCAAAAGTTACAAAATTTTTATTATTTGAATTATTAAAGTTTCATCTTGTATATCTACTCTTTATAAAAGTTTCTATAAGCAATATTATTTTTCTATAATCTTTATAGAGCAAGGGTGGTGTATCTTTTGTGAAAGAAAATAAAAGTGAGAAAGCTTTTAGATTGAATTTCCTTTATGAAGAGAAGTGTGATATGTTTTGAAGAAATAAATAACTTTGGGTTGAGTAAGAGATTGTAAAAATTCACACATGTTAGTTAAAATTGTGGATTTAGCGTGAAGATCTCAGTGAAAACTTGGAAATTGGATATAAACTTGATTGAGTTGAACCAAAATAAATATTAAAGTTTGCCTTTTTATCCCTATATCATTTACATTTTAAATTATGTAATTAATGCTTTATTTTTATTTTGAGATCCTGTACATAGTATTGATTATTTTTTGGTAGATATATTCTCCTATATCTATTTCCAAAAAAAATCAATTGTTGAATACTATTGACAATTATTTTAGACACCTGGAATGAGACTATTGCATCAAGTGTTTTTATATATTGTTAAGTTTTTTGTTTAAGAAATAAAAATTGTGTTCTTTATGCTTCGAACATCAACATAAAATTTTTCTTAATTGATTCTATATTCTTCCAAAAAAAAAAAAAAAACTCAGTCACAGGTACTTTGGAAAAGGAATTTTAAAAATAACTGAAGTTTTTGTAAATATCTAATTCATTCTCGTTTTGAGTTGGTTGTTTTGTCTATCAATACTCTTCTTCAAAGCCGTTCTAATCTCCTATCAACATGTTACAGATATCCTGAACAACTTCAAAAGAGCATCAGGACTCTAAATGAATCCCAGAAGTTTGAGATGATTTTTAGTAAAAACGCACCTCCAAAGTTTCGGAAACTCATGACCAAAATTCTCCGAGTTCAGCAAGTCCTTCAATTTGGGAAGCATCTGGCTGGTAGTTTCTATTTAAATAATCGAAGCAACAAGAATCAAGAACGTATTGCAAACAAGCTGAAGCAGAAGCTAGAAACTTGGAAAGGGAACTTGCTGTATCAAGCAACTTGTGTTACTTCAATCCAATCCCCTCTCGCTTCCTCACTGGTCTATGACTTGACAAAATAAAATATCCTTAAGCAAGTGAAACGAAATACTGAGTAATTTCTGGTAGGGCAAATTGGAACAGTTGAAGGGCTTTGATCCTTAAAACTTGGAAAAAGATATGTGCTCCGAAATTTCAAGGGGGCCTCGGATTCAGAAACTTATATAGAGGTTTTTAATGATGCCCTACTTGCCTGACATCACTGGAGACTTGTCAACCAAAAATGTTTTAACTATAGTCATGCATTGATGAGTTGCTATGGTGTAGGTCTCCAATTCAGGTCTGTTGGAATGCTCATTCTTCCAGGTTATAATCAGCCAAAACAGGCTAGATTGTCAAAATTCGATTGGAGGCTGACCTAGAAAATGATCGTGATGCCTAAGCTCCAACTTTTCTCCTGGAAGGTAATGCATAATATCTTCGCCCCTCGAAGTTTTATGCGCATTAGGCGTTACAGTGTCCCAGAAAACCTGTAATCTATGCAATACAGATAGAGAAGACATAATCGCTTATCTCCTACCCTTTTGCTCGAGCTCCATGGTTTTCCAGAGGACATCACTGCATGCACATGCGGCTCCATTTGATTTGTTGCAAAGGTAAGAAAATAATTTTTTAAATTATGTATAATATTTTTGTAATCATTATTTAATAACATTTATTTTTTTATTATTTTTTTCAAAATAAAATTATAAAATTTATTTTTTATCCCACCTATCTATTATATATATATATAATTTTTATATCATCTAACTAATCAGATCCAATCAAGCAATTTAGCCAAAGACAGAAGGATGAGGGAGTCACATACGAGACTGATAAGCTCCACAGCAACAACCAAGATCCTGATAAACAAATCATCTGGTCCTTTCTCGAGTTTAACTTCTTGGTGGACTGGAAATTGATGCAAAGAAGGGGACTAGTTAATGTTTGGGAGTAAATTGAAAAATTTTATTTTTAGAAATTAAAACATTAATTTACTCTCAATAAAATTAAAAAGCAGATACATACATACATATATATATATATATATATATATATAAAACGATGTTTTTTTGGCCAAATAAAACAGAGATTCTTAAAAGTGTATGCTGCTTACTGACTGACACATAATTACAAAATAGAAAATACATATATTGTCAACGTGGGACTGCAATAACGTGTTATATGGTGCATGGAAAAAATTATCTGTTTATCGTAAATACATTATGTGTCTGATATCTATACACATAAATAGAGTATATGTTTGATTTAATTTTTATTTTTTTTAAATTATATTTTTGGTTAAAATAACAAAACATAATTTTTATATTTTATGAATTACAAACCATGATTTTAAGCGTCCAAAAGTGTTTCTAAACACAGCAAACTTGAAAATCGTGCCGAAGTTCTTCCGCATGAGATAGTAGCGCAAACCAACTTCTATCGCACACCGTTTACACGTCGTTGCTGAATTTCTGAACCTGGAAATTACAGTCACCGCGGAAAACGATGGAATAGCACGCCAAGTGTCGTTACTCCACGACACTGAGATCCTTCTGTCCATTCTCACTCACGCACTGTCCTCTTGTGTTCTTTCAATTGCTGCGAAATTTGGAAGGAAGAGCAACAACTTCTGGCCTTTATGTCACGCCAAGGAACTGGATATTAGGACTCTGCCGCGCGGGTTTTGGGATTCTAGGTCTTGATCTTTGGTCGGAGTTCGATTCTAATTGACAATGTTGGCGAATCATTTCCACAACGGTATTGAAACGGCGAAGCTCGTTTGGTCGCGAATTCCGAACTCGGAGGAACCCAAGTACCCCGACGACATTGTTGGCTTGTTGAAGAAGAGTGATGGAAGCGGCGTCGAGAGCCTTGACTATGAAATCATAGAGAATTATGCTTATCGGGAAGAACAGGTTCCCCTGCTTATCTACCAGCTTTCTTACTATTGCTATTTCAGTTTCTGTTTAATTCTAGTTCAATTATGCTTGGTTTTGTTGGCAATTTTTTTTTTTTTGGTTGGGGCTAAGTAAATGAATTTTGCTGTACTTTGATATTTATAGGCGCTGAGAGGGAAGCTGTACGTGGGCTATTTGCTGGTAATGAAATGGTTATTTGCCTTGCTCATAGGCATTGGTGCGTTCTTCTTCTTGCCGTTTGAGTTCTAACGCACCTTTGAAGTGTATAAATAAGCTGGAAGTTCCAATTTTGTAGCCACTGATTTTGAATTGCAATGTTTAACTACTAGTGTGTAGAGTAGCAACTTATGGTTGTTTTTTGCGCCATAGATAATCCAAATTAATCAACAGAAATGTTCATAAATCCATGGCTGGCATCTGTAAGTACTTAATTCACAGTACTAGCGAACTTATAAGAATAAGAAATATGACATGGAGACTGATCTAATTTTCAATGTTTTATAATTTCATGTTGATGGTCAATCTGTTGGTTCCTTCATTGTTTCTATCCCTAATTTTAAGAAACCCCTCTTTTGTCCCTCACCTTGGTGAGTCAACCTTATTCAGACCTCTATAGGTGGGCAAGCACTTGGATCTTGGAGAGCTAGATTGTTATTCATTGAAGGAGGAAAAAAACAAAAAAAGAGAGACATAGACATAAAGCTTAGTCTAATGTTGTGCCTCACATGTGCCTTTTATATGACACCTAGCTTTTTCATATATTATATATTATATTTTGTTTATAATGTATGTATCTTTTTATCTGATGGCTTGCAGGTACTGGGCTTGCAGCTGTTTTCATCAATATTTCTGTTGAAAACTTTGCTGGCTGGAAGTTTTCATTGACATTTAACATAATTCAGAAATCGTATGTGGCCGGCTTTATTGTATATATCCTGATCAACTTGGTTTTGGTCTATTCCTCCGTATATATCATCACACAATTTGCACCAGCAGCTGCTGGGTCTGGTATTCCTGAAATTAAGGGTTACTTGAATGGTAAGATGAACATTACAAGTGTCTTTGCCTAAGAAGCACCGATATGGGTACACATATCAAATACGAATTGATACGATGCACGAGACACTACAATTTCTAAAATTTTAGGATACAGGAATGTGGTGTTATGCGCGCATGCGTGCCTATGTGTGTTCAACAAACTAACACATGAAAAAATAAAAGCATTTCAAGTATAAAATAAAATGTCCATAACAAACTACAAACAAAAGCATAAAACAAGTTAAAAATGAAGTTTTCAATTCAAATTAAAAGCCAATCTTCATCTTTATTCACATAACTAAGATGTCTTATAAGCTATTGGGCTATTTTGGAGCCGTTTCAGCACATTTTAAAACATACTGTTATGTTTCAAAATGTTTCAAAACGTATCAAGCAAAAACAAGTCACATACAAATGATGGTGTACAATAGGTGTATTGTATTCGATATAGGTATGTCCCCTTTTTGGTGTATCGGTGCTTCCTAGGTCTCTGCATGTGTTCCCCCAGCTTCTCTAAAAGTCTCATGTATATTAGGAGTTCTGATTCTCATTTATGTGTAGGAGTTGATATTCACGGCATCCTTCTCTTCAGAACCTTGATCGGAAAGGTGTGATGGATTGCATTGTACTTTTTCTATTTGATTAATAATCTTTAGATCTGTGTTTGTCCTATTAATTGCAAGATTCTTCTTGTGGTCAACAGATATTTGGAAGCATTGGTTCAGTGGGAGGTGGCCTTGCTTTGGGTAAAGAAGGTCCTCTTGTGCATACTGGTGCTTGTATTGCTTCTTTGCTTGGACAAGTAAGCACATACTGCTCAGTGCTCAGTGTTGTTTTGTAATTATTATTATTATTATTATTATTTTCCCTTGTGGGCCACACTAGGACAAGACGAACTAGGGATGTTATATTAAAAGTTGGGTTTAAGATAGTGGATGCAAGAGATTTTTGCACATATCTCTTTTGATATTTTATCTAACCCAAACATTTAAATGACATTATAGTTTTTATTTTCTCAAGGTTGCATTAATGATTAAGTTAATTGTTTATAGCCATTGCACCCACCATGTTAGAGAAAGATAGTAGCATTAAGAATGAACAAATGTAAGTATATACATTATTAAGAGATTACAACTGAATGAAAGATTTTATTTTTACAACATAAAACTAGGGCAGTGCAGTATGCTTGGGCTGCAGCTACTTTATATAAATTGACCTCCAAGAGTCAAAGCATCTCTGATTTTCCTTTTTGTTCCATGATTTTTCCTCCTTCCTAGATTCTCACCAATGTACTGAAGTTCATCTTCCACTTCTGAACATTATTGTTTCATTGGAAAGCAGTTATACTAGCTCAATGCTATTATCTCTAGGTTCATTATCGAATTTAATTTATGGATATCTCACAAAGTTGAGGTACTGAGCTCTGTCTAGTTTGCAATTGGATATATCTATATGGATGAAATTTAGCATCCCAATTGACTTTAGCTTCTGAAGTTGAGCTTCATATGCTCTATATTGTAGACATATGTTTGTCTGCAAGCAAAAGACTGAAAATCATCTTTTGATGTCATGTATTGAGCAGGGTGGGTCTACCAAGTATCATCTAAATTCGAGGTGGTTTCAAGTATTCAAAAGTGATCGGGATCAGCGAGATCTTGTAATTTAATTTTCCTTTTAATCAAGAATCAGTTTTTTATTCATCCTGCTCCAACCTAAAAGGGACAATGAAGTTGCTCATTTCCAATTTGATTGACGTCTTGAACAGGTAACCTGTGGGTGTGCAGCTGGGGTAGCTGCTGCATTTAGAGCTCCAGTTGGTGGTGTATTGTTTGCATTGGAAGAGGTAACTTCTTGGTAAGGACTTTTTAAATACTTGATTGCATGATTCTCTTTACTTAGAAGTATGTGTAGTAAAGATACCATGTTTGTCTTTTTGATAGTTATAACTGTTGTGAATGGACGTCTTTCATTATGTACATGTATTTGGCAGAAGCTACTGAGTATGTACATTTACCTATGCAAAAATTATAGGCAAAATTATTAAGAAAGATTTAGATTTAAATGGTCTATCTAAAAATATGATTTATAATAGACTTTATAGTGTCATTTGATCCATGTGGCCGACCCCACCTAGTGGGAAAAGGCCTTGTTGTTGTTGTTGTATTATTATTTTTCTGGTCCACTTGAAGGTGGAGAAGTCAACTGTTGTGGCGTGTCTTCTTCACTTCTGCTGTTGTGGCTGTTGTGGTGCGTACTGCAATGGGGTGGTGTAACAGTGAAAACTGTGGACATTTTGGCTCAGGTGGATTCATCATATGGGATATATCAGGGTTAAGATCTGAGCTTTCACCTTTTCTTACTGCCAATTGTGTACTAAAATTTCCCTTCTAATTTCACCCTTCTTGACCGGCTTTACTTTCAGTGCTCAAGAGGATTATTCCTTTACTGAGTTACTGCCAATGGCTGTTATTGGGGTCATTGGAGGACTGCTAGGTAGGCATTGTTACCCTTATTCTGAATTTAAATTGTCTGGTGATTTCAGTTTCTTATTCATTAACCTAGAGTCCAAAATCTGCAGGAGCCTTATTTAACCAGCTTACCCTGTATGTCTCTTCTTGGCGTCGAAATAATCTGCACAAGAAAGGAGTCCGAGTCAAGGTATGATGTTGATTTTCATCTAATTATTGCCATCTCCCCCTGACTGCCCCTCCTTGCTTGAAATAAAATGGGAGAAAAAGAAATGAAGGGAAAAAAAGAACAAAAGAAAGAAAGAACTGAAATGAAGATAGAGGTTATTGTTGAGGAAGTAATTTTTAATCTGCCCAATGTAAATTTTGTTCTCACACTTGTCTGTTTTTGTCCCCTTCCTACCTTCCCCTGTCTTGCAGATTGTTGAAGCATGCCTTGTCTCCTTGTTAACTTCAGTTATTTCATTTGGCTTGCCACTTTTACGAAAATGCAGTCCGTGCCCTGAATCTAATCCTGATTCTGATTCTATTGTTGAATGTCCACGACCACCTGGAATGTATGGGAATTATGTAAATGTAAGACTGCTGGCTCTTCTCTATGTTTCTTTGAGGTTCTTTATTCTCTTAATATTTTTGTTTGAACTAGTGTTTATGTTGAGTTTTGATTATACTTATCCTAATCTTCATAATCCTAATTTTTTTTGGGACAAACAAAGAGCCTGGAAAAGCTTTGCCTAGTTGATGTGCTTCTTTTGTCTTTTCTTTTATTTATTTATTCAGTATATTTCATTTCTTTTAGGAGGATATCTTATCCCGTGTTTCTGTACTTCTTTCTTTCTCTCTTTTAATAATAAATCTTCTTTGATTAAAAGAAAAAGCTCGATAACGGTTGAAACTGGGAAGGATGATTTCAACATCAAAGCACTTCTCTTTTATTTCTTAATGTAAAACTGTCATATATAATGCATATAGTATAAAGTATATGCTTGTCGAGAAGCCAGCTATCCTAAAGGCTTAAGCTGTCAGGTGTTAGCTCAGGAATAGGTTTGACATCTAAAACACCTACTCACATGATAGGCTGACCCTTACCCTGAGCGAAAATTTTAATTCACTCAGTAGAATGGGGCCAGCAAGGCTTGACAACTTAATTGAAGGGTAAGCAAATAACTTTGCTCTCCTAAAGCTTTAAGAATGCTGAGTTGAGCTTTTAGAAACCATTCAATGAGAATTTTGTTAGAAATATTTAAGCTGGACTCATTAGGATGTCGAGTATGCATAGATTTATTTTTGCATACTATTATTATACAACTTTCATATTTTCATGATCTAAAACTTGTGATACCAAAACCCTTTGTCCCATTCCCTTATCAACGAGAGAGAATATTTTTTCAAATGCTCTCTCATTTCTAAAGATGATTGAAATTGTGCTCTAGGCCTTGGAGGTTGAGTTGCAATTTTTGGCCCTTTGCAGTTCTTCTGTAGCAAAGACAAGGAATACAATGATCTTGCCACAATTTTCTTCAATACACAGGTTTTTAATGAATCTCTGGAAATCTTTGTTTATTTTTCTTTTCTGGCTCCTTTGATACATTAAGTTACTTTTCATTTGTTTCAGGATGATGCCATAAGGAATTTGTTTAGTGCAAAAACAATACACGAGTACAGTGCCCAAAGTTTATTAACCTTTTTGGTACTGCATTCTTTCACTTACTGCTTTGGAATTCTCACACATGGGACATTTTGTTGTCATGCTTTTGTATATTACAATTATAATAAAACAATGTTCTGTGCTAGTATTTGCTTGGGAGGAATTTCTGACTTGTATCTGATTCACTTTTTTTTTTTTTTTGGGTCCTTTTAATTTTTTAGCAAGAATAGAGATGTCAACTCTAGAGTTTTTTGCAGTGTCCAGATCCCAATTGGTAAATCTGAACATAGGAGATGTTCCTTCTCCTCTTTTAACTCTTTTATAAGCCATGAAGCATGGACACTTGAAAAAGGAGCCATGTCCATGTCTGATGTATTAGACACAACGCTATACTATGCAACATTTCAAATTACATACAGACACTTAAGATTTTGCTGTTTTGTCATGTCCGAGTCCCTGTTATGTCTGTGTCTGTCTATGCTTCCTAGTTTATAAGCCTTCCTTTTGGAAGAAAAAAAGGGGGGGGGGGGGATATATAATAAATATGATGACGTAATTCTCACCTGAATATTTGTATAGCCACTTGATAATTTATCTTCATGTTCTCTTCTGGGTCAGAGTCAGCACTTTTGATGCTTTAATTACATCTGTATTGATTATTTTCTCTTATATGTGGCAGGTTATGTTTTATGCTTTAGCAGTTGTAACATTTGGTACTGCAGTACCGGCTGGTCAATTTGTCCCTGGAATTATGATAGGATCAACATATGGACGTCTTGTTGGCATGCTTGTTGTAAAATATTACAGAAAGCTCAACATTGAAGAGGGAACGTGAGTGTGTTGCTCATTGCTTATCTTTAAAATCATGATCAACAAGATACACACACATATGACTTCACTTATAGAATCCTTTTTTCTAATGTCTAAGAAAGTTATATTCTCTTTCTGAAGATCTGGCTGACAAAACCATGTGGTAGGATATCTCTGTTTGTTGGTCCTCTGGGGGTTTATTTTATTCGTCTTCATATTTGACAATTATATATTCTTTGCTTCTCTCTTCACTGCTATTGGGGCTGTGCTGTTTATATATTTGTTTCTACATGAAAATATTAGACGGGTGTGAGATCTCCCAGCTGCCATTAGTTCCTTCAGTGAAGATTGAGGAACAATTATCAATTTATTTTCCATAACTGCATATAAAGAAGCTTCAATTTTGAGTCATATGGAGGTGATTAATGGAAGAGGCTTTGGATGTGAGGTTTATAAGACCTCCTAAAGATGTGGAGGTTTGTTCAATGGATGTTTTTCCATCGCACATTCTATACAATTATCAAGGAGTGGGATTAAGAGGGTGACAATTTTTATAAGCTTGAATAGGGAATTGGTGTTTCCAGTGGAATGATTTTTATCCTAATCTTTAGGGATGACTCCTTTTCCTTGAATAACAATTGGCGTTTATGATATCATGTTGAGATTTTCTTGTGACTACACAATGGTGCTTTGGTTTCTTGTTTGTGTCCTTTTTTTTTGGTGGGGAGGGAAAAAAAAGGGGGGGGGGGGGGGGGGGGGTGACCTTGGCAGCAGATACTTCAGGTATTAGGAATGTGTTTCATGAGTTGGTGTTGTTTATGTAAAAGAATGGTGAAACACTTAGTCATTTCATTTTTCAATAATCTTTGGTATGAACTAGGTTAAGCTTAAATGAATATGCCTCTTTATGTAGGGCTACAGAAGTGAGGAAGAAGTTTATGGAGTCCTTGTTTTATTGTCCTTCAGTCCACTCCCCTTGGGCCTTTTTTTTTTTGGGTTCTTTTAGGAGAAGGTATTTTCTTGGACCTTTTATAGTTATTATTATTTTTTTCCCTGGTTTCGCCTTTGTTGTCTTTTGAAGTGGCAAAGTTTTAGCTAGGCTTCTTGTGTACTTTCCCCCCTCCCTCCCCTCCCCCTCTCTTTTGACAATGAGTTTAGGTGTTGGTCATTCATTTAGGAACAAAGGAATTTTTTTTTCACTGTCTAACCTTTTAAAAATTGCAGGTCAATACTCTTTATGTTATAAGTTTTTGTCCTGTAGATTGCAAAGTTGGATATAAATTGTAGTCACTGTTTTTCACTGCTAACTTATACAAGGGTTACTGTTGAGAGTTGAGCTTGCCTTACCATCTGATGCATAATTCTTAGGATTTCTTCAAAGCATTTGAGTAGTACCCTTAGTTAAGCTTGATTATAACTCTGCACAGATGGGGCAGGTTTGAGCTGTTTCCTATCTGCTTTTGCTATGTTGCCTATGTTTGCTGCTTCACATGCTAGGATAGTCCTTCAGACAACATGACTTGTAAAGCCTAAAAATGACTTAAAATATGAAATTCAGCAACTGCAGCTGTAATAAAAGGATAGATACTTTTTTTAGTTCCAACTGTTTGTTTTAAATAGATGCTACTGAAATTTTCTTAACAATTTCTGCTTCTGCAAATATATGAGCCATGCTACTGGTTTATATTTTTGTATGGGACGTGCATATAACTTTCTTTTGCTGCTTCTTCTATTAAGAAAAATTTGCTACACCAGTGCACTCTCTGTTGTCCCTGAATTGTATATTTGATGCTTTTCTTGCCTTCAGGTATGCTCTGCTGGGAGCTGCATCTTTTCTTGGAGGTTCAATGCGGATGACAGTCTCTCTCTGTGTCATTATGGTTGAAATAACAAATAACCTACAACTTTTGCCTCTTATCATGCTTGTTCTTCTTATATCTAAGGTATGCATTTCGAACTCCCCTTTCTACAGAGAATCACTTTAAAATGCACTAAGAATTTTCCGCTACAGGCTGTTGGTGATGCTTTTAATGAGGGCTTATATGACGAGCAGGCACGACTGAGGGGCATTCCATTACTGGAATCAAGGCCTAAATATGAGATGCGGAATATGACAGCAAAGGAGGCCTGTGGGAGCAGAAGGGTAAATGCAATTTTTGAATTTTTTGTTTTTTTAAAGAAATTGGTTATCCATCTTTTGTTGTTTTCAAGTAATTTATGTTGCACCGCCAAAGTTTCCAGCAATGAAAACATTAGGAACTTAAAAATATGTTTGGGCCACCCAAAATTTGAAGGGAGCCTGATTGAGCTACTGGTCATTCCAGATCCTTTCAGATATCCACAGCTTAAAAGGCAAAAAAAAAAAAAGTTTTTTTTTTGGGGGGGGGGGGGGAGAGGTTGTCTCATGTTCAAGGCAGATCAATTTTTATTTTTCTTTTTTCTTTTAGATCTCTGAAAGAATAGAGAATTCAGGTAGCCAGATTCCACAACACTCTCCCCAATCATCCTCAAAAAACAAGGAATCTGGGGTGTTTGTGGCATGGGTATAAAGAAGGCAGACAGAGAGAGAGGGAGAGTGTGAGCTTTGTCATAGTATTTGCTACTACTGTATGAGTTACTATGGTGAGGTGCCATTCTGCAGCCGCTCTGAGAAAAAAGGTGGTAAAGAATTCTTTACCACAATTCTTTACCACCTTTTAGCAAAAGTCTTCTGAATATGCATGCATTAAATCATGGTAGTAAATACAGCCTGTAGTTCTGACATGCATGGAAAAAGGTGCTCCCAATAGTTGATTTATATTCCACTTGCTTTGCGCTTTTAAATATTCCTTTGGCAACTAATTTTATACTTAACTCTCTTTGTTGAAGGTGGTCTCCTTCCCCCGTGTTGTTAAGGTTGCAGATGTAGTTTCCATTCTGCGTAGCAATGAACACAACGGTTTTCCTGTATGTATAGCTATTGTAATGATACCTCCTTTTGATTTTCATGCCTGCAATGTTTAAATTGTGTTAATTTACTATGCACAGGTGGTTGATCACACAAGAAGTGGAGAATCACTTGTTATTGGATTAGTGCTTCGGAGGTGATAATGAATTCCTTCCTCTTCTGTCTATTAGTGTATTTGGTTGTGTGTTCAAGGCAAAAGCTTGCATTAATTGAATACTAAAGTTCCCATACCTTTCTTCTGTGCAGTCATCTATTGGTAATTCTGCAGACAAAGGTCGATTTCCAGCCTAGACCTCTGCCCAGTCATCCCAGGGGTGTGACCAGGCCAATTAGGTATTGCTTGACGAAAATTTTTAGTTTGTCCTTTTTCTTCTCTATTCTGAAGGCTTATCTTAATTTCCAGGTATGATTCTGAGGAATTCACAAAGCCTGTTTCTAGTAAAGGAATTTGTATAGATGATATACATCTAAGTTCAGATGACTTAGAAATGTACATTGATCTTGCCCCATTTTTGAATCCCTCACCTTATATTGTACCTGAAGATATGTCTTTGACAAAGGTGCGTTATTTTTATTCTTCAAAGACTTATTTCATTCTCCATTTTTTGTCATATAATCATTATTTCTTGTTGATGATACAGGTTTACAATCTTTTCCGTCAATTAGGTTTGAGGCATTTATTTGTTGTCCCACGCCCATCTCGTGTGCTTGGTTTGATAACCAGAAAAGATCTGTTGATTGAGGTAGTCTTTCTTATTAACTATTAAATTTTAATTGTATTAGAACAACCGAAAATTAATTCTCTTTTTTCTTTTCTACTCTGTAATTGATGTATGGGCGGGACATGGGGGATGTGAATACAGTATGGCTCCAATCAACTAGTGTAAGGTCTCTGTGATGGTTTACTCATGTTACATCTATTTGATTTCATGTGAATTTGGGAATTTAATTTAAATACCAGGCCTATTCTTTTAGATTCTAAATGCCGTTTAAGTTTTTCTTCGTAGAGGATTGCTATAATGCCAATATAATTATGGGTTCTATTTGGATGCCTCGTTTGAATTTGATATGGAATAGTATACTGTGATGGATATGATTAGTAGTCTTCTTTCTGTCATTATCTATGCTTCAAAGCAACTTGTCTGAGTACCATGATTCAGTTGCTTAGTGATTGTTATCTTGTAAATAGTGCATTAGAGCATGATTAAGAAGGTTATCCATGTGGGGTTGGTACAATGAGCTTTTCATATATTATACTTAGAAATGTGATTCAGTCCATGATACTCATTGTTCTTTTTTGCTATGTTTTCATTTTCAGTTTTCTGTGGTAATTTTTGTGAGTAAACTTTTTATTACTAATTTGTCCCCCTGCCCCCAACCAAAAAAAAAAAAAAGATTCTTTTTACAACTAAACTTCCAGAAAAAGGCCATCAAGTATTTGTGAATCTTGTTTTCAACGTTTCTCTTCAAAGAAAGGGTTGTGATTCATTAAGTTAGTAGATATCATACTTGTTTTGTTGTTTGATCTACTTTAAGATTTTGGATTGAGTTCAGTATATATTCTTCAATTTTCTTCTATTTTGTACATCTGTCTATCTATGAGGAATTTTATGCGCTTTCTTTATATTGCTCGTTGCTTTGTGTGAAGTTATGTTTCAGCTGCAGTGAGACCAGTAGCTGGTTTATATTGGCTTGTAGCAATGCCATTAAATCAGTTCTCTTTCTGTTATTACTTGGTTCATCTGATTCTAGATTCGTTATGATGATTGAGATGTGAAACCAGTCTGCATTTCTATCTTCTAATGTTAAACGCCATTCTGAAAAAGCTGAGCTTGTTCTGCCTAAAATTTTGCGCACCTTAAGCTGTGATAAGTAAGGCTCGATTTTTGTGCTCTTGCTGTGGTTAAACAATCCTCTCTGGATAATTTGTCTAACTCAAGGATAGCCATAACTCAAGGATAACTCTTTGAACAGTTTCATATCGTTCTTCACCAACAGTCTTGAGGTTGTAGCATAGAAACAGTTGCTTATATATGTTCTACTGCCGACTGTAAATTGACTATATAATCCTCTCATTTTTGTTGTCGCAGGATTATTCAACATGATAAAAAGTTAATGACGAGGGATACAGATGCTGAGCGTCCTTTGCTAAATGGTATTTTGGTTTAGGCTCAAATATTTGACCAATACAACGTAGCTAATTCCCCTCAGAGTAGTCCTTTGAGCTTCCATTTCTCCTTGAAGCTCATTTTCTTATAGTTTTTCTGTAGTCATGTTTGAATAGGTTATTGCATCCCCAATTATTAAAGTAATTTTCTCGGGGTTGGCAGAAAGCATGCCTTAAAATTTTGTATATTATCTGCTAGGGAAAGGGGGAAGAGATTCGTTATAGATAGCTGAAAGTTGGTTGAACACAAATATATGGATTCTGTCCATTTCATTTTGGCCTAGTTATATTTTGCTGAGTCTATAATTATCACAAATTTCTCCTGGCAACTTTCATGATGCGTTGGTTTAAGTATTCTTCATCTATGTATGCGGTATGCCTATACACATTGTGGTTTGCGGTGTTCAGAAGCTGTCAATGGAGAATTCAGAGAAAATATTACAACATGAGGGTTTTGATACTTCATTAACTTGAACTTTGTATTTTGAATATTAGGTGACATTTAAGGTGCTTGTGTTTTGAATGTTAGTATTTAAGATAACCATTGTCGTTTAAGATATTAGGGGGCTATAAGACAACACTATCTTAGAAGGTATCTCATACTATTCAAATATATCACAAATAAATGGTCACAATCGATTAATATAAAAATCATAATGAATATTTTTCTCGGTTTCTGTATTCAATGGTTTTTGCACTAATTTTGAGCATTAATTTATAGTCTAATGGTGACTATTTACAACACTCACTCCTCCATTGAATAACTTTATTTAGGATGATTTTTTCACAAAATCTATTGTTAGATTACAAAATTTAATAATAAATATCATACAAAATGTCATCCGGAATCGTATTGTTTATTATCAATATGTCAAAAATTTAATTTACAATATTTTTTTTAAATATAAAAGGCTATATTTATTTCATTGTATGATTATTTTGTTATCTAATTTTTTTAAAAATTATTATATAAGATTAATATGATAATTATTTTTAATTTAACAAATTGATTCATGAAAATTATTTTTATAAGAATGATTTTATGTTAGAGGTAAAAGAAAAAGAATAATCATGTTTAGATTATTAACCAATAGTTGAGATTAATATACAAATAATCATAAATATGTAATAAATGTCTTTTTCAATTTACAAATTGATTTTTTTTAATAAAATTTGACCGTTCACATGTTTTCAAAAAATGACTATTTCCTTTTTTTCACCTCTTAAATAAAGTCACTTTTTTCATTTGATAAGTTATATATATTATAAAAGATTTAAATATATTGGATAAAAGGTACAGTTAAAATTGACCTCATCCCCGCTATATAAAACATTGTAGTATATCTATTATTTGTTTTTCTTGTCATTGAAGGAAGTGGTATGCAACTTTAAATACCCTTAAGGAAAAAAAAAAAAAAAGAAATCCTTTGAGGCTTTGACCTATTTTTATCACATGAAACCCAAACAACCGAAAATAAACAAATAAATAAATAAATAAAACACCTAACAACGCCATTTCCTTATCAAGCAAGGCTAGAAACCAGCGAGTGCAAAGAATGGCATGGCCAATCCTATAACACAAAAAGCTCCCTTGAAATCAACAAAAGGAGCAGCCTTGTTAGGAGAAGGAGCAGGCACATTGGAATTGGAAGGTGGAAGTATGGGAGAGGTAGCTGGAGCTTTGGCAGAAACCCTAACCACATTGATATCAACCTTCTGCCCTGCTTGGCAGTGCCCTGGGACGCCGCACAAGAAGTAGTGGTGGCCATGATTGCTCATCTTTATGGAGTCATTGCCTGTGGTGAAGGTTGCCAGAGGGGTTGATGATGTATTGCATGATTTGTACATGCCACGTGTCACTCTCATCACATTGTGGAATTTGGGATTGTATTCAAAAACTGTTCACACAGATTAGCAAGAGTCCATGAGTTCTTCCACTTCTAATTCATAGGAAACAGCTTACAGAGAAAACAAAAGGTACAATTTTGATATATTTTTTTATTAAGTTCTTAAAATAATGAAAAGGTAAGTGGACATTTTTTTTGTAATTTAGTAATTTATAATTTTTTTTATAATTTTGTTTTACGTAATATGTTTTTATTGAGAAATCTAATAACAAATATCCAACTAAGTTTTTCTAAATCCGATCTACAACTTATATGTCTTTTGGTGTCTTCAGACCCTTTAATGTATTTATGACATAAAAAGGTAGTTTAGAAAAAAAGTTAATAAGTAATCGAAAATATAAAAATTTACATATGATGTCTTTTTTTTTTTTTAATTAAAGTTTCATGAATCTGATACTAAATAATGAGAGATTCTTAAATAAACAAGGCTTATAAAAGGGTGTTGCTAACTTACTATAGAAAACCTAGTCCCTTGAGAGATAGGCTGAGCCTTTTCACTTTTGGAATTTTAATTCTATCTAAAGATTTTCATTTGCTAAATAAAATAGTACAAATATATAAATAAATAAAAATTAAGGCTACAAAATTTAACTTCTTTGAAGTCAAGCTTTCAATGGCAACACCCTTATAACCAAAAAAAAAAGTATATTAAATTAATAATAAATAAATATATAAGTATTTTAGAGGTAGGTTTCACAATAAAATTCTTATATATATATATATATATATATATCAATTCATAATTAATTTATTCTATTTATTTTGTATAATAAATAAATATATAAGAATTCAAGTTTACTTAAAAACTCCTTGAATAAATACTTGAAAAGTGCATGAAAGCCATCTCCTAAATAATCATAATTGAGAAAAGATTACATCCTTTATACAGATTTAGGCATGAATGTTCTTGGAAAATACAAATTGTAATAAGTCCACCGTGAGATCAACTAACTTTCTCATTCCATGTTGCGTTCATTCTTCCTATCAAAGACCAGAGCAATGGAAAATTACCAACTTTATGTAAGAGAAAGTGGTAGGTCATGCCATTGAACAACTATTATCAGGAAACTGATGCCTTAATGGCTCTGGAAAATAAAATTCATAAAAAGTCCCCAAAGTTTTCTTGATAAGTGAAAAATCAAGTCCTCGGTTGGGGCCCTGAGCACATTTTCTCTTTAATATAACAGATGAGCATGATTATAAACTGAAATGGCCACCATGAAATGAAATGTTGGACTACTTGGCAACAAAAATTGTCTTGAAAAGGTACCTTGAAGCAAAGCAGAAGGTAAAACAGAGAATATTGGCGCTGTTATAATGCAGCAACTCAGATCTTTTAGCATATGTTTGGTAGTTAAAAGGGGAAGGAAGGGAAGGAATTCAAACAAAATAAAAGTGGAGACAAAGGATGAAAATGGATGCTTAAATTTTTTTAATTTAGTTGATACATAGTGGTTTTTTCACATTAAGATTAATAGATTAGAAATTGATTGTATTTTTTTTTAAATCTGAGAAAAGATTGCAATTGAAGACAAAGATTAGACAGGTAAATGCAATTTCTCCCATCTTATATTAAAAAATTCTATTCCAAATGCCTAAAGAAGTGTACCTAAAATATTGTCCAACATAAAATGGTAAATAATGGTGAGATTGTTTTTCTTTTGACTATGAGAAAAGGGGGAAGGAGATGGCATGGAAGTAAAATTCTAAATATATAAGGCCAATATGAGAGAGCACATTCTTAAAATTGGCTTTGGGAGAGAAGTTAATATCAAACACATCTAGAAAATATCCACTAAAGCAACAACATATATATATATATATATTTCAAAGAATTTCCCAGTTTCCACAAGACTTTACACTTACCTGCTAGCAATTACCAAAAGTGAACAAAACATATTTGTGCAATTGGATTCAGGGGACTTAACTGATAGTGTCACCAACATTGAAGTTCTTGGTAGCTGCCCAATTCTTGTAGTCTATATTGCCAATGGTGGTCCAACCGGCAGACTCTCCAATCTTGTACACAGCTGCATGTGACACCTGCACATGAGCTGCCATCACCGTCATCATCATCAACAGCAAAAGCCCATTTCTCTCTACAGAAGACATGGCTCTAAGCCCTCTGAAGCAATTAAGAACCCCTTTTTCTGTATTTCCTTCTGCTGTGTTTTGAGAGTTATGAAGGCTCTTTTCATTTTATATATCTCTTTGACTAAGGAGATTAGGGATTTGGAGGTTGCTGCTTCAAGAATGGAAAAGGGAAAGGAAAAAAAGTTATGGTTGAGGAATAATTTGCAATAATAGTTAAATGCAATTATTATTATAACAATAATTCTTTTAAAAGTATATTAATTCAGTCCCTGTCCCTTTGTTTTTTGTTTTTTTTTTTGTTTTTTGTTTTTGGTATTTGGTTATGATTATCCTATTTGCAGCAGAATAGTTTTAGTTGTGGTTGTAGTTGTAAGTTCTCAGACTTGGAAGGAAAGAATGTTGGAGATGTGGTATGGGTCTGTGATGCTTCTGCACCTCATCTGCAACAGAAATTTGAGGCTGCCATGATCACTATTTTTCTAAATTTTGTCAAAGATTCATGAGGTAGCTTTATAAATCTATTCAAAATAAGTTTAGCAAATTAATCATGTATAAATATACAAGTATGATGAAGATAAGTCCAATTAAAAAATGTGTTTGATATAATTATATGTCTATTTGTAATTAGATTTACTTATTTTTCGTTGATTGGAATTAATTAAGGATTATTTATTTATCTTTATTGATTTTTAGATTTAATTTATAAATGAATTTATGTATAAATATATAAAAAATTAAAATGGGTTTGTCCTACCTATTTTTTTGGACCAGGTTAACCCAAGAGTGTTTTATTTTCTATTATTTTTTAGATTAAATTTTATAGGTCACTGAGTGCCTTCATTATTGTTTCCATTTGGTGATCAAATTGCTTTGCGCATGAGAGAAGCATCAAGCATATAGCACTTGCTTTATCCAACATCCAATAGAAAGCAACATTATCATTATGCATGCGCATTAAAACCAGCATGTAAGAAGTTCTCAAACCTAAATTAAGTTTTTTCACTGCTCAAGCGCTTGTTTTCCTTATAATAACCTACGAGGACTATGAAAAATACTAGCTTTCCTTAAATTGGTAGATATTGCTTAAAAGGCTCTTTCATCATTGTCATTCGTAGCTAGTAACTTCAATTTTAATTAAATGTCAACTTTGGCTACTCATAAATTTTCTATATATACTGATATTATTATTGAACAGAAAATTTTATGAACCCAACTATTAGCATCAAAGGCACTAAACCCGAAAGTAATTATTGTAATTTGGAATATCATTATGTTTGGCATTTCTCATCTTGAATATATTATCTTTGCTTAGCTTCCCTGCACTTTCTTTTGGTACTTTGATGAATTTCATAGACTTTTTAGGCTAGCAGAAAGTCATTTTTACAGTGTGTAAATAAAGTTATTCGACAGCATATTCCTCTATAAAATAAGATCCTCAAAACTAAGAATGTTGTGACTAGATCTCTATAACTAAGGTTTCAAACGCTTAGTGAAGTAGTCCTTAGGAGTTTTAATTATAAAGGCTATCACATGCACTTACTTGCAATTTATTGTTATCTTGAATATACTTTGAACTCTACCTTGAATTTATTAGGGTATTAAGCTTAATTGTTTGGTTCTTCATTGACTTCATGTAAGGAGATGGAAACAACTTAATTATAACCCATTAAACCCCCTTAAACATGCAAGGAATAAGCTACAATTCATCTTATAGCTAAAACATGGGGTAACCAAGTTTTTTTCATGGTTTGAGGTCTGGCGTTGTGACCTTGCTTCCCAGAGTCGTGGTGCTGCTCAATTTTGCCTCACCATGAATGTGAGGACAGAAGCATACAAAGTAGCAGACTCAGGTTTTAGGGCTGCGGCCTTAGCACCCCCTGACTCTTTGAGGCTCCAAAATTTGCCCTGTTTTTGTGACAAGCCTAAAATTATGTACACAGCCAAAAATCACAAAAATTGACATGAAACATCCTCTATATGTCAGTTAATCACCATAAAAATTTCAAGGCAAAATGACATGATTTGACCCCTTAACTTATCCAATTTGTAAGACTGCCCCATTTCAATTTATTCAAGTAAACAAGCACTATTTTTTTTTTGTTTTTTTTGGGGGGGGGGGGGGGGGGGAGGGGGAGCCTCTTTGGCCTAGCTATCCACATTGAAACATCATGAAATTTGGCAAGACATAGCTTCAAGGTCTTATCGAAGTGTCACAAAAATCCCAAGGTAAAGTGATAATAGGTGCTACTTCAATTACGTACCAAATTACAAGTTGGTCACATAGGTTTAGCATACATTCTAAATAACACATACTACAACCCCTATTTACATAACAAGTCAACCAACAAGATTACTACACAATTACATATATGAGACCCTTATACATATAATTTTATTATGTTTTTAAGCAAGACAACAAGGCAACTCATAACTAGCTAATCAATAGCCTGCTTCCCCTTAGCTTTCCTCGCACTTCCACTTGGAAAAATTATTAATCAATGATATAGTGAGACAATTATCTTAATAGCCAATACAGTATTCAAGATATATTTGCAATGAATTTGAATTAATACAAAACATGAATTAACTTCACAGGCTATGTAAATATCTATTTTGTGGATACATAATTAGTTGCAATTCAACTACAATCCCATACTTGTAGTTGCATAAACTCATTTGAAAGCCAACAATCAGGAAGGAGTACTTTGTGATGCAACTTCCATATCTAATGAGAGCAAGCACTCTATGGTTCCAAATTCATATATAGTAATACATACACTACAAAGAAAAAAAGGTCCTACCTCTGTTTTTTCTTTTTTTTTTTGGGTCTTAGCCATGATTTATACCACAATTGGTGGGCTTAATCATGGTAAAGCTAGCTGTTATGACTAGTTTAATGGTGGTTTTTAGAAACTGAGGTTAACCTAGGATTTAACCATGATTAGATCACAATTTGATTTAATTGCAGTTAGAAAACCACTGTTGAACAAATTGGTTTAATTGTAGTTAGTACATTATAGTTAAACCAAAGGATTTAACCATGATTGTGTAATCATAGTTAAATCTTGTGGTTTGACTGTAGTTATAATGTTGGGATACTTTAAGTAAACTATTTGTTTTAGCAATGGTTTGAACAACTGTTAAATTGAGTTTTTTTTGGAGCCTATTTTATAACTTACCAAGGGATTTTTTTTCAAATCTCTACATTAGTCTCTACAACTTTTACAATCAACACAGTAGCCCAATCATACATTACCATTCATATTCAATAACTAATAGTTTCATACATATTTAGTGAAAATTTACAATTGAAATCTAATTAGATTTAATTAGTTTCAAAATTCAAATATGATATAATTGAAGTTCATGCATAAATCAAAATACTAAACTAATCATCCCTATTAGCTAGGCTTGAAGATTGAGCTAGTGTTCCTATATGTCTACTTTCTTGAGTACTTGATATTTGAATATTAAAGTGAAATTAATAAGTAACAAACTAAGAACTATATAAAATAAATATTCAATTATATAATTCAAATAAAATAAAAATTATAATATTGCCTAAGAAACATTGAGACTAGCTAGTTTAAGGGCAACTAACCTTGAAAACTCCTAAAGATGAGTGCTAAAGCTACATTAATTTGTTGTTGGTATCTTCTTAATTCCTGCACCTCCAGTTGTAGTTCTTGGTAAGTCATCCCATGAGGTGGAGCCCCTCTATAGGAATGAGCACAATGGTTGAACACTTGAAAAGGGCAAACACCTAATCCTAAACCTCAAACTTGACTAAGGTTGCTCCTAGCTTCCTAAAGTAATTGCTAATGAATCTTGACTTAAGATCTCCTGAGAACAAAATGCCTAAGTCTAAATCCCTACTATACTATCTTATAAGTTCAACTTCTTACGCGATTGTTAAGTCTCACTATCAACACCATTGGTTTATTGAGGTCTTTTTCTTTGGCCTTCAACTTCAACCTCTTTTCCAAATATAATATTAACATTTTCAAGTTGCCTTAAGATTTCTAAGCCGGTTATTGCTACTCGCGAATTTCTCTTTTCCTCCCTCCCATCAAACTGACTTTAGGCTAATTTAAATTAATGTTATGGGTTCAAAAACAATGATGTCCCATAAAACACTTCTTACTATGAGATAAGCAAAAAGGAATTATATCAAAGTTACAAGATAGATAAGCTAACCTGGTATGTGTATTCTACCCTGATAATGTTTTAAGACCTAGAAAATCACTAACCATTCACATCATAGCTACACACATGTTGAAAACTTCATTATTGTAAGAGCCATACGTCTCAACCCTTATATTTTATAGGACTATCAACTTTGTTATTAGTGTTTAAAGATAGACATCTATATCTTTTCAAGTGCTTGCCTTCCTAGAATTATTATTAGCCGAAGAAATGAACTCTGCTTCATATACATCTAGTGATAGAGATTGTAAGGCACAAGAAACACTAGTAAGATGTTATTACTTGTACTCAAAGTGCCAAATGGATTGAAACTATTAGTAGCTAATTCTAAGTATACATTCCGAGGATTTAAAGAGAATTGGGAATTCGTCATGTTAGATGTTTTCTATGTATTAGAATCTCTCGAATGCCTCATTATACCATTATTATTCCTATCAACATTATGTCATTTGTCACACCCATAATGTAACCGCATAACATCAAAAAAAGATTCGAATTTTGAAAATAAAAACTAAATGAAGTAAAGTCGCCACCAAAAGTTCACTTTTAAAAAGGCAAAACTTTGAAATTTTTTTTTAAAAGAAAATGTTTTACAAACTAAAAATTTATAGCACTTATTTCTAAAAATGGTTATCCTAAATTAATTATCCAAAATTAATATAGTCCTTATTAATTGTCCTTATTAATTACATGCAAAAATAATCAAAAAGAAAAAGAAATTAAGAGAAGAAAATAAAAGAAAAAGATACTGTTTATCTATAAAGATAAACTTGACTTAGGATAAGAGTTTAAATCCTACATATCTTATGAAAAGGATTACAGTTCACATAGTTCAATTGGGTAGAAAATACTACGTCGGTTGGTTGGTGATTTTTGATTTTGTGAAAAGAAAAAGAAAATGACAATACTTTTATCTTTCATGAACAAAACGATTTTAAAGTTAATTTATGTATTTTAATTTGCAAAAATTGAGTTAAATTTCCTCCTTTACTCTTTTCATTTTTTATTTTATTTTTTAAAATTATTCTTGTAAGTGGAAAGGATTTTTTTGTGTGTGAAATACACACACACACACACACACACGCATACATGCACGCGCATACACACACATATATATACAAGAAAAGTTCCTAAGTTTATGAAAAAGGATTTTAATTTTATTTTTGGAATGAAACTTTTAAAAGTTTAAAATATCAACCTTTCAATTTTTTTTCATTTTAAGAGATTAACATTGAACTTTAAGACATCATTTTTTTTTTACTTTTGATTTTTAAGGATAAAACTCTAAAAAAATTAAATAAATTGATTATTTTATTTTTTTTAACAATAATTTTTTTGGAACATTCCTAAGAAAAGAAGAAAAAAAATTACTGTTGAACTTTAAAATATTATTATCATCTTTTAATTTTTTATTTTTAAAGAAAAATATTTAAGAAAAGACTTAAGATTTGTTTAATTCCTAAATAAACTAATTTTTCTTTTCATATTTTCATTTCTTTTAAATTTTAAGAAAATGTGGATCATTAAAATCTAACTTGATTTTTTGGTAACTTTTTTTAGGAAGAGAATTTGGAGAAATATTCCTATGAAAAACAAAATTCATTTGTTATTATGTTTTTTAAGCATAATTTTTGAACTTTTAGAATATATTTTTTTTTGAAGGAAAATTGATTTGATTTTCTTTAAAAAAAACTATTTTTAACCCCTTTTTAATTTTAAAAGACATATATTGTATTTTCCTAAAAACTATTTTTTGAATTTCTTTTTGAAATATGTTATTTTTCTTGAATATTTTGAAAACAAAATTGATTCAATTTGGATCATTGAAATCCAAAATTTATTAAAATATGATTACACGATTTAGTAGGTATCTATGAAGATTTATTGTCACACATGGCATTTCGATTGACTTATATCCTTAAGTAGACAAAGAGTCTTCCACGACCACTCTAAAAATAAAATAACATGAAATATAAAAATAAAAATATTTGTGTCTATGATTTGTATTCAATACACCGAACATGTATTGCATTGCATGAATAGATAATAAAAGTAATGAATCAGAGAAGCATTTTCTTCCTTCTCTTTAGTCCTCTATGTAAGAATTCCCTAAACATTATCTCTAGCAATTTACATGGCCAATGGTCCAGATGAACAAAAAGGGAAACATGAAGTAGAATTGACTCAAAATCAAAATAAAACAACTATGCAACACTAATAGAAAATTCATACTCATCCAATCATAAAGTCCCCAACAATACTACTATTATCCAACAATTCAAGATGCATAATGCATATCATCACTCAATCATCATTCAAGTAGCTTTTAGAAATTGAGACATTCAATGCATATATCAACTCAAAATGCATATCCATTCACTATAACATCTTAGTGATGGGAAAATTTAAGTCAAAGCACCATGGCTTAATCAAATTCGGTGATAAACATCCATAAAGTAAACACTTAGGATCTTAATCATTTTCATTTCAACATACCAGAAACTACCAAATCAAAAACACTTGGGAATCATCTCTTAAGCATTTTATTGAACACTTGCCAAGAATGCTTTAGGAGATGTACAGAGTATGAAATTTTATACTTCACCTATAACTAACTAATGTAAGGCCATTAGCAATATTGCCATGGCATATAATTCAACACTCAACATCATATTTCAAACAATAAGGAAGCTTTAAACACTGATTTTATTTTTATTGAATTGACATTATCGACACCTATAAGAAAATCTTAAGCATATTGCAACACTAACAAACAAGGTAAGAAAAAAAAATTCATAGCCTACCTAAAGTGGAGATATCCATGGGAATTATGACTAAATAAAAGGATGAGTTCCCTCCTTTACACTCAGTCTTGCGATGTTGTCCAAAAAGCCAAGAAGCAGGGGAAATTTTGATTAGCTCTTTTCTCCATCACACATTCAGTCTCTTCTTGTCGTTGTTCACTCCAAAACCCCTATAAGGACTAATGCCTCTCTTTTTGGTAATTATATTTCAACTCTCTCTAACTCCAAATCGAAATTCTTTCTTTTTTAAAGCTTCTTCCCCTAAAAAAAATTCAAAGTAAATCCTCTCCTTATGCTTATGATTTAGACCAACTTTATAATGGGTTTGAGAGTGATTTTCATTCTCATTCAAGAGCATCTCCCACCCCTTATCCGTGAAAGTCGTTAGCAAGAATCATGGAGGATTTGTCATGGAAAAAGCCTTCAACTAAACAGCTAAGGAAAATTTGTGTGCAGAAATTATTAGGATATTTTATTTAAGTGGTTTATCTTTTAATTTGGCACGCAATCTATATTACATTAGCTCTTATCAATATTTTACAAACAATATGATTTTTGGTTTTAAACTTCCTAGTTATAAGGTACTAAGAGGCCTTTTGTTGCAACAAGAAAGGACAAATGTTGAGATGTTACTTGAGCCAATAAAAGAGACTTGGAGTGAGAAGGGAGTAAGTATAGTGATAGATGGCTGGACTGATGCACAATAAAGGCCATTAATTAATTTTATGGTTGTATTTGATAGAAGTCCTATTTTTTTTTAAAGACAATTGATGGGACTAATGAATATAAGAACAAATTCTACTTGATGAAGCATGCAATTGAAAAAGTAAAACCTTAAAATATGGTTCAAATTCTTACTGACAATGCCCTTATTTGTAAAGCTATTGGCAAGATTATTGAGGTTTAGTATTCTTATATTTTTTGGACACCATGTGTTATCCACACACTTGATCTCACTTTGAAAAATATATATGCATCTAAAAACACTGAGACAAATGAATTAGTATATGAAGAATGCCATTGGATCACTTAAATCACAAATGATGTAATTTTTATTAGGAATTTTATCATAAATCATTCCATGAAGTTAGCCATTTTTAATGAATTTGTGCCCTTAAAATTGCTTGCCATTGTTGGGACTAAGTGTGCTTCAACTATTGTGATGCTAAAGAGGTTTAGACTCATAAAAATATCTCTTTGCATAATGGAAATTAGTGATGAGTGGAATATATATAAAGAGGATGATGTTAGAAAGGCTAATACTATTAAAGAGTTCATTCTTAATGACTCTTGGTGGGATAAGATTAATTACATCCTCTCTTTCACAAAGCCTATTTATGATATGCTTAGATTTTATGATATAGACAAGCCTACACTTCACTTGATTTATGATATGTAGGATTCAATGACAGAACAAGTGAATATATCAATATACAAGCATAAGTAAAAAGAACTTTTTGAGCATTTAAAATTTTACAAAGTTGTGTATGGAATTATAATTAATTGTTAGACAAAGAGTTGTACACCACTTCATTGCCTTACTCATTCATTGAATCGTAGGTAAGTTATACTAATATTCCATACTTATGTTGTTGATATTCTTTTCACATTTAATTTTATGCTAAACAAGTTCAATTCTAATTGTTTTTATTGCATACTACATAGATATTACACTCCTCAATGACTTGACGTAGCACCAAATAGAGTTCCTCCTTATCTAGATACTGAATTTTCAATTGAGAGGACCAAATGCTTTAACATTTGCTTTAGAAATTCTAAGGAAAGAAAATTGGTCCTTCAAGAGTTTTTAATGTTTTGTAGAGTTTCACATGGATATTCATTATTTGATTCATTACAAGATAGGTGAAATTTGGAGCCTAAAGATTGGTGGTTAAATTATGGTTCTTCAACCCTAATGTTCTAATGACTTGCATTAAAGCTTCTTCGTTAACCATGTTTATCATCTTGTTGTGAAAGAAATTGAAGTACCTACTCTTTCATTCACTCACTAAAAAATGACAAGTTGAATCCACAAAGGACTAAAGGCTTGATTTATATTCATACCAATCTTTGTCTTCTATCAAGAAAGAGTGAAAAATATTCTAGTTGAGTGACTGGGGTGTGGGATGTAACGACCGGAAAAAAGAAAAGAAAAGGGAAAAAAGAAAGGAAGTGAAATCTGGAAATTTTCGGAATCCAGAATTTCTGCCAAGTCCTCTCGCAATAGTGAGAAACGGTCTCGCTACAGCGAGAGTGCTTGTTCGCAATAGCGAAGGCGATTCTAGCTATAGCGAGTGCTGGTAGTAGCCCATACAAAAACCAGGGAGTTGCCCGCTGTAGCATGCGCCATAGCGAGAGTGAGGTCTGGAACTAACACGATTTCGCCACAGCGAGTGGTAAATCTCGCCGTAGCGAAAGGAACTGACGCGATCTCACTGTAGCGAAGGTTACACCTCGCCATAGCGAAGCCAGATTACACGAGCTCGCTATAGCGAATGTTAGTTTTTGCCGTAGCGAGAGTCAGTCCGGAAGAGAGTAAATAGCGAGATTTAAACTTCATTAAACGCCCAAACTCATTTCTTCTCTCATATCTGCCCTAAGCTTCGACCCAAAGAGAGAAAAGAGGCGTGGAGAGTGTGAGAGATCGAGAGAAGGAGGAAGATCAAGGGAAAGGTAAGGTAACTTCTCCCATTTCTTCTTAGAACTCTGATCCCCTCCCTTTGCCCTCTCTTTCTGCGATTTTATTTGTGAAAATGGACGAATTTTGGGCATGGGTCAGAAGAGGGAAAGTGGAAAACTCCTTTGAATCCTTGAGTTTTCTTTGAAAATGAGGTTTTCCACTACCATGGGAGCTTGAGAGAGAGAAAGGGTTAATGGCATTCTAGAGAGAGAACCCTAGGTTTGTATGTGATAGAAGAGTTGCTCTGAATTAAATTATAAGAGAGTAATTGCATGCTTTTGTGTGTCTAGGCTCAAGAGAAACACCTCCATCAAGGTGTGATTGTGAATCTAAGGAGGGAGAGGAGAAATTGAAAGGAAAAGCTAGTGTTGGCTTTGGCTCCAAAGGTAGCTCTCTCTTTCACTCTTTCTTGTTGCATTCTTAGATATGATAGTCATTGTATGATATGTATATGCTGAATGTGTGGAATATGCCATATGCTATTGTTTTGATACATTGGTGCCAATATGCTTGTGTGATGAATGGTGAGAATTGCTCGGGTGCAGTAGCGCCGAAAGTCCCTTGAGATGGGTGAGGTGAAGCCGAAAGTCCCTTGAGATAGGTGAGATAAGGCCAAAAGTCTCAAATGAGTGAGGCCAAGTCAAAAGTCCTTAAACTCAGGTGAGGCCATCCAAAAGTCCCTAAACTCGGGTGAGGCTAGACCAAAAGTCCCTGGAGCCCATTTTTGGCATTGTTGTGAATTCCATAGCATGTACATTATGTGTTGGATGATTGAGAATAGCTAAATGCTTATTCACATGCTTTGACTTGTTATATGCCTTGATTGCTTGCTGGATTGAGTGCTTGAGTTACTGAGATTCCCTGAATCTCACCCCTTTCCCCTCCCAACTAATATGCTAGGTGGAGCTCAAGGAGAACCGAGCACACACCAAGGAGCCTAGGAGCATGCTTAGTTAGCTAGTTGCTAGCTTTGTTTTGATATTTTGATGTAAATATGATGTAAAGTGGTGCCAAATGAAGATGTGCCCACTATTTTTGAGTTGTAAGGGTTGTAACTAATGTAAATGTATGAAATGATATTGCATGAACTATGTTTATAGCCAAATGAATGGAAATGAGGGTTTTACCCCTTTTGTTGCATGTATGGAATAGTGCATAATTGGCCATAGCATAGTGAGATTTGGATGTATGATGATTTGGATTATATGGACATGTTAGATATACTAGTTTTATGCTTTTAAACTTGTCCATGTGGAGTGAGAATGTGTGAGAGGCTATGTGGACCCGTTTTGGACCTTTGGGGTGCTAAAACCGGGAAATTTGAGAGCTCCGTCAAAGTATGACCAGATGAGCTCCGTTTGCCACGAAATTTGGCGTGCCTCTAGAGTTTGTAGAAAGCTTCTTGAGAAGCTAAAGTGGGTAATATTCGGAGGATTATAGAATATTTGGGGAATTGTTGAATTTGAAAAAATTCAAGGGATTGGTCATGTACTGTTCATACAACTAGAAAATGAAATCTGTGGCATTCTTAGACCAAATGGATTCCAAATGTGGTGAAATTTTATACACATAAACTAGACCACCACAGTGACTTATAGGAACTAGAATCACCTAAATCGGAGGTCTGTAGAGAGAGATTGAACCGACTGAAGTTCTGTATCAGCATTAGTGAGCCTACCTGACCCCCGTCACTGTTCCATCGGTTTTCGGGGTGTAGGGGCTACTGAACTAATCTGAACTTATTTTTATCCTCTAGTATACATCCGTAGATTTCCAAATTGGTATAGTATGCCCAGATTGGATTTTTGTGGATTTAATTATGGATTTCCGAAGTTCATGACAGAAAGCTGCACCAGAAACAGTGACAGCTGGACCTTCCTCCCATTTTCGATGTCAAACCTAGTCCAAATACTGAGAATTTGATTGGGAATTATTTTTAAGGTAAAGTTAACACTTAGAGCTTTCTAAAAAGCTAAAGTTTGCTACATTCTCATTTTTCTACATTTTCTTATGATTTTCCAAAGTTAGAGCCAAAATATGACTTTTGGGCCCAAGTGAGAAAATACAAATTTTTCTGGTTTTTGGCTCTATACCCGTGGCTTGTGGTTTGTTTTATGCTATGTATGAGTCGTCTATATGGTTTTTGAGTTGAGGATGCTTGAGATGGGTTCACAGAACCCACGGGGCAAAAGATGAGTATATGAAACCCCGGTTCATAGCATGCAAATGCCACGGAAGAGTAGTAATTCTTTGGAAATCATATGAAACCGAGCCCGGGGAGAGGCTAGGTAGTGGTAGTAGATTAAGGTGTCACATGGAATGTTAATGAAAATTATTAGGAGCCATTTGTTGAGGCTGGAGGTTTTGAAGTTGCAACTTTGTCTCTAGATGAACCAAATTTAGAATAAAAGCTCATGGGGAATGTTACTAATGTGGATGTAGATGAAGAAAAATATTAGTTTGAATTGGAAATTCTAGTATTAATGTTTATAGGGAATATAACTTGTTATGGATATCTTATTTATGCTTGTAAATTGTTTTATCATTTATGCTATTATAGTTTATTTATGGTTTAATTTAGTTTTTAATGTGTTAGATTATTGAATATATATATATATATATATGTATATATTCCCGTACATGTATCTTAAAATTTTAGAAATTATTATATCCCACCTGTCGTATTGTGTCGTACTCGATATACATACTCGTATCGATGTTTCTTAGCTTGTCGTTATTTACTCCAAAACCCCAGCAAGGACCAATGCCTCTCTTCTTGATAATTAGATTTTTAACTCTCTTTGACCCCAAATAAGAATCCTCTCTTCTTTACAGCTTCTTGCACTCCAAAAAGTCAAAGAAAATCCTCTCCTTATGCTTCTGATTTGGACTAGCCTTATAGTGGATTTGAGAGTGATTTTCATTCTCATTCACGTGCATCTCCCACCTCTAATCCATGGAAAGCCGTTAGCGAGAATTGTGTAGGATTGAGCTTGAAGAATCGCATAGCTATTATGCTTCTCGTCTCTACTTCTTGCCACTGGAAGTTTCGTTATTATGGCATGACTTAAGCAACAGATGGACAGTGTAGGGGTATTTTAATTTTTCTGATTTTTTTGTGTTTTTGTTTTTTCTTCTTTTACATTTCTCTTCTTCTTCTTTTTATTTTATTTTATTTTTTACTCTTTTTTTCCTTCTTTTTGTTTGAGAGCTCAAAAATAATATTGTTTAAAAAATTGATTATGACTTTAATGATTTTTCTATTTTTTATTTGTTTTTTTTCTTTTTTAAAAATCTCTTTTCTTAAAATCTTTTCCTTTTTTATTCTATTTTTATTATTTTATTATAATATTTTTCTTTTTCTTTCTTTCTTTTTATTATTTTTTATTTAAAGTTCAAAAATTAAACATTACTCAAACTAAATTAAAATTGACTAAGATTATAATGATTTTCTCTTTTTATTATTATCATTTTTTAGTTATTTTGTTAGCTAAAATTGCCCTAATTTAATTTTTTTTAATTATTTTAGGAAATATTTGGACAAAATACAATATTTGCACCATCTCATGTGTTTACTGGTTTTAAATGACATAAATAAACTTTGCAATCATAGTTTCAATGGAAAGTATTTAAGGATTTTTGCAAGCTTCTCTTGTCATTGTTCTCCCCATGCCTTTTAGTTTTCATTTAGATGTGTTGCACTTTTTACACATATCTCTATTCTCATACTTGCCCCAGTATAACATACAATTATTCAGATATGTATGAATTTTTGTGTAATCAATCCCTTATTTATTAGTAGTTTTCTTGGCTTCATAAAAAGAAAGCGAAATCTTTGCATATTCAAAAGTATCTGCCAATAATTCCAGTATCATGGATATAGCCTTGTTATTTATTCCATACATGCACTTAATGTGATATAATCTCACTAAAATAGACAATATTGACTATTTTTTCATAACCTTCATACAAATTTTGTTTCCTATCTTTTATTAATTTGAAAAACTATTTAGCATCTTTATTTCTCTCCTGGTAAGAGGGTGGAGCTAGACCCTCCACTTCACCAGCACTTTTGATTTCATGATGAACCTTAAATGCATTATGAACCATGTCATTCATAAGGTCATCCCTACAAATCCATTGTTCTCTCACTTGTGCCCTTGCTGGAAATCTTGGAGGAGGCTTGTCTTTATCATGTCTCTCCTTATGCATAACCCGAAAAGTGTATCCTTATTGGAATGGTTTAACAATCAAGTGGTTACATACATCCTTTATAATATGCCATTTCTTAAAGCCACACTTAGGGTATGTGCATATTATTTTACCTTCTATACTCTTATTAGCAAATGTGAAATCTAAAAATCTATTAAGTCTCTAAACATTCTTGGATATTTCGAGACTTAGCTATCCACAACTTATCCATTTCTAAAAGCCAATAAACTAAAAAGAACTAAAGTTTATATAATATTGATATAATTAAAAATTTGTGATCAAGTCTAATAAAAAAAGCTAAAGTTTATATAAACTACTAAATTATCAATTAATTAGTTAAACTAGAAAGAGGAAAAGTTATATACTACTTTTTTCATTCATCAAAAGTAATATCTTTCTATGGGCTTAAGATCAACTATCAAAGTTAATCACAAATTGGGCAGAAAAGGGGCACCACTAAAAACACATTGCTTAATGTTTAGTAATTTAACTGAGTCAACCATTAAAAAAAAATAGTTCTTTGCATTCATTTACATTTTTTCTTTCTAATTCACAAAATAATGAGCTACTTGGCATTTCCTTTTACTTTAAGATTCTTTGTATACAATAAACTATTAATCTTGTTCTATAACTAAGAACAAATATAAAACTTAGTTTCATGTGTATAAGTTTAGAGATTTGGGATTTATTTTGATCAAGAAGGAAAAAAAGGTGAAACTTAATATAAATGAATGAAAATTAAGTTGTATGTAAAAAATGTAAAGTATAAAATGAAGGAACAAAAAAGCATATAGTTATTGTGAAGTTAATTATGTTAAAGGTGGGGTTAAATGTTTTATTAATTGTCTTGTTGTGAATGCCTAAGATCAACAAATAAGAGAGATTGGCACCATCCAAACTTAAAAGCAGCATCACAAGGCCTCATTAAGACACAAGGTTTAGCCACGATTTTAAGACACAATATTTAACCGCAATTTCTAAAAATTGCTGTTAAGAACCATATTCTAATTGCGATTTACACATTGTAATTAGATCAACCCTTGTCCTAACCATGGTTTATTAAAAATTATGATTAGACCATGTGTTTTAACTACAGTTATTAATAATCGTGGTTAGGGCTATGTCTTAACCACATTGCTTATAAAATTATGACTTAGACATTAGGCTTAAGTACAATTATGTAAACAATAGTGAAGGTATAGCGTGGCCATGGTTTTTAAAACTACAGGTAAGGTATTATAGCAACAAACCCATTATTTTAGTAGTGATACAAATAATCAAATTCACATATAGCAAGAAATTAATCAATTCCATTAACTCAATTCAAAAGCAAATACAATGAGAATAAGGATATTGGCTAACTTGTTCAATGCTTCCTTTCTTATCTTTTAATAGTTCAAATAGGATTTCTTTCTCTATAGTTAAGGGATTTTCATCCTCTTAATTCTAAATCACAATATCAATTTCCAAGATTTTTTTATCCAGCTTCTCTTTGTTTGGTTTCAGTCAATAAGGGGAAAGCCTAGCCATATGTTTCTTGCAAGAATCTATAGCTTTTCTCAAGAACAAGGTGAAAGAAATTTACCTTAAATCCCTCTTTCTTATTTCCTTCCTTAATTCCACCAAGCAAATCTCAATTTCAAAAACAAAATCTAAAATTTGGAAGTGAAATATATACCTTTAGAAAGCTTACACAATTCCCTACAACTTTCTCTTCTATGGCAAGATGAAAAAGTACCTTATGCAAAGCAAATTTTTATTTCTTTTTCCTCATGTTTCCATGAGTCTCCTTCTTCCTCTTCTTCTTCACACCCTTTTCTTCTTCTCTTTCTCTATGTTTCTCTCTTTTCTCTCTTTATTTTTTGACCAAGCAAGGAGAATGAAGACCAATGGATATTTAAAGAATGAAAAGTGTCAAATGATTGGTTCAAATTGTGGCAAGATCTCAACCATTAATTAAGTGTCACATGATTAATTCAAATCATGGCAAGATCTTAACCATTGATTAGTTGTTATATGATTGGTCCAAATTATGGCAAGATCTCAACTATTAATTAGGTGTCACATGATTGGTCCAAATTGTGGCAATATATCAAACATTGATCGGGCATCACAAAAAGTGTAATGATTGCTTGATAGGTGATTAGTCAAATATAAGGTACAAGGTGAGTGGTGCCACTTAGAGGAAGTTGATAGGTAGGATATCTAAATATGCTAAGGCTAAATTTTTGGTTAAATTTACCTAATAAGCTATATTAGGATTATATTTTCTAAAGTATATAGCTTTATTTTTCTCAAACATACTTTTCATATCCCTTTCTCAACCTTAATTAAATATATTCCTCAATAAATCTTGATTAATTATAGCCTTAATTCACCCCATCTTATTACTATCCTAGGTTAGAGATATATATTGGGTTGTGATAAAGAAATTGTTGATACACATTAATTATCCTTGTTTTTATATATCAATTCTTCAAAATTTCAGCTTCAAAGCCAAAGATACTACATTTGTTAGTAATAAACCTCAAATTTAACTATAAATTTAAGAAGATCACAATGGCCAACTTTGGAGGGGAAGCTAAAAATCCCATAAACCAACTATCTCAAAGCCTTTTTAATGTTTTGAAAACTATTAAAGTTGGCTTAATTGATAAGGTCAAGATCTATCGACCAAAAAAATATATATATATGAATTTGATTTTTGTTAGTAATTCCTTCTTTTATTGATAAACATGTTAGTCTAGATTGGCACATATCAAAACTTAATTACAATAAAATGCGCACAACAATCTCTTCAATACAATCATATATTTGTCAATAAGAGAGATCACAAGTGGAAGCAAAAAGATCACATACCTTCAGCTATATTGTCCAATGTAATATTTTAAAGCTTTTAATTTAATTACACTTGTATGCTCTTGAAATCAAAGACATCGAAGAAAATGCAACAATAAAATTTAAAAGTAGTTTTCTTGTAAGTGGGTGATATATAGTATCTAAGGAATATCACTCATACTAAGAGCCCTCTTAACTTTATACGGTCAATAAGAAATATGTCATAGTCTTTCCATTAAAGATTATGATACATTTAGTCATTTGGAAAAATAACCAACCACTAATCCTCTAACTACATTATCTGGTAATCCCTAAAATCAAGACATATAAGGATCATCTAAAAGATATATTTTAAAATTCTAATAAATAGAACATTATTAAATATTCAAAATAATAGAATAATAAGAACATTCCTTTTTTCAATTATAATTTTAAAATGTATTCCAACATTTTCCCACTTAATCCAAATATAATTTGCTAGATATTATGTTCATGAGTAAATTTATATGCATACTATAAGAATAATAGCATTAAGTTCTTTAAATAAACAAGTATTACTATCCATACATTACTTATAATATATCTTTAGCTTTATAGGATATTGAACTTTCATGAATAAATCTTAAATGCTTATTCAAGTTCTATCACATATATTTGTCAATCTTTATATACAACTATACATATAAAGACAAGAAACTATCATTTGAAATTTCATTATTCTTCGTACATCAATTAGATCAAATATGATTTAAGACCTATTTGAGGTATATGATCTTTAAATTCTTTTGATGCACCCCTTTTGTTAAATAAGCAGCTAACATTTTTTTTTTTTTACGTCCGAATGTGTTTTATAATGACTTGATTGGCTTTAAGGCCAAGTACATAATGTTGATGTATTTATTTTAACTCCTACATTTGTTATTTTTAGCTAACAAAATTGTAGCTATATTGTTATAATACACTTTAATAGGCCTATAGACTAAGTGCACAAATTTAAGCCTAATAACTGAATTTCTTGGCCATATACATTGTGAACTTGCCTTAAAGTAAGAAATAAACTTTGTTTCTATAATAGAGGTAACTATCAAGGATTGTTTTGCACTTCTCCATAAGATAACCATTTTAGCTAGTAATATATATATATATATATATATCTAAGTATTGACTTCTTTATGTCAACACATCTCACCAAATCTGAATTTGAATAACCAACAACCTTTAAATTTTTGGTCATCCTATAAGTAAGCATATATTCTTTAGTACCCTAAAGGTACCTCATAATCTTCTTTGCACATTTGCAATGGTCAATCCTAGGTTTACTTTGATATTGTCCAAACATGCATATAACAAAAGCTATATCAGGCCTTTGCGCAAACTTGTATATACATAAGGCTTTCAATTGCTGAAGCATAGGAAACATTTCCATCTCTTTTCTTTCCAACCCATTATTAAGATCTTGAAATAGGCTAAATTTGTCTTTTTTCAAAATAGGTACCGCACTAGATGAATAGTCCTTTATTCTAAATTGTTCAAGCACTTTATTTTTATAAGTTTTTCTTGATAGTCCAATATACTTTGAGACTTATCTCTATGGATCCTAATGCCAATGATATAAGATGCCTCATCTATATCTTTCATTTCAAAACTCTTGAACAAGAACTGTTTTATCTCATGTAACAACCACAAGTCACTTGACGCAAGTAGTATATCATCCATATATAAGACCAAGAATATGATCTTACTCTTATTGACTTTATGATATATATATATATATATTGATCTATGATGTTCTTAACAAAACTAAAATATATGATTACACTATAGAATTTAAGGTACCATTGTCATGAGGCTTGTGTGAGTCCATAAATTGAATGTTTCATCTTGCACGCTAAATTCTCATTAGCATTTGAAGTGAACCCCTAAAGCTATTTTATATATACCTTCTCCTTAAGATCATCATTGAGGAAGGTGGTTTTAACATCTACTTAGTGCAATTCTAAGTCAAAATAAGCTATAGACATTATGATGATACAGAAGGAATCTTTCTTGGATACAAGATAGAAAGTCTTTTTATAATCAATTGCTTCATTTTAATTAAAACCTTTAATGACCAATCCTATCTTTAGTGCTAAATGTCATATAGTGAATCTTTTTTGGTTTTAAAGACCCATTTACAGCCAATTTCTTTAGCCTTACTGGGTAACCCCACAAGGTCCCAAACATTATTGTTTGCCATGGATTTCATTTTATTAACATGGCATCATGCTTGAGAAAATGCTACAGTGTCATCCTCGATGCTTATGTCATAGTCAAATTTAGTAATGTGCACCATGTAATCACTAAATGTTTTGGACTTCCTAGCCCTAGTTGATCTTCTTAATTCAATATACTATGAAGGTTAAAGTTACTTAATAAGAGTATCCTTTAAGATTGGTTGAGGCGCTTTTTCATCAATGGTAGAATCTTCAAGATGAAGATGCTTCTAGTTTTCAACATGATTAATTGGGATTTTATAAACTTCATTATGTTCTACATTCACCCTAATAGGATAGGTATCTTGTAAAACTAATGCTCCACCATAATTAGTAAAGGTAATTCATGGTATGTGATCATCCTTAGTGACCAAGTCATGTGGTTGATCACTTTTACTAATTATGTTATTTTAAAGAAATTTAGCATTCCTAGATTTAAAAAATCTTATCAAATATGAAGGAAAACAAAACTTATATCCTTAAAACTTCTTTGTGTAGCCAACAAAAATATATAATGATAGTTCCTAGGCTTAACTTCCTTTCAAGTGGGTTATAACTCTTATTTTTGCTAGACAATTTTATACATGTTTATGAATCAAATTAGGTTTTCAACTTTTTCAAATTTGAAAAATTGTCTTACATTCAACTTTTGTTGGAACCTTATTAAGAATATATATGTTGTCTTAAGTGCATCTCTCCACAAAGAAACTGAAAGTTTAGAGTTGTTAAACATACTCCTCACTAAATCTAATAACGTCTTGTTCCTTTTTTTCAACCATACCATTTATATTAGGTGAGCTAGGCATGATGTATTATGCAATTATACCATGCTTCTGAAGGAACTCACTAAATAGACCAAATGCTTGTCCATCACTAACGTACCTACCATAGTATTTACCTTTCCTATTAGATCTTATAATCTTAATCTATTTTTTAGTTTGCTTTTCTATCCCTACTTTATACCTTTTAAAGGCATTTAGTGCCATTTTTTTTATTATAAAGTAAATAGATATACATATATCGTGAAAAATCATTAATAAATGAGATAAAATACTTTTTATCACTAAAACATAGATTATGGCAAAATATATTAGTATGTATGATATCTGATTATTCAAAACTTAGCTTTTAGCTATTTTATGTGACTTTTTGGTCTGTTTACCTTTAATGCAATCCACACATTAATCAAAATTAGTGAAGTTTAAGAATTGGAAAATCATATCCTTTACTACGTTTCAGTTATTTCTATGGAGATACATACTAATCTCCTATGCCACAGGTTAACAAAGTTCTCATTCATAAAATATCTTTTAATTCCATAACTACCATGTGTAATAACAAGGGAACTAGGGACATCATTAATAGTGTAGAGGCTAAATAGACTATCAAACAATGAAATTTTGCTAATAGGGATAGAATCATTTAATAAATTAAACATAGTTCTAGAAATATTTAAAGGAAATCCCAATGGAATCAAATTTGAATTTGAAATTAAATTTCTAAAAAAAGTAGAAACATGAAATGTCTGTTTAAGATCTAATACATATTCAGAAGATAAAATTATTCTAAATATTCCTACAGCTTTTACTTTTGAGCTAATCCCATTTCTTGGAAAGACTTTGTGCTCATTTGGATGTGGATTCCCAATGCTAAGAAAGCCTTGCATAATATTTGAAATGTGGATCATTGAACTAGTATCAGTCCACTATGTCATAAAAGTATCAACTAAATGAGATTCAAAATATATGAAGGATATATGTATAACATTTTTACCAATTAGGCATTCCTTTTAGAGCAATCCTTCTTCATGTGCTCCTTCTTCTTGTAGAAGAATTGCCTACCGACATCCTTGGTTGATACATGAATAGAGAAATGCCTTTTTTCTTATCTTTTCCTTTTTGGCCTTTCTTTTTGGAGCCATTTACTAAATGATCCTCATGTAACACACCATCTCATTTAATTACAAGCCTATATTCCTCCTACATGCACATGGACAACAATTCATCCATTATCCACTTCTCCTTATACATGTGATAGGAAATCTTAAATGCTACATAATGAAAAGGTAATGAATTGACGATCAGTTGCACCAAAAATGGTTTATTAAGCTTTATCTTTAAGGACTTCAATTGTGACACTAGGTCCCTTATCTGCATAATATGTTGGCATACACCTCTGATGCTAGTTAATTTCATGACACAAAGTTGAACCATTAGTATACCTACTAGTGATTATCTGAGGAAGCAAATTGTGCATCAATAATCTATAAATAATCTTTGACTATTCGACATTCAAGTATGGACCCATATATGTTACTCTTGATACTTTGCTTACAATTACATACTAAGGCAATTAGATCACTCCTAATATGCATACAACATCTTAGCATCTTTGTTACTTGTTTATGTGGTATCGATAACTCATCCACGTGGACAAAATCATAATCAAGGCACCCTAATTGAAGGAGACTATCCTCCTTCTACGCCTTATAGTTTCTTTCATCTAGAATAATCTTATTGGTATTATTAGCTAATAAAAGAGATGTAGAAGAAGTTGTAAGGTAATTACAATGTTAATAACATCCACTAAAACATTATGAGACAATCAATCATCACATTTCATAAATATATGCTCACAAATGCAAGGCATACTAAATATAAAATATTGTATCACTAAAATCTCCTTGTGCACAAAGACATTTGCATAGCATATATTTATATATTATTTATGATGAAACTAGAATGCGTTCATATTCCCTAATATCTGCAGGCTACTTAGAAAACATAAAACAATTTTTATTTCATCCAAATTAGACATATAGTTATAATTATCTACTTATAGGCTAAAATACATCATAGCTACACACTTAATTAGATTTGATATTTTTAGGCCCATATGTGAGTTGTGGCTACTCATTAATTATATGTGCTAATCACAAAAATATCTAGGTTAATTATGTGTATTTAAACATATATTTATATGCACTAATTAATTTTATCCTTATGAAAATTTAATTAATTAATTAATCAATCAACTAAATTATATGTAATTAACTAAGTCAAAATTCTCTCTTTAGAATTATTCCATAAATGTGCTAAAAATAATTCCCCATAATTTAGAAAAAATTAAATAGTACTAAAACCATTTTTACAATAATACCATATGTGTCAGAATTGCTTAAAATAATTTTGTCATAATTTAGACAAATTAAATAGCACTAAATATTATTTTTTTTCATAACTTATTTGGTTCAAAAAATAATTATAGGTAAAAAAAAATTAAAATCATCCAAAGGACCAATAAATAAATTATGGACAAACCCAAACATAGATTTAGAATAAATTTCATGCCAGACAACCCAAGATTTGCCTAAAATGGCCTTCAATAACCAAAATCATTTTTATGTCCAAAAAATTAATTTCTAGTAGAAACAGAGGCCCAATTTGTTTCTGCCCAAAAATACTTCCAACCAAAAAGCGGCCCATCAAACACTGGCCCAGGGTTTTTAATAAATGTCCAAAATTTATTAAAAAACAAAGCCCAAAAAATTGGCCTAGAAACACAGCAAAAACGAACAAATAATTGTCAACAGGGCCTGGCCAATGCCCTTTAAGTGAAATAGCATGTTTCACTATTTCTTCCTAAAAATAGCGCATTGTTTAGCTAAGGGTTTGAATGCTGAGTAAATGATGACTAAACGACACGTTATTTTGACCAAAAAACAAAACAACATGCCATTTACGTCATCCCTGAACTTCAGTTGAGTTGTTTTGACGTAACTCGATTTCAAACCCACCATATGACACAATTGTTTCTAGCGATTGTGGGCTCTATATTTTGGGTGGTTCAAAAAGCCATTTTTGACAAGAAAATCGAGAGGAATTGATTTATGGTGTCAAAAACAGCAAAATCCATCAATAAAATTTCCAATCACCCGAGTCCGAAACGAAAAAATGGAGGATCCTTATAGTCATCTTTCACATACGTGGAAGAGTGTAGAAATGAAATTCAAAAGTGGTGGGTGATATCAGTGATAGTGCCTAGGGAGTATCACTCATATTAGAACCCTCCCAACTCTATGAGGTCTGTCAAAAATATGTCCTAATCTTTCTATTAAAGATTACGATATATTTAATTGTTCAAAAAATAATCAACCACTAACCCATTAAATACATTATCTAATAATCCTTAAAATTAGGAGATATAAAGATTATCTAAAATATATTTTAAAATTCTAATAAATGAAATATGACTAATATTCAAAATAATAGAATAATTAGAATTTTTTTTTCAATTATAATTTTAAAATATGTTCAAACAAAACATCCAACAATTATAGTACATCATGCCTTAAAACTAAAATAACCTTTCTGTTTTTCAAATTTTTGAAGTTACCAAGAAAAAAAAAACAAAGTTTTGGAACCATATACCAGTAGCATAAGATCTGCATGCGATTCCCGTTGTGGCGAAAACAACTGATAATTGGTGAAGAAAATGGGCTAGCAAATTCCAGTTTAGGACATGCAAAGTGTTAAGTTAGAAACCATTTTATATTTGCCATTCCATCCCAAAGATAGATTATATATATGTATGGAACGGAAAAATTGTTCTGCACATCTAGATTAAATCAATCATAAATAAATATCTAAACATGTCAAACAATTTTAGTGGGACTCATTTATGACTATTTACATGTTAATTCATAATTAATTGATTTGGTAAGTTCGTTTAATATAAACCAAATCTATCTAAAATCTCCCTTAAACTTTGCAAAGAAAAAGCAAAATCTTGTATCTATTATATGGCTTCTAAAACAGGACATTTCCTAGGACATTACAAATGTTGCAGGCGAAGATGCCGTCCCCAACGTGGGCAGCAATTACAACTCCCCTTCATTCTACTACACACGTTAATACTTATTCACAAAACCAAACTACTCTTCTGCATGACAAATTTAGATCCTTTCAATTTTTTTCAAATAAAAAAAGAGTGTGGAAGAGTCATCCACTATGAAATGGGCACTGGTAAGACCCATAATCCAAGTGACTTTTCACACTCTATTTGTCTATCTCCATTCAATTCCAAGCATAGCCCCTACACTTTACAACTGGGAAGCTGGATCAAATCCATTGGTTTTGTTCAACCCATTATTACCATTACCCACTTTCCCATCATCATCTTCAATAAACCTCTTCCACAACCAATGCTGCTTCCACACCCTCTCCGTCATCTCCTCAATCGGCACATTCTTCGTCTCCGGCAAAAGCAACAGCACAAAGAACGACATAATCAAGACCCAACCAGAGAAAAACAAGAAGATCCCAAACTTAAAATGACACAGCATCGAAAGAAAAGCCTGCGCGATCACAAAAGTAAAGAGCAAGTTCACGCAAACGGTGACGCTTTGACCTGCAGATCGAGTCTCTAACGGAAAAGTCTCGCTGGGTATGAGCCACCCGAGTGGGCCCCACGACCAAGCGAAGGAGGAGACGAAAGTGCACACCATGACGACCACAAGGATGGCGAAGCCGTTAGAGAGGTCGTTGGAGTGGTCCTTCACTTTGATTCCGAGGATGATGGCTATGATTACTTGGGAGAGGAACATTTGGACGCCGGCTTCGAGGAGGAGCATGCGGCGGCCGACCTTGTCGACGGAGTAGATGGAGACGAGGGTAGAGAGGACGTTGATGGCGCCGGTGATCACGGCGGAGTAGAGGGAGGCGTCGTTTTTGAAGCCCAGTGTGTTGAAGAGGACCGGAGCGTAGAACATGATAGCGTTGATGCCTGTGAATTGCTGGAAGATCTGGTTTTGTAATGCAAGGAGGAACAGATTTTGATCAGTAATTTAAGCACATATACCATACTGATTTGGGTAAGAGAACTCGAATGTTTTTCTCTCAAATCTTCTTGAGATCTGTATAATACAAACACATATCACTAGATGAATCCTAGGTTGATTCATGCATGGATGAAATCTACTTTTTACAAGTTTTATCCTTTTCAGTTAAATATATATTCAATAGTGAAAATCAACCCGATTCAAGCCTTGTGATATTTTATTCTTAGAGCAACTGACAGAATAAATGACGCAGATCGTTAACATGAGGTTCCAAGGTTATTGCTTGTATGGTAAGAATTTTTATAACTTGGCATAATCTGCATTTCAAAACTAAATATTACATAATTACAAACTAAAATGAGTCAATCTCGTTTAATTATGCGACATTCCTTTGTTATCTTAGCCAGTATGTTGAACGTTAGACAAAATCTAAAATGTTTATACTTAGTAGTATTTCTTTTGGCCAGTATATTCAGTAATGTTTAAGATATCAAAAAAAATGTGAAAATAACAAATGTACTCAACAACAGATCATGGTTTTAAATTGCGGTTGCGGTTGCGGTTATGTTGTGATTGCAGTTGCGGATGTTGCGGATAGTATAAGAAGGATTGCGGATGTTGCGGCTAAAAATTGCAGATGCGGCCGGCGCCGCAACAGCAATATTGCAGCCGCATCACATGATGCAAATCGCAATTTAAAACCATGCAACAGATTATGAAAAATGGCCACACTATTATGTTAGTTGTTATAGCAGCTCAATGAGGAAAGGACAGCATTGGGTTGATTTTTCCATTTTTGGACACGGGATTAAAATTTATTTTGCTGAAGACTAAGTTGAGAATGATCAAAATAGAGTTTTATATGTTGACAAAACCAGAGCGTGAAAGGACCTGGAGAGCAACGGCAATGACAAGTTGGGGTCGGTTTCTGCGCTTGAGGAGGTTCCTGAATGGGTGCTTCACCTGTTTGGCCATACGACTTGCCTCAACCAACTCCAAGAACTCAGGCTCGATGCTGTCGGTGCCTCTTATCTTTCGCAGCACAGCTTTTCCTTTTTCCATGCGTCCTCGCTCTATCAGACTGTTAGGGGTGTCCACCACCAACAAAGCCCCCATTGTCAGCAGCACCGCCGGTACTCCTGCCAATCCTAGAGATAGCCTCCATCCCCATCCACCTTTGATCCTGTTCTTGGTCAGCAATCATCATCAGTAACAATGAAGCGAGTTCAAGATCAGCAACCATCATTTTGTTGCATTTAATAAGTATGGATACTTATACATAAATAGGAGAAAATTGGACGTAAAGTCTGCAGTTAGTCAATGAAAAAGAAAAGAAGTGGGCCTCATGCACACTTCCATTTCTTTGTACCATTCTCTCTTTTATTGTATACAGTGCAGTACTATAAAGGATTTAATGGTCATATTTTATCTACTTAACTTAGGAGGAAATGAATAAATTGAATCCCATACAGCATTGAAGAGAATCCAATAAGAGAGATATAGGGAGGGGAAATGAGAAGTGAATGTGACTCTTTTTCTCTTTCCATCTCTCCCCAAATTTATCTTGTGCATTTAGATGGCAGAAGGAAATAATGCTAGATAAAGTGATGAACTATGAATAGTCAACCATGTGCTTGACTTTTGGGTATGTGAGCAAATATCCGAAGAAATGACCTCATTTTTGTAGATGTCCTAACCAGTAGCATTTCGGGGGAACGACTAACAATTAGACAATCTTGACCGGCATCTACACTATTTGTTCCAAATTAACTTGCTAATCACTACAAATGATGCTTTGTAGCGTATTCTGACACTTGCACGTTATGTATAAACATTACATAACTTGTAGCATTCATGTTTAATAACACCTAATTCATTGATTTATAATTACTTCCTTGAAGAATATTTCCATTGAACAAATCAAAAGATAGCACTTACTTGTTGGTGCCATAGTTGACAAGGTTAGCGAACAGAATGCCAATGGTGACATTGAGCTGAAACAGTATATTCAGTGCTCCACGTATTCTTGTCGGTGCAATCTCAGAAAGGAACACAGGCACGGCCTATATCATCAAAACGAAAAAAGAAGAAGATCGATGATGAGTTGATGAAACTCAAGGTACAAATTTGTTCACCAATTTCTATGAACTTAATTTCTCTTTTTGGATTTCTCGTTTTCTCATATTCAAATTTGTCTCACCATTGATTATTAGTCAAATAATCTATTCTTAAATTATATGCAAATCTTAGCTTAGCTGTCTCGTTTGTCTGCGTAAAGGATTGAATTAAGGTCCTGGTTATGACTGAGGAATAAAATATAAAAAGTTAATATATATAAATATATATATATATATATATATATATATATATGAAAGAGATTCATAAAATAAGGCAAATGAAAACAGAGAGGGTCATTATCATGTGCTTCAACGTCAAATGGCAGAATATATTTTAAGACATAAAAGACTTGGAGTTGGACAAACTTGTGGGTGACTAAGACTTTGTGAGCACCAAGGAAAGCCAATAATTATCACAAAAGTCTTAGTTTAACAATAATCCCTATTATTATGGGCGTATTTGTCTCCTCCATGAGGAGTATTCCTTATTAAACTTTTTTTTTTCTCCCCTCTTTCATCAATTTATAATTTTGTTTATTTGATGTGATCATCTATGCAGATACCTAACTATTAACTGCAACTTATTTCTCATCTGAATGAAAGGGACACAAGAATCTTACATCAGCTAAGGTTTGAATTATAAGGAAACAGCCATCGTACTTCAAATTTTATTGATTAATTACAGCATAGAGATTTCATTTTTAAATTTGTTTTAATAACATAGGTGGCAACTTTTAAAGGACACGATTTAGGTAAATGGTATCATATTTTTATAATAAAAGCATAGTACCTGATGCTAAGGCTAACATATTTTTATAAGAGAATTTGGTAGTAAATATTTATAAAGTTAAAAAAAAAATTTTAAGTACCGTGTCTATATATTATACATACATGCAAATAGCCAGAATTTAATCTACACAATCTAACATGTGGTTTCACATATACAAATTAATTTTAACCATTACATGTATGTATATATCATGTGGTAAGATATTACATATATGTTTTGTCATTTTAAAGAAAAGGCAAAGTTCTGAGTATTTGCTATCATATTTTTTATAAATTATAATATGCGATTAATTTTTTACAATTCACACTATATTGATCATTAGCTAAAAAATTCGCGACACGTGTGATAATTTTATCAACAAAATATTTTAATAACAATATTTCCAAAAAAAAACTAATTTTGTTTCTATTTTCAAACTTTTCCTATGAAGAGTAATTCTCAAGTTCATTGTAGTGCTGATATATGTAGGACAGATAAAATTGCCAACTAACCTGCGGAGCTCTACTATCATGGAATATTGACCGTTACGTGTACTTGCATTTTAAGTAGATGCAAGAATTTTGTCCAATGATAAGGGTAATATTGTAAAAAGGGGTTAATGAAAGAACCTGGTTAGCGAAGCCAACACCACATCCAAGTAAGATTCTGCCAACTATGAGCATGGCCAGGTTTTGAGCAGCTGCGTTAAACGCAGCTCCACAGAGGAAGAAGATGCCAGCTACGAGCATGGTTAGTCTTCTTCCTAATTTTCTTGTCGTATAAGAAGCGAAGAATGTCGCTGTCAACCCTGCCAGGTATAAAGACGACGTGAACAGTTGGAGCCCTTGGTTGTCGTATTTGCAGTAATTACTATCCAGCCCTTTCTTTTCCACCGTCCGTCTGTACACCATCGGGAAGAATTTCTTCAAGAATGGAGGCATCGATGTTACGCCGCCTGATTCAAACCCATAACAAACAATTTTTTTTCAAAAAAAATATTAATTTTTTTTTTTAAACTTTCAAGACATAAAATAAAAAATGAACCAACATGGAAAAGAAAATATTAAAGTTAATCAAAAAATATATTTTACTCTTAAACTAAGAAATAATTATAAAATTAATACATAAATTAATTTAAAAATATATCAAATCATCTAAACTTAGAATTAAAATAAAATATAAACTTTCAATTAAAATTAAAAGAAAAAATAAATATGATTTTGATTGTAATATCAACATATTTGAATTTGTAAAAAGGATTTTCTTAATTTTAAAAAATTAAAATTACATGTTTTCGTTTAAATTCAAAGCTTAAGGTGTATTTTGTGACGTTCTAAAATTTATATGTTAAAATTGTATTAAGTTTTAGTTTAGAGGCTGAATTATAATTTATCCTTGAAAGAAGTAAAAGTAAAAACTAATCACAATATGAAATTCCCGAAACTCCCCTATGGTCTTTTTTTTTTTTTTTTTAAACGTACAAGGGTGAAGAGGTATTTTTCCAAAGCCATAGAACTCTCCTGTGTTTGCGGCACTTTCCATGACCTTCATAACAGATCAAACCCAAGAAAATGAAGGCCTTTTTCGGAAATAAAATATCACATCTCCTTTCTCTTTATTTAGATCACGCATCCATCCTATACCTTTGACATCATCTATTTGTCCAAAGATTTAAAAAAAAAAAATTCATACTCTCCATAATAGTTAAAAAATAAGTATTTTCAGAAAAAAGAAAATCAATCAATAAAGAAATACATGAACAATTGAAAAAGAAAATTATTTTAAACTATTGAAGTTGAAATTTAGTAGAGTACAATACAGTCCATGACTTGGTTTTCAATTTTTGACAATATATTTCAATTTTTGACAATATAGAATTAGCATTTAAGACTTGAAATTATCATTTGTAATCATAAATATGTGATTATAATCGATAACAGTCATCGCAATTACCGTTAAAAATCGCATTAACATCTACCAAATGGATAAGCTCCTCTTCCATCACAGTTCGTTTCCGTTCATGAGAGAGAGAAGGAAGAAGAAGAAGTTGAAGAAATGAATATATACCTGAGATGCCGACGTCGTATCCGAACATGAGGCCACCGGTGGCAGCCATTATGCATGAAATGACAACAATCGGAGTAATCTTGGCCTCGAAGTCTCTGCCGCCGCCGCTGGTGGCGAAACCTCCACCGGCCATGGTTGTTTCCGATCAAGAGAGTTAGCTCGAACAACGCAAACAATTAATCTAATCTATTCAACGTGCAAAGCAAAGGTGAGAAGAGGAGGAAAAGGAAGTACTATGGAATCAGGGGGCGGGGGGGAATAAGTACAGTATTTATAAGCGTGGTCGACCAGAGAAATTGGATGATGCAGTGGGTCCGCCAACACTAAGATCGTTCCACGTGGCAATGCCGACTCGTATGACCACCAAGTCAATGCTTCGTAATTTTAACTTCCAAGACTGACTATCGTGTATGGAAACAATATGATAAATAGATAAAATTTTGTTCGCAATCCCGTTGTATTCTCATAGTAATCACGAATGTTAAAATATAAAATTGTAATATTTGTTCAACAAAAATGAGGAGAAACAAAACTGCACTTTATAAACTATGAAGATCAAAATGAGTTATGTTTGAATACAACTCCAAATTCAACTTGACTAGATTGAGTTCTTAAAGTGAATAAGTTAACCATATAATATAATATGGTTGCTATGTGAAAACCGTAACATATATAACATTTAAAAAAAAAAAAGGAATGGCCAATACTGTGACCTTTTAAAAAATATATAAATAACACATAAAATTAAACAAACATTTAAAATTGGCACGACCTGAAAATTAAGATTTTTTTAATCAATTAAAACCACGAATAAATGGTTTTATTTTAAAAGTTGTTCTGACCATTAATTGGTGACACGTCATGTTACATCACGTTGTTCAGTCTTAATCAAATAATTTTTTTTTTTGCGTGTTTCATTATAAGAAGGTATCTCAATAATCAATGAATAATTTGCAAAATTACATCCAATACAATAAATTGTAAAAAACTATGATGAAAGAATTTGTTATGATTAAATATTTTTAACGTTATAAGTAAGTTTTTGGTTTCTGTAATATTTGCACATTTGTAGTTCTTGAATATGATTTTTCCTGAATAATTATATAAAACTACAATGTGGATTTCATATGAAAACTAGTATAAGTTGGCACTAAAATATACTTAATCTGCTGTATAATAATGTACACGAGTTTGGAGAATACACAAGCAGCATATAGGGGCTTTTGACACACACACGGACGCACACATATATAATGAAAAAATCAAATATTAATATATATCACTATAAAAACATACTCTCCAAATATATAACTTATTTTTTTTAACATAAAACATGTTACTCCACATTTTATAAAAAAAATTTTATGCCACTCTGCGTCCATATAATTTTTTTTATATTTTTTTTGAAGGCTTTGCATTTCTATGTATGTAATTTTTATTTTTATTTTTTCTAATTTTGAGGTATATAGAGCGTATGGCTCCGTGTTCATATATATATATATATATATATATATATATATTCTAATTTGAGTGCTCCACATCCTTTTAAAGTTTTTTTTTTAAATTTTTTTAAAAGAAATCATTGACCCTCCTTCCGATCAGTGATATTTTAAAATTATTAAATGTGGAATGTAGCATTCCAGGTTCAGTATATATACCTGTGATTAGATATTATGATTTTATCTTGTGCAATTTTTTCATTCTTCCGACTCTAACTCTCAAGTTCTCTCAGATTGTGATTGATTTCAGGCTCTCTAATATTTCATTGTGTATTTCTTCTATTCTGTCTCTTTTATCTTCTTCTGTTTCCTACAGTTTAGCCATTGACAGTGAAATATTACAATAATATATTGTAGTAAGTATTAAATATATTTGTGGCCTGATATTATTTTTTCTACTTTTAGTATAACAATGTTTATATTGATAGATTACTCTATTATAACTATTACTAATAGAAATTGTGTAAGCCTATTTTATTCAAGGGCCTATCCTATTAATTTGGAAAATTTGATTTTAAGTGAGTACTCTCACTTAATTGTTGCTTACAAGAATTGTGTAGACCTATTTTGTTCAATTTGTATTATACAAAGGTAAACTCTTTTACATTATGGTAAATTTAAAGTATTATTGTTTATATTATTAATTATATAACTTTGTGTGTATATATATATATGTATATAATCTTAATTTATGAAATATTGATATATTGTGTATAATTAAAAATTTAATTATTACATAATTATATGTTGATTATAAAGGTGTTTATTTTTATTTACACATAAATATTGTGATAGGATTCACAATGAGTAAAATAAAAAAGATTACATGTATATATGTAAATGAAAGAATTTTTTATAGCAATAAGGGGGCAACATTTGTATGTAATAAACAAAAAACTGTTAGTCGACACTAACATTAATCTTGAATAGTTAAAGGCTGCAGTTAAGGAAAAGTTATAATTTAAGTTAAGATAGTTTGTGTTTGAGTTGGTATATTGATACTTATGGTTATTTAATCCAACTTAGTACTTGTTTGGAGGATGGCTTAGATATCCAAATGGTCTAGCAAGCAAATCAACACTTCTTAACCTAGTTGGGACACCAAAATTGTATGTACATATCTTTGCCAGCGATGTTCACCCAAGTATCAAAGAGAATGTTGTATGTGAATAGTTGACAAATCCATCTACAAGTCATATTGATAGACTTAATGAACAAGTCTCTTTGTTTAGCCTTTACCTAGGAAATGTCTATCCATTTGAACCTCAACCTTTCAATACCTAACAAATGTCATTGGTTGACCACATATTCCAACTGAGTTCGTCCAAATTATTAATGTGCAATACTAGCCCTCCAAGTCCCTTAAATGCAATAAAAGATATAATGGATGAGTATAAGATGGAGGATGAATATGATACTCCACCAAATGTCAATGAGTATGTGGATAACAATGTCAATGGTAATGATGCTAATAGGGATCTGACCACTTCATTGAACCAGTATTCTGATTGGGCATTTGCCTTCCTGTCACAGATTAACATCGATGTTGCAAATAAATTTAAGATGCTCGAAATGAAAGGGGTAATGGATCTAAATGATGACTAGGAGATGTATGTTGGCATGTGATTTCTTAATAAGCAGTCAATGGGTCATTCAATGAAGTTTTACTTAGTGCACATGCACTACACATTCAGAGTGTACCAATCATTAGTGAAATATATCGAGTATTATTGTTCGAAGTATGATGTTTGATGTAATTGATGAGTAAGGGATTGCCAATCAGAAGGAGAAAATAACTGGTGAATCACGAATTACATGAGCTCGTATACATGCATATCCTCCATGCTATAGTAGGATTACCTTAAGCTAGACTTCGATGTAATATCATTGAATATTGTGTCAATGGTGGCAGAAAATCCTTCTATTTCTATACATGATATTATTAGGAGAATACATAGTATCTTTGGATATACTGTGTCTTACAAAAAAGGATGGTCTGATAAGTAACAAGCAATTGCAATTGCTTATTAAAATTGGGAATGATCATATGCTGCTCTACCGAAATGGTTGTTTGTCATGAAACACTTCAATCTAAGTTCATATTTTGTGTTTGTTACTAAGGAATGCCCATAAATAACATCAAATATGCAGCCAATGGCTATGTTTTATAGGGTGTTTTGAATGTTTAAACCTTGATTGATGCATTTGACCACTTAAAACTGATTATCTAAGTGGATGGTACGTTTCTATATGAGAAGTACATAGGGACATTACTAATTGTAAGTTGTAACACCCTAAAATTAATTATGAGAAGTTATTAGGAATTATGGAATTATTAAGAGGGATTTAACATAATTGTGGGAAATAAAATTTTTTAAGTGAATGAATTTTTAGACATTTTGAGACTAGTAATAGTGATTGACCGTTATTGGGTAAAAATAGATTAATTTTTAGGTTCTAAGCTTAATTAGGAAATTAATTAAGAGAAAGTAGACAATAAATAATTAGGCCATAAGATCAGCTTAATGATGACAATAATTAGCTTTAGAAGCCCAATTTCATTCCTTTAGAGGCTCAAAACTCAAAAAAATACATCCAAATAGATCTTGGGCTTTTGGTTCAACTCAAACTCGCTTAAGACCTTAACACATTTAGCCTTTTTTTCCCTATTCTAGAGACCAAACCATCTTTTAGCCAAGGGAGAACTCTGTTTTTGCATTTGTTAAGAGGGGCCGGGATTTTTCAACTTCTTCCCACCATTTTGCACCTCTAAAGGGAGATTTAGCCAAGGTAACATATATAAAATTTGATCCTCTCATTCTCCTTTACATTGTGGTTCGATTAGTGTCTAGTTTGGTAGATTTTTGCTTCATCACAAATATGAAGTTTGATATTTTGGTAGTTCTAGCTTGATTTTTAGATGTTGGAACTAAAAGGGCTATTAGATAAGTATCTTCTCCTTATTTTGATATATTTTCTACTACTTATTGGCCCCAGTAGCTAACTTATATTATGGGCTTCGATTTTGTGCAAAAATACCAAGATATTAAGGAGAGACTCTGAGGTTTCTGAAGTAGAGAGACCCAAGTCTAAATTCAAAGTTCATTAAAGTCTAGGTAAGTGCCTCTTAGATAGTTCAGGATGCTAAGAATGATGGATAACTGATTTTTGTAATAGACGTTAACCAAGAAATTGGTTCTTGGTAAACTAGAATCTTTAGAGAGTTAGGAACTTGTCTTGGCTTCAGAATTGGACTCAATTAAATGAGGTAATCAGATTTTAATTTAATTCCTTACATATGTTCATTGTTAATATGATATTTCCTGCCTAATATGTTCTTGCTATGCTAAATGATTAGTTTTTATTTGATTGTTGTTTGGACTATGAGTGTGTCCTTGGTAGAGCTATGGTCAACTACCACCGATGCATTGTGCTTCTATCGAACATCGAGTTGTGATCAAACTCATGAATGCACTAAGCCCAAAGTGTGCTTAATAAGAAATTGATGCCATGAATGGGCCTTTTTCTCTATTATTGGCCTTTAACATGTTGTATGTGGTTGCTAGTATAGAATAGCAATCACCAGTAGCCCAACTAATTTATTTGCTGAGTATGTTAATACTTTTTTTTATTTTCTGTATAGCATGCATTTATATTGATTAAATTGTACATATGTGTGGAATTTCCCATGGTTACTGAGATTCACATCTCACCTTGTTTCATAGGCTAACAATTTTAGGTGAAATTTCCTTAATTAAAGAGAAGGGAGAAGCAAGTGAATAAGCATCCCTAATTTAAGGCCTTGTGTGGGATTTCTACATTTGGTCCATTTTAATCTAGAGTAGATGCTATCTTTTTGTAATTTAATTTGTATAGTATCATGATGCACTCATATTGTCAAATGTAGGTTTTTTTTTTAATGTTATGTAACTAAGGATGAATCCATTAGAAAGATTGGTCTTATATTACTCATAATCTGATGCATGTACCTAATGTTGATTTGATATGGGTTGTTGCTAATGATGAACCATGGTTTATCTACTTGAGAGTATATTCATGCTATAAAATGAATGACTATTCTGCATTTCTGTTGTATGGAGTTTCCATTAAAATGCGGATATAGCTCTCTATATATATATATATATACGCCTTATTGGAGGAATTGAGTAGAGTTATAGCTAGAATTCACATGTGAGATTTTCTCAGAGTTAAGAAGGTAGGAACATATCTAGACAGACCATTGAGACTCGTTCTAGGTGATTTGAGGTCAGATGATAAGGGAATGTGCATTTAGATATCATTACTTATGGCTTAGGTATCTATAGCTACCATCATGTGTAAATATGCTGATATGTAGTGATGCTTGATTGATGTGACCTATTCTTAAGTCCCTAACTAATGAAAAATTGCAAGTTAAAGTATATAAGAGTTAGGAGGTCATTAAAACCATGTATTTTAGCTATAGAGGCCTTAAAATCCGTCTAGAGTTGGCGGCAAATGGTTAGGGAGTGTATAACCAAGAGAATAAGGTCAGAAGGGAGTGGAGTTGTGGCCAGAAGTCCTTGAGCCATGGCAAAAAATGGAGTTCAAAGTAATAAAGGCTAAGAGCGCTACAACGCAAGTTTTTGAGTCAATTAAACTTAAGAGAATTAGGTTTAGAAGGCTCCCAAGAGCAATCTTGTCACAGTGAGAGTCAGGCAAAATTCTTAGGGAAGTTCCACTAGGCTCACTCATTGAGGTGTCATATAGGCTCATCATAATGAGAATCGGGAAATTTTGAATAGTAACGGCCATGGGAGAACCTTGCCATGGCGCAAGGAGCTTAAGTCATGGCAAGGGTTTGAGAAAATTTGGTTGAGTTCTAATAGCGAGTTAGGTCATAGTGCGGGGCCCTTAAGTCACAGTGCAAGTTCAATATTTCAATTTTTAAGTTTTAGTAGTCAACTCTGGCATGGTAAATGTAACAATCAGAAAAAAAAAAAAAAAGAGAAAGCTTGTTGAGAGCTTTTTGGGAGGCTAAGGTGGGTAATATTTGGAGGTCTAGGGAATATTTGGCGAATTGTTGACGTTTGGGAATTTTGATGGTTTGGTCAATGCACTGTTATCATAGGTCCGAAAATGAATCTATGTCATTCATGGACCAAACGGTGTCCAATTGTCATGAAATTTTATAGGTATAAACTAGACATCCACAGTGACCTATACCAACTGGAAGCACCTCAATTCCGCGGCCCCTTTCCTCTCCTCTTGGTGCTAGGTGTCACACTAGAACCCTTTTCTAATCTCAGCCTTTTCAATTATGAAACCCCCTTTTGACCTTTTATGGTGTCAAAATCACCAAACTTGTGAGCTCTGTCAAGATATGACTAAATGAGCTCTTCTTGATATGAAATTTGGCATGCCTCTAGAGCTTGTTGAGAGCTTCTTGGGAGGCTAAAGTGGGTAATATGTGGAGGTCTAGGGAATATTTGGCGAATTGTTGAAGTTTGAGAATTTTGATGGTTTGGTCAATGCACTATTTCCATAGGTCTGAAAATGAGTCTGTGTCTCCAGCTCCATAACCCACGCCTCCGTCTTATCCGCATCCAACTCCCCGTCAAACGAGGGTGGACTATTCTACCTAAACTATTTTAATAGTTTCTGGATAGGCGTCTGGGTCTAAGCAACAGTAGGCTCCTGGGGAGGTTCAGGTAGAATGCTAGATGTGGATGGCTGAGGTACAAGGGCTTCTCTCCTGGCTTCTTCTTCCCTGGCTAGAGTATCTTGCAAGTGCATTATCATATCATGCTGTTATTGGGCAATATACCTATGCTATTCCAGCATCTCCTGGTGCTGGCCCATCATAGCCTCATACCGGTCAAGCCTCTCCATGATGGTCCGCAGAGGATCCTCAGGCCCAACAGGAACCTCTGGCTCAACTCTCTAAGCCCTAGGCGGTCTGTCTCTACCCCTGCCCCGTCTAGTCTCAACCATGTCTGAAAAGAAGTAGCAATCCTTAGTTCACAATCATATCACAAGCACATATGCCTATGGATGCTACCACTTCCATGGCAATTCACACCAAATCAGAGACTAATTAGAGTTAATATATTATAGTGGTATAGTGAAGTTTGTCCAAGTTACAGTTTAAGACCTTAAACCTCTATTTTAACCTTTAGAACTTGATTTTCCTTATGTTAAGGGTAAGTAAGGGTTTGTAAACAATTATATGAGGGTTTTAGGCTTCTAGATCCTATTATGAATGAATTAGAAGATTGAAATGAGAAATTACATCTCTTATAAACTTAGACCTTCTAATCTTTATGAATTAATTATTAAATGGTTCAAATTTCTCCATAATTTCATTTATTGATAATTAGTATCAACTTAGACTTTAAGTATTGATTATTTATTTTGTATTTACACTTAATTAACATAATTAGAAATTAGGGTCATTTACATAAGCTCACAAAATAGGGTAAGAAAAGTTAGGCCCCTTGCATTTGCCATTGTTGAAGAGTAAATGCATAAGGCATTGTGGTTTCTTAATAATCTTAGGTGGTGAGTTATATCGAACAAGTAAGACATTTGTTTGATATTTGATCGACATCAAAGAATATTAACACCCATTGTAGACCTGCAAAACAGTTAGCAACCACCCCACGTATATCATATGTTTTGTTTATAGCATGTTGCGAGCAATTTGAATACAATTTTAGAAGTAAGTAGTTAAAGAAAAAGTTAGTTAACATTAGATATTTGAATGAGTGCCACTTGGTCAACAAATAGTTGGTACAAATACGACAATTACATGTAAAGGTAACAAATTGGATAGAGGACATACCAAAGAGTAAATGTTCACATGCTTATGATGTCGATAGGCATCATTGGGGTTACATGGCAAGGAACTTAGCTAATTATATAAATTGCATCTTCAAAGGTGATAGATTCTGGCCCATAATTTACTTGATTAAGGACGGCATGTACTAGTTAAACAAATATTGGGTTAAGCGGGTACAAACTATATTTGCCTATACGCAGAAGGACAACTTGTATTTTAAGTATATCTAGAAAAAAATTTTGACAAAAATTGCAAGAGCATTCACCTTATCGATACATGATTTTGATAGAAGGTTATTAAAGTTTGAGGTTGAAGAGCCATATGATACTTCAAACAAAAAGTATATGCAAATTTGTAAAGTTAGCCTTATGAATTGGACATGTGATTATGAAGAGTTTCAGCTCCAGAAGCATCCTTATCAACATGTCTTTGCAAGATATGTCAAGGTTTATATTGACCCATTATAATTTGTACACAATGTCTTTCGATTTGAGACTATACTTAATGCACACAAGATTGAGTTTTGTTAGATAAGAGGAGAAGTTTATTGGCCCTGCACGACTAAACCTCTATTGGTCCTTGACCCTTTGATGATTCATGACAAAGGTCGATTCAAGTCCTTATAAATATGACATAAGATGGATTGTTAAAAAAGGTACAGGGATAACCAAAGATGTGGGATGTGCAAATAGACTAGACACAATTGTGCCACATGCCTTTCCCGTCAGCCATCTAAATAGCCATAGTTGTAGTATTGAATTGCATATTACATGAATTTGCATTGAATTATATATCACTTGTATTTGAATTAAATTGACTTCTTAATGATACATTTTTGAATTATTGACTAGATAAAATATGAATTGCTTACAAGTATATACTTGTTAAATTATTGATGTGATAGAAAATTACTTATGATATGTATCTATATTGTATTTCAGTTTCTATAACCTATAATAGATATTTGTCATAATGCTGTCAATTTAGGACTAGAGGATGATTCTTTATTATACTTATAGTTTCACCACATTTTTTAGGCTATTTGGCAAGGGGGAGTAAGTTAAAAATTGCTTTGTTTTATGATAGTTTAACTGAATTTATGACAATTTCTCAATTGCTATCACACAAGATGATAGAATTTTGTGCATACTACAAATTGCACAAAAAGATCATATATTTAATCCCCTTTTTGTAATTGTTCCATGCCTTATACAGGCTAGTTTCTATAATGTCTCAAGATTTGGACATTTTGACTTCAATGTTGCACTTGTGTTGGCCCTTATTGAGAGATGGTGACAAGCGATGCACACCTTTTGCCTCACTAGGGGTGCGTATATGATTACACTCCAAAATGTTACCATACAGTTAGGTCTACTTGTATGGGGGATATAGTATCTAGATGGAGAAATTACAATTGGCTGATTGTTTACAACGATTTGCTAGGTGTTACACCACCACAAAGGACACTAGATGGATAAAGATTGAACGTTTCCTAACTCGTAGAAGCATTCACGAACTTGCTAGTTGACATAGATGATGATATCATTCGATAATTCACGCTAGCATATATCCTACACTTGATTGAAGGGTACTTGATGCCAAATAGGGCTGGACATAAAGTGATGTTGAGGTACCCACCATTGCTCATTAACTTTAAAGAGGCAAGTTACTATAATTGGGACTTAGTATTGTTGGCCCACCTATATTGAAAGATGTGTAGTACAACCTATTACGATGAAGGTAACATAGGTGGTTGCTTGACCCTACTTTATTTATGATCAATTCCCCTGCTTTGCTCTATGAAAACCCTCACAACTTGACCTGTAAATGCCTATCTCTCCCATTAGACCACCACTAGGCTTTAGGTATGAACTAATATTTTTGTACCAATTCAAGTTTATTAGTAATACATAGACTAACATGCGTTCTCACATTCCCCGCAAGTGGCAGTATGACCTATAGCATCCTTGTTCGACCACAGAGGCTTTGTGACAATATAAGATACTACTAGATTAGATGAAGGACAATGAGGTTTGTAGTTGAAGGTTTACCTTTTTTAATGTTATGATTATTACACAAATTAACAATTTTTTATATAGGTAATTTGGCTCCCATACACTTCACTAGGCATTTTTCAGCTAATTATGGTCAAGTGACATTACACTAATTATGTTTTTCACTAGTTTAGTAGGATGCAGCATATTCTTAAGAAGTCATTCAACATAGGATCACTGTACACACTTTGATAAGAGGAAATGTTTAAAAAGATTGGCAATAAGAGCACATGGTGTTCATTGCAACATGAAATTCATGGCCTTAAGTGATAGCCTAGAATGACCTTGAGGGTAAACCTATAGATTATATGTCAAATTACATGCATTGGCATTAATAACATACACTATGGTGGATCTATCGTACTAGTGGTTTTTAGGATTTTGTGGTATGATTTTTACTTAGTATTCATCTTCATAGTTTCTCTCATTCTATATATATTTATGATATTTAAACATTTATTAATTGATTTTTTCATTTCACAGGTTGATGTGTTGTAGGGCTTCTATAGGTTTGTTATCACTAACCTTCTAACTCTTAGTTATAAGAACTTAAGGTAAAGGACAAGCAGTGATATCCAAATCATGTTATGCATCTAGGCAAACATTAAGATGTGCTCATCTCTTAACCTATTTCATTGACACTCAATCTATCTAAACCTCCAAAGCCACAAAGCTAGACTAAGAAAGAGAGGCTGTAAATTCATCTTATCTAGAAAACTGATGTAACGATCTTAACTCTTAATTACCATAATTAGACTTAACAGCATGATTACTAATCGCAAATCAAGGTCTAAAGTCATTATAATTAATTAAAATAGGAGAAAGTCGGAAAATTTTGAATCTTGATATCATTAGGGTCAATAGCTAAACAACCACAACTAATCAAGTCCATAAGTGATTATAGTTATTATTTAAGACTTTGTATTCATCTTGCTACTGATTTCCACTTATAAAGACCTCATATAAAGACTCCAAAGTCATTGCACAACATTAACATAGTGAAATTCAAGGTTTCTAAGTCAAAAATAGGAGTTTAGGGACCTTCGCCGCGACTTGGACTTTCCTCACCATGGCTAAGTGGACTATTGTAACTCAAAACTAAAATTTTGCACCTTGCACCGCGATCTTAGATTTTCGCATTGTAGTGAAGTTGCTCTCAAGTTTAACTTCTCACATTTTCGCAAATCTCACCATGACAATAGCTATGGCGAGTTAGACCCTCATTGTTGCTGGCCTATATGGCGCTGCAGCAAAAAACACTTTAGAACCTACTGTAACAAATTTCTCGATTCATGCCATGGAGGGCTATATCTGCATTATGGCGAAACTAGCTACTGGAACTCTCATTCCTTAGTTTCCTCGACTTGCGCTACAACTAAAAAATTTACGCTATGGTGAGATTGCTCTCTATTACCCTCCCTGGGCAACTTTTTATTTTGTGCCGGGGTGAGACACCTCCCAACACAGTGCTCCTCATCTCTACTTGGCACCTGGCCACGACTCAGCTCTTCTCAGCAGCAGCGTAGCCTTTTTTTGCACCATTTTTTTCTAAGTCTTACCCCATACACTCCAACTCTCCCTCTAGTAACACTCCATGGCCACTCTATCTTAAATTGTGAGGTTCTAATGATATTAATCTACCTTATTTATCTAACTTACCTATTGTTACTAATTCAAAACTTAGGTATTGATTCCTACTCATCTAACTGCAATATATCAGCATGTTCAAAGAATAATGACAACAAGGATTCACAAAACTACCAATATTATTACTCAAACATAATTCCATTAGAGGTTCCATGCATCACTAGTTTAAGTCAATATCTATTGTATCATATGATTATATTTCCAATTAGTAAACCATTTCATAAGGTTAACAAGGTTTCATATAAGTCAACCCTTATTTCATGACAGTAAAAATGGTTCAATTACACATATTCACAGAGCTAATGCTAAATGACCATAAGCCATCAAGTTATTTATCAATTATTATTCAATTACAATCACGTGTTCAATCCCATGGTGATTATATTACATAACCAATCCTTATACTTGGTAGTTCATGATGCAATGCGGCAATACATAAAAATTAATTTTCTTATTACACAAACCAATTTGACAAGGTTTTTAAACCTATGTGCTACCAAACCATACATTATGCTTCAATTAATTTCTCCTTACCACTAAGAGGTTTGTTCCCTGAAAATGGTAGCTCACAACTGGGGTAAGATATACAATCTTAATAACAAGAGGTAAATTCCATATATACGTACAAATTAATTAACATAATGCATTTTCATATCATCAAATACCAGAATCATCAATTCAATTAGCAAACAAACTAGTTGAGTTACAAATGACTACTGTCCCATACTAGCAATCACATCCAACATATTAAAGGCCAATAACACTGGGAGAGGCCCATCCATAACACCAACTCCCAAATGAGCATAACTTAGGCTCAGTGTATTCAGGGGTTTGATCACAACTCGGTGCCCAATCGAAGCACGATGCACAAGTGACAGCCGTACCACAACTCTACCATGGACTCACAAGGTCCAATTACAATAACAATCAAGTAGCAAACCAATCATTTAGCATTTCAAAATTACACATGTATAGCAAAACATCATATTAAAATGAGCATATACATGGAATTAGAAAATTAATCTCGGTTACCTCAGTGAAGCCCAATTACTCTTAGTTTAGCTATTATTAAAATCCAAATACACATCAAGCTTAGGAGAAGTATAATTATCATCATTTATAGCAACAAATCATATACCTAAAGAGTTGAACTACTAATGATTACCTAGAGGTTACTTACCTAATCACTAATGGATTCCAATTTAGAGTTCTAGCTTCCCCATACTAGAAACCACAATAGTTCATTCTAATTTTTGGATAATTTCGCATAAAACCAAAGCCCATATCATAAGTCAGCTATAGGAGTCTCAAACTAGCAGAAAATGCATTAAAATGGGAAGAGGATACTCACCTAACAATACTCATAGCCTCTACCTCTAAAAATACACCATTGAAAGACTAAGCAACAAGTTTCAGCTTTAGGTGGAAGATAAAAATGCTCCAAATGAGAAACCAATCAGTTCAAAATGAAAAGGAAGAAGGGATGATTAACTTATATATAAGTTATCTTGGCTAAATCTTGCTTTAAACTTGTAAATAGGAGCCTAGAAGATGAGGAACTCTAGCCACCTTCTTACATGTGCGAAATTTCTCCCTTTGTTTTGCAGAGCCCTCAAACTTCAACATCCAAATAATGAAGTGATAAGTCTCCTAGGGTTCTAGAGTAAGTGGGTTGGCCCATTGAGTCCAATATTATCCATAGTTTGATTTATTTTTAAAATTAGGCCAAAGTTTATTGCGTTAGGCTGTAGAATTTTAATGTTAAGGGTAGAATGTGTTGATCCAATAACCTAAGACTTATTTGGACTCACTTCCCCAAGTTTGGGCTAAGGTTAAATGGGCTCTTATCTCATTTAAATTCAATTCTAAGTTTTTGAGCTTTTAGAAAATTTAATTTGGGCCTACAAGAAAATTAGTATTGGGTTCTTACTAAGCTCATAGCGTAATTGAACTTCTATATTAGGCTCTAAGCTTACTTAAATTAATCATAAGACTCAAGTTAATGCCCACCTCTCTTAATTAATTCTTTTATTAAACCCATATCAACTCCTAATTAATCATAATTATTCTTAATTAATTTTGAGGTTTTACAACTGATACTTGGTGGTAACATTGGTGGAGCTCATGCAAGTGTGCCATCATTGTCTTACAAAATAGACCCCATGTAAAAAGATTTTGGATGTGCTAGTCCTTCTTCTATTCTAGCATAGACAATCATTAGAGATGCTAGTTCTTCTTCCTTTCCACCGTTCACAGGTGTTAAAGGTGCTAGTTTGTCTTTCTTTGCATCTTCTTATTATACACCATTAATATCTCTGTCTCTTTGTATAAAGTCATCCTTCTCCATATTAATGAAATAACCAATGTAATTTAGGGAGGTGCCACTTACATCATTGTTTACAGATCTATCTGCATTCATTGCTAAGTATATCAATACTTCTTTCAGACAATGGTGATCTTCCTACTAACCACAACAAGGCTTCTTCACCCCAAAACAATCAATTCCACCTATGTAGTCATCTCAATAGAACTTAAATTCTCAATAGATCTATAATAAAGTGGAAAGTAAATTGTTCGAAAAAGAAGAAGAACAAGAAGAAGAAGATGATGTTGACAAGAAAGATGAAAAAGAAAAGGAAGAACAGTTAACATAACATCAATTATAATGAATAAAAAGAAAGCCTCAATATGAGATAGATAGTCATTGTGGATGACGACTAATATTACTCTTTTTTTTTTATTTTTTTCAATTTCTATATTTTTTTATTTTTACTTTTATATTATTCACTTATACTTTTAAATTTATTCTGTAATATACTTATTATTCTTTATTAAGCCAATATCAATTTACACTATAATTAATTAATAAATTTATTAATATATATCAATTTATAATTTAATTTGAATAAGTAATATTTCTAAAAAAATTAAATTTACATAAATAACATTTTTAAAGAATTATATTAAATTAACTTTTTATAAATATAAAAGAATAAATTTTTTGTACAAATTAAATTTTAAAAACATTTTTACCCAAAATGTTTAAATCAATTACTAAAATTAAATTATATAAATTATAAAAAAAATATGTACCTCACATTAAATATATATATATATATATATAAGGACACAAAACCTATAATAAAAAAAAAATTATATACATAGGAATATGAATCCATAAGCTCTGCGTCCTTCAAATTAAGAAAAAAAAGAAAAGAAAAAGATTATAAAGATGTGGAGTCACTACTCCATGTCCCCCAATGACATAAAAAAGAAATTTCTCTTACAACACAAAGTAAATGCTTCGCGTTTAAACAAAATGTTACATGGTTGGAGAATACGTTTTTAACGATTACATATATTGATATTTTGTTTTTATTTTATTTTATATATGTGTGTCAAAAAGCCGCATATAAATGTTCTCTTACTATAATTTTTCAGAAGTAATTTTTTATATTTTTTCTATCAAATTTTTAATTAAAAAATAATAAATGTATAATTTAGCAATAATAATGTAACAAGTGCATATTTTAATTAAAGAATCATGTATTTGTTTACAAAAATTATATATTTATCATGTTATTATTAAATAATCATCTATTTTTATATTTTAATTAAAAAAACCTAATAACAAAAATATAAAAAAAATTGTATATAAATTTTTTTTCTTTTCTAAATACATGTTAATTAGTTGGTGTTGCATCATTTTGACGAAGAATTTTTTTTAAAAATTTTTACACGACATGTTAATTGTGATAATAAAAAATATACATCATATGTAAAAGAAGTATGCCTTCCTTGAAAAAACAATTGTTAAAATTCATTTTTGGTCACATTTATCTCTATGAACTATATTAAGAAAATGTAATTATAACGAAAAATAATATGTAGGTGATTTGATTTTGGCATATTTAAAAGAATAAATTAATTAAAAATTGAGTAAATTAATTTAGACATCGCTCATCTATTATCAAAATACTATTTATCAAAACAACAATTCTAACAACAAAATGATTTATAATATTCAAACATATTATCGTGAGATTGATGGAAGAAGGTAAATTCAATAAGCTCCATGAAAAAATTATGTGAGGTAATTTGAAGCGGAAGAAGATGTGATAAAGAAGAAGAATTAATAAAATAAAAAAGTGCATTCAAAGAGAACGAAGGGTTCAACAAGATGAACCTCTCAAAAAAATGAATGACGCAACAATATTGACTAGCTCTAGTTGCTACCCCATCCGTAATTAATATTAATGCGACTAAGTGAAAAATATTGTTATGGTGGGCACATGATTATTTAAGAGTTTTTTCTTTCATACGAAAATTTTAAAAATAATATTTTATAGAAATTAACATATTTAAGAGTTAAATTTTGTAAACAGTTAGATATATTTTAAAATTCTCTTTTTTATTTGTTTATTATTCAATAATTAGTTATTCAAGTGATATTACAAACTAAGATTAAAAAGAAAACCTCCAATTTTCATGAAGGAGAACTCTTCGTAAAATGAACTATTTTTAGAATATTACTATTATACTATATATCGATTTATTTATTTATTTTATCATTAACTCTTACTTTTATAACTTTTAAATATTCATATCTAAGTATGATAGAGTTTTTCTGAATATGGAGTTATGGAAAAGAAGAATACAAATTAGCCAAGTTCACCAAAGCATATTTTGCGAATGCTTTATCCTGACTTGCTATTGAGTGAGTGATGAAATGGTCCAACCCTCAAATGGATCAGAATTTGTCCTTGGTGTTTTGCATGTAAACTCGAATTTGTCTCTCCTCATCCATAAAAAATTTCAATCCTAAAATAATTCTTGTATGCCATATAGTATTTATACATATAATGACCAGATTAAATTTGCACACCTAAAACTTACTTATAGATTTAATTTAAAGCATTTCATGTGCAAACATTACTTGATATGGGGGAAAAAAAACTAATACCAGAGATCATTGCTTGTCATGGAAATGATTCTGTAAGAAAGGAAAAAAGAAAAATAAAATAAAAAAGAGACATACGGATTCTAAAGAAACTTATTTAAGTGGGGTGTGTACACTTTTTTCTTTCTCTTTTTTATAGAATATTATTTTTAATCTAGATTTTTTTGTAGTAATTAGATATTGTGTAATTATTAAAACAGAGCTCTAGGCCTCATATAAGTGAAGTTTAGAATAAATTATTCGAATTTTTTGTTTTGTTGAAATTATATAGTTTTTTATTTTAAAAAATGAAAAAGTTTTTGAATTTTATTAAAATTATATAGACATATATTCTATTTTTAAAAAATATATAAATTTTTTAAAAAATATGTATATTTTAAAATAAAGATGAGATCTATATAATTTATTTTTTTTATTTTAAAGTTATGTATATTCTAAAAATATATGAGAAGTTTGTATACTTTTATATAATTTATTTTTATTTAAAAAAATATTTATATATATTTTAAAGATAAAAAATATTTATATAATTTTAATAAAATTTTAAAAACATTTGTATAATTTACATCGTGAGAGTCGTAACCTCGAAGAAAAGATCTATTCCCAACAGCTGCAATTGACAGTGACAATCAGAGGCCACTCACAATAAATGAGAAGGTGCGTGGCTCAGTGAAGCGCGTGAAGAAACAAATGGCCACCTAAGCATTTTGGTGACTTGGATCCAACCAAACATCAAAAGCAAAGGTACCCCCACTCCCATTTGGACATTCTAGCAGACACCATAACTGAAAGCTACACATTTCACAATTCCTCCACCAGAAATGCGGGACAAATTAATTGCTACTATCATCATTCTCTAAGTAATCCAAATCTTTTATCTCACTCTCATCTAACAATAGAAATATGCCAAATTAGCCCTTAATTTTTTTTTTTCAAATTATGGATATGTGTAATTTTGAGCTTTATTTAATTCTTATTTTTTTTTTTCATTGAATGATTTTAAAGATACATTTTCTTGCTTCAATTTAATGGATTTAAAATTTTACTTCAAAGTACTATTGAGATAATTTGAATCCTGTTAGTCAATAAATTCATAAGATGTTGTTAGTTATATATAGTTCAAATTTTATTTTCCGCAATTAAACAAGGGGAAAAATTAAGTGCTTGTTTTTCTTTTGCTTTCATATTTGTTTATTATTATATCTTTAATAAATTAAATATGTATTAAAATTTTTTAAAATGAAAAAAAGAGGCAGATCAATTTAGATAATGGATAAGAGTATATTGGCAGGTTGCCTTAAGCAAGGGAGGAAATTCATATTGCTTTCAGATGTGAGCGTCACCTAAAACGTGTGATGATTTCTCAGGCATCAACACTTGGATTCTTTAAGGAAGCACCCAATTGATTCTTCTCTCTCTCTCTCTCTCTTTTCCCAAATGTTGAAAGATTTTTGTACCAACAAATATACAACTAACCGACCGACCAGAAGTTGAAGATGAATCTAAAAGAATCGATGGATAAACATTATCCAAATACAGGCACTACGTACATGGTTGAAACACAAATTTACTTAACTCAAATCAACTTTAGTTTACTTATTTAATTATATTTACTTTATCCAAATTTATTGCAGCAAGAGTCTGTGATTGGATGCAACTAAATTTTCCAGCTAAAATTAGTTTATCTAAAACAATGGTAGCAAAGTTTGAAAATTGAGGAAGACTTGAGATTTGGTTGCATTTGGATAAGGTTAATTAAAGAAAGGTGGAACATAATAACAAAAAGTATTGGTGCCAAAAACAGCAAACTAGTCAAGGCATTTGGTGTTCACGAAAAAACACTAAAACATTCACAGATTTACTGAAAGAAAGAAAAAGAAAAGAAGGCCACAGATTATAGATACATCTTAATTTCATGACCTTTTTTTTTTTTTCTAAAAATCATTTTTCACCATAATTCATGCAGTACACAATAGGTCATTCAAGAATAAAATGCAAAGAAAGTGATTAGCATATCTGGATAAATCATAAAAGGAAAATGAACATGATAAAAGAGCCTTTTTTTTTACATTATTGGGCCACTCATGATTGGCTAACCTAAATTTATCTTGAAATCTTAAAATAAATAAAATTAATCAATTTAATTAATTAATTTTCAAATTTTAAAAATTTGAAATTCAAATTCTAATGCTAGTTATTTGGGGAATTTTTTATTTTGAGAAAATAAAAAACTAGTCAGAACATTAATACACAATCAACTTCTCTCCTAACTTCCCCTCCTTTTTGGAAAACCAACACAAACACAAGAGAAAAAGAGAACACAAAACAAAGATAAATTATTTTTTCCTCTATGGAAGTTGGGCATTTGTTGTGAACAACACAAATTGGAGTTCTTCTAGTGATTCTGATGAGAATAGTAAGGGATGGGGTTTTTGACAAGATTTGTCTTTGCAACAGGTAAGTACCCATATCCAAAATTACTTTCTTTCATTGGTATCAAAGCTTGGTCAGCTTGAATCTCTATCTTTAGATGTTGTGCATATGTCCTTTATAATTATAATTGGGAAGTGTGCACTTAAGAGAGTTTTATAATTGAACTTTATAACCCCTCTAATAGCAAATTTTCATATAGATAAAATTAGGTCACATAATTCATACATAGGTAGTCTATATAGTGAGGATGATGTTGTAGGAATTTGGTAGGTAATGCATAAGTCATTAAAAAGAAATCTAAATTTGAATGTTCAAAAAATAGGTGTTGAAGTTGCTAACTTTTGAAGCCTAGTACTCTTACCATAGACCACCATAGGGAGCAACAATAAATGACAAGAAAGCTTGTTAAATAAGCTTTCCAACCCAATTTACATGAAAATTGAGTGACTTATGACAATTTAAAGTTGAGGATATAAATTTATCCTTTTTGGAAATCATGATCAACTAGCCTACTTTTGAGGCTTGTAGTTTCTTCCTCATGGCACGATTTTATGCAAGCCATATATCATTAGAAAGATCTTCTTATAAACTTTTCAATGACATATATTTTATCCAATTTGGACAAAAAAAAAATGAAAGAGATATGGCTTTACAAAATTGGTCATTTTAAAACCCTTTTTTAAAAATTCTACATTTAGGATTTTTCTTAGATTGAGGATGAATAGTGTCAGCCACTCTTAGGGGTGGCATGTGAGGTCCACCCCACCTCTATTGGGACATATGGCCACACCAATGGAAAGAGGAAGAAAAGAGCAAGACAATGTTAGCAACTTTGTTGTCAGAAGAGATCCCTATGCATGGGGCTCTCGCATGTTTCCTTTTTTTAGCAATTTTTTATATAACCACTTTCAAGGGTGCATAAAGGCACATGTAGCATCAGTTTTTGGTATCTTTTGTTTTTAAAAATCCTTAAAATCATGTTTTACATGGTGGAATATAGTTTCGTTTATGTTTGGATATGTTTGGATAGTGTTTAAACACATGCAAGACACTTAAGAGATTTTTTAGACAAACAAAAAAATGAAAATAACTTTTTTGTGGGTCTTAGATTTGATCAACTCACTCCTAGATAATGTTTGGTTAACATCAATCAATGAAGACCCTGAGGAGAAATTTATAGTCATATAGAATAAGGATTTTGTTCTTTAATCAGTGTGTATAAAAGAAAAAGCTTAGTAAGAAACATCATGTTGCGATAAATATTGATAAGCTACTCTAATTTCTCACTTTTTTATGTATGGGAAAGACAAAAATGTTTTATGCATAGTGTACATGAATAGATAATTCATTGTAAAATATTGACCAAACATGCAACACATATTTTTCAAAATATTTTGTAGTAACCCTTGTAATTAGAAAATGGCTTAAGGTAAGACATTTTAAGAAGATAAATATCTTTAGATTGAAGTCCTTTTAAGTGTATTTTTTAATAATAACACAATATACATTATATTAAATAAATAAACTAAATAAAAATATAAGAAATGTCCTATCAAGTGAGAATTCTTAGATTAACAAATTTGGACTCATATGAGAACTAAATTAATTAATCTAATAAGAAAATGAAAGAGATACTCTATCGAATAGGAGTTTTTAAATTAGTAGCCTAAAACTCATATAAGAATTATAACTCAAACAACATTTGTAGATAAATTTAATAGAAAGATAATGACATTCTTAAGACACATATGATGGAAATAAGACAAATATAGACTTCTAATTATAGATCTAATAATGTCATTATTAGTCTAGTAGAAGTTTATTACAAATACAAATATAGCATTATGTATATATGGTCATTCTATGTTGTTCTATGTATGAATTAGATTATAATTATGGCTATTAAAAACATCATTACCCAATTTGATAAGAGTGATAAGCTAGAGGGTGTAAATTAGGAAATTTGGCATTATAAGATTCTTATATCTTAGAAAAGGAATAGGATGTTAAGAAAATATTAAATAAGTATAGGAGTTTAAACATGGAAATACAATTTAACAAAGGAGAGATCTAAAAATTCTTGATTGAGAAGAAAAAGGATAATATTGCTCACATAATAGTATTGAGCAACATAATTGACAACATTATATATGAGTGTGAGTCGTATCCAACTATTCAAACCATGTGGACGTCCTTTAAGGACAATTCTGGTTATAAAAGTATGATCAAATTAAAAAAATTGATAGTTAAAAAGTTGAAGTCTGCTGGTCAAATATTTACTGATGAGTAGTAAGTTTAGGCTAATATAAGCTATCTTCTTATTAGTTGGAAATATATGAAAGTAAATTTAGCTCACAAAAAAAAGCATCATTTTTTTATGATGTTGCTCATCATATAAAGCTTGGGGATGAGCACTTCAAAGTTACCAAAACCCCTAGACATACTTATATGATTAAGATTCTATGATTGCAAAGTCCAAGCACAAGTAGGATAACGTTTTCATAATAAGAAAAAATCTAGCCAACATGTCAATGAGGTTACAAAATAAATTAAAAAGATAGGCAAATGTAACAAAAAAAAAAGCTTGACATAATAAAGGTCAAGTATTATACTTGTTAGTGAGTAAGTTTCTTTACTTGTAATTACACTAAGCAAAATAAGTTAAAGGTCACAAATCACATAGTTAAGAATCAAGAATCCTTTGTAAAACATTGTCAGTTGTTCTTAAAAGCAGATAATTTTATATAAGAAGGAATGTAAAAATTGAAATAAAAGGAATCAAAGTATGTAAAATTGGTTTTGTGTGGAGGATGAACTCTCATCCTACATAGTGTGTTATACACTTTAAAGATTTGACAAGACTGAAGCATCTATTGTTTTCTCTTTTTAATATGAAGTTTTAGTGTTGTTTTTTTATAACAACTCTATTGACATTAGAAAATAGACAAGTAGTATAATTCTAATTTCCTCTATGATAGTGTTATTATGCTAGGCATAAAGTATAACACATGAATGTTTTACTTAATACTCTACTTTTAATCTAGTTTTGGATATCAATTATGAATATGGTAGGCTAGTTCTTATAAGCCAAGAGAGAATGAGTAGACTTGTAAAAGAAGAAATTCTAAGATTAGTATTTGATTTAAAAATGTCTTTGTGCATGTGAGCATAACCTAATGGGTAAAGCAACTAAGAAACCATTTGGAAAAGGAACTAGAATTGGAAATCCATCACAAATTAATTCATTCTAATATACATGGTCCAAATAGTAAGGGTAAGACAATTATTCATAGTGTGGTCAAGTCCATTTAATCTCTCACAAGTCAGAAGCACTCAAGTGTTTTAAACATTATTAGACATGGTTAATAATTAAATGGATAACAAAATTGAAAATCTAAGTTATGAATGAGGATGCGAATATTTGTCCGATTAGTTTAATGATTTCTGTGAAGAAAAAGGAATAATGAGACAATTGACAAGATCTTAACACTCTACAGCAAATGAGATGCTAAGAAAGAGAATAAAAACATTACTCGAAATGATTAAGGTTAATGATGACTTAAGTAATCTTATCCATTTGGGGCAATGAGTTATAAAGTCATGCTTTGAAACTTATCTGAGTGCCTTTTAAATAAGTTACTTCTACACCCTATGAATTATGGACATAATAATAAGCTAATTTTAAACATTTTAAGAACATTAGGTCAACTATTTATGCCTGTGATAATTTTCATAAGCATGAGAGTTAGACAAAAAGAGTAAGAAAGGTACCTTTACAAGTTACTTAGAACAATAAAAAAGGATATATCTTCATTAGTAAAAATAAAGGTGGAAATATAAATGAAATTGAGTCAAGGAACACTACACTTAGATAATAAATTTCACAGTAGGGAAGAGATTGATAGGTATACATCTCTATGAGATATAAGATTAAGTTAACAAAAATAATTAGTTGTACCTCAACTTGTTGATCTAAGTAGGAGTTTGGTACAAAATTAGAATATTGCATAGACAACTTCACTATTTTAGAGTAATGTGCCAAGACATTATTTTAAGATTAAAGTGGCAACATTTAAAGGTAATCCATTGGACACTGAGAAGACACACAATTTCAAAGACTCGATCACACTTTAGTAAAGAAAATTGGATGTGAGCAACAGGATAAGAGATAGAGCTAGTGAGGACAAACCATGTTTAGAATTTCGTTAACCATCCATCTGACTGAAAGGTAATCGATAACAAATGGTTCTTAAGATAAAGAGAAAGGCATATAGATTAATTGAGGGATAAAAGACATGCTTAATTACTAAGGTTTATATACAATAGAAAAGTATAGATTATGAAAAATAACTTTCCATCTATTGTATAATTTAATTCAATTAGAATAATCCCATCTATAATTATAAGTTAAGAGTTGGAATTACATCATTCTCAAATGGAGAATTAGATTAAGAAAGCACATGAAACAACTATTGGGTTCCATTAAAAAAAGAGTAGGCGAAAAGGTTTATAGGCTCCAAAAGTCTATTTATAGACAAAACAATCATTTAGATAATAGTATTTGAAATTTCATCGAGTAGTAACCTTATATAAATTTCAAATAGTTGATGAAGATCATTGTATTTATATTATATGGTTTGAAACAAATGATGCAATATTATCCTTTTATGTAGATAATATACCATCAGTTGGGAATAGCCAAGATTTTATAATGGTCATTAAGGAATAGCTATTCTTAAATTTTGAGATAAAGGATATGAGCAAAATAGAGTATATCCTTTGAATTAAAATCCAAGAAAATTACTCAAAAAAATTAATTTCTCTCTCATAAAAGAATTACAATTAAAAAGTCCTTGAGTAGTTTAGCATGAAAGATGGCAAACTCATTAATACCTTTATAATAAGGTGATAGTCTAAGTTTTAAGATTTGTCCTTAAATTGAGTTGCATTGAAAATTACGTAGAAAGTCCCTTACTTCAACATTGTTAATTATTGTATGCAATAATATATACAAAGTTAAACATTTATTAGCAGTTGACCTTGTGAATCGATAATAGTTAAATTTCAGTCAATAACATTAGAAAGCTATTAAAAGAATCCTAAGATACTTTAGGGCATGGAAAACTATGCATTATATTGTGAAATAAGTTATTACATTTGAAAGATATTCCAATGTGAATTAGAAAGGAAATCTAGATATACAAAATTAACTTCTGTAACACCATAACTTCTAGCTCATTTCATGCCATTTATAAGCTTTGTATTAAAAATTTTATCCAAATTTTATTTGGCCTTGAATCACTCATCTCAGGGTACTTGCTTTGAAAACGTGTCCGTTTCCATCGTTTAATGAAAACTGGACATTACAACTTCTGTATACACTTTCAAGTTGATTAATGATATTATATCTTGGATCAACAAAAAACAGACATACATAGTATTATTTACAAAGAAAGCAGAATTTATTACATGTTCTACAACAGTGTAAAAAAAACTATATAGTTAAAGAGAATTATGAAATATTTAGGGATTATTAGTGGGACTTGAGCCCATTATTAATCAATAGCAATAAAAAAAAATTTATAGCCTATACTAAAGTCTTTAAGTATTATAACAAGAATAAACACATGAACATAAGAATAAGAAAAATCAATAGCATAGATTAGTGTTTCTTTAAAATATGTCTATGCATAAAATGATGGCTGATCTTTTAATGAAATGTATACTAAAAGATGTGCATGAAGAAGACATAAAGTCTCTTAATAAGTATAGAACTTAGAGTATCACACCCTATGTATAACTTAGTTATTAACTAAATAGATGTGTTATGTCATGATCATAGATGGCATATACACAACGATAATATACTGTACAAGTTGATAATATTGGCTCTCTTACATGAGCAACTACCTTTGGTGCTCATAAAGAGAAAGCAAAGATAAGATATTTTTATTTGCCATATGCAGTAGTTGAAGGGCTAATATGGAATAAAAAGGAATATAAAACATAAATTTTGTTACCTTGACAAAAAAGGAGGAAAGAAAGGTCAAAATGAGATGCAAACACATAACTATATATAGATTAAATTATGGATTCCTACCATCCATAATACTTGTATTTAGATTTGAATTCTCTTCTAAGGTTGGAGGTGAGCAAAATGGTAGAATTCAAATTAGGCATTCTGTATATCTAGACTAAGATCTACATGGTATTAATAAATAAGTCAAATTGATGTATGCTTTTATGCATAAGAGAAACACTATAGTATACAATTTATATTGCATGTACTTAAGAATTACAATTGGGATGCAAGTAAATAAATCTTTGCTTTATTGCTTTATGAGTCCCAAAAAAGAACAAGTTCTTTCAAAGATGCCTTTATAATTTTGATAATATCATGAGATGATAAGGCAATGTTTGCTATTTTAGCATGCATCCTAGGATTATAATAATTTGATCTAAAGGGTATTACTAGGAAAATAATTGATTTTGATCTAGGTGGTATATGGGTGAAAAAAAAATTACTTAAGATATACACAACTATGCTAGTATTTGATGCCTGCTTATTATGAATTCTTTTAGCAACATTATAAGTGTGGATACCATGCATATAAGAAAAGTAGTCTAAGTAAAATTAAATTTAGAAGGGATTATATTTGCCAAGAGTATAGGATATGACATATATGAGTAAATCTAGGATATCTAAAACATATAAATAAGCATATAATACACATTTAAGGAATGTGTATCTTATGCTAGTCTTATAACGAGAGAGTTTTTAAAAGATTGTGCTTTAGTAGTCACAATAGAACACTTAATATATAAATCTAAGAAGAGCAAAGAGTTATGTGTTTATTCTTCTCATCATGTGCAAGTGAAAAGACGTTAGATTATTAGGCTACCTATAATGGATTGACCTAAACCCATGTTAAATCCCTAAAACAAATTAAAAAAAATTAATTATATGGTGATTAATTAATTAAATTAATTAATGACCATATAATTAATTTAATTAATTAATTTCAAATTTTGAATTTTTGAAATTCAAATTTTGTAGGCAGTTATGAGGCATTTATTATTTAAAGAAAATAAGAAAGACTGGTTAGAAGCTTAATTCATGATTAGCCTCTCTTAACTTCAAGTTTGAATCCTTTGTAGTTGAATTTTGCCCGCAGTTATGCTGTTAGCTGAGAGAAAGAGTGTGTTTTAATTTTTTTTTCTTTTCTTATTTTAAATTAAACTTACCCATCATCAATTTCTATACTAACAGCACAACTACAAACACAATTCAACTGCAGAGGATCCAAACGACTTAACTTCTCCTCCCTTTTGGAAAACTAGCATGGACACGAGAAAAAGAGAGAACACATAAAAGAGATGAATTCTTTCTTCCTTTATGACATTGAGCATCTATTGTGAACAATAGATTGGAATTCCTCTAGTGAGTCTGATTAGAACTCTGTAGGACAGTTTTGGCAAGATGTTTCTGCAATATATAAGTAGCTAGATCTGAAATTACTTGCCTTCTTTAAATGCACTAGAAATTTTGTAATCTTTACATCCCTTTCACTTTGGCTGCTATCAGACTCTTAAAAAATCACCCTCGCTATTAAATCTTAAACACCAATTCTAATTCAAATTAACCAAAATAATTTGAATTTTTATTAACAAAATAAATTTAACCTTGAGAAAAAAAGGAAATTTTTACATACAATCCAATAGAAACTTATTACCATATGTATGCACGACAAATTCCACCGCTTGAATTATTTTTATTTATCTTAAATACAAAAAGCACTAATGTGTCTATTTTTTGTTTAACTTAGTACGAACTCGCAAGTTACAACTGAATCTTCAACCATGCTTGGGTGAGTTTATTATAAATAAAGAAAAATTATAAATACACTTCTTCAAACTTTAAATTATTTAAAAAACTCTTTCGGTTCTAAAAATAAAAAATTGTTCTCCTAAACTTTCATTTTTAAACATCTGAGAAAATTGGGATTCAGAGTTAGGGGCACTTCATTCTAGCTCATTTTTTTTTAATTTTTATTTTTTAATGTTGAAGGGAATATTTATAAATTATTTAAAATTGAATGGTTATATTTGTATTTTCTCTGTGAATAATATTGCATGTATACTAAAATTTTAAAATGTAATATAAATTAATACTAAAAGCTTTAAAGCGTGGAGCAAAGCAGAATGAAGTGACCAATCATGTGATAATATCTTCTACTATATATCTAAAATGTATGTAAGATAGGAGTGTATTAAACCGTTTCCCAATTTATTTTAAATGTATTATTTTTCAGTTTTAATGATATTTACATTGATATTTGATTAATAAGATGGTTCCCTCTTGTCAAAATGCAAATTAGTTGAACTTTGACCCGCACATCAAAAAATAAAACCTAACACTTCTATGTACGGTACTTTGAAGCTTTGGGACAATGGTTAATGTTTTTGTTTTTGAAGGAAAAAAAAAAGATTTTAATTACTACACTCGCTATGGTGTGCACTAATTTAAAATGGGCCTACCACTATATCTTGTCTGATATAATCATATAACAGGCATCATCCCAACCAAAGGAAAAAGCGTAAATTTTTTGAAATTTCACCATTTGCTCAAAAGTATTTGAGCAAAAACCTAGAAAAAGGGTCAGAAACAAGTGAAGAATGAGTCAAAAAATTTCAGGCAAATTAAAATGCAATGATCTGTAATGATGCTGCATAATGGATATAGAGAGATCGTCGCTAAAGGACTTCTATTACAATTGAATGAGAAGAAATTGAACATATGTTGGTTTGTTAAAGAAAGAAGACCAGACAATTAAACAGAGACGTATGTATTTCCATTGACACGGAGCAGTAGCACCACTAAATTCAAATAACTTGGAAGTTTTATGGACAATCAATTAATGTGATACTCCACGTGTCTAATTAATGGCGATTAAATTAAAAATAAAAAGTTTTCAATAAATTTTATAAATATGTTATGAGCTTCAAAATTATAAAAATTCAAATAGACTTAATCTAATCCGCTTCTATAAGACCAAAAGATGTAATAATTATAATACATTGAGTTCCATATAAAAAAATAATATATAGCAAGCTATCCAAGTCATTTCAAAAAAGAACAACTCTAATTAAAGGCGAAGCAATCTTTGGCCGAGGGTGGACACATATGCCCCTCAATATATATATATATATATGTATATAGTATTAAATTTTTGATGTTATGCTCTCATATTTTTTAAAATTTTGAACCTAAAGGATCCATTGAATTCACTTAACTCATACATGTTTTTTTTTTAATTTGACATTTAACTTGAATCTTCACATGTAAATTTTGTCCCCTTTTTTTCATCCATTTCTTTTCTTTTCTATCTCCTTTTCCTATTTTCTCCCTACATTTCTTTCTTCTCTCCCATTCCCCACCTTACTTTTTCCCCTTTTTTCCCAAATTACCTTGGCATTCAAAATTGTTGCTTTCCCCTCCTCTCCCATATTTGTGGCCATAGGTGAGCTCAAAATTGGAACTTTTGGATATGAGCTTCCAAAGTGTAATACTCATACCTCAAATCTTCAATTTTCAACTTCTTGAAGTAATTTTAAAATTTAATTTTGGAAGCTCAATTGAGTAATTTTAGTATTGAATGTCAAGTTACTAAATGATCATTTTTTAAATTGTAGTTAGACTATTGGTTGCACTACATTTTTATTATTGGCCACTAATATAAAAATAAATAGGTAAATTTATAATTTTAATTTCTAGCATTTTATTTAAATAATATATTATAAAGTATAAAAAAATTTATTAGGATATGAAAAATTTTCTAATGAGAAAATCGATATTTGAGTAATAATCTTCATTTAGATCTCATGAATCTAATCTATATCAATAACAAATTAAGATTAATTTAAAAGATCTAATATCAGACTCAAAAAATCGAATTAAAGTTTTGACTTATTATCTTAATGGATGAGATAAGATATAAAGCGTATACTTACAACATGAATCATATCAACCTACTCAAAATAATTTTTTGCCCCAACTCGTTTAGTCTTAACTCTAATATGACAAGTTACCCTAGTTAGACTACTTTTATGATTCCCCTAAACAGCTTTTGACTTAAGGAGACGGAACTGCTGCAGCGAGATGCATATACAGTGTCTCTAAAGTGGGAGTTTGTGAGAGTTAGAGGTTTTGAAAAAAAAAAAGAATTTGTAAAAAAAATAAATAAATAAAGTCATATGAGGTACTGCAGAGGTAATTTTGGGATCTTTTACTGTAGAGGATCCGATCCCTTTGACTTAAATCACCATTATCAATACGGCCCCAAAGAAACCTGTACTAGAGATTCTCAACCACACATAGAGGACGCACACTTATATCAAAGGCATCTATCTACTGATACAAGCATTCATCCTTTTACACCCAATACGAGCATAAGCTTCTCATACAACTGGACTTGTCAAACTTAAGAGACATCGTCCTCAGTTTATCTTGATATTATACTTCTCTCCAAACACTTTCATTCTCTTATCCTAATAAATCACTATCATCTCAATCTCTCAGCCCCTATTTTTTTTTATCTGAATTGTGATTTCTTGAATTAAAATAATGTAAAGAATGAGTATACAAAATTAATTATGAAGGAATGTGTAAGGATGTAAAAAAATTAAATTTTACATAAAAATATATCAGTAATTTATTCAAAAGTTTTTCAAAAATAATTATGTAAACTTAGTTTATCAATTTTTGATAGCCTAAATAATTAAAAAAAAAGCATGATAGACAAAATTAATAATAAAAAAGTACTTTTTCAATTAAAAAAAGTACCACTAAGAAGTAACCTGCCTCAATAAATTAATTTATTAATTTTGAGTAGGTAATTTCTATATAAAAATTTATCCTGCCCGACCAGAAAAAAGATTGAACATGAAACGCAAAACACGTTTTCACAAAATGACAAAAGCAATAATGGTTGTGGATATTTATTATTAGTTAATTCACACTCAGCCAAACTTCATTTGTCCTATGTAAACATTTATTTGTGGTGCACGGGCAGCAGTCACTACTTTTATGAAAAATAGAAAAAAAAAAGAATAGAAAAGAAAGAAAAGTCAAATTATGAACAGTTTAATTACAATAAAAAAAACAATTGTTTTTATTTTCATATATATATAATGATGATTGCTTCTTGCATCAGAAAAACTAAGAATTTTACCATAAAGAGAATCCCATATACATGTAATTAATATTTAAGAAAACATAAAGCCGGCGGGTATAAGTTATTTTATCATGATATATGGTCAATGTTGAGATATGGAAGAATTTGATTAAATTCTTGATGTTATTAAGCTTGACTTTTCTTACTAACTGAAAATTTTTCATGTTCTTGACTATTGATGGAGGTTAAAAAAAAAAAAAAGCATTCTCCTTTAGCTAGTAAGGTGGCAAAGAACTGGGACATTACAAATGCTGCGGGCCAATGAAAAAGATTATGTGAGATTCATACACTTCATGAAATGGCGATTCAGCAAGACTCATAATCCAAGTGACTTTTTCACACTCTATATTTGTCTGTCTCCATTCAATTCCATACATAGCCCCTTTCTTTACAACTAGGAAGCTGGATCAAATCCATTAGTTTTGTTCAACCCATTATTACCATTACCCACTTTCCCATCATCATATTCATCATCATCATCGTCTTCAATAAATCTCTTCCACAGCCAATGCTGCTTCCACACCCTCTCTGTCATCTCCTCAATCGGCACATTCTTCGTCTCCGGCAAAAGCAACAGCATAAAGAACGACATAATCAAGACCCACCCAGAGAAAAACAAGAAAATCCCAAACTTTAAATGACACAGCACCGAAGGAAAAGCCTGCGCAACCACGAAAGTAGAGAGCAAGTTCACGCAAACGGTGACGCTCTGACCCACAGATCGAGTCTCTAACGGAAAAGTCTCGCTGGGTATGAGCCATCCGAGTGGTCCCCACGACCAAGCGAAGGAGGAGACGAAAGTGCACACCATGACGACCACGAGGATGGCGAAGCCCTTAGAGAGGTCGTTGGTGTAGTCCTTCAGTTTGATTCCGAGGATGATGGCTATGACTACTTGGGAGAGGAACATTTGGACTCCGCCTTCGAGGAGGAGCATGCGGCGGCCGACGTTGTCGACGGAATAGATGGAGATGAGGGTGGAGAGGACGTTGACGGCGCCGGTGATCACGGCAGAGTAGAGGGAGGCGTCGTTTTTGAAGCCCAGTGTTTTGAAGAGGATCGGAGCGTAGAACATGATCGCGTTAATGCCTGTGAACTGCTGGAAGATCTGGTTTTGTAATGGAAAGAGGAACAGATTTTGATCAGTAATTTTTGCAGATGTAGCATGCTGATTTATGTCCCAGAACTCGAATGTTTTATCTCTATAGTCTTTTTAAGATCTGGGTAATACAAACAGAGATCACAAGATGAATCTTACGCTGAGTCATGCATGGATGAAATCTACTTTTTACAAATTTTATTCTTTTTCAATCAAATATGTATCCAAAAGTGAAAAATCAACCCGATTCAATCTGTGATATTATATTCTCAGAGCAATTGGAAGAATTAATGACGTGGATTGTTTGCTTTTATAAACGGTGAGAATTTTTACAACTTGGTATAATCTGCATTTTAAAACTAAATATCACATAATTACAAATTAAAATGAGTTAATCTCATTTAATTTTATGACATTCCTTTGTTATGTTAGCCAATATCTTGAATGTTAGATTAAGTCTAAAATGTTTAGGACCTATTGGTATATTGTATTTTATGATGAACTTATCAAAAGTAATATACTATTGTATGAACTTTTGCATCAAATTTCTCTTACATCAAAATGATGTATAATATAATCAAGTATTACAAGGTGACATTAGATTTGATTAGATTTTGATATATAAAGCCTTACTAATGCTTTCTCATCCCATTCCTCACTCACAGGGGCGGTCATGGGCTAAGTTATGTTAAATTTTAACCTAGCCAGGCAAGGATGATCATGCACAGGATTGGGAGTGTCTACTAGAAAGTTGGGTTGCCAGCCACTTCTTCTTTATAAAGTTTTGGTAAAAATTATAAAATGATTATTATAAAAATTTTATACAAGTCTTTGTAAAATTATATTTTATTTTTCAAAAAACAAATTTTTCATATAAATATTTATAAAATAATTTTTTAAATTAATAAAACTGGTTCAAATTGAGTCAAATTGAACAACATTGTTATCCTAATATGTTCCTTTTTTTGGGCCTAGCCCAATCTAACCTTATATGATCGGGTCCCCATGACCACCCTTATAGCTTGATATTTGGTTGGTCTTGCATTAAGCTACTTTTAAGTTTGGTACTTGGGTCTGACTCAATTAGTTTAATATTGAATTAAACTAGACTAATTTTTTTGTTTGATTGGCCCATCTTTTTTTAAAAAATTTTTGATAAATATTATAAAATGATTCCTGAAAGAAATTCAGGAAGTTTTTATAAAATTATATTTTATTCTTAAAAATATAAAATTTTTAAAATGATTAATTTTTATCCTATTCAATATTATATAGTACGTTATTAAATATGGGATAGTATTATGATATATGATATATTATTTTATGTAGTGTCACACTAATCACTATATAATTTTAAAATTTTATCATCTCTCATCCTATGTAGCATACCAAATGGACTCTTATATTTTGTAGTATTTGTTTTGGCCACCATATTTAGCAATATTTAAGATATCAAAGCAATTTGAAAATAACAACTCAATAGCAGAGGCATAAAAAATGGCCACACTATTATGTTCGTCGTTCTAGCAGCTCAATCAGGAAAGGACTGAATTGGGTTGATTTTTCCATTTTAAGAAATGGGATTAAAATTTATTTTGTTAAGAACTAAATTGAGAATGATGAAAACAGAGTTTGATATGATGACAAAACCAGAACATGAAATATAAGGAAAGGGACCTGGAGAGCAAGGGTAACGACAAGTTTGGGCCGGTTTCTGCGCTTGAGGAGGCTCCTGAAAGGGTTCTTCACCTGTTTGGCCGCACGACTTGCCTGAACCAACTCCAAGAACTCAGGCTCGATGTTGTCTGTGCCTCTTATCTTTCTCAGCACAGCTTTTCCTTCTTCCATGCGTTCTCGCTCTATCAGACTGTTTGGGGTGTCCACCACCAACAAAGCCCCCAGTGTTAGAAGCACCGCTGGTACTCCTCCCAATCCCAGAGATAACCTCCATCCCCATCCACCTTTTATCCTGTACTTGGTCACCAATCACCACCAGTAACAATGAACAGGGTTCAAAATGACATACATCAGCAACCATCATTTTGTCGCGTTTAACAAGTATGGATACTCATACATATACAAGATATATTCGACAAAAAAAAAATTGCTAGTTTGTTATTTGGTCCAAAATATTACCAATTATGTAGTATTAAAAAATTGATTTTGATCCATTTATGCTCAATAAGTCTCCAAGAAGAGAAAAGTTATTGCCATTCTCCAGTACAAGTTTTTTACCATAATTTTTTAAGAGCACGAATATTTCTTCTAATATATATATACATATATATATATATATATATACTCTTTTTTACAAAGAATTTACTAGTTTTGGAAGTTCAGAATTAAGAGAGGAGTAGGATAGTGATCGAACTTAAGTATCTCATATCTTCTTTGTATTTACATTTAAGGAAGTAACTACTTAACGTCTATAACATCTGACTTATAAAGTGGGTAATATTTTGCACTCGTAGTAAATAAGACGCAAACACCTGCACTTTATGTCTAGACATTACATACTTTTTAGTATTCATTTTTAATAACACCTAATTCATTGATTTATAATTACTTCCTCGAAGAATATTTCTAAAGAACAAATCAAAAGATAGCACTTACTTGTTGGTGCCATAGTTGACAAGGTTAGCGAAGAGAATGCCAATGGTGACATTAAGCTGAAACAGTATATTCAGTGCTCCACGTATTCTTGTCGGTGCTATCTCGGAAAGGAACACAGGCACAGCCTATATCATCAAAACGAAAAAAGAAGATGAGTGATGAGTTAATACTAATTTTTTTTTTTAAAAAAAGGAAACCTATTTTTGTTTCTTTTTTCAAACTTTTCCAATGAAGAGTGATTCTCAGGCGCGCTGTAGTGATGATACATAGGATAGATAAAATTACGACCTCTCTCTGAAGCTCATATTGACCGTCACATATATGTGCATTCTAAGTACATTCAATGAATTTTTTCTAATGATAAGGGTAATATTGTAAAAAGGGCAATGAAGGAACCTGGTTACCGAAGCCAACACCACATCCAAGTAGGATTCTGCCAACTATGAGCATGGCGAGATTTTGAGCAGCTGCGTTAAACGCAGTTCCACAGAGGAAGAAGATGCCAGCTGCGAGCATGGTTAGTCTTCTCCCTAATTTTCTTGTCGTATAACAAGCGAAGAATGTCGCTGTCATCCCTGCCAGGTATAAAGACGATGTGAACAATTGGAGCCCTTGGTTGTCGTATTTGCAATAATTACTCTCCAGCACTTTGCCTTCTACTGTCCGTCTGTACACCACTGGGAAGAATTTCTTCAAGAACGGCGGCATCGTTGTCACACCACCTGATTCAAACCCATAACACAGAATTTTTTTTTTCCAAAAATGTTATTTTTCTATCTTCTAAGCTTTCAAGACTTGTTAAAAATGAGTCATTAGGGAAAGAAAATATTGAAATTAATAAAACAAAATATTTTATCATAAACTAAGAACTAATTATAAAATTAATAAAAAATTAATTTAAAAATATAACAAAACATCTAAACTTGGCAAGATTAAAATAAAATATAATTTTCCATTAAAATTAAAAACAAAAAGTAAGTGTGATTCGACTGTTATAATATCAAATATTTGAATTTGTAAAAGGTTTTTCTTAATTTTAAAAATTAATTAAAAGTTAAATTTTAATTTGAATTCAATGTTTAAGGTGTATTTTGTGACGTTTTAAAATTGAGACCGATTCAAATTGATCCCTTGTTACTGCTCATAAGATAAGTAATAGTTAGGGATAGGGATGACAGGATTTGAACCCGTGACATTTTGTACCCAAAACAAACGCGCTACCAAGCTGCGCTACATCCCTTTCAATTGGTTTACAGTGTCATTGTAAAGAATCTTTGTCTTGTTTTCCACATCTTGATTTTCTCCGTTGATATATATTGTATTAAGTTTTAATTTAGAGGCTAAATTATAATTTATTCTTGAAAGAACTAAAAGTAAAGCCTAATCACAATATGAAATACCCGAAACACCCTTACGGTTTTTTTTTTTTTAATGTAACAATGACTGCAAAGCTGAATGGCGTGTGCGTTGACGAGGAAGAAAAACCATTCTAAGAAAATATAGGAGAAAAAGAATATACAAAGTAAAATAAAACTTTGAGGGAAAGAACATGGAAATTGGACCAATGGAGTGAATGGACCATAAAGTTCATGCATCTTGGGGCTAATGTGGGTGGGTCATCGAGACACATTCTCATTTTGTGGGTTTACCGGGAAGCTCTAGAAAAGAAGCCAGGGAATAGATTTGTGTCTTTGTGAGGCATCTTTTTCTTGGTTTCCTATCTCTTACCTTTTGAATGGTTCACCCATTTTTTTTGTATTTAGAGCCTCCTAAATGCTTTCTTCCTCTTTATCACTTTTTGACCATGTGATCTACATAAGGGCTCAGAGATATTTTTCCAGAGCCACATAGCGTGCTGACGAGCTACTTTTCATGATCTTCATAAGAGATCAAACTCGAGAATGAAAGGCCTTTCTCGGAAATAAAATATCACCTCTTCTTTCTAGTTACTAAGATTACGCATCTGTCCTTTACCTTTAATAATATCATCTATTTGTCCAAAGATTTTTTTAAAAAAATTTCATATTATCCATAATAGTTCAAAAAAAATATTTTCAGAAAAAAATCAAGCAATACAGAAATACATGAAAAATTGAAAAAAACAATTTCTCATAAACTATTGAAGTTGAATTTTAATAGAATACAATACAGTGCATGACTTGGTTTTCAAAATTTTTTGACTAAATAGAATTAACATTTAAGACTTGAAATTACCATTTGTAATCATGAATACGTGATTATAATCCACAACAGCCATCGCAATCACCTTTAAAAATCGCATTAATTAAGATCTACCAAATGGATAAGCTCCTCTTCGATCTTTCGTTTCCATTCAGGAGAGAGAGAAGAAAGAAGAAGAAGAAGAAGTTGAAGAAATGAATATATATACCTGAAACGCCGACGTCGTATCCGAACATGAGGCCACCGGTGGCAGCCATGATGCATGAAATGATAACAACCGGAGTGATCTTGGCCTCGAACTCTCCACCGCCGCCGGTGGTGGTGAAACCTCCGCCGGCCATGGTTGTTTCCGATCAAGAGAGGTAGCTTGAACGACGCAAACAATTAATCTAATCTATTCAACGGGCAAAGCAGAGGTGAGAGGAAGAAGAAGGGGAGGAGGAAAAGAGACCAAAATGGAAAGAGTCGGGAGAGTAAAGACACGGGATGGGTGTTTCCGACTTGTACTTTTTTCTCTTTAATAATCTGTCGAGTCAATGCTCCGTAATTTTAAATTTTAGGACTTTGAGTTTCATATAATAATGAAAAAAAAAGAAGAGAACGTGAATGAAATAAATAATAAATATATACTGTATTTTTACAAAAAATAATTGTTAAATAATAATAAAAATATAATAATATTATAAAAAATATATTTTCTTTTGTTTTCAATAAACAAACACCTCTTTTATATATATAAAGAAGAATAGTACAGACTGTTAATGGAATCACCTCTTTTATATACATACGAGGGCAGTGGAAACTACTCGTCGTTAATGGGACCATCTCTTTCTTTTCTTTTTTCTTTTTTTTTCTTTATCCTATTGCCAATCATCCGCATCACCCCTCCCCCAAAACACACAATGGACCTTTTGACATTGATATAATACAAGAAAAAAAATATCTTAAATGCTGTTTCATAAAAATATTTATTTTAAATACTTAAATATTTTTTTAATTAAAAAGATGTAGATTACAATAGTTTACATTCTTTTTTTTAAATTTATTTTAAATGCATAAAATATACCCTGACTTCAATGTGATGGAACATGACATTGATGCATGCGTTTGGAGACATGGACCAACATGGTCTGAGTCTCAACTAAGGAGTAAAAGGGGAGTTACTAACTGTATAGGAAAGAGTTACTTCAGCCAAATGTCTATGATTAATTTTTTCACCTTATAAACTTGCTCGCTTTGTCCTTCATCTCATTTGTTCAGCAGCAAAATTTCTCCCTAGTTGAAGCTCTCTCATTTTGCGAAAGGATAGCTTTTAATATGAAGTTTCTTCTTCATCTTCAATCATCATTGTTATTTTGGATATTCTCATTTTCTTTGATTTTTCATTTGAAAATATATGATCTTTTTCATTATTCAGTAGTATTTTCAATCCTCTCACTTTCTTTGCTTTTTTATTTGAAGATATAAGATATTTTTTGTTATTCTCAGCATAGTTCAAAATAATTATTTTATGATCTAATAGAAAAAAAAGTATAATAAACTGTAAGCAACCTTCTTATGCTTATTTTCTATTTTATAAAGCTTATATGGACCATTAACATCTTCCATTGGTCAACATTTTATTACAAATAAGAAATATTTTTTTATAATATAATAATTATATTTACATATATATATATATATATGTATGCTTACATATATATATGTATGCTTAGTTCATTACTTTTTCTCTTTTGACATTTAATTAAAAAAAAGTAATTTGGATATTTATCTGGAATAATATTAAGTTTGTTTTGTAGCATATTACATTTGCTTGTTTTGTTGATGTTTTGATAGTTTATTTTGTTTTTTCTTTTAACAATTGAATCTTTTTGGGCTTTTTTTTTACCATCATACTTAATTAAAAAAAAATCCATAAAAACCTGTACCACTAAAACATTTGCTTCATATACTTAAAATGTTTTTTTTATAAATTAAAGAAAATACTATGTTGTGTTAATCTATATATATTTATAGAATATAGAATATATATTTTATAAATTTATATAATATAAAAAATAATTTAAATTTAAATATAATTTAATAAATATAATTTAGAAAAATATATTTATAAATAAAATATTAATATAGTAAATGCGTATTTAAAACAAATAAATTAATATATAATTTTACATAATTTTTATCTATATACTATATATTAATAATTTTATTATTTATATATGTACTTATATCAAAATTTTAATTATGCATATTTTTATGTAGATTATATTTATTAAATTATACTAAATTATATATTTATATTATTTAATTATATATTTATTGTAATTATATGATTACATGTTATATGTATTATATTATTTTATATATTATATATATTTATAGAATATATATTATGCTGTAATCTTTTGGCGGCACAGGTTTTTATGGATATGTTTTTTTATTAAGTATGATAGTCAAAAAGTCATTTTTTTAGAATAGTTTTAATGATCCATTGCGTTGTTCCTTTTGAGACATGTAGAAAAATTTCCAATTCATTGAAAAATTTTGCTTTGTAGTTTAGATTGGCCTTAAAAAAAAAAGAGTAATTTATCTATGTATTTGACATAATATAACTAATTAATGTGTTACAATATTAATTTTATTCTAATTCAAAATTTATTAATTTTGTTGTAGATAAGAATTTTTATTATCTTTGACATAAATTGAAAAGAAAAAAAAGAAAAAAAGGTCAAAACAAATATATAGAGATGAAAAATTTAATCAAATGAAATAAATATTTATATGTAGAATATAAATGTTATTATTGAATTTTTTTTGCATGTGCCAATATGCAAACTCTATTAGAAGAATCATAATGAATATGAGAAAGGAAATTATATGCATTTACATAAATGAGAAAATTTATGATAGCAATAAGAGTGTAACATTTGTATGTAGTAGAGCAAAAATATAAAGAATTAACCTAGACATTACTCTTGATGGGTTAAAGAAGACAATGGAAGAAAAGTTATGATTGACCTTAAATTAGTTCGTGCTTAAGTTAATATATATATCTTTCCTCATTTTTGTAATCCCACAAGGTATTGGTGTGTATTTTGGAGGATGATTACGATGTCCAATGGATGTGGAGGCAAACTAAAAGTTTTTAAATAAATTGGGTGTACTAGATATATATGCGCATATATCAACCATCGATGTAGATTTGAATATAGCACAGAATGAGGTTTATGCACCGCTAACCCCCTAGTCCATTAGTTGGTTCCATTATACTAATGAGCAGTCTTTATTGCTTAGCTTCAATATAACAGGTGTATAGCCCTTTGATTCTCAATTTGTTATTGACTTCATGCCTTAACCAAGTTCATCTTTACTGCCTATTTTTAGTAATTATCCTCCGTTATCCTCTGATGAGCCAGAATATATAATACACAACTTTAAGGAGGAGGAGGAATATAATGTTTCATCAAATATCAATAACCATAGAGAAGATGATTCTAAGGGAGATGATACTGATGAGGATGAGGAAACTCTATTGGCTCAATATATGGATTGAGTATATATTATGCTATCACAGATTAACATATGGGAATTATATTGAGATCTCTAATATGGTTGAGGACATTGATTTGAATAATAGTCAAGAGTTGAATATTGACACAAGATTTCAAGATAAGTAACCCATGCATTATGTAGTGAATATATATTTTGTTCGTACACATCAAACCTTTTAGGTGTATTACTCACCAAAAAAGTATGAGAAGTATTGTTGTCTAGAGTATAATATTCGGTGTTATTGGAGAGTTAGAATAAGTCGAAATGACAAGAAAAATCAATGAAACAAGATCATCTAAAACTTGACTATGAACTTATCTTATCACACATTATGGCAATGGTGATTGAGAATCCGTCGATCTTTATTCATCAAGTTATTGAAAGGGTGCATAACATATGTGGCTATAGTGTCATATAAAAAACATGGATTACAAAGCACCAAGTAATTGGTATGACATTTGTAAATTGGGAACAATTATATCCTTTCTTACCAAGATGGTTAATTGCTATTCAACACTTTATGCAAAAGTCATATTACAAGTTTGTTCATAAAGATTGCCCATAGACCAACTTAGTTGTAGAACTTTTAGTGATATTATGCTGAGTATTTTGGACCTTTAAGTTACGTATTACCACTTTTGACTACTTGAAGCCAATGATCCAAGTTGATAGAACCTTTTTATATGAAAAGTATAAGGGCATTGTGCTAATGGCAAGCTCATAAGATGGGCCAATAAAGTTGTACCCCTGATATATGCTATGGTTAGGGGAGAAATGCATAAGTCATGGGAATGATTTCTTTCCTCACTTTGATGTTGGGTGGTGTTGAATAAAATGGGAATTTGCTTGATTTCCGATAGACATATTGGAATTTTAGTTGTTATCTCTAACTCAAAAAATGTGTGGCAGCCATTATACATGTATCATATGTTTTGTTTGAGATACATTGCAAGCAATCTGAACACAATATTTAAGAGTAAGTGGTTGAAGAAGATGTTCGTTAATATTAGCATATTGTCTACTATATACGATGCATTGATAGATGAGTTTGTCAAAATGCTTACTTGTCGATAATTCATATAAGTTACTTGCATGAGGTGTCATTTAGTGGACTAACAATTAGCCTAATTACATCTTTTCCATATAGAGCCAAAGAATTAGATTGAAGATATTTTGAAGAGTAAATGGTCTCATGTATATGATGTTAAAGGTCAGTACTGGGGGCATATGATAACAAACTTAGCTGAGTATATAAACAATGTATTAAATAGATCAAGTTCTTGCCCATAAGCAGCTTGATAAAAGCAATTATATATAGATTGAATAGATATTGGATGAAGTATGCATAGATAATAACCACACAACTTGAGGTTGGTGTAGTTTGTTCTAAGGACATAATTAAAAAGTTATTACTATTGACACAGAGGGCATTTGCTTTAGCTATACACAGGTTCAACAAGCAAGTATCAAAATTTGAAGTTAAGGAGTTGTAGGATCAAACGAACATGCAGTATGGTTAGTATTATAAGGTTAGCCTATTATGTTATGCACGTGGTTATGGTGAGTTTCAAACTCAAATACTTCCTTATTAACATGTATTTAGTGCATGTGGCTACTGATCCGCTACAATATGTGGATCAAATTTTCTAGTTAATACTATAATAAATGCGTACAAGTTTAAATTCTGACTAATTGGGGGGAATTATATTGGCCCTACATAATGGGTCCATGGTTGGTGTTTGATCCTGCTATAATTTAGTAAAGAGGCTGAACTACGTCCTTTAGAATCTAAAATAAGATGGATTAGTGTGAAGGGTTGAGGGAATAACAATGATATGGGTTGTGCAGACAAATTGGTCATGACCAAGCAACTTGTCCATCTCGTCAATTGAGTAGATTTTGACGTATTTGACCATATTTATTTATTTATTTGATTTTATTGTGCATTGGACTTTATAAATGTATTTGGCCTTACTTGTGTTTTTGACCTTATTTATGATTTTTTTTTTCTCACATGGATTTATAGTTGCCTTGTATACAAATCAATTTTTTGATATATGAATTTGAATGTAATAACTTTAACTTTGTGAGTGTAATAATAAAATGGTTGATTATCAAAGCATTGCTACTTTGGGCCTAAAGGATGATTTACTTTTATATTTGCAAACTCGTCACATGTCACAACCTATATGATAAGGCCAGGTAAGTTAACACAACCAAAGTTAATTTATTTAACTAAAACAAACTGTTGTATGTAAACATTATAATTGCATGTTGCAGACTAATCACATTCTTCTCAAACAAGGAGTAGTACAAAAGGATCACATCTTTGAGTCCTTGTCGATAACTATTCCTTATCTCATATAGGCAGGTTTCTGTGAGGTATCCTCAATTGGCTGCTTTGACTTCAATGCAGTACTTGTTGTGACCCTTATGGATAGATGGCAGTTAAAGACATATATCTTTTACTTGATTAAAGGTGAGGTGAGGTGACAATTACTTTATAGAGATGTTGTTATCCAACTTAGGCTAACTTGTATGGGATAGGTCGTGTTAGGATGAGTAGATTACAATTGGCGAGCTATGTGTTAACAATTACTTGGCATGACTCCACCTTTAGGGATAATGGACTGGCAGAGGCTCAATGTCTCATGGCTCACCTGACTGTTTGTGGACTTACCAAATGATGCAGATGATAAGTTTGTATAGTGATTCACTGGGCATACATTATGAAATTGATTGGAGAATACTTGATATTAGACTAAATTGGGCATATGGCCATGTTAATATATTTATTGTTACTTGTAAATTTTGAGAAAGTTGGCCATTACAGCTGGGAATCAACAATTTTGGTACACTTAATATGTAGTGCAACAAACTATGACAAAATAAATACTGATGATTGTTTGACATTACTACATTTATGGGTATAAGATTAATTCCCTAACTCACTGCATCGCCATCCCCTCAACTAGACCTCTATATAGAGATGTACCCCTTGAGGCCATCATTGAGTTTCAAATGGAGACGTGTCCCCTAGCATATTTTTCTGACCACAAAGGCCTTGGAGACTTATACAATTTTGTTAGATAGAAAATGAGTTTATTTGACAACTATACAACCTTCCAAGCATATGACAGTTAATTCTTGACAATTTCTTAGTGTCTCCAGATGTATAGTGTGCATCTATCCTCATTACTTGCTTTTAGATCATTGAGTTCCACTATATTGATCATGTTCTTTGCCAATTTGGTTGGATTCAACATATTCCCTAAAAGCTATTTAACATGGGGTCTTTATATACACTTTAGCTAAGAGGGAAAATGTAAAAAGATTAGCACTATGAGCATATTGTGTTTATAACTATATGGAATGCATGATAGGAGGTTGTTGCCCCAGCTGACATAGAGGTGTCTCCCTTAGATTGCACCTTCAATTACATGCATTAGTATGGCAACATATATGATGATTGATCTATCCTGATAGTGGCTCTTAAGGCTTTGTGGTAAGTTTTCATTTACTTATAATTATTTTGTTTCCACCTCTTTTATATATTTATACTTAATCTATACACATAATTGTTGCCTTTTATTTTTTTCGTACGCCAATGTATTGGAAGACTTATATAGACTTGTCATTACTAATCCTCCAATACTTGATTATGAAGGGTTAAGGGAAAGGGCGAGCAGAGACATTAAGACAATACTACATGCCTTTAGTGAACATTGGAAGATGATGGTCTCCTAATATGTCCCACCTACACTTCATCTGTAGAGGCTATTAGAGTTAAGGGCTTGGTTGGGAAAGTGCGGTCATGATTTTATATCTACTAAAATGCTGTTAGTAGATGTTGCAAGTGGTAGTGGTAGTTAAGTAAATGCCCCCTTGTCTTACTACACTTTGGTACCAATCTATAGAGATATCGAAGGTCTAGGTCATTCTTTCTTTACGTCGTACACAAACTTTATGGGCACTGATATTTCAATATTATTATATTTCATATTCCTCATATTTAGTCTCAATGATAAATTATTATGGATAATTTGATGACTTTGGACTTATTTTATATTAAGTGAGCTTAAGTTAGATTAATGAGCTTTAATTGGATTTTTATTATATTTATCTAATGGAGGTCTAATTTTTTTTTATTGTATTTTACAGGATAGAAGACTCATACAAGAATTTAGATATGAAGTTCTAAAATGATTTGATACTATTTCCAAGATTAACTTCAAGATTAGTATTAGATTTCTCATAAGAGAAGGCAACTTTGCTTATTTAAGAAAGAGAAGACGTCACCATAGAATACATTATATCTTTTGTACTTCTTATTCTTGTTTTCATCTTCTTCCATGGCTTTTTAATTTTCTTGGTAATCAATCCAGAGTTTGAACCTGATAGGGAACTTGAGTCCATATTTGTATAGAACTCTGGTTTGAATTTTGATTTTAGAATGTATTTCATTTTTGTTCTCTTTGTTTTCGTAGAATTATTATCATTTTTGTTAGATGATTTTAGTTACATGAATTCTTATTCATTTGATTTATCTAAGAATGCGTTTTGATTTGATTTGTTGATTAATAAGTTAAATTCATTCTAAACCACATCAGGATTCTATATGTGTCTCTGGTTAAGTGTGAAATATTTTGGTTTCATATTGTTGACAGAAATGCAATTACGTTCTGATTAGTAGTACGAATCAATTAAAATCCTGAACGGTAGTTTAGGAACATTAATTAAAATAACTAGATATATTTTTAGGTAACAAGAATAGGAAACTATTAAGGGAAGAGTTTTGGATTGGTTACACATTAGTTTGATTGAATTTCATTTAGTTTTGTTTTCGTTCATTGATTTACTATTTAGTTTAATTAGTGCGACTTTATATTCAAACCCCTAATCATCATAATTCTAATTTTGTCATTCCTGAACTAATTAATTTGATTAAAAGCTCTGTGGGAGATGACTTAGTATGCATTATATTGCAAACTAGCGAAAATTACTAATCTTGCCTAATTCAACAAGTGTGAGTGAACATAAATTTCTTTACCAGGCGCTAGTCCTTCTTTTTCTACATTGAATGCACTGTTGACACATTTTCAAGGGTGCTGGTCTTTTTACTTTTGCAATGAGTGCACCTTTTATAGATTTCAGAGGGACTCATTCTTCTTATTTTGCTTATAGTGCATTGTTCACAAATTTCAAGGGTGTTGGTCCTTCTTCACTTATATCAACAATTCCTTAGTCATATTTTTTCAGCCCTTCCTTAAACCATGCAATTCTCTAATCCATTTGCATTTAGTTCACAGTATGTTAATGCATCTTTTGGATATTGAGGATCATCTTTCTAACAACAATGCGATTTCTTTACCCATAATCAACCAATTTCACTTATTTAGTCCCTTTATTGGGATTTAAATTCTTAACAAACTCATAATTTTAATAAATATTGGATCATCAGCAGAATAATAATAAGAAAAAAAAGAGGAAGAGGAGCTAGTACATCACCATTCATGGCTTTTCAAAATAAGGCCACAGCGTAGGATAGGAGGACACATTAGTTGATCGATTAAGCTTATATCATTTTTTATTTTTATATTTACAATTTTGAATTTACTTTTTTATAAATTTGAAACTTTGTATTTATTTAAGATTTATTTTTTGCATATGTTTTTAAAATGTTACAATTATTTACCAAATTATAATCTTTTTTTTAATTTTTTGTTCCATGATGTAATAAAAATTATAAAGAAAATAAAACTACAAAGGATTCAGACCATGCTAGTCTACATCTTTCTTGTTAAAAAAGAATGTTTGTGTCCCTCTTGTATGAAAAATAAAAATTTCGTGGATCACAGACTTGCTTAGTTCATGATCTATTAAAGTATCAAAAAACTTATATGGTTCATAGTCCAACATATGTTGTGACCCTTAAAAAGAAAATTTAAGTATTCGCATCAATAGTTTTACTATTATCCTTTTAAATTATTTATTTTCTCTTTTCAAGTGTCCATGTTATAAAGCTCATATACATAGCTGACAAATATCATAATTATCACACAACCACACTTTGTTTTCTTGATAGTGACATTGATCATTTCATCTATAGTGATCTCCCCCTTCCCCCTTCTTTTTCTTTCAATTTTGTATAATATAGTATTGAATTTTGATATTGTGTCTTATTTTAATTTACAAAATTCATGAAATTCAATAAAAATGTGCATATGTCTCTGTTTATTATTTGATATTTTACATCGAATCCATTAAGTTTACAAATTTTTTTTTCTCTCTTTTTTTTTCATTTTCCTTTTCTTATTTTCTTATTTTCTTTGCATCTTTCTTCCTCTTTTTCCATTTCTTCCTCACTTTTTCCTTTTTTTGGGGTCAAATTCTCCTTACCTTGTTAGACTTTGCATAGTGATTCTTCTCTCTTCCCCTATTATCCCATGTTCAATATTTTTTTTTAATTTTTCTATTTACATTTAATTAATGCATACATTTAATATATTTTTGTAATAATAGTTTTACAATAATTGAATAAAATATAACTAAGTTCAAATGTCAATTTGTCTATGAATAATACAAAACTTTTTCAAATATTGTTGGATAAAATAGTTTTTGTTGTGCTTTATAAATTTATATTTTTACAAATTAAAAATTAAAAATTTTTATGATTCATCACATAAACTTTTTTTTCCTTCAAAATATTATTATGAGCTATTTATAAAATTATTATGATGTTGTTAGCAATAATATATATTTTTTAGTATATTTTTGTTATACATTACATGAGTATTGAGTAAATATAAAATTATGTCCTCGCAAGTAGATAGTAAAATTGTTGATATTAATATAAAAAATAATTTTAGCACATTGCTCATTTAAATTTAAATTTATTTTTAGATTCAAGAGAGAGAAAGTCAAGATATTATTAATAAATCCTATTTAACTTAATCCAAAAGCCTAAAAGAAAGCATTTTATTTAAACAATATACTTTAAAAGCATAAATCTTTTTTAAATAGGATATAAACAAGTTTCTATAGAAAAAATTTTTAGCCAAGGTCCTGCCTCCATCACTGATTCCATCTCTTTTTAAAATTTTAAAACTTCAAAAACCAACCATGATAGGCTCTTTATTTTGTTTAAGAGTAAATTACATAGATCTCTTATGAATTTTGTTAAAATTATATAATTTTTTTTGAATTTTGTTAAAATTATACAGATCTCCCATTTATTTTTAAAACTAACATATACGTTCTTTGAATTTTGCTAAAATTATGTAGATGTTCCTTTATTTTTTTTTTGAAATTATATATACTTTCCTTTTATTTTTGAAATATACATATATATATATATATATATACAAAAACCTTCCTTAAAAATAAAAAAATTGTGTAATTTCAATAAAATTTAAGAGAGATTTATGTAATTTATTCTTTATTTTAGAAGAGGTTTTGAAAATAGAGCATATGCCTATATCATTTTAGTAAAATTTAAAGGAGGTTTGTGTTGGTTTAAAAAAAAAAAAGGAAACTTTTGTATAGTTTCAATAAAACTCATGAAAAGTTTGCATAATTTATTTTTCTTTTAAAGTGGCTTTTATAAAAATCCTTTGTTGAAATGTTTGGTACAGAAAATAATGTCTATGAAAATAGAAATATGAATGTGAATAATAATGAAATGAAATTTTCTGGTAGTCCATATTCATGTTTGGCATGATAGAGTTATGAATGGGAATGATTTTTTATTCCCATGTTTAAGTAGATAAAAACAATATAAGAATGAAAAAAAAACTAATTAAATGACTATAATAACCTTAGTACAAAAAAAATTCATTGTTATTTTTTTTACATATATTTAATAAAAAATATTAAAATATTTATTTTTAATTTTCTAATTTTTAATTTTTTGAAAATGACTAATAATAGAAAAAATTAATTAATTAATTTTTTATTTTTTAGTTTGTATAAAATGTTTTTAATTACCACTAATTAAAAAAATATTAAAACAAACAATTTTATTTTCTTCTCAATCTGTGGCGTAAAATACCCGGCTTAACATTGCTCATTATATAAACTGAATTACCAAATATTACAATCTATAAATTATAAAAAAAAATTAAATACTACATTCTATAATATATAGACCAAATGAAAAACAGCCACATAAGTATATAAACCAAATTGCTTATTATATAAACTTGATCAATCTATAACATATAAATTGTCAAATGATACACTTCCAAATTGTCTGTAACTACCTAAATCCTATTTGAAACATATCAAGCCTTTCAAACAAAAATGGGTTATCAACATCAATGGTCAAACCAAGAGGAAACATTGGTCCCTCAGCAAATTGTTCCACCAAACGTCCTTTTGCCAGTCTATAATATTTTTTCCCATTCTGCTGCTTTACAATGGTCCTCAAAGCATCACATCTCAAAGCCAGTTGCAGACACCGTGCTTGACCATCAAAATGTCACATCTCGTAGAATGCTTCAATATTCCATAGAGTACAGCGAACATAGAGAATGACATAGAAGAACAATAGTAGACTCAGTGTGAATCTGCTAGTCTTCTGCAACCTCAGAAAACTACCAAAGCAAAAGCTTCAGTCATGATAAATACATACCATGTCTCAATTCATACATTATCTCACTGATCACAAAAGGAAAAAGATATAATGTGTCAACGTTAATCATAAATCACAAAAAGGACCTATTAAATTGAAGAATAACAAACTAAATCTATACTTTATGGCCCTAACCATGACAGCCAGAAATTGCCAACCTGTAAACAAGATATCCCAGATTATTAATTGAGGCCTAAATCGAAGAGAAAAGGACACGAATTAAGCAAGACCCCTTCTGACATTCAAGCTCATGTGGCTAAACCTCAAATAGGACAAAGAAGCGATCAACTATCACAATAAAAGTCGCTCAGGCAAAGCATAGAATCCTAGAGCAAATAGGCATGAACTTGAATCTTCAAGAATTACAGCATTACAAAACTTGATACTCTTTCTCCGCCAAGCACAAAAGTGGCATATGAATCGTTTGGTCAGGTCTTAAGTGCACATCAAACTTCAATCTAGCCATGAGAGCCATCCTACAATGCTGCAAGACGTGTAGAATCCAAATGAAAATGGCAATGAGAACAAACTTTATAGAAGGATATTTCTCCACCATTCAAATCCCCCCTCTCCCCCCAAACAAAAAAAAAAAAGATTTGACACAAGTCCACAATATTCACAAGAATAGAAATAATTCATGGATCAACCACGTGCTTATGAACATGATCTCCAACATTGTTCATCAACATTTCCAACAGCTAAAAAATCAACAAATGAAGAGATGATTTAGTAGAACACCATAGAGCTGGAAAGCAAGGAATATAAATTTTTCAGTTAAATAAAATTACATAACGAAGTTTCTTGTTTGAGGTATAAATAGTGTCAATAACTACATGAAAATTTACATAATACCAAATTTGCAAGAAGGTCATTATACTCACCGTGACTGAATAAAGTTGAGTATTGGGATTTTTGCTACCAAGTCTTTTTTTTTCAGTAGCTTTAACAACATCTCTAGCTTGCCTGCATATTCAGAAAAATATAAAATGGTTGAAAACTACTTCAATTATTCTAGCACATCAACAAGCTTATCCGTGTCCCAACAGTCCAAATCAAGATAAAAGCCCCCCCAAACTCAGGAATCAAGTCGGGGATGGTGGTGAACATTATTAGAATTGAAAATTATGTTAGGCACCAAAATATCGGATTTTCACAACCTAACCAAGACTTTTAATGAATCCCAAAAGCAGAGCAATCAATTTTGGCATGATTAAATTTAATGAGGAATTTTGGACGGTAAAAAAATCTAACAGGAAAGGGTCATATTGGACAATATAATCAGTTCAGCTTCATACTTTCGTATAATACTATTTGGAATAACTTCATAGGCATATATTCGCTATTCATTTCTCTTAGCAATTTCCTAGACCAGTTATCAATCATAGAGAAAAAATTCCACAGAAGGAGATGCTGTGGGTACCTGTGATCATGAGCAACTAATTCACAGATTTCAATATTTTTCACTCAATCAGTTTCAGCCAGTTTTTCCCTCGTTGCAGCATTGACAAGCTTGGCCGCCATCTTATTTCAGAATCAAATCCAACTTCGAATAGAAAATAAAAAGTGAGCGGATGATACAGAAGGGGAAGCAGATGCAGAACAAAGCAAGCCTCCGGTGTTAAATGTCAATTATGAATAAATTAGGAGGGTTTTCAGCTTCTGCTGAAGAAACAAACAGAGCCTACAGAAGTTGTCCATAAAAAGCTACAAGGACAAAAACTTTTGGAAGATTTTTTGTATATAACGGGAAAAAATTAATAACTGAAATAATAAATAATGCAAATCGAAGGCAACCTGACAACAGACATTTTTTCTTTTTAATTGAAGCATCTAGCTTCTACTACTTGTTCAGCTAATAACAGAGCCAACATCATATAAAGTTTGAGTTAACTTTTTATCTTTCCGCGAAGCACAGACCAAAGTTCCATTTTCATGTCACAATAGATTGTAATGGTTATGTATAATTCTCTAGGAGATTTAAGCTTTCGAAGGCAATTGATCATTCACTTGATTGATATCACAATATTCTTAATTTGTAGCCTATAATATCACCTTTCTTCATAGGACAAATAAATTGATCTCAGATAGAATTGAAACTCACATGTTGCGTCAGAAGGGTAGTGCTAAATTAAAGGCCAGAGTGTAATATGACCAACCAAAATCTGAACTGTTAGGGGATCATAAACTACCCTGCAACCAGCAAAACTTCAAGGCGAATTAATTCTCTTAGCGTTTCAAAGAAAGAAGGAAAATAGGTGAAAGACGACAATTTAGAGAACACTGGATTGTAGGAGATGCACACAAATTCATTTCAATGACTAGCCTTTATATAGGCTTACACGGAACAAAGTGGGAAATCATGTCTACCATGACCCAACTAATACAAAACTCCATTAAGCATGATCCCTTTATCCCACTAACAACAATATCCACAAAGCGCTAGTTGCTATAAAACAGGAACTACCTAGAAGCAGGAAAAAAAATTAAATAAAAAAAAAAAATGATCAAAGCCCCAAATAGCTAAAGACTCTGTCAAAGCATTTTGAATCAATATTCAACACTCTCCCTTGATTCAAAATTGCTGACACTAGTTGAGATCTGAAGCAGATAAACTTCTCTTTTGGTGAGGGCTTGGTAAAATTATTGGCCAGTTGCTCATTTGTGCTACAATACTTCAAAGCTATCTATCTTGTCCTTTACAACCAAATCTTGAATGAAATGGAAACAGATGTCAATATGCTTTGTTCTTCCATAAAAGGCTAGATTTTTTGTCATGGCAATTGTTGCTTTGTTGTCACAAAATATATTTGTTGCTCCTTCTTGTTTTTGGTGAAGATTAGCTAGTATTCTTCTTAACCAAATAGCTTGACAAGTTGCTGAAATTACTACAACATACTTTGCTTTTAAAGAAGACAATGCTGGTGTGGCTTGTTTTTTTGAGCCCTAGGTAATGCCCCTGATCCAAGATTAAAAACATTTGCAAAAAACACTTTGCCTATCATCTAATAAGCTTGCCTAATTGCCAGTAGTGAAGCCATATAATTTAAAATTAGGAACATTTAAAATACCAAATCCCATAGTCCATGATTCCAGCAATGTAGTGTAATACCTGCTTTGCTGCTCCAAAGTGATTCTTTGAAGGGGGTTGTATAAATGGAAATTACACCAATAAAAAAAATTCAATATTGGGCCAAGTGTGTGTTAGATAAATTAAACCTCCAACTAAGTTTATGAAACTTTTAGCATTAGCCATATGTTGTTCATTTTCAAGCTATAATTTTTCATTAATATTTATAGGTGTAGTTGCAGATTTACAATTAAGCTGACCAAATTTGTTAAGTAGATCTTTGGCATATTTCTTTTGTGAGAAAAAAATTTCGTCTTTTGCTTTTTGTATTTCTAAACCCAAGAAATAATGCAACAAACCCATATTTGACATTTCAAACTTCTTTATCATATGCGATTTGAACTCAGCCACAAGTGTATTAGAAGAGCTTGTGTAAATGATATCATCAGCAAAAAATACAAACTATGATAAAATTATTTTTACCTTACTTCTTCAGATAAAGAGTAGGCTTATTTTCACTTTTTGTGAACCTTTTTGTTGAAAGTAGCTATCAATTTTGCGATATGAAGCTTGTGGGGCTTGTTTTAATTAGTACAATGCCTTTCTCAACTTGTAGACTTTTGTCTCTTTGCCTTTAACTATAAAGCCTTCAAGTTGAGCTACATATGATTCTTCTTGCAAGTCTCCATTTAAAAATGTAGATTTAATGTCAAACTAATAAATAATCCAATGTAATTATAAAGCTAATGCTAAAACATTCTCATGGTTTCAAAATGAGCTATTGAAGAAAAAGTCTTTTCAAAATGAACCCATGTTGGTGTGCATATCCCTTTGCCACACTAAGCTTTATGCTTTTGTATGCTTCCATCTGCATGATATTTAGTTTTTGAATACCCACTTCAAGCCAATTGCTTTCTTGTTGTTAGGTAAGTCCACCATCTCTCATGTTTTGTTGCTTTGAATTGTTGTCATTTCTTCCTTCATTGCTCTTTGCCATTATTCTTTTGTTGCAACTTCTTCATAAGTTGTAGGATTTAAAACAATAAGTGCAAATTAAAAAGACTTATAGATCTCTCCTAAAGATTTAAACTTCTAGGGCGGAGTGTCATCATAATACTTTCTAGTAGTCGTATAAGAGTTTTAGCTTGTAGGTGAGAAACCTAGTGATGTTATAGAAGAACTACATGGACTTGTAAGAATAGGTTCCAAACTTTCATTTAGGAATGCCACATTTGCTAATGGAATTTGCATTTGCTTATGTTAATCATTGTTGTGCCAATCCCAGCTTAAGTCTTTATCAAATATTGCATTCCTCTTAATTATTATTCCGCTATTAAGAAGGTTATATAATTTCATGCTTTGGACTGTATATAATAGCCAAGAAAATACATTTTTTAGATTTTTCATCAAACTTATGACAGATTTGAGAATTTACTAAAGCATAGATTATACAACCAAAAACTTTTAAGTGACTTACCAATGGCCTTATACCTTGCCAAGCTTCATATGGCGTTTGAATTAAAACAACTCTTATGGGAGAGAGATTCAGTAAATAGACTACTATAGCTACTACTTCAACGCAAAATTGATTTGGAAGTTTCTTTCTTTGTAGCAAGCTTTTTGCCATCTCCACAACTATTCTATTCTTACATTTAGCAACCTCATTTTTCTTCAGAGTAGAAGGTGCAGTTAATTCCCTATAAATGCCATATTCTTCACAAAAATGATTTAATTCATTAGACAAGAACTTTCTTCCGTTATCTGTGTGAAGCATTATAATGTAGGAGCCACATTGTCTTTCAACCATTGACTTGAATTACTTGAATTTTTCAAATATTTTTGATTTGTTCTTTAGAAAATACACTCAACTCATACAACTACAACCATCATTAAAATGTAAGAAATATTGACTCCCACTAAATGACTGTGTTCATAAGATTGCATAAATCAGCATACTCAAGACACTTTGTAGCTCTCCAAGCTTTTCCCACTAGAAATGATTTTCTAGTTTATTTCCCATATATATATATATATCCTTCACATAAATCAATTGCATCAATTTTTGGTAATCCAAGAACCATACCTTTATCACTTAGCAGTTTCTAGTCTTTTATGTCTAAATGCCCATATCACAAGTGCCACATCTTTGAGTCTTCTCTGCCACTAACTACTAGAGCAAAATGTTGCATATTAGGGACCTCTAATGGAAACATTTTGTTTTAAGTCACATGCATATTGACCATCATTTTCCTTAACTATTTTTCCTTAATAACACATGCTCCATCATCAAATAATATGAGTATCCATTAGTAATTAGTTGACTACACTTAACAAATTGTGTTCCAAATTAGGAACAAATTGAACATTATGTAGAAGTTTCTTTTTACCTAGACTAGTCCTAATGGCCACCATGCCTTTTCCTTTAACTTGCATTTCATTATTATCACCAAGCTTTATTGTCATTTTCTATGACACATCTAGGTCCTTGAACATAGATTTCTTACTTGTCATGTGATTGGAACAACCACTATCTATAAGTCAGACATCACTTGACACATTGTTGGTATCAAATGAACCATAAAAAGTTTACTTGCTCTATCAATTTTTTTTGGGCATAATTCACTTGTTAATCTTTGTACCAACAATTTGCTCTTTTATGACCAAACTTCTTACAATGATGATATTGAATACTATTTTTGTGACTTTTTTGCTCATTGAAGCCTCTTTACTGACCAGACTGCCTTTGTCCTTCGTCAAATTGTCCTCGATCTTTGCCTATACCATGACCTCCACCTCAAAATCCTTTTCTTCCACATCCTCTTCCTATTGAGCTTTCATTTTCATTGGATTTTTTATTTTTCATTGGATTTAATAACTGCCTCCTTCACTTGAAACACCTTCTTTTCATTCCTTTCAACTGATCTATTAATTATTGATTCATAAGCTTGCAAGGAACACATTAGTTTATCAAATGAATAAAGTGAAAAATTTTTAGATTCTTCTATTGCTGCAACTACATGATTAAATTTAAGAGTCAAGCTTCTTCATATCTTTGCAACAATTGTTTGCTTAGTGATCTTTTCTCCAAAGGATTGTATTTGATTGGCTATCGCCATTACTTTTAACAAAAAATCTTGCATTGATGTTGTACTTTGCATATTCAAAATTTCAAAAGTCATGCTGAAGAGATTGTAGTCTTATCATGATGTCTCTGGAATTGCCTTAAAACTCCTTTTATATAATTGACCAAGCTTGCTTTGATATGATTGCTATTGTAATTCTTGAGAAAACACTATCATGGATAGCTTGTTGGATGATCACCAATACTTTGGAATCTTTATTTTTGTTTTCCTTTAATTTGGCTTCATCATCAAGATTTGCATACCCATTTTCTACTAAATCCTAAAGATTTTGAGATTTAATTTAAGTCTTCATTCTAATAATCCAAAATTCATAGCCTTCTCTTGTAAAGATAAGAATGAGTGGTTGTGCTGCACTCATGGCATCACCACTACCAACCATAGTAGTCTAACAGGTGTTTCACTCTTAGCTCACATGTTTATCTCTTAGCTTTGATACAAAAAATGTTAGCATTTTAAAGAAAGAAGCAAAATAGGTGAAAAAGGATAATTTAGAAAACACTAAAATGTAAGAGATGCACCCAAATTCATTTCAATGACTAGCCTCTAAATAGACTTGCATAGGATAAAGTGGAAAATCACATATGTTATGATTCCATTAATGTAGGACTCCATTAAGCATGATCCCATTAACAGCTACTTGCTAAAAATGAGGACTACCCAAAAACATGAAAAAGTGTTTAAATAAAAAACAATTAAAAATGACAAAGGCCCTAAATAGCTAAAGACTTGATTAAAGCATTTTGAATCAATATTCAACAAATTTAGCACTTCACTCAATTTCAAAGGCCAATGCAAATAAATTGCATTGAAGAAAATAAGCAAAAATTACAATTGGTATGTCTAGAGCCATACCACCACACCCCCTAACCAAAAAAAAAACAAAAAAACAAAAAAACAAAAAAAGACAAAAAAAAAAATGTATTAAGCAATAGAATTTTGAGATTATGAAGTCAAGTTATTTCATATTGCTTTGTAATTTCTTTCTTAGTTTGCAATGATTAACATTTTGGGTATCATAATCAGATCATAAATATCATATTGTATTAACCTCTAAACTTATCTATGTTCTTAGATCTTAATTAAGACACATCTAGAAACTTACTAGAAACTTAGTTCCAGCAATATTTCTTAATTAAGTAAAATTTACTTTAAAACCAACGCTTTTGATCATTTTTAGTGAATTTGATTTATGGCTAAGTAAAAAGTTATGAGATGTAATAGAGTAAAAATTATAGACAAAAAGAAGACCTTCTTCTAAAGATGGTGACAACAATAGAGAGCATGAGAAAGAAGCTAAAGATACACACCATCAACAGAAAGAAGAGAGCAAATACAAGTGAGAAGAGACAACTAGGGTAGGAAAACAAAGAAGAAAAGAGATCTCACTATTGATTTTAAAGCCTTTTCACCTTTGTCAGGCTTATGCTAGCTAATCTCATACTTTATGATAGACGATGAAGGAGGTTGTAATGGTAGATGGTGGAGGACACCGGGCGATGGAGGAGACAGTTTAATATGGATACGATGGATACGAAAACACATTATATGATATCCAAAAGAAATGAAGTGTGGTATAAAACTAACCTTTAGCTATTGTCTTTCTTGAAGTTTTGAAGTTTGAATTTTATGCCTTTTTTGGATACTTCCAACTCCTAGTTTTGCACTCAATGATGTTTTTTTTTTTGCATTTAGAAAAATTGTGTGCTTAATAGAGCTAGTGACCCTAAAATATTTATATAACAATTTTAACTCTTTTCCCATTAAAGAGTTCCTAAAATCATGGGATGTGGATGGAGCATGCTATCTGGTGGTTGGGGTTCGAAAATCATGGACCAACTTCCTATGAATGTTGATAGCAGAAAGAATGTTACTACAACATTCACTTGAATGTGCCAACATTCACTTGAATGTGCAACATTCTTCTACTTAGTCTATGTACTTTATTTATAATGACTCCCAAAATTCAAATGTACACGTATATATTCCAAAGAAGAGAAAACAAATGCATGAATCATAGTGATAGGTCCTCTATAAATGAGTATTGCCTTCCATGTATTATGATATATTTCATTTCCTCAACCCATCTCAACTTAATGAATAAGCCATATGCCTATTTAGGGTCCTCTTAATGTTATTATCTCAAAAGTAAGACCTTTTATTACAAATGATATATAATATATACATTAAAGACTAAATATAGAACCAAGTCCCATTCTAGCTACATGAACCTTAAATGTATTGGTGGCACGCCCTTAACTAAAAGATCAACTATCATCATCTTAGTCCTGATGTGTTCAATAGTGACTTTATTTTTCTTAACAATGTTCTCGAATAGCTAAGTACTTAATTTTGATATGCTTACTTTGACTTTTACTCTTATTGTTGTTTTCCAAAAAATAGTAGCTAAGTTATCATAATATATCCTTAATGGCCTAGAGATAGTGTTGACAATTTTAAGGTTAGATATAAAGCCTTTTAAGCTAAATACCATGTGAAGTCATCTTAAAACAAGATACAAACTTAGCCTCTATGGTAGAAGCAGCAATCAAAGTCTATTTTGTGCTCTTCCAAGATATGGATCCACTGATAAACATGAAAATGTGGCCTAATATTTATTTTCATAAATCAACACATCTAGCGAAATCCAAATCTAAGTAGCCTACTACCGCAAGGTTTTCAATTCTTTTGTACACCGGCATGTAGTCTTTGGTACCCTTAAGGTGCCTCATCATCTTCTTTGTAGCTTTCTGGTAATCCATACCTAGATTACTTTGATATAGCCCTAAGATTCCTTCCATGTATACTATGTCAAGTCTTGTACAAACCTGAGCATACATAAGGCTTCTGATAGCAGAAGCATGTGGAATGTTGCGCATCTATTTCCTTTCTAGATTTTTCTTTAAGTACTAATTCAAGTTGAACCTATCACTTTTCAATAGGTGCTACACTTAGTGAAAAATCTTTCATTTAAAATCTCTCTAAGACCTTATTGATATAGTTTTTTTGTGATAGCCACAAAATATATTAAGTTGTAATCTTATAAATCTTAACGCTAATGGCATAAGATGTTTTATCCATATCCTTCATTATCAAAATTCTTAGAAAGAAGCTATTTTACCTCATATAGCAATCCTTTATCATTGGTTGCAAGTAATATATAATCCATATACGACATAAGAAAATAGATTTTACTTCCATTGACCTTCTGGTATATATACTGATCTATGACATTCTCTATGAATCCAAATGAGGAGATAACATTATGAAACTTAAGATATTATAAGGAGGCCTGTTTCAATCCATATATGGATTTCTTAAACTTATACACCAGGTGCTTACCACTAGTAGAAGAGAATCCTTCAGGTTATTTCATATATACCTTCTCTTATATATTTCCATTGAGGAATAACATCTTCACATCCACCTGATGTAATTTTAAGTCAAAATGGCTAACCAATTCCATTATCCTTTCTTAGATATAGGAGAAAAAGTCTCAGTATAATCTATTCCTTCCTTTTGAGTGAATCCTTTAGCCATAAGTCTTGTCTTATATCCTTCTATGTTTTCTAATGAGACCTTTTAAAATGAGATCTTATACTCTGTTAAATGCCATGGAATATATCTCTTTCTTCATGGCATTATGCCATAATTCAGATTCTCTATAGATGATGGTTTGTGGAAACTTCTCAGGATCATTTTTGGCTTTTATATTGTAGTTAGACTCTTGTGAGTACACAGTGTAATCACTAGGAATTGTTGACCTCCTTATCCTAGTTGATCTTTTTAATGTTGGGTCAACATTCTTTAGGAAGTATATTACTTAACTAGTTGCTCAATAGTGTATGACAATTGTTTAACCATTGGTCAGCTTGGTCAAGGTCAACAGGTTATGGATTTTCAATGATATGCTATTCAATACTTGTTTGTACCTGAGGGGGCATGGATCACAACTAGTCTATCACTTGATATGGAAGCTTGAGTACCAAAATGATCATTTTCAGAATTTAAGTTCCAAATCTAATCACTCCCTTTAATTAAGTCATTTTCAAGAAATTTTTCATTTTTTGATTTCACAATTTTAGTGCTATAAGATGGATAGTAAGATCTATATCCCTTGGACCTTTCAGTATACCCAATAAAGTATCCACTAGTGGTCTTTAAGTCTAACTTCTTCTCTTGTGGATTATAAACCTTGACCTTAGACAGTCATCCCCAAATGCACATATGTCTTAAACTCAGTTTCCAATCTTTAAAGAACTTAAATGACATCTTTTTAACAACCTTGGTTGGAATCCAATTAAAAATATACATAGTTGTCTTAAGGGTTTCAGTCTATAAGAACTTAGGAAGTTTGAAACTATTAAGCATGCTTCACACTATGTCTAGTAATGTTTAATTTCTTCTTTTAGCTACACCATTTTGGTCTGAAGACTCAAGCATGATGTATTGGATAACAATCCCTTGCTCTTAAGGAAACCTAGTGAATGATTCTGGTGCCTACCATCTTTAGTGTATATACCATAATACTTATCACCTCTATTAGATCTACTATGTTAATTTATTTTTCATACTGTTTCTTTACTTTTGCTCTAAAAACCTTAAAGGCATCAAGTGCCTCATTCTTATTATTTAGTCGATAGAGATATATGTATTGTGAGTAATCATCAATAAAGGCAATAAATTACTTCCGACTACTAAAGTTTAAATTAAGACTAAAAATGTCAATATCTATGACTTCTAATGTGGTGGTACTCCTCTTGTAACGCCTGGTACGTTGTAAAAACACTGAAATGGGCCAGTTTAAAAAGCAAGTCCTCTGAGATGAGTGATTAAAGGTTAAATAAAATTTGGATAAAATTTTAAATAATAGAAAATGAGAATTTGAGCCTTGAGTTGCCCAGAAATTGAGGCCGGAGTGATTCAAAAAATTTACTGAAAGGCCAGTGACATTTTCGTAAATAAGTGTAATGTTGGAAAAACATCTAAGAGGGCTTTTTAAATGAAAATTTTGAGTTGCCGAAGGATCTCAGAGTTCCTAAAAACCATAGGAAGTCTTGGGACCGGTAAAGCCCCTTCGATGTACTCTTTCCGATATCAATTGATCCAAACTTTGATCGGTTCATTCGGGAAAGTTTTAGTTTCGATTTGAGTGATTTCAAAGGAATTTTATTAACTTGGGAACCTAAATTTTATGATAGAAAAAACAGTTCTAAAAAAGGAGCTAAAACGAAGCTAAACCGGAAATGCCATTCTGGAAGGGCAAAAATAGAAACAAATTGCACAAAGAAGCTTCTAAATGCTCTTTTTAAATCCACGTTCAGCCTCCCCCTCTCTAAACCGACTTTCTTCTACCCAAATCTCAGAAAAGGAGCTGCTTCTTAGGCGCACCAAGAGAGAGAATTTTGGAGGAAGAAAAACTAAGGAAAGGTGAGAAAGTGTAAGATTTTCATGCTCCTTCCTTTTGAAACTTCATCCTCCCCTTCTTGCTTCATCTTTCCATGGTTTTAATGTAATTTTTAGTGCTAATTTGGGTCCAGATCAGAGGAGAGAAATTTGAAATTTAAGAAGGAGGAAGAGGAAAGAAGAAGGGCTCTTGAAGGAAGCTTGATTTCAAGGTAGTTTCTCTTCCCTTATTGCTTCTTTTTCTCCTTCTCCTCTTCCATGGTGGGATGGCTCAAATAGAACCATGACGAGGAAGAGTTTTTTTTATATAATCCAAAAGAATCCATCAAACTAAGCCATAGGAAGATGAATTATACCAAAGAAATGCATGGAAAACTAGTAAAACTTAAGTTGAAAAACTGTATGGTGCTTAAACATAGTTTAAAATCTGGGTTGATTCAAGACTTTCCCATCATATATGAGTATTGGTTTGAGTTTCTAAGACTCCTAGGGAGCCTCCTAAGTGCCCCATCCATTAAAGAAAAATCCCAAACTCCATGGGTCTTTAATGAAAGTATAAATTGGTCAAAGCCCATAGAGATAGCTAGGGGGTGTTTTAAATAATTCCAAGCTTGATTTGGGACTTTATATGATAAAAGAAGATAGGAGAAACCCTTGAAAAAAATTTAGAAGCCTTAGGTTGGGAGATGAGGCAATGACTTCCATAATGTAACCTTATGAAGCAACATGGACCTACGTTTGTGAAAGTGAGTGTTTGATGGTTTCAAGGACTTTAATTGAGGTCAAGAGGTCTAAATATGGCAAGAGAATAGAACCAAGAATTTTACTTGTGATAGTTGCTTTATTAGGTCATTAATGGAACCATATTATGACAAATAAAACAAAGTGTAGTCTTAAGAGTGAGTTGGATGTTATAACTTGTTCCAAGAGTATAATTAAGTGTTGTTTATTGTGCATAGGTCAAAGAAATCCAACCCTACCTCTTTGTATTTGTGGAATCAAAAAGGAGAAGGAACAAGCAAAGTAAGGCTTGAATTTGCACCAAGGTAGCTCTCTATCTTTTCTTATTGCATATGTGTCATTGTGTACTTATGTGTATGTTTTTATATTTGAGACATGCCACTTGATACTATGTTGCTATTTTGCTACCAATATACTTTGTTGAATGTCATTGAATTGTGGAAATGGCTCATAAGGGTTAGGTAGTGCCAAAAGTCCCTTAATATGGGTGAGGAGATGCCAAAAGTCTCATGGCATAGGTGAGACAAGGCCAAAAGTCCCTTGGATGGGTGAGGTTAAGTCAAAAGTTCTAAGAACTAAGAGTGAGACAATCCAAAAGTCCTAGGAATGGGGTGAGGCCAAACCAAAAGTCCTTAGAGCTCATTCTTGTGCTTGACATGAGTTTGTGACACAAAAATGTGAAAGATGAATGCTTTATAGATTGATTGATTGCATACTTGTACCTTTGACATGTTGTATACCTTGAAAATGTATTTAAATAGGTTTGTGAGCTATTGAGATTTAATAAATCTCACCCCCTCCTTTCTCTCATCTCATATGATTTAGGTGAAGTTCAAGATCCAAAGGATGGAAGCCAAGGAGCTTAAATCTCCATCTCTTGGCAAATCTTTCCATTTTTGATGTACTAGGATGTCTAGAATGCCAAAGTAGATATGTACATGTTATTTTTAAGCCATGAAACTTTGAAAAAGTGTGAAACTATATAAAGTTAGTGTATGAATCAAGAATAGAGTTAAATGAATAGGAATGCGTATTTTGACTACTTGGGAGCCCACTTGTGCATGTATGTTTATGGAAGTGACATGGTAAATTTGAGTTACATGAGAATTTAGACCTTATGAGAGGCTCATTTATGCTGCATTTATGCTTTTGAAGTTACTCAAATATGTGTGAAACAATGGATGGCTCATTTGGACCAAATTTGCCCTTTTATTGGAACCAAAAGTGCCATAATCTTGAGCTATAGAAATGTCTAACCAAATGACCTCTTCTTGACTTGAAATTTTGCATGCAAGTAGATCTTGCCTATATTTTTTTGAGAAGCCAAAGATCAGGTCATTTGGAGGTCTATGGAATTTTATATGATTTTTCAAAGTTGGTATCATAATTTCATATTTGCACCAGTACTGTTCATTTAGTCAGTTGTGAAATTATGTCATCCCAGGGGCAAACGTAGTCCAATGGCTACAAAATTTTATAGGAAAAAAATAGACATTTATAGAGACTTGTAGTAATTAGAAGCATCTCATTTAGAGGTCTGATCTAAGAGATATGAATTTTTGAATTTCTGGAACAGTAATAGTAGTGTTCCATTGAATTTTAGTGGCTGAACATTCTTGCTCTAGTCTAAGTCTATTTTTACCATAATTTTAATATTCATAGCTTTCCAAATTGGTATCATTTTCATGGATTAAATTTTTTTGTAATTAATTGGACAATTTCGAAATTTATAGCAGACACTTGCATCAGTACTAGTAGCTGTTTGAATCTTTTCCCCTTTTCATGTGTCAAACAATTTTTGTGTTATGTTTCATGACTTGGACATATTTTTGGCATAAATTAGACATGTGTAGCTTTCTAGAATGACCAAGAATGCATGAGTTCAATTTTTCTAGAATTAGTTATGAAGTTTGAAACTTCATATCAGTAATCTAAACCAGTAGCCCAGATAGCAATGACCTCAGTGAGGTTTTGAATGTTAAATATTCTTTCCTTAATGATTCATGAGCTAAAATTATTTTTACCATGGGGTAGACATCTAGAGCTTTCTGGAATGGCAAATTTTGTTAAGTTTCAATTTTTGTGAATTTAGTTATGAATTTTCGAAATTATGACAGAAAAACTGAAATTCTAGCCGAAAATAATAGTGAGTTTGATACTCCCTTTTGAATTCCACGAGTTGTGGGCTAACTTTGGTGATACAAATAAGTTTTATGTATGCAATTAAATATGAAAATATGATATATGAGCTTATATAGTCCGTGTGACATCGAATGAAATTTTCATATGTGACGCAACGTGAACTAAGGCATTATTTTAATGCCATTTTTCCATTCCCTTTTGTGCAATTCATCATATGAGACTTAGAAATGATAAGAAGCAAGTTAGAAATATATGGTGTTATATCTCTCGACACCTTTCTTAGTCTTATTAGTTTTCTTTCCCTTAATGCAGTCTATATAAGTATCAAAGTCAGTAAAATCAAGTGTACTAAATACTTTATTTTTTACTAATCTTTTGACCTTTTCTATTGATATATGACCTAGCCTATAGTGCTACAACATAGAAGAGTCTTCATTAGTAACACATCTCTTAATACCTATGCCACTAGAAACGTACATTGAATCATTAGATGTATTGTCTTGTAATTATAGTCGAAAAAGACCATTGGAAATTTTACCATTACCAATGAGATTAGATTTATAAAACAACTTAAATATATTATTTGAAAATTCAAAAAGGTATTCAAAAGGTATAAGTTTCTAAATAGAAATCAAGTTTCTAAAGAAACTTGATACATAAAAGGTCCTCTCCAAAATCAAACTAAATCTATTATATAAAACTAATATGCAAGTTCCTACATCTTCTACTAGTGAGCCCATCTTGTTGCCTGAATGAATATACTACTCATAGCCCATTAGCTTCCTTTGGTTTAGAAAACCTTGTAAGGTATTAGAGATTTGAATTGTACAATTAGAATCAATCCACTATGTGTTATTACTAACATCTACCATATTAGATTTATAATAGAAAAGTAAGATTAAGTTACCTTTCTTTTCAAGCCATACTGATGATTCCCTAATTTTTGCATTATTTGGTATATTTTAAGGTGGAATAGGGAGTTATTTGGTTATTTTTTTTACAAATTTTGTATTTTAGTAAAGATTTTTTTAATCAATGTAAATAAATAAAATATAGCTTTTAAAGTAATTTTAGTAGCCTTTTGTTTCATTTCATTTTGATCTTAATCACAGGAAGGGGACAAAGATAGTTGGAACGGAAGAAAGAAAAGAAGGAGGTTGGAAAATCAACAGCAAGTCATCCACGTGTCCTCGCTATAGCGAGGATACCAATTCACTATACACCCTTATTTTTCACTTCTTTACTCAATTCGTCCTTCTTTTCTTTAGAATCAGTCAACTCTACACTTTCTTTCAAGATGACTTGATCCCTTTCACATACTGATTCCTTCTTGGACTTGTGAATTTTAGGCAATTTCTGATAACTATGCAAAGTGATTGCTTTACATTCCTCCTTGCCCTCTTTTCTAGGATTAGAAATTGTATCACTAGGTAATCCACCTTACTTCATCATATTCAACTCCGATGCTAATTGCCCAATTTGCATTTCTATGTTTTTCATCATTGTCTTCTGCTTAGCTATAAACTGCATCATCACCTCATCCATTCCTGATTTCTTTTCTTGAATGGGTACCGTTGTCTTGGAGGTTGTGTAAATCCTAGTGGTTGCATAAGAGTTACTGGTCTAGGTCTAGAAGATGATGCTTGATTAAATGATGTACCCTAGCTCTATAAGAAGTTCAGGTGGTTTCTCCAACTAGGATGGTAAGTATTCGAGTAGGGATTATTTTGATCCCTTTATGGATTTCTAGTATAATTGCAAGACTTAAGGATAGTACCTATCAGGAACAACTCAGAGGGATGTGCTTTACCATAATAATCATAAGAAATGGTTTACATATGGACTGCATTAACTCCTGTGTAGCTATTATTTTTTTGAACTTAGATCTGTAGTTGATCAAGCTACTTATTCATTGATGCCAACATTGCTACTATTTGAGAAGAGGCATCATCTGAACTCCTTTCAACCATTTTTACTGGTCGTCGCTCATTAGAACACTGTGCATGCTTTGCTGTAAGATTATCTAAATATTTTATTACATTATTCACCAATTACCTTTTGAAACCTTCATTAGTCACATAATCCATTAGTGTCTTGGACTCCAAAGTCAATCTTAAATAGATTGTTTATAGCAAGACCCGTTTGTCTTGATTATGGCTAGGACATTTCCCATGATTTATATAAGTTCTCACCCAGTTGTTGTCTGAAATTAATAATGGTTGCTTTAGCATCACCCATCTTGTCATGAGGGAAAAATCGTGCCTAGAACCTTTCTTCAAGATCTTCCCATGTCTCAATTGAATCCTTGGCCAAGTTGTTCAACCAGACTTTGGCTTTACCTTATAAAGAAAGAGGGAAAAGCTATAGCCAGATCACATTTTCTGGCACCCTATTTTGCTTAAATGAATCACATACTTCTAAGAAGGAAAGGACATGTCTATTTAGGTCTTCATGGTAAGCGTCACTAAATTGTCCATTCACTTACAACATTTGTAGCATTATTTGTTTGATCTCAAAATTATTTGCCTAAAATTTTGGGACTTTAACACCCGATTGATACCCACAGTTGCTATAACTAAGAAAGTCGTTAACTCATAGCCTCTCATATTTATTTTCTATCGTGGCTAGAACTCTTCTCTATTCTTCTTCTCTAATGATCCCTTATTCTTCAATATAAACTGACCCTTATGGTTCAATCAAAGATTTCTTTTGACTCTTGGTTTGATCCAACTCTTCTTCTTTAATATATACAAATTCTATAGGTGAATGCTCAGCTAGAATCTTTTTGGAATTTCTTGTCTTTGACTTGGTTCTCAATTTGGATTTCACTTTAGGTGGCATAAACTATGGTACCTCTGAATTAAAATATCCAAAATCAATTCCAAATAACAAAGGAAAAGGATTGCAAAACTAATACAAATCTTGATAAAAAAACTACTAAGAACCTACTTAGTCCAAAACAATCTACCTTCATTCCTCGGCAAGGTGCTAGAAAACTTGATAACCACTAATTTTGCAATGGATTTTGTAAGCGTACGAATTGAGTACTTAGTATAATGGATCAAGGTCGTCCCATAGAAAATTAATTTAGACGAATTTGGGTCTAAGAAGTTTTACTTTTGTTTAAGTCAAGAAATATACCAACATAATAAAATAAAATGAAATTGAAAGAATAAATTGAGTGTTTGGAATTGTTCTGATGAGAATTAGTACTAAGAAATTTTCCTAGGTTCCTATCCCCTTATTGCCAAAAATTGAGTTGATCAGTTAATTGGTTTAATTAATGATATGAGAGTTAAGGAATTAAATTAAGCCCAAGTATCTCTTAAATCATTTTGACTTTTATCCTATTTAATTGTAGATCTCTCTTATAATTAATTATGTCAATTATACTTAATCCTTTTAAACTACTTAGGTTCTTTAGATATATGTCTATACCTAAAGATAAAATTAGCTCAACCTAATTCTAAGTTGCTTAATCTTATAGTCTATTAAGATTTCCTTTCTTAAGAGCTAATCTTAAACCTCAAATCCATGGAAGAGGAGGACAAACTCTTAAATGAACAAGACAAACTAGATTAAGCACTCAAATTAAAGACCAGACCAATTTAACGACACAAAATCTCAATTACATGGCAATAGGTTCAAGTAAACCTAGGATTCACCATAACGAGGATACTAATTCACTATAGTGAATGTGTGGCTTTTACAAAATACAAAAAACTTTCTAGTAATAGTGCGAGCTATAGTAAGAAGATAAGGAATCCAGAACACATAAGCTCTTGCAATAGCGAGAGATATTTTCGCTATGGTGAGGCTTGCCTACTAAAATGCACAACTTTGATTCTTGGGTTTAAAACTTATGAGGCAGCTAGGGTAAAGGGGATTTGAGCTTTTTAGGAGAGACTTTGAGGGGGCAATGCATAGGAAAGCTAGGATTTGAAGACAAGAAGCTTGGATTAAGGATTGGAGGCCAAATAAACACTTCATCATTGAGTATTTGATCTTCTACCTTTCTTCTTTTATAGATTCTTATTCCGTTAAATCTTTTTTTTGGTTGGTACTATTCAGAGCCATGTGTGGCTAGTATGGATCTTAGGTTTTCATAAACCTATTGCCATGTAATTGAGATTTTGTAAAGTTAAATTGGTTTGATTCTGAATTTAAGTGCTTAATCTGTTATGTAATGTTTATTTAAGAGTTTGGCCACCCTTTTTGCAAATTATGGGATTTAAGATTAGCTCTTGAGAAAGTGAAATTTTAATAGACCATAGGGTTAAGTAACTTAGGATTAGATTAAACTAATTTTATTCTTAGGTATAGAGATATAACTAAGGAACCTGAGTAGTTTAAAAGGATTGAGTATAATTAACCTAATTAATTATGAGAGAGATTTACAATTAAATAGGATAAAAGTCAAAGTGGTTCAAGAGGCACTTAGGATTAAATTAGTTCCTCAACTTTCAGATAATTAATTAAACTAATTGACTACACAACTCAATTTCTGGTAGTAAAGGGATAGAAAACTTAGGATGCTTCTCAGTGATATTTTCCTTTAGAACAATTCTAAAAGTTCAGTTTTATTATTTTTCAATTTCATTTTATTCTAGTACACTGGTATTTTGGTCTAATTCTTGACTTAAACAAATGCAACACTTTTTAGCTTAAATTTCATCTAAATTAATTCTCTACAGGATGATCTTGATCCATTATACTACGTAGTCGACCAGTATAATTGTAGAATCAACTGCAAAATTTGTGATTATCAAGTTTTCTGGCCTCGTTGTTAGGGAAGTAAGATAGATTGTGTTAGACTAAGTAAGTTTTTAATAGTTTTTTATCAAGATTTTTGTTAGTTTAGCAATCCTTTTTCTTTGTTATTTGGAATTGATTTTGGATATCTTAATTTGAGGTACCATAGTTTATGCCACCTAAGGTGAAATCCAAAATGAGAATAAAGTCAAAGACAAGAAGTGTCTAAGAGATTCTAGTTGAGCATTCATTTATAAAACTCATATATACTGAAGAAGAAGAGTTGGATCGAACTAAGAGTAAAGAGAAACCTCTAATTGAACCACAAAGGTAAGTTCATATTGAAAAACAAGGGATCGTTCAAGAAGAAGAATAGAGAAGAGTTCTAGCCATGGCAGAAGATGAATATGAGAGGCTGGGAGTTAACAATTTTCTCAATCATAATAACAGTGGATATCAATCAGGTATTAAAGTCCCAAAATTTCAGGCAAATAATTTTGAGATCAAATAAACAATGTTGCAAATGTTGTAAATGAATGGACAGTTTAATAGTGCTTACCATGAGGACCCAAATAGACATATCTTTTCCTTCTTGGAAGTGTGTGACTCATTTAAGCAAAATGGGGTGCCAAAAGACATGATTCGGCTATGGCTTTTCCCTTTTTTTCTACAAGGGAAAGCCAACGAGTGGTTGAACAACTTGACGAAGGGTTCAGTTGAGACATGGGAAGATCTTGAAGAAAGGATAGGGCAATTTCAAAGAAGAGTGGTTCCTTTTCCTTTGCTGCAAAGGTTTCAAAAGAAGGTTTTAGAAGAGAAGTATAAATTTTTTTTATAGATATTTAAACAACTCTCTATTAACATTTTATTTGCTAAAGCTTTAGAATAGATGCCTTTATATACAAAATTTTTGAAGGAAATGTTAAGTAATAAGAAGAAGTTCAATGAGTTGGGTATCATGATGCTTATAGAAAAATATAGTGCGATAATTCTCAACAAATTACCTCTTGAGCTATAGGACCCTAATACTTTCTCAGTGCCATGTGTGATTAGAGATAAATTTGAAAGAGGGTCCTTATGTGACTTGGGATCAAGTGTGAACTTAATGCCTCTAGTAATTTTTGAACAACTCAAACTTGAGGAAGTACAATCTACTTCAGTTACTCTTCCACTAGCCGATAAGAGCTTATCTAAGACAAGGGGCATTATTGAAGATGTACTAGTTAACGTAGATAAGTTTACCTTTCTAGTTGACTTTATCATCTTAGTTATACCAGTTGATAGGAAGTTACCTCTCTTACTGGGTAAACCTTTCTTGGCAATAGCTCAAGCTCTTATTGATGTAGAGATGAGTGAGATTAAGTTAAGAGTAGGAGATGAAGAAATTCTTGTCAATATAAATAAGGTTATAAAATTCTTTGATCATGTAGATGATTGTTTTTAGGTTGAGATTTATGAAGAATGCATCTAAGAAGTGTTTGACTCATGTATAGAGAAAGAATTACTGGAAGTAGTACTACATGAGATAGAAACTAGTGAACAGGATGAGATAAATGAATAAAAGATGATGATTCATGCACATCCCTAATGGTCAAGTGCTTCGAGAAAATTTGAACTGTTGGAGTTAGAGTCTAGAATGGCTCTATTTATGAAACCATTTATTGAAGAATCGCCAGAGTTGGAGTTAAAACCATTGCCTTCTTATTTGAAGTATGCTTATCTGGGTAAAGACAATTCTCTACCGGTGATCATTTCTGCTTCCTTGAATAATGAAAATGAGTATAGGTTGATTGATGTGCTTAAAGCTCACAAGACCACTATAGGTTGGACCATTGCAGATATAAAAGGTATTAGTCCAATAATAGTGATGCACAAAATCTTGTTGGAAGATTAGTATAAAAAGAAGGCTAAACCCAATCATGAAGGAAGTAATACAGAAAGAGATACTTAAATGGCAGGATGCGAGGATTATATACCTTATATCTGATAATAGTTAGGTTAGCCAAGTATAGTGTGTACTAAAAAAAAGGAGAATGAAAATGGTAAAGAATGATCAGAATGAGTTTATCTTTACTAGAACTATAACTGGTTGGCGTATTTGCATGGATTATAGGAAGTTAAATGCTGCAACACGCAAAGATCACTTTCCCTTCCTATTCATTAATCAGATGCTTGATCGTTTGATTAGGAAGAAATTTTTTTTTCTTAGATGGATATTCAGGATATAATCAAATAGCAATTGCCCTGGAAGATTAGGAAAAGATGACATTTACTTGTTCTTCTAGTACCTTTGCATTTCAGAGGATGCCTTTTAGGCTATGCAATGCTCTCACCATTTTTCAACATAGTATGATGTCAATCTTTGCAGACGTCATTGAACATACAATGGAAGTCTTTATGGATAACTTCTCTATCTTTGGAGAATCATTTGAAACTTGTTTAGCCAATTTGGAACAAGTTCTTAAGAGATGTAAAGAAACAAATTTGGTGTTGAATTGAAAAAAATGTCATTTCATGGTCACTGAGGGAATTGTTTTGGGTCATAAAGTGTCTTAGCGTGATTTAGAAGTGGACTGTGCTAAAATTATAGTGATTGAGTGGCTTCCACCACCTACTAATGTTAAAGGAGTATGGAGTTTTCTTGGTCATGCTGGTTTTTATTATCGATTTATTAAGGATCTTTCAAAGATCACAAAGCCTTTTTGCAGAATTTTAGAAAAAGATATACCATTTAAATCCATTGAGGAATGCTTAAAAGAATTTGAAGAGCTAAAATAGAGGTTGATCACCATGTCCATTATAGTGGCTCTTGATTGGAGTTAACTATTTGAGCTTGTGTATGACACAAGTGATTATACAGTTGGAGCTGTGCTTGGACAGAAAAAGGACAAGGTATTTCATCCAATGTACTATGCTAGCCAAATCTTGAATAGTGCTAAGGTATATTATTCCACAATTGAGAAGGAAATGTTAACTATGATTTTTGCATTTGGTAAATTTTGTGTTTATTTGATAGGTACTAAAGTGATTATGTATATTGATCATCCAGCTATCAAATATTTATTAAGTAAAAAAGAGTCAAAACCTAGGCTAATTAGATGGGTCCTTTTTTTGCAAGAATTTAATGTGCATATAGTGGATAGGAAAAGGGAGTGAGAATCAAGTAATTGATCATTTGTCTATGGTAGTTCAAGAGTTTGAATGTATGGATAATGCTGTGATTGATGAATGTTTTCCTAATGAGCAGTTATTTCTTTGTGCAAGCTTGACTGAAATTTTATAGTACATTGATATCGTGAACTATTTTCTGTATAATGTCTTACCACCTGATTTAAGTCATTACCAAAAGAGAAATTTTTTGCATGATGTGACTTATTATTTATGGGATAAACTTTTTCTATTTAAAAGATGTGTTAATTCTTTGATTAGAAAATGTGTGCCTGAAATTGAGCAAAAGGCCATTTTGCATACATGTCATTCATTTGCTTATGGGGGTCATTTTAGGGGTCAAAAGACTACACATCGAGTTTTAGAATCTGGTTTTTATTGGCCTACATTATTTAAAGATGCTCACAATTTTGTTGTTAAGTGTGATAGATGCTAAAGAATAGAAAATATTTCAAAGCGGTATGAAATGCCACAATTTGGGATTTTAGAAGTGGAAATTTTTGATGTGTGGGGTATGGATTTCATGGGTCTATTCCTTTTATCTAGGGGAAACCATTACATACTTATGGCTATAGAATATATGAGTAGATTGGGAGCTATGGCTTGTTTAGCCAATAATACAAATACAATGATAAGATTTCTTAAGAAGAATATCTTTACTAGGTTTAGGGTGCCTTGGGCCATTATTATTGATGAAGGCACTCACTTCCACAACATGTAGTTGAAGAATTTGTTGACTAAGTATGGGATGTATCATCGGATGTCTTTTACCTATCAATTCAGAATAATAGGTTAGGTGAGCTCACTAATAGAGAGATCAAAAGAATATTAGAAAAAATTGTTAATCACTCCAGAAAGAATTGGTCAGACAAATTAGATGATGCTTTGTAAGCATACCAAACTATTTATAGAACACCCATTAGGATGTTACCTTATAGGCTTGTTTATGGAAAGGTATGCCATTTACCATTGGAACTTAAGTATAAAGCTTGGTAAGCCATTGAGAAGCTAAATCTTGATCTCAAACTTGTTAATGCTTAAAGAATGCTTCAACTTGATGAATTAAAAGAATTTCGATTGGAAGCATATGAAAGTTCAAGAATTTATAAGAAATGGCATGATGGGCACATTTTCCATCGAACTTTTGTACCGAGACAACAAGTACTACTATTCAATTCAAGGCTCAAGTTGTTTCTTGGGAAGCTTAAATCAAAATGGTTAAGGCCTTACACTATAATTTCTATTGCATCACATAGAACTATCGAGATTAAAGATGAAAAATCAGGTGATTAGCTTAAAATCAATTGGTAAAGACTCAAACATTACTTGGGGGGAAAATGGAATCGGCAAAAGAGAGTCTATAGCTTCCCATCACCTTCTTGAGCATTTAGGATAATCTAGTTGAAGATTATAAACTTAGCGCTCTTATGAGGCATCTTGAATTTTCCTTCCTCTAGATTTTTGTTTTTGGTTTTACTTTTGTTTGTTAGACTTCAAGTTTCAATGCTTTATTACATTTTTGCAGGTTTGGGGCCTATAAGAAAGGTGGAAAGTTTAGGACAATTTTTTAGTGAACATATTGCAATTAAGCATTTAGTTCAAGTAGAGAGATCTTATTAATTGGGCTAATCTGTTTATTAATTTAGTTTAGTGTTTTTTAATAAAAAGAAACTTAAGATGAATTATGTTAAGGGTTTGAATAGAGTCAGTCATAATTTCTTCTTAACATTGTCTAAGTTTTTGCAGTTTCTTCGTTTGCTATTGTGAGTGCCCATTTTTGATATTGTGAGTGCTGCTTGTTCTTGTTCTTAACATAAAATATAGAGGGTTCCTTGCCATGGCATACACTATTGTGAGAAAATTTCATCTTTAAAATCATTCTAAGTGTTTTCACCATTGCGTACGTGCCTTTTAGCAATGGCAAGCTCCTTATTCCTTTGGCTCAATACAAATTCTAGGGAGTTGCTTGCTATAGCCTAAGCTATAGCGAAACTCTTTAGGCATACCAAAACTTGCCAAGTCTTCTCGCTACTGCAAGATGGTAAATTTGCAATTGCAAGAGTAGCCTGTTCTCATGTATAGTACAATTTCCAGAGAACACCTCACAATTGCTTGCACAATGGTGAGGTTTTCTAGTTATTTTAGGTTTTGAGTACTTAAAAAAAAATAAAAAATAAAAAACAAAAACAAAAACTATTCTTTCCCCATTCTTACTTGCTATCATGTAGCCACCCCTTTCTTTTGTGCTCTCTATGCATCTTTCTTTCTTTTGAGTCATTCTATCTGTTCACTCCTTCACCTTCATCGTTTAATTTGATCACAATACTAGGTATGCTTGCTCTTTGTTCTTTAATCAATTTCTTTACCCGAGATTAGCATTTTTTTTTCAAACTTAAGGTTTAGAAGTTACATGGCTTTGATTTGGTAAATGTAGGTTACCATGCTTACAATAATTGGTTTGGGTACATGAGCGGTCGTGTTGTGCAACCTCAAAATAAACTAAGTTTGATAATATTTTGTAATATAGGGTGCAACCTAGATTGTTTCCCTTGGAAATAGATTTTAATGTTTAATTGTGTTTCCTAAGTGTAAGAGGATCTTAGGACTACCTAATTTAAAGGGAGTTTGATCTAATTAATTGCTTACAATGAAATTGAATTAAAGTTCCTAATTACTATCTAAATACATGAACTAAGAAGTAAATGATAGACATGTGACTAGTTGTGGATTCATCCCTTGGTATTCACTATCCTCATCCTAATTCAATTGTTAATGTTTTGGTTTAAGAGTTCCTAATTGTATTCATGGCAATGCATCTTGAGTTACTACACAAGATTCAAGAGACTAACAAATTAATGTTTAATTGAAACCTTAATCCTGCATTGAATCATTAACTCTTGTCATTAAGATCAACGAATACTTAAATTTGAGTGATTAATAGATCAATTAGCTTCTGAATTAACACCTTAGGATGTTTAATTAACTAATTAAACTCTAAGGAATCTCTAAATCAATTAATTAAGCACATAATTTCGCTCATACATTTCATCAAATACCTTGACTGCATACATGGGAGATTAAGGAAAATGAAAAATTCAGTACTTAATTCAATTCATTAATCATCAAATAGTCTCCTAATTAGTATCTTACCAGCCATTAATTATAAACTACACCAATCTCAGTTAATTACAAGCTCAACCAAGCAAATAAAATAACAAAAATTGATGTAGAAAGAGAGAAAATAAAATAAGAATCTTAGCTAAAATCTTTTGATTATCTCTATGGATTCAAGCTTCTCCAAGATCTTCCTTCTAGCTAGCCACAATTATGGATTTAGTGTTTCATGGAGGTGGAAGCAGATGGAGGAAAATGGAGTAGAGGTAGCTACAGATGAAGGTGAATGAAGAGTGAATGCAAATGGGTTCATGGATGATGGATTGCTCTCCCTTTGCCCGAGTTAAATAATGACGTGCTCCTCACATGCTTTTTCACGTGCCTTTCATTTACTCCCTCATGTGTTTTAGATAGTGGAATGAATGGATGAGATGGTGCGTGAATATGGAATGATCGATTTGATGGAATTTGATGGTGAATGACACGTGTTTTGGATGATGAAATGGAATGAATGGATTATTAGTGGATGGATCCTTCTCTTGGAGTGTGCCCGAATCTTTTTTCCTACTGCCCTCACGTGCTTCTCCTTGCATTTATAAGTGTGGCCCCCCTTGTTATGCTCAAGTGTTAGAATATAATATAAAATCTGTCCATGCTTTTTATGCTCTGGCCATCTATGCAGCATGTTAATATCCTTACAACCATGCTCCCCTCATAAGGTTCTTCCTCATGTGTTTATTCATCCCATGCTTGGCTCTTCCTACAAACCAGAGTGTATATGTGCCAGATGAGGATGTGTAGGTTGAATGAAGTAAGCTACGTGGACAAACTCATGAAATTGGTGCTGCATGTGCTTGTTTAATCGTCCTCTGCCCTCATGCATCTCTCCCCACAAACTGTAGCTTCCTTACATAACTTCTCCTCCTCTAAACCCGTGGAATCATCTTTCTCCTGTATTCATGTAGCTTCTTATTCTGTTGCTTGTTAACCTTTGCTTCTTGCCTAACTTCTTCCTCTAAATATCCAAGCACGAAACTCCTTATCGAGCTCTTGTCCATTCGTCTTCCTCAGTGAAACAGAACCAAGCCTCCTTGCTGCCTTATGTGATTTCCAGCATGTGTGTTTCTCCTTTATTGTGATGCTTTAACCCATGGGTGTGTTTGTGCAGTTGAGAGCTACGTGGATTAGAGTGTGAGCTAGATGTATGCATGAAACTCGAGAAAAAGCTCGTGCCTTGTTGCTGTCTACATGGAGTTGCTGTGTGGGTAAAAACTAGACGTTTATTTGTATAAGGTGTTGATGCATTTGCGAGGGTGAATGTAAGGGAGCATGCTACGTGGAATGCTATGTGTTCCTGTTGATGTGCTGATGAAAAAGCCAAGTCATTGAGTTAATGAGAATGAGACCCGCTTTTTAATCCCTTTCATTGATCTGCACACTTGGAAAAGAAAAACAATTGAATTTGTGTCTAAGTACGAGGAAGGTGCACATGAAAATCCTTTTTTCTATATATATATATATATATATAATTTTTTAAATTTCATTGAAACAAATTCTTGACAAATATCCATTACTTTAAATTGTAAACATCTCATTTTCATTTTAAGATTTTAGCCCTTAATTCGATCATGTAACCTTTAATTTATCTCCAAATTTATTTTACTATTTTATTTTCATTTGCCCATTAAAAATCTACAAAAATAATAGACAATATTAAGAAAGAAAATTTACAAAATTATTTAAACAAATATATGCATGAAAATTGATAATTTTGCAATTGAATTCCTAAAATGCAGAAGATGGCAAATAAAATCAATTATCATCTAATAAAATGCAATAAGCCATATTCAATCATCAAAGTGCCTAAATTAGGAGGATTAATATATATATATATATATATAGCATTTATCAAATTCTCCCACACTTAAATCTTTGCACTCTTGGGTAAAACTCAAGATCCAAGGAAAGACTAATGAAATGGCAAGTGGACAATGAAAATGTAAAAGAGAGGTGTAAAAATCAAAAGGTAAAGAATGATCCCAACTCTTCAACATTTCAACAATTTAATTAACTTCACTTGCATCAAGAAAGCAAGTTCCATGGCAATTTTATTTGAAAAGAACAAATGAAAGTGCATAGCCTCTTACATAAATTAGTATTTGCTCTCAACTCTCAAATAGTTAAGGCAATGTGTATCACTCAAATTCCACCTATCAAAACCTCACTATCATAAGCTTGTCTAATTTCTAAATCTCTGCTATTTATGCCGAATGTAATGTACAAATCAAGAGGACTTTATTCAAAGTTGTAGTGGGGCTAGGAAATGAAATGAGTGGTTATAAAAAAATAAGAAAAAGCAAACAACAAATGGTTAACTTAGAACTTCAAAAGCAATCAATGGAAACTTATGATAGGGAAGAATGTGTTTCAAGGCCTTATTCCAACTAGTATAAGTAACTACAAACCCAACTTAAAATGCTTCTTTCTTTGATTTTTTTTGTAATTTCCATTCTTTTTTTCATTTACCTTTTTTTTTCTTTTGCTTCTTTCCTTTTTTTTCACTTTAAACATTTTCCTCAACCTTTAATGGCCTAAACGATGTAAAGCACATATCCACCTATCTTAATTAGATGCAATACTTGTTGATATCCATAAGGCATTTTCGAACAAGGTGGGATAATATATTTTTTTTCACTTTTCATGGCTATGGGCTCAATAAGAAAATAAACAAGGTCTAAAATGGCTAAACAATGGATAGAATGCATGTAATGGTTGGCTTTTTACCTAATTAGTTATAAAAGAAATGAATGCCTTATCATTTTCATTCATGCAAATACAAATGCGGTCTCAACAAAGAATTGAGACAAGTTCTAGAGTGAAAGTAATGATAGGTGAATACAAACTAGAAATATACAAATAAAGCTCAAATCCTCACCAGTTAATGGCTATCTAAATAATTCATTGAAATCAAATTCATTGCCATTTCACTTGAATCAAGACACAAGATACATTACTTATCATGTCATAGTGAATCCAAGCTATAATCATCTCAACTTGCAACTTTCACAAAAAATAAAAAAAAATAACACTATTTTTCAATTTTTTTTAAAAAAATTTTTACTTTTATTTTAATAAAACAAAGAAAAGATGAAATGGAATGGCTCTCCCCCTTTCACTTAAATATTGCATTGTCCTCAATGCCAGCAGAAAATCCAATCAACAATTAAATAACATAATATAAAGAGTGGAAAGGGAAGTGTACAACCGGATGAAATAGCATGAAGATTCCAAGGGTGGCTTAGATTTCCATGTAGCTGGCTAGCAATTTATTACCTACAAAACAAAAACAAAGCAAACAGTAATGCCAAAAAGAAAAGAAAACTACATCCTAAACTAGAAAGGATACTATAAAAGATCAACTAATTATATGTATCAAAAACCAAAATTAAAATAGCTTTATTTTTCCTTTGTTGAACAATTTTAAGTTTAACCACTTTGAAGCATTTTGATTGATCATTCAGTGATGATGCATAAACTTCCTCAACAATCAATAGTTTTAGAAAGTCAAATTCAGCATATTCGAAGCAGTAAAAGAAGAACAATCAAATTTAGTATGTTTAAATCTAAAGAAAGAGAATCTAAAATCAACTTTATGAACATTAAACACTAGACTCTCTAAATATCTATCAATGCTAATAAAATCAATTGGGCTTTCATCAGTAAGAGTCACTGCATCAATTGAAAAATTCATCTGTAACTTCTCATAGTCTTTCAAGTTGAAATCCTTCAAGGTATCTAGCAAGTGCTTCATTTCAACTGGGCAAGTCTGTGGCTCGTTGGAAACTAGCTCACTAACTTCATGATCCTGTTTAGAAATCTCAGTAAGAGAAATAATATCCTTCCTGACTAAAGAGACATTAGTAGACTCACAAGATTCTAGACAATGATTAACAGTAAAATCAAGTCTTTCACTAGTGTCAACAACAGCATAAGGATTAATAGGATTTTCAATAACAACACTATCTCTATGCATGCTCTCATCAATACTAGTATGATCAAAAGAATCAATCTCATCAACAGTTTCAGTGCAAACATAAGGATCTATAGACTTAACAAAATCATTAGACCTCAGAAACTCATCTATCTCAATACATACAGGACGTGTATGCATATCATCATATAAGCATTTCAAAGTAGAGTCTGATTCATCAATAATAAGCTGTTTAACAATTGTACCATCTATATTCTCATACATACTACATCCACTAATTCATTAGTCATATTATCATATATTAAGCCACCCCTACACTTATCTACTACCTTAGACTCAATAGGATTATCATCAACTGGTTCAAAAATGAATTCATCACTATAGTTACAGCTAGGGGTAAAAAAATCAAGTGCATTAGTACACAAGGACTCACTAACATCAACACATGTATCATTCTTTCTCAATGCATTACCACAATCGATTATGTCAGAGGATTCAATAACAATTTCTTCATCTACATCATCATCCTCAAGTAATTCAGAAGCAACATCATCACATGCATTAGTATTCATAATGCTATCATGTATACTAGAGTCAGTCTCAATAAAATGCAATGTATTAGAAGATAGAAGCATATTATCCAATGAATAAGACTCTTCTTCCCTTAAACATTCTCTTTTGATTTGCTCTTCTTTCAATTCAATAGCACTTGAGGTGGGTTGATTCATTTGAACCCTTGAATTCTTCATGATGTTATCCATCATCTATTGGTTTTAAAGTTGCAACTGTTCATTCTCTCACTAGAGTTAAAGATTGAAGGCTTATAGTTACTGCCTCATCCTTTCTTCCCAACTTGGTTCCCAATGAGGCTCTTGTTGCATATATTCTTCATAATAGTTGTAGGAATAATGGTTTAGTTCTTGCATATGGAAATTGTGGTATGGCTCAATATAACTGGGGTGAACCTCATAATGATGGTGGTATGTTTGATAGCATAGTTGTTGGTATTGTTGTGCTTGTCTTCGTTACTTAAGTATGCCATGAAGCATTGATATAGCTTTATCCATTTTCTGAAGAACCCTATCATTTAAACAAGAATCAAAGACACCTTGATTAGACATGTAATATGGATCCATTTAAAGCAAAGAAAATGAGAAGCATAATTAAATTTAGTACAAAACAAATCATTAACAAACTGTAACTAAAATTAATTCTAAATCAAGAAAACTAAAATCAAATGAAGCTAACAACTATCGAATAATAAAAAACACTCTAAAATAGAAGACAATCATACAAAATAAACTCACAAAAAATAAAGAAAATAAATCTAGAAAAATTGAAAAAATCTTAAAAAATTTAAAAAAAATTAGAAAAAGTGCCTTAAACATTAGAATTTGGGCTAAAAATGGTACAACAAATAGTTATGTTATTACTTTTTTTCAAAACACCTAAAAACCTTGGAAAACAAAGTTTGAGAATTTTCTGGGCACGTCAAACAAAAATTCTAGCGAGCAGAGCACTTGTTACACAACACCGAAATGTCCAAAAACCAAGCTTAAAACAGAACAAAAGCCAAACAAAAACAGAGCAAAAATAGAGCTAAAACACTTAGAAAACCTTTTCAAACAATTAAGAATCTAATTTGCCAAATTTTGAATGATCATGTCGTTCAACCTTAAAACAAACTTTGTTAGATTACAATATAAGGTGCAACCTAAATCGTCTCCCCTGGAAATAAATTTCAAGGTTTAATTGAATTTTTTGATTGCAAGAGGATTCTAGAACTACCTAATTTAAGGGGAGTTTTATCTAATTAACTACCTACAATGAAATTGAATTAAAGTTTCTAATTACTACCTAAATACATGAATTAAGAAGTGAATGATAGACATGTGACTAGCTGTGGATTCATCCCTTAGTATCCACTATCCTCATCCTAATTCAATTGTTAATGTTTTGGTCTAAGAGTTTCTAATTGTGTTTATGGCAATGCATCTTAAGTTACCATGCAAGATTCAAGAGATTAACAAATTAATGTTTAATTGAAACCTTTATCCTACATTGAATCATTAACTCTTGTCATTAAGATCAATGAACACTTAAATTTGAGTAATTAATCAATCAATTAACTTCTTAATTGATACCCTAGGATGTTCAATTAACTAATTAAACTCCAAGGAATCTCTAAATCAAACAATTAAGCACACAATTTCACTCGTGCATTTCATCAAACACCTTGACTTCATACATGGGAGATTAAGGAAAATAAAAAATTCAGTACTTAATTCAATCCATTAATTATCAAATAGTCTCCTAATTAGTATCTAACCAGCCATTAATTATAAAGTATACTAATCTCAGTCAATTACAAGCTCAACCAAGCAAATAAAATAACAAAAATTAATGTAGAAAGAGAGAAAATAAAATAGGAATCTTAGCCAAAATCTTTTGATTATCTTTATGGATTCAAGCTTCTCCAAGGTCTTCTTTCTAGTTAGCCACAATTATAGATTTAGTGCTTCATGGAGGTGGAAGGAGATGGAGGAAAATGGAATAGAGGTAGCTATAGATGAAGGTGAATGAAGAGTGAATGCAAATAGGTTCATGGATGATGGATTGCTCTCCCTTTGCTCGAGTTAATTAATGACGTGCTCCTCACATGCTTTTTCACGTGCCTTTCATTTACTCCCTCACGTGTTTTGGATAGTGGAATGAATGGATGAGATGGTGTATGAATATGGAATGATAGATTGGATGGAATCTGATGGTGAATGACACGCGTTTTGGATGATGAAATGGAATGAATGGATTATTAGAGGATGGATCCCTCTCCTGGAGTATGCTCGAATCTTTTTTCCTACTGCCCTTATATGCTTCTCCTTGTGTTTATAAGTATAGGCCCCTTGTTATGCTCAAGTGTTAGAATATAATATAAAATCTGTCCATGCTTTTTATGCTCTGGCCATTTATGTAGCATGTTAATATCCTTACAACCATGCTCCCCTCATAAGGTTTTTCCTCATGTGTTTATTCATCCCATGTTTAGCTCTTCCTACAAACCAGAATGTATAACGTGTGCCAGATGAGGATGTGTGGGTTAAACGAAGCAAGCTATGTGGACAAACTCATGAAATTGGTACTGCATGTGCTTGTTCAATCGTCCTCTGCCTCATGCATTTCTCCCTATAAATCGTAGGTTCCTCACATAACTTCTCTTCCTCTAAACCCGTGGAATCATCTTTCTCCTATGTTCACATAGCTTCTTATTCTTTTACGTGCTACCCCCTTCTTCTCGCGTAACTTCTTCCTTTAAATATCCAAGTACGAAACTCCTCGTCAAGCTCTTGTCCATACGTCTTCCTCAGTGAAATAGAACCAAGCCTCTTTGCTACCTTATGTGATTCTAGCATGTGTGTTTCTCCTTTACTGTGATGCTTTAACGTATAGGTGTGTTTGTGCAGTTGAGAGCTACGTGGATTAGAGTGTGAGTTGGATGTATGCATGAAACTTGAGAGAAAGGTTGTGCCTTGTTGCTATCTACATGGAGTTGTTGTGTGGGTAAAAACTAGATGTGTATGTGTATAAGGTGTTGGAAACATAAGTGTGTGTGTGTTAAAAGAAAAGAAGTCCCACATTGACTAAACCAAAGAGGGCCTTAGTGTATAAATACTAAGGTGTGTTGGTGAGCTTGTAAAAGAGTCAAGAGAGGAGATGGGCTCGCGCACTTACAACGACGACCCAAAACAGTTGTAATCTATTGGTTTACCCCCTGCGCGTGAGATAAATGCGATGTTGGGCACTTTTTCCTGAAAATTATTTTGAAAGATTACAAAATAATTTATTCAAAATAGCTTACCAAAAAAGTGTTACTTTTGAGCAGTTTCGAATTTGAAAGGTTTGCTTTCTGGAACGCTGGAGTTTTTTTTTTCCGTTAAAATTCATTCTTTGACCAATTTATTTTTCTTCATTTCATTGTCCATTGAAACGATAAGAAATAGATTTCATCAAATAGATTTATCTTCAAATGTTTAAAAATAGTCTCATGAAAACATTTTATTACTGGCCAACATTCAAAAATAGATTTGGTTTGATTGCCTTATCTTCCAACGTCCAGAAACCGAAAATCATTACTATTATGAGGAATGAATTTGTTACCTAACGTTCAGTGTTCTGGAGCCTATAAATACCAAGCTCTAGAATTGGACAATTCGCATCAAGCTCACGGACACTCTTCAGAGCTTCTCCTTTCTTCCTCTTGGCTCTCTTGAGCTTCTCTTTGTCTCCCTTCTGCTATTCTGCTGCCTTGCTCTGGCAAGAAGAGTCTATTTAATCCTGGGGAGTGGCTGACTTATGGCAGAATAACTCTTAAGGACAGTGTCCTTAGGCACGACTCGGATTGATTTTTTTTTTTTCTAACGAATTTTCTTATAGCCAACAATCTTGAGAGTTAAAATATGGCGTCACACATTGGTGGTCCTAATCCTAATTCGGTTGGAGCTAATCCTGCTGATCAAGTTAACATTGCGGTTGCAAGTTCAGGTGGTTCTGGAGGCTATATTCCTATTACTGTTCCTACCATGCCAATGCCTAAACCATTTTTGGACATATCCAAAATTGAGGTGTTTGATGGGAAGAATTTTAAAAGATGGCAGGAGCGAATCTTTTCTATCCTAGACATGCTTAGAGTTGTAATAGCGTTAACTCAATCTTAACCTGCTCTCGATGCTGATCAACACCAGAAAAATAACTTGGGAATATGCCAATAAAGTCTGTAGATACACAATTATTAGTACTTTATCTAACAATCTATTCGATGTGTATTGTGTCTACAAGGAAGCAAACACAATTTGGGACTTGCTGATAGCTAAGTATACTATTGAGGATGCTGGTAAACAGAAGTTTATTATTGGAAACTTCTACAAGTGGGAGATGACCGAGGATAAGGACATCAAGGTGCAAATCAATGAGTACCATAAGCTGCTGGAAGAACTGCGTGCAGAAAAAATCAACCTCCCTGATGAATTCATTGTTGGGATACTGATTGAGAAGCTGCCAGAATTATGAAATGACTACAAATAGTAGCTGAAACATAAATAAAAGCAACTATCTTTGTCAGACCTCATCACTTACATCATCATCGAGGATACCAACTGGAGGGAAATTTGAGCTATAAAAGGAAAAGAGTTGGCTTCCAAAGCAAACCTGGTGGAGACAAAGCCTCACAATAAGATGTATGGTTCTACATCTAAGAATGATTCTAAGAAAAAACTTGATTACAAACCTAAAGATTCTAACCCCAAGTTCAACAAGAAAGGCAATTATTTTGTCTGTGGAAAACCAGGCCATCATACTGCTCAGTGTAGGAAGAGAGCTAAAGGTGATAATCTTCCTAAGCCAAGTGCAAATTTGGTTCAAGGAGATGATGGTGATGATGATGACATCATTGCTGCGGTTGTTTCTCAATCTCTCATTATCTTTGATGTGAAGAAATGGGTAGTAGACTCTGATGCTACCAGGCACATCTATGCTAACAAAGAGATGTTTACCTCCTATAATCTTGCTAAGGAAGGGGAAGATTATGTTTACCTTGTTGATTCTCGAACTGCCAAAGTTCTTAAGAAAGGAAAGGTTGAACTCAAGCTCACATCCAGAAAGACCTTGTCCCTCACTAATGTTCTTCATGTGCCTGATGTTAGAGCGAACTTAGTGTCTGTAGCTCTTTTTGGAAAAGCTGGGGTTAAGGTGTCATTTGAATCTGCTAAGATTGTAGTGACAAAGAATAATGTGTTTGTTTAGAAGGGTTATTGTAATCAGGGCTGTTTGTTCTTAATGTTGAAATGAATGAGAATGTATTATCTTCTGCTTATTTAAATGTGTTTATGATTGATTCTTTTAATTTATGGCATGTATATTTAGGACATGTTAGTAAACAATATTTAAAGAAAATGCGTAAACTTGATTTAATCAATGTGACTAAAATTTTTTTAAAAAAATAAATGTGAAATTTTTGCTGAGGCTAAATTAACCAAAAAGTCTCATTTTTCTACTTAAAGAGAGACTGAATTACTTTCTTTAATACACACTGATTTGAGTGATTTAAAACAAACTATGACAAGAGGTGGAAAAAGATATTTTGTAACATTTATTGATGATTTTTCAAGATATACTAAAGTGTATTTGTTAAGAAATAAAGATGAAGCTTTTGATAAATTTATTTTTTACAAGGCAGAGGTTGAAAACTAATTAAATAGAAAAATTAAAAGAGTTAGGTCGGATAGAGGAGGATAATTTGTTTTATTTAATGACTTTTGTTAAAAAGAGGGAATTATTCATGAAGTAACTCCTCCCTATTCACCTGAATCCAATGGTGTTGTTGAAAGGAAAAATAGAACTTTAAAAGAGATGATGAATGCTTTACTTGTAAGTTCATCTGTACCAGATAACTTATGGGGTGAAGCTTTATTATCTGCTTGTTTTTTACAAAATAGAATTTCTTACAGAAAGTTAAACAAGACACCATATGAATTGTGGAAAGGCTTTATACCAAACTTAAAATATTTAAAAGTGTGGGGGTGTCTTGCAAAAGTTTTATTACCTGAATCTAAAAAGAGAAAGATTGGTTCTAAAACCTCTGATTGTATGTTTATTGGTTATGCTGAACAAAGTGCTGTTTACAAAATTTTGGTTTTAAAAAGTGATATTTTAGATCACAATACTATTATTGAGACTAAAGATGCAGAATTTTTTGAGAACATTTTTCTTTTAATGGTTCAGCATACTTCTCAAAGAGTTGAGAATTCACCTATTTTTCATGAACATAACTTGAATGAGAATTTGGTTGAAAGTTTAAGGAGAAGTCAGAGACGAAGAAAAGAAACTTCTTTTGGAGATGATTTTTATACTTATTTAGTTCAAGAAGAACCCTCAAATTTCTATGAAGCTATTTCTTCTCCTGACGCTAAATTTCGGAAAGAGGCAATTAAAGTAGAAATTGAGTCTCTTAACTAAAACAAAACATGGATTTTAGTAGACTTGCCACCAGGAGCAAAATCTATTAGGTGTAAATGGGTGTTCCCAAAGAAGTATAATCCTGATAGATCTATTAATAAATATAAAGCAAGACTGGTAGCCAAAGGTTTTTCACAAAAATAAAATATTGATTACTTTGATACTTTTTCTTCTGTTACAAGGATTTCTTCAATAAGAATTTTGATTACTTTGGCTTCAGCTGATAAGCTTTATATTCATTCATGGATGTTAAAACAGTTTTTCTAAATGGTGATTTAGAAGAAGAGATTTATATGAAACAACTTGAAGGGTGTGTTGTTCCTAGGCAAGAAAACAAAGTGTGTAGACTTGTTAAATCTTTGTATGGTTTAAAACAAGCACCTAAACAATGGCATAAGAAACTTGATCAAGTCTTGTTAAATAATGGCTTTTCTACTGTTGAAGTGGAAAGATGTGTTTACACAAAAATAATAAATAATGAGTGTGCGATTACCTGTTTATATATGGATGACATGCTTATTTTTGATACTAGCCTGGATGTAGTGGAAGAAACTAAATGCTTCTTAGCTTTAAATTTTGATATGAAAGATATGGGTGAAGCAAAAGTAATTTTAGGTATTAAAATCATAAGGAATGAAAATGGTATTTTATTATCTCAAGAACATTATATTGAAAAAATTTTTAAAAAATTTGGACATTTTGATAAAACTCCTCTAAGTACTCCTTATGATTGTAGCACAAAATTAGCAAAATATAAAGGTGATCTAGTGGCTCAATCTATATATGCACAGATTATTAGGAGTCTGTTGCGTTTGATAGATTTTACTAGGCTGGATATTGCATATGCTATTTGTAGATTGAGTAGATATATCCACTGTCCAGGTGATGACCATTGGTCAGCTCTTGTCAGAGTTATGAGATATTTGAGAGGTACCATGAATTATGGTATATTTTATAATGGATTTCCTGCTATATTAGAAGGATACAGTGATGCCAACTGGATCTCAGATTCATATGAGATCAAATCCACTAGTGGTTACATATTCACCCTTAGTGGTGGTGCAGTAACTTGGAGATCAGCCAAGCAAAATATATTAACAAAATCCTTAAGGGATTCTGAGTGGTTGAAAAACTTCTTAGTAGATATTTTGTTAGGTGGAAAACCAACACCTTCGGTATCTTTACATTGTGATAGCCAATCCACTATAGCTACAGTTAAAAATAAAGTCTTCAATGGCAAGAGTAGACATATTTGATTGAGGCATAATATTATAAGGCAGCTGTTGAAAAATGATGTAATCTCAATCGATTATGTGAGATCAGAAGTGAATTTGGCGGATCCACTAATAAAACCCCTGGGGAAGAAACAAGTTATTGAAACATCGAGAGGAATGGGACTTAAGCCAACTTGAAATTAATAGTGATGGTAACCCAACTTCTGTGATTGGAGATCCCATGAAGGAGGTTCATATAGGTAAGAATAAGTCATATGTTAATTCTGCTAGCACTAAAATTGTTGTCCCTTCCTATGGTTTGAGAAAGTGCTAGAATGCATTGTTAGAGAGGCTGAGCAAAGCTCTTAATGATTTCATATTCCGAATGGATGGTGTGTTCATTGCAGATACACTTGATGAAATTACCTGAATGAATGTGAAGTGGGGCCGCTTCTATGAGATCGTCACAAAGTCTCTAGAGCATTCATCGAATACTAGGCACGCGCACGGTCGTTTAAAGCACAAAATTGCTATTAACAGCAGAAACTATAAGGGTATAGTCTGACTAATAAAGCCTCTAATACACAACAAAGATCTGTTGGTTCATAGAAACATACGTTTCACTGACATTTCTATGTACTAAGAATTGTTGGTCTAGGTCTGGTTTGTAGTCGAAAGACACCAGATTCAAAACGTTTATACTCATAACAAAGCTCAGATAGTAATGATCTTTTTAACACACATGTGGGGGATTGTTGGAAACATAAGTGTGTGTGTGGCTTATGTGTGTATGTTAAAAGAAAAGAAGTCCCACATTGACTATACCAAAGAGGACCTTAGTGTATAAATACTAAGGTGTGTTGGTGGGCTTATAAAAGAGTCAAGAGAGGAGATGGGCTTGCGCGCTCACAATGACAGCCCAAAATAGTTGTAATCTGTTTGTTTACCCCCTGCATGTGAGATAAATGCGATGTTGGGCACTTTTTACTGAAAATTATTTTGAAAGATCACAAAATAATTTATACAAAATAGCTTATCAGAAAAGTGTTACTTTTGAGCAGTTTCAGATTTGAAAGGTTTGCTCTCTGGAATGTTGGAGGTTTTTTTTTTCTATTAAAATTCATTCTTTGACCAATTTATTTTCCTTCATTTCATTGTCCATTGAAACGATCAAAAATGGATTTCATCAAATAGATTTACCTTCAAACGTTCAAAAATAGTCTCATGAAAATGTTTTATTGCTGGCCAACGTTCAGAAGAAAATTTGGTTTGATTGCCTTGTCTTCCAACGTCCAGAAATCAAAAATCCTTACTATTATAAGGAATGAATTTGTTGCCCAACGTTAAGTGTTCTGGAGCCTATAAATACCAAGCTCTAGAATTAGACAATTCGCATCAAGCTCACAGACACTTTTTGGAGCTTCTCCCTTCTTCCTCTCGGCTCTCCTAAGCTTCTCTTTATCTCCCTTCTGTTGTTCTAGTGCCTTGCTTTGGCAAGAAGAGTCCGTTTAATCCTGAGGAGTTGCCGACTTATGGCAAAATAACTCTCAAGGATAGTGTCTTTGGGCACAACTCGGATTGATTTTTTTTTACTAACGAATTTTCTTGTAGCCAACATAAGATGTTGATGCATCTGCGAAGGTGAATGTAAGGGAGCATGCTACATCGAATGCTACATGTTCCTGTTGATGTGCTGATGAAAAAGCCACGTCATTGAGTTAATGAGAATAAAACCCTCCTTTTAACCCCTTTCACTGATCTACACACTTGGAAAAGAAAAACAATTGAATTTGTGTCTAAGTATTAAGAAGGTGCACATGAAAATCCTTTTTTCTATTTATATATATATGTAATTTTTTAAATTTCATTGAAACAAATTCTGGACAAATATCCATTACTTTAAATTATAAACATGTAATTTTTATTTTAAGATTTCAGCCATTAATTCGATCATGTAACCTTTAATTCATCTCCAAATTTATTTTTACCATTTTATTTTCATTTGCCCATTATTGCAATTAAATTCCTAAAATGCAGAAAATGGCCAATAAAATCAATTATCATCTAATAAAATGCAATATGCCATATTCAATCATCAAAGTGCCTAAATTAAAAGGATTAATATATATAAAAATAGCATTCATTAGTACACTATTCACATCTCTCTTTGCATGTGTTTTTTTTTTGTTTAGGCATTTTGGGTTCAGAATCGCATTTTTGTAAATATTGTTCTTCTTCGCTATTGCAAGGATAAACTTGCTATAGTGAGTATGAACATAATTTGTAGAATTCAAATGTTTGTTCCCTTACACTGTTTAACTTGTTTTGTTTCATTTCCTCGTCTTTGAAAAAGTTTGTTTACTCTCGTTTTACCTCTGACTAACTCATTTTGACATAAGAATCTCTTTAGGTTTCCTTGTCCTTGCCCAAAATATGATGCCTTTTCATTTGATTTACTTTCCTTTGGTTTTAACCTATTAATGATTGGGTTGTTAATTACATATCATTCATCGATTCATTATTTTGCTGAGGATGCATGTTTATCTTCTTTGTGCCTAACTATTATTACATTGATTTTTATATCATTTTTGTAGACCTCATGGCACCCAAGAAACAAGACAAGACAGCAAAGGCCTCTACCTTTAAACAGAAGAAAAAGAGCTATGACATGGATTAGTTTGCATATGCAAGAGCTGAATTTTGTTTTGATCAGAGGTTTTCATACTAAGGTCTAACTGAAGATAGGTACTATGAGCCTCATCCACTTGACCTCACTTTTGACGATTTTGAGTGGCATCATCTCTGTGGCTTTACTAAGCAACCTATGCATCATATACCTATGATGATTCAAGAATTTTATGCTATGTTTGAAGAAACTGAAGAAGATGAAGATGAGTATTATTGCAAGAATGCATGGGTATGAATTAATAAGAAAGTCATTTATGACTTTTATGAGTTGCCTAATGTGGAGCATTGTGCCTTTATGGCCTATATGGATGATCAGCAGACTATTCCTTGGGAGGATGATGAAGTTACAATTGCCAATGAGGGTCATGCTCAATTGACCAGTAAAGTCTATACCACAGCTCAGTTGAATAAACTTGCTTGCTATTGGCTACAATTCATTTGTAGCAACATTCTCACTAGCTCTCCTAGTTCGAATATGACTCAAAAGAAAGCCTTTCTCACATATTGCTTTATGACAAGAAAGAGGGTGAATATCCCACGCCTTATGATTTTGAAATTTAAACAAGTCACACATTCTGAGAGGGATAGTTTGGCAAACCCCCATATGTTTATTGAGTTACTTTAAATGGAGGGTAGTTGGGTGTCCAAAAATGATGCCCAATTCAAACTTAAGGGAGCTTTTAAGTATGCCAATATGAGGGATGAGTCGAGGAGGCCTAAAAGAGTACCATAACCATAACAACAGCATATACCTCCCTCCTTATAAGAGTAGGCACTTGAGCCCATGGTTCATGATGCACCACCTCAAATAGATGTTAGAGAGTTTAAAGGCTGGGTGAGAGAGTCCTTTGAATGATTGGAGGGTCATGTGCTCTCTATCCAGGAGTACCTATGGATGTTAGTGAATTATCTAATCCTGAACCTTCCACCACCACCTCCACCAGTGCCTTAGTCGTCTATCATCATCTTTCCATAAGATCCAGCTTCTTAGGACATGTCAGGATCATCTGAGCCTTAATGCTCCACTTTCTAATTGCTTTTTTTTGGATAACTATATATGAATGACTGTACCCATTACTCTTTCTATCTTTATTGAATATATTTGACCTCCACTCATTCTCTATTCTTAGTCTTCTGTTTATTTCTTTTTGATAGCTATAGGTCTTGCCAAAGTCTCTCTCTCTTCTTAGGTCTTTTTGTTAAGGGAGTCTCTCTTTCTCTTTCTCTCTCTCTCTTTTATTTCTGTCTTTCTTTTATCTATTATCTCTTTCCTTAACATTGAGGACAATGTTAATTCTAAGTGTGGTGGAGTTATAGGGGGATAAATTTTGTGACATTTTTGAGTTAGTATGTGAGCCTCTTTTTGATAATTAGTATATTATTTACTTAGTACTAATTAAAAAAATTTAGAGAAAAGATTATTAGGATATATAGTTAAACATAATGTCTCCACATGTTTGACCAATTAATTTATATCTAGTTCTTCCCTTGCAATTAATGAAAGTGAGATGAGGAATTGGGAGGTTGTATAAACTTGAATCGAATCTTTTTTTTTTAATTAATGCAATTTTTTGCTTTCCCATAATTGAAACACTTATTCAATTAGATGGTAATTGTAGTACTTTAGTTCTTTTTTGTAATCTCAGTATTCTTTCTTTGGTGAATCCAATTTATTTACTTATGAATGGATATCTAATTGTTATTTAAAAGAGAAATGATTTGGTTATATAGTATATTTGTACAGTTAATAGAAAAAAAAAAGTCTACTCTAATGGTTGAAATTGTTTAGTAACCAGGGGTTTGCACCAATAAGTATAAACTTTTGCATAAAATAGTGGTGGAGACTAAGAGTATGCAAAAAGCACTCTGAATCTATTCCCTTAGTCTAAGTAATTGGGTGGCTTTATCATCAATGTTGTTATTCGCGTAAAAGGGATTAGGAGAAATGAGTAGGAGAAGATCTTTATAAAAAAGAAGAAAAAGAAATAGTAATTGCATTGTAGCTAACATATTGTTGGCTAATAAAACTAATGATCTTTCTTAAGTAGCTTTGATAATTGAAGTTGGAGTAGATAATTGGAATTACTCTTTAAACTATAATGTGGTTATTGATAAGATCCCTCGATTACTTTAAGAACCATCTATTGAACCCCACACACACTAGAGACATAAAAGAGGGATTATTATAATTACATTAATTGTTGAATTCAATTTGATTTTAGTTAATCTCCTGATTTTGACTTTGGTAATAATCTAAGTGTGGGGGAATTCTTTTTTATCTTGATTGATTGGATCTAAATTGTGGAAAGTAGGTATGTAGTAGTTATTTTATTTGTCACTGAGCATTACTTGGGGACAAGCAATAGTCAAGTGTGGAGGAGTTTGTTGACTCCTAATTTTGGTATTATTTAGTATATTTTATGGTGGAATAGGGAGTCATTTGGTTATTTTTCTTACAAATTTTGTATTTTATTAAGGATTCTTTTTAATTAGTATAAATAAACAAAATATAGCTTTGATAGTAATTTTAGCAGCCTTTTATTTCATTTCATTTTGGTCTTAATCTCAGGAGAGGGACAGAGAACTGCTAAAAGGGAATAAAGAAAAGGAGAAGGCTGGAAAATCAATAGCAAGTCGTCTAATTACCCTCACTATAGCGAGGATACTAATTTGCTATAGCAAATATGTGGCTCTTACAAAATATAAAGAACTTTATAGGAATAGCGCAAGCCATAGCGAGAAGATGAGGAATTTGGAATAGATAAGCTCTCACAATAGCAAGAGATATTTTTTGCTATGGTGAGGCTCGTATACTGAAACACACGACTTGGATTCTTGAGTTTGAAACTTATAAGGCAGCTATAGTAAAGGGATCTGAGCTTTTTAGGAGAGACTCTAAGGGGGAACACACAAGGGAGCTAGGATTTAAAGACAAGAAGTTTAGATTGAAGATTAGAGGCCAAATAAACACTTCATCACTAAGTTTTCTGACCTTCTACTTTTCTTCTTCTATGGATTTTTATTTTGTTAAATCTTTTGTTTGGTTGGTACTATTTAAAGTCATGTATGGCTAGATTTTGTGGATCCTAGGTTTTCATGAACCTATTGCTATGGAATTGAGATTTTGTAGAGTTAAATTAGTTTGATTTTGAATTAGAGTGCTTAATCTATTTTATATTGTTCATTTAAGAGTTTGGCCACCTCTTTTATGAATTATGGGGTTTAAGATTAGCTCTTGAGATAGGAAAATCTTAATAGACCATAGGGTTAAGTAACCTAGGATTTGATTGAACTAATTTGTTCTTAAGTATAGAGATATAACTAAGGAGCTTGAGTAGTTTAAAAGGATTGAGCATAAGCCTTGAATTTGATGTAGTCTTTTTTCATGTGCCTCTTCTTTTTGTAGAAGAAACATATGGATTCCTTCCTTATGTCAATTTAAATGGGTGCCTTGTCTTTTCCTTTTGGTTTAACTTGTTTTTTTTATTCTTTTCTTGCATAGCCACATATGCATTTTCTCTCATCTCTACAATGAGCCTTTCCTCTTCCTAAACACACATGTTTAAGAGTTCACTAATGGACCATTTCTCCTTATGCATTTTGTAGGAGATCTTAAAAGGCCTATAGTAATGTGGCAAAGAATTCATGATGTAGTGCACGAAGAAACACTTGGATATCTCAACTTGAGTGTTTTCAATTGAACCACTATATCCCTCATTTGTATGATGTGTTCTCACACACCTCTTATACCAGTGAGCCCCAGAGATGATAATCTTGTCATTATGATGCTTGCCGAAGCCTTGTCTGAGGACTCAAACTATTCATCAATAACCTTGAGGAAGCTTTGAATGTTTTGATGCTCTCTAATAGATTCATGAACACTCGTAGATATTTTAGCTTTGATATACATCAAACTAAGGGGATTTGATTGCTCCTAGCATTCGTAAAGAGTTATTGCAGATTCACTACTAGTGTTTGTGGGTTTAAGAAGTTCATTTTTTCTAATTGCATTATCAATGTCCATCCATCTTATTGGAAAAGAATTTTCTTCTTCTAAATCTTATAATCATTACTAGTTAATGCAGGAACTTGAAAGTCAGAGATATTCAAAAGTTGAAAAGTTACACAAAATTTACATGTTATGTTAATAATTTGAGGCAATTAAACATTTCATATGACATATCTTCTGATGCAGAACATGTCTTTCAAATCATGATTCTAGCAACAAATAAAATTACCTGTGGACTTAGTTTTATTCAATTAGGCTCATGTACAAAATAGTGAAACTAACAAATTATATCTCCTATCTTAATTCCTGTAGCAAATTAAGGCAAAGAAAAATTCAATATCCTACCCTAACTAAACATATAAAATATTATAACATTCCTATGAGATAATAATTATTATATTAAATATAATTAACTACAATTTCATGTAATTTGACCTTCATATGATTATAATGCATGATATATAATTTTAGAATAATTAGAGGTGCTATGTCTAAACTTTAATTAAACCAAAATTATGCAAATCACATGACATCTTAATCTTAACTAAATGTTTGCACATGACCAAACATTAATGCATAAACAAGTTTAACATAATGAGAATTAAACAATTAATTAATTAATTGATTTGAGAGTAAATATGATAGAGTAAATATGACTAACTAATTAACTAAAAATTCTCCTAATTAATCCAAATGTGCAAAAATAAAATCCAAAAAATAATTTGTAAATACTAGGCATAAATTAAATGGCCCCATAAGTTATATAAAAGTTTTGGACAAAAGTTTCACAAATATTGTCCAAAATTAAAACTTAAATTGCCCAAAATTCAAGTTGCCAAAAAATAGAACTCAAATGGCATAAAATAATTTTAGACAAAAAATGGACAATAAAATAAATAATTTCCAATTTTGAATTAAAATATTAATCCAAAAATGTTTAAAATAAATTCTAATATTGCCTGTGAACGAAATTCATATAGGTTAATAATCCATAATGCCAACATAAGTCTAAATTAACTAATTTGGCCCATTAATATTTTGTTATCCAAATTTACAAAAGGCATGTTTAAAAGACAAATGCACCAAGCCCAGGACGGATGGCCCATTAAATATTATTTAAAACGAAGCCCGTAAAATAGACAATGATATATATATATATATATATACATATATTAAATAATGCAAATATTAGCAACAGCACAATTGGCAAAGCTTTACGCCAAGGCCAATAGGACTCGAGTTTGAATCCCACCTTGATGCCATTACAGACTCGGTTACGACCCAGTTTGGATTTGAACAAAAACCCACTGATTTCTTGCGTTTTTGGCCACTTTTTAGGTGCTTCCAAAGGCTAACACCATTAGGATTTCATGGGCAATGTTTTTCTAATCTCAACATGAAAACATAGCACATAGAAAGCAACCTGAATTTTAACCAAAAAAACTGAATTTTTCAATTTCAGAAACAGCAAGATAGAGGCTCCAACAGTGCTTTGATACCAACTAAAGGCTTAATATGGATATGAAAACACACTATGATATCCACATGAAATGAAGTGTGGAATAAAACTAACCTCCAGCCATTGCCTTTCCTGAAGTTTTGAAATTTGAATTTTATGCCCTTTTGGGAGCTCTTAGTTTTGCACTCAATAATGGTGTATTTTTTTGGGCATTCAAAAAAATTGCGTGCATAACAGAGCCAGGGACCTCAAAATATTTATATCAAAATTTCAACCCTCTTCCCATCAAAGAATTCCTGAAGTCGCGGGACGTGAATGGAATATGCTATGTAATGGTTGGAGTTCAAAAATCACAGACCAACTTCATGTGAACATTGACAATAGACAGAACGTTACTACAACATTCACTAGAACGTGCCAACATTCACCTAAACGTGCAACACGAGGACGAAACGCAGACTGAAGATGGTGTTCAATGGAGGAAGTTTCAAGCACGAAGGTGTTCGATGGAGGGCGAGATTGTCAGAAATATTTGCTTTCCATTGATTAAGAGCTGATTTCTTGATGTGAGGAGAGGAGACCAGATTCTGAGAAACTCAGGATTGTCCAAAGCCATGGCATTTGGCTTCCTGCACACCAAATGGCTTAATTTATTGATTCCCTCTCCTTTGGTATTCTATCTTTTCCTTTACTGCATACCAAACGTGGCCTACTCTAAAACTCAAAAGTTGAAACCTGAAGATTTACCAACCACTGGAGAAAAAGAAATCAAGCTGAAGAAGAATGGAGGATGTACCAGAACGAAGAAGCAGATTATGGATCTTCTTCTTCTTCTTGAGAGTTGGGTGAAATTGCCACTTAGTTACCTTAAAACATAATACTGAGCGCTGGAAAGAACAGAGATGCTCATAGGGAAGAAGAAATTGTACACAATATATTGGATTTCTTTGCATGGCTTCAGTTTTGTATGTTCACGGTTTGTAATAAAGATACTTACAGACGACTCCAGCTAATAGAGCCATTCATTATGAAGTCAAATTGATTTCGTTAAGGTTGGTTACTCCTATTCGTAGATACAAGTAAATCAGTTTTCAGATGGGGTAAGTATCCCTACAGGAAAGAATAAATATTCCAGGTACATATATCAAATAATATCTGTGGTATAGATATAGATATATATATATATATATTCTTATTTAATTTTTGTTGGTTTATAAATCGTTTCATTTTACCGTTTTTTATAAATGCTAACTGATCTTTCCAAAAATTTAGAATGATACTCTAAATCAAAATGTATTTATATGTTGCAAAAGATTGTCGGTTATTTTGATGTCACTAAGTGTTTTCAGCATTCTGTTATCAATTGTATCCACATTATGGTTTATGTTTTTCTTTTGGCCAAACAGTATGGTTTAGGTTGGAAACAGTAAGACAACTAGCAAACTTCTTAAGAGATCAGGAAGGCAAAGAGTTCATGCTTTAGATGTTATAGATGGTAATACTAATTTATTCATGCTGGAATCGCCTGCGTTTTTTTTTTTCAAAACTTCTGTTTATGTTTTCATGGCATTGAGCTAGTTTCTGCAATTATTTGGGTTCATGTCTTTTACCGCTTCAGATCCGGTCATGAAGCCCTGGGATTTAGATTACATTTAGGATGGAAAAGATGATGACAAAAGGAATGGTGTGAGAGCAAGGAATAACTTAAATGGGTGATGCCTTCTTTTTACGCACTATTGGGATAATATTTTTTTTTCTTTTTTATGGTTAATATTCTGTCAAACTGCAGAGTAAGGATTAGGATGTGTTCTCAAAATCTTGTAGGTGCTGATACTTGATGATGTTAGATTTCTCTCTTAGGACTAAAATAATATTGTTTTGGCTACGATTTGATTATTTAATCTTATAAACCAATTTGCTAGGTAGTTGAGTGAACCAAAAAAGTCAACCCTATTTCTTTTTTTAAAATTTTGGATGATGTACTGCTTTTTTCTCCAAATTTGGTGACAATGGAACTATCACATGATTACCAATTACAAAAATTGCTTTTAAATAATTTAGGCAACTACTTTTGTAAATTGATATGGTAAAATAGATATTTGTAATTCTCTACACTTTTGATAATTGCTCTGGAGTGAACAGGAGTAGGGAGGATTATAAAGATATTGATTGTCATATCGTCACCAAGATAGTTTACCATATCAAGGTATAACAATATATTACAAATATGGATTATTCGTAGATAGAAGAGAGGGAGAATAAGGATAACAATTTAAAATAATATTATAAATTCACCAAAAGATTGGACTTCCAAATTAAGGCTTGGTATGTCACTGTTGCAGATATTTTGCTTGCCCTGATACATTTTGATAGCTCCAATCACGATTCAAGTAAAACAGAGGAAGAACGCAGACAACACACGAAGTTTTTTAAGAAGAAAGACGTTCCTTTATTCGAGAAAAGGTAAACTCCAGCAATTCATTTTTCATCCTTCTCCCCCCATTCTCTGAAATGCGAGGTACATAAATACTATTTTTCTAATGACAAAACGACAAAATATAAACCACGATAAATGGGACGCAAAAGATCTTGCAGGGTACTGTAACGGTATTATATTCTTCAGCCACGTTCTCCTTTCTGCAGGACCACTTGAATGCATGCAAATTAATCCACGTAGTCAGCCATCCACCTGGGTTTCTTCCTGCTCCTGCTTCCTTTGTTAACGGCCTGTGCTTCATTATGTACGCTTGGGTCTGTGGTGCTTGAGGTGCTGGAGTGGTTTATCGGGCCTTGATTGCTAACATTACTCCCCCCTTGAAGCAGAACCTTGTCCTCAAGGTTAAAATGAGGAAAAAGAGTCCGGATGGTATCTTTATCTTGCCAAGTAGCATTCTCTGCAGGCTGATTTGTCCATGCAATAAGCAGTTGTTGTCGTTGTTGGTTGCCATAATGGACCATTCATTCTGCCAATATTTCGGAGGGCATGAAATCTGTGACCAAATCGTTCATGATATCTTCCTCAGACGAGATAGGTGTAGGTCCCTTATATTCTTTGAGTAAGGAAATGTGAAAGACATTATGAATTTTAGTCCCTGGTGGTAGTTCTAGTTCATAAGCCACTGGGCCAACTTGCCGAATGATTATAAAAGGACCAAAGTAACGCTTGGCTAGCTTAAAATTCTTGCGTGCTGCTAAAGTTTGCTGCTTATATTTGTGTAACCTGACCCACACCCACTGTCCCACTTGGAAGGTCTGATCTTGCCTCTTCATGTCAGCTTGCTTCTTCATTCGAGTCTGTGCCCGAAGTAAATGACTGTGAAGATCCTGGATAAGGTCTTGACGATCCAATAAGGTGACATCCACAGCATGGACAGTAGAATCACCTAGTAAATAGTTTGGTAGTGCTGGCGGCTTAAACCCAAACACGGCCTCATAGGGAGAACGACCAATGCTTGAATGATAACTTGTATTATAGGAAAGTTCAGCCCACGGCAAGTACCAGTACCAGAGTGCTGGTTTACTATGGGTAAAAGCTCGCAAATATTGTTCCAAACAGCGATTAACCACCTCAGATTGTCCGTCCGTTTGAGGGTGGTAAGCGGAGCTAAATTGGAGTCAAGTGCCGCTAAATTTGAACAAATGTTTCCAAAATAGACTCATGAAAATGGGGTCTCTGTCTGAGATAATGGTTTGCGAAAAACCATAATTTCGAACGATCATCCACACAAATGACTCTGCTACGGCAGAAGCGGTATAGCCCGATTTCAAGGCTCCAAAATGTGCCATTTTGGTTAATCTGTCAACCACCACAAGGATTGTTGTAAAACCTTTAGAGCAAGGGAGGCAGGTAATAAAATCTAACGTAACATCGGTCCATGGTTGCTGTGGAATTGGTAGGGGTTGAAGTAACCCTTTTGATTTAGAAGTTGGCACTTTTTATTTGTTCGCAAATGAGGCACCCATCTACATAGTTCTGGACTATTTTTCGCATGTGGGGCCAATAGAATTTTTCTGAAATTCTATTCAATGTCTTAGGATACCCAGCATGACCCCTAATACTAGAATCATGGCATTCATGAAGTATAATGGAAATGAGTTCAGATGTAGGTGAGAGATAATATTTATCTCTAAAGAAAAGAATTCCATTGCGAACAGTGAAGTGAGGAGATGCTTGATGAGAGTGGACCTGCTCCTGTAGCTGCCGAATGTCAGGGTTGTTCATATTTTCAGCTTGAAGTCGAGACATTAAAGTTGTTTGAAGGGAAGAAATAGCCAGAAATGTGGTAGTAGCATCAGTGGATGGTTCTGTATTTCGTGATAATGCATCTGCCACCTGATTGAAACGTCCCGGTCTATAAACAATTGTATAGTGATATCCCATCAATTTGCTCAAGTAATGATGTTGTTCTGGCGTTTGGAGAATTTGGTTCATTAAGTCTTTAAGACTTCTATGATTAGTTACAATGAGAAAGTGCCTCCCCAAGAGATAGTGGTGCCATTTTTTAACTGCCTGAGTAATAGCATACAGTTCCTTAACATAAGCGGATGATTTTTGAAGTCTGGGACTCAATTGCTTGCTGAAAAATGCCACAGGATGTTTAGTTTGGACTAAGACTGCGCCTATACCAGAGTTAGAAGCATCAGTCTCTACTTCAAACATGATATCAAAATTTGGAAGAGCTAAGATAGGTGCTTCGGTCATGCGTTGTTTCAATTGTTGAAATGCAACAGTAGCTGCGTCAGACCACTGAAAATTATGTTTCTTGAGAAGAACAGTCAGTGGGGCAGCACATTGTGCATAGTTTTTGATAAATCTCCTGTAGTATCCTGTCAAGCCCAGAAAACCTCGTAATTGGGTGATGTTTGTAGGCTGCGGCCAATCCAACATAGCTTGAATTTTAGCAGGATCAGTGGAAACTCCTTGACCCGAAATGAAATGACCAAGGTACTTGATGGAAGATTGACAAAATAGACACTTAGATGCTTTAAGAAAAAATGAATGTGCAGCAAGGGTCTCTAGAACCTGTTTCAAGTGGTGAATGTGATCTTGCAAGGAAGCACTGTACACCAAAATATCATCGAAGAAAACAGCAACAAACTTTCTAAAAAATGGTAGGAAAAGCTGATTCATGGTGGCTTGAAAAGTGGCAGGAGCATTTGATAAACCAAATGGCATCACCAAAAACTCGTAATGGCCCTGATGAGTCCTGAATGCCGTTTTATGGATATCGCCTTCCTTCATTCGGATTTGATGGTAGCCAGCACGAAGGTCGAGCTTAGAAAAAATGGTGGCACCATGTAACTCATCCAAAAGTTCATCAATAGAAGGAATAGGAAACTTATCTTTGATGTTAATCCTGTTAAGAGCGCGGTAATCGACACAAAAACGCCATGCTCCATCTTTTTTTTTAACAAGAAGAACTGGAGAGGAAAATGGACTGTGGCTATGACGAATGATACCCGCTTTTAACATTTCAGCAACCAATTGTTCAATCTCTGTTTTCTGATAATGAGGGTAGCGATATGGTTGAACATTCACAGGAGCCATGCCGTCTTGTAAGTGAATGGGATGATCAAGAGTTCTCTTCGGTGGTAGAGTGGAAGGTTCCTGAAAGAGATGTTGATAATTGTCTAACAGTTGGGCCACCGGAAAAGGAAGATCAACCGTAGATGCATGAGAACTGGATTGAGGTTGGAGCACCTGTAATTGGAATAAGACAGAGATACTAGGGGTCATTTTCTTAAGGTGCCGTAAAGGTAGGGGTTGCATATTAAATGGAGTTTCTCCTTGCAAATGAATCTGTTGACCATCCCACCAGAAATCCATTGTTAGAGATTGATAATTCATCAGTACGGGTCCTAAGGTTTTTAACCAATCGCCCACTAAAACAATATCCATACCATCCAAGTCTAAAACAAAAAGGTCTAACTGAAGTGTATGACCTTGAATAATGAGCTGGACATTCGGGCATTTGGAGTTGCAAAGAAGATATGCTCCATTGCCCACCTTGACATTAAATTGGCTGATGGGTTCTTGTAAGAGTTTCAACTTTTTGAGAATGGCCCGTTTGATGAAACTTTGGGTACTACCACCATCCACAAGAATAGTGGTTTGAATCTTGTTACATAGACCATATAAGCGAATGGTATTGGAGTGCAAATGACCCGCCAATGCATGGAAACTAATTTCAGGAGTATCTGAAGAAGGAGCATCGAAAGGGGGATAACAGTGGTCCTGAATCCCATGAGATGGATCCTCCGGCAGTGGGTCGATAGGCAATAGGTCTTGGAAATCATTAGGACCCAAGAGCAGATGCATTTGACTTTTGCATTTGTGGCCCACTGAAAATTTCTCATCGCAGTAGTAACATAATCCTCCGTCACGTTTGACTTTGAGCTTAGTAGGAGTTAATTTCTTATAAGGAAACGAAGGAGATGGTGAGGCCGGCAGTGCTTTTGGCGGTGGAGGAATCGGGGGAAGAGTTTGTAAAGGTCGGGGAGCGAAAGTGGTTACTGGACGAGAAGGAAAGGTAGAGGAGGAAGAGGTTTTGAGAGAAACAGATTTGGATGGGCTGGGAGGAGTGTGGAGGTGAAAGTGTTTTTGTTCAATGAGTTTAGCCAAAGAGACCGCATGGAAATAAGTCGTAGGCTGAGCAATTAAAACCTCATGACGAATGTGATCCAGTAAGCCAGCAACAAAAAAACTCAACAACCACGTCTCAGAAAGGCCAGTGATCTTAGTGGAAATTTCTTCAAACTGGGCTTGATAATCGTCGACAGAGCCTGTTTGTCGAAGCGCTTTCAGGGCGGCCTTGGGATCATCATAAAGAGACCGACCAAACCGCAATAATAGGGCTTCCAAAAACCCTTGCCAAGTGGTGAGAAAACCATTCCTGCTCATCCATTTATACCAGCTATAGGCAGGGCCAGTCATATGAAGGGAAGATAGAGAAATCCGTTGCTCAGTAGGAGTATTATACATGTTGAAAAATTCTTGAATTTTAAACACCCAATCCTCTGCAGCGGTCCCATCAAAAGTAGGCACGTCAATTTTCATGCCCTTCAAAAGAGAATGATCCGAAGGCACAGGGAAACCAGGAGGAACAAAAGCGGACGAACTAGCGGGAGTGGGAGGCGTTGTGGAAGAGGACAGAAGTTTTTGAAGCATGGCCTCCATATTAGCCATGGTAGAGTCCATATGAGAAAGGCGTTGATTGGTGTCATTCTTAAAAGCAGTCATGTCATCTCGACTGGACTTAAGAGACTCCTCCAAACGAGCGAGGCTGGTACCGTCAGCCATGAACAATGAAAGCACCAAATGATAGCTCCAATCACGATTCAAGTAAAACAGAGGAAGAACACAGACAACACACGAAGTTTTTTAAGAAGAAAGACGTTCTTTTATTCGAGAAAAGGTAAACTCCAGCAATTCATTTTTCATCCTTCTCCCCCCATTCTCTGAAATGCGAGGTACATAAATACTATTTTTCTAATGACAAAACAACAAAATATAAGCCACGATAAACGGGACGCAAAAGATCTTGCAGGGTACTGTAACGGTATTATATTCTTCAGCCACGTTCTCCTTTCTGCAGGACCACTTGAATGCATGCAAATTAATCCACGTAGTCAGCCATCCACCCGGGTTTCTTCCTGCTCCTACTTCCTTTGTTAACGGCCTGTGCTTCATTGTGTACGCTTGGGTCTGTGGTGCTTGAGGTGCTGGAGTGGTTTATCGGGCCTTGATTGCTAACACATTTCTTGGTTTCAATTTTTTGTATTTCTTCTGCTTCCTGCCGATATACACAATGTAGAATAGTATTGTAACTCAAGGCCTACTTTTTCTTTCTGCTCTGTGTTTTATACTTAATATTCCTTTCATCATGTGGCTTTTATAATTATGCTTTTCTCTTATTTTCTTCAGTTATTTTCAATATATTTGTTCAAAATACAACATTCATGTTGCAGGAACAGGATCAACCAATTGAACTTCAGAAACATCTGCAATTGCAGGCTCTGACTTAGCACATTTCACATATGAATTGATCCATGATATTTTGTTATGATATTTGTCCTAACCTGCATACGATAAAGATAGAGTGGATGGAGAAAGTTGGCTTAAAGCAAAAAACTTGGACCACGCACGTAGAGGTAATATAATAAGGTTCCTTTCTCTCTCTCTCTCTCTCTCTCTCTCTCTCTCTCTCCCTCTCTCTCTTTTTACTCTTTGTGGGTTGTATCTATAGGCCCTCTTTCTTATTTTTAATATTAAATTATTGGTTTTGGCATTTAGTAACATGTAATTGCGGCAAAGAGACCCAAGCATAGTGCATTTGTCGATATATTGAGGTTTAACTGCTTTCTATCTATATTTATTGATTCTAGCTATACTTGTAGATATATTTATAGCAAAAACTAAATATATTTTCTAACTTTAAATTATATGCAGGAATATGCACATCCAATAGTAACAGGATCTAGAAACATTTTTGGGTATTGGAATTGATCATAATTGCTTTCTTTTATTTTCATGACCTATTTAAGCTGGACTTTTATTTCTTTCAAATATCAAAATATGAATTTTTATTGACCAGGTTGATTTATTGCAGTTTTGAACATGTAAATGGAATTGCTTAGTGGATTCATAATAGTATTCAACATGTATATGGGGATTTTAATGGTTTTTTTAATCATGTTTTCTAGAACTTTTTCTTAAAATCATATAATAAAGAAACTTATATTGCAATTGAATTTTCATCTTGACCATTTTACTTCCCATAGTTGTATCATTATGTGAGTTTCTTGATTTAGAATGGATTTATGCATGCCCAATCTGCAACCAAACAAATCTTATTCTTCCAGACCCATCATAGCATATGATGTATCAAAGGTTTAAACTATTGAATTCACAGTATCAAGTTCAACTTTCTTTTTTCAAACCTATGTTACCAACCTTTTTTGTTACGCAGAGACCTATTGTAGAACCAACTAGCCAAAAGGCCCATAGAGCTGTTATAGAATCCGGATCTATTGTCATTTCAAGGGACACTTTATTTTTACACAATCCATGATAATGAATGTCATTAATATTTTATTCGATGAATTTCACTTATAATTTGAGTTATCTTTTTTGTGTTTCCTAAATTGTTAATTATTTCCATATTCAGGGATAACATTATTGTTTATGGTTCTATATCACCATGACAATTTATTGTTTACTGCACAAAAACAGATTCCATCTATAGTCCTCCAAATGTAATACAAAGGTTGATGTATTATTGTAGTTGCATATTCAGAGTCTTTGTTTTTTTTTTTTTTTCCCTTTTGGGTTGAACTTATCATATTTTGTTGTCCTAAAACAAAGAAACTGTGTTCTCATAGGGTTTGTTTGATTGTTTTGCTTAATATGATTCCTTCAGCCTCTTCATAAGTTAGAATAGTTTTTTCACCCACCACAAATAAGAATTTCTCTATATAAAGCACCGAAGAAATAAAAGAATTTCTCAATCTAACAATAAATGTTTTCTACTAATAATATATATCTTCAAGGAATACTGTAATGTTGAAAATAAATTAAAGATATTTTGAAAATGGAAAAATTTATATTATGCGTGACAAATAAGATTTCACTTTTTACTTTTCTTGAATGCTAAAGTTTTATATTTCTAATTATGGAACGAAAATGCTTAAAAGGTTTAATTTATATCATAAAAATTTTATAGTCATCGTTAATTATGAATCTTGAGGACATTTTTAATGTGTTGAGTGAAATATGGTAAAAAATTGGTATATATAGCTATGATAAATATTTGTGTTCTACTACAGTTTAATTGTAGGTGCCGTAATGTTGACTATTTCAACATATATATATATATATAAAGATACAGATTTGGATATAACTATAATTTACTAATAAGATCTTACTACTTTCAAACATGTAGTAGTGATAGATCATTTGTATTATGTCATAATTTATTTGTTGACATTGGAGACTTCAAGATTTGTAATAAGTATTTCTTCAATTTTATAAGTATTATTTGTTTCATCAGGAAGCGCCATAGTTAAGTTTAGGAAGTGGTTGCCTGATACTTCAAATTCAATCTGGTATCCATTACATTTTAGATGTATTTACTCTTAGATTCACTTTTTACCTTTTATTGCTAAATAATTCTTAATGTGTTTACTTTTGTATTTTACATAGTCCATTGAAAAATGTTTTTCCTTATCCTTTCTTGACAAGTTCACAGGCCTTCTGTTACTTTACTGTAAAAGTTTACCAATATGCCAATTGATATTGCTCACTCTTAAATGCTTATATTTTATCTCGCATAGGTTACAATGTGAGTAAGCTTTTTTTAAATGAAGCACATCTTGCTTGATCAGTGAGTTGGTTAGCTTACTCATGTTAATTCACTACAAGAAAAACAAGAATTAGCGACGGAATTTTCCGTCGCTAAATATGGATAATTCCGTCGCAACTTGATTAGCGACGGAATTAGCGACGGACTCTTTCCGTCGATAATTTTGTCGTCGCTAAATAATTAGCGACGAAATTGAAAATTCCGTCGCTAATTTGCGACAGAATAATCCGTCGCTAATCTGAATTCCGTCGCTAATTGTGAGAATAACTTATTCCAAATTAGTGACGGATCAGTGACGGAATATTCTGCCACTAATTAGCGACGGAACAACGACGGAATATATTGTCACTAATTAGCGACAGATTAATGACGGAATATTCCGTCACTAATTGGCGACGGATTAGCGACGGAATATTCTGTCAGTAATTAGCGACGAATAAATAACGAAATATTCCGTCACTAATTGGCGACGGATTAGCGACGGAATATTCCGTCAGTAATTAGCGACGGATAAATAACGAAATATTCCGTCACTAATTAGCGACGGATCAGCGACGAAATATTCCGTCACTAATTTGTGACGGATCAATGATAAAATTTTTCATCTTAGCGACAAAATATTACGTCATTGATTCGTCACAAATTAGTGACAGAATATTTTATTGTTATTATTTGGACACTAATCTAGCCTAAATTAGTGACAGAATAGCGACAAAAATGCGTTGCTTATTTAATCTTTTTATTATATTATATTTTTTAATACATCATCAATATTACTTGTACTACCTATCCAATAAAATAAAATAACACAACAGTATTCAATAAAAATAATAGATAGATTACAATGATCCTCAGTTAAACATTTATAAAACAAATTATAACAATCTTTAACTTAAAATATATAACTTAAAATGCCACACAAAAAAAATCACATCTATAAAAGGGGACAATCATCAGGGCCTGTCTTATCAACTGCTGATTCTTTTGGTACAGGATATGATGGGACACGAGATAAACGTGATTCAAGTTCTTGCAACCTATTAAGTGTCTGCTGATGCTGGTCTAACATAGATAAGATTTGTTGATTTTGCTCTCTGAGTTCTTGGTTCTCCTGTCTCAAAGGTGCTGTCTCTGTGGCAATCCTCCTACGTAATTCCTCTTCAAAATCTGAATGGAGTCCTGAGTTATTAATGGAAGAAGAGGTCCCACGAGAACATACAGTATCAACATCATGAGCTGCAGATCCTACTCCAAAGATACGACCCTTCTTATTCTTGCCACCTACGGCCTCTAACCATAAGGCAACTTCATCATCAGCATCATCTATATCATTTGATGCTATGCCAGGGGAGTCCTGAGTAGAAGTTCTGGCATTCTTAAGCCTTAAATAATCAGCCTGTTAATAGAATCAAAGAAAGAAAATTTTAAAATAAAGAAAATAGTGACAATTCATCCAGAAACAAAAGTATGCACATGTTTAAATATATTTTATGTCATAAAGTATCAACATGAGGTGTAATCATATAAGAAAGACTAAGTATCTTGAAACTATAAAAATATTAGGCCATCCTAATCAAAGATATCAAATGTTGAAATTACACAATTAGGTATATGAAAAGAATATGCAATGATATGGCTAGTAACAAAATAATAAAATAAGTAAAAAACACTGAATAGAAGATCAAACAATTATAGTGACAAAGTAAAAAGATAAAGACTAACACTACAACTGGTTAGACCTTCAGTTATCAGCACAAGTTCAATGATAGTCAAAACTAAAAATCAAGATTCACATTACAGCTAGTTATCCCTTTGACCATCAGCACAAATCCAATGACAATCAAACACAAAGAATAACAACTTATACTAGAACTAGTTAGGTCTTTTGCCGTTAACACAAGTATAGTGACAATCAAAACAAAAATAAAAACTCACACTATAGGTAGTCAAATCTCTAGTCGTTAATAGAAGTTCAGTGATAATAAAAACAAAAAATAAAAAAGCACATTATGACTATTCAGGCCTTTGGTCATCAATACAAATTAAATGATAATCAAAACCAAAAATAAAGACTAACACTACAGCTATTCAGGCCTTTGGCTCTTAATATAAGTTTAGTTATAATTAAAACTAAAAATAAAGATTCAAACTATAGCTAGTTAGGCTTCCAACTATTAGTACAAGTCTAATTACATTGAAAAAATAAACTAAGACTCACACTAAAGGTAGTTAAACCTCTGGCCATTAGCACAAATCCAATGACAATCAAAATAAAAAAATAAAAAGACACCGTAGCTAGTGAAGCCTGTGGCCACCAACACAAATCCAATTATAATCAGGACAAAATATAAAAACTTGCACTAAAGCTAATCGAGCCTTCGGCCATCAGTACAAGTCCAATGACAACCAAAACAAAAAATGCACACTATAGGTAGCCAGACCTCTGACCATTAGGACACGTCTAATTATAATCAAACTAAAAATAAAAAACCACACTATTAGTGAAGCCTTTAGCCATCAGTATAAGCCTAGTTATTATTAAAGACAAAAATCAAAATACACATTAAAACTAGTTAAACCTCCGGTCATCAGGACAAGTCAAATGTCAATTAAAACAAAAAATGAAGACACACTACAACTAATTAGACCACTCACCACTAGCATAAGTCCAATTATAATCAAAACTTAAAATAAAGACTCACACTACTGCTAGTCAGGCCTCTGGCCGTCAGCACAAGTCCAGTTATAATTAAAATAAAAAAATTAAGATCCACACTATAACTAGTAAGGCCTCTGGCCATTAACACAATTTTAGAGAGAAAGGAAAAGATAAACATATACATACATAAACTTCAGCTGCCCTATGGTTCACAAATTGACCAGTTGCTTCATCATAATGCGTGTGCTTGAACAATTCAAACATTGTAGGTGGCCTTCCAAGCACTAAAGTCTGCAATTATTTATTAATATTAGTTATCTCATGCATTAAATAAACAATAATTACATTTGAATTTAAATGGTTACCAGCCTTCTCTTATGTTCAGTTGAAGGAATGCTACCCCCTTTATGTTGCATGCCTCCCGTAGTAGATGCTCGATTATTTTTAGCTGTCTGGCATACAACCTTATATTCTCCTGACTCCCAATAGTGCTTTAATTGGACCATTACATTATCTGGGATCCAATTAGGTGTGACTCCCTTTTCCAAGTCTAGCGGGACTCTGTGCATTGCATTTCGCAAGACGTCCCCACACTTTTTATTCCAATTACGTCTAATAACTTGGTCATATTGTGGCAACCATTTATACTTTTTCTACATAAGAACAAAAAAACTCAAATTTGAGACAAATTAAATGGAAAAAAAAAATCAACACGTGATACATATATAATGATGGAATAAGATATATACCGCCCATTCATCAAACCATAGTTGTCTGACTTCAGGAGGCGTTACTTTCCAACTATAACATGGATGTTCAAATTTTGCTTGAATTATAGGGAGAATATCACGAACAACAGCAACAACAGGATTAAATCTAATCATTTAACATCAATGATTAAAAATATTATAATAGCAGTAAGTTGTTAAATGAATAACAAATAAAACAATATAAACTTGATGACTTACGTATGCTTGTCAGGATATAACCATGTTCGACCATCTGTGGGGTCACGGCCAAAAGGTTGGATTGGTGACATTGGTGTAGAACTAGTGGAAGGACCCTGAGGAGTAGGATGTGAATACTGGGAGTCAGGGGATGGTACAGGAGGAGATGATACAGGTGATGCTGAGGGTCTCCTAGATGATTCAGGTATGGTTGGAGCTGATGCAGGTGTAGTGGAAGCATCTAGGCCTATAGGAGCTGGAGTAGGTGCTGAAGTCAGAGGACAATAAGATGACTGAGGGTGCAGAGGTGGCGGGGCAGAGGTACTCCATCGAGGATGACCTCGCCTAGAACCACGACCTGACATCTACATATATAATTGCAAACTTGAGTCAGTATAAGTTGATAAAGAATTAAATAGAATGAAAACAAAAATAAATTCACTTAAAACAAAAAAATATATTATAAAAAACTCAAACTTGAAATTAAATAAACCCTAACCCTAATCTATGCATCATTATCATCATCATCATCTTCAAAATCATTATCTTTATTCTCCTCCTCCTCCTCATCATCATCGTCATCATCATCGTCGTCATTGTCATTATCATCATCATCATCATCTTCTTCTTCTTCTTCTCCTTCTTCTTCTTCTTCTTTGTCACAGACTATGTTAATGGTTAACATATCTATTTCTTCATATGAACCTTCAGTGTCTCTTAGGTTATAGAATTCATCATTTGGGATGATTGCAAGTAATATGATTTCCAATTCATCCACCTGAAATGGCCCTATATTTGTTGTAGATGAAGAAGCATCAATTATGCCACGAGCCTTAACCTTGATTACGGCTAACCAATTAACCTTCTGATGGCAATTAGGATAAGATGTATAGTACACTTGCATCGCTTGTTGTGCAAGTATAAATGGATCAAACTTGTTATACCTCCTTAATTCGTGAACTTCAACAATCCCATATTGTTTGTGAACTCTCATCCCACGATTAGGTGAAGGATCAAACCATTGACAATTGAACAACACTAATCGCTTCACAGGAACCCCTGTGTATTCAATCTCCACAATCTCTTCTAGAATGCCATAAAAGTCATGTTCTGATTGTGCAAAGTCAGTCCCCTTAATGCATACACCGCTATTCATTGTTGATTTTTGATGGCTCAATGAATGTATGTGAAATTTGTACCCATTAACAAAATAAATTGGCCAAGTTCTGACACTTCGCTTTGGTCCCCGAGCAATGTCATGTAAAAATGGATCCAAAATATTGTTGGCTGGGTTTTGAACCTGTGTGACATTTTTAACATTTTATGTTAGTCGAGGTTAGATTTAATATATATTTAGTTACAATTTATTACTACGTACATGCTCTTGAAACCATGTGGAAAAATTTGCTTCAATCTGACCTTCTATCTCAGCATCCATAATTTGAGGATTAAACAAAGCTAGCTTATGAACAAATAAACTGCATAGTAAAAGAATGTGTTAAGCATATACAAACATATGAATTGTTTAAGTAATATCACTTACTTGACATAAGGTTGCACTTCATCACAGTTTATTAAAACATATTTTGTAGCGGCATTTACTTCTTGATCATTTAAGAAACGACACTTGCAATTTCCAGAAGGCCTTCCAGGATAGTTAAAAATGGAAAGTGCTGGCAGGCTTGATTCTCCACCATCATCATTTCTTGGAGGTCTCATAATTTTTGATGGCACATCATGCTCAAAGTAATGCGAGCAAAATGTTGTGATCTCTTCAATTATATAAGCTTCGCATATAGATCCTTCCACTCGAGCTTTATTCTTGACTTTTTGCTTCAAGGTATGAAGGAATCTACATAAAGAGTAGTTGAATAAGTGATATTACCTTCCAAATATATATTTATTTGAAGCATATAGTAAAAGGCTTTATTACCTTTCAAATGGATACATCCAGCGATATTGAACAGGCCCTCCTACCTTCGATTCATAAGGAAGGTGGATGGGTAGATGCTCCATTGAGTCAAAGAATCTAGGAGGAAAGATCTTTTCTAACTTGCATATGGTTACAACAATGTTCTGCTGCAATAACTCTAACTGAGCCATTGTCAAGGTAGTGGAACAAAGTTCTTTAAAGAATTGACTAATCTCAGTTATTGGATTCCACACAGCTTCAGGCAAAGTACCAAAGGCAATGGGAAGCAAGCGTTGCATAAACACATGACAATCATGACTCTTCATTCCATATACCTTTGCTTCTTTTGTGTCAACACATCGGGCCAGATTAGATGCATACCCATCAGGGAGTCTGAGGTTCTTTATCCATTGACAAACTGCTCGTTTTTGTTCTATATTCAAAGTATATTGTGCTTTTGGCTTCAAAACTTTCCTTCCATTGTTAATAAGTTCTAATTCTTTTCGTCGACAATATTCTTCCACATCCAACCGAGCTTGTATATTATCTTTAGTCTTCCCTTTTGTGTAACAGTGTGAAATACATTGTCAAACACATTTTTCTCAATATGCATGACATCAAGATTATGTCGAATGAGATTGGTTTTCCAATATGGCAATTCCCAAAATATGCTCTGCTTTGTCCAATGGTGAGTGTCATGATACCCTTCGATTGTTACAAGTTTTCCCCACTCAGTCACTTTTAGCAGCTTGCACACTCTTTGCCAAACTTGCTCTCCATCTAACCGCGGTGGAGGGATTGAGTTCTCAACTCTATTCTTATAAAAAGAACTTTTATTTCTTCTATATGGGTGATCTAATGGAAGAAATTGTCGATGACAATCAAAGAAAGATGTTTTCCTCCCATGCTTCAATTGGAATGACTTTGAGTTTTCCATACATATAGGGCATGACAATCTCCCTGCTGTCATCCAACCAGACAACATGCCATATGCTGGAAAGTCATTGATTGTCCATAATAGTGCAGCACGCATCTGAAAATTTTGTTTCAATGAGACATCATATGTTAGGGCACCATCAATCCATAACAATTTTAATTCATCTATTAATGGTTGTAAATAAATGTCAATTTTTCCTTTAGGATTGTTAGGACCAGGGATAATCAGTGTCAAAAACATATACTCTTGTCTCATGCACATTGCCGGTGGTAGATTGTATGGAGTGACAATAACTGGCCAACAAGAATACTTTCTCCCATATTGGCCAAATGGCGTAAAGCCATCAGTACACAACCCGAGTCGAACGTTTCGTGGATCATATGCAAAGTCGGGGTATGTGCTATCAAACACCTTCCATGCTTCTCCATCAGCGGGGTGAGTGAGAATGCCAGTTGCTCGACGATTCTCATAATGCCACCTCATTTCTTTTGCTGTTTTTCCAGAAGCAAATAATCTTTGAAGCCTAGGAATTAGTGGTAGGTACCACAACTGTTTGGTTGCAATTTTTTTTTTCCTTCCATGGCACTTTCTTGCAGCATATCGCGCTTCACCACAAAATTTACATTGAGTTGCATTTGTATCATTTTTATAATACAACATACACCCATTATTACAACAATCAATCTTCATATAACCAAGCCCTAATTTTGACACCAACTTCTTTGTTTGATACAAGTTTGGAGGCATATGAGTGTCTTTAGGTTGTGTTCTTTGCATAAGTCGTGACACTAAATTGTAGCCGTGGTGTGACATATTGGTTTCTGCCTTAATGCTTAGTAACTGCACAGCTGCTGAAAGTTCAGATTCATCTTCACAACCTTCCCATAAAGGTTGTTGTGCCGCATGCAACATGTCATAAAATGCCCTTGCATCTGGGTTTGGCATCTCTTCAGGAGAGCAATCATAGTTATCCCTGAAACTTGGCCCGGCTGCATCCATCACCATGGTGTCATATTGTGACAACTGGTTCCCAAGCGGGCCTTGTGAGATATGTTGGACGCCTGACATTGGACAAACAGGTGAATGGCATGCAGTTGGCATTTCACCATGACTAGTCCATATATAGTAGTCTGACTTGAATCCATGTCTATAAATATGCACCTTCACCTCGTCAAGACATAGGTAGTTCTTACATTTACATCGGGCACATGGACACCTAATTTTCTCTGACTGTAAAAAAGAAGGTAATTGACATGCATGGGTAAGAAACTCCTCAACACCTTGCTCGAACTCTGTTGTAAAACACCGTCGACTCGAATCTACTCTATTATACATCCATCTTCGATTTTCTGGCATCTCCATTCAATCAAAGCTATCTGTTTTCAGGTAGTCATGAAGTAGTCCAATAGATACTTAATAATGATCAAAGATTCATCTACAAAGCTATAATGGTTTGTAGTGATGTTTTTGTAGAAAATAATAAAAGAGTTTACAAGGGAGTATTCGAATGGATTACTTATTTTATTTTTCCCTTACTATTAATTAAGGCATTCTTCATAATGGTTAATGTTAAGTAATTGGATAAGAATATTTGAAGAGAGTAAAGATTTGATAAGTCCAATTCCAAGTAAGGGTCATTAATCTTTGAAGACTAGAGTCAGTAACACTAAATTTATATAATGTAGTAACAAAAAAAAGCTAGTAACATCTACTTCACATCTAATTTTTTTGTACTTCAGAATTTGAGAACCAATCGTGAAGTCCATATACGCATCTTTCATACAAAATTTCATCATTATATCTACAATTTGCGAGAAATAAATAACTTGAACATTAACCATATAAGAATCCTATATAAATAATCCATAAAATAGCTATTACTATGTCTAATAGATTTTTCTCAAAGGAAGGACAAGCACAAGGTAGAAAGATAAAGTTAGAAAAGAAATTAATGCAATAGAAAACCAAAAAAGTCAAACATGGAAAAAAGCAACCCAATATCTCAGCCTAATATCCAAAAAAAAATTATGCACTTGTGAAATATTAGTTGAAAAAATGACTTAACTGCGAAAATTATAAATCTTGAGAACATCAGAATGCTTAGCTCTGAAATGGCAAACCTAACAATACTATATTGCGACTTGAAATTTCTTTGCCTTCTCAACATTTTTTTTCTCCCTACAAGCTATTAAAGGGGGTCTAACGAAACAAGTGAGAGAGTGTAATTTAGTTTTCTTCTTTTCACATGGTAGTGGAAACTTTGATTGTGATCAATCAATGACATGGATACCTCTGGGTGTCAATAGGATTTCATTTTCACCTATTTTTAGTCGTTGGATTTATCTAGCAAGTTTTGGGCAAATTGATCATATTTAGATGATATTTGATGAAAAAAGAAATTTTTTATAAAAAGATAAAAAATTTCTTTTTTCATCAAATATCATATTTTAGATAAAAATTTTTCCTATAAAGAAATTTTAATTTCAAAAATAAAAAATTTTAACTTGGGAACAAATTTTAGAGCGTAATTTTAAAATTTTTCCTGTAAAGTGTATTGTCTCTGAATAAAAATGAAAGACCCTTAATTTGTTTTAACATGAAAATATGCAAAACTCTAAACATAAGAATGATCAGATCCTTTTACTTTGATATAAATTAATTTGTACTCTTTTTTGTCAAGTAAAAAAGATACACAAAAACATCTTATTTTTCTTTTCTTTTTCCTGAAAAACACATCGTTGACGAGATGATCATGGAAGTGAAGGAGAAAAACAAGAGATAAAGAAATGGAAAAAGAAGATTCTACAGTCTATTTATGTGTGTGAAGTAAATAACAGATCTAGGTTAATTGAACTAGTTGGATACGAAAGTGAAGAGAGGTCATGAGTGTGTTGTTTCATTCACGAGGGTTTAATATATCTAAGAAAGAACAACTATACATATAGAACTGCCTGATCAGCCTCTCTCTTTCTGGCTACTTCAGCTTTCGGAAAGATTACTAATCCCAAAGAGACCCAACTATAGCATTATATAGCCTTTGCTCACTTCCATCTCTCTCCTATTTATAGCCCCTTTCTTTCTTTGTTTATAAGTGCATGAGACAGAGCTTCTGACAAAAAGAAGGAAAAAAAAAAAAAAAGAGGCCTAGTTGAAGGGTATTTTGACCGAATCCAAATACACGACGGAGAGACTTAGCTAAATAATGCATCTTTGCAGTGCAAAATTCGCACCTTTAGCAGCAATTGTGGTCTTTGTTTTTTATCTTGATTTTTTTTTTCTTGGTTTCTCAATTTCCCAATGACTAATATCGCTAGCCTAGAGAATCTAGCTACCATTTTCAATGTAATAAATTGCAGCTGGTCCCCCTCCTAAAAATAAAACTTGATTAATTCGTATTAGATTATATTACTTCGATTGTTTATATATATATATATATTGCTTGACATTATATAAATGATAGTAATATCAATTACAAATTTTAGAGCGTAATTTAAAGAAAATTATCTACATAGCTACAAATTTATCTCTACAATTACAAATTTTGATTTCTCTACAGAAACTTTTTTTTTTCGAGTGCCACCCAACATGATCAAACAACCCAAAATAAATGGATCTAGCAATTAAAAATGTTCAAAAATGAGATCCAGCTAACACGTTACATTCAAGTTCTGCATCGCTTTCTCTATTTCTGCGTATATGGGTCCAGAATCCAGATATAGGATTTTTCATAACTTTTTAAAATAATATGAAGGAAAGGTACATACTGAACAGATAGTTGCTTTTGTGAAGAACCAGTAATATAGCAGAATTTAATCGCCATGAATAACGCACAATAACAGGTGAAGAAGAAGAAACTTTCAAACATGACATCATATGGTTATAACAAAATTGACTATTTCGGTTTCTGAAGTTGGTTTCTTCTAGCAATAGACATTAATGCGCCTCGGCTAAAAACCTCACTAGCTGCGTCATTGCTACATATAGAACATTATTTTTAAACCAGAGAAAAAAAAAATATTCCATCTCAAATTTTATATTCGCTTTATATCTGCTAGGACCCGATTAATGTTTTAATCACGCTTTAGCTGGAATGAAGAAACTTATCCCTTCTCTTAATTTTTCAAAGGCAAATCGAATCATCCAAGTTGGATCAGGTAAGAGATTGAAAGAAAAATACAATATCATAATCATTAAACGACGAATGAAAATTACACGCACTGAACAGATATGGCTTACCAGGAAGAAGACGATGAGAAATGAAGTGCAGATCTGGAGCGTGGCTGGTAGAAGTCCGAGTGCTGATGGGATGGGAAAATAGCAAAACGCAATCTGCGAATGGGAGAGTTTCGAATGCACAGGATGATTTAGGGTTTTTGGGATTGTAAGATTGATGCGTTTGGATTGTCTGTGAAGTACTGCTCCTGCGAAGTAAAGAGATGCATTTCTTTTCTGCCGAAATGATGCGTTTTGATCCTTTTTTGTTGGCTGATCTGAGAGTGTATCTGAGTCGTTGCTTGTGAATAAATCTCAGCCATCCATTCAAATACCCAAAAATCATAAGTTTTATATATACTTTATTTCAGCTCCAATATTGCCCGCCAGATTTGCTTTTCGTTCCTGCTCCTATCAGCTGCAGTTCTTGTCGCGCGGGAAGGTTAATTATATTTTGGCTAAGAATTTTGTTGAATTTTATTGAAATTATATATATATATATATGTTAATTTTAAAAATATATAAAAACTTTTATTGAAATTAAAAATTATTCTACATCTGAATTCAATTTAAAATTTTTTTATCAAAATGCCTTCTATTAAATATAAATACATATATTTTTAATAAAAAATTTAAATGAAAGATATTTTATTGAAAAAATTTAAAATTAAACTAAAATATAAAATAATATTTGGTGTGAGGAGAAGTTTATGTAATTTTAACAAAATTTAGGAGAAATTTGTGTAATTTACTTTTTTTTTTTAATTTTATGAATGGTGATATATTAAATGTTTCATCTATTAATAATAAGTTTTTTTATTAAAATATAAGCTACTGTTATCTTTTTATAAATACAAAATAGCGAATTTTTACTATTTTTTTTTGTTAACATCCAATATAATTTATGTTTTTGGCTATTAGCTTCATTAGTTCTTAATTTTAATTTTATATTATTTATTTTTAATTTTAATAAAATTATTTTATGCATATGTTTCTATTTTTAAAGGAAAGTATCAAAATAAATTTTTAAAAAATATTTTATGTTTTCACAAAAAACTTAACTAAATATTTTATTCTTTTTAAATAGATGCCTTGTGGTAAATGAACAAAGCCAAGGATACACACCAGTGGCATTAGAAATGAGGTAATACGAAAAAGATATTTCTCACATCATGTTTCTTCATGTGCAACATCACCTTTCTCTACACACTCAGGGAACATTACAGTTGGAAATGTTAAATTAAATATATTTATACTAAAGCTTTTAAAATTTTAAATTATTTTAAAAATATAAAAATAAAAATTTTCAATTTTATTTAGGATTTTAAATTCACTTTTTTAAATAATTAAAAATTTTAATATCTTTCAATATTAAATTCTTTAATGGAGTAATAAACTTTAATTTTTTTTTCTTTTACCTAACAAAAATTTCAAAATATTCAAAAAAATATTCTGATTTTTCTGTTTCTGAAATCTTAATTATGTTTTTTTTTTTGTTTTATAAAACACTTCATTGAAAACACATTTTCAAACATGTTTTTTTGTTCTTAAAAATAGCAAAATTTTCTGAAAATAGAGAATCCCTATACTTTGAAAAATATAAAGTTCAAGGTCAGGTAAGTATAACATGTTTCTTGATTTGAAAGGAAAAAAATATCTTTTTAGAATAAATGACAAATTTGAATAATTTGGAAAAGTCAAAGAAGGCAAAAAATAATTTGTTCATATATAAATGAAATACAATTATCTTATTAATCAAGTATTTCAGTATCTTCACTTTTATATATATACACTGAAAAGGAAATCAAAAAAATGCTACTAATTATTAAATGATGTTTGGGCTTTTATTCTTTGGATTTTACTTTTGCCGGGATGGAATTGTAAATCCATAACATCATTTATAAATAATTATTAAATAATATTTTGTTTATACATGTCAATACTCAATAGTAAACACTGATGAATTGAGATTTAGATTCCTTGCAATCCTATAGAGGTGGGCTACAGGGATCTAGTTAAGGTTAAAAATAACAATTTTTTTAATGCATATATTTAAGCATCAAATGATAAGTTCGAAAAAACAAACATAATTGGAAGGTCAAAAATTGTAATTATTAATAAAAATTATTCAAGAATTTGTAACTATACAACAAATTTAATTTTTTTATGTATAATTTTTATTTATAGTTACAATTTTTTGTCCTTCGATTATATTATTTTTTAAACTTATTATTTAGAACACACATATAAAAAAAAAAAAAAAGACTAAGAAACAACTTCACTACATATACAAGCCAAATTATCCTTTAAAAGGTAGTCTTCTTTTTATTTTTATTTTTCTTATTTGTTTTTAACTTTCTCTACTTTAGGGTCTACAAAGATTGTATTATACAATTCTAGCTTAGGATATTTCTCCTTTTGTTTTGCTAAATTGGCAAAAACCAAAAATGAAGGGGGGAAAAGGATATACAACAATTCAAGGGGATAAGTATAAATAGGAAAAATGTAGGGAAAATTTAAAAATATATACAAGTATTTAGGTATGCTTCAAAATTTAAAAATGATTATTGTTAAATTCAAATGTTTTAAACAAAAACATTATTTTCATCCTTCAAATATGATTTTAATACTGCCTTTTTTTAACATTCCTTCCAAAAATTTTTCACGTATTATTTAACAACTTATTAAAAGTGTAATTTGTTGTTTTATTAACTCTCTACCAATCAAAATTTGATTATTGAATAATAAAAATTAATAAAGATAAATAATAAAAATTTAGAAAATATATAATTTGATGAGAGAGAGGAGCTCACGATTTAAAATAAAGCCTTAAAAAATTAATAAAATTTAAGGATTTTCGTACGAGATTTATCTGAAATATAGCACATTGATTTTCTTTGTTGACCATTGTTTCAATTAAGAATTTGAAGCTGTTAGGTCTTAGTTGTCTTACTTACTACATGGATTATTATTCGGTCCTTAAAATATATATTTATTATCCATTCAATTTTTATATCAAAGAAAGACATTCTATTTTATTCACAATCATAATTTAAATAGGAATGTATTTACCATTTAAAGTGAATGTACGATCTAGTATATTTTAAACTAGTGTATTTATAATAATTATGTTGAATCATTCACTTCAAGCTTTTGTTAAGAATAACTATTAGTCTTTCTTATTTTTAAAATTATATTTAGATTTTAAGTATTGTTATTAACCAACACAAAACATTACTTATTTAATTAAAAATTACTTTCTAATTAACTACAAAATGTTACATTCGATTTTATCGAACTTTATCTATAATTTTTAAAATCAATAAACTGTTTTATTTGTGAATAACAAGATAAGTACTAAATTAAAAATGAAACAAATAATTAAAGATAATTATGGATATTAAGACAAGTACAAAATATGTTTTATGCTTAGCCTTATTTTGTTTTGAATTGATAATATATATGATTAAAAAATATCATTTAAAAAATATTTTATAAATTTTGATATTTAAGACATATAAAATTTTATTGTAATTTTATATGAATTAATTTCATATAAATATACTTTTTCATTTGAGAACAAATAATTTCTTTTAAACTTTTTAGGTGAATGATTAAGTTCACAGATTTAATGATCCAATACAGATGAAGATGAGTTAGAGTTTTACTCATTTGATATAACACATCAAATGCTTAAAAAGGTTTAAAAAAAAAAATTTGTGTCCTCTTTATAAATCATTAAATTTTTTAATTTTCACTAACCATGTGTGCTTCTAACTTGGCTAATATAATTGTGTTTGAACAATTTATATGGAATCTAGCCCATTATACCATGTGTAATATTCTTTAAAAATTTGAGAGAACATATATATATATATATATATATAAAACAAAGTAAACATGAATTGTTTGTCTCTAAGAGAACATATATATATATATATATAACAAAGTAAAATCTTTACCAAAGTGAAAAATAATTATTACAATCATAGTCTAATGAATTTAATAATTGAGTTCAATACATGTTTGAGGTTGTTGTGAAATTTTGTTCAATTTAAAATTTTTTGGAATGAAATTTCATAAAGCACACTTAAAAAAACTCATTTGTTTAACCAAATCATTTGATAAGTTTTTCCTTTTCGTGTTTTGCAAATTTTCCAAAAAACGAAATTGCACTTAAAAGGGCATATATTCAAAATCATAAGTAAAAATATCAAAAATAATTATGAATTTAATCATTTTGAGTGAATGTGATATTTTAGTAGAAAAATAATCTTTTGCTTTTGATTTACTTGAAATAAAATATTCTAATTTTTGGTTCAATCCTACAATAAAAAGATCGATTCTAATATCACTTTATTTTTTTAAAACCTTAATCAAGTACTATAAAATTTAAAAATAATTATTTTTATGAATATTATTTCTCACAACACCTAAAACCTATATACCGAATTTTAATTGAATCGAAGTTAGTTACCCTTATAATTAGTATTTGTAGAATTACTTTAAAACATCAAATTTGTAAGCTTTGCAATGGACCACAGAAACAAGGTAAGAAAGCTAGATTAATATTGAAAACAATAAAAATTTTAATCTAATTGATTATAATTAATTAGCTTCCCAACAATGGAACCAAAATTTTACTTACAGCTATCAAACTGCCAACATTAATAAAAGTAATTGGCTTGCAATCGTGTGCCCACCGAGTCATCTTCTATGGAGCTTTTGATCAAATCAATTTGTTTAAGATTTCATATAAATAGAATTTATTCAACAAAAGGGGGAGGATTGTATATGAAATTAACTGACTTATTAACAATGAAAATTTAGTTACTTTCATTTGAGAAGGGCAGATATCCTTTCCTCCCACAAATTTATAATATGATACATATTAGATTTTGCCTTTTATTCATTTGATAGTGGGTATTTAGTCTTTTGCTTCTTTAGAGAGAATTCTACAGATTTGATATTTAAATGAGATAAAGTTTTAATTCTTAGAGAAAGAATAACGTTAACACGATCAGTTAAGCAAATGTAGAAAGAAATAGAAACACAAAAGAAAATACAATTTTAACTAAGAGTTAACAGTATAACAAAGAGGAGAAACTAATTAGAAGAGGAGAGAGATGAGCGACAGGTGGTATAATTGATACATATTGGATGAATGGAGCTATTTTTATATCTGTAAAATCCTGACAAAAAAAAATAGTCACATTTTTCTAATATTATTTATATTTTTTCCTTTTTGAGTTGAATATTTATTTGATTTTTATTTATTTCTTACTTTTTATTTTTTTTTATATTTTTAGTAAAATCATTCCTTATATTCATTTATTTGAATTACGCTTTTAGATTCGAAATGTTTTTTCCATTTCTAATTAATTATATATATTATATATTTATTTTAATATATTATTTAAAATAAATAAAATTTTTAATTTTTAATTTTTGAATAAAAACAAAAACCTCGTATTGAGCATGGAATAATTAAGCATATTAGTATTTATCTCATTTTTTATTAAATTATTAATATATAATTTAAATTATATTATATAAATTATTAAAAGTTTCTATAAAATTTATGATATTTAAGCCATTTCCAAGAGAGAGAGAGAGAGAGATATATATATATATATATATCATTATATCATATAAATTACTAAAAACTTAAAATTAAGATTTGCGACGAAATTTGTGATAGATTAGTGACGGAAAAAAATTTGTGACGGAAATTCCGTCGCTAATTCCGTCGCAAAATTCCATCGCAATATTAGAATAAGCTATTCCGCTCCTTAGCGACAGAAAATTCCGTCGTTGATTTCCGTCGCTAGATTTATTTGCGACGGATTAGTGACGGAATTGTTTGCGACGGAAATTTTCCGTCAGTAATTCCGTCGCAAAATTTTGCGACGGACTTTGTGACGAATTTGTCACTGATTTGCGACGAAAATTTATTCCGTCGCAAATCTATCATTTTTTTGTAGTGATTGCTAATGGATTTCAAGTAGTGTCACCAACATTAGTTTAATTTTTAATCTTTTGAGGCATTTTGTTCTAATCTTGGGATGAATAATCAAGATGTTAAAGTTGATTAAGATGCTTATGAGCCACTAGAGGACAATAATATGAATATTCACTGTTGAAAGGTTGTGAATTATGTGCTTTCTGATTCAATTTAACATTTTTCTACTGGTGTTGGTTGCTAGATGATAATGTGGTTATGTCCATCAATACATAACTGGAACCGCATCATGTGCAAAAATTAGATTTCAGTACCTTATTACCAATGCAAATCACATTTCTTTATTATTCTATTTTCATTACACTACCTTATAAGAAAAAAAAATAATGATTACTTTTAGTGACAACTAAAAAAGTTGTCGCTAAAAATACACTTTTAGTAATGACTTCATTAAATCCTTACTTAAATGTTATTCTTTATTTTGCCAAAACTTTCAGTGTTAGGTTCTAACTTTACTAATCTAATCATGACATGAATAATCAAGCTATCAAAGCTGCTCAATAAGCAATGCAAAAAACAAAAGATTTTGATATAAGGTAAAGTTTGATTTATGTATTTTCCTAATGTTTGCAACTCACCGATTGCTTAATATGACTATAATCAATATAGATGGCAGAAATAAATACTATGGGGAGTGTTATTTTCAAGTAGATATTACTATACTTTGATGATCAATACTAATAAAATATAATCTAGCAGGAGAAGCCCCATATGAATTGTTGTAGCTATGATATACATCATAACTCAACTTTCAAATGATAAGAAGCCTCTCAAAGGTTTGTAAATCTAACTTTTTATCTTTGAGCACATGAAGTACAAATACATTGATAGAAAAGTGGAAAACTGGTATAATTAAAAGTTGTCTTTAAAATAAGCCCTTAAGTCATTCATCTTTAAATGGGCATTCTCTTACATTGGAAGTTGATTCCTTTATCATTCTATACATGTATCTGACTTGCTTTGTCGATGTAGATATATAAGCTACCATAGGAGTTGCAAGAAAGAATATGACGTCTCACCTTGGCATCATTGGGTCACTACTCACTACGATAGGTTAGGATTGTCACCTTTTCTCTACTCTTCCCTTTTTTTTTTTCCTTTTTTAAGTTTACTATTTGTAAGAGGGAAGATCAAAGTAAATATAAGTGTTTTATGCAATATTATGACAATAGATATTTTATCTTAATCATGCACTAATCATTTATGGTGATACATTGACCAAAGTGAGTTGACGCTTAAAATTTTAGTCCGAATGTTTGCTCTCCTAAATTCACTAAAGTAAAATCTAAATAAATTGTGTCACCTAGGTGATAATGATTCGGATAAGAGCAAAGTTCTATGTGATTTGACTGACCTCTATCCTAAGCTAAATAAACCAAAATTATACTATATTATTGTACTATATTGCTAAATGAACATGATATATATATAATATGTAAATTCAAAATTATTAGGAAATGTAGGATAAAGTGTATTATATTTATGAATTATGAATTTTCTATGTTTTGCACTACGAAAAAATAGACTTTTAGTGACAAATTTTAGCGATGACTAAAAAAGTCGTCACAAAAAAATATTTTTAGCAGCAACTTTATTAAGTTGTCACTAAAAAACTATTCTTGATTCTGAAAATATTTTTAGTGGTGACATCAACATTGTCGCCACCAAAAAATTACATTTAATGATGACATTTTTGTTGCCATTAAAAGGTCGCCACTAAAAGGATTTTAGTGGCGACAAGTTGATGTTGTCACTAAAGATAACTTTTAGTGGCGATTATTTTAATCATCACTAAAAGTCTTGAAGCAAAATTTTTTGTCAATAAAAAATATTAAAAGATATCTTTTAATGGCGACTGTTTTAGTTGTCACTAAAAAGTACCTTTTAGTGATAACAATTTTTGTTATCACTAAATGTTTTGGCATAAAATTTTTGACTAATTAAAAATATTTGCATCAAAACTTTTAGTGATGACTAGTTTAAGTTATCACTAAAAGAAACATTTTAGTGGCGACTATTTTAACTATCACAAAAAGTTCTAGTACCAAATTTTTAATCAATTAAAAATATTTGTATCAAAACTTTTAGTAATGACTAGTTTTAGTCGTTACAAAAATATACTTTTTAACGGTGACTATTTTGTCGCCACTAAAAGTTCTGGCACTAAATTTTTTGTCAGTTAAAAATATATATGCTAAAACTTTTAGTGGTGGCTGGTTCTAGTTATCACTAAAAGATACTTTTTAGTGGTGACTATTTTAATCGCTACTAAAAGTTTTGGCACCAAATTTTTGGTCAATTAAAAATTTTTGTACCAAAATTTTTAGTGACAATAGGTTAAAGTCATAACTAAAGATAACTTTTAGATAAAGTTATATTTCTTTGTATAACAATTTTTGTAACTTATTTTTATATAAAAATATTTGAACTTATAATATTTTTATAAATAAATAAGTTGAAAAAATAAATTATACTTATCAAAGAAAATTAAAATTTTAAAGTTAATAATTAATATATCTAAATATACAAATAACTTGAGGTAATCTTTTTATATAAGACTAAAAATATTTTTTAGTTAAGTTTAATCATTAATTAAAAAAATAAAACCATAATTTTTATTAAATATATAATTTTAAATATTTTTATTTAAGTTTAAAAAAACTAATAGATTATTAGAATTCAATTTTTTTAAAGTTAACTAAAAATATTTTCAATTTTTAAAGTTAAATTTTCAATTTTTAGAATTCATGAAATTAATATATCTAACATTTCATATATCTAAGAATCCATATATATAAATTTTCAATTTCTAGGATTTATTTTATTAAATACAACTCATCAATTTTTATTAATTTTTTATGAATACATTAAAATTTCAATTTTTATCCTAATGTGTCATTCCCCCCAAGACACCTACAACGTACAACATAACTCCCTCTAACCCTTAGTTTCAACTTCTAAAGCAAAGCAAACAAAAAAGAGGTAGAGAGAAAGAAAAAATGAAGGAGAAGAAGAATGAATGGATAAAAGATTGAACTCCACCTCAATCTCTTGTCATTGTAATATTGATTTTAGTTGGGTAAGCCTCTTAAATTCCTATTCTCTCTTCTTCTTCATCCATTAATGCTTGAGGTTCTGATTGATTGAGGAAGTATAAACTCTAAGTTTTGTAAATTGAGAATTTTGGTTTAATATTCAAGTTCCATGGCTTATAATAGTTCCTTTTGGTTTGGGTAATGAGCAAAAATATAATAATTTCTATGGATTTCTTGGTGAGGGCAGCCATAGTTGCGAATTTGGATTCTTAAATATAATCTTAATGCTTTAATGGTTGGATGATGCCTTTTTAAACTTAGGGACACCTTAAATGATATATATATGTTTATTTATTTTATGAAGATGAGCCCTAATGTAATGATTTAGCATGCATTTCCTGTTGAGGCAGCCACATATGCAAATTCTAGAGGAATGAGTTGGAGGATGGCTTATGTTTAGGATTAAGAGTTTTAAATGGTTTAGTTGGGACAAAATTATAATGGGTAGATTATAGAAAAAGATACATTAGGATATTTAAGAATAAATATTCTAAATCCTTAATTAATTTTTGAGTTATGTATTTCTTAATTTTTATCCTCTTTATTGTTGATCCAGTACCTAAATTTGGAACTTAAGTAAAATAGAGCTCCTTTTGCATCAATGTTTTGCAAACATCGATTAGATTATTAAAAGTATTGTGTAATTATAGAAAGCTTCTCTTGTAGGCTTGTTTTAATGGTGAAAGGTAGTGAAAAACAAAAATCTCAAAATTTAAGGCCTAAACATACTTTTTTGGGAAAAATAAGTGACCACTATGGTGCTCAAAGTTATGGTTTTTTGAAGTTTTACCTTCCAATCTTATATTTTCTTCATAATTTTTCTTTTAAACCTATGTTTTTTTAATCACTTAAACCATTTTTCATTTATATATCAATTATCAATTGTTTCTTTTTTTATTATTTAATCTAATTTCTTGAGTTATTTAATTATCAATAAAATAATATTTAAAACGATATTATATAATTATATATACATATTATATCATTATATATAAGTGGCTGAAGAAGACTAGTAAAACAAGTTTTACTAAAATAAAAAAAAAAAAGAAGTCATAGAGTCACTTGGAAAACCTAGACTTATTTTCGCTCGCTGAGATCTTTTCCCCTTTCCTAATTTCAAACCTTCTTCATATCTGCTGGCAAAACCTTATGCAAATCCTTTTCAAAACCTTTTTCATTCCAATACATCCCTTTAGTCGATTTTGTTGTGAATGAAGCTATTCCAACAAAAAACATTTTGCGCATGAAAAAATAGAGTGCCCTATGACCTAATTTTGCTGTGAAGGAGGAGAACACAAAAACTAAAGAGAAAGGAGGCTATGTAAGTGGTAATCTGGTCCATTATTTGCTCTTTCTTTATGAAATTGATTTTGTGTTGTGAGTGTTATGAATGTGGTTGTGGTTGTGGTCCATTTGCTCCTAGTAGAACTAAATAATGCCCACTAGGTTTTTTGATAAAGCCTAGATAGTAATGCCACTTTTGAATTGAATTCACTTTCTTTTTCTTAGAATTTCTTCTTTTTTATACTGGTTTCTACTCCTTTGATGGCTTATGGTAGAATTGAATAATGCCCACTAGGTTTTTCTGAATTTGTTGAATTGATAGTGAATTTGTTATGCTTAGTTTTGATATGTAAATTTATAGTAGATATTGCTAAACATCTAAATTCATATTAGTCATATAGATATGGCCATAACCAATTATGGTGTGTTCTATCCTCATTTAAAATGGTTTTGGAGAATAGTCATATGGTAATCTTTGTCTATTTTTATAACTAATAACCAAGTAATCTAATAGAAGTGAAAAATATGTTCAAAATTCCTTCACCATGAATAAAGGGCATGCTATTTATCTTCTTAAGGAATTAAATTTCTTCTTCTTCATCTTGTGTTTGAAAATAATTTCATACAAAATAGATGAACAAAATTCTTAAGTGCTAACTCCTTAAATAATATCAAATGTTGCTCCTTGGATCTTCATTGTAGTTGCTAGCTCAATTGATAAGAGCTTCAACAATAATATTACTTTTGGTAAAGGTCAAATCATAAAGGTTTTATTTTTCTTTTTAAATTTTAGGTTATGCTAATAGTTTGAAATCATTTGAAAAGAATTACAATAATTGAAAGCTTCCCTCCCTTGGAGGATATCAAGCTTATTGTTGTGATATTTTGTTGTAACATTTAGCATCAATTCTTCTGTTGCCTTGATAGCTTACTGTGATATTGCTGAAGTTTGGTATTAGTTCCTTTTTTGAAGATGAGGATGAAATGGTTTTAAGTTTTGATATGTGGCTAAATTAGATTTGGTCCAATTCTTATACCTGTGTGCCTAAGTTCTGATATATGCCTAAGTTTTTTGAGGATGAAATGGTTTAAAGTGCTGTAAACTTGGTGCCCAAATCAAATTTGGTCCAACTCTTATACTTGTGTGCCTAAGTTTTGATATGTGCCTAATTTTTTTGAGGATGAAATGTTTTTAAGTGCTATAAACTTGGTGCCTAAATTAGATTTTGTCTAATTCTTATACCTGTGTGCCTAAGTTCTGATATGTGCTAAAGTTTTTTAAGGATGAAATGGTTTCAAGTGCTGTAAACTTGGTGCCCAAATCATATGTGGTCCAATTCTTGTACTTGTGTGCCACACCATCATATATTATGTATTCTATCTTTCCATAATTGAGACCTTATTGACAAGATTCAGGGGGAGTTGCCCAACTTTGGGTTTTTTCAAAGCTTTTTAATTAAATATTATCTTGTTATAAGGTAGAAGATCCTGTCGATAAGGTTTTAAATTTTCCTTTGCTAAATCTAAGATTTTATTGACAAGATCTTTAACCTTGTCAACAACATTTTACATCTTGTCAATAACATGATTTACCTTGTTAATAGCATTTTATCACTAGCTCTGGAAAACCAATGACTCATTTTATATAGTCATTCCTACATTGTTTACCTTTAAAATCATCAAAATACAACCATATTCAATGTTTAGCCTTGGTCTCACAATCTTTCCATAGGTGAAGCAGAACTATAGGGACTAAAATTGAGATCCATCTCAATTCTTAAACACTATAAACACATTTAATTCAACTCAATTGAACACAAAATAGGCTCAATGGCATGATAGAGTCTTGTAGCCACTTTTAGCCTCTTTTGACATAATATGGCTAAAATTTCAAAAATTCATAATCATAATTTAGGCTAAATAACTTCGATTTGTACAAATTAGGATGCTATAGAAAGCTCAAGACATGAACTATATAAACTATTAAAATTTCAAACCAAAACAAGCTCATTTAGGCCACAAAAATCTAATAGAATAGTAGTTGTCATTGTTCTCGAATATATATCAGAATTAGAACTTTGAATACACATATCTTTGGTTACACAGCTCTTTTTTTTTTTTTTTGCAAACTTGATGACTATGGAAAACTTATACTACCAACTATATGTCTATAAAATTTCATAAGCATTGAAGTCTATTTGGCCCCTTAAATATACAAAAAACCAGATCTGCTCATATGAATAGTGCTAGTAAATTCTGCAATTTTTAGCCAAATTTGAAAAATCATAATAAATTCTACAAACCTCCAAAAATTGTGTTTTTTTAGCTTTGTGAGAAGCTATAAATGAGATCTAAATGTCTGTCAAATTTCATCTAAAAATTCATTTATTTGGTATGATTTTGATTCAGGAGTAAAATATAACTCAAAATGGCACATATATGGTTCCAAATGGTTTAAAATGAGCTTCCTCATGTCATGTGACCATTTGAGCATGTTCCAAACATGAAATACAACATATATGACTATTTCATCAGTGCTAAACATCATGCAAATCAAAATCACTCATCCATTTACCATTATATATACACTTTCCAAGGCATACACATAGTCAAATTACACATTCTTGCACATTTACATTCAAAAATGGTATTTATATCATAATCTTATGCTTTTACACTTGTGTGAATGTTTAGATTACAAATATATCATGTACAAACTTTCATGAACAACATATTACATCAAAACCTATATTATTGTCACAATAATGGCATTCATGATCTTTAGTCTCCATGTTTGGCTCTTTGAGAATTCCTTAGGCATGATTAGAAGTAATATAGAGAAAAGTGAGATTTTATGAATCCCAATAGCTCATTCTAGTCTTTACTTTTGTCAGAACCATAATCTTAATGAGGTTTAGGTAATGACTAGAACCTATCCCTCGTTATGGTTTGTATTAGAACCAGAGTTTGGTTTTGGTTTAGATCTAAAGTTTAGAAATAGGGATGGCCTAATCTAAAGCTCATGACTTGATATAAGTATACAATTCTTTACATGTAAAAGGGTTTGACTTATCCATGGCTTAACTTGCAATGATGTTGATTAAAATATAGGAAGTGGTAGAGATGGATAAAAATTAGATAAAGATGAATAATAGAGTTGATCCAGCATATAGATGAGGAGTTGATAAGTTTCTTTCGGGGGCCTTCAATCAGCCAATGGATATGATTCAATGCCCATGCAAAGAATGTAGGAATACAGAATGGAAAGGTTACACTGACGTAAAGGTAGATCTATTGAGGAAGGGTTTCAGCCCATGTTATGAAGTATGGGACTTACATGGAGAAGTTTGTCCTGGTGCTTATAGTCCATTTCATCAAGATAATGGTGAGGTAGCTGATGATACTGATGAAGAAGATGACATTGTTGGGATACTTCATGATGTGTATGGTCACATAGATTTAAATGAAGGGAACCATAGATCAAAAAACCATGAGCCACCTAATGGGCAGGTGAGATAGTTCTTTGACTTATTGTAGGATGCTTAGACTGACCTCTATCTAGGTTGTGACAAAGTTTCAAAGCTCTATTTTATAATCATGCTACTCCACCTTAAGTGCCTTAACCATTAAGCAACAAATCTATGGGTTCATTATTAAGTTCATTTAAGGATGTTCCTCCAGAAGGGGCATTAATACCTAACTTCTACTACAAAGCAAAAAAAGTTATTCAAGAGTTAGGATTGGATTACATCAAGATTGATGCATGTGAGAATGTCTGCATCTTGTATTGACAAGAGCATGCCAATGCTCATTCATATCCTAAGTGCAATATGTCCTGATGGAGGTCAAATAGTCATAAAGGAAAGAAAGTTCCTCATAAAGTGTTACGACATTTCCTTATAAAGCTTAGGTTACAAAGGCTATACATGTCTCACCATACAACTAAAGAGATAAGGTGGCATGATGAGGAATGTATTAACGATGGTGTTTTGTAGCATCCAACTAACTCTATTGCATGAAAATCGTTTGACCAGCAGCATCCATAATTTTTTAGTGATCTAAGAAATGTTCAGTTGGGCTTAGCAAGTGATGGGTTCCAATCTTGGATAAATATGAGTATTAATCATACCATTTGGCTAGTTGTGTTAGTTTCATACAATTTTCCCATCATGGCAATGAATGAAGTACCCATACTTTATGATGACACTTTTAATTCTGTAACATCCAGCACCTCCATAAACGTAAGAAACGCAATGTTCGGTTTCTCCGTAAACGGCAGAAATAGGCTAGATACAAAAGGAAGTCCCTGAAATAGAAGGAATTGGGGCCAACTAAAATTATGATAAAATTTTAAATATTAAAAAATTAGGACTCGAGTCTTGAATTACCCAGAAATCAAGGCCAGAGTGATTTGAAAAATTTGCTAAAAGGCCAGTGGCATTTTCATAAATATGGGCAATTTTTAGAATTCAAATAGGAGGGCTTCTTAAATGAAAATTTTGAGTTCTCTGGGGTTCTCAGAGGCCCTAAAAACCATGGGAAGCTCCGTGACAGTTAAATCCCCTCCAGTGGATGTTTTCCAACGTCAGTGTGCCTAAACTTTGACGGATTTGTTCGGAAAGGTTTTAGCTCTAATTTGAGTGATTCCAAAGCCATTTTACTAAATTGAGAATCTAAATTTTATAATGAAAAAAAAGGTTCTCAAAAAGAAGCTAAAATAAAGGAGAAACAAAAATACAAAATATGAAGGGCAAAATATATATGATGCACCCTTATTTTGAAAAGTGTAACTTATTCCCACACATATATATGATGCACCCTTCTCCTCCCTTCATTATGCACGACCATGTTCTCCCTGAAACTAGAAGAAAACCCTAGGGGATGAGGCTCACAAGAAGGGGAAGAAAAGGAGGAGAAATTAAAGGCTTAAGGTATGGAAATTAGTAGTTTTTCATGCTCTTTCTCTTCCAAACCTCTTATCCTCCATTCTACTTTGTTTTCTATGATTAAAATAAAGTTTATAAATCTGTTTTAAGGGAGAAATTGAGGGAAAAATTCGAATTTGAAGAGAGGGGCTCAAAGAACACAAGATTCAAGTGAGAAAAAGCAAGAAAACAAAGTAATTTCTCTTCCTATGGTTATCATTTTTGGTCCCCTTCTCCACCATTTCGCCCCACTTGAGAAAACCCTAGGAGGAGATGATTTTTAGGCAGAACCAAGCATGAATCTAAGGAAAAAGGGTGTGGAGATTAAGAATATGCAAAGAGAATTATAAAAAAGCCATTAGATTTCAAGATGCAAATTCTAGGGTTTCAATTGTATCTTGTAAAATCTGATTTTGTATGATGATTCCTAGACCTAAGTAAGAGTTTAAATGAGCTCCCAAGATCCCTAAGCGGCTCCCCATATGCTTCTTCCTTTGAGAAAATAAAGAAAGCTCCATGGAACCTAATATGCTTCATAGCCTCGGCCTAGATGGGTTCTCCTAGCTAGGGAGAGTTTTAAATTTTTCTAAGGCCATTCTTGAGTCATATTTGATAAATGAAAATGAAGGGAGGCCTTGAAAAAAATTTAGAACTCATGGAAAGTGATTTGGTGCTTTAGGTTCCATATTATGACCTAAAGAAGCAACATGGTGCTAGGCTGTTTATTTTAATGATGTGATGACTCCAAGAGACTTAAAAGGAGTCAAGAATTATATTTGAAAGGAAAGAATGAGGCCTAGAAGTCATTTGAGGGGTGTTTCTTCATTAGGTACCAATATGGACCATAATGGAGGTTGTAGAGTAATCTAGGGTTTAAGCACGTTGCATGGCCCTAGAAATTATTTCATGAACCTAATTGGCTCCCATATATTGTATTTAGGCTAAGAGAAACCATCTCCACCAATTTTTGGGTGTGTAGCCGAAAGAGGAGGCTTGAGTCCAAAGGAAAAAGTGTGTAATTGTGTGCAAGGTAGCTCTCTCCACCTTCTCTCATGTATAAATGTGTGTTTAGCTTATTTTAGAATGTGTGTATGTGTATTTTCAAGTTTTGAAAAGTATGCTAGCACGCCTTTATATGCCATGATGCTTGATGCCATTTTATGTTTTCAAATGATTACATGATGTTTGTATGAGTTTGCTTAAGTGTGGAGAGGCCAAGAACTCTTCCCTTTGGTGAAGATGAGCTAAGAACCCTTGAGCTTAGTTGAGACAAAGTAAAAAGTCTCCCAAAAGCAAAGTGGGCTCCCAAGAGTATAGTTAAGTCCAAAGCTCTTAAAGAATGGGTGAGGCAAGTCTAAAATCCATGAGGAGAAGTGTGAGGCCAATCCAAACACTTGGTGAACTCTTGAATGATTGATTCACATGCTAATGTTGCTTTTAAAATGTCCATGTCTTCCATTTTCTCCATGCATGCATTTGAAAAGCTTGTTTTGCACATATTATGTATGATTGAATGGGAGATGAACTATTGGGATTCTTTGAATCTCATCCCCTCCTCTCCAATGATCTCATATGCTAGGTGGACCAAGTGGATATGCCAATGAGAGCCAACAACCATGAAGAAGGGAGATTGACAAGCATATGTCTAGTTTTAGCTATTTTGGAACCATGCTTATGTACCTTGATGTGTATGGTGATGTAGGTAGTCTATGAACCTTGAGACATGTATAAATATGCTACTATGTAATGTTTATCACTATGGATATGATGTATGAGCTTTAGAATACAATTTGAGTTTGTAATGTCCAAATATGCAATGTGGAAGTATGATGTAATTATGCATAAGTGTGGGTTGAACGGCCAAAATGAGATGCATGAGGTTTGAGACCCTTTGGACAGCTCACACAAGTCTTAAATACGCTTTTAGACTTGCCCAAAAGGTGCCAACACTAAGGGAAGGCCATTTGGCAAGTTTGGTACCTCATATGGAGCTAAATTTGACCATAATGGAACCCTATGTCACTTTTTGGTCAAATGAGTTAGTCTTGATTTGAAAATTGGCATGAAATTAGCTCTCATTGAAATCTTTTTGGAAAGTTAAAGAACATAATTTTTAGAGGTCTAGAGAATATTTGATGAATTTTCAAAATTGGGATTTTCTATGGTTTCTGGTATATGCACTGTTTATACTAGCAGATTTGATTTTTATGTCACCTGATAGCCAAAGGGTGTCCAATGCTTGTGAACTTTTATATGCATAAATTATAGGTCATAATATTTCTGTGGCCATTGAGATCACCTCATTTGGAGGTTTGAACAAAGAGTTATGCATTTTTTAAGTTGGCTGTCAGTAACAGTGGCACCCCAGGAGTTTAGTTACTATTCCATAGGTTCCTGATAGCTAAACGTATCTGTTTCATTCTAGAATTATTTTTAGTATCAAGTTAACATTTGTAGATTTCCAAAATGACTGAATGTGTGTGATTTTGAGTTTTATAGAATTAGTTATGAATTTCATAAATTTGTATTAGTAAACTAAACAGTAGCCCAGGCAGCCAGCGACCTCTGTAATTTTTTGGATGTCAAACGTCCTGTGTGATAAATTTTGTGACTTGGTTGTATTTTTAGTATGAATTAGACATCCTAAGATTTCCATAATGATCAAGAACACATGTTTTCGATTTTTCAAGATTTAGTTATGAATTTCCAAAGTTTGCTCAGGGAAGAGGCCAATTCTAGCCGAAAATAAACTCCCATCTTCCATGCCTCATTTCGGTTTCCATGGGTTGTAGGCATGTTTTTGGGATGTATATGAGTTGTAATGATGCAATTAAATATGAAAATGCATAGCATGAGCTCACACGGTCCATGTGACACCAAAATGAATTTTTAGATATAGCGCATCCCATGGAAATCTTATATAGTTCATGAAATTATGCCATTCAAATGTATAAGATGGACTAGAATCTATGGTGTTACAAATTCCAAGTCCCAGAAGTTCAGGTGATGACATAGATGTATGCCTCCAACCAATAATTGAGGAGTTACTTGAAGTGTAGGAGTAAGAAGTAGAGACATATGATACCTACAAGAAGTTTAATTTTAGGTTGCATGCAGTATTATTGTGGACAATTAATGACTTCTAGACATATGGGATGTAATACCATAACTCATTAGCCTACACATTACTCTCGCAAGGTCTTAGTCATGTGACTTTATACGTTGTGGCAAGAAAAACAATAAATTTAATGTAATATTTTTGTGTTACATTGGACTTGAAATTTTTGTTTCATGCCATGTGGGTAATATGAATCCATCCATATCATCTTCTACTTATAATGCATCGATACAAGTCATAAACATCATGAAAGATCACATCAATTTTGGATAAGAAGCCACACACTAGAAAAAGGGAGTTTTTTCTCGAGTCCAAAATTCAGGTTTCTAACACCAAATTTGAAAAATCATAATTAATTATAGAAAAATTGAAATCAAGCAAATGATAACTTTTTGGAAAAGCCTTAAATGTCACTATAGGTTAAAAATTATTCCAGCCAGGAAAACATTAGCTAGACCATGATTGACAATAGAATAGCACTAAAGGTCCGGCTGCCCAGGTTTGCTATCACAAGTTACTAACATAAACTTCAAAAATTCATAATTAATTCTAAAAAATCAAAACCGAACAAACCATATCATTCTAAAAAGCTGTGCTATAGACAAAAAATAACTTCAGACCAAAACAAAAGCGTTTAGCTCTTGAAAACTAAAAGAACAATAATAGGGGTCTGGTTGCATCCCTGATACTAATATGAAAATTCAAAACTTCATTTCACTCTCAATATAAATCTAAATGAGGTGCTCTTAAGTGCTATAGAAAGCTTATCATATCTCATTTATGCTTGTAAAATTTCATAGCCATTGGATTTTATTTGTGCCACAAGAACCCTAGAACCAGAGTTAACAATATGAACAGTACATTTGCCAATTCTGCACATTTTGTCTAATTTTGAAAAATCATAATAAATTCTCTAGAGATTTAAATTGGGTGTTATTTATCTCTATGGAAAGATATAGATGAGACCTACATACATACCAAATTTCATGCAAAAATAGCTCATTTGGTCAGACATTGATGTAACTCAAGATTATGGCAATTTTGATGCCATAATGGGGTCAATTTGGTTCCAAATGGCTTCCTAAACATTCCATAACACTTTGAGCACGTTTTGAAGCATAAACAAAGTATATATAAGCTTCTCAAATGGTCTAAACTACTATACATCTTAAACTCACTCTTTGATATACAAGAATATACATTCAAGAATGGGCTTCCAAGTGACCAAAACACAATTTCTCACTTATTTACTTCCAACTTTGGTTCATACACTATATTTACATGCACTTACATTTACCCAAGAGCTTACATCTCTAAACATACAAAATTTGACATTTAAATACATTAAAAGCTACACTAGTGCCAAAGAATAGCCACCCATGCTCCTTAGCTCCCATTTTTAGCTTTTTGAACTCCACCTAGACATGGTTAGATGGAAGAGGGAAGGGGATGAGATGCAAAGAATCTTAATATCTCAAACACCCATTCAAGTAAGTAACCAAGGCATATAAGCATGTCAAAGAACACAAGCATGCATCCAACAAAAACAAGAATCATTCAATTCATAATTTCCATGCCATAACAACATGTCAAAGCTAAGAACAAACTTTAGGAACTTTTGGTCTAGTCTCACCCCATTTTTAGGACTTTTGGATTAGCCTCACCCTTGGTCTAGGGACTTTTGACTTAGCGTCACTCATTCTTGAAACTTTTGGCCTTGTCTCACCCATTCCTAGGGAGTTTTAGCTTCATCTGACCTATTTCAAGGGACTTTTGGCATAACCTCACCCATAAGAGCAAATTTCACAACCAAAACACAATTCAAGAAGTATATTGATACCAATGCAACAAAACAACATCAAATGGCATGTCTCATGATACAAATATACACATAAGTATTTAATAACATTCATATAACCAAGAATGCATACAAAAAGGAGTGGAGAGCTACCTTGGTAGAAAATACAAGTCTTTTTCCTTGACTAATCTCCTCCCCTCAAGGTCACACACTTGCAAATAGATGGAGTTTGATTTCTTTGGTCTAAACACAACAAATAGGATCCAGTTACATTATTGAAACAAGTTCTAGCATCACTCATACATTAAAGAAGCACACTTAGTTCCATGGTTATATAAAAGGCCTAATGAAGCAACTACCACAATTCAAGATCTTAGCTCCATTTTCTTCTTATATCTAGGTCCCTTGACTTCATTTAGACTCCTTACAGCCATCATAATTTCCTTTCTAAGAGCCTAGGTACAAGTTGCTTCCTTAAATCACAATATGGAACTTATGCCTCCAACTATCAATTTATAGCTTCTACATTTTTCCCATGGCTTTCCCTCATCTTCTTCAATCACATATAGTCCCAATCCAAGTTTAAAAGAAATTAAAACACTCCCTAGCTCTCTAATCTATGCTTGGCTGAGACATAGCTAGGATTTAGAGCCCATGGGGTTTACAATTTTTTCTTGATAGGAGAGGCACTTGGGAGGCTTTCTAGGGGTCTTAGAAACTCAAAAAAACACTCACATAAGCTAGGATATCCTTAGATAAAATCAAATTTTAGGATATGTTCAAGAATCCCTAACTTTCCTATCTTAAATTTCACTTGTTTTTCTTTAAGTTTCTTTACATTTTCTAGGTTCCCATAATCTAAAACCTAGGTTTATCACTTACTTTTGGTCAAAAATTCCTCCCCTTACAAGCTCTTAAGTTGGTCAAGACACACATATGGATAACAGAGGAAGAAGAGCAAGTGGAGTTATGATTCATACCTTGATTTCTTGGCTTTTTCAAAGGCACTTCCACTTGATATAAGCTTCTCCTTGAATTCCTCTTCTTCCCCCTCTGAACTAAGGCCAAAATAGTCTTAAATGAATAACCAAAACCATAGGAAGAAAGGTTAAGTGAAGGAGAACAACATGAAAGAAGGAAGAACCATGAAAATCTTCCATTTTCCTTACCTTTTCTTGGAGTTTTTCTTCCCCTTTCCTCTTTCCTCTTATGCATCACTCTTAAGTAAAGTTTTTCTCTATTCAAATAGAAGCAAAGTTGGTTTATAGGTGGAGCAAAAGGGGATGCCTTATTTAAGGGAAGAAAGATTAAAAATTGTTCATTAAAAATATCCTTTATATCTTGCTTTTCTGGCATTTCATTTAAGGTCTATTTTAACTTTTTTTTCAAGAATCGTCTTTTCCATCATAAAATTTAGGTCCTTTATTTTATAAAATGGCTTTGGAATCACTTAATTTGGATTTAAACCTTCTCAAATGAAGAGGTCAAAGTTCAGGTGTAATATCCAATTCTTTGAAAATGAGAGAAAACGCAAGAAACGTAACATACGGGTTCTTTGTAAACGTACAAAATTTACTAGATATAAAAGGAAGTACCCCAAATAGAGTGATTTTGTAACATCTGGTTATCTGAAAACTAGAGAAAACATGAAAAGCATAATGTACGATTTTTTTGTAAATGAACGAAACTCACTAGATACAAAAGGAAGTCCTTAAAAATGAATTAGTTAAGGTCCTAAAAATTTGGAAAGGATTCTAGACTCCTAAAAATGAGAATCCTAGGTTCAGACGGAAAGAAAAATGGAGCTAGAATAAAGAAACAATTTCTTACGGAGAACTTACGAAATGTAATGGCATTTTTGTAATTTTGAGCAAACTTTGGAATTCACAAAGGAGGGATTTTTAAATGAAATTTTTGGATTTTTAGAGTTCTCAGAGACCCTGAAAACTATGGAAAGCCCTAAGATAGCTAAAACCCCTCCAGTAGACATTTTTCAATATCGGTGTATCGGAACTTTGACAGATTCGTTCGAGAAGGTTTTAGCTCTGATTTGAGTGATTCCAAAAGCATTTTACTAAATTGAGAACCTAAATTTATAATAGAAAAGATGATTCTAAAAAATAAGCTAAAACAAATTAGAAACAAAAATGCCAAGAATGAAGGACAAAATGGAAATTTTTGAAAAGTTCTTCCTCCTTTATATATATAAATGGCACCCCACTCTCACCCTCATGTAGCTTCATATGTTTCTGCCTAAAAACCAAAGAAAACCCTAAGGGATGAGGCACACAAGAGGAGGAAGAAAAGGAAGAGAAATTCAAGCTAACAGATAAGGAAATTTAGTAGTTTTTCATGCTTTCTTCCTTCCAAACCTCTTCTCTTCCATTCTCCTTTGTTTTCTATGATTATAATGAAGTTTATAAATCTGATTTAAGGGAGAAATTAAGGAAAAAATTTGGATTTGAAGAGAAGAGCTCAAAGAAGGCAAGATTCAAGTGAGAAAAACAAGAAAACAAATTAATTTCTTCTTCCATGGTTGCTATCCCTTCCTCCCCTTCCTCCACCATTTCGCTCCACTCAAGAAGCCTTAGGAAGGTTTGATTTTTAGGTAGAACCAAGGGTGATTCTTAGGAAAAAAAAGGTGTAGAGATTAAGACTATGCAAAGAGAATTAACAAATAACCATGAAAATTCAAGATGCAAAGTCTAAGGTTTCATATGTTTTTTGTAAAATCTGATTTGATACCTTGATTCCTATGTCTAAATGAAAGTTTAAATGAGCTTCTAAGATCCGAATAAGTCTCCCCATATGCTTCCTCCATCAAGGAAATAAAGTAAAGTCCATGAAGGCCATTATGCTTCATTGTCTTGACCTAAGAGGGTTACCATGCCTAGAGAGAGTTTCAAATTTTTCTAAACCCATTTTTGAGTCATATATGATAAATGAAGATGAGGGGAGGTCTTGAGAAAAATTTAGAAATCATAAAAAGTGAGTCGGTGCCTTATGCTCCATAATATAACCTAAAGAAGCAACATATAGTTAGGCTCTTTTATTTTAATAGTGTGATGGCTCCTCCAAGAGACTTAAAAGGAGTCAAGAATCATATTTGAAAGGAAAGAATGGAGCCTAGAAATTATCTGAGGGGTGTTGCTTCATTAGGTATATTTTGGAACCATAAAGGGGTGTATAGGTCAAGCTAGAGTTTAAGCAAGTTATGTGGCCTTAGACTTTACTCCAAGAGTATAATTAGCTTTCATATGATGTGTCTAGATCAAGAGGAATGATCTCCACCTCCTTGGGTGTGTGAGGTCAAGGGAGAGGATTCAAAGCTTAAAAGATCTTTGATACTATGTCCAATCCCGAAGTTTAGGAAAAGTGTACAAATGCTAGCAAGGTAGCTCTCTCCACCTTCTCTCATGCATGATTGCTTGCTTTACTTGTCTTTGAATGTGTGTATGTGTATTTCAAGCCATGAAAAATGTTCTAGCATGAGCTCTTACTCCGTGGCACCATGATGATGCATTATGTTATCCAAATGATGTTTATGATGTTTGCCTTGGTTTGCTTGAGTGCGGTGGGGCCAAAAACCTTTAGCCATGGTGAGGATAAGCCATGAACCCTTAAGATTGGTTGAAACAAAGTAAAGAGTTTTCCAAAAGTGAGGTTGACTCCCAAGAGCATGATTGAGTCCAAAAACCTCTTAAAGAATGGGTGAGGCAAGTCTAAAATCCACAAGTAAATGGGTAAGGCCAATCCACTTGCTTGGCAAGCCTATGTATGCTATGTATGACTATTTTAAATGCTAAGAATGCTTCTTGAATGATTGCACATGTCCATATGCCATGCATGCATTTGTGAGACTTGTTTTCCATACTTTATGCATGATTGAATGGGAGATGAGCTATTGGGATTCTTTGAATCTCATCCCCTCCTCTCCAATAATCTAACATGCTAGGTGGACTAAGAGAGCAAAGAGAAGGAAGCCAACCATTTGAAAGATGAGAGCATGACATTGAAATGCATGAAATTTACTTCTTTAAGGCCATCAAGGTGGCAAATCTTGTCATCTATGATTGTATATGACCTAGAACATGTATAATGATGTTATTGTATCATGTATAATTGAGAGTTAAGGTTGTATGAATGGCAATGCACCTTTTAGTCATGTAATGGCATTTTTATATTATGAAAGTGTATGTATAAATACAAATGAGATGGCCCCATTGAGATGCATGAGGTTTGGAACCATTTGGACAGCTCACACAAGTCCTATTTATATTTTGAGACTTACCCAAGAGGTGCCAAACCCCAAGGAAATCCATTTAGACATTTTAGTATCCCATATGGAGCCAAAATTTATCATAATAGAACCTTATATCACCTTTTATCTAAATGAGCTCTTCTTGATCTAAGACTTGGCATGCAATTTGAGATTATTGAGAGCTTTTTCGAAAGCTAAAGAACATAATTTTTGGAGCTCTAGAGAATATTTGATAAATTTTCAAAGTTGGCAAAAAATTCTATTTTTGGCCTAATGCACTGTTCACTTGATATGAAAATGAAATCTGTCACATAGGCTCAAATGATGTCCCATTGTCATAAAATTTTATACAAAGAAACTAGACATTTCTAGTGACTTGTGCCAACTAGAAGCACCCCATTTGGATGTCTAAAGAGGGAGATATAAATTTTTAAATAATCTATCCAGTACCAAGTGCTCCAACTGACCTTAGGTATCGTTTGATTCGATTTCGAGGTCTGGGTGTACCTAGAATGGTCTAGAGTTATTTTTTTTCCTCTAACTAACATTCATAACTTTCCAGATTGGCATTATTTGCATGGATTGGATTTTTTTGGAATTAATTGAACATTTTTTAAATTTGTTGTAGAATTCTATGACAGTACCTGTGGACAATCTGACATCTGGATCATTTCAAATGTCAAATGTCTTCTATGTTGGATGTTATGGTTGGACATATTTTTAGCATGAAGTAGACATGTGTATCTTTCCAAATGGCTAAGAATGTATAATTTTAATTTTTATAAAATTAGTTATAATTTTCCAAAGTTTATGACAGAAATGAGGAAAATCTAGCCAAAAATGTATATTTGTATTTTATGCTTCCCTTTGGTTTCCATGAGTTGTAAGCCACTTTTGGTGATGCAAATGAGTTGTATCTATGTAATTAAACATGAGAATGTGATATATGAGTCCATATGACCCACGAGACTCTAAGAGAAAATTTTCTGTATAGCGCAACGCAAAAAAATGTAATATTTTGATGTTATTTCCCACTTTCTTGTATAATTCATGGCATGAGACTTAGAAGTAACATGAGGCAAGGCTAGAAATGTATGGTGTTACATATTTGAGGTCCCAAAAAATTTTTGTAGCATTCTAGACCCCAAAAATTGAGAATCCTAAGCTCAAATAGAAAGAAAATTAGAGCTAGAATGAAAAAACTAATTTGAACGAAAGGTTGACGAAATGTAAGGGCATTTTCATAATTTTGAGTAAATTTTGGATTTTTCACAAGAAGGTTTTTTCAATGAAATTTTTGAGTTCTCTAGGGTTTTCAAAGGCCTTAAAAATTATGGGAAGCCTCGGGACAGCTAAAGTCTCTCCGGTGGACGTTTTCCAACAGCGATGAGCCCGAACTTTGATAGATTCGTTTGGGAAGGTTTTAACTTCGATTTGAGTGATTCTAAAAGAATTTTATTAAATTGAGGACTTAAATTTTATAATGAAAAAGAAAGTTCTCAAAAGGGAGCTAAAACGAATTAGAAACAAAAATATCGAGAATGAAAGGGCAAAATTAAAATTTTTGAAAAGTCTTTCTTAAACCTCCCTATATATATGAGGTGACCCACCTCCTCACTCATTTAGATACCATTGTTTCTACCCTAAACCATAGGAGAGAGCTAGGATTTTAGGCGCATCAAGAGGAGGAGAAAGGGAGGAGAAAGACAAGGCAAAAGGTATAGAATTCTTAGGTTGTTTTCATGCTTCTCTCTTTAGCAAACCTCTCCTTCTCCATTTCTCCTTCTTTCCTATGATTATTTTGAAGTTTTTGGATCTTTTTTTAGGGAAGAATAGAGGAAAAAATTCGGATTTGAAGGAGGAGGCCAAGGAAAGAAAGAAACAAGCAAGAAAAGCCAAGGAAATAAGGCAAAAAGCTTCATACCATGGTCTCTACTCCTTCCCCCTTCTTCTCCCTACTTCGCCCTATGTATGTAGCTACAAGAGGGCTTGAATTTTGGGTAGAACCAAGGGTGAACTCTATAAATTTAAGGGAGGAGAATAAGAATATGTAAAGAAAATCAAGTAAAAGCCATTAATTTTCAAAATAGGGAGGTTAGGGTTTTGATTGTACCATGAACCCTAGCCATATTTTATGATGTTTAAGTATTCATATAGGCTCATAAGACACCAAGAGAGCTTCCTCCATGCTTCTCCCATCAAAGGAAGCAAAGAAACTCCAAAGGTGTCAAGAAGAAGCATAACTTCAACCTAAGACACTTAGGGCACCAAGAGGAAGTTTTAAATTATTCCAAGCTTAGTTTTGAGTCATGTATGATGGAAGAGGATTAGAGGAAGCCTTAACAAAATTTTAAAAGCTATGGATAGTGAGATGGTATTATAGGTTCCATATTATGGCTTAAAGAAGTAACACCTAGCTAGGCTCCTTGATTTGATTGTGTGATAACTCCAAAAGGTTTAAATGGAGTCAAGAATTATAAATAGATGAAGAGAATGGGGACAAGATGATGTTTTCTTAATGTTGCTTCATTAAGTGTATTATGGAGCCATAAAAGGGTTATATGAACCACCTAACTTTTCTAATGAATGTATGGTCTTAGAATTTGATTCAAGAGTATAATTAGCTTCCTTATGATATGTCTAGGCTAAGAAAAATGATCTCCACCTCTTGTGTGTGTGAGGTCGAGGGAGAGGACTCAAAGCTCAAAGAAAAAGTGTGTTTGTATGGCAAAGGTAGCTCTCTCCACCTTCTCTCATGTATAAATGTATACTTACATTGTCTTTGGATGTGTGTATGTGTGTCTTAAGCCATGAAAAGTATTCTAGTATGATTTCATATGCCATAGTACCATGATGATGCTTTATGCACTCAAATGATGTTTTATGTGCTTGCCTTAGTTTGCATGAGTGTGGAGAAGCCAAGAACCCTTTAGCCATGGTGAGGATAAGCCAAGAACCCTTGAACTTGGTTAAGACAAAGTAAAGAACCTCCCAAGAGTGAGGTTAACTACCAAGAGTAAGTTTGAGTCAAAACCTGTTAGAGAAAATGGGTGAGACAAGTCCAAAATCCATAAGTGAATGGGTAAGGCTAATCCATTTACTTGGCAAGCCTATGTATGCTATGTATGACTTGTTTAAATGCCAAGGATGTTTCTTAAATGCTCATGCATCTTAATATGCCCATGCATGTATTTTCATAGCTTGTATTACATACTTTAAGTGTGATTGAAAGGGAGATGAGTTATTAGGATTCTTTGAACCTCATTCCCTCCTCTCCAATGTCTTAACATGCTAGGTGGAGTAATTGAGCAAGGTATTGGAAGCCACCAAGCCTAGAAGAAGGAGAATGACATCAAAGTGTATGAAAATACCTAGTTTTGCTTCTTTTGTAGCCATACATATGGCATATGATGTAATCCCATGATGAAAATATTATGTAATCATATGAACATATGTAATTACCCAAATTTTTAGTGTATGTATGAGTTTTAATGCCAAATAAGTGATAATGTGCATTTTGGGTAGTGAATGGCAAGTTCAAGCATGTGAAACCTTGTGTATGGCGTGGGGTGAGAGAGTGATTTTTTAATTTCTGGGTTTGTGCACCTTTGAGAGAGGTTTAGAAAGTCATTTTGGTACATTCCCATGTGCTCAAGTGGTCATGGTTGCCTTAGAACTTGAAATGAACCATTTGGACCCCTTTGATGACGCAAAATGAGCCATTTTGCAACCCAATATCAAGATCTGACCAAATCCATGAATTTGTCCATGAAATTTGGTACACATATATATCTTATCCAAAGCTTTTTAGAAGCTAAAGAACAGATTATTTAGAGCTCTGTGGAATTAATTATGAATTTTTAAAGTTGGCATTTTTCTATTGAACTAATGCAGACACTGTTCATATGGTCAGAAAATTGGGTTGTGTCATTCATGGGCCAAATGATGTCCAATGGTCATGAAATTTTATAGGTATAAATTAAATATGATGAGCTTTACATGGCACCAAGATCACCCCAATTGGACCTTTGAGTAGGAAAATATGAATTTTTGAAATTGAAAGTCAGTACTAGTGATGACAGTCGACCTCTGGTACTATTTCATCAATTTTTAGTGGCTAGCAGCCTTTTTTGTGGTCTAAATTTATTTTTATTATAAAGTAGATATCTGTAGCTTTCTAGAATGACATAGTGTGCCTATTTTTTGATTTTTCTAGAATTAGTTATAATTTTTCAAAGTTCAGACACAGAATCTGGAAATCCTACCTGTGGCTGCACCATTTTGTTTTGTGTATCTACTCCCTTTGCTCTAGGTATAGGCCACTTCTTGAGTTTGTCATAAGTTGCATTTATGTATTTAAATATAAGAATGAGATGGATAAGTCCATATGGCTCATGGGACATTAAAAGAAAATTTTACCCATGACGAAATGCAACCTTATCCATGATTTCCAATGCCATTACATTGCTTCCTATAGAATTAGCATGAGATGGGGCATGGAAATTGCATGAGTTGAGTCTTAGAATTATGGTGTTACATTTATTGGTATCAAAGCAAAGTTTTAGGCTCTCTTTAAGGTTAGATTTGGCTTGAGGATGTGGCAATAAGGCTATATAAAGGTTTGAATGGTTATGAAAAGCCTTGTATGAGACATCTTAGGTGTGTGAAGGTAGTTTAGGGCTATGGTTATGATAACTAAGTATGATAACTAAGTTATAGAATGGTCTTGGAGTATATAGTAAACATCAAGAAAAGTTAGCCTCTAGAATAGCTTGAGCAGAGCTAAGTGATCTGACGGCTAGAGCTTTATGAAGTATGATAGCTCGCCGAGATCAGTAGCAAGCCCTAGGTATGAACAATGAGAAATGATCTTGTTGATATGAAGAGGCTTGTTAGAGAGAGTATGTGAGGCCTAATTCTCCCTGGTGGTCATACTCAGACCATTCTGAGAAGTCTTGCATAATACAGAGACAAGTAGTGATGCAGCACAGTGTGAAGTGAGACTACGGTTGCATAGGACCAGTTTAGAGGGGAAATGAGAAAAAAAGGCAACACCCAAATGTCTAGATGAATTTTAGAACCTAAAAGGTTAATTTCCTTAGGCCAGAAGTTAAGTTATAAGCTACACTTCATAGAACCCTGACAGCCTAAAGGTAACAGCTAGTTATGTATGAATGAAGCAAGAGGTAGAACCCTCTAGCTTGATAATGGGCTAAATATAGAGGCAATGAGGCTCGGGTTATAGCTAAAGATGAAGTTCCCAATTCATGAAGGTGTAAGTCAATCAAAGGAAGTTAGCCATGGCCAATTATTCCATGAAGCAGCAAGACAATCCAGAGAATTCCTCGTACACGGCTAATACTTGGACAAGAAACTAAGGTATACCCTTAAGAAAAATGGGCAAGGTAAGTCCAAAATTCCAAAGAGAGCGTGTGAGGCTACACCATTTCCTTGGCAAGCCTATGCATGTTTTATATGACTTCTTGAGTGCAAGAAATGTCTCATGTATGATTATGCACTTCATAATATCCATGTATGTATTTTTAGACTTGAATTTGCAACCTTTATGTATTGTTGAAAGGGAGAAGAGTTATTGGGATTCCTAGAATCTCATTCCTTCCTTCTCATTGTCTAACATGTCTTGGTGGACTAAGTAAGCCAAAGAATGGGAGCCACCAAGTATAAAGGAAAGAGATTGATAAGAAAATGTATGGTTTTATTCACTTTGTAACCATTTTGATGGCATATGATGTAACCTTATGATGAATATGTTGTATAATCATTTGAATATATGTAATTACATGGATACTTAATATATATATATAAGAATTGATGCCATGTGAGTGTTGTAGCAAGTTCTTGACATTAAATGGCAAAATATAGCTTATGTATTCTTGTGTGTACCTCGGGGTGAGAAAGTGAGTTTGTGAAATATAGGCTTGTGAACCTTTGAAACATGTTTAATAGACCATTTTAGTACTTTCCCACATGCTTAAGTTGTAACATCTAATTTTGTGAAAACGAAAAAAAATGTGAGAAAAGTAACATACTGTTTCTCCGTAAACGAACAAAACTCACAGGATACAAAAGGAAGTCCCCCAGAATGAGATAGTTAAGGTCCCAAAAAAATTGGAAAGCATTCTAGACTCCTAAAAATGAGAATCTTAGGCTCAGACGGAAAGAAAAATGTAGCTAGAATGAAAAAATAATTTCTTACAAAAAGCCTACGAAACGTAATGGTATTTTCGTAATTTTGAGCAATTTTTGGAATTCACACAGGAAGGCTTTTTAAATGAACATTTTGAGTTCTTCGGGGTTCTCAGAGGCCCTGAAAATCATGAAAATCCCTGGAATAGTTAAAACCCCTCTGATGGATATTTTCTAATGTCAGTGTGCCTGAACTTTGATAGATCTGTTCGGAAAGGTTTTAGCTCCAATTTGAGTGATTCCAAAGGAATTTTTCTTAATTGGGAACCTAAATTTTATAATGGAAACACGGTTCTCAAAAGGAACTAAAACAAAGGAGAAACGAAAATGCAAAGTATGAAGGGTAAAATGGGAATTTTTGAAAAGTGTAACTTATTCCCACCTATATATATATGATGCACCCTTTGCCTCCCTTTATTATGCATGGCCAAGTTCTTCCTAAAACCAGAGGAAAACCCTAGGGGATGAGGTGCACAAGGGGAGGAAGAAAAGAAAGAGAAATTTAAGGTAGAAAGGTATGGATTTTCATGGTTTTTCATGCTCTTTCTCTTCCAAACCTCTTCTCCTCCATTCTCCTTTGTTTCCTATGATTATAATGAAGTTTATAAATCTTTTTTAAGGTAGAAATTGAAGGAAAAATTCGGATTTGAAGAGAGGAGCTCAAAGAACACAAGATTCAAGTGAGAAAAAGTAAGAAAACAAGGTAATTTCTCTTCCTATAGTTGTCATTTTTGGTTCCCTTCTCCACCATTTCGCCCCATTTGAGAAAACCATAGGAGGAGATGATTTTTAGGTAGAACCAAGCATGAATTTAAGGAAAAATGGTGTGGAGATTAAGAATATGCAAAGAAAACAATAAAATAACCATTAGAAATTAAGATGCAAATTCTAGGGTTTTATGTACACCTTCCAAATTCTGATTTTATATGATGATTCCTAGGCCTAAATAAGAATTTAAATGAACTCCTAAGATCCCAAAGAGGCTCCCCATATGCTTCTTCTCTTGAGAAAATAAAGCAAACTCCAAGGAGCTCCATTTCCTCCACAGCCTCGGCTAAACAAGGATAGCATAGCTAGGGAGAGTTTTAAATTTTTCTAAGGCCATTCTAGAGTCATATTTGATGAATGAAAATGAGGGGAGGCCTTGGAAAAAGTTTAGAACTCATAGAAAGTGATTTGGTGCCTTAGGTTCCATATTATGACCTAAAGAAGTAACATGATGTTAGGCTCTTTGTTTTAATGGTGTGATGACTCCAAGAGACTTAAAAGGAGTCAAGAATCATATTTGAAAGGAAAGAATGGAGCCTAGAAGTTATTTGAGGAGTGTTGCTTCATTAGGTGCATTTATGGACCATAATGGAGCTTATAGAATAATCTAGCATCTAAGCAAATTGTATAGCCTTAGAGATTGTTCCATGAACCTAATTGGCTCCCATAAATTGTATCTAGGCCAAGAGAAACCATCTCTATAAGCTTATGGGTGTGTGACCAAAAGAGGAAGCTTGAAATCCAAGGAAAAAGTGTGTGATTGTATGCAAGGTAGCTCTCTCCACCTTTTCTCATGCATGGATGTGTGTTTAGCTTGTCTTAGAATATGTGTATGTCTATTTTCAAGTCATGAAAAGTATGCTAGCATGATTTTATATGCCATGATTTCATGATGTCATGTTATATTTTCAAATGAATGTATGATGTTTGCTTAAGTGGGGAGAGGCCAAGAACTCTTCAACATGGCGAGGATGAGCCAAGAATCCTTGATCTTGGTTGAGACAAAGTAAAGAGTATCCCAAAAGTAAAGTGGGCTCCCAAGAGTATGATTGAGTCCAAATCTCTTAAAGAATGGGTGAGGCAAGTCCAAAATCCATGAGGAGAAGTGTGAGGCCAATCCAAACACTTGGTGAGCTCTTGAATGATTTGTATGATTTGTTCACATGCCAAGCTTGTTTCTTGAATGTCCATGACTTGTATTATGTCCATGCATGCATTTTTAAGGCTTGCTTTGCATATATTATGTGTGATTGAATGGGAGATAAGCTATTTGGATTCTTTGAATCTCATCCCCTCGTCTCCAATGATCTAATATGCTAGGTGGACCAAGTGGATATGGTAATGGAAGCCAACAACGTTAAAGGAAGAAGATTGACATCCATATATCTAGCATTTACCTTTTAAAGCCATAATAAGGTTCAATGATGTATATTATTATTGTAAATGGCATATGACCCTTGAGACATATGTATTTATGATATTATATGATGTAGAAATGAGAGAATGTGTTATATGAATGATGGAATGTAAATTGAGTATATTATGACATTATAGCTTCATGAATAACTTTATGGAAATGTGTATAAGTGTGGATGAAAAGGTCAAAATGAGATGCAAGAGGTTTATAACCATTTGAGCATCTCACATAAGTCTTAAATGTACTTTTATACTTGTCCAAAAGGTGCCAAGACCAAGGGAAATCCATTTGGCAACTATTCCTATGAATTTTTGAAGTTTCTGCCCAGTATCAGTAATTTTGCCCAACCAGAAGTACTATTCCATTGAATTCTAAGGTCTGGGCTTGATGAACTGATCTGGAGATATTTTTCCTATCTAATTAACATCTACATATTTTCAAATTGGTATCATTTGAATGGATTGGATTTTTGTGGAATTAATTAGACATTTTTAAATTTTTCTGTAGAGTTCTGTGATAGTTTCAGAATTTAGTATGAACTTTGGACCATTTTGGATGTCCTCTATGGTGAATTTCATGATTTGGGAATATTTTTATGTGAAGTAGACATCCAAAAATTTCCAGAATGACTAAGATTGCATGATTTAGATTTTTCTAAATTTAGTTATGATTTTTCAAAGTTTGGTCAGACAATGGAGCAAATCTGACCAAAATTCAATAAGCCCATTTCATGCTTCATTTCGGTTTCCATAAGTTGTAGGCATGATTTTGTGATGCAAATGAGTTATAATGATGTAATTAAATATGATAATGCATAGTATGAGCTCACACGGTCCATGTGACACTGAATGGAATTTTTAGATACGACGTAGCGCGAAAATGTTCATTATTTTCCTTGCCTTTTTTTGAGAAACTTGCATTCTTCATAATATTAAGTCACTTAAAGGAATGAGATGAGTTAGAATTTATGGTGTTGTATTCATTGGTATCAGAGCAAAGTTCCAGGCTCCCTCGGATTGAATTTGGCTTAAGGATACAGCAATAGGGCTATGTAAAAGGCTTAAATGGATAGGTAGAGCCTTATATGAGACATGTTGGGTGGATGAGTATAGTTTGTGGCTTTGTTCATGATGATTAAGTTGTAGAATGGTCTTAGAGTAGTTAGTGGACATTAGGAAAAAGTGGGCTTTAGAATAGTTTGAGTAGAGCTAGGCTTAAGCAGAGTTAAGGGATCCGATGGTTAGAGCTTGATAAGATGTAATAGCTCGTGCAGGATCAATGGCAAGCCCTAGATATGAATGACAAGAAATGATCTCGTTGACATGAAGAGGCTTGCTAGAGAGAGTACTTGAGGCCTAATTCCTTGATAGTCATACTCAGACCATTCTGAGATGTCTTGCTTAATGCAGAGATGAGTAATGATGTAGCATGGTATGAGATGAAACTGCGACTACACAGGACCACTAGCCACAACACCCAATTATCTAGATGAATTCCAGAGCCCAAAAGGCTAATTTCCTCAGGCCAGGAGTTTAAGTTGCAAGCTACACCCTAGAGCCCGATAGCCCAGAGATGACAATTAGTTATGTATGAATGAAGTAAGAGGTGAAACCCTCTAGCTTGATGATGGGCTAGATATAGAGGCAATGAGGCTCAGGTTGGTAGCTAAAGATGAAAATCCAATACCTGAAAAGGTAAGCCAATCAGAGGTTGTTAGCCATGGCCAATTATTCTAGATAGCAGCGCGGCAATCCAGAGAGTTCCTTATTGGGGCCAATTAAGAAGTTAGCTACGGCTAATACTCAGACAGGAAAACTAGGGTGAACCCAAGGCTAATTAGCCATAGCAAATGATGTGTTAGCCGCAGCGAAGGGCACCATGAATGCCTTGTTAGTCATATTTAGGCCAACTTAAGAAAGAAGTTGATAAGGGATCAGACAACCTATAGAGAGCGAGAACCTCTAGTATAAATAGAGAAAATAATAGTGAACAGTTACGAAATATTAGTAAGAAATCCGTGGGCCTAGCAAATAAGAGTGAGAAAGAGCTCAGTGTAACAACCGGGAAAAAGAAAAGAAAAGGGAAAAGAAAGAAAGTGAAAGCTGAAAAAATTCAGAATCTGGAAATTTTGCTAAGTCTCCTCGCAATAGCGAGAAAAGGCCTCGCTATCGCAAGAATGTCTTCTCGCAATAGCGAACGAGATTATAGCTATAGCGAGTGCGGGCAGTAGTCCATACAGAAACCAGGGGGCAGCTCGCCGTAGCGTGCGCCATAGCGAGAGTGAGGTCTGGAACTGACGCGAGTTCGCCATAGCGAAGGTTGAATCTTGCCATAGCGAAGGGAACTGATACGAGCTCGCCGTAGCGAAGGTTACACCTCGCCATAGCGAAGCCAGATAACACGAGCTCGCTATAGCAAAGGTTAATTTTTACCGTAGCGAGGGTCAGTCCGGAAGAGAGTAAATAGCGAGAATTAGACTTCATTAAACGCCCAAACTCATTTCTTCTCTCATATCTGCCCTAGACTTCGACCCAAGGAGAGAAAAGAGGCGTGGAGAATGAGAGAGACCAAGAGAAGGAGGAAGAGCAAGGGAAAGGTAAGGAAACTTCTCCCATTTCTTCTTAGAACTCTGATCCCCTCTCTTTGCCCTATCTTTCTGTGGTTTTGTTTGTGAAAATGGTTGGATTTTGGGCATGGGTCAGAAGAGGGAAAGTGGAAAACACCTTTGAATCTTTGTGTTTTCTTTGAAAATGTTGTTTTCCACTACCATGGGAGCTTGAGAGAGAAAAAGAGTTGATGGCATTCTAGAGAGAGAGAGAGAACTCTAGGTTCTGGTATGTTAGGAGAATTTGATCTGAATGATTACATTCTAAGAGTGTAATTGCATGCTTTTGTGTGTCTAGGCTCAAGTGAAGCACCTTCATCAAGGTGTGATTGTGAAATTAAGAAGGGAGAAGAGAAATTGAAAGGGAAGGCTTGTGTTGGCTTTGGCTTATAAGCTAGCTCTCTCTTCCCACTCTTTCTTGTTGCATTCTTGGTTGTAAGAGTCATTGTATGTTTATGTATATGCTAGTTGTATGGAATATGCCATATGCTATTGCTTTGATGCATTGATGCCAATATGCTTGTGTGATGAATTGTGAGAATTGCTCGGGTGAGGTAGCGCCGAAAGTCCCTTGAGATGGGTGAGGTGAAGCCGAAAGTCCCTTGAGATAGGTAAGACAAGGCCAAAAGTCTCAAACGAGTGAGGCCAAGTCAAAAGTCCTTAAACTCGGGTAAGGCCATCCAAAAGTCCTTAGACTCGGGTGAGGCTAGAACAAAAGTCCCTGGAGCCCATTTTTAGCATTGTTCTGATTTCCATAGCATGTACATCGTATGTTGGTTGTTTAAGAATGGCTAAGTGCTTATTCACATGCTTTGACTTGTTATATGCCTTGATTGCTTACTTGATTGAGTGCATGAGCTACTGAGATTCCCTGAATGTCACCCCTTCTCCTCCCAACTAAATATGCTAGGTGGAGCTCAAGGAGAACCGAGCACACACCAAGGAGCCTAGAAGCATGCTTAGCTAGATATTAGCTTATTTTGGGATATTTTGATGTATTTTGATGTAAAGTGGTGCCACAATGAATATGCACCTACTATTTTTGAGATGTAAAGGTTGTAACATGTGTATATGTATGAAAAGATGATGTATGAACTATGTTTATAGCCAAAGTAATGGAAATGAGGGTTTTGCCCCTTTTGTTGAATGAATGAAGTAGTGTATATTTGGCCGTAGCATAGCGAGATTGGAATGTATGCTGATTTGGACCACATGGACTTGTTATATATCCTAGTTTTATGCTTTTAAACTTATCCATGAGTGGCTAGAATGTGTGAGAGGCCTTTTGGACCCATTTTAGACCTTTTAGGTACCAAAATCGGTATTTTTGAGAGCTCCGTCAAAGTATGACCGGATGAGCTCCTCTTGCCATGAAATTTGGCATGCCTCTAGAGTTTGTAGAAAGATTCTTGAGAAACTAAAGTGGGTAATATTCGGAGGTCAAGAGAATATTTGGTGAATTGTTGAATTTGGGAAAAATCCATGGTTTGGTCATGTACTGTTCCTATAGTTCAGAAATGAAAACCATGTCATACATAGACCAAATGGAGTCCAATTGTCATGGAATTTTATACACATAAACTAGAAAACCAAAGTGACCTATAACAACTAGAATCATCCAAATTGGAGGTCTGTAGAGGGAGATTGAACTGGCTGAAGTTCTATATCAGCATTAGGGAACTCTCCTGACCCCCGTCACTATTCCATCAATTTTTGGGGTGTACGTGCTACTAAACTGATCTAAACCTATTTTTTTCCTCTAGTAGACATCCGTAGCTTTCCAAATTGGTATAGTGTGTCTAGATTGGATTTTTGTGGATTTAATTATGAATTTCCGAAGTTCATGACAGTAACTTGGGCCAGAAACAATGGCAGTCGGACCTCCTTCCCATTTTCGATGTCAAACATGGTCCAAATGCTAAGATTTTGATTGGAAATGATTTTTAGGGTAAATTTAACACTTAGAGCTTTCTAGAAAGCTAAAGTTTGCTGCATTCTCATTTTTCTACAATTAGTTATAATTTTCCAAAGTTAGAGCCAAAATAAGACTTTTGGGCACAAGTGAGAAAAGTGCATTTTCTGGTTTTTGGCTCCATACCCGTGGCTTATGGTTTGTTTTATGCTATGTATAAGTTGTATAAGTGGAGTTTGAGTTAAGAATATAAATGATGGGTTCACAGGACCCACGGGACAAAAGTTGAGTGTATGAAACCCCGTTTCCTAGCATAAAAATGCCACGGACTAATGTTGATTCTTTGGAAATCATATGCAACTAAGCCCAGTAAGAGGCTAGGTAGCGGTAGTAGATTAAGGTGTTACATTTTTGGTATCAGAGCAAAGGTTCAGGCACTTTTGCTCAATGTTAGGCTCTTGAATGCTATAATTTGCTGGTGTTTGGTGTGAATGGTCATGGAAGTTGTAGCATCCATATGCATATGTGTTATGATAGTGTTGTGAACTGAGGATTGCTACTTCTTTTCAGACATGGTTGAGACTAGACGGGGCAGGGGTAGAGGCAGAGGCAGACCGCCCAAGGCTCAGAGAGCTGAGCCAGAGGTTCCTATTGAGACTAGGGATCCTCTGCAGGCCATCATGGAGAGACTTGATCGGTATGAGGCCATGATGGGCCAGCATCAGGAGATGCTGGAACAATAGAGATATATTATCCAGCAGCAATATGATATGATCATGCATTTGCAAGACACCCTGGCTAGGCAAGAAGAAGCCAGAAGGGATGCCCCTGTACCTCAACCATCCACATCTAGCATTCCACCTGTACCTCCCCAGGAGCCTGCTACTCCATAGACCCAGACGCCTATCCAGAAAGTGTTGACGCAGTTTAGGCAAAATAATCCACCCTCATTTGACAGGGAATTGGATGCAGATAAGGCGGAGGCTTGGGTGATGCAGCTTAAGAAGATATTCTCAGTGATGGATTGTACCACTGAGCAGAAAGCCCAGCTAGCCACCTTCATGCTAGAAAAAGAAAGAGATGAAGTTCATGGGCTTGAGACAGATGGATGAGATGACTGTGGATCAGTATGTGGCCAAGTTTATAGAGTTGTCTCGATATTCCTCTTACCTCCAGAGGTATAATGATGAACCCTGGAGATGTGAGCAGTTTGAGACTGGTTTGAGGCCCCTGATTAGCGACAGAGTCACTCCACAGCGGATCAGGAAGTTTAATACTCTTGTGGAGGTCAGTAGGGTGATTGAGACGAACTTGCAAGTTATTATGCCTACTGCGACTACGGCTAGTCAGAAGAGGGTTCCAGATTTGAAAAGGCCGAAACCAGAAGAGGGTTCTAGTTTGACCCCTAGTAATAAGAGGAGAGGCAAAGGGCCATGGAATAGAAAGCCACAGCGAGGTGTGCCACCTCCGCGGGGCCAGTCATCCTTCCAGCAGTCTCCGGTGACATGTTACAAGTGTGGGAAGCCGGGGCACATTGCTAGACACTGTCCTCAGATGGAGACAGCGCCTCGTCCTAGACCATAGACCCAGGGGCGAGTGTTTGCCCTTACTCAGCAGGAAGCCAGCGCATCTCCCAGTTTGATCCAAGGTACGCTATTAGTGAATGGCTTTCCTGTAGTTGCTATGTTTGATTCGGGTGCTAGTCACTCGTTTATATCTTATGATTGTGTGAGGAAATTGGGTCTGGTCATTAGTGTCTTGCCATTTGACTTGTCTGTCATTACACCCACTGGAGGCCACGTGGTTACTTCCCATACTTGCTTGAATGTCACTGTCCAATTTAACCATTGTCATACCACTATTGATTTGGTTTGTATGCCTTTCCATGATATTGACTTGATTATTGGTATGAACTGGTTGGCTGCAAATAATGCCATACTTGATTGTGAACATCGAACCATTTCCTTACCTGCTTGTAGGACCATACCTAGGGTAGGAGCTGAGTTATCCTTTATGACTACTACCCAGGCTGAGAGATATTTAGAGTGTGGATGTCAAGGGTTTCTAGTCTTTTTCTCTATTCGGGCTGAGATAGAAGAAGGGATAGAGGAGATCCCAGTTGTCAGGGAATTCCCAGAAGTTTTCCCTAGAGAGTTTGATTTCAGTGGGCTACCCCCTGAGAGAAAATTAGAGTTCCTTATAGACATAGTGCCTGGGGCTGGACCGGTGTCCAAGGCTCCTTCCCGGATGGCTCCCGCCGAGCTTGCTGAGTTGAAAGAGCAAATAGAGGAATTGTTAGAGAAAGGGTTTATCCGCCCTAGTGTTTCACCTTGGGGTGCTCCGGTGTTGTTTGTGAAAAAGAAAGATGGTAGCTTGCGGTTGTGTATTGATTACAGAGAGTTGAACAAAGTTACCATCAAGAATAAATATCCTCTCCCTAGAATTAATGATCTGTTAGATCAGTTGGCTAGGGCATCTGTGTTTTCTAAGATAGATCTTAGATCTGGTTACTACCAGTTGAGAGTGAGAACTGAAGACGTCTCTAAGACGGCTTTCAGAACGAGATATGGGCACTATGAGTTCCTTGTGATGCCATTCGGATTGACAAATGCACCTGCTGTGTTCATGGATTATATAAACAGGGTATTCAGACCGTATCTAGATTAGTTTGTGGTGGTCTTTATTGATGATATTTTAGTGTACTCCTGATCTTTTGAGGAGCACGAGAGGCATTTGAGACTAGTCCTAGACACCTTGAGAGAGAAAAGGTTGTATGCCAAACTTAGTAAATGTGAGTTTTGGCTGACCGAGGTGCGATTCTTAGGTCATGTGATCTCACGAGATAGGGTTGCGGTGGATCCCCATAAAGTTGAGGCTGTGTTACAGTGGGATAGACCTAGAACGATCACCGAGGTTAGGAGTTTCCTAGGTTTGGCAGGGTATTATAGACGGTTTATTCAGGACTTTTCTCGAATGGCCTTACCACTGATGAGGCTAACTAGGAAAGATACACTCTTTGTGTGGGATGAGAGATGTGAGAAGAGTTTCCAGGAGTTGAAACTCTGTTTGACCACTGCCCCTGTACTGATTATCCCTAACCCTAGTGAACCATTTGTGGTTTATTGTGATGCTTCGGGCAAAGGGTTAGGATGTGTGTTGATGCAGTAGGGCCGAGTAGTGGCATATGCCTTGAGGCAGTTGAGACCTCATGAGGAGAATTACCCCACACATGACTTGGAGTTAGCTACCGTAGTGTTTGCTTTTAAAATTTGGAGACACTATCTGTATGGTGCGACCATAGAGATCTATAGTGACCACAAGAATCTGAAATACCTATTTGATCATAAAGAACTCAACATGAGACAGAGGAGATGGATGGAATTCTTGAAAGATTATGATTATGTGTTGAAATATCATCCGCGTAAGGCCAATGTGGTGGTGGATGCCCTGAGTAGAAAATCCATCCATGTAGCCCATATGATGATTAGGGAGCAGGAGCTCCTAGAGAAGTTCAGAGATTTGAACCTCTCTTGTCAGGTGGTATCGGGTAGATTGTATCTGAGTGAAACTCGAGTTGAGAATATCTTGAGAACCCAGATCTTAGATGCCCAGAGAGAGGATGAGTTCTTGAAACGGATCAAGAATGAGATTACCCAAGGTAAGACCTCAGATTTCAAGGTGTCTGAGGATGGCATGATAGTATATCGAGAGAGAATCTGTGTGCCTAGTCAGAATGAGTTGAGAGAAAGCATTCTAGAAGAGGCATATAAGAGTAAGTATACTATCCACCCAGGTGCCACCAAGATATATCAGGATTTGAAAAAGATTTTCTGGTGGCCAAGGATGAAGAGCCATATGACGGATTATGTGGCTAGATGCCTAGTGTGTCAGAGGATAAAGATTGAACATCAGAAACCGGCTGGGTTGTTACAACCTCTAGATATCCCTGAGTGGAAGTGGGATAGTATAGCCATGGACTTTGTCATGGGGTTACCCAGGACATCCTCTGGACACGATGTTATTTAGGTAGTTGTGGATAGACTGACGAAGTCTGCACACTTTTTAGCTATCAGGGCTACTCATACACTGGATAGACTAGCCCAGTTGTATATCAGAGAGATAGTGCGACTTCATGGAGTACCCAATAGCATAGTTTCGGATAGAGACCCCAAGTTCACATCGAACTTTTGGAGGTCATTGCAGCATGCCTTAGGGACCAGATTGCAATTTAGTACTGCATATCACCCCCAGACAGATGGTCAGACTGAAAGGACCATCCAGACATTGGAAGATATGTTGAGGGCATGTGTGCTAGAGATGAAGGGGAACTGGGATGCATATTTACCGTTAGCAGAGTTTGCGTACAATAACAATTACCATTCCAGTATCTATATGGCCCCTTATGAGGCTTTATATGGGAGAAAGTGCATATCCCCTCTGTGTTGGGTTGAGTTAGGTGAGAGGAGTATGATAGGACCTGAGATTGTGGACCAGACCACCCGACAGATAGAATTAATTAGAAAGAGGCTCCTTACGGCTCAGAGTAGATAGAAAAGCTATGCTAATAAGCGTAGGAGGCCGTTAGAGTTTGAGGTTGGAGACCATGTGTTCATTCGAATATCTCCAATGACGGGCGTAGGTCGGTCAATGAGGGTAAGAAAGCTCAGTCCTAGGTATATTGGTTCGTTTGAAATCCTTGAGAAAATTGGACCCGTGGCTTACCGAATAGCCTTACCTCCTAACCTAGCCCAAATCCACAGTGTTTTTCATGTCTCCCAGTTGAAAAAGTATTTATCAGACTCCTCACATGTCATAGAATATGAGCATGTGCAATTGCAGGAAGATCTTTCCTATGTAGTGAAACCAGAGAGAATTGTGGATGCTAAGCTGAAACAGCTGAGAAGCAAGAACATTCCTCTGCTGAAAGTGATCTGGAGAGGGCTGACATCTGAGGAAGCAACCTGGGAATTGGCGGATGAAATGAGGCAAAAATACCTAGAGTTATTCCCTTGAGGTAAGTCTTTAAATTTCGAGAACGAAATTTCTTTTAAGAGGGGTAGAAATGTAACAACCGGGAAAAAGAAAAGAAAAGGGAAAAGAAAGAAAGTGAAAGCTGGAAAAATTCGGAATCTGGAAATTTTGCTAAGTCTCCTCGCAATAGTGAGAAAAGGCCTCGCTGTTGCGAGAATGTCTTCTCGCAATAGCGAGCGAGATTCTAGCTATAGCGAGTACGGGCAACAGTTCATACAGAAACCAGGGGGCAGCTCGCCGTAGTGTGCGCCATAGCGAGAGTGAGGTCTAGAACTGACGCGAGTTCACCATAGCGAAGGTCGAATCTCGCCATAGCAAAGGGAACTGATACGAGCTCGCCGTAGCAAAGGTTACACCTCGCCATAGCGAAGCCAGATAACACGAGCTCGCTATAGCGAAGGTCAATTTTCGCCGTAATGAGGGTCAGTCCGGAAGAGAGTAAATAGCGAGAATTAGACTTCATTAAACGCCCAAACTCATTTCTTCTCTCATATCTGCCCTAGACTTCAACCCAAGGAGAGAAAAGAGGCGTGGAGAGTGAGAGAGACCAAGAGAAGGAGGAAGAGCAAGGGAAAGGTAAGGAAACTTCTCCCATTTCTTCTTAGAACTCTGATCCCCTCTCTTTGCCCTCTCTTTCTGTGGTTTTGTTTGTGAAAATGGTTGGATTTTGGGCATGGGTCAGAAGAGGGAAAGTGGAAAACACCTTTGAATCTTTGTGTTTTCTTTGAAAATGTTGTTTTCCACTACCATGGGAGCTTGAGAGAGAGAAAGAGTTGATGGCATTCTAGAGAGAGAGAGAGAACTCTAGGTTCTAGTATGTTAGGAGAATTTGATCTGAATGATTACATTCTAAGAGTGTCATTGCATGCTTTTGTGTGTCTAGGCTCAAGTGAAGCACCTTCATCAAGGTGTGATTGTGAAATTAAGAAGGGAGAAGAGAAATTGAAAGGGAAGGCTTGTGTTGGCTTTGGCTTATAAGCTAGCTCTCTCTTCCCACTCTTTCTTGTTGCATTCTTGGTTGTAAGAGTCATTGTATGTTTATGTATATGCTAGTTGTATGGAATATGCCATATGCTATTGCTTTGATGCATTGATGCCAATATGCTTGTGTGATGAATTGTGAGAATTGCTTGAGTGAGGTAGCGCCGAAAGTCCCTTGAGATGGGTGAGGTGAAGCCGAAAGTCCCTTGAGATAGGTGAGACAAGGCCAAAAGTCTCAAACGAGTGAGGCCAAGTCAAAAGTCCTTAAACTCGGGTGAGGCCATCCAAAAGTCCCTAGACTCAGGTGAGGATAGACCAAAAGTCCCTGGAGCCCATTTTTGGCATTGTTCTGATTTCCATAGCATGTACATCGTGTGTTGGTTGTTTAAGAATGACTAAGTGCTTATTCACATGCTTTGACTTGTTATATGCCTTGATTGCTTACTTGATTGAGTGCATGAACTACTGAGATTCCCTGAATGTCACCCTTTCTCCTCCCAACTAAATATGCTAGGTGGAGCTCAAGGAGAACCGAGCACACACCAAGGAGCCTAGAAGCATGCTTAGCTAGATATTAGCTTATTTTGGGATATTTTGATGTATTTTGATGTAAAGTGGTGCCACAATGAATATTTACCCACTATTTTTTAGATGTAAAGGTTGTAACATGTGTATATGTATGAAAAGATGATGTATAAACTATGTTTATAGCCAAAGTAATGGAAATGAGGGTTTTGCCCCTTTTGTTGAATGAATGAAGTAGTGTATATTTGGCCGTAGCATAGCGAGATTGGAATGTATGCTGATTTGGACCACATGGACTTGTTATATATCCTAGTTTTATACTTTTAAACTTGTCCATGAGTGGCGAGAATGTGTGAGAGGCCTTTTGGACCCATTTTGGACCTTTTGGGTACCAAAATCGGTATTTTTGAGAGCTCCGTCAAAGTATGACCGGATGAGCTCCTCTTGCCATAAAATTTGGCATGCCTCTAGAGTTTGTAGAAAGCTTCTTGAAAAGCTAAAGTGGATAATATTCGGAGGTCAAGAGAATATTTGGTGAATTGTTGAATTTGGAAAAAATCCATGGTTTGGTCATGTACTGTTCCTATAGTTCAGAAATGAAAACCATGTCATACATAGATCAAATGGAGTCCAATTGTTATGAAATTTTATACACATAAACTAGAAAACCAAAGTGACCTGTACCAACTAGAATCGCCTAAATCGGAGGTCTGTAGAGAGAGATTGAGCTGTCTGAAGTTTTGTATCAGCATTAGAGAGCTCTCCTGACCCCCGTCACTGTTCTATCGATTTTTGGGGTGTAGGGCTACTGAACTGATCTGAACTTATTTGTTTCCTCTAGTAGACATCCGTAGCTTTCCAAATTGGTATAGTGTACCTAGATTGGATTTTTGTGGATTTAATTATGAATTTCCGAAATTCATGACAGTAACTTGGGCCAGAAACAGTGACAGCCGGACCTCCTTCCCATTTTCGATGTCAAACATGGTCCAAATGCTGAGATTTTGATTGGGAATGATTTTTAGGGTAAATTTAACACTTACATCTTTCTAGAAAGCTAAAGTTTGCTGCATTCCCATTTTTCTACAATTAGTTATAATTTTCCAAAATTAGAGCCAAAATAAGACTTTTGGGCACAAGTGAGAAAAGTGCATTTTCTGGTTTTTGGCTCCATACTCGTGGCTTATGGTTTGTTTTATGCTATGTATGAGTTGTATAAGTGGAGTTTGAGTTAAGAATATAAATGATGGGTTCACAGGACCCACGGGGCAGAAGTTGAGTGTATGAAACTCCGTTTCCTAGCATAAAAATGCCACGGACTAATGTTGATTCTTTGGAAATCATATACAACCAAGCCCAGTGAGAGGCTAGGTAGCGGTAGTAGATTAAGGTGTTACACTCAGTATAGAGAAAGTTAGACACAGGGATGGTAAGGTTGTGGAGACCCACCTATGAGGCGTTGACTCTGTCCTAGAGTGCTACTCAGTTAGACACTGAATGATAGAATATTAGTATAGCTTCGAAATAACATAAAATAAGACTACCAGCAGTGAGGCATATAGTGAGTGGCCTAGAAAGGTGTACCTCATAGGTAACACTCAGAAGTAAGTATGAGTAGCCCAGTAACAGAGACTCAAAAAACAATAGGGATAGTTCGTAAGCTACAAGCCCGATAAGATAGATAGCCTAGGCTGAGCATAAGCTAAAGCCTGGAGGAGATAACCAGTAGTATCATCCAGGTGAGATATGTGAATGAAAGGTTCAGTGAAAGTTCTCCTTGGAACAAAAAAGGAGGGATAAGACATCCTCATGTTAGGGAAACCACCTAGGAGTGGTTGGTAATTTCCCTAGATAAACCCCCTGATTATAAAACATAGTAGGAAAAGAAACGAGGAGGAGCTGAAAAACTAACTACAAAGAGGATGCCCTCGCTTTGAGCCAGAGAGGTAAACAGATAAGGGTCTAATAGTTAGTTAGACGAGCTTCCTAATATGATAATTATATAGGGTTAAGGCACCCGAATGATTACAGCACCTAGTAGAGCATAAGCTTTCAGTAAGGTAAAATCTAGACATTAAGAGTACATGTTCTGGCTTAGGTTAGTAGAACCGTAAAAAATATATATGATGCTCCTGGGAATAAAGCTAAAGAGATGAAATAGAGAAAAAGCCCAGCTCTGATCCAAATGTAGAAATAAGTTGAAACAAATAAGTTAAGATAGATAGTTAGTGCCTTAATACCCTCAAGGAAGCTTGAGAAAGTTAGAGACAGCCTAAGAAGGCAAACCTCATATTCTGTAGAAAAAGAATATAAGCTGAGAGTGCCATAGAATGGCATTCTTGGGATTATGTGAAATAGAATCCTCCTTATCAAGGGATGGTCTAGCTAAGAGCAGAGTAAGAGTATAAGTGAAAAGTAGGCCCCCTTGATGTTATAGAAAGTGAATAAGTGGAGGAACCCTAGGAAAATACAGATGCTTTTGAGCATAAAGAAACTTGAACTGGTAATAGAATCAGCCAGTAGTAAAACATCCTTTTACCTAAGTAAGAGGATAAGAAAGGTAGAAAGAGCAGATATGATAGTATTCAAGCTGAGGACATATTAAATTGAGAATAGATATTTAGTTAATGTGCTTGAGTACTTAAAAAGGCATATATGTCCTTGCCATAGACGCCCTTCTAGCATGATACTGCCCGAAGTAAAGATAGCTGGGCAATACAGAGAGATCTCGGGATGTAGTAGAGGAAGAATCCAACTTTCCCCGAGCACACTACGAGAATAGGATAGATAAAGAAAGGTATGAGAGGAATACTTTAGATTGTTAGGAAACTTATAATACACAAGCGATAGTGGCTTTAAGCTCAGTCATGAGGTGCTTGTGTATTAGTGTTTAATGTTATAGTTTGCTTGCAATAATGGTTACATGATATTGGGTCTAGCCAACCCAGTAGTATATGACTTGAGTGCATAGCAAACGATGACATCAATCTCCAAAGTGTCCTGATAATTGAAAGGTATCTTAATTAAAGAATGAGATAAGTTAGAAAAGAAAGGTAATGGGATTCTAGTAATATCATAATGACGAGAAAAGCATGCAGCAAGGGATCCCTAGTAGAGAATGTTCAGATTCAGTATGCATAGCTCAAATCCTTTATAGTATATGTAAACGAAATGAGAAAAGACCAGTGTATAGCTCTCTCCTGCCGAAAATGCTAGCCATACCTAGTGTGTGAGATGCCCTGGTGCCAAGGCACTTAAAAATAGAATATGGGCATAGTTAGAAACTACAGGATATGAGAGAAAGATTAGAATGAGTGCCTATAAAGTAAGTAAGTTAATAGAGTAAGAAAAGAAAACCCAAGTAAAAAGAGTTGAAGTAGGAATCTGAGGATTTTATGAGAAGCAATGAGTGAAAATCTAGATGCTCCCAAGTATCAACATAATGGGATCCTAGGGAAGCAGATAACACGGAACCCACTTTGCACGAAAAACGTGATGTACTTATGAGTTTAGCCTTAGTATTATGAGTGATGGTAACTAGACTTAGTGAGCATGAGTTTTACTGTCAGATACAATGATCTTAGGTTTTGACGTCTCCTTGAGATAGATCGCAGTAGATCTTAGTATAGTACAGTAGGTTACAGTAGACCTTAGCAGGGCTCTAAGAGGTCACAGTAGACCCAGGGGTCACAGTAGATCCCACAGAGTTGTAGAGAGCCCTAACCACAGCATGATAGATCTTTGGTAGAGATGATAGCTTGAGATAGTTTTACGGAGTAGTTAGTCTCAGAGACCAATATAGTTTCAGCTAGCTTTTGTCTCAAAGACTAAAGACCTCCTAAGTTTAGTAGACCGTTGCTGCAAAGATATGAAGGCTTTACTCAGATAGTTAAACCACTGACTAGCTCTCTTTAGAGATGAGCATAGTATATGGGATGCAGAAAGCAAGAAATTAGCTTATCAGAGTTAGAGCCAGATGAACCACTACATAGCAGATAGTAACCCTGACTGCGGGATAGAAAAATCTCCACATGCTAGCTTATATGTACAGAAAGAGGTCAAGTGCAGTTTTAAATGAGGTAAGTGGTATAGTATATCTCCAGTGAGCAAAACTGTGAGAATAGCTAGCATCCTATCAGAGCCCAGTAGTAGTCAGTGATAGTAGCTCTTCGGTGCTAATATGAGATATATGTTAAGCCAATCAGTATTGAAATGAGGGACTATAAATTGCCACTATAAATGAGCAAAGAAAGTAAGGAAAAGTCCCGGCCTACAGAGACATATATAGTGATAAACAGAAAAACTAGAATCATTAAAGGTAGAAACTCCTCAAAGGAGTAATAATCCTAATAAGCAGTTACGATATGAGGCCTATGACAGAAAGAGATGTGAATTGTAATCATGGGATGAGCTAGTAAGAAAGAATTTAGAGATGAACAGTAGACAGTATACTTTAAAACAGTAGACAGAAAAAAACTTCCGATGGCTATAATGATCAGAAAAGATGATGAGATGTTATGAAAAGTCATTCAGAGAGGATACGAGAGATGTGATATGAAATGAGTTACCTCCCGAGATGTGTAAAAGAGTCCACTGAAAAGGAACGTTAACCTCTACGAATGGGTTAAGACTAACCCGATATGACTAGTAAGTTCTCCCAAAATAGGCCTCTAGAATTAGAAATTTCTTTCCCTTATAAGAAGAATTAGATAATACCCTATAATAATAGAGCCTTCATTAAGGGCTAGCAATGAAAAATCCCCTGGCTAAGAGAAAATTTGAAAGAATGAAATCGCTGAGAAAGCGTATAGAGCCAGGAAGAAGAGAAAGAAAAGAGCAGTAAGCCAAAGAAGAAAAGAGTAAAAGGAAAGCATAACACAAATTTCGAGGACGAAATTTATTTAAGGGGGGAGAAATGTAACATCCGATTTTCTAAAAATGAGAAAAAATGAGAGAAAAGTAACATATTGTTTCTTCGTAACCGAATGAAACTCACCAGATACAAAAGGAAGTCCCCCATAATGAGATAGTTAAGGTCCTAAAAAATTTGGGAAGTATTTTAGACTCCTAAAAATGAAAATCTCAGTCTCAGACGGAAAGAAAAATGGAGCTAGAATGAAGAAACAATTTCTTATGAAAAGCCTACGAAACATAATGGCATTTTCGTAATTTTGAGCAATTTTTGGAATTCACATAGGAGGGCTTTTTAAATGAAAGTTTTAAGTTCTCCAGGGTTCTCAGAGGCCCTGAAAACCATGGAAACCTCCAGAACAGTTAAAACCCTTCTAGTGGATGTTTTCCAATGTCAATGTGCCCGAACTTTAATGGATTTGTTTGGGAAGGTTTTAGCTCTGATTTGAGTGATTCCAAAGGCATTTCTCTTAATTGGGAACCTAAATTTTATAATGAAAAAGACGGTTCTAAAAAAGGAGCTAAAATGAAGGAGAAACAAAAATGCAAAGTATGAAGGGTAAAATGAGAATTTTTGAAAAGTGTAACTTATTCCCACCTATATATATATGATGCACCCTTCTCCTTCCTCTATTATGCACGACCATGTTCTGCCTAAAACCAGAGGAAAACCCTAGGGGATGAGGTGCACAAGAGGACGAAGAAAAGGAGGATAAATTCAAGGTAGAAAGGTATGGATTTTCATGATTTTTCCTGCTCTTTCTCTTCCAAACCTCTTCTCCTCCATTCTCCTTTGTTTTCTATCATTATAATGAAATTTATAAATCTGTTTTAAGGGAGAAATTGAAGGGAAAGTTCGAATTTGAAGAGAGGAGCTCAAAGAACACAAGATTCAAGTGAGAAAAAGCAAGAAAACAAGTTAATTTCTCTTCCTATGGTTGTCATTTTTAGTTTCCTTCTCCACCATTTCACCCCATTTGAGAAAACCCTAGGAGGAGATTATTTTTAGGTAGAACCAAGCATGAATCTAAGGAAAAAGGGTGTGGAGATTAAGAATATGCAAAAAAAATAACAAAATAACTATTAGAAATCAAGATGCAAATTCTAGGGTTTTATGTGCACCTTCCAAATTCTGATTTTGTATGATGATTCCTAGGCCTAAATAAGAGTTTAAATGAACTCTAAGATCCCAAAAAGGCTCCCCATATGATTCTTCCCTTGAGAAAATAAAGCAAACTCCAATGAGCTCTATTTCTTCCATAGCCTCAGCCAAGCAAGGATAGCATAGCTAGGGAGAGTTTTAAATTTTTTTAAGGCCATTCTGGAGTCATATTTGATGAATGAAAAATTAGGGGAGGCCTTAGAAAAAGTTTAGAACTCATAGAAAGTAATTTGGTGCCTTAGGTTCTATATTATGACCTAAAGAAGCAACATGATGTTAGGCTCTTTGTTTTAATGGTGTGATGACTCCAAGAGGCTTAAAAGGAGTCAAGAATCATATTTGAAAGGAAAGAATGGAGCCTAGAAGTTATTTGAGGGGTATTGCTTCATTAGGTGTATTTATGGACCATAATGGAGCTTATAGAACAATCTAGCATCTAAGCAAATTGTACAGCCTTATAGATTATTTTATGAACCTAATTGGCTCCCATAAATTGTATCTAGGCCAACAAAAACTGTCTCCATAAGCTTGTGGGTGTGTGACCAAAAGAGGAGGCTTGAAATCTAAGGAAAAAGTGTGTGATTGTATGCAAGGTAGCTATCTCCACCTTCTTCTATGCATGGATGTGTGGTTAGCTTGTCTTAGAATGTGTGTATGTCTATTTTCAAGTCATGAAAAGTATGCTAGCATGATTTTATATGCCATGATTTCATGATGTCATGTTATGTTTTCAAATGAATGTATGATGTTTGCTTAAGTGTGGAGAGGCCAAGAACTCTTCAACATGGCGAGGATGAGCCAAGAACCCTTGATCTTGGTTGAGACAAAGTAAAGAGTCTCCCAAAAGTAAAGTGGGCTCCCAAGAGTATGGTTGAGTCTAAAGTTCTTAAAGAATGAGTGAGTAAGGCAAGTCCAAAATTCATGAGGAGAAGTGTGAGGCCAATCCAAACACTTGGTGAGCTCTTGAATGATTTGTATGATTTGTTCACAAGCCAAGCTTGCTTCTTGAATGTCCATGACTTGTATTATGTCCATGCATGCATTTTTAAGGCTTGCTTTGCATATATTATATGTGATTGAATGGGAGATAAGCTATTGGGATTCTTTGAATCTCATCCCCTCATCTCCAATGATCTAATATGCTAGGTGGACTAAGTGGATATGGTAATGGAAGCCAACAACATTGAAGGAAGAAGATTGACATCCATATGTCTAGCATTTAACTTGTAAAGCCATAATAATGTTCAATGATGTATATTATTATTGTAAATGGCATATGACCCTTGAGACATATGTATGTATGGTATTATATGATGTAGAAATGAGAGAATATGTTATGTGAATGATAGAATGTAAATTGAGTATGTTATGACATTATAGCTTCATGAATAACTTTATGGAAATGTGCATAAGTATGGATGAAAAGGCCAAAATGAGATGTAAGAGGTTTGGAACCATTTGGGTAGCTCACATAAGTCTTAAATGTACTTTTATACTTGCCCAAAAGGTGCAAAGACCAAGGGAAATCCATTTGGCAACTATTCCTATGAATTTTTGAAGTTTCTATCCAGTATTAGTAATTTTGCCCAACCAGAAGTACTATTCCATTGAATTCCAAGGTCTGGGCTTGATGAACTGATCTGGAGATATTTTTCCTCTCTAGTTAACATCTACATATTTTCATATTGGTATCATTTGAATGGATTGGATTTTTGTGGAATTAATTAGGCATTTTCAAAGTTTTCTGTAGAGTTCTGTGACAGTTTCAGAATTCAGTAGGACCTTTGGGCCATTTTGGATGTTCTCTGTGGTGAATTTCATGATTTGGGAATATTTTTATGTAAAGTAGACATCCAAAGCTTTCCAGAATGACCAAGATTGCATGATTTAGATTTTTCTAAATTTAGTTATGATTTTTCAAAGTTTGGTCAGACAATAGAGCAAATCTGGCCAAAATTCAATAAGCCCATTTCATGCTTCATTTCGGTTTCCATGAGTTGTAGGTATGATTTTGTGATGCAAATGAGTTATAATGATGTAATTAAATATGATAATGCATATTATGAGCTCACACGGTCCATGCAAGACCAATGGAATTTTTAGATATGACGTAATGCGAAAATATTCATTATTTTTCTTGCCTTTTTGTGAAAAACTTGCATTCTTCATGATATTAAGTCACTTAAAGCATGAGATGAGTTAAAATTTATGGTGTTATACAAGTGCCCATGAAAGTCATGGAAGGAAATTGGACCCTTTATAACCCTTAAGAAGCATAAAAAAGGCCATCTTGTAACCTTATAGCACAATCTGACCAAATAAATGGATTTCCTCATAAAATTTGGCATGTTTATAGATATTATCTAGAGCTTTTTAGGAAGTTAAAGAGGATATTATTTGGAGCTCTGTGGGATTATTTATGAATTTTCAAAGTTTCCAAATTTCAGCTGTTCTAGTATAGTTACTATTCATATGGTCAATTTCTTTTCCTATGTCATTTAAGGTCCAAATGGTGTCCAATACTCATTAAATTTTACAAGCATAAAATAAAAATGATAAGCTTTCTATAGCCATTGAGATCACCCAATTGGATGTCTGAGTAGAGAGATATGAATTTTTGAAATTTTGTGACAGTACTAGTAGTACCAGATGAATTTGGGTACTATTCTATCGATTTCTAGTGGCTTAAGCTAGTGCATTGGTTTGAACTTATTTTTACATAAAGTAGACATCTGTAGCTTTCTAGAATGATATAGTGTGTTTGATTTTAATTTTTTTAGAATTAGTTATGATTTTTCAAAATTTATGACAGAAACTTGGCATATGAACTCGAGGCAACCTTCCATTATTTTGTGTATATATGTTATGAGCTCAAGTTGTGAGCCACATTTTGAAATGGTTTTGAGTTTTATGTGTGTAATTAAATAGGAAAATAAGATGGATGAGTTCATATAGTCCACGAGATACGAAATGAAAATTTTATCTATGACGTAACGTAAAAATAATTGAATATTTTAATACCATTTCTTAGAAACCTTGTGAGATTAATGGAAGGAAGCTAGAATATAGATAAGGAAGGCTAGTTAAATATGGTGTTAAAGCCCAAATAATCAACAACCTATGAGGCAACCCATACATTGGATGAACTAGTTAGAATCAAGTTTAGAAGATATAGTGAAGTAGTTGGCAACAAATATAGTCTAATTCCAACAATAAATAGAGACAATAATCTAGAGTTTGGAGACCCAGATTGGCTAACTTGAAATAGATATCAACAATTTGAGAAGTCAAGGTTTTGGCCAATTACCTTTTCAGGCCGTGACCAACCTAAGGGGCAATGTTGGTCTAATAACTTTGAAGAAAGGTAAGCAAGTGATTGGGTCCATCACACCTCCAACAGAAGTGCTGCAAGAGAATGAAAGTGAAAGAGAACAACAACCCCCATTAATCCAAAACGAGAACACCATAGAAAAGAGAGAGAATTTCACATATACTAAAGCCCTTCCATTCCCTAATCAAATTACACGGTCTAAGAAAATCACAGAGGATGAATTGGATAGGGAAATGATGGAGACATTAAAAAAAGTGGAAGTAAATATCCCTCTCTTAGAAGTAATCAAATAGATTTCAAAATATGCAAAGTTTTTTTAAGAGCTCTACACACATAAGAGGAAGTTGAAAGGGAATGAGAAAGTTAGCATAGGGAGAAATGTATTAGCTTTGATTCAACTAGCTATCCCCACTAAATGCAAAGATCCCGACACATTCACCATTCTTTGCACAATAGGAAATATGTAGTTCAATAATGCTATGTTAGATTTAGGAGCTTCCATTAATGTAATGCCTAAGTCTGTGTATTCCTCTTTGTAGATTGGAGAATTGACGCTAACGAGAGTGGTTATTCAGTTAGTAAACAGAAGCATAGCTTACCTTACAAGAGTACTTGAAAACATTCAAGTAAAGGTAAAAGATTTAATTTTCCCTGTTGATTTTTATGTTCTGAATATGGAGGATGATAATATACATGGACATACACTACTGATTCTAGATAGACCATTCCTGAAAACTACTAAAACAATAATCAATTAGCATTATGGTACTTTATCAATTTTGGTGGTGAGGTTGTTTATTTTAATATTCTTGATGCCATAAAATACCCTTCAAAAGAATAATCCATGTTGAATGTAAATATGATAGACTTGTTTGTTGTTGATGCTTATGTGGACATGGATATTGACATGGTTAAATTTATAGATGCAATTCAATATTCAGAATGTTATGATGGATTTAATAAATGTACTACTTGTTCTAAGATTGATGCATACTTGAATTCTGATTCCATTTCTAATTTTGATCTTGATTTTGTTAATTTACTTGATACTATTTCCTCTTTTGAAAAAATAAACAAGTGGAGGTTGTTGTACATTTAAATTCACAAAGATTGGTACCTTCCATACAGTAACCACCTACACTTGAACTTAAACCTTTACCCGACAATCTCAAACATGCTTTTCTAGAAAAAGAAAATAAATTACAAATAATAATAGCAAATAACCTCCTACCTGATCATGAAATAAAGTTAAGAAAGCCATAGATTGGACATTGGCAGACATTTTAAGGATTAGCCTTTCCATGTGTATGCACAGAATTTTATTAAAGGAAGGAGCCAAACTAGTAAGGTAACCACAAAGAAGATTCAATCCCATGATCCTAGATGTCATGAAGAAAGAGGTAAATAAATTATTGTTAGCTGGTATTATTTGTAATGCCCGGTACGTTTTAAAAACATTGAAACGGGCCTGTTTGAAAAAGCAAGTTCTACATGACGCAACACGAAATAAGGCATTATTTTAATGCCATTTTTCCATTCCCTTTTGTGCAATTCATTATGTGAGACTTAGAAATGATAAGAAGTAAGTTAGAAATATATGGTGTTACATTATTTACCCTATATTTGACAGCAAATGGGTGAGTCTAGTGTAGGTAGTCCCCAAGCAGACCAGTATCACAGTGGTGCCCAATAAGAAGAATGAACTTATTCCTATAAGAGTTCAAAATAGTTGGAGAGTTTGCATTGATTACAAAAAGTTAGAAATGATAAGAAGCAAGCTAGAAATATATGGTGTTACATTATTTACCCTATATTTGACAGTAAATGGGTGAGTCTAGTGTAGGTAGTCCCCAAGAAGACCAGTATCACAGTAGTGCCCAATAAGAAGAATGAACTTATTCCTATGAGAGTTCAAAATAGTTGGAGAGTTTGCATTAATTACAAAAAGTTAAATCAGGCCACTAGAAAGGACCATTTTTCTCTTCCTTTCATAAATCAAATGTTAGAGAGATTGACAAACAAATCTTATTACTATTTCTTAAATAGCTTTTCTGTTTATTTTGAAATTCATATTGCACCAGAGGATTAGGAAAAAACCACATTTACCTACCCCTTTAGTACCTTTGCATATAAGAGGATGCCATTTGGACTTTGTAATGCCCTAGCTTTAAAGTTCTTACTGAAGAAGCCTAATGTGAAATCGAGACTCATTAGGTGGATGCTGCTCCTATAAGAATTTGACATAGAAATCAAAAATTAGAATAAAGTAGAAAATTTGGTGGTTGATGATTTGAGTAGAATACCCCACTTTTTAGATTCATCTGTTATCAAGGATAGTTTTTCAGATAAGCAGAACTCATTGCATGGTAAAGATCCCTGGTTCGATATACCTAGAGTAATCATCAGTGATCAAGGCTTCTACTTTTGTAATAGAAACATGCAAGCCCTCCTTCACAAGTATGGTGTGCTCCATAAAGTAGCTGCCACCCCTTACCATCCACAAATGAACAGTCAAAAGCAAAGGTTTCAAATAGAGAGATAAAATAAATTCAAGAGAAAATAGTGCAACCTATCAGAAAGGATTGGAGTAAAAGATTAGATAATGCACTAAAGGCTTACCGTACTACCTACAAAACTTTTATAGGCATGTCACACTATACAATAGTTTTTGGTAAAGTATGTCATTTACCAGTTAAGGTTGAGCATAGAGCATATTGGGCAGTAAAGAAGTGTAATACAGTTCTACCTCAAGTTGGTTCTCAAAGAAAATTACAACTTCAATAGCTTGAAGAAATTCAGTTGGAAGCCTATGAAAACCCGAAAATTTACAAGGAGAAAACCAAGGCCATGCATGATAAGATGATTGAAAGAAAATAGTTTTATGTCAGTGAAAAAGTCCTCCTTTACAATTCTTTCCTAAAGCTGATGCCCAATAAGTTACATTCTAGATGGATTGGTCCATTTGTTGTTACTCATGTTTTTCCATAGAGTGCAATTAGATTATGAATGAATCAACCAACAAGCGCTTCACAGTGAATGGGCAAAGGCTTAAGCATTTTTATGAAGGATTTTAGGAGTAGACAGTGGAGGAGCTATATCTTTATAATGCTTCATACACTTGAACCACTCAGTTGTATTTCCTTCCCTCCTCTTTTTCTTTTCTTGTCTTCTCTTTAATTGATAAATTAGATTCCTGTTACATTGAGGATAATGTAAAAATTAAGTGTGAAGGGGGAGAAATCACTCATTCTGCTTTCTTTTTTGTTTTGTTTTTTGGAATATTCATTTTTTTGTTTCTCATTTTTCTTGCAATTTTTTTTTGTTATCTTTAAAAAAAAAAAGTTAAAGCAATTTAAGTTTGGAAGTATTTCAACATAATTAGGAATCAATTTTGCTTTCTGGAATTCAAATAAATTGGCAATGAATTTAATTTCAACAGATTCATGTGATAGTTTTAAACTCATGAGAATTTGGGGGCTTCCATTGTTTCTTTCTTGTGAGAGCATTCACCTATCATGATTTTCACTCTAGAACTTGTTTTGATTTTTAATTGAAACTACATTTACACAAGCACTCATAAAGATGATTAACATATTCTTTCTTCTTTTCTTTTATTGTAGCCAGAGCCAAATAACCATCCTACCTATGTTTTATCCTTTATTTTTGTTCCTTTTTTAAGCCTTTTATGTTTTCTTTTTAGCCCTTTAGCACAAAAAAAAAAATTTTTTTCCCACCTTGTTTAGGATACTTTTGATTATTAAGAGCATTCTATCTTTATAGTGTGGATGGATGTGCATTTTATGTCAATTTTGAGCGAATTAACTTGTTCTCTTTTGAGATGCCTCTAAAAAAATGAAAAGTATAAAAAAAAAAAGAAAATAAAATCTTTACAAAAAACCAAAAACAAAAAAGAAAAAAAATGATACCAAAAAACAAACAAACAAACAAAAAAGCATGAAAAAAAAAAGAAGTAGTGAAAAATGAATGATGAAAATGAGAAAAGAAAATTACTTTGGTTCTCATTGAGCATGTATTGGCTTATAGTAAATAAAATCTTAAGATGCACATCTATTCCATTCTATTTTCTCTTTTTTTATTGCTTTTGATGATTTTAAGTATCTGCTTTATGTCTCTTAGTTTTTTTGTTTACCATTTGTTTCGTACTTTAACCCCGTTACAACCTTGAATAAAAGTCCTTTTAATTTATGTGTTACTTGTGACTTAGTTAGTGGAGATTGAGAAGATATACAAACCTATGGTAGTGTTATTTTAAAAGGTTGAATTTGAGAGGAACCTTAACCTAAACACGTGAGAAAATTAAGAGTAAACACATAACCAGTAAGGACCTGCCACTTTGATTCATTTTTTTATCAATTGGAATTGCTATGCTACTTGTTCATCTTCAATTAGTAAGAAAGATTACCTTTGACTATTTAATATCTAAAAAACTTGAATTGTATCTAGCTTGGTAGTTTTGTATTTTGGTTTTATTTTCCTTTTTTATTTTTTTGCTTAGGAGTGCAAAAGCCTAAGTGTGGGGGAATTTAATATTTAATATTATTATATTTTATATTCCTTATATTTAATCTTAATAATAAATTATTGTAAGTAATTTGATGATTTTGGACTTATTTTACATTAAGTGGGCTTAATTTAGATTAATGGACTTTAATTGCATTTTTATTATATTTATCCAACAGAGGCCCAATTATTTTTTTAATTATATTTCATAGGATAGAAGATTCTTAAAAGGATTGGGTTAGAAGACTCTTACAAGGATTTGGATACTACTTCAAGATTAGTTTTAAGATTAGTATTAGATTTTTTATGAAAGAAGGCAACTTCGCCTATTTAAGGAGGAGAAGACGTCACCATAGAACATATTCTATCTTCTCTATTTCTTATTCTTGTTTTCATCTTCTTCCATATCTTCCTAATATTCTCGGTGATCAATCTAGAATATGAACCTGATAAGAAACTTGAGTCCATATTTGTATAAAACTCTGGTTTGAATTTTTATTTCAGAATGTATTTTATTTTTATTCTCTTTGTTTTTGTATAACTATATTATTCTGGTTAGATGATTTTAGTTGCGTGAATTCTTATTCGTTTGATTTATTTGAGAACATGTTTTTATTTAATCCATTGATTAATTAATTAAATTCATTCTGAACCATGTTAGGATTTTGTGTGTGTCTTTGGTCAAGTGCGAAATAGTTTTGGCTTTGTAATATTGACAGAAGCGCGGTTGCATTCTAATTAGTAATATAAACCAATTGAAATCCTGAATGGTAGTTTAGGAACATTAATTGAAATAACTAGAGGATTAAAAATCAAACCAGAAGTTTTTTTAGGTGACAAGGATATAGGACTATTAGAGGAAGAATTTTGGATTGGTTACGCATCATTTTGATTGAATTTCATTTTGTTTTGTTTTTATTCATTGATTTATTATTTGGTTTAATTAGTGCAACTTCATATTCGAACCCCTAATCATCATAATTCTAGTTTAATCATTCTTAAACTAATTGATTTGATAAAAGCTCCATGGGAGATAACCTAGTAGAAATTATACTACAAACTAGCGAAAATCACTAATCTTGGCCAGTTCAACAACTGTGAGTGAACAATAATTTCTTTACTAAGAGGATTGAAAGGTTAATTATAGTGTAGATCATTAGAATAATAGATTTAAATAGTAATTTTACATAGAAATGAGTTACATCTGCGTGGCTTGCAAATATTTACTTTGAATCCTTTATACATAATGGGTTTATATTAAGTTTATGATCATAAGAGCAGACATGGGCTTGGTATGAGCGTGGTGACTTATCTTAAAAGGGAATTTTACTCACATTAGTAGGATTGCTATTAATTTTATCATATTAAGTCATAAGAGTTTATTTTGAATTATACTTAGGAAAGTACATAAGGGATTATAAATTCTAGAACTTTTACATTTATATATAATTAATGTTTATTAAGTGAATATGCTATTTTCAATTTATTTATATCAATATTATTTCAATTAGATAATTTAGATAATAAGATTAATTTTAATCATTGGTAATTCAATTTCTTCCTTATAAGAGTGATACTATACTCATTAGTTTATAGCTTATGCAACTTGTATACTTACAAAATTGTTTACAACAAGCTTTTGGCACTGTTACTAGGGAAGACAATTCAATATCAATAGAAAGTTTTTTCCTATTAATCTAGATATTTTGTTTTTCTTTAATTTCTTTTATTTTCTTAATTTGTGACTTGGTTAATTTGTAGTTACTTGTTTTAGGTACTCTAACACCATGAGTAAAGCATCTGGTGTTGCTTTTTAAGAGATGGATCTTAGACCTGAGTGTGTTCTTCATACATCAAGTTGAAAATCTTGAAGCCAATGCACCTCAAGAAAGTTAAGCTACTCCAAATTTCCACTACTGACTAGTACAAGACTATGTCATGCTAGATGCACATAGATTGAATAATTATATTGTTAACCTAACAGTTGTAGTTAACAACTTTGAGATTAAATAAGGGATGATCCAAATGATTTAACAAATAAGTTTAGAGGTAGAGTTTTAGAAGATTCCAATGCATATTTGACTAGGTTTCTAAGAATTTGTGATACCATCAAGATGAATAGGGCTCCACTAATGTAATCTAACTTAGAATGTTTCCATTCTTTCTTAGAGATAAGGTAGCATTGGCTTGACTCTATACTTACTCAATCATTTTTAACATGTGATGAACTTTTATAGGCATTCTTAGCAAAATATTTTCCACTAGGTAAAACAACATGATTAAGGAGTGACATTTAGAGCTTTTTTTCAGCATGATGGGGAATCTTTGCATAAAGCTTAGAAGAGATTCAAGGATTTGCAAAGGCATTACTCACACATGGTATTCAAGATTAGATGTGATAATGGGTTAGAGCAATCCCTTAAAGTTAACTTGGATGCTACAGTTGGTAGATCCTTATTGGTCCTAGATGCTAATGAGATGGTTGATATTATTGAAGAGATGGCTAAAAATCACTATTAATAGCTAAATGAAAGACACAAAAGAGTAGCTAATGTTATGGAAATGGAAACCACTTATGCATTGAATAATAAATTCGATTATAAGTTTGATATGCTTACAAAAAGGTCTAAACAAATGAATGTTAACGCAGTCTTAAATTCTCCATCATAATTAGGCTATAAACTCTATCGTGGTGACTATCTATATAGTGAATTTTGGAATAACTCTTCAAAATCTTATGTGTTTGATCAAAGTATAGTATTCCTCAAACAATCATAAACCATAGAGTAACCCTTATTCAACTACTTACAATTTTGGATGGTGTAATCATCGTAACCTATCATGGAGAAATTAGTACCATAATCATACATGGAATTCAAGAATTAAGGTAGACAATCTAAACTAACTTTTCAACCTAGGAATAAAGGGATTCAATTTCAAAATGAAATTAAACAAAGCTGGGAAGTTGTATTTGAAAAGTTTTGCAATGTGTCCTCTAACAAATCTAAAAGGTTGGAATCCAAATTAGATCAACTGGTTACTTATAATAAAAATCTAGAAATGCAATTGAATCAGCTAATTGGATCATCTAATACTAGAGCTCAAGGCCATTTACCTAGCAAAATTGAGGTTAATCCTAAAAGCCAGTGCAAGGCAGTTACATTAAGAAGTGGGAGACAATTTGTGAAGATTCCTTATCAATTTGACCATTCCATTAAGTAGGATGAAATGGTTGAGGAAACACTAACTAGCAAATTAGTTTAGATTAAAGATAATAAATAGGAGACTAATAACCCAGCAACACCAACACCAATCAAAGCATATGTGCCTTTTATCCCATTTCCTTAGAGGCTTAAGCAACAAAAAGTGGATAAACAATTTGTGTGACACCTTAAACTACTACCACTACCTAGCCTCTCCATAGGCTCGGTTCCATATGATTTCCAAAGAGTCACTACTCTCCCGTGGCATTTACATGCTATGAACCGGGGTTTCATATACTCATCTTTTACCCCGTGGGTCCTGTGAACCCATCTCAAGCATCCTCAACTCCAACTCCATATAGATGACTCATACATAGCATAAAACAAATCATAGGCCATGGGTATAGAGCCAAAAACTATAAAATTTACATTTTCTCACTTGGGCCCAAAAGTCATATTTTGGCTCTAACTTTGGAAAATCATAATTAATTGTAGAAAAATGGGAATGCAGAAAACTTTAGCTTTCTGGAAAACTCTAAGTGTCAACTTGACACTAAAAATCATTCCCAATCACAAACACATCGTTTGGACCAAGTTTGACATCGAAAATGGGAGGAAGGTCCAGCTGTCACTGTTTCTGGTGCAGCTTGCTGTCATGATTTTCGAAAATTCATAACTAAATCCACAAAAATCCAATCTGGGTACATTATACTAATTCGGAAAGATACGGATGTCTACTAGAGGAGAAAAATAAGTCCAGATCAGTTCAGTAGCTCCTACACCCCGAAAATCGATGGAACAGTGATGGGGGTCAGATAAGCTCACTGATGCTGATACAGAACTTCAGTCGGTTCAATCTCTCTCTACAGACTTCCGATTCGGATGATTCTAGTTCCTACAAGTCACTTTCGTTTTCTAGTTTATGTGTATAAAATTTCACCTCATTTGGAATCCATTTGGTCTAAAAGTGCCACAGATTTCATTTTCTAGTTTAGATGAACAGTACATGACCAATCCCTTAAATTCTCCCAAATTCAACAATTTCCCAAATATTCTATAATCTTCCGAATATTACCCACTTTAGCTTCTCAAGAAGCTTTCTACAAACTCTAGAGGCATGCCAAATTTCATGGCAAACAGAGCTCATCCAGTCATACTTTGACGGAGCTCACAAAAATACCAGTTTTGGCACCCCATAGGTCCAAAACGGGTCCAAATAGCCTCTCTCACATTCTCACTCCACATGGACAAGTTCAAAAGCATAAAACTAGTATATCTAACATGTCCATATGCTCCAAATCATCATACATTCAAATCTCACTAGGCCACGGCCAAATTTACACATCAACATTCATGCATCAAAGGGGTAAAAACCCACATTTCCATTACTTTGGCTATAAACATAGGTCATACAATATCCTTTCATACTTCTACACGTGTTACAAACTTTACATCTTACAAACTTTACATCTCAAAAATAGTGGGCACATCTTCATTTGGCACCACTTTACATCATATTTACAACAAAATATCACAATAAAACTAACATTTTCCTATACATGCTCCTAGGCTCCATGGTGTGTGCTCGGTTCTCCTTGAGCTCCACCTAGCATATTAGTTGGGAGGGGAAAGGGGTGAGATTCGGAGAATCTCAGTAGCTCATACACTCAATCCAGCAAGCAATCAAGGCATATAACAAGTCAAAGCATGTGAATAAGCACTTGGCCATTCTCAATCAACCAACACACAATGTACATGCTATGGAATCACAACAATGCCAAAAATGAGCTCCAGGGACTTTTGGTCTAGCCTCACCCGAGTTTAAGGGACTTTTGGATGGCCTCACCCGAGTTTAAGGACTTTTGACTTGGCCTCACTCGTTGGAGACTTTTGGCCTGGTCTCACCTATCTCAAGGGACTTTCGGCTTCACCTCACCCATCTCATGGGACTTTCGGCACTACCTCACCCGAGCATTCTCACATTTCAACATACAAGCATATTGGCATTCAATGCATCAAAGCAATAACATATGGCATATTCCATACAACAAGCATATACATCATACAATGACTATCATATCCAAGAAAGCAACAAGGAAGAGTGAAAGAGAGAGCTACCTTTTGGAGCCAAAGCTAACACTAGCTTTTCCTTTCAATGTCTCCTCTCCCTCCTTAGGTCCACAATCACACCTTGTTGGAGGTGTTTCTCTTGAGCCTAGACACACAAAAGCATGCAATTACTCTCTTACCCTATAATCCTTCAGATCAAATTCTCATATATACCATAACCTAGAGTTCTCTCTCTCTAGAATGCCATTAACCCCTTTCTCTCTCTCAAGCTCCCATGGTAGTGTAAAACCACATTTTCAAAGAAAACACAATGATTCAAAAGCGTTTTCCACTTTCCCTCTTCTGACCCATACCCAGAAATCGTCCATTTTTGCAACCAAAACCGTAGGAAAAGAGGGCAAAGGGAGGGGATCAGAAATCTGAAGAGAAATGGGAGAAGTGACCTTACCTTTCCCTTAATCTTCCTCCTTCTCTTGATCTCTCACACTCTCCTCGCCTCTTTTCTCTCTTTGGGTCGAAACTTAGGGCAGATATGAGAGAAGAAATGAGTTTGGGCGTTTAATGAAGTCTGATTCTCGCTATTTACTCTCTTCCGGACCGACTCTCGCTACGGCGAAAACTAACCTTCGCTATAGCGAGCTCGTGTAATCTGGCTTCGCTATGGCGAGGTGTAACCTTCGCTATGGCGAGCTCGTGCCAGTTCCCTTCGCTATGGCGAGATTTACCACTCACTATGGCGAAATCGCGTCAGTTCCAGACTTCACTCTCGCTATGGCGCCGCTACAGCGGGCAACTCCCTGGTTTTAGTATGGGCTGCTGCCAGCACTCGCTATAGCTAGAATCGCCTTCGCTATGGCGAACTAGCTCTCTCGCTGTAGCGAGAACGTTTCTCGCTGTTGCGAGAAGACTTGGCAGAAATTCTGGATTCCGAAAATTTCCAGATTTCATTTCCTTTTCTTTCCCTTTCCTTTTCTTTTTCCCGGTTGTTACAATTTGACAAGGTTTTTAATGTTTTTAAGCAGCTTCATATAAATATACTTTTTATAGATGCTTAAGCTTAGATGCCAACCTATGTGAAGTTTTTCAAGGAGATATTGTTAAGTAAGAAGAAGTTAGAGGAATATACTACTATTGCATTCATTGAGGAGTGCAGTGCTATTATCTAGAAGAAGTTGCCACCAAAATTAGCTGATCTAGGGAGTTTTTCTATTCCTTATGTCATTACTAATGTATCTTTTGATCGTGCACTATATGATTTAAGTACTGGTATTAATCTGAAGCCTTTAATTGTTTGCAAGAAACTTAGGTTGGAGACTTGAAGCCTACAAATGTGACACTGTAACTAGTAAATAGATTAGTTAAGTGACCAATAGGAGTGTTAAAAAATGCCTTAGTAAAGGTTAAGAAATGTTATTTTCTAGTGGATTAGTTCTTGATATAAAAGAAGACACATCAATGCCATTGAGTTTAGGTAAACCATTCTTGGTGATAGCTAGTGTTAATACTAATATCAGGAATGGAACATTAAACTTGAAGGTCAAAAGGAAAGCAATGGAATTTAGGGTATTCAAATACATGACTGCCTTATCTTCCAAAGAGAAGTGTCATAGACTAGATATTGGTAACAAATTATCAAAAGAAACATATAGTAAAGAATTCTCAAAGGAATTCCTTAAAATGTGGCCATCACATATTGCAACCTTCAAGGACAAAAATATAGAAATAGTAACCTCTACCTCTCTAGTTAAAGTAACAACCCTTAGTCCTTCACTGCAAGATTACAAGACTAAGAAAGTAGCTCTTCATTGTGTTGGTAAGCTTTATTTAGTTTGGAAGGAAATGGAGAAAGTGGCTATTTGCAACTTAGGTGTTTCCTAACCGAACAAACTTCTAAAAGTCAAGTTAAAAACTCTAAATTAGAACTACTTTTCTTTCCTTACTTCTAGTTTAGTTTATTTTATATGTTTTAGTTTGTGTGTACTTTGTTCTTTATTTTTTCTTTTTGTTTTGTTTGAAACCATGATCATTTGGTTAACTACTAGCTAATGGTAAAAGTTGCAGTGTTTCCAAGTGGCATCCTCACTTTAGGGAGTTTCCTATCCCACTTTATAATGTTTGTTTGTTGAATTTTGATCTTCATATCTTGAGTTCACTTAAGGACAAGTTACATGCTAAGCTTGGAGGAAAACCATTGTAATTTGATAAGAATATTATGCATAAACTTTAGCTTGTTTATAGATTAAGTTAGGGCTGATAAATACACATAATTGAATTTTTGAGTGGCTTATCTTGAAGTCTTCTAGGTGTTAGTGTTTAAAATTTCTAGAGTGTCATAATAATGGCCCACATGGATAGGCTGTGTGATTCTATATGGTCATGTGCTGCTACTTATTAGAACCTGAATTTTAAATTCGAGGCGTATAGAAGTTGGTCGCATCCAATTACATAGTCATGTACTACATCTTCATTTTTACATCCTTCTTTACTATGGTACCCATGGGTGGGCTTTGTTAGTGGACATGAATGTGTTACCAAAAAAAGTAAAAAATAAAAAAATAAACCACCTAATAACAAAAACCCTATCCAACCTAACCACATATTTCAGCAACCCATTCCTACTAAGTCCATTCCATCAAATCCACATCCACTTTCAATTCTATATTCAACCTCACCATTCCCACCCGAGAGTAATCTCCTATTTTCTTGATTTTATGTACACCATGGTTTAGCTTGTATTTTTTACTATCTTTTGCATTGCTATATTGCTTCTTAGAATTAACTTGTATTCTTTTTTAATGTAATACTAATTATCTCATTTGTCTTTTATTTTATTAATCTATTTTAAATCTTCTATTAGTTAAATAGGCTCTCTATCCTTTAGCTCTTACTAGAATTGTAGTGATACTAGGGGAGTATTCTTATCCTTTTCCTTCTTTTTATTCTTAATTTCCTAATTTTATTTTGCATTGAGGACAATGCAATAATTTTAGGTTTCAGGGAGAATTAATTTGAATGGATTCTATTGTCTCTAAATGAAGTAAATTACTGTTTTCATATTAAAACCAATTATGCCAAATTTTCCCCAAATGATGTATGATGAATGTTTAGGCTATAAAAAATAGTCTACTATTATTCACACTACTAGAATTAAAGAGGTGTAGTATGTTGTAAACTAAAGTTATAGCATTTTCCATTTTGAATATTATATTGAAACAATACTTTTTGCTTTACACAAGAATTTAGTAGTAGAAGTATACCTAAGTTGTGTAACAAATTTTCAACTTTTTCTTCTTGAACTATGTTTAATATGTAAAAAAAATTAATTTATGTCTAATCACATATTACAAATGAGAAGGAGCATAAAACATACTCATTTGTAAGAACTTGTGGTAAGTTGAGATGAAGCATAAAACACACACTGAAAAAAAATGTATACAATTCTTACATTCTTCATTAAACCTAAGAAGAAAAGAAAAGCTTTCTTTTTTAATTTGTGCACTATTTAATTATGTTAGCTATTAATTTCAAGTGATTGTGCAAATGTATATATGGAAAGAAATGAAAGGAAAGGAATGTGTTTCTATGTTTAATTGATATCATATATGTTTTCTAATCTAGTTAGTATGGTTGACTAAGATTTGAATTTGATAATTTAGCATTTATTCAACTATCATGAGAAAATTTTAAGCATAATTAGCAAATTATTTAGTTTACTTAAGGATTAGTAAAGAATTAAGTTTAGGGGAGTTTGATAAGTGTTAAATCTACATGCTTTTCCTGAGATTAAATAGAGTAATTAAGTTTAATTTCTACAGCTTTTATGTATCTTATATTTGATTTAATAAAAAATAGTTGGAAATAGAAAAGTATGAGAAAATCAATAGGAAATTAGGCATTTTTAGCAGCGAACATAGGCTAACCATATTGGTAAGTACAAGCATGTAAAAAAAGAATTTTTAAGCAAACCATAGACTTACACGGGCTGGCTATGTAAATTTACATTACTATTTAAACCTACAAGAGCAAGCTATGTAAATGGGTGATTTTGACATGAGCTATCTATACATGACTAAAATTAGGATTTTTTGTGAGGTAGCTTTGAATTTTTGAAGGAAGAAGCTAAGAAGAGACCTAGAGATGCAAATTTAGTCTTAGAAATACCTTGAAAGAATGCTTTGGAGATGGATACAAGAAGAGATATGAAGTTCTTGCCAACAAATTGTCAATTTAGCCAATTTGTTCTCTTTTTATTCTCTTTTTTAGCTTTCCAACAAGGGTTTGTTTACTTTTATTGTTGCTTTATTGATTTTCATTATATATAGCTAGATTCTTCTATCTGGAGTTTAGATGAACCTATTTATTGATTAGATTAATTTCAAATTACTCTTGTGACAATTTTTATTGAATTAATCTATTACTTTTTAATATTATTCATGAATGGCTATCTATTATTTATTTGATGCATTGTGAGAGGATTAGAAGGTCAATTACAATGTAGATTAGAGAATAATAGACCCAGATAGTAATTTTGTAGAGAAATAAGTTACATTTAAGCAACTTGCAAATATTTGCGTTGAATCCATTATATGTAATGGGTTTATACTTAGTTTATAATTACAAGAGGAGATATGGCCTTGGTATGAGCATGGAAACCTATCTTGAGAGAAAATTTCACTCACATTAGTAGGATTGCTGTTAATTCAATCAAATTAAGTTACAAGAGTTTATTATAAATGACACTTAGAAAAGTAAATAAGGGATTCTAGATTTCAGAGCCTTTATATTTATATAAAGTTAGTGTGTGCTAAGTGAATCTAATACTTTCAATTTATTTTTATCAACTTTAATTTTATTTGGATCATTTAGATAATAAGATTAATTTTATTGATTAGCAATTGAATTCCTTCCTCATGGGAACTATAATGTACTCATTAGTTTATTTCTTATGCGACTTGTATACTTGCATAATTGCTTACAACATACATTTCTAAATCTAAAATTTTACCTAGCTTAAGTTTTAAAAGTTATAGTAATCCAAATTTGTCATCTTAAATTTTAAATTAATTTAGGCTAAATGCTTCATTTTTTTTAAGTAAAATTTAGTGGATTTGAATTTGTTCTTTTTAATTTAAATTTATAGCTAATTTTCCTTTACTTTCCTTTTTTCAATTGGGTTATCACAATTCCTCTTTTAAAATTCTTAGGTTATTACAAACATATAACTTGCTAATAGCAAAATCTATCCCATATTCATATGGAATTCTTTTGGAAAAATTATCAATTTAAGAAAAATCTAGTTTCCAAACAAATAATCTTAACCACTCTTAGTGCATTTATGTGAGGAAGCATCATTGTATCTTTCTTGATATTCATAATCAAGTCTTTGGAAATAGGTGAATTGAAGAAAATCATGCAAATCAACATGAATTAATTGTCTTGAAACTAGGCCAAGTTAACAATGTGTAACAACTGGGAAAAAGAAAAGAAAAGGAAAAGAAAGAAAGTAGAAAGCTGGAAATTTTCGAAATCCAGAATTCTTGCTAAGTCTTCTCGCAATAGCGAGAAATAGTCTCGCTGTAGCGAGAGTGCCTTCTCGCAATAGCGAAAGAGATTCTAGCTATAACGAGTGCAGGCAGCAGTCCATATAGAAACCAGGGGACAGCTCGCTGTAGCGTACGCCATAGCGAAAGTGAGATCTGGAACTAACGCGAATTCGCCATAGCGAAAGTCAAATCTCACCATAGCGAAGGGAACTGATACGAGCTCGCCGTAGCGAAGGTTATACCTCGCCATAGCGAAGCCAGATAACACGAGCTCGCTATAGCGAAGGTTAATTTTTGCCATAGCGAGGGTCAGTCCGGAAGAGAGTAAAAGGTGAGAAATTGACAACATTACATGACCCAACTCATTCTTTCTCTCATTTTTGCCCTAGACTTCGACCCAAGGAGAGAAAAAGGCGTGGAGAGTGAGAGAAATCAAAAGAAGGAAGAAGAGCAAGGGAAAGGTAAGCAAATTTCTCTCTTTTCTCCTCAGAATCTGGTTTTTCTCTCTTTGCCCTTTCTTTCTACGGTTTTGGTTGTGAGATTAGTGAGTTTCTGAGCATGGGTCAGAAGAGGGAAAAGTGGAAAACACCTTTAAATCTCCTTGTTTTCTTTGAAAATGTTGTTTCCACTACCTTAAGAGCTTGAGAGAGAGGAAGAGTTGATGGCATTCTAGAGAGAGAGAGAACTTCTAGGTTCTTGTATATTATGAGGGTTGTTCTGAAGATTACATGTTAAGAGAGTAATCCATATTCTTGATTGTGTCTAGGCTCAAGTGAAGCACCTTCATCAAGGTGTGAGTGTGAACCTAAGAAGGGAGAAAAGAAATTGAAAGGGAAGGCTTGTGTTGGCTAATAAGGTAGCTCTCTCTTTCTACTCTTTCTTATTGCATTCTTGGATGTAATAGTCATTGTATGTTTATGTATATGCTTGTTGTGTGAAATATGCCATATGTTATTGCCATGATGCATTGTTACCAATGTGCTTGTGTGATGGATTGTGAGAATTGCTCGGGTGAGGTAGTGCCGAAAGTCCCTTGAGATGTGTGAGGTGAAGCCAAAAGTCCCTTGAGATGGGTGAGACAAGGCCAAAAGTCTCATAACCGAGTGAGGCCAAGTCAAAAGTCCCTAAAAAGTCCCTAAACTCGGGTGAGGCTAGACCAAAAGTCCCTGGAGCCCATTTTTGGCATTGTTGTGATTTCCATAGCATATACAACATGTGTTGGATGTTTGAGAATGGCTAAATGCTTATTCACATGCTTTGACTTGTTATATGCATTGATTGCTTACTTGATTGAGTGCATGAGCTACTGAGATTCCCTGAATCTCACCCCTTTCCCTCCCAACTTAATATGCTAGGTGGAGCTCAAGGAGAACCGAATGCACACCAAGGAGCCTAGAAGTATGTGTAGTTAGATGTTAGCTTTGTTTTGACTATTTTGATGTAATTTTGATGTAAAGAGGTGCCAAAATGAATATGCACCTTCTATTTTTGAGTTGTACATGTTGTAGCAAGTGTAAAAGTATGAAAGGATGATGTAGAAACTATGTTGATAGCCAAATCAATGGAAATGAGGGTTTTGCCCCTTTTGTTGAATGAATGTGATAGTGTATATTTGGCCGTAGCATAGCGAGTTTGGATTGTATGTTGATTTGGACCACATGGACATGTTATATAGACTATTGTTATGCTTTTAAACTTGTCCATGAGTGGCTAGAATATGTGAGAGGTCATTTGGACCCATTTTGGACCTTTTGGGTGCCAAAACTGATAATTTTGTGAGCTCCGTCAAAGTATGACCGGATGAGCTCTTCTTGTCATGAAATTTGGCATACCTCTAGAGTTTGTAGAGAGCTTCTTAGAAAGATAAAGTGGGTAATATTTGAAGATTTAGAGAATATTTGGTGAATTGTTGAAATTGGGAAAATTTAATGAATTGGTCATGTACTGTTCCTATAGGTCAGAAATGAAATCCATGTCATACATAGACCAAACGGTGACTAACTATTATAAAATTTTATACACATAAACTAGAAAACCAAAATGACCTGTACCAATTGGAATCACCTAAATCAGAGATCTGTAGAGAGAGATTGAACCTTCTGAAGTTCTGTATCAGCATCAGGGAGCTCACCTGACCTCCGTTACTATTCCATCAGTTTTCGGGGTGTAAGGGCTATTAAACTGATCTAAACTTATTTTTCTCCTCTATTAGACATCTGTAGCTTTCCAAATTGGTATAGTGTGCCCAGATTGTATTTTTTTGGATTTAGTTATGAATTTTCAAAAGTCATGACAGTAAGCTGCACCAGAAACAGTGACAGCCGGACCTCCTTCCAATTTTCGATGTCAAACATGGTCCAAACTCAGATTTTTCGATTGGGAATTATTTTTAGTATAAAGATAACACTTAGAGCTTTCTAGAGAGCTAAATTTTACTAGATTCCCATTTGTTTATAATTAGTTATGATTTTCCAAAATTAGAGCCAAAATATGACTTTTGGGTACAAGTGAGAAAATGCATTTTTCTAGTTTTTGGCTCTATACCCGTGGCTTATAGCTTTTTTTATGCTATGTGTGAGTTGTATAAATGGAATGTGAGTAGAGGATGTGAATGATGGGTTCACAGGACCCACGGGACAGATAATGAGTGTATGAAACCCCGTTTCATAGCATGAAAATGCCACGGATTGGTATTGGTTCTTTGGAAATCATATGGAACTGAGCCCAGTGGGAGGATAGATAGTGGTAGTAGTTTAAGGTGTTACACAATGGCTTTATTGTAAAAGCTAAATGGAGAAGCTACCTAATATATTCCACCTAATAATTTGAATAATCTTTGCTTTTGGTGACTTTTCTACTACAACTACAAAGCTCAAGCATGCAACTTGAATGTAATTGTAAAACAAAACACCACATATTAAAAAATGTAAAACCTCTTAAGAAATTTAAAACAATTCTCCATATCTATCAATTTAATGTTAGGTGAACTAGCTCTATGATAGTAGCTAAATGAAAAATAATAACTTTAGTAAAACTAGTAAGAACTACTCATATTTTGTAGTTTATTCCTAATTTATCAGGGCTAAATTACAAGCAACCCATAAGCATCTAGTAAGTAGTGTCCTTCATATTTCTTTTGGATATTTAAGAAAAAAATGACAGCTTATAACATACTTGAGAATAAAATCTCCAAGTAACTAAAGAGCTTCTAGAATCTAACATTTCTTGTCTTAGCTAGTTATGTAACATTAAAGATTCAAGGTGGTGCATGAGTGATGGAAGTAAGTAAACTGACATTAACACATCTCTTCGAATATCAAGAATGTATAAAAGCTCTAATGGAATGTGATCATGAACTTTCAATAGCGCATGATTATACTTGTTAATTCGATTTGTATCTAAATGACTAGGAAAAGCAACAAAGTACAAGGATGGTTTCAATTTAGAAATTTTCTATATAGAAAGTTTTGAACAAACCTCATAAGATTATTTACAAAATATATGAGCTTAATCTTAGCAATTTCATTATTATTGTGGAAAATGTAATACCAAAACATCAAATGGTGTTAAACCGACCTCACCTATATCTAATTTCCCTCCAAGCTTTGATATTGCCAACATTAACTCTGGGATGACTACCTTAAGGCAAGAACAATAGCAATACTATCTAGCACAATGAAATGATAACATAGTAGCAATAGACAACCTTAAGCAAACACCAAAAATCTATTTGTTTCAAAAGCTAATTCCTAGTGCCTTGCTTTTGATATAAGGGAAAATTTAAAAGCAATATCATTCTTGAAGATAAGAGGTAACAATATATTAGATTTCCTGTACCTTAAAGTTGATGCCTAAACCTTAACATAGAAAACATAAGGAACAATTGTACCTCAAAGAGTAGCCCTGGAAAGATATCTTTATTTCACATCGTTTAGCTTTTGCACTGTCCTTTTACTTCTCTTACAAATAATTATCCAATTTGAATGACAAAGACAACAAAGAATAAAGTAATTTGAATTTGAATTAACTGAATCTACAAACTGCATCAAATTCAAACAAACATAAAGTTTCATGAATCTTAGAAAATTTCAAAAGCAAGTTCAACAACTTAAACCTTAGTTTATCTAGAAAGGGGAAAAGAAATGCTATTATTCTCAATCACAATTTTATCACTAGCTTATAGCTCTTATTGTTATACCATAATATATATCTCATTCTTACTATAGACATATGGTCATTTAAAGCAAATTTATGACAATAAAACCTTTAGTAGTGGAATTTTTACTTACTAAAATTGCCAAATGGTTCTATAATACTCATATATGCATTTTCACCATTTCATCTCTCAAATTCATACAAAAATAATTTTTTAGAATCAAAATAACATGAAGATAAGAACCAAGTTCATGGAATTAACATTTATTAATATCCAAACTTTGAAAATTTATAACTTAAGCTACACAATTGTGATTAATGTCCTTAGAAAAATTAAGATGAGAACTTTTTACTATAAAAATTTCAAGTCAAAATAAATCTATTGGTTCCCTTAAAAGGTATAAAATCCAAGAGTTATGCAAAGTGAACAATAACTGCATAATTCAGCATTTTAAGACTAGATTCAAAAATTCACTAAATATTCTATAGAACTTCAAAAAATTCAAACTTTAGCTTGTTGGAAAGCTCTATATGTCTTTTGATCACCTACCAAATTTTAGTTTGAAACTAGGTCATTTGAACTACCAAGGATAAAGATATATTTTATGGCTTAAATGGTCTAAATTTTGGTTCTAAATAGTACCAAATAAGCTTTAAAATGTCATTTCTCATTTTGAGAAAATTTCAATTCACAAATGAATCATGTATGATTGATCCATCATGTAAAGATTTTCTTGCAACTAAAAATCACTAACTTACATGTAAGAATGCACATGAACATCAAGGATCCTTATATGCCATATCCCATTTTATCAAGCTATACATACATCAAATGGTCTTTATATGATGGCCTAATGCTTTTGGATATGTTAGCATTTCAATATATCATAATATATGATTACATATTCATTCATACAATAACATCTCCTAGGCTAATTCCATTGTAAAAAATGATTCCTCTAAGCCTTTTGTCCATCATTCTCTTTTTTTTGAGCTTCACCCAGCTATGGTTAATGGAGATAGAAAAGAGTGAGATTCAAAAAATTCTAGTAGCTAATCAAAAATTTAAACACACATATGGTTCACTCAAGCACATGGAAACAAGTATGCATGTCATACAATCATAGTCAAACCATAATTTATGCTTTAGGAATTTCATAGCTCAAGTAAGAGCAAATCCATGCTCTAGGGATTTTTAGCCTATCTTCATTTAATATCTAGGAACTTTTGGTTTAACATCACCTACGTTTAAGGATTTTTGGCTTAACCTTACTTATATTTGGAGACTTTTGGCCTAGCTTCACCCATTTTCAAGGGACTTTTGGCGTAGTTTCACCCATCAGAGAACCAATCCAACCTTAAATACAAATGAATGTCAGACAATTGCATATTATACTCAAATAATCATCAAGCCTCACAATTTGCAAATAATACATATAAGCAACAAATCACTTAAGCAAACTAACTACACATATATAAGAATGAAGGAAAAGCTACCTTAACACACAGTTTTAATTCGTTCCCTCGGTTTCTTTATCTTCTTCAAGGGCCTTACACACACACTTGGATATAGTCTCACTTGTTTGGTCTAGACACACCAAATGAATCATTAAATGATCAATTAAGTCCTATTTAATCTTATATTACCCTACATGTGCTAATCAAGTCTTAAAGTGTAACTTTAAATCATTTTGAATACCTTAAGAAGCAACTTTTAGAATTCCACTTCTAGACTTCAAAATCTCACCATATGTGATCTTTATAATTCCTATGAAATTTATTAGAGTCATCAAAAATATAATTAAGCCCACCTAGAGCCATATAATCCTATTAGGTATCTTTGAACCCTAATTTTTCATTTTCAAGACTAGAGTTCCTAAATTCATTCTAATGGCTTCATTAGTGTTTGTAATTCATATTTAGATCATTCATGACCTTAAAATCAACAAAGAAACTCCCTAGGTATCCATTCTACTATATGGTTGAGACACCCACACATACTTCCCTTTTGGAGCTTTTGTTCATTCCATAAAGAAATTGATGGATTTAGGATCTCCATGATTTATTTCTAATTCAATTATGGTATTTGGAGCATTAATTAACTCTCCTAAGGTTTGGAATCTCTCAAGGTCAAAATGTAGCATCATATATTCTAGCTCATCTCATACTTTTAAATGGCATAATATCATGAATCATATTAGTTTTCCATGAAAAAGCTAAAGAAATAATGATTATTTTCACGTTGCGTCGTATCTAAAATTCCCATTTGGTGTCACGTGGACCGTGTGAGCTTATGCTATGCATCCTCATATTTAATTACATTATTACAACTCATTTACATCCCAAAAACATGCCTACAACCCATGGAAACCAAAATGGGGCATGAAAAATGGAGATTCATTTTCAGCCAGAATTGGCTTCTTTTCTTGGCAAACTTTGGAAAATCATAACTAAATTTAAAAAAATCAAAATCATGCAATGTTGGTCATTCTGGAAAGCTTAAGATCTCTAATTCATATAAAAATATACCCAAATCATAAAATACATCACGGAGGACGTTTCACATTCGAAAAGCTACTAAGGTCGCTGCTGCTTATGTTATTATTTTAGATTACTGATACAAACTTCTAAAATTCATAACTAATTCTGTAAAAATCAAAATCACACAAATTTGGTCATTATGGAAAGTTACAAATGTTAACATGATATAAAAATAATTCCAAAATGAAATAGATATATTTAGTTATTGGAATTCTATGGAACAATAATTGAACTCCTGGGGCACCACTACTACTGACAGCTAAATTCAAAAGTGCATAACTCTTTGCTCAGACCTCCAAATGAGGTGATCTCGGTGGACACAGAAAGCTTATGACTTCTAGTTTATGTTATAAATTTCACAAGCATTGGACACCATTTGACCATCGGGTGACACAAAATACAAATCTGCCAGTGTGAACAGTGTACATACCAGAATCAATAGAAAATCCCAACTTTGAAAATTCATCAAATATTCTCTAGACCTCTGAAAATTATGTTCTTTAGCTTCCCAAAAAGCTCTCAATGAGATATACTTGCATACCAAATTTCAAATCAAAAATAACTTATTTGGATAAAAAGTGATATAGGGTTCCATTATGGTCAAATTGGGCTCCATATAAGGTACCAAACTTGCCAAATGGCCTCCCCTTGGTGTTGACACCTTTTGGGCAAGTCTAAAAGCATATTTAAGAATTGTATGAGCTGTCCAAAAAGTCTCAAACCTCATGCATCTCATTTTGGCTATTCAACCCACACTTATACATATTTACATCATACTTCCATATTGCACATTTGGACATTACAAACTCAAATTGTATTCTAAAGCTCATACATCATATCCATAGTTATAAACATCACATAATAGCATATTTATACATGTCTCAAGGTTCATAGACTATCTACATCATCATATACATCAAGGTACATAAGTATGGTTCTAAAATAGCTAAAACTAAACATATGCTTGTCAATCTCCCTTCTTGATGGTTGTTGGCTCTCATTGGCATATCCATTCAGTCCACCTAGCATGTGAGATCATTGGAGAGGAGGGGATGAGATTCAAAGAATCTCAATAGCTCATCTCCTATAATCATACATAATATGTGCAAAACAAGTTTTACAAATGCATGCATGGAGACATGGAAGTCATGGACATTTTAAAAGCAAACTTGACATGTGAATCAATCATACAAGACATTCAAGAGCTTACCAAGTGTTTAGATTGGCCTCACACTTCTCCTCATGGGTTTTGGACTTGCTTCACCCATTCTTTAAGAGCTTTGGACTCAATCATACTCTTGGGAGCCCACTTTGCCTTTGGGAGACTCTTTACTTTGTCTCAACCAAGCTTAAAGGTTCTTGGCTCATCCTCACCAAAGGGAAGAGTTCTTGGCCTCTCCACACTCAAGCAAACTCAAACAAATATCATGTAATCCTTTGAAAACATAACATAGCATTAAGAATCATGACATATAAAGTCATGCTAATATACTTTTCATAGCTTGAAAATACACATACACACATTCTAAAACAAGCTAAATACATATCCATGCATGAAAGAAGGTGGAGAGAGCTACCTTGTGTATATTCATACACTTTTTCCTTAGCTTTCAAGCCTCCTCTTTTGGCAACACACCCACAAGTTGGTGGAGATGGTTTCTCTTGGCCTAGATATAATTTATGGGAGCCTATTAGATTCATGGAACATATTCTAAGGCTACACAATTTGCTTAAGCCCTAGATTACTCTACAACCTCTATTGTGGTCCATATTAGCACCTAATGAAACAACACCTCTCAAATGACTTCTAAGGTTCATTCTTTCCTCTCAAATATGATTCTTGACTCATTTTAAGTCTCTTGGAGTCATCACATCATTAAAACAAAAGGCCTAGCACCATGTTGCTTCTTTAGGTCATAATATGGAACTTAAGACACCAAATCACTTTCCACAAGTTCTAAATTTTTTCCAAGGCCTCCCTTCATTTTCATTCATCAAATATGACTCAAGAATGGCCTTAGAAAAATTTAAAACTCCCTCACCTACAAGATCCCCTCTTGGCCGAGACATAGGCATCAATTGGGCCATTTGGAGATTTCTTTGTTTTCTTGAAGGAAGAAGCTTGTGGGGAGCATCTTTGGTGTCTCAAAAACTCATTTATACTCTAACTTGGACCTAAGAAGCATCACATAAATTCAGAATTTGAAAGGTGCACTAGAAACCTTAGGTTTTGCATCTTGAATGCTAATGCCTATTTCATGGGTTTCTTTCCATATTCTTATTCCTCTCCATCAAACACCTAAGAATCATGCTTGGTTGGGCTTGAAAATCAGATCTTCCTAGGATTTTTATTGTAGGTCGAAATGGAGAAGAAGGGTCATGGAAAATATCAACCATATGATTCATTTTTACCTTGTTTCCTTGCTTAGTTTGGCTTGAATCTTGATTTTTCCAAGCTCTTCTCTTCAAATCCGAACTTTCCCTTGAATTTCTCCCTTAAATCAGATTTGTAAACTTCATTTTAATCCAAGGCAATAAAGGAGAAGGGAGGAGAGGAGGTGTGGATGAAGAAAAGCAAGGAAAATCACCATGAAAACATACCTTAAGCTTGGTTTTCTTCCTCCTTCTTCTTCCTCTCTTGGGTGCCTCTCCCTTAGGGTTTTGCTTCTAATTTGGGGTTGGAAAATCTGAAGATAAATGAAGGCAAGTGTGAGGCGCCACCTATATATAAGTAGGGAAAAGTGACTTTTTCAAAAATTTTAATTTTGCCCTTCATACTTTACATTTTCATTTCTTCTTCGTTTTAGCTCCTTTTAAAAACCATCTTTTCCATTATAAAATTTAGGTTCCCAATTAAGAAAAATGGCTTTGGAATCACTCAAATCATAGCTAAAACCGTTCCAAACGGATCCGTCAAAGTTCGGGCACACCGACGTTGGAAATTGTCCACCAGAGGGGATTTAACTGTCCCGAGACTTCCCATGATTCTCAAGGCCTCTGAGAACCCTGAAGAACTAAAAAATTTGATTTAAAAATCCCTCATGTGTAAATTCCAAAAATTGCTAAATTACGAAAATGCCATTACATTTCGTAAGGTTTCCGTTGAAACTTGCTTCTTCATTCTAGCTCTATTTTTTCTTCCATCTAAGGCTAGAATTCTCATTTTTAGGAGGCTAGAATGTTACTCAAATTTTTCATGACCTTAACTAATTCATCTTGGGGGACTTGCTTTGAAAACGTGCCCGTTTTCGTCATTTAACGAAAACTGGACATTACACAAAACCAAACCCTAGGTGAGTCATACACTATTCCTTTTATTCTTTATCAATTCTATTTGCATATTATTGCTCTTCACCCTTCTAAACCCTTTTTTTCACCAAGCTCTCATCAAGTTCAAGCCTTCTCTCCTCACTCTCTCTTTTGGCTGAAGTTATGGTGACTTAGGGTTTTAAGATTACATAATTTTCCTAGCCTAAACCATACATCATTTGAAAGTGCTCTTAATGAAGAATATTTTGGTGCAATTAGTTTCCTTAAAGGAGCTTTTTCATCCAAGAGTTCAACCAAAAAACTCACTCTTTTAGGAAACCAAAACCACCATAAGAAAGAAGGAGAGTAGGAAAAATTTTGAAACAACATCATATTTAAATTCTCCATGCTTGCTTACGTATGTATGGCCTCCTTCCCTTGCTTCTTCCTCCTTCTTCATGCCACCATGGATGAGGATTTGGGGCTGCCTTAGGTCAGCTGCGAAGAGAAGAAGATGAGTGGCACCATTTATATAAAGGCTTATAGAGTTTTTCTAATTTTTTTAAAATATCAATTTTGCCCTTACACTTTAATTTCATCATTTGAGCTCATTTTTTCGTATTTTTTTTATAAACCAACTGCTCCATAATAAAATTGACTTTACTTTCTACTTTGAAGATTATATGGATTTAAAATAATCTAAAAAAGTTTAGTCAAAGTTATGGTTAATTGAAGTTCTAAATCATACATCGCCAAAGATTTAATCAAACCAATATCATCTGGTTAATCTACTAATCGTATTTTATCATATTAAAATGAGGAATATTCATTTCTCAAGTCAATTATTATATTGTCAAAATCTATGAATTTTTTGTTAGTTAGGCCCGTATCGGTGTCTTTTAGTTCTAACTGGCCTTTTCTGGCCTTATGATCCCTTTCTAATCATTCACTTCTATTCTTTAGGGACTATATTGGCTTATAGAACATAGAATATTACACTTGTCATTTGGTCCCATTGTTCTAGCCACTAGCTTACAAATAAGAGAATGAAACATTGCTATCGTTTTTGCAAGTGGCTAGCTTTTGTCGTCGTTCTCGTCATCATTGCAAATAAGGGTGGAGGCCAAGGTTTGAAAAAGAGAAGGGTGTAGGTTGTGCAAAGACTTGGGTTTTGATATATGGGGTTTTTAATCACTAGTAACTACAATTTTCGCAAAACCACAGTTAAGCTATTAGTTTTAATTGCAATTTAGATAACTATAGTTAAGCCTGTCTTAGCTGCAACTTTTAGAACTATAGGAAGCTTTTCATTTTTTGGCAATAAACACTTAGGGATCAGTGATGAGACATTGAGTCCAATATTGATCAGTTGTGATAGAAGAGAAATCATGGCCTAAACTAAAGACCCTAAATATCATAACAAATGCCAAAATATAAACACAAAAATGAGAGATATCAATAGCACAAAAGAGTGTTCCTTTACAATATGTCTATGTATAAAACATTAATTGATCCCTTGATAAAACCTATACTTAGATATCATAAGGAAGATATAAAGTTTCTTGGTTTGTGTAGAACATAGAGTATCAAATCTTATGTCCAATTTAATTGTTGACTAAACAAATGTGTTATGCCATAATGATAGATAGCACATACATAAGGATAATATGTCATACAAGTTGATAAAGTTGTCTCCCTCACATAAGCAATTGCTTTTGGCACTCATAGAGAGTAAGCAAAGATGAGACATTTATGTTTGCCATGCAAGGCATCAAAAGTACTAATGGCAAAAAAGAGGAACACAAAATATAAATGTCACCTAAACAATAGGGAAAATGAAGGTCAAGATGAGATCTAAAAGAATAAATATATATGGATTGAATTACTAATTTCCACTATTCATAATACCTGCAGGAAAAGGAAAATTCTCTTTTAGACACCATGGGAGATGAATGGAATAGTAGAATTCGAATTCAACACTTCATGCCTAGACTAAGATTTATACAATGTTAATAAATAAATCAAATTGATATATGCTTCTATGAGATAAAAGAGACATAGTAGCATGCAATTCATACTGCATGTGAGTAATAACCATAATTAGGAAGTAAGTTAGTAAATCCTTACTTTATTGTTATGTAAATCTTAGAAAGGAATAAATCCTTTCATTAATGCCCTTATGACTTTGACAATATTATGAGAAGATGAATAAGTGTTTGCTAATTTAGCATACATTTTATGGTTATGGTAATCTAAGTTCAAGGAGTATTGTTAAGAAAGCAAATAGTTCTGATCCAAGTGATATATGGGCAAGGAAAGATTACCCAAAATATACATAATTATGCTAGTATTTGAAGTACATACTCGTTATGAAATTATTATAGTAACATCATAAATGTAGGTACTACATATGAGAAGGCAATTTGACTTTTAAAAAAATCAAACTCAAGAGGGATTATATTTGCCATAAGTATAAAGTCTATGTATATGGGTAAATCTAAAGCTGTTGAGGCACACAAATAAATGTCCATCGTATATCTAAGAGATGCATATCTTATATTAGTCTTATAATTGAATTTCTAATATAAGAACTCCCGAAGATTGTGCCCGAGTAGTCAAGGCAAAACAGTTGGTATGAAAGTCCAATAGAAATAAAAAGTTTCATATTGTACATCTCATCATGTACGAGTAGAAAAATGTTGGAATTTGAGCTACCCATGATGAGCAAACCCATTACTTACAATCTAATAATCTCTAGTTAATTAATTATTAATTAATTAATATTTATTTTATTTGCTTTTGATTTTGAAATGGAACGTTGTCAATTTTTTATGGGAGTTTTTTTGTTAAAAAGAAAACTAACAAAATAATTTTGATAACGCACCATAACTCTCTCTTTTCTAGAGCGAAGAGAAAACATAGAATATGAACACAACCAAAACTCTGAGCATTCCATATCAATCTCCATACTTCCAGTCTATGTACATCTGTTCTGAATAGATATTAAAGTCCACTTGTGATTCTGGTCTAAACTATGGGGGACAGAAAATTAAAAAGACTCGTTTCCACAGAATAAGTATCCAATACTTTCTTTCATCTTACTTATTTTATCTCAATTGGAATTAACTAAGGATTTTTATTTTTTAATTAAATTTATAAGTTAATTATGTATAAATATATAAATAATTAAAATGGGTTTGTCCTACCTATTTTTTTTATCAAATTAACCTTAGATTTTTTTTATTTTCTATTATTTTTTGGATTAAATTTTATAGGTTACTGAGTGCTATCATTATTTTTTCTATTTGGTGATAAAATTGCTTTGCGCATGAGAGAAGCATTAAGCATATAGCACTTGCTCTATACTACATCCAATAGGAAGCTACATTATCATTAACAATGCTAATCAAAACCAGCATTAAGAAGTTCTCAAACCTAAATTAAGGTTTTTCATTGCTCAAGCATGTTTTCCTTAATACCCTAAATGGAATATGAAAAATATTAAGTTTCCTTACATTGGTAGCTATTGCTTAAAAGGATATTTCATCAATGTCACTCGTGGCTAGTGACTTCAATTTTAATTAGAAGTCAAATTTTTTCTACACATGGACTTCCTACACTGACATTATTAATGTTGAGCAGAAAATTTTATCTCCCGAAATATTAGCATCAAATGCACCAAATGCGAAAAGTAATTATTGTAATATTTGGAATATCACTACGTTTGTCATTTCTCATCTTGAATAAATTATCCTTGCTTGGCTTCACTGCACTTTCTTTTGGTACTTTGATGAGTTTCAATGACTTTTTAGGTTAGCAGAACGTCATTTGTACAGTGTATATATAGTTTTTCAAAAGCATATTCCTCTATAAAATAAGATCCTCAAAACTAAGAAACTGTCGATGCACATATTAATTCTTGTTTTTATCTGTCAAATCTAAAGATATTGCATTTGTTGGTAATAAAACTGAAGCGTACCTGTAAATTTAAGAAGGTCCTATTGGCCAATTTCGGAGGGGAGGCTGAAAATCCCACAAACCAATTATCTCAGAGCCCTTTTAATGTTTTGAAAGATATTAAAAGTTGGCTCAATTAATAAGGCCAAGTTCTATCAACAAAAAATTTCGAATTTGATTTTTGCTAGTAATTGCTTCTTGTGTTGATATATAAACATCCACCAATTATGGTACATCAAGCCTTGAAAATAAAATAACCAAGATTAAATTAATTATAAATAAATATTCAAACATGTCAACCAATGGGACTCATTTGTCATTATTTACAAATTAATTCATAATTAATTGATTTGGTTAGTTGATTCATATATATATATCATTTATAAACCAAATTTATCTAAAAATCTCCCATAAACTTTACCAAGAAAAAAGCAAAAATCTAATATATACTATATGGCTTCTAAAACAGGACATTTCCCGGGACATTAAAAATATCCCAGGCAAAGATGCCACCATAGGCAGCCATTAAAACTCCCCTTTATGGTATTTTGAGCCAAATCCTATGATTCACAAAAAACACTTTCCAAATCTGTTTTAAGCCAAAGTATTATACCCATAGTTTTAATGAAAGTCAGACCCTATGCTACCGATTTCTCTTTTGATTTTTATATTCTTATATTCTTTTATACAAATCTATGCCACCATTTTGTAATTAACTCAATTTAATTATTCTTTTTTATTCTTAAAAAACCCCCCCAAAGCCATGAATTATCTTATGACTTATAAATCAGATAGATAAATTTTTTGAAAGATCTGTTTAAGAAACAAATGATCCCTTTTTTTCTACCAATTGATCCTGCGACATACTCTCCTCATTTCATCAAAAAATTTTACTCTTAAATCTTGTCCGTGAAATTGAGAAAAATAGTGTTATGCATTCTTCTAATTTCTATGTGTAGTAAGATACTACGATGTATTGTAAACCTACCATAACAAACTCCGATTTTAGCATATCAAGGCAGGCATTTTCCAGCCATTGGCAGGTTAAACCTACCATAACACATATTTTCCGTTATGTAGACATGTGAGCGCACCTCAGAAGTTTTGTAGTAGAATACCACTACTACAAATATGGCTAAGTCTTTGTTTAGAAACAAAAACTCCAGTACCTTGCTCATAAAAACCAAATGACCACTCTTCGTCTCCATAAACCCGTAACAGTACCTGGGCATCTCACCTTAACAGAGTGAAATCGGATTCTGTGAGTCCCATTTTCATACAAATAGGTGGCATTTGTATGAAAAGAATGTAAAAAAATAACAATAAAAATACAATTCAGAGATATAAGGTCCGATTTTCATTAAAAGATATTGGCGTAATATTTTGGTTTGATACGGATTTAGAGAATATTTTTGGTGAACAATAGGATTTGGTTCCAAAAAATTCCTTCACTCTTCCACCCCATCAATACTCATTCACAAAACCAAACTATTCTTTTGCGCATGACAAATTTAGATCCTTTCAAGTTTTTCAAAAATTAAAAAAAAATGTGTGAGATTCGTCCACTCTATGAAATGGCCATTCAATAAGACCCATAATCCAAGTGACTTTTTCACAACCTATGTTTATCTATTTCCATTCAATTCCATACAAAGCCCCCTGTAATTTACAACTGGCAAGCTGGATCAAATCATTAGTTTAGTTCAACCCATTATTACCGTTGCCGATTTCCCCATCGCCATATTCATCATCATCATCTTCAATAAACCTCTTCCACAGCCAATGCTGCTTCCACACCCTTTCCGTCATCTCCTCAATCGGCACATTCTTCGTCTCCGGCAAAAGCAACAGCGTAAAGAACGACATAATCAAGACCCACCCCGAGAAAAACAAGAAAATCCCAAACTTTAAATGACATAACGCCGAAAGAAAAGCCTGCGCGACCACAAAAGTAAAGAGAAAGTTCACGCAAACGGCGACGCTTTGACCTGCAGATCGAGTCCCTAAAGGAAAAGTTTCGCTGGGTATGAGCCACGGGAGTGGGCCCCACGACCAAGCGAAGGAGGATACGAAAGTGCACACCATGACGACCACGAGGATGGCGAAGCCCTCAGAGAGGTCTTTGGAGTAGTCATTCACTTTGATTCTGAGGATGATGGCTATGACTACCTGGGAGAGCAACATTTGGACGCTGGCTTCGAGGAGGAGCATGCGGCGGCCGACCTTGTCGACGGAGTAGATGGAGATGAGGGTGGAAGGGACGTTGACGGCGCCGATGATCACGGTGGAGTAGAGAGGGGCGTCATTTTTGAAGCCCACTGCATTGAAGAGGAACGGAGCGTAGAACATGATCGCGTTGATGCCTGTGAATTGCTGGAAGATCTGGTTTAATAATGGAAAAAGAAAGAGATTTTTATCAGTAATTTTTGCAGATATAGCAGCCTGAATTAGGTGAGAGAACTTGAATGTTTTTCTCTCAAGATGAATGTTAGGTAATTCATGCATGGATGAAATCTACTTTTTACAAATTTTATCCTTTTTCAATCAAATATATATTCAAAAGTGAAAAATCAACCCGATTCAGTCCTTTTGATATTGTATTCTTGGAGCAATTGACAGAATTAACGTGCCAAGGTTATTGCTTCTATGGTAAGAATTTTATAGCTTGGCATAATCTGCATTTCAAATCTAAATATCACATAATTACAAATTCAAATGAGTTAATCTCATTTAATTATGTTACATTCCTTTGTTATCTTAGCCAGTATCTTGAATGTCAGACAAAATCTAAAATGTTTATATTTAGTAGTATTTCTTTTGGCCATTATATTATTTAGTAATATTTAAGATATTAAAAAAAAAGTGAAAATAACAATGTACTCAACAACAGGTTATAACACTATTATGTTAGTTGTTATACTAGCTCAATGAGGAAAGGACTAAAGTGGGTTGACTTTTCCATTTTAGCATGAGATTAAAGTATATTTTTGTTGAACACTAAGTTGAGAACGATGAAAAGGGGGTTCTATATGTTGACAAAACGAGAAGATGAATGGACCTGGAGAGCAACAGCAATTACAAGTTGGGGTCGGTTTCTGCGCTTGAGGAGGTTCCTGAAAGGGTGCTTCACCTGTTTGGCCACACGACTTGCCTCAACCAACTCCAGGAACTGAGGCTCGATGTTGTCTGTGCCTCTTATCTTTCTCAGTACAGCTTTTCCTTCTTCCAAGCGTCCTCGCTCTATCAGACTGTTTGGGGTGTCTACCACCAACAAAGCCCCCAATGTCAGCAGCACCGCCGGTACTCCTCCCAATCCTAGAGACACCCTCCATCCCCATCCACCTTTGATCCTGTTCTTGCACCCCATATTCATCAGTAACAACAAAGAGACTTCAAGGGACTTCAAAATGCATCATTTTATCGCATTTAACAAGATCAAATTCGACATAAAGCATTGCTAGTTAGTCATTTGGTCTAAAATATTACCAATTATGTAGAGGAGTGTGGCTTTTTTTCGCTCTCTATCTCTCTCCAAATTTATCTTCTACATTTAGACAGTAAATGCAGAGGATCAGGTTAGGAAATGAAGCTAGATAAAGTGATGAACAATGGTAGTCAACCATGTGTTTGACTTTTGGGCATACGAGAACAAATCCGAACAAATGACCTCATTTTTCGTAGATATCCCACCTAGTAGCATTTCAGGGGAACGACTTGTTAGTCAATCTTGACCGGCATCTACACTATTTGTTCCAAATCAATTTGCTAATCACTACAAATGATGCTTTCATTAGCATCTGACTTAAATATGAAGTGAGTAATATTCTGACACTTGAAGTAAATAAGATGCAACACTTGCCCGTTATGTATATCTTTACATACTTTGTAGTATTCATGTTTAATAACGCATAATTCATTGATTTATAATTACTTCCTTGAAGAATTTTTCTAATGAACAAATCGAAAGATAGCACTTACTTGTTGGTGCCATAGTTGACAAGGTTAGCGAAGAGAATGCCAATGGTGACGTTGAGTTGAAACAGTAAATTCAGTGCCCCACGTATTCTTGTCGGTGCAATCTCGGAAAGGAACACAGGCACAGTCTATATCGTCAAAACAAAAAAAGAAGAATATGGATGATGAGTTGATGAAACTCAGGGTACAAATTTGTTCACCAATTTATAAACTTAATTTCTTTTTTTGGATTTCTCGTTTTCTCATATTCCAACTTGTCTCACCATTAGTGAAATAGTCTATTGTTAAATGATATGCAAATTTTACCTTAGCTGTATCGTTCGGGGGCGTAAGGGATTGAATCAAGGTAAGTAATGACTGAGGAATAAAATACAAGTAGAATTGTGAACTACAATAACTTTTTCCAATGGAAATTGATTTCAAAATCTTGAAGTTCAAAGAATTTTAACTTGATTTATATAACTCTTTTTAGTTTTTTTTTAATGTCAATCATTACAATTAAAATATAAGAGATTCGTAATGTAAAAATTTTATGGGCTTTCATTAATTATGTTTTTATATTTTAATAAAAATATACTGTTATTTATATGATTTACATTAGATGATAATGAACCTAACTATATTAATGATCAATTTTATGATTTGTGCACTTCTATTAATTGATAATGGGTGAGCTTTTAAGATTGCCACAATATAATGGTTAAATCCCCTCTCCATTTTTTATAAATATTAAGAGAACATAATCTTTGACTTTTCCCATTAAATAATTATTTTTTGTGAAGAAGTTGGAGAGAAATATTTGGTTTAATCATTATGACAAATATAGGTATGTTTCCATTTAATATTATTATAGTATTTTGAATTAATATGATTAGTTAATATCTTACGCATGTGATATCAAAGCTTACTCATATGAATTCATATCCTGAATTGATTGAAGTAAAGGCTTTTATGGCCTATATGACAAGTAACCTATTAAAAAAAATACTTGAAATACTACAGTCTAGAGAAAGTAATTAAAGCTAAAAAATTTTATTTTTCAAATTCAGGGTTTCAAACACAAAATTTTAATTTCTTTGAATTTTGCCAAAATTAATTTCTTGGAATAACATAGATTAATCTAGGGACTAAAATTGACTCATCTATAGAAATTAATAAGAACAAGATCCTAATTTTGCACCAAAATTCAATGTTTGAAAATTTCATGTTTGGGTTTCCCAAAATCTTATAGTTCTCAGCATCTTCTCTCCTTATTGCATTAGGATTTGTTGTTCTAAAGCACAACTAGTTTTGTTTGTGTCTGTTTGGCTATATCACTTTGAAATTTGATCATATTACTTTCGACTCACATTGGGAAGTATTCTAAAATATGGTGATGTATATGGTGAATGGAAATAACATTAGGTTTTATTCAGTGTAGAAATCTATTAAATTATTAGTGAATGGATTTAAAAAGTCAAGCATTGAAAAAAGGTGCGTGATTTCATGTTTGAAATCTCATGATTGGCTTTATAAAAACAAACATTAGAAAGTTTTAAAAAATAGAAATCTCAATACAACAGCATTCAAATTGAAAATTTTGCTCAATGTTTGACTTGCTTAATTAAAAGAAAATCACACACTTGTTATATTTCTAATTTTATATAATTTTCTAGAATTTTCGAAATCAATAAATTATTTAATATATTTTCAGAGAAAATATTTTCTATTGTTGTTCATATTTGTTATACTCTCACGTTAATGCATTTAAATAGTTTTATTTATTTATTAATGAAATTTTTGTTGATAAGAATGCACAATGATAAATATTGGCATACCTTTCGTAGCATATTGGTTAAGTTCAATTATTAATATGTGTACCCAGTAGTAATATTTATTAATTTTTTTAATTTTGAGCACACTTGCATCCATGTATAAATTGTTTTATGAATTGACATAACTTTTAATCAACAAAGTGATTTATTTATGTTAATTTGTAGGGCATTTTATTATGTAAAGTTTTGCTTAGTTTTCTAGTCATTATAACTAACTCTTTGCCCAATGGGGGTTTTTATGTGTTTTAATGAGGAGATATACAATTATTATATGCAATTATCTTCCCAAAGGGAGTTATTATATATTTTAACTAGAGTTACATAGAACATTATTTTATAAGGGTATTTTAGATATAATATCTACCCAAAATGTTATAGTTTTAAAATATTCATAATGTTGACTCTGTAAAAATTTTTGTCCAAAATAAATACTAATACGCATTCTTTCATATTATTATATAGTTTCACTTGGCGTTAACAATAATAATGCCACTATTGAAGTTTTGACTATGCCTAATGAAAGAATTAACAATTATGAAATATGATAATGTTGGGAATGTCAGGAAACATATTCTAAAAATGTTCTACAAACAAACTCAAAGATCATAAGACAGTAGTAGATGAAGCCTTTATGATGCCTCATGTCTTGAACTCCTCTCCTACTAAATTTAGCCAAATCAAAACTACCTATTTTATCTTGAATAAAACTTGGAACATGAATGATTTGATTACCAAATGTATTACTGAGGTAGGCAAACTTAAGAAAGAAAAGAGTTTGAGTGCCCTCTTGACCTTTCAACCAAAACCTCACACTAGTAAGGGTTATAGTCATCATAAATATAATAAGAATAATGTTTTTACAAGAATCATGATACCAAAAGACATGGCAAATATGCTAGTCAAGTCTACAATGTAAGAGGTCTAAAGGCTATCAATTGAAAAATTATTACATGCTTTCATTGTAAGGAAGTTGGCTACTAAAGGAAGGATTACACTAGGTTCAAGTCTTGGTTGATAGATAAAAATGAAGATGTTCATAAACAAGAGGAAACCAAGATAGAGGGAGTTAAAGTTGAGAGTAAGAAATGTCATAGAAATTGTGGTTGAATATGTGGGAGAAGTCAAAATAGTTTTAAAGACTAATTTTGGATTTAGTTTAGAAATACTTTTTATGTGCTCTTATTTAGAAGTAATTTAGTTTCTATTTCATCCTTAGAGAGGCTTTGTTTTTTGTTTCTATTTTGTTGACAAAAAAGTGAATTTAATAAACAATTCACAAAAAAATTGGCTATGATTTTTTGAATGAAGGGATACATAAATTATTTTTAGCTTATGATAGTCCTCATGCTTTTCTAAAAATTGAAAATATTACTACAAAGTGTTCTAGAATTAAAGATAATTCATCCTTGTTATGACATAAAAAATTAGGCCATTTAAAGAGAGAATGAACTAGATTAATTAGAAATAATATCCTCTTTACTTTAGATTTTGGAGACATAAAAACTTGTATTAATTGCATTAGGGTTAAATTAACTAACACTAAAAGAAAGGGACCATCTATAGCCTAGAATTTTGAAGAATAATCTGCATAGATATTAGTGGACCTCATCCTCTTACAATATGTAGCAATAAATATTTTATCATATTTATTAATAATTTTTCTCAATATGGCTATCTTTATTTGACAAAAGAAATATTTGATGCACTTAAAAATTTTGAAATTTTTAAAACTAAAATTGAAAAGCAATTGCAGAAAGTCATCAAAATTATGAGATATGACAACGATGGTGAGTATTGTGGCAAACATGACACAAGTAGGTAACATATGGGTATGTCAGCCACATACTTATAAGAATGTGGCATTATTGCACAATATGTTATGACTAGTAATCCTTAACAAAATAGGTTGGCCGAAAGACATAATAACATCCTTAAAGATATGATGAGAAGCATGATGTATAAAGCTAACTTCCCAAAATATCAATTAAAACTACCCTATATATCCTAAACAAAGTTCCTGACAAAGTTATCCTTAAAACACCTTTGGAGCCTTAGACATGTAGAAACTTAGTTTAAACTATTTCAAAATTTAGAGTTTTCCTATAGAAGTAAAAATATATAAACATATAGACAAAAAGACTAACTCTAGAACCAGTCATTACTTTTTGGCTATCCAAAACATTTTAAGGGGTATAAGTTTTATTGTATAGTAAGGGATAATAAAAATAGCTTATTTTTTAAAAATGGACATTACTATGGTTAGGACATTTGTCCTGACAAAGAAATAGGTGAAATTATATCTATTTCTTTACCTTTACCTACACCATTTGAGAATATTACACATGTGTTTGTTAGTAGGATATAGCCATAAATATAATATGGTAATCCTCTAGCTCTTGTTTAGAATACGTAGTCAATTAAGCCTATTGAGAAAATGCCAATAAAGAGATCAATGAGACCATAAAAAAATGCAATCCATAATGACTTTTACATTTATCTTGGTAAGAATGATTATGATATGCAATATGTTATTAAACTTACCACATACCAAAATATTGTAACTTCTCTCTAATCAAATGAATGGATGAAAGCTACATAAGTGAAGAGATCTTATCTCTGATAAGAAATGGTATATATATGGGAACCTGTTGAACTTCTTGTAGGTTGTAGAGCTCTATATTGGTTGCAAATGGGTTTTCAAAATTAAAAAAGACTCAAAGGGTAAAATTGAATATTTCAAAGTGAGGTTGATGGCTTAAGGTTTCACTCAAAAGGAAGGAATTAATTATGTAAAAAATTTTCCCTCATATTATCTAAAGATTCTTTTTATAACAAGCAAGCATGGCCTATAGTATGATAATACCAAGTGCCATTAATGCCATAGGATAATATGATTCTTTTAGAATACTCATGGCCTTATTAGTGCATTTTAATCTAAAGTTGCATTAATGGATGTCAAAATTTTCTGGAAGTTGTGAGAGAGCATTTAGTTGCAATTTAAGGAAGTTTAATTATGGCTTAAAACAAGCTTCCAATTAGTAATATCTAAATTTGATAATGTGGTAACTTCTATGGGTTTTGTGAAAAACAAAGTTAATCAATGCATGCACATTAAGATTAGTGAGAGCATGTTAATTTTTCTTGTTTTATACATTGATGATGTCCTATTTGCAAGTAATGACACTGGCTTACTAGTGAGAGGTAGAAAACAAAGTTAATAAATGCATGTACATTAGGCTTCCAATCAATGCATGTATGGAGAGAGGCATCATTTGTCTTAGGGTTGAAATTCATAGGCATAGATCTCATTGTTTACTAGGCTTGTCTCAAAAGACCTAATAAACAAGGCTGGTGATGTCTATATCTTAAAGGGTGATAAATTTAGTAAGATCAATATCCAATGAACTTAAAGAAATCAAATAAGAAACATACCCTATGATAACGCAATAGGAAGCTTGATGTATGTTCAAGTTTGCACGAAACCTAACATTGCCTATGTAATGAGAATCTTATTTGTTTATAAATAATAAAGCTAGTACATTTTTGCTTAAAATAACTAAAATATTTTCTAAGTTGTTGATTCTATCTCTAGACCTTTCATTATTTATTGTGATAATAAAGCTACAATATTTTTACAGAGAATAAGAAAACATCTAGTGGGTCAAAACACGTAGAGTTAAAGTACTTAACCATTAGAGATTTCATGAAAATGGAAATGTATTAGTTGAGTATATTGATACTGAATACATATTAGTCAACTCATTAATTTAGGGTTTGTGACCTGTATCTTTCAAAGGACTTGTGGAGAAAAATGGACATATTGAGTTCTTTTGATGTACTTGGTTAGTAGGAGTAATATTGTTTCTCTCTTGTTTGATCATTTTGAACCTTTTCATTATTGATGTTTCGATTATATTGTCAAAATTTTGATGATGGCATTGATAATTGTTAATGGCACATATGATTGATTTTAGATCCATGTTTATTGTGTATTTATATAAATTTGTTTGAATTGAAATATCATGTATTGTCTAAAACCTGGTATCAATTTCAATTAGACATGTTCTTGTTTCTCTAAGTTGATACCACATTGGATGTATGAGACAACCTGGCTTATTCTTAAGCTTAGAGAATTTTTCTTAGCCTATTTACTTCAAGGCATGTTTCAAAAGAAAATTATATAGACTATGAGATTGGGTGCCAAGTCTCAAGGGCTTATGAACTATCTTAAAGATAGGCACTATGTTGAATATGAAAGATAGTAATGAATTTCTCTTAGTTCAAATATGTTGAAGAGAAATTGGAGGATTGACAATAAAGATAGCATATTTATATATCACACCTTGATTATATACTTCTACTACTATGACACACATCGATAGTGTTGACAATGTTAATGACTATAGACATGTCTTGCATCAAAAGAAAGAATACAATGATTAACATAATTCAACATTGTTTGATATTATTGGAGCAAGTTGAGTGCATATGTTTCTATGGATCATAATTCTTTTTAAAAATTATGGTCACATGCTATTTCTTTTTCTTTTTCTATTCAACTTAAGAGTGATTTTATTAAAAACTTTTAAAATTTCAAAACCATAATTAATGTTGCCCAAATGAAAGAATACAAGAATTTGGTGGGCTTCCATTAATTATATTTGTATGTTATAATAAAAGTTAGATGTTATTTATATGATTCACATTAGATGATGATAATGGGCCCAATTGTATTAGTGATCAATTTTATGAGTTATACACCTTTATTAATTGATGTTATTAGGAAATACAATGTAGGACTTTGCCTTCTTAAGCTTATAATGGGTGAACTTTTAATACAACAATAAAGTGGCTAAATCTCCTCTCCACGTCCTATGAATAATGGGAGAACATATTTCCTAGCTTGTCCCATCAAATAGTTGCCTTTTGTGAGCAAATTAGAAGGGAAAAAAAAACTCAATTCAAAGTGTTTGCTTGAGCACCCATTATATTAATCTCATTATGGCAAATACAAGCATATTTCTGCTTGATATTATTGCAATGTTTTGAATTCATGTGATCAATTAATTTATTTTACACATAAAATTAAGCAAAAGAAAATAGAGAGGGTCATCATCAAGTGCCTCAATGTCAAATGGTAGAATATATTTCAAGACATAAAAGAGTTGGGGTTGGACAAACTTGTAGGTGATTAAGGCTTTGTGAATACCAAGGAAAACTAATAATTATCATAAAAGTCTTAGTTTAACAATAGTCCCTATTATTATAGGCATATTCTCCTCCATGAGGAATAGTTTTCATTAAACTTTTTTTTCCTTCTATCAATGTATACTTTGTTTGATGTGATCATATATACAAGCACCTAACAATCCACTGCAACTTATTTTCTTATTTGAATGAAAGGTACCCAAGAATCTTTGTGACTAAACGAAAAACAGAGCATGAAATGAAAAGAAGGAGAACTCATAATCATTCACAATGTGCTACCTTAGTATATATACAAAGGAGTTATAATGTAAAGTAACTAACTTACCTAACTTGCTAACTAAAGAGAAACTATCTATTTTTTCTAAAATCTATTGTCACCCCCACAAGTTGGAGCATGAATGTCTTTCATGCCTAGTTTGGATGTAAAAGTAGTAAAAAGAGCTAGCACAATGGACTTAGTATAGATATCAACTAGTTGATATGTTGATCGAAGAGGCATAAGATGAATCACTCCCTATTGAACTTTCTCATAAACCAAATGGCAATTAATCTCTATGTGTTTAGTACATTCATGAAAAGTGGGATTGGCAGTAATTTGGAGAGTCGACTAATTATCATAGAAAAGAAGTGCAAGCTTAGGATGAAGTATACCAAAATAAAGGATCCATTGAAACTCACAAGTTGAAAAAGCAAGAGCTCGATACTCTACCTTAGAAGAGGAACGAGATACAATAAGCTGCTTCTTTGATTTCCAAGAGACCAAGGCATGATCAAGGTAAATGCAGAAACCCATGATAGACTGATGAGAATTGATACATGTAAAAGGGAAAAAGAGACCTTTTATTGCAGCAACTTTAAGATACTTGAGGATATGATGAATGGCTTGTAAGCGTTGATCAATTGGCTAAGACATAAATTGGCTTAATTGTTGAATAGCAAAAGAAACATCAAGTTATGTAGTGGTGAGATATAATAATCTGCCAGTGAGTCTTTTGTAAGATGCACCATTAGCCAAAGGGATTCCACTATCCTTAGACAGCTTTAAGTTCCTATCCATAGGTGTTTTGATAGGCTTAGAACCAAGGAAACCTGTATATAATAAAAGCTCTAGAGTAAATTTCCTTTGACACAATGAAATACCCTTATTGCTTCTAGCTACTTCAAGACCAAAGAAATATTTGAGTTGCCCCAAATCTTTAATCTTAAAGGTTTTATCAAGATGTGACTTCATTTAGGTGATTTCTGCCAAATCATTTCCAGCATGGATTATATCATCAATATACAATAATAAGGTTATAAAGGAGGATGTATTGTGTTTGAAAAATACAGAATAATTTGTCTTGGATTTTTGATAACCAAAAGAAACAAAGGCAATAGATAATTTTTGGAACCACTGCCAACTTGCTTGCTTCAAGCCATAAAGAGACTTCTACAATTTGCAAACAAGGTTGGAATTGGTGGAGGAAAAACCTAGAGGAAGTACCATGTAAATCTCTTCATGAAGATCACCATAGAGAAATGCATTATTGACATCCAACTAATGCAAATGCCAACCATTAGCAGCTACAAGAGCAAGGAGCAGTTGGACGGTGGTCATCTTGGCCACTGGTGAAAAGATGTCAAAGAAATCTACTCCTTCGGTTTGTGTATATCCCTTGGTAACAAGTTGGGCTTTCTGCTATTCAATGGTGTCATCAGATTTATACTTGATTTTATAGACCCACTTGTAACCAATGGGATGTTTGCCTTAAGGCAATGGTGTAAGGATCCAAGTCTAATTTTGTTTTAAGGCTTTAATTTTAGCTACCATGGCATTCCTCCACTCAGTATACTAGACAGCTTGGGAATAAGTAAAGGGCTTAGAAATAGTAGAAAAAGACAAACTGAATTTTCGATGAGTAAAAGACAAAGTATCATATGAAAGAACATGAGATAAAGAATAAGGAGTACCTTTGAGAGATGAAATGAGTGAAGCTGAGGCAGTGAGGGCATAGTAATAATCATGTAAGTATTTTGGTGATTGATGCTATCTAGAGGATCTTCGAAATGGAGGGAGAGGAGGAGAATCTAAACATGGAGTGAGTAGGGAAAAGTTGTACGGGATGAATCAAGTGGTGAGGTACTAATGGAGGGAGTAGTGGTGGTAGACGGGACATAATCAAGATGGTTATATGGGAATCAAGGGATGGAAGATCTTAGGGAAGAAAGATAGAAGGAGAGGCAGCTTTGGATGATGTCTAATAAGGAAAGTAGTGTTCATAAAAGATAACATGTCTTGAAACAAAGATTTGGTTAGAATGAATATCTAAGAGAATGTACCCCTTAGTGCCTTGAGGAAATCCAAGAAAGAGACATTTTCTAACTTTGGAATCAAGCTTGGTTCTGTTGGTGGAAGATGTGGATGCAAAATATAAGGAGCCAAAGACACAAAGATTTGTAAGACAAGGGTCTATTTGAAGTAATAAAGAAAAGGGACTCTTGTTGCCAATAACGGGGGATGGAAGTCTATTGATAATATGAACAGCATGACTTATTGCACATGACCAATAGAGACCAACACTAAGGTAGGATTCTCATTAGGATGCATGTATTAGGGGCTTGAAGGATTTCAAGAAAGATCAGTGTCTTCGGTATGTTGGCTATTGGTACTGGAGGAGGCTGCCATGGTTAATTAGTGAGCAGGGAAGGAAATGCTCTGATACCATGTGACTAAACGAAAAACAGAGCATGAAATGAAAAAAAGGAGAAGAATAACTCATCATCATTCACAGTGTGCTACCTTAGTATATCTATCGAGGAGTTATAATGTAAAGTAACTCACTTGCTGACTAAAGAGAAACTATCTGTTTTTTTTTTTAATTTGTTGTCAATCTTACATCAGCTAAGGTTTGAATTATAGGAAAATGGCAATTGTACTTCAAATTTTATTGATTAATTATAACATAGAGATCTCATTTTTTTCAAAGGATTAGGCTTAGGTGTGGTTTCATATATCTTTGCTGTCAGATTATCTAATTAAAATATTACAAGTGTATATAATTTAATTAAGAAATTATATAATTGCATGCAAAAATTATACATTTGTCATAATATTATCGAAAAACTATACATTTATTATGTTTTAATTGGAGAACTTGATAATAAAGATATAAATAACTACATATGAGCTTTTTTTCTCTTTTTGTAATTTTTTTAATAATATAAGTGGCAAATTATAAAGGACAATCTTCAAGTAAATTGCATCATATTTTTACAATAAAACACAATATCTTATGTTAAGTAGTAAAAAATATTAACATGTTTTACCAAAAAAAAAATCAACCTAACAAATTTTTATAAGAACATTTGATAGTAAATATTTAAAAAGTTGAAAAAAAAAATTAAGCGCTATATATATATATACACACACACACACACAATGGCAAGAATTTAATCTACAAAATCTAGCATGTAGGTTCTACATACACATGTTGATCTTAATCATTACGTGTATGTATATCACGTGGTACCTAAGAATTTTTCTTAAAAAATTACATCTATGTTTTGTCATTTTAATGCACAGGCAAAGTTTTTTTGAGTATTTACTGTCATATTTTTTCAGTAAACTATAACATATGAATACTTTTTACAATTCACACTATATTTATCATTAACAAAAAGATTTGTGACACGCGTAATAATTTTATAGAAAATAATTTAATAATAATATTTTATTAAAATAAAAAACCCATTTTTGTTTCTGTTTCTAAACTTTTCCAATGAAGAGTAATTCTCAAGTGCACTGCAGTGCTGATACATAGGACAGATAAAATTGCAACCTGCCCATGGAGCTTTACTATTATGTAATCTTGACCGTTACATACATGTGCAATCCAAGTACATGCAATGAATTTTGCCTAATGATAAAGGGAAATATTGTAAATAGGGCAATGAAGGAACCTGGTTACCGAAGCCAACACCACATCCAAGTAAGATTCTGCCAACTATGAGCATGGCGAGGTTTTGAGCAGCTGCGTTAAACGCAGTTCCACAGACGAAGAAGATGCCAGCTATGAGCATGGTTAGTCTTCTCCCTAACTTTCGTGTCGTATAAGAAGCGAAGAATGTCGCCGTCAACCCCGCCAGATATAAAGACGACGTGAACAATTGGAGCCCTTTGCTGTCGTATTTGCAGTAATTACCATCCAGCCATTTCTTTTCCTCTGTCCGTCTGTACACCACCGGGAAGAATTTCTTTAAGAATGGCAGCATCAATATCACACCACCTGATTCAAACCCACAATAGATTTTTTTTTAAAGTTAATTTTTGGTTTTTTAAACTTTCAAGACAAAAAAATTAAAAATAAGCCACCACGGGAAAGAAAATATTAAAATTAATATAAATTATTTTTTACTCTTCAACTAAGAACTAATTATAAAATCAATAAATAAGTTAATTTAAAAATATAACAAAACATATAAACTTAGGATTGAAATAAAATATAAACTTTCCATTAAAATCAAAAGCACAAAAATGATTTTGGTTGTAACATCAAAATATTTGAATTTTTGAAAAGGCTTTTCTTAATTTTAAAATTAATTAAAATTTAACGTTTTCATTTGAATTCAAAGTTTAAGGTGTATTTTTTGAGATTTTAAAATGTATATATTAAATTTGTATTAAGTTTTAGTTTAGAGGTTAAATTATGATTTATCCTTGAAAGAATTAAAAGTAAAAACTAATCACAATATGAAATACCCGAAACACGCCTATGGTTTTTTTTTTTTTTCAAATGTAGGTATTTTTCCAGAGCCACATATTTATGATTACAAATATGTGAATATAATCGATAACAGACGTTGCAATCACCGTTAAAAATCGCATAAACATCTACCAAATGGATAAACTCCTCTTCGATCGCAGTTCGTTTCCGTTTATAAGAGAGAGAAGGAAGAAGAAGATGAAGAAGAAGTTGAAGAAATGAATTTATACCTGAAACGCCGATGTCGTATCCGAACATGAGGCCACCGGTGGCAGCCATGATGCATAAAATGACGACAAACGGAGTGATCTTGGCCTCGAAGTCTCCGCCGCCACCTGTGGTGGTGAAACCTCCTCCGGCCATGGTTGTTTCTGACGAGAGAGTTAGTTTGAACAACGCAGAAAATTAATCTAATCTATTGATTCAACGTGCAAAGGAAAGGTAAGAAGAAGAAGTTGAAGGGTTGTTGTCTCCATTAGGATTGGGCAAGGGGCTCGACAAGATGAACCTCTTAAATAAATGAATGACGCATCAATATAGACTAGTCCTACTTGCTACCCCTTGCGTATTGAATCTTAACGCGTCTAAGTGAAAATGATCGTTATGGTGGACACATGATTATTCAAGAGTTTTTTATTTCATACAAAAATTTTAAAAATATTTTTATAGAAAAATTTACATATTTACGAGTTAAATTTTGTAAGCAGTTAGATATATTTTGAAATTCTCATTTTTAATTGTTTATTATTCATTATCTAGTTGTTCAGGTGATATTTCAAATTAAGATAAAATAAAATAAAACTCAATTTTTCATGAAGGAGAACTCTTCGTATAATTTATTATTTTTTAAATATTAGTTTTGGATGTATATTGACTTTTTTTTTAATCATTAACTCTTATGTTTATACCATCAACTTTTTTAAGATTCATGTCTATGTAGTATAATAGAACTTTCCTGAATTTGGAGTAATGAGAAATCAGAATAAAAATTAGCCAATATTATGCGAATGCTTTTTATTGACTTGCTATTGAGTGAGTAATCAAATGGTCAACCCTTAAATGGATCAGAATTTGTCCTTCGGGTTTTATGTAACTAGATTAGTTAGGTTGTTAAATATAGGAATAGAAGCAGTTAAGTATCCAGTCTGCTGATGAGCTATGACTTGCCACATTTGTATCCCTCTGACTATCAATTCCATCTATTAAATTCTCATTTCATTCTATAGTCTTCTCTTTTATTCTACTTCTTTCTTCTCTGGGAGGTTACTCTTGCTCAACAGCACATCAATGTATTTCTATCCCCACAAATCCTATAATCTTGGCTTAGGTGACACGCTATGTATGGAAAATTAATCATATCTCCGGCATACCTTCAAAAATTGCCCAACACAACAAGCAAAAGCAAAGAAAAATTTAAAAATGTTACTATGTGATTTCAACCAATATCCTAGAAATAACCAGATTGTCTTCTACACTTCTATCAGCCCATACCTAAGAAAATTCGTCTCTGATGAATCCCAAATGCCTAACCATGATATCCCTAATAATGATAAAGCCTAAACGAAACTAAGGAAAAAGTTGACTCTGACTCATAACCCTTTTGAGCCCAACAATTCTCAAAGTCACAAAGTCTAGTTCATGGCCCAATTCATGCAAGACTCACAAGATCCATATTCTTATGATTTTGAAGCTATGGACAAATGGCTTGGTAAACATCACAAAAAGCCAAGGACAGATGGAGACTCTAGTAATGAGAATGACCCTACTTTCAATCTCTCTCCTGCATATGAGCCAATAAAGAAAGGATAAGATTCTCTCTTGTGCCTTCATATAGCTGTATCATGTACCTAGTTGTAGTATTATTGTCCTTCAGCCTATCTTAAAAGTTAAGTTGTCTTATCACTTTATTAAAGTTATCTATCTAATGTATTAGTCATTTGAAAAGCAGTTTGCTTTGAATGTTTGGTGATTTACTTTTGTAAAAGTAGTTTGTTGGTTTATTTTAGCCTTTTCCTATATAATCAAGGCTCCTTCTTTAATGAAGATCATTAAATGTTGTAACAAAGTTTCAAAGAAATAGAATCATGTATTCTCTCATCTAAATCTCTCTATTTCTTGAAAGTTTATCTTGCTCAACCTTTTAGTTCTATCATCTAAAAATACTGGTATGCTTTGCACTTGTCTCTGAGAGTATCTTGTGCATCAAACATATTAATCCTAACAAATGATGTTCTATAGGACCAATAAAAGTAGTGTACCTTTATAATGAGTTCATACTTCAGTACAATTTCAAGGAAAATTAAGAAACTCTTAAACTCTAAAAGGCCTAAAGAGCCAGAGTATCTAACGGAAAGGCTAATTGTCTTAGCATACCAGAGTGAGAGTTCTCTTAATCATAACTGTAACAACCGGGAAAAAGAAAAAAAAAAGGAAAAGAAAGAAAGTAGAAAGCTGGAAATTTTCGAAGTCCAGAAACTGTGCTAAGTCTTCTTGCAATAGCGAGAAATGGTCTCGCTGTCGCGAGAATGTCTTCTCGCAATAGCGAACGAGGTTCTAGCTATAGCGAGTGCGGGCAGCAGTCCATACAGAAACCAAGGGGCAGTGATGGGCTTGTCGTGCAACCCTCAAAATAAAACTAGGTTGATCTAAAAATATAGCAAGTGGCACAACCTAGGTCATCTCCCTTGGAATTGGAATTCAATATTCAATTGGGTTCTCTAAGTGTTCTAAGGTCCTAGAATTATTTAATTTGGGGGGTTTTTAATTGAATTAAACTATCCTAAACTGAATTGAAACAAATTTCCTAATATCTACCTAATTAGATAAATTGTGGGTGGAGGATGGTCTTGTGACTAGCTTAGGAATCTTCTCTTGGTATCCACTATCCTTATCCTATTCTAATTGTGATTAATTCTGGTCTAAGAGTCCCTAATCATGTTCATTACAAGTTATCTTAAGTTACCACACAAGAATTAAGAGATTAATAATCTAATATTGAATTGAGACCTCAATCCCACATTAAACTGTTAACTCTTGTCTTTAAGATCAATGAACATCCAATTTGATTGATTAACTAATTAATTGTCTTCTGATTCATCATCCAAAAATGTTTAATTAACCAACTAAACACTAAGGAATTCTCAAATCAAACAATCAAGTACAAAATCTCACTCATGCAATTCATCGAACACCTTCGAGGTATACATGGGAGATTAGAGAGAATAATGAAAAATCAAATTCAAATCCAACCAATTAATCAACAAAAAAGGTTTCCTAATCAGTGTCTAACCAGCCACTAATTAATTACACAAATTCCTAATCAAATACAACTCAACCGAGATTGTACAGAATAAGAAAAAGTGTAGGAAAAATAAGAAAATCTTAGCCATAATTTGTTGTTCATCCATGGATTCAAGCTTCTACTCAAGAGCTTCCTCCCTTGCTAGCCTCAAGATGAATGAATTATAGCCTCATTCGGTGGATGAAAAGTGGAGAATGGATGAGAATGGAATGGTGATGTGAGTGGAGGCGTAGGGGATGGAGTGAATGGAGGAAGGGGATGAGTGGTTGATGAGGCATGGTTAAGCGAATGAATCAATAGACGGCTAGGGTTTGGAGTGAAGGTTATGATGTGTATTGAATGGGCTGGGCTGCGCGAATGAATGGCGTGAGTTTTAGCTTCTGCCCGAGTGTGTATGACGTGCTATTCATTTATCAATTCACGTGCTCAGTTTTTGTTCCATTTGCCTGAAGCTATTATGCATGAGATGGGCCCCATTGCTTTTATTTATTATATATTCCACATGCATTCCAGACGCAGCTTCTATTCCACGTGATTGCTTCTTCTGCAGCTGGAGTTTCTCACGTTCTTCACCTCTGTTCAGCACCTTCGTATTGCTTCTTCGAATCATGCAGCTTTTTGTTTTCACGTTGCTTCTTCATACAGCTCCAGCGTTTTCTGTTCGTGTGGTTCTTTGCCTCCAACTTCTGCATGTTTCTTCACGTAGCTGTTACGTGGTTCTGCTCTTTCTTCTTCTTGTTTCTGCATCTTCATTTCGTTTTGCTTCTGCTGGAGTTTGTGATATTCATGTTGCTTCTTTTTTTCTTTCTTATTTATTCTGCTGCTGTCCCTAGCTTTAAACACGTCGTTTTTCCACTTTGAAACTGTTCTCATACTTAGCCCGTGGCTGTTTTCTTCTTTTTTCTCTACCCAAAGCCAGATTCATGCGAGCTTTTCCATGCATGTGAGATTCTTCGTGTTTCCTCATGGACAGCTTCTCCTTAGCATTTCACACGTTCTGGACAGCCCACGTCAGCTCTGCTGTTTCTGCTTGTTCTGCTCAAAGGAGTTCTCCAAGCACGTTCTGCCCAGCTCTTGCTCATCCACGTTGCAGCCTTGCTAATTCATGCTTCATGCGTTTCATTTGGCGTCCTGGACAGCTACTGTCCTCTGTTGCATGTGTGTTTTTATTTCTGCTCAAAAACTCCAGCTCATTCAAGCCTTGCTTCTTCAGCTCATGCATCCTTTGTCAAACGTTAAAGCTGTAGCTTCAGCGTCTTTGTTCAGCTCATGACCAGCTCCTTTCGTGCTTGTATTGCTTCAGAAATCAATGGCTTGCTCTGTTCTTCACTTTCCTCAAACAAAATTCATGTGTCATGTGCTGGATATGGGAGGTTCTTCTCTTCTTTAACCCAATTTCTCATCAAGTATTATTTGCTCATTAAAATCTACACAAAAAGCATGAAAAGCATTAAGTGGAAATATCCAAAAAATGATTTAAGATACATTTAAGCATTAAGAATTAATAATTTGCAAATTAATTCCTCAAATGTAAAAATGGCAAATTAAAATCAAATTCCACTTAATTAAATTCCTAAAGCCATATTTGGGTACTAAAACGCCGAAGTTAAGGGATTAAAATATATAAAATATTATGGTTATCAGACAGCTCGCTATAGCGTACGCCATAGCGAAAGTAAGGTCTGGAACTAACGCGAGTTTGCCATAGCGAATGTCAAATCTCGTCATAGCGAAGGTTACACCACGCCATAGCGAAGCCAAATAACACGAGCTCGCTATAGCGAAGGTTAATTTTCGCTGTAGCGAGGGTCAGTCTGGAAGAGAGTAAAGAGCGAGAAAATGACTTCATTAAACGCCCAAACTTATTCGTTCTCTCATTTCTGCCTTAGACCTCGACCCAAGGAGAGAAGAAGGCGTGGAGAGTGAGAGAGACCAAGAGAAGGAGGGAGAGCAAGGGAAAAGTAAGTAAATTTCTCCCATTTCTTCTTAGATTTCCGATCTCCTCACTTTGCCCTCTCTTCCTACGGTTTTGTTTGTGAAAATAGTTAGATTTTGGGCATGGGTCAGAAGAAGGAAAGTGGAAAACACCTTTGAATCTTTGTGTTTTCTTTAAAAATGTTGTTTCCACTACCATGGGAGCTTGAGAGAGAGGAAGAGTTGATGGCATTCTAGAGAGAGAGGGAACCTCTAGGTTCTGGTATGTTAGAAGAGTTTGATCTGAAAATCACATTATAAGAGTGTAATTGCATGCTTTTGTGTGCCTAAGCTCAAGTGAAGTACCTCCATCAAGGTGTGATTGTGAACTTAAGAAGGGAGAAGAGGAATTGAAAGGAAAAGCTAGTGTTGACCTTGGCTGATAAGGTAGCTCTCTTTCCACTCTTTCTTGTTGCATTCTTGGATGTAATAGCCATTGTATGTTTATGTATATGCTTGTTATGTGAAATATGCCATATGTTATTGCCATGATGCATTGTTGACAATATGCTTGTGTGATGGATTGTGAGCATTGCTCGGGTGAGGTAGTGCCGAAAGTCCCTTGAGATGGGTGAGGTAAAGTCGAAAGTCCCTTGAGATGGGTGAGATAAGGCCAAAAGTCTCATAATCGAGTGAGGCCAAGTCAAAAGTCCTTAAACTCGGGTGAGGCCATCCAAAAGTCCCTAAACTCGGGTGAGGCTAGACCGAAAGTCCCTGGAGTCCATTTTTGGCATTGTTGTGATTTTCTTAGTATGTACAACATGTGTTGGATGTTTGAGAATGGCTAAATGCTTATTCACATGCTTTGACTTATTATATGCCTTGATTGTTTACTTGAATGAGTGCATGAGCTACTGAGATTCCCTGAATCTCACCCCTTCCCCTCCCAACTTAACATGCTAGGTGGAGCACAAGGAGAAGCAAGTGCACACCAAGGAGCTTAGGGGTATGCTTAGCTTATTTTTTGTTATTTTGATGTAAAGTGGTGCCACAATGAATATGCGCCCACTATTTTTTAGATGTAAAGGTTGTAACAAGTGTAAATGTATGAATATGTAATGTATAAACTATGTTGATAGCCAAATCAATGGAAATATGGGTTTTGCCCCTTTTTATGAATGAATGTAATAGTGTATTTTTTGCCGTAGCATAGTGAGATTGGAATGTATGTTGATTTGGACCATATGGACATATTATATATACTATTGTTATGCTTTTAAACTTGTCCATGAGGAGTGAGAATGTGTGAGAGGCCATTTGGACCCATTTTGGACCTCTTGGGTGCCAAAATCGGTATTTTTGAGAGCTCCGTCAAAGTATGACCGGATGAGCTCCTCTTGCCATGAAATTTGGCGTGCCTCTAGAGTTTGTAGAGAGATTCTTATGAAGCTAAAGTGGATAATATTTGGAGGTCTAGAGAATATTTGGTGAATTGTTGAATTTGGGAAAAATCCATAGTTTGGTCATGTACTGTTCCTATAGGTCAGAAATGAAAACTATGTCATACATAGACCAAATGGTGGCCAACGGTCATGAAATTTTATACACATAAACTAGAAAACCAAAGTGACTTGTACCAACTAGAATCACCTAAATCGGAAGTTTGTAGAGAGAGATTGAACCATCTGAAGTTTTGTATCAGCATCAGGGAGCCCATCTGACCTCCATTACTGTTCCATCGATTTTTGGGGTGTGGGGGCTACTAATTTTTCTCCTCTAGTAGACATCTGTAGCTTTCCAAATTGGTATAGTGTGCCTAGATTGGATTTTTGTGGATTTAATTATGAATTTCCGAATTTCATGACAGTAACTTGGGCCAGAAACAGTGATAGTCAGACCTCTTTCCCATTTTCGATGTCAAACATGGTCCAAATGCTAATATTATGATTGGGAATTATTTTTAGAGTAAATTTTACACTTAGAGCTTTCTAGAAAGCTAAATTTTACTAGATTCTCATTTTTTCATAATTAGTTATGATTTTCCAAAATTAGAGCCAAAATATGACTTTTGGGCACAAGTGAGAAAAATGTATTTTTTTGGTTTTTGGCTCCATACCTGTGACTTATGGCTTGTTTTATGCTATGTATGAGTTGTATAAATGAAATATGAGTAGAGAATGTGAATGATGGGTTCACAGGACCCACGGGGCAGATAATGAGTGTATGAAACCCCGTTTCATAGCATGAAAATGCCATGGATTGGTATTGTTTCTTTGGAAATCATGTGGAACCGAGCCCAGTGAGAGGCTAGATAGCGGTAGTAGATTAAGGTGTTACATTTTTGGTATCAGAGCAATAGTTCAGGCACTTTTGCTCAATGTTAGGCTCTTGAATGCTGTGATTTGCTGGTGTTTGGTGTGAATGGTCATAGAAGTTGTAGCATCCTTATGCATATGTGTTGTGATATTATTGTGAACTGAGGGTTGCTACTTCTTTCAGACATGGTTGAGACTAGACGGGGAGGGGTAGAGGCAGAGGCAGACCGCCCAGGGCTCAGAGAGTTGAGCCAGAGGTTCCTATTGAGACTAGGGATCCTCTGTAGGCCATCATGGAAAGACTTGATCGGTATGAGGCCATGATCGGCCAGCATCAGGAGATGCTGGAACAGCAGAGATATATTGCCCAGCAGCAGCATGATATGATCATGCATTTGCAAGATACCCTGGCTAGGCAAGAAGAAGCCAGAAGGGATGCCCCTGTACCTCAACCATCTACATCTAGCATTTCACCTGTATCTTCCCAAGAGTCTACTGCTCCTCAGACCCAGACGTCTATCCAAAAAGTGTTGAAGCAGTTTAGGCAGAATAATCCACCCTTATTTGACTGCGAGTTAGATGCGGATAAGGCAGAGGCTTGGGTGATGCAGCTTAAGAAGATATTCTCAGTGATGGATTGTACTACTAAGCAGAAAGCGCGGTTAGCCACCTTTATGCTAGAAAAGGAAGCTGATAGATGGTGGGATAGTGCAAAACCCCTTATGGAGACCAAGAATATACAGATAACTTGGGAGACTTTCTTGGTCGAGTTTTATGAGAAGTATGTCCCAAGTTTAATGAGGAAAAAGAAAGAGATGGAGTTCATGGGCTTGAGACAGACGGATGAGATGACTGTGGATCAGTATGTGGCCAAGTTTATTGAGTTGTCTCGGTATTCCTCTTACCTCCAGAGGTATGATGATGAACCCTAGAGATGTGAGCAGTTTGAAACTGGTTTGAGGCCCTTGATTAGCGACAGAGTCACCCCACAGCGGATTAGGAAGTTTAATACCCTTGTGGAAGTCAGTAGGGTGATTGAGACTAACTTGCAAGTTATTATGCCTACTGCGACTATGGCTAGTCAGAAGAGGGTTCTGGATTTGAAAAGGCCGAAACCAGAAGAGGGTTCTAGTTTGACCCCTAGTACTAAGAGGAGAGGCAAAGGGCCATGGAATAAAAGGCCACAGCGAGGTGTGCCACCTCCGCGGGGCAAGTCATCCTTCCAGCAGTCTCCGGTGACATGTTACAAGTGTGGGAAGCCGGGGCACATTGCTAGACACTGTCCTCAGATGGAGACAGCGCCTCCTCCTAGACCACAGACCCAAGGCCGAGTGTTCGCCCTTACTCAGCAGGAAGCCAGCGCGTCTCCCAGTTTGATCCGAGGTACGCTGTTAGTGAATGGCTTTCCTGTAGTTGCTATGTTTGATTTGGGTGCTAGTCACTCGTTTATATCTTATGATTGTGTGAGGAAATTGGGTCTGGTCATTAGTGTTTTGCCATTTGACTTGTCTGTCATTACACCCACTGGAGGCCACGTGGTTACTTCCCATACTTGCTTAAATGTCACTGTCCAATTTAACCATTGTCATACCACTCTTGATTTGGTTTGTATGCCTTTCCATGGTATTGATTTGATTATTGGTATGAACTGGTTGGCTGCAAATAATGCCATACTTGATTGTGAACACCGAACCATTTCCTTACCTGCTTGTGGGACCATACCTAGGGTAGGAGCTGAGTTATCCTTTATGACTACTACCCAGGCTGAGAGATATTTAGAGTGTGGATGTCAAGGGTTTCTAGTCTTTTTCTCTATTCAGGCTGAGGTAGAAGAAGGGATAGAGGAGATCCCAGTTGTCAGGGAATTTCTGGAGGTTTTCCCTAGAGAGTTTGATTTTAGTGGCCTACCCCCTAAGAGAGAATTAGAGTTCCCTATAGACATAATGCCTGGGGCTGGACCGGTGTCCAAAGCTCCTTACAGGATGGCTCCCGCCGAGCTTGCTGAGTTGAAAGAGCAGATAGAGGAATTGTTAGAAAAAGGGTTTATCCGCCCTAGTGTTTCACCTTGGGTAGCTCCGGTGTTATTTGTGAAAAAAAAGGATGGTAGCTTGCGGTTGTGTATTGATTATAGAGAGTTGAATAAAGTTACCATCAAGAATAAATATCCTCTCCCTAGAATTGATGATCTGTTAGATCAGTTGGCTGGGGCATCTGTGTTTTCTAAGATAGATCTTAGATCTGGTTACCACCAGTTGAGAGTGAGAACTGAAGACGTCTCTAAGATGGCTTTCAGAATGAGATATGGGCACTATGAGTTTCTTGTGATGCCATTCGGGGATTGAGGAATGTGCCTGCTGTGTTCATGGATTATATGAACAGGGTATTCAGACCGTATCTAGATCAGTTTGTGGTGGTCTTCATTGATAATATTTTAGTGTACTCCCGATCTTTTGAGGAGCACGAGAGGCATTTGAGACTAGTCCTAGACACCTTGAGAGAGAAAAGGTTGTATGTCAAACTTAGTAAATGTGAGTTTTGGCTGACCAAGGTGTGATTCTTAGGTCATGTGATCTCACAAGACGGGGTTGTGGTTGATCCCCATAAAGTCGAGGTTGTGTTACAGTGGGATAGACCTAGAACGATCACCGAGGTTAGGAGTTTCTTAGGTTTGGCAGGGTATTATAAACGGTTTATTCAGGACTTTTCTCGAATGGCCTTACCACTGTCGAGGCTAACTAGGAAAGATACACTATTTGTGTGGGATGAGAGATGTGAGAAGAGTTTCCAGGAGTTGAAACTCTGTTTGACCACTGCCCCTGTACTGATTATCCCTGACCCTAGTGAACCATTTGTGGTTTATTGTGATGCTTCGGGCAAAGGGTTAGGATGTGTGTTGATGCAGCAGGGTCGAGTAGTGGCATATGCCTCGAGGCAGTTGAGGCTTCATGAGGAGAATTACCCCACACATGACTTGGAGTTAGCCGCCATAGTGTTTGCTCTTAAAATTTGGAGACACTATCTGTATGGTGCGACCATAGAGATTTGTAGTGATCACAAGAGTCTGAAATACCTGTTTGATCAGAAAGAACTCAATATGAGACAGAGGAGATGGATGGAATTCTTGAAAGATTATGATTATGTGTTGAAATATCATCCGGGTAAGGCCAATGTGGTAGCGGATGCCCTGAGTAGAAAATCCATCTATGTAACCCATATGATGATTAGGGAGCAGGAGCTCCTAGAGAAGTTCAGAGATTTGAACCTCTCTTGTCAGATGGTATCGGGTAGATTGTATCTGAGTGAAACCCAAGTTGAGAATATCTTGAGAACCCAGATCTTAGATGCCCAGAGAGAGGATGAGTTCCTGAAACGGATCAGGAATGAGATTACTCAAGGTAAGACCTCAGATTTCAAGTTGTCTGAGGATGGCATGATAGTATATCGAGATAGAATTTGTGTGCCTAGTCAGAATGAGTTGAGAGAAAGCATTTTAGAAGAGGCACATAAGAGTAAGTATACTATCCACCCAAGTGCCACCAAGATGTATCAGGATCTGAAAAGAATTTTCTGGTGGCTAGGGATGAAGAGCCATGTGACGGATTATGTGGCTAGATGCCTAGTGTGTCAGAGGATAAAGATTGAACATCAGAAACCGGCTGGGTTATTGCAACCTCTAGATATCCCTGAGTGGAAGTGGGATAGTATAGCCATGGACTTTGTCATGGGGTTACCCAGGACATCCTCTGGACACGATGCTATTTGGGTAGTTGTGGATAGACTGACGAAGTCTGCACACTTTTTAGCTATCAGGGCTACTCATACACTGGATAGACTAGTCCAGTTGTATATCAGAGAGATAGTACGACTTCATGGAGCACCCAATAGCATAGTTTCGGATAGAGACCCCAGGTTCACATCGAACTTTTGGAGGTCATTGCAACATGCCTTAGGGACCAGATTGCAGTTTAGTACTGCATATCACCCCCAGACAGATGGTCAGACTGAAAGGACCATCCAGACATTGGAAGATATGTTGAGGGCATGTGTGCTAGAGATGAGGGGTAACTGGGATGCGTATTTACCGTTAGCAGAGTTTGCGTACAATAACAGTTACCATTCCAGTATCCAGATGGCCCCTTATGAGGCTTTGTATAGGAGAAAGTGCAGATCCCCTCTGTGTTGGGTTGAGCTAGGTGAGAGGAGTATGATAGGACCTGAGATTATGGACCAGACCACCCGACAGATAGAGTTGATTAGAAAGAGGCTTCTCACGGCCCAAAGTAGACAGAAAAGCTATGTTGATAAGCGTAGGAGGCTGTTAGAGTTTGAGGTTGGAGACCATGTGTTCATTCGAATATCTCCAATGATGGGAGTAGGTCAGTCAATGAGGGTAAGGAAGCTCAGTCCTAGGTATATTGGTCCGTTTGAAATCCTTGAGAAAATTGGACCCGTGGCTTACCGAATAGCCTTACCTCCTAACCTAGCCCAAATCCACAGTGTTTTTCATGTCTCCCAGTTGAAAAAGTATTTACCAGACTCTTCACATGTCATAGAATATGAGCATGTGCAATTGCAGGAAGATCTTTCCTATGTAGTGAGACAGGAGAGAATTATGGATGCTAAGCTGAAACAGCTGAGAAGCAAGAACATTCCTCTGGTGAAAGTGATCTGGAGAGGTCTAACATCTGAGGAAGCAACCTGGGAATTGGCGGATGAAATGAGGCAAAAATATCCAGAGTTATTCCTTTAAGGTAAGTCTTTAAATTTCGAGGACGAAATTTCTTTTAAGAGGGGTAGAAATGTAACAACCGGGAAAAAGAAAAGAAAAAGAAAAGAAAGAAAATAGAAAGTTAGAAATTTTTGAAGTCCAGAAACTGTGCTAAGTCTTCTCGCAATAGCGAGAAATGGTCTCGCTGTCGCGAGAATGTCTTCTCGCAATAGCGAATGAGGTTCTAGCTATAGCGAGTGCGGGCAGCAGTCCATACAGAAACCAGGGGGCAGCTTGCTGTAGCGTACACCATAACGAAAGTAAGGTCTGGAACTAACGCGAGTTCGCCATAGCGAAGGTTGAATCTCGCCATAGCGAATAGAACTGATACGATCTCGCCGTAGCGAAGGTTACACCTCGCCAGAGCGAAGCCAGATAACATGAGCTCGCTATAGCGAAGGTTATCGCCATAGCGAGGGTCAGTCTGGAAGAGAGTAAAGAGCGAGAAAATGACTTCATTAAACGCCCAAACTCATTCCTTCTCTCATTTCTACCCTAGACTTCGACCCAAGGAGAGAAGAAGGCGTGGAGAGTGAGAGAGACCAAGAGAAGGAGGGAGAGCAAGGGAAAAGTAAGTAAATTTCTCCCATTTCTTCTTAGATTTCTGATCTCCTCTCTTTGCCCTCTCTTCCTACAGTTTTGTTTGTGAAAATGGTTGGATTTTGGGCATGGGTCAGAAGAGGGAAAGTGGAAAACACCTTTGAATCTTTGTATTTTCTTTAAAAATATTATTTCCACTACCATGGGAGCTTGAGAGAGAGGAAGAGTTGATGGCATTCTAGAGAGAGAGAGGGAACCTCTAGGTTCTAGTATGTTAGGAGAGTTTGATCTGAAGATCACATTATAAGAGTGTAATTGCATGCTTTTGTGTGCCTAGGCTCAAGTGAAGCACCTTCATCAAGGTGTGATTGTGAACTTAAGAAGGGAGAAGAGGAATTGAAAGGAAAAGCTAGTGTTGACCTTGGCTGATAAGGTAGCTCTCTTTCCACTCTTTCTTGTTGCATTCTTGGATGTAATAGTCATTGTATGTTTATGTATATGCTTGTTATGTGAAATATGCCATATGTTATTGCCATGATGCATTGTTGACAATATGCTTGTGTGATGGATTGTGAGCATTGCTCGGGTGAGGTAGTGCCGAAAGTCCCTTGAGATGGGTGAGACAAGACCAAAAGTCTCATAATCGAGTGAGGCCAAGTCAAAAGTCCTTAAACTCGGGTGAGGCCATCCAAAAGTCCCTAAACTCAGGTGAGGCTAGACCAAAAGTCCCTGGAGCCCATTTTTGGCATTGTTGTGATTTCCATAGTATGTACAACGTGTGTTGGATGTTTGAGAATGGCTAAATGCTTATTCACATGCTTTGACTTGTTATATGTCTTGATTGTTTACTTGAATGAGTGCATGAGCTACTGAGATTTCCTGAATCTCACCCCTTCCCCTCCCAACTTAACATGCTAGGTGGAGCACAAGGAGAAGCAAGTACACACCAAGGAGCTTAGGGGTATGCTTAGCTTATTTTTTGTTATTTTGATGTAAAGTGGTGCCACAATGAATATGCGCCCACTATTTTTTAGATGTAAAGGTTGTAACAAGTGTAAATGTATGAATATGTAATGTATAAACTATGTTGATAGCCAAATCAATGGAAATATGGGTTTTGCCCCTTTTTATGAATGAATGTAATAGTGTATTTTTGGCCGTAGCATAGTGAGATTGGAATGTATGTTGATTTGGACCATATGGACATATTATATATACTATTGTTATGCTTTTAAACTTATCCATGAGGAGTGAGAATGTGTGAGAGGCCATTTGGACCCATTTTGGACCTCTTGGGTGCCAAAATCGGTATTTTTGAGAGCTACATCAAAGTATGACCGGATGAGCTCCTCTTGCCATGAAATTTGGCATGCCTCTAGAGTTTGTAGAGAGCTTCTTGGGAAGCTAAAGGGGGTAATATTTAGAGGTCTAGAGAATATTTGGTGAATTGTTGAATTTGGGAAAAATCCATGGTTTGGTCATGTACTGTTCCTATAGGTCAGAAATGAAAACTATGTCATACATAGACCAAATGGTGGCCAACTATCATGAAATTTTATACACATAAACTAGAAAATCAAAGTGACTTGTACCAACTAGAATCACCTAAATCGAAGGTCTGTAGAGAGAGATTGAATCGTCTGAAGTTCTGTATCAGCATCAGGGAGCTCATCTGACCTTCGTTACTGTTCCATCAGTTTTTAGGCTGTGGAAGCTACTGAACTAATCTAAACTTATTTTTTTCCTCTAGTAGACATCCGTAGCTTTCCAAATTGGTATAGTTTTCCTAGATTGGATTTTCGTGGATTTAATTATGAATTTCCGAAGTTCATGAAAGTAACCTGGGCCAGACCTCTTTCTCATTTTCGATGTCACACATGGTCCAAATGCTGATATTATGATTGGGAATTATTTTTAGAGTGAAGTTAACACTTAGAGCTTTCCAGAAAGCTAACTGTTACTAGATTCCCATTTTTCTATAATTAGTTATGATTTTACAAAGTTAGAGCCAAAATATGACTTTTGGGCACAAGTGAGAAAAATGCATTTTTTTTTTGTTTTTGGCTCCATACCCGTGACTTATAGCTTGTTTTATGCTATGTATGAGTTGTATAAGTGGAATTTGAGTAGAGAATGTGAATGATGGGTTCACAGGACCCACAAGGCAGATAATAAGTATATGAAACCCCGTTTCATAGCATGAAAATGCCACGTATTGGTATTGTTTCTTTGGAAATCATGTGGAACCGAGCCCAGTGAGAGGCTAGATAGCGGTAGTAGATTAAGGTGTTACAATAACTAAAATACTCGTAAAGAATTTTATAAACTTTATAATTAAGGTATCAAGCCTATACTAGAAAGGTTTCCTTGTTATTGTAAATATTCCATAAAAGACATTCACTTCGTTTGTTCCTACTATACACCCTTTGGCCTAGATCCCAACATGGTATCAAAGCCAATATCATTTGATAGAGGAAGAAAGCTAGTGGATAAGTGAGTAAGGAAACCCACACAAATATGAGTGATTCTTCTTTAGAAATCTCATATCCCATTTGACTTAGCTTTGTCTATTCCTAGAAATCTTCCTCCTTTTGTAACTAGAACCTTCTCCAATATAATAGAAAACCACATAGAAATTACTCATCTTCATAAAGATGTTCATGTTTATGAAACTTCTCTACCTTTTGTGAATCTGTATAGTATCTATCACTAAAAGTATAAGGACCTTAATCTCTAGTAGCAGATGTCCTATCAAGGAAATTCTCTAAAGCACTAAGTTACACCAGTGTGGTCTTCCAACTACTTATACTAAACAATATGTTACTCCTAAAATCCCTACTGATTTGATCACCCACTAGCAAAAGAAAGGCTATACCTATCTCCAATCAAAACCATTCGACTAGTCTTGACTCTTCATGACAGAAAAGGCATCCTTGCTATTGAGTTTCTCTTCTAGACACAACCTATACAAAGTATCAAAATACTTTAATATGGACTCTTTTGATAACTTTAAATGGTGGAAGTATTATTCTAATGATTACTTTATATTTCAACATAAAATTGACTAATCCAACTCTACCTACTCAGTTAAAAGTCTAAGTCTGGATTATTGGAGCTAAAAAGATCCAACTGTTATTATGGCCATATTGTACCATCAAATTATCTATAGACTCCAAGACCACACTCTAGATTTATATTTTCCTAATTCCACCAAGGACACTGTTTACATGGTTATTGATAGATCTAACTCCTCCACTAGCATCTAGATTCTAAGACAACTTCCTATAGAAGAATTAAGTCAGTTGATGCCCTTGGAATGGGTTACTAATTATGAGCAGGTGTTTTATTCTCATTGCCATCCAACTCACACAATAGCTCCTCTAAAGATTCATCAGCTATTAGATAGAAGTGTAAAGGCAGTTTTCAAAAGACTTGGTATAGGTGAAGCCAGTTAAGCAAGACCTATTGTTATCTAAGCTATAATGATCACCCCAATTGTTATCAAAAGATAAAAAGAGAGCATTATTCCCATTGATTGTATCTATGGTTAGGACCATTATGCTTACATTGCAAAAATAAATGGTCATTTCATTTGAGATTGTGATCATTTCATGTGTGACCCACTGTGGATGCTATGATTTGAAAAAATATAAAGGACCATGGGATAATGAACACCATCACTGTGACAACTTTGCAATCAAGAAGTGGAAGTTAAAGAGGCTAACTTGCTACTCTACACCATGTTCTCACAAAATCCTTGCAAGGACAATAATGGCCACTACAATTAGAAACTAAGGCCTTGGGTAGGGATCAAGAATCCATAGCCAAAGCCTAATTCTTTTTATGATCTCCTTAAAGAACTTGGTCATGAAGAATAAATGCAAAAACCCAAGCCTGATGTAATCATTCTTATAACCAGCCTAAAACCAATCCCATGCACAATGTTCACCTCAAATAGTTAAACATGTGAAAAAGACTTTCTCCTTCTTAAAAGGAGAACAAAAGAAAGCACTAGGGTGTTTTCTTAACCACATGCAATACCTAGTGAGGTCACTCCTTAAGGTACATTGATAAACATGATTTTTATACATTTTATTCTCCTTATTAAGGCATTTTAATAATCAAATATGGCTTAATGGATGTAATTGAATGGAATTTGATTTTAATTGGCCATTTTCCACATTTTAGGAATTAATTTGTAAATAATTGGTTTTTAATGCTTAAATTTCTTTTACAATAATTTTGCAAATATTTCTACTTAATAGTTTTCATTTCTTTTATGCAGATTTTATAGCCAATGGAAATTTAAAGAAGTGAAAGCCACATGATTAAATCAAAGAGGCCAACAAAATTGAAGATGGAAGCTTCATATGTTTCATGGAGTCTTAGAAAATGAAATTTGAAAATGGGAAATGAATGGTAAAAGAATAACACACATAAAAGCATTTCACTCAATTATTCACATACTCACAGTCATACATGTCCAAGTTTCATACACTCATGCACATGGCATTAGAGGTACAATCCATTTACACATTACTCCACCCACTCATACACACATAACACTTACACAATCTTACTCTATTCATTTACATGTCATCTAACTCTCTCACATGATGCACAAAAGAGATGTGATAGAGGCTTAAGATTAAGGTGAGACCTGATCATGACTCGGGATTGGTAAGGTCCAGCACATGAAAACATGGGGTTAGCACTCACACACTCTTACATGTAGCAAGCATGCCACACATACAAGCACATGTATAGCCACACGTCCAGCACATATCAGTACGTGGGTCTGACACTAAAAGAAGGATAGAGAGGCTCGAGTTGTGTTCTACGTAAGGAGAAAACATGAAGAGAAGCCATGGGTCTGGAGCTGATACAGAATATGTAAAACAGAGCCATGCAAGGGGTATTACATGAAGGAAGAAGCTAGAACAGAGCTATGAAAAGTTACATGGAAAGAGAAGAGGAAGAGCATTGGTTTTAAGCGTGAGAAAGGAGCTGCCACATGCACACACTCATTTAAACTCGAGGAAGCATGAAGAACCAGCTGCAGGTTAAGTAGGTTCTGGTTTGAAAAGGAAGAAAAATATGAGACAAAAGCCATAATTTTATGTAGAAAAGAAAGAAGAGGGAAGCTACATGGAAACATTGCTGAAATAGAGAAGAAGCTCTTGAATAGAACAAACACATGAGCATAGGCAGACGTGGAAAGAAGTGTAGAGCAGAACAAATGGAGAAAGCCACGAGTTGAATGTGACTGAACAAAACATGTAGAGAAGAACGAGAAATAAATGAAGAATCAACAAGGGCTGACATGGCTATTACAGAGGAAGGAACAAACTCGATAGAAAGAGATGAAGCTACGTTCTGGATTAGAGAAGAAGTGTGAGCTGGAGATGAATGTGAAAAAGAACATAAGAAGCAAGATGAATGAATGAAGCAACAAAGCAACGTGGATGGTAAGAAAGGGTAGAAACAAAGACTCGCATGGGGTACAAACACAAGCAGCTCACGTCACATGTAATGTAACACCAGATTGGGAAGGTCATGGAGTCAAGTCCACGTAAGAAGAAGATTCTGATGGCCACGAGTAACTGGGCAGAATGTGCTAGGTTTTGTAAGCTATAAAATATGTAAAGAAAAAAAAGAAGAAGCTCAAACACATGCAGAGGAGAAGAACAAAAGTGTGGATGATGTGAAAGGAAGCATGAGCAAGCCACGAGTACAAATTATATACACAAAACACATAAAAGAAGCAAACAATCACGTGGAGATCATGGCTAGCAACTGCCCACCCATGAAGTAGTTGATAAGGAAAGAATTAAATGAATGCATGAGTTGGGAAGAAGCTAGAAGAAGCTGTAAGCTAACACTCATAGGAGCCAATGTGGAAAAGGAAAAAAAAGGACGTCAGAATTAATAGAAAACTCACGTGGAATGATAAGCATGTGTAAGAGCAAGAGGAAGCCACGTGATTCTTAGTAAGAATAAAGCTATAGGTTTTTCTTGATGAGAAGGCAGGAGAACACGTCAATTAATAGATTAAATGAAGCACAAGGAAGGCCATGTGAGTGAGGATGGGAATAAAATCATACCAATTTATCGAATAAAATAACACATACAGAATCCATCGTCTTATTACTCCATCCAGAACACACTTCATCCATTCCATGCCGTAGCCATTTTTTCCCATTCCATCATCTTCTATTGCACCTCCAATGAAGCTCTAATCTCCATCTTGTGATTAGCTTGGAAGACAACCTTGGTTGAAGCTTGAGTCCATGGAATAGCAAAGGAATTTTGGCTAAGATTTTCTCTTTTTCTTGCATTTTCTCTTTTCTCGTATTATCTTAGTTAAGGTTATATTTGATTAGGAATTTGTATTGTTTACAATTAGTAAGTGGTTAAACACTAATTAAGATATTGTTTGACTAATTAGTTGATTGATTTAGTGCTGGATTTTCATTATTTTCTAATTTTTCATGTATGCCATCAAGGTTTTCGATGAAATACATAAGTGAAAATTGTGTGCTTGATCATTTGATTTGAGGATTTCTTGGTGTTTAGTTGGTTAATTAAACATTCTAGGGTATTAATTCAGAGGCTAATTGATCAATTAATCAATCAAATTAAGTGTTCATTGATCTTAAAAATAATAATTGACAATTTGATGCAGGATTGAGGTTTCAATTCAATATTAGATTGTTAATCTCTTAATTCTTGCATGGTAACTCAAGATACATTTGTTGTGAACACAATTAAAGATTCTTATACCAGAATAATCACAATTAAATTAGGATAAGAATAGTAGATACTAAGGGATGAATCTAAAATTAGTCACAAGCCCATCATTCATTCAATAATTCATGTAATTAGGTAGAGTTTAGAAACTTTATTTTAATTTCATTTTAGATAGTTTAATTAGATCAAAAACTTCCTTAAATTAGATAATTCTAGGATCTTTATATACTTAGAAAATCCAATTAAACATTGAACTCCATTTCCAAGGGAGATGACTTAAGTTATGCCACTAGCTATATATATTTTACAACCTAGTTTTATTTTGAAGGTTGCGCGACATGACTCGTCAACCATATGCAATACCCAGTGAGGTCACTCCTCAAGGTACATACAAACTAGTGTCTTAAGTTGAAGAAGTTCTAAATTAGCGTACATATAATATTACTACCTAGAGCAAAGTTCTTCACAAAATTGACTCCAGGCTTGAAAGCCTTTCTACTTAAACAGGGCATCTTAACACAAAGAGTGGATAGATTTTCATTCCAAGTCTAACAACTCTACCAAGAACTCACTCTTCAACTAAATAACTTGTTGCATATTTAAGAAGATATGTTGATGAACATCACATCAGCCTTGATTTCTCTAGAAAAAGAACAAGAACTAAACAAATTCAAAAAGGAGCTTAGCAAAATTGAAGCTTATATGGCAAGATACCAATCCAGAATAATTTATTATCGATATCCAACACCATTCTCCTCTTATTCCTCTCAATATCCTATTCAACCTATGTAATACCTTATATTTCTAATTCATTTCATATACATTTTCATGCTTATATGATACATCTTATGAAGGAAGTAAGAAAATCCATTAAAATAATACATTATTTGGCATTGCATCGTATATAGAAATTCCATTCATTGTCACGTGGGCCGTGTGAGCTCATCAATAAATTCCCATATTTAATGAAATGAATAAAACTCATTTGAATCATCAAAAGTGGCCTACATCTCAAGAAACTCGAAGGAATGCATGAAATATACATATATAATTTTGGCCAGATTTTGCCTCCTTTCTGTCATAACTTTGAAAAATCATAACTAATTCTAAAAAAATTGAAACCAGACATCTTAGCCATTTTGGAAAGCTACAGATGTCTACTTCATACTAAAAATATTTCTAGACCATAACATCTAACACAGAGGACGTTTGACATTTGAAATGATCTAGAGGTCAGGCTATCCACTGGTGCTATCACAGAATTCTGTAGCAAAATTCAAAAATGTCCAATTAATTCCAAAAAATTCCAATCCATGAAATGATACCAATTTGAAAATTTGTGGATATTAGCTAGAGGAGAAAAATAACTCCAGATTATCTCAGGCACGTCCAGACCTCAAAATCTAATCAAACAGTAACAGAAGTCGGTTGGAGTTCCTAATACTATATAGAATTTTTAAAAATTTGTATCTTCCTCTCTAGACCTCCAAATGAGGTGCTTCTTATTGAAACAAGTCTCTATAAATGTCTAGTTTCTATGTATAAAATTTTGTGACAATTGGACATCATTTGAGCCCTATGTGATAGATTTCATTTTCGGACCAGTATGAACAATGACATGACCAAAACCAGAAAATTTTCCAACTTTAAAAATTCATCAAATATTCTCTATTTATCAAATATTCTCTGGACCTCCAAAAATTTTGTTCTTTAGCTTCACAAAAATCCCTCAACGAACTCTAATGGCATGCCAAATTTCAAATCAAGAAGACCTCATTTGGATAAAAAGTGACATAAGGTTCCATTATGGTCAATTTTGGCTCCATATGGGATACCAAAATGTCCAAATGGCTTTTCTTGAGGTTTGGCACCTCTTAGGCAAGTCCAAAAGTATAATTAAAACTTGTGTGAGCTATCTAAATGGTCCTAAACTCCATGCCTCTCATTTTGACTATGCCACATGCAATTATACATACTCACATCAAACTTCCAAGAAGCATAACTTAGCATTACATACTCAAATTGCATTTTAGTGGTCACATAATACATTCTCGCATTTAAACATAACATATTATGATAATTACATATATTCAAGAGGTCATAGATCATATACAACCATAGATTATAACATTTGCCACCTTGATGGCCTTAATGAAGCAAATTTCATACATTTCAATGTCAAACTTTCACCTCTCAAGTGGTTGGCTTCCATCTCCTTGCTCTCTTCATCCACTTAGCATGTTAAAATATTGGAGAGGAGGGGATGAGATTCAAAGAATCTCAATAGCTCATCTCTCATTCAATCATACATAATGAATGCAAATAAGTCTCATAAATGCATGTATGGTCATATAGACATGTGTAAGCATTCAAGAAATATTTTCATCCTTTGAGAAAGTCATACATAGCATACAAAGGCTTTTCCAAGCAAGTGGATTACCCTCACCCAATTTCTTGTGAATATTGGACTTGCCTCACCCATTCTTTAAGACATTCTTGGACTCAACCATGCTCTTGGGAGCCTATCATGCTTTTAGGAGAGTCTTTACTTTGTCTCAACCAATCTTAAGGGTTTTTGGCTCATCCTCATCATAGCTAAGGGTTCTTGGCCTCACCACACTCAAGCAAACCCAAGTACACATCATAAACATCATATGAGAGCATATTGTAACATCATGGCACCATGGAATTAAAGTCATGCTAGAACACTTTTCATGGCTTACAAATACACATACATACATTCAAGACAAGCTAAGCACACATCCATGCATGAGAGAAGGTGGAGAGAATTACCTTATATACAATTACACACTTTTTCCTTTGAATCCAAGCTCCCTTTTTTGGCCACACACACAAAATTGTGGGAAAGTTTTCTCTTGGCCTAAACAGAATTTATGGAAGCCAATTAGGTTCATGAACTCAATTCTAAAGCTATACAATTTGCTTAGATACTAGGTTAGCTTATAACCTCATTATGGTTCCATAATTGTACCTAATGAAGCAACACCCCTCAATTAAATTCTAAGCTCTATTCTTTCCTTTCAAATATAATTCTTGACTCCTTTTAAACCCCTTGGAGTCATCGCACAATCAAAACTAAGAGCCTAACTACATGTTGCTTCTTTAGGTCTCATTATGGAACATAAAGCACTAACTCACTTTCTATAGTTTCTAAATTTCTCCCAAGGCTTCCCTTCATATTCATTCATCATATATGACTCAAAAATGGGTTTAGAAAAATTTAAAACTCTCCCTAGCTACACAAACCTCTTTAGGCCGAGGCTATGGAAGAAATGGGGCTTTTTAGAGTTTGCCTTGTTTTCTTAAGGGAGGATGCATATGAAAAGCCTTTTAAGGATCTTGGGAGCTCATTTAAACTATTATTTAGGCCTAGGAATCATCATACAAAATCAGATTTTACAAGGTGCACTTGAAACTCTAGGTTTTGCAACTTGAAATTCCATAGCCTTTTCTTGAATTTCTTTGTATATTTTTACTCTCCTCCCTTAAATTCATGGAATTCACCATTGGTTCCCCTCAAAATTCTAGCCCTCTAGCATCTACATACATGGGGCAAAATATGGAGAAGAAAGGGGGAGGAGTAGCTACCATGGGATACAAAATTTACCTTATTCTCTTACTTTTTCTCACTTGAATCTTGTGTTCTTTGAGCTCCTCTCTTCAAATCCGAATTTTCTCCTTAATTTTTCCTTTAAAACAAATCTATATACTTCATTATAATCATAGGAAATAAAGGAGAATGAAGGAGAAGAGGTTTGGAAGAGAAAGAGCATGAAAAACTACTAAATTGTCATACCTTAAGCTCATCCTCTTTGCCTTCCTCTTGTGCTCCACTCTCCCTAGGGTTTTCCTCTAGTTTTGGGAACTTATTCGTGCAACATGAAGGGAGAAGAAGGGCACATCATATATATATAGGTAGGAGGAAGTTACACTTTTCAAAAATTCTCATTTTGCCTTTCGTTCTTGGCATTTTCTTTTCTCCTTCGTTGTAGTTCCTTTTTTAGAACCGCCTTTTCCATTATGAAATTTAGATTCCCAATTTAGTAAAATACCTTTGAAATCACTCAAATCGGAGCTAAAAACTTCCCAAATCAATCCGTCAAAGTTTGGGTACAAAGGGGATTTAACTGTCCCGAGAATTTCTATGATTTTCAAGGCCTCTGAGAACCTTGAAGAACTTAAAACTTTAATTTAAAAAACACTCTTGTGTGAATTCCAAAATTGCTCAAAATTACAAAAATGCCATTATGTTTCGTAAGTTTTTTGTCAAATTTCATTTCTTCATTCTAGCTCTTTTTTTCTTTCCATCTAAGCTTGGGATTCTCATTTTTAAAAGTCTAGAATGCTTCACAAATTTTTTGAGACCTTAACTATCTCATTTCGGGGGACTTTCTTTTGTATCTTGTGAATTTCGTTCATTTACGGAGAAATCGTATGTTACATTTCTCACATTTTCTCTAGTTTTTAAAGAACTGGATGTTACAACCTACCCCTCTATACCCCACAAAATCATATTATAATTGTGTCCTTAAAATGTCTCATCCTTTCCTTAGACAAAATTTCCTAAAGAAAGTTGAGGTTCCTATTCAAACTCCATTACAACCACTAAAATATCAATCTTCTCATACATAAAGTCATCTCTTTCTTTTCACCAAACCTGTTGAACAATTAAGAATTAAAACTCTTTCATCCTTATGTCATTGTACACCTCCTCCATTGCCATCTTGGAATAAAGATAAATAACCTATGTAAAATGGCCTAAAACCAATTGCTACCCTTCAAACAAACATGTATTATTATACTCCTACTTTTTCTTCCAAGTTTAGCTCACAAAATGGAGAAAGCCTTTGTACTACCATTAACAATGATGACAATAGAGGTATTACTGATGTTGTAGCTCTTTTATGATAACCCCACAACCTCCTCTTAAAGATCCTAATTTAAAAGTTAAAGATACTGAAAAAGTTTAAGACCTTCCTCAAGCTCAAACAACTCTTAGCTATAGACCAATTTCTGGTTCCTAGTTTACATTTAATGATGTTCCTCTAAATAGATGGAGAGGCAAGCTTCTTGAATTTAGTGCATAGATTGACTTACAGGTGACAAGGCCTGAAACCAATCTTACATAAGTGTTAACCAAATTTTTCTTAAGGTTGATAGGAACACTTAGAGAATGGGTTTAAAGTTTAAGAGATACAGGAAACTTCAAGTTTTCTACCTACCCAGCATTGTTTCACTCTTGGGAATGATTCATAAAGAATTTATTAGTGATCATTAATTGATTGAAAAACAAGGTTGCCAAGAGTATGTTGAGATGAAATGTTGTTCCTTAGACAAAAGAGACTTGGAAAAACATTACTAAAGAATAGCTATCAAATAATGCATGCTTAATGGTTTTAATGATGTAAGCTTAAGGCATACTTTTGTAGTATCCCTACTAGAAGAATTGTAACCAAAACCCCATAAAACCATCAATTCCCTACAAAGAGATATGGTAGAAATTTCTCTTGGTGAACTTCACCAATTGACCTTATCTCCTCTAGATAGATTTTGTGAACAACAAAAGTTTTTGAAGTCTATGGTCAAAGGCACAGCAAAACTTCGTCAAGTTTGCAAGAAGCCTTATTTGAAAATCATGTGTAAAGATAACTGCTTCTACTATAACAAGAAGAAATCCTATTTCTAAAAAACTCTGCTTTTCAGGAATCATTATCCTAGATGAAGAAGAAAGAAAGATCTATTCAATTCTTTAGGCAAAGATCCATTAGCTCAAAGAAGTCTAATAAGTGCTACCTTTGTGGATAGAAAGGACTTTTCGCTAAGCAATGCCTTACTAAGTCCAAAAAGGCCATTAAGCTAAAAGCCACTATTCTTATTCAAGACAATAAAGATATTAACTCTCTATTTGAAGAACAAATTGATAAAGATGAAGAACCATAGTTTGCCCTTCCTACTTATGATGACTACAGTAGTACAGAAAGCCTGCTTGACAATGATCTTGATCTACAAATTTACTTTGTTCAACTGTGCCTTAAGATGGAGAAGGTAGGATCTCTATTACCTTATATCAATATCAAAATCTTAAAAAGTAAATATCATAAGCCTATACTAGCCTTCATGTATATGGTTACTAGCATAGCAAAAAGTGTCATGATGACAAATGATCTCCCTTTAAAAGAATAGGCACCTAATGATGAAAATTTCAAAGAAGTTGATGGAAAATTAGTCAAAATTGGCCTCATTTCTTGCAAGAAAGTTGGCATCAAATTCTTTTTAGAATGTATAATTTGGACAAAAATCCTTAATAGTGACTTACCAAATAAAAGATGTTCTCATTGGCATGGATATTTATTGTCAAGCACAAAAGCTATAAATTCATCCCCAATGCACCAGGTTTAAAAATTCTTTTTTTTTCCATATACCACTACAGCTAACTTGTTTGAGCTACAGCAAGTTCCCCTTGGGTATGAAACCCTTCAGGATCAACTACTACAATATTATTTAAAGAGTCATAATTTATTGAGACATCCTTTTCCACTTTAGAAATGAAGCAATCTTTATCCAGCTTCCTTTTAAAAGGAATGAGGATATAGACCTAACAAAAGCTTTTCATTTGAGAATGAATCTAGAAGGCCTAGCCATTACTAGAGAAGAATGTGCAGTGTTACTAAAATAAGGCCTTATAAAACTAACAAAATCTAATTGAGTATGAAAAACCTTTTATGTAGAAAAATGATTCAAACAAAAAGAGTAAAAAAGAGACTAGTCATTTTCTCTAGCCCTCTAATATTTTCCTCTAAAATGATAAATTTGATTTAAAGCAAAGATTTTTTACAAAATTTGATCTAAAGACAAGAGTTTGGCAGTTAGGAATTAATCTAATAGATTTTTGCAATATGGCATTCTGTATCCTTAATGCTCATTATCAATGGATTGTAATGCCCTTTTGGATTAAAGATAGCTCCATCATTATTTCAAAAGGCGATGACAAAATTTCATAAGCCCTTATTGTATTATGCTTTTGGCCTAGAAAAGTCAAATTAGCCTAGCCTAAAATGAGTTTTTGGGAGTGAACTTCCATGATGGACATTATCAACTTAGTCCATATATAGCCCAAGAACTGCTTAACTTTCTAGATGAAAATCTCACTCCTAAACAAATACAATAGTTCTTAAGAATTTTTAATTACATAAAAAATTCCATTCCACATATTGCCAATAGTATTCGGTTAACTGAAAACGAGAGAAAATGCGAGAAACATAATGTACAGTTTCTCCGTAGATGTGCAAAATCCATAGAATAAAAAGGAAGTCCCTCAGATAGAGTGATTTGAGATCTAATAAAATTAGAATAATATTCTAGACCTCAAATAATAGTGATTCAAAGTCAGAGGTGTCTTGAAACTAGAACCAGAATAGCCAGACAAATTTTTACGAAAAGGCAACGAAATGTAATGGCATTTTCGTAATTTCGGGCAAACCTTAGAATTCTCATAAGAGGATTTTCTAAATTAAAATTTTGAGTTCTCTGGGGTTCTCAGAGACCCTGAAAACCATGAAAAGCTCCGAGATAGTTAAAGCCCCTCGAGTAGACGTTTTCTAATGGCGGTGAGCTTGAACTTTGACTGATTCGTTTATGAAGGTTTTAGCTCCAATTTGAGTGATTCCAAAGACATTTTATAAAATTGGGAACCTAAATTTTATGATAGAAAAGAGGTTCTCAAAAAGGAGCTAAAACGAAGCTAAAACGAAAATGCCACAAAGAAGGGCAAAATTGGAATTTTTAAGAAAATGGAAGCTTTTTGAACAGTCTTTAAGTTTCATGTTTCTTCTCCTCATTATTTGCACGACTTATTCTACCTAAAAACCAAAAAAACACCAGCTCTCTTAGGCGCACCAAGGAGGAGAAAAAGCAAGAAAAAGGTAAGGAATTTCATAGATTTTCATGCTCCTTCTTCTTCTAAACTTGTTCCTCTTCTCTCAAGCTTCCTTTCCATGGTTTTGATGAGGAGTTTAGTTCTATTTTGAGGGGAAAAAAAGATAGGAATTTCTTGTTTGATGAAAGGAAGCCAACCAAGTGAAGAACAAGCAAGGAAAAGCAAGAAAACAAAGTATTTTGTCATTCCTACACTTGATTCTCCTTGTTCTTTCTAGGGTGCTTGTTTCGCCCTTTGTGAGACTAGCCAAGAAGGGCTAGATTTCTAGCTAAACCAAAAGTGAATCTTAGAAAAATGAGGGAGGAGAATAAGAATATGTAAAGGAAACAATCAAATAACCATTAGATTTCAAGATAACAAAGTTAGGGTTTGTTCCACTAAAAATTTGATTTGATAGAATAATTCATAGGCCTAAATGAGTGTTTAGATGAGCTCTTGAGATCCCTATAAGGCTCCTCATATATATCTTCCATTAAGAAAACAAAGTAAACTCACTTGGTGTCTCTTTGATCCATAACCATGGCCTAAAGGGGTTGGAGCACCAAAAGGTAGTTTTAATTTGTTCCAAACTTATTTTTGAATCATATATGATGGAAGAGGATGAAAGGAAGTCTTAGAAAAATTTTAAAAGCCATAGATAGTGAGATAGAGGTGTAGGCTCCATAATATAGCATAATGAAGTAACTCCTAGCTAGGCTAATTAAAATGATTGTGTGATGACTCCAAGGAGTCTAAATAGAGTCAAGAATCATAGATTGAAGGATAGAAGGGAACCAAGATTATGAATTCTTGTAGTTGCTTCATTAAGTGCCTTATAGAAGTATAATGGCACCATAGACCAAAGTAGTATTATGTAAAGTATGTATAATGCCAAGGCTTGTTCCCATGAGTAATTCATGCTTCTTTTGGTATGTTTAGGCCAAGAGAAACAAGCCTTACATCATTGTGAGTGTGTAACCAAGAAAGGGAGCATAATTCCAAGAGAAAAAGTGTGCTTCTGTAGCGCATGTAGCTCTCTCTACTTTCTCTCATGCATGAATGTGTGCTTATCTTATTTTTGAATGTGTGTATATATGTTTTAAGTCATAAAAAGTGTTCTAGCATATGCTTTTGTTCCATGGTACCATGATATTGTAATATGTTCTTAAATGATGCCTAGTATGTGTGCTTGGGTTTACTTGAGTGTGATGGAGCCAAGAACCCTTAGCCATGGTGAGGATAAGCCAAGAACCCTTAGAAATGGTGGAGACAAAGTAAAGAGTCTCCTAAGAGTGAGGTTTAGTCAAAACCTCTTAGAGCAATTAGGTGAGGCAAGTCCAAAATCCATAAGATAATGGGTGAGGCTAATCCACTTACTTGGCAAACCTATGTATGCTTTGTGTGACTTTTCAAATGCTAAGAATGCTTCTTGAATGATTACACATTCCATTATACCCATGCATGCATTTTTAAGACTTGTATTGCATTCTTTATATATGATTGAAAGGGAGATGAGCTATTGGGATTCTTTGAATCTCATTCCCTCCTCTTCAATGTCTTAACATGCTAGGTGGAGCAAATGAACAAGGTAATAGAAGCAGCCAAGTTGGGAGATAAGAGATTGACATCAAAGTATCTAGAATTACTCATTTTGTAGCCATACACATGGCATATAATGTATTACTATGATGGAAATGTTGTATAATCATTTGAACATGTGTATTTACTCATATATTTTATGTATGTATGAGGTTTGATGCCATATGAATGATAATGTAGTTTTTAAACCTTGGATGGCAATGTGAAGCATGTGTAATCTTGTGTATGGCACGAGGTGTGGACTACCATAAATTCTAACTCATTTCATGATACTTATGTGCTTTACATCATTAAATTTCATAAGGGAAGTAGAAAAGTCTATTAAAATAATGCATTTAATTGCGTTGCGTCGTATATAAAATTTTCATTCAGTGTCACGTGGATTGTGTGAGCTCATGTTATACATTCTCATATTTAATTATATCAATACAACCTATTTGCATTATAAAATCATGTCCAAAACTCATGGAAACCGAAATGAAGCAAAAAATGTGGTTGTTCAATTTCAGCCAGATTTGGTCCTTTTTCTGACCAAACTTTGAAAAATTATAACTAAATCTAAAAGAATTGAAAACATGTATTCTTGGTCATTCTGAAAAGCTACAGATATCTATTTCACACTAAAAATATGCCTAGACCATAACATTCATCACAGATGGCGTTTGACATCCAAAATGGTCAGATGTCAGACTGCATTCTGAAACTATCACAGAATTCTGCAAAAAACTTTAAAAATGTCCAATTAGTTCCAAAAAAATCCAATCCATATAAATGATATCAATCTAGAAAGATGTGAATGTTAGCTAGAGAGGAAAACTATCTCCAGACCAGTTCATCAAGCCCAAAACTCAGAATTTAATGGAATAATAACTCAGGTCGGGCAAAATTCCTAATACTTGATAGAATGTTCAACAATTCATAGCTCCCTCTCTGGACCTCTAAATGAGGTGCTTCTAGTGGGCACGAGTCACTGTGAATGTTTAGTTTCTCTATATAAAAGTTCATGGCAATTGGACATCATTTGAGCCTCGTATGATAGAATTTATTTTCGGATCAAATGAATAGTGCAGCATACCAAAACCATAAAAATTGCCAACTTTGAAAAATCATTAAATATTTTATAGACCTCTAAAAATTATGATCTTTAACTTCTCAAAAAGCTATTAATGAGACCTAATTGCATGCCAAATCTCAAACCGAGAATAACTCATTTGGCTAAAAAGTGATATAAGATTCCATTATAGTAATTTTTAGCTCTATATAGGATACCAAAATTACTAAATGGCTTTCTTTTGATTTTGGCACTTTTTAGGCAAGTCTGCCCAAATTGTCCCAAATACTATGCATCTCATTTTGGCCTTTTCCTCTACACATATGTATATTTCCATAAACTCATTCATGAAGCTATCTTTACCATACATACTCCATTCACATTCCATCATTCACATAACATATACTTTCATTTCTACATCATATAATAGCATGATTACATATGTTTCAAGGGTCATAAACCATTTACAACAATAATATACATCATTATGGTTCATTATGGCTTTAAAAAGGTAAATGCTAAACATATGGATGTCAATCTTTTTCCATCAATGTTGTTGGCTCCCATTAGTATATCCACTTGATCTACCTAACATGTAAGATCATTGGAGAAGAGGGAATGAGATTCAAAGAATCCTAATACCTTATCTCCCATTCCATCATATATAATATATGCAAAGCAAGCCTTAAAAATGTATGCATGGATAAAATGGAAGTCATGAACATTTAAGAAGCAAACTTGGCATATGAACACATCATACAAGACATTCAAAAGCTCACCAAGTGTTTGGATTGGCCTCACACTTTTTCTCATGGATTTTGGACTTGCCTCACTCATTCTTTAAGAGCATTGGACTCAACCATACTCTTGGGAGCCCACTTTGCTTTTTGAGAGACTCTTTGCTATATCTCAACCAATCTTAAGGGTTCTTGGCTCATCCTCACTATGGTTAAGAGTTCTTGGCCTCTCCACACTGAAGCAAACTTAACAAATATCATATATTCATTTGAAAATATAGCATGACATCATGAAATCATGGCATATAAAATCATGCTAGCATACTTTTCATGGCTTGAAAATACACATACACACATTCTAAGACAAGCTAAACATACATCCATGCATGAGAGAAGGTGGAGAGAGCTAACATGTATATAATTACACACTTTTTCCTTGGCTTTCAAGCCTCCTCTTTCGGCCACACACATAAAAGCTTGTGGAGATGGTTTCTTTTGGTCTAGATACAATTTATGGAAGCCAATTAGATTCATAAAAAAATTTCTAAGGCCATATAACTTGCTTAGATACTAGATTACTCTATAGACTCTATTATGGTCCATAAATGCATCTATTGAAGCAACACCCCTCAAATAATTTTTAGGCTCCATTTTTCCTATTCAAATATGATTATTGACTCCTTTTAAGCCTCTTGGAGTCATCATACAATCAAAACAAAGGACCTATCATCATGTTGCTTCTTTAGGCTATAATATGGAACCTAAAGCACCAAATCAATTTCTATGAGTTCTAAATTTTTTTCCAAGGCCTGCCCTCATTTTTATTCACCAAATATGACTCAAGAATGGCCTTAGAAAAATTTAAAACTCTCCCTAGCTATATGAACATGCTTTGGCCGAGACTATGCCTAGGTTAAGGTTCCTTGGAGTTTTCTTGAATGAAGAAGCATGTGGGGAGCATCTTGGGAGTCTCAAGAACTCATTTAAACTCTTAATTAAACCTAAGAATCATCACACAAAATCAAAAATTGGAGGGAACACTTGAAACCCTAGAATCTGCATCTTGAAATCTAATGGTTATTTTGTTATTTTCTTTGCATATTCTTATTCTTCTCCATCAAATACCTAAGATTCAAGCTTGGTTGGACTTGAAAATCGATCCTCCTATAGCTCCTAGGGTTAGGCAAAATGGAGAAGAAGGGTGATGGAAGATATCAACTATAGAATGCAATTTTACCTAGCTTTCTTGCTTGATTTGGCTTGAATCTTGCTTTTTCCAAGCTCCTCTCTTCAAATCCGAAATTTCCCTTGAATTTCTCCCTTAAATCAGATTTGTAAAATTCATTTTAATGAAAAGAAATCAAGGAAAATGAAGGAGAGGTGGTGTGGATGGAGAAAAGCATGAAAAATCACCATAGAAATATAACTTAAGCTTGGATTTCTTCTTCCTTCTTCTTCCTCTCTTGGGCACCTCTCTCCTAGGGTTTTGCTTCTAGTTTAGGGCTGAGAAATCTGATGCTAAATGAGGGAGAGTGTGAGGCGCCACCGATATATAGGTAGGGAAAAATGACTTTTTCAAAAATTCCAATTTTGCCCTTTGTATTTTGCATTTTCATTTCTTTTTTGTTTTAGTTCCTTTTTTAGAACCGTCTTTTCCATTATAAAATTTAGGTTCCCAATTAAATAAAATGCCTTCAAAATCATTGCAATCGAAGTTAAAACATTCCCAAACAAATCCCTCAAAGTTCGGGCATACCACCGTTGGAAAACATCCATTGGAGGGAATTTAACTGTCTCAGGGCTTTTCATGGTTTTCAGGACCTCTAAGAACCCTAAAGATTTCAAAAACTTTATTTAAAAAGCCCTCTTATATGAATTCCAAAATTTACTCAAAATTACGAAAATGCCATTACGTTTCGTAAGCTTTTTGTAAGAAATTGTTTCTTCATTCTATCTCCATTTATCTTTCTGTCTGAGCCTGGGATTCTCATTTTTAGGAGTCTAGAATGCTTCCTAAATTTTTTTAAGACCTTAACTATATCATCTTGGGGGACTTCCTTTTGTATCTGATGAGTTTGATTCATTTACGAAGAAACCGTACATTATGTTTCTCACGTTTTCTCTCATTTTCAGAAAATCGGATATTACAAGGTGAGAGAGTGAATTTTTAATTTCCAAGTTTATGCATCTTTGAGATAAGTTTAGAAGGTGATTTTGGTGCATCCCCACGTGCTCAAGTGGCCATGGTTGCCTTAGAAGCAATTTCAGACCATTTGGACCCCTTAGATGACACAAAATAGACCATTTCACAACCCAACGTCAAGATCTGACCAAATGAACAGATTTGACTATGAAATTTGGCACATACATAGATCTTATCTAGAGCTTTTTGGAAAACTAAATATCAAATTATTTGGAGCTCTATGGAATTAATTATGAATTTCCAAAACTAGCATTTTTCTGCTGAACTGATGTAGACACTATTTATATGGTCAGTAACTTGGGCTGTGTCATTTGAGAGTCAAATGATGTCCAATGTTCATGAATTTTACAGGCACAAACTAGACATGATAAGCTTTCCATAGCCACAAGATCACCTCAATTGGACCTCTGAGCAAGGAGATATGAATTTTTGAAGTTGGAGAATAGTACCAGTAACGACAGTCAACCTCTAGTATTGTTCCATCAATTTTTGATGGCTAGCAGCCTTTGTTGTAGCCTGGATTTATTTTTAGCATAAATTATACATCTGTAGCTTTCCAGAATGATAACATGATTTCAAATTTTCTAAAATTTATTATGATTTTTCAAAGTTTATGACAGTAAGTTGGAAATTTTGGCCGAGGTTGCACCTAGAGTTTTTATGTATTCAATCCACTTGCACGAGTTCTAAGCCACTTCTTGGGATGGTTATGAGTTGTATTTGTGTATTTAAATATGAGAATGAGATGAATGAGTCCATATGGCCCACAGAATACTAAATGAAAATTTTATCCGTGACATAACACAATTAAATGCATTATTTTTAATGCTTTTTCCTTGGCAAACTTGTATGATCCAAGGAAGGGAACTTAGAAATGAGGCAAGATAAGCTTAATAAATATGGTGTTACATATACCAATCTACTATGAAGGATCCTAAAGAAAAATACTCCTTCTTAAAGACTAAGCCAGACTGTAGCTGTCCAATTTCTGAAAAATCACCAAGATCCTTCACCTTTTAAGATTCCTAACCATGACAAAAGAATCTTATAGATAGGTACTAGTGATGACTTTTGGAGCATCATGCTTATAGAAGAGATTGATGAAAAATAATTCTACTATAGACATGCAAGTAGACAATTTAAGGAGTCTAAAAAGTATCATTATATAATCTACAAAGAGATTCTTGTTATAAAAAAAAAGGGATAAAGAAATTTAGCTTTCACCTCATTCCATACCACTTTATAGTACAAATAGATAACTCCTCGTTTCCCAAGATACTAGACTCTAAGAAGAAAATTCTTCTAGATAAGTAACTACTTCACTTGAAAGATTGGTTCTCTTGCTATAAATTCATAGTCCAATATCAAAGGCCATAACAATTTTATAGTCGACCTCTTTTCTTGACCTAAAATTACCCACCTCATTACACCTCAAAGACTAATACATCTTATCCTTATGGCTCTTCCTAGTACAAGAAAACACATTCTCCTTACACCTATTGACTTCAAAGTAGCTAACAAAATATCATTTCTACCATGCCCTAAAGACCCAACCACTTTAGTAGAAGTGGATGCCTTTGCAAACAAATCTCTTTTTTATTGGCTCCATTTCCTTTTCAAAATGGCATTGCTACTAATATTTCCTTCCTACTTTGACATTGATACCCACCAAAATTTCTTTTTGAATATGATGTTAGATTAAAGATTAACAATGAGTGTCTACTTTAGATTAGGCGAGACTAACTTCCCTTATCATGAATGCTTTCATCAATGATAAAATCGATGGTTACTTTTATGGTTAGGTGGAAAAATTCCTTTCAAGTCTAGAATCGAGTGCATACTTTCTCTGCATACCAGACAAAAGCTAAGATAAGGCAATACCCTTCCCAGAAATATAAAGAAGGCAAGTCTTTCAATTAATGATTACCTTTTGAAGATTAAAGCATAGTAGATGCACTGGTAGCCATAAGCTACCCTATCTTTGAAAATGAGCACATTTTGAAGCCATTTTCAAAGGTCTTTCAAAAGAATATAACCATTTCATCACTTTAGTCTCATTTAAGATTAGATCCTTACTCAATCACAGATATTAAGTCATTGTTATTAGCATACAAATCAAGGTTTGAAAAGTACTCAAAATTTGTAGATTGAATAATTACTAATCTGGCTCAATGTTAATAAAAGAAAAATAGAAACATCAATAATTGAAGAAGTGGATTTTCTACTCAATCAAAAAGGAGGCAAAGCTTTTATAATGGTGATGGAAAAAGGTAAATGGAATTGTGCTTTTGGAAATAGAATAAGTCAAAGCTACTAATTGTGTGGAAACTTTGGTCATACTGTCAAGACTTTTTATTACAAATTCAATCATAATTTTTGGTAGCCTTAACAACAAGCTAATTAGCTTAAAAATTACAAATCAAATAATTAGATGCAAACTATGATAATGTAAACTCTTATTTATTCATATTATTTTGCACATTTTGACTAGAAAAATAGGTGATTAGTTATCAAATTACAAAATAAAAATAACTATGAGAAAAATGTGCATAGCTTCTATATATAGCTCTACACTCAAGTTTTAATATAATAGATGACAAATTTAGGCTTAATTTGGGTAATTCAAGAATTAATCATACTTTGACTATTTTGGTAGGTTATAAATACCTAAAAACTTAACCTGAAGTTATCTTGTAGCAAGAACCTTGAAAACTTAGAGTTGGAATGCAAAAAAAAATTGATTTAAAGCAAGAATAGGTTTGGCACCATGACTTCAGAAACTAATGGTATAATGTTAGTCATGTAATTAAAAAACATTATCATTTTGACATCATTTTTTGCTTAAATTTTAAGGATATATCTCTTTTTTTTTTTTTTGGAAGGGAACTATCCTTTTGGGCAATTTTAAGGTTGAAAGGAGCTTAAAGAGCACCAAACAAGTAAGGGAAAGCTTGGGATTAAAGAGAAGGAAATATCTAGCAATAGTTTTCTCTCTTTCTTCTCATTTATTTGCATTTCCTTGATGCTGCTACTATGTAGCATTTTGATTTTGATGATAGTTTTTTGTGTAATGAGCAGTTAAACTTCTTAATCTATAATTATTGTGAACCTTTTATACAGATGATAGCTTATTTCTCCCTCTTTCCTTATGACTAATGGTATTTATATGTTAATTCAACTCTTTGCTTTATGCTTTCTAGTTGATTGGGCACCAGTTGGAATGATTTGGTATTCTAGTTGAACTTGGAAAAGGGATATTTAAATAAAAACTTGAATTGAATTATGTGAGTACTTGAAACTTGCTAAGATGAGTGGATGGTTTTGCTAATGAAATAAAAATATACTCATTAGTCTCACATAACTAAATTAAGGATTGTGCTATTGAATGTTTACATGGTTAAATTTCATAAGGGGTCGTGAAGTTAGCTAAGAATATACCTATAGGAGATTTAGAAAATTGCTTATAGGTAAAGTTGAAGTCTAGGCTAGCATATATCACCCTTAATAGTAAGGTAAAAAAGGTTAATTTGAGTCTTTATAAAATACTTAAGGGATTAATAATCCTCGTTTCTTCTAAATACCCTAGTAATCCAAAGTTAATTTTGTTTCAATTCCCTACAAATTTAAATTACTTTCCACACTCATAGTTGTAATTAATTGCTTAAATTAAGTAAGGTTGTAAATTTTAGTACTTGACAACTTTTGGGCAATAAATCCTTGTAGGAACAATACTTTACTCATTTATTCTTATATTACTATTATAATACATATACTTGCTTGTAAGTTATCATATTCTAAGAAGCATTAGATAGCTAAATATCTTATTCATTGGGAGATTCGAGCTGGCATCCAAATTTAAGCACTAGTAATCATATCACTTATATATGACCCTAACAACATCTAGAGTAAAGCACCTTATAACAAAATTAAGCAAGTTACAATAGGTCATGGTTTAGGTTTGCATATTAACTCAATTAGACGTTCATAAATACATACTCTTCATATTATCTCTCCTCTTATCTTGTCTAAACTTTTACTTGTTCCAAAATTAAGAACTTGTTAACTATCTATAAATTTACTAAGAACAATGGTGTCTATTTTGAGTTTCACCCTAATCTTTGCTATGTTAAATAAGAGGGTATTCAAAGAAATCTTTTGGAATAAAAGCTTAATGATGGGCTAGTACGTTTGATTCGAAAATCAATCAAGCTAAAGTCAATTTCTCAATTTCAACCTCTAATGTTAGGGTATTAGTTGTTCTACTTTACATCTAGTACTTATCAAATAAGTGTAAATTCAACTAAGTTACAAGCTACTAATTTGTCATTCAATTTGTGGCACAATAGGCTAGGCCACCCTTCTTTTAATACTATCAAAAGTGCATTACATAGCTGTGACGTTGCAATGAGCAATAAAATTCAATCTTCTTTTTAAAAGTCTTGTTGTCTTGACAAATCCTAAAAACTCCCATTTCCCAATTCCACTAATGTTTATTTACCTAATGATATTTTGGGGCCCTCAAATGTGAAATTGAAATATAGGTATAGCTATTATATTAACATCATTGATGCCTTTTCTATATATTCCAAGATCTACCTTATTAATCACAAGTCTTAAGCCTCTAACAAATTTTCACATTTCAAAAACTTAATTGAGTTACAATTTGGCAGTATGCTAAAAGCCTTTCAATTTGATTAGGGAAGGGAGTACAAATCCTTTATCAACTCTTTGGACTCCATTGGTTTTATTCATAGAAAGAGTTGCCCATATACTCATGAACAAAATGGGCTAGCAAAGAGGAATATAGAAACATTGCTAAAGTTAGGCTATCTTTACTAGTTAATGCATAGATACCACTCAATTTTTAAGACTATGCATTTTAGATAGTTGTATATTTAATCAATAAACTCTCAACTTTTATCATTAATTACAAATCCCCTTTTGAAAAGCTTTTCCACACTAAACCTAATTATAGTACAAGAAAAAAATGATATCAAAGATGGAAAAATCCATTTCTAAATAAGGAAAAATTTGTCTCTAAACAATCAGAGATGAAAAAAAATTAATGTCTCTAATTTTGTTTTCGCAAAAATATTAAGATGGGAAAAATCAATTCTATCTCAAAGCCAGAGTAGAAAATTTCTTTTAAAAAATAATCTATCCCTAATTTCTAAGATGGGGATATCCCTATTTAGAGACAACATACATCTAAATTAGTAACCAAAGATTATGTCTCTAAGTAAATCTCTAAATTAGATATAGAAATTTTGTATCTAATCTACTATACAGTAGTAAAAAAAAAATTGTCTTTAAATTAGAGATAGAATATTTTGTCTCTAAATTCATCTCTATATTTGAGACTGAAATTATGTATCTAATCCGTATCTAAATCCCTTGTTATTTTAATCTTTCTTCAGAATTATAGTGGCAATTTAAATTGCCAATATATGCAGTAAAGCCTTTTTTAATTTATTTCAATTTTTTTAATTGCTTTGAAATTCATTTCCATTAAATAAATTAATTGTTAGCAAATAAAATTAAAATACATAAGAATTTTATTACTTAAAATGCAAATTTATCAATATAAATATTGTTTGCCCAAAATGTAATCTTGCTATATATTTTTCTAAAAACATTAGACTTTGTACATAACGTAACATGTCTAGTCTACAATAACATGAATCCCTTAGGATTTTCTTGTCTGCTCCACTTAATGTCTTTAAATTGAAAGTGTAACACCTTAACTATTAATAAGACAAACCAAATGTTTAGATATCTAATTATAAGTAATTAGTATGGAGACATATAAATCGACCCTCTTAATCGGCTAACAACATAAGGAAATTTAAACTTTTTAATCTCTAAGTTCAAGATGCATTAATATCTCGCTAGTCAACTTAATTTCAACGCAAAGCTAGCTCCAAAAGTTGTATAAGGATATGCCTACTCCATTCATACTTATTAGATGTAGCTTTTGAGTAAAAACTTGGTTTAGAATTACCCTAAATAACTAGACTCTTCTTGAATAAATTTTCACTAAATAGCTAAATAATCAAGAAATAAGGTGCTTTACTTTAACAAAGAAACTTTATGTTCGCTTAATTTTATCCTTTCCTTTATGCTTAATTATCCCTTTTTAATATCCTTTAAGAGGCCTAAATAAGCATAAGTTAAGTTTCTAACCTATATTCATCAATAGTACAAATAGATATAAGCTCTAAGAAGTTGCCTAAGAGATTCTCAAATCAAGTCACAACTTAAAACTGTTGAGTCTTGACATAATTCATCTCTAGACTCCACAAAAAGGCCAAAACTCAATTTGCACTGTGGCTTGAAGGAGTTATGCTGTGACTCAAATCATGTTTAATCACTTTTCACACCAAAATTTTGATTTACATTGCGCTTAGATGATTCTCATCCCCCTGCAATTTGTCTCTACCATAAGAATTTCACTTTTAGCATATTTTTAGTTGAGACCTAAAAAGGACATGTTATGACTCAAATGCTCTCTGTCCCTATAAACCTAAAAAGGATGAACTACTAAGTTGCCACCATTCCATACTTGATACTATAGTCTTTCAAGGACAACAAGTAGGACTTTATGACGGATTTCCTTCTTATAATTTCCACCCCACCATCTTTATTAACTTAAGGAATTAAAAACTAAACGAAACCTACTATGATCATTTTTCTCTCTAGCATTTGACCATGACAACAACTAAACCCCTTATGACTACAAATTGAAAGGAAACTAGTCATAAGTGGCATATCCAAAAACTACAATTCTTAACCAAATGACTTTAAAGCATTTTCAACAAGTCTCTACCATCCAAAGAGACCTATCTAGCCCTAAAAGACCTAACATACCTAAGATTTCCTACAAGTAAACATGCTACACACTAAATCACACTATAGGCAACTCATGACAGTAACTTGTAATGGATCCTTCATAAAATTGAACCAAAACCAATCCAACAACTTTAGAACCATAGGAAACAATGCCTAAAATACTTAACCATTTACCAAACACCAACTAGCACACATCCAAGTACTCACATCAACCATATGCCTTATATATTAGCAAAATCATCATGTGCCAGAAGAATAACCATAATGATAGCAACAATCAAAATGCTACCTCTTAAACCTCCAAGTGACAAATCAAAATCCAAAATATGTCCCCCCTAGATTCCTTAAAACACTTTGAGCAAGTTTAAAATACATATTTAAGCTCATCTAAACATCTAAACCTTCATTAAAATTGGTGGAACATAAAGTAACCACCTTAAACCTCACTTACATAGGCTAGTTTTTAAATAAACCTATTACCTAAGTTCACATGCCCAAATTTTGCAAATGGAATCTAAATGACTCCAAATCACACTCAACTTTCCTAAACCAATGAAATACACTTGCCTAACACAAAAAATTACTAAGAACACTCAAAATGCTCTAAGTGGTCATGTTATTCCCAAAATATTGACTAGAATACTCAAATGCATACTTCAACTACTAATCACTAACTTCAATAGTTCAAATATTAATTTACAAAGCTAAATGATCATTGGTTACATGCATCTAAGTTACTCATTAATATTCGTCTAAATACAATCATAAGTGCCAATTCCATAATAGCTTAAATTATACAATTAGTCTTTATACTTGGCAATATATGATGCAATATGGTAATTCTATATGCAAACTCAATTAAACAAGGCATTCAACCCTATACACCATTAAACAATTATGATAGGCTTCTAGTAGCGTCTGCTTGCTATTAAGAGGTCGTATCTTTAAAAATATTAGCCCCAACTAGGGCGAGATATAAAATCTCAGTAACAAAAGGCAAATTTTATATATATGTATAGATTAATCAACATAACACTTTGCATGAACTATTATAACAAAAGCAATGAATGCATCATTTTAAATGAATAAGTTTAACTACAAGTGACTACTTTCATATACTAGCAATCACATCTAACAAGTTCTGAGCCAACAAATAAGAGAGAAGCATGATCATGATTTAGTGCATTTACAAGAGTACGATCCTAAATCAATGCATGATTACAACATAATGTACAAGTGGAAGTATGATCACAGCTCTACATACAAGGACACGATCACAGTCCAAATTATATAATAAGTAGTCAAACTAATCATTAGCCATCAAAATAACATGTACAAACAAACATATGATTAAAACTATATATAGTCATGGAATTAACCCCTAGTTACCTCAATGAAGCCCAATTACATTTTTGCTTAGCTACCAACATATCCTAAGAAGCCTATCAAGCCTAAGATAAGCATAGTTACCATAATGAACAAAAGAGCTTCATACCCATTAATCAATTTCACTAAGAATCAAATAGAAAATACTCACCTAATTTTCCAAAGAGTCAAAGATACTAATTTAAGCTCCAACAACCAAGAGCAACCAATGGGTCATCTCACATACTTGAATTTTCATGTATATGTACAACCTAAACCAAAAATCAGTCCATATAGTTAAATCTCAACACTTTAACACTACAAAATGAAGGCAAAAACTTACCCAATGAATACCCAAAATCTCAAGAATTTCAAAGTACCGATTTGAGCTCACTTGACCAAATTAACATAATAAGTCATCACTTTCTCATGAATTTGCGTACATGTGATAGCTACATACTAAAAATTAACCCAAATGATGAAATTTTAGCACATACACATCACAGAATGAAAGGGAATACTTATCCAATAGTCCCATGAGCCTTTAGCTTCCAAATCCATAAAGGAAAAACACCAACTTTTAAACTTAAGGATTGGACAAAAAATCACCAAATGCAAACCAAAATGAAGATGAAGATGAGAAGAACAACTTTTATAACACTTATTTTGGCCAAATCTCCATCCAAATTAATAGATCAAGCTCAAAAAAGGAGAAACCTTAACTTCCCTTCACTTTTACATTTTTCTCCTCTCCAAAAGGCTATCCAACCTTTCAAGGATGCAAAAATAAAGTGTTCAGCACCTTTGATAACTTAAGTGGGTGTGTGGCTAGCCTAGGAGTATTTTTATCCAATTTGGTTCATATTTGTGTATTGGACATGGTTTGCTAAGCGCAAAAAAGTTAGGTTTCAACTTACAAATCAGTTGAGCTCTTAAAAATTATTTTTAATAGATTCAAACTAATTATTGGGCTTTAAAGTGATTTTTCCAATATTTAATTTAACCCAAATAAATTTAAATTCTACAATTAAATTTCTTTTTTGCTAAAAATCTCTGAATAATTATTTTGTGCCTTAAAAATGTCCAAATAATTATTTTCCTTGGAATTTTAAATTTTCATAATTTTCCTTAATTTCTAGAATAATTATTTATTAAATTAAATCCTAAATTTTGATAATATTTTTCACAATAGGTGTGATCTCTACTTTCTCTCTAATACATTAATTTCTAATTCAATTTTGTCTAGTGTGTCTACTCATCCAACATAATATTCTCATCTTTACAACACTAAGCTTATTATCTTGTTAGTTTTTTATTACCTAACACTCAGTTTCATATAACATTGCAAGTTAATAGTTGTGCAATAAAATTTACCCTTAAGTTTGAGGGGTACTCTTTCATCATAAATAACACTTAAAGCACTACTCTATTTCATCCACTTTGCTTGAATCTTATGTTTTACATCTTTTTCTATTTTTCTATCATGTTTTATGATGAATCTAAGGTACTTAAACCACGTGACTTGTAATATGGTATGTGTAATACCTAGTCTTAATAAAACTGAACTAAAACTGATGACTTATAAAAGGAAGACCCCAAAATGAAATCATTAGAGGTGAAACAAGATTTGGATAATATTCTAGACATTTAGAAATGAGAATACAAAGCTTAAGATACTGTAAAACTGGAGCCAAGATGACTAAATAAAATTAACTGAGAAGGCAATGGCATTTTTGTAATTTCAGGTAACTTTTTGAAAACTCAAATAAGGGAGCTTTAAATGGGCAATTTAAGTTTCTCGGGGCTTTCAGAAGCATTAAAAATCATAAGAGCCCATAGAATTGCTAAAACCCTTCCAGTATACATTTTAAGTCATTAGTTGACCAAAATTTTTGACCAGATGATTCAATAAGGTTTCAAGTCTAATTTGGGTGAAACCAAAGGTATATTATGAATTAGAAAACCTAAATTTCATAATAGAAAAGATGATTTTCAAAAAGGAGTTGAAATAAGTTCAAATGGAGAAAACCAAGTTTAGGGACAAAATTGTAATTTTGAAAATGTTATAATATACCCCTCCACCCTTCTTAAATCATGCCCCACCTTCTCCCTCAAACCTAAACTAACTTTCCTCTGGCCAGCAATAAAACCAACATCATCTCCAAGTGGCGCATCAAGTAGGGAGAGAAGGAAAGAGAAAATCAAGCTCAAAATGTAAGAAAATGCCTACTTTTCATACTCCTCCCTTCATTAATGTTCTTCTCCTCTTTCTCCTCTCTGTTTTTATGGTTTTAGTGTTCTACATAATGATGTTTCATGGCTGGTTCAATGGAGGGAAGAAAGAATTTGGAAGAAGTCTTGGAAGCCTAAGGAAGATCACTTGACAAGCTTTAAGAAAAGGTAATTCTTCCAAGGAAATCTTGCTTTCTTTGGTTTTTCTCCCCCACCACCATTTCAACCAAACCTAGAGCACCATATAGGGAGTTTGATTTTGATCCAAACTTGATAAAAATTAGGGTTTTGAAGTATGAAGAATCATATGGAAGCAATAGAACTAAAAAAGAAGCACTTAGTAGTAAGTTATAAAAATTAGGGTTTCAATTGCACCTTGAGAGTTTTGGAACTTTAAAAGGATAATCCAAGCCATATTTAATCATGTCTAGACTCTAGAGAAGCCAAGGAATATTGGTATGTATCAAACTCCCAAAGAAGAGCAAGTAAATTCCATATATGTATAAGTTAGGCCAAGTGAGGATGGAACACCTATGGAGTGTTTCTTTGAGTTCTAATCAATTTAGAGACTTAGATATGATGAATAAAGAATTATGGAAGCATTAGATTGAATTTAGGAGTCTTAGAATGAAAGTTGAAATTTTAAGGCCTAAATGAAGTTAATGAAGCAAGTCTAAAGCTTTCTAACCACATATGCAAAGATTCAAATGAGTTTTTTTAGGGTTAAAAGACTTGTAGAAGGCAAGATTTTAGGCTTAGAAAAGCAAGAACCAAGAGTAGCTTCATTATGGACCTAAAACTAGCCTTATGTAGCATATTGAGTCCTAATGAAATTTAAGGAAGATAGTGAAGCCTAGAATGAGTCTTATGGGATTAACTTGCCTTGAAGTTGTTATGTGTAGGTTCATCTAGCTCAAACACTCTTAAGTGTAAGTGCCAAGAGAAGGAAAGTCAAGAGAAAAGCTAGAACCAAGTGGGTTAGTGGCTAATTGAGTCCTTGCAAGCTTCAAGGTAGCTCTATCTCCCTTTCTTGCATATTTTTGAGTGTTTGAATGAGTTTAAATACTTGTATGTGTTGTTTCTTGATGCATTTATGAAATATGTTTAGCATACTTTCCATAATGAGACTTATGTATAAATATGAAATGTGCTTTGGCTCCTAGCTCCTCTAAGACTTGGAATTGAGCATAGTAGATCTTTCTTGACCGCTGGGTTGAGAAAAATTGAGCCTAACAAGTTTATGATGATGCCATGGCCAAGAAAGGAATGAATTTTCATGTTTTATGATGCATTTGACTCATATAAAGCATAAGCATTGCATTCTTACACCACATGCATGGCATACACTCATGACATTCTTGTATGTATTAGATTGGTTGAAATTAGCTACTGAGATTCTCCCAAATCTCAAGGCCATGCTCCCACTAACCATTTCAAATTCTCTAAGCCAAGGTCAAGACCATGAAAAGCAATAGACATTAGGCAATTATGTATTAGGTCCCATTTTTGTACTAAATTGTTGTTTATGTATGTATATGACACTTTATATGTACCTTAATGGACTTATGATGTATATGATGATAGTACTTCATGTTTTATGATGGAATCATGTATGAAAGTATGAGAATAAGGATGTAGAACAAGTTATAGCAATGTATGAGCTTTATAATGATAAATGACTATGTAGATGCTAATAGGGATATGTGTATACTTGTATGTCAAGGGGTCAAATTTTGATCCACCCATTTTGGAATGATATGGAATGGTTAGAAAAGTCATTTAGGATAGAAGAAATGTGCTCAAAGTGGAAGAAAACCAATTAGATACCAAATAGTCCAAATTGATACTAAAAGTGGTCTTACAATTTTCATAAACAACGCCTATGTCAAAAGTGGCCTAAATAATCTAGTTTGAGTCTAAGATTTGGCTTTCATGTAGACCCTTCCGAGAGCTTCTTGTCAAGCTAAGAACTATAATTTTTGGAGTTGTATAAAATATTTTACAAAATTTTGAAATTGGACAGAAAATTTAATTACTTCCTGGTATTGTTCACACAAAACAAATTTGATATTTTAGATTTTTCAAGGGCCAAATGAAGTTCAATACTCATAATATTTTACAAGCATATAGTTGATATTATAATCTTTCTAGAGCCATTAAGTTGGCATAAAAAGGAGTTGTATAGAGGAAGTTATGAATATTTGAATTTGAGAGTCTAACAATGTCTGAGTACTATAGTATCCACTAAAATTGAATGTCTTTTGTAAGCCAATTGAGCTCAGGCGCTCTTGAAATTTTCACAACACTTATTTCTCATCCCAAAATTTCTATGGCCACTAAGATCAGCTAATTTGGAGTTGTGTAGCTCAAGATATGCAATTTCAAAATTTAGGCCTACTACATGCCTCTAATTCTGATCGATATTAATATTCCATTGCATTTGACTAAGAAAATGAGCTCAATTTCACCTAACATTTTTATAGAATGTAGTTCACATTCTAATATTTTTATAGACACCTAATTTTCATGATTGAGAGTTGTATACCCCAATTTATGAATTTTTAAAATTAGTGCAGATTTTGAGACTTATGCTATCATTTTGGGTTACATGCAATTTAAGGGTGTTCCATGAGTTATACACCACAAATTAGCATGAACAAAATTTTTTATGATAAAAATAAATTAACAAATGAAAGAATCAAATTTAAACCCCTATGGCTTAAAATGACCCGTAAATGGGCCGATTTCGGTGTTGGAAAGCATGGAAGTGAATGTAAAAGTGGCTTAAAACTTCTTACTTTATATGAATGAGTTAGTAAAAGCTAGGTATGATAGTATGTTCTCTAATTTTCACTTCTGTGCTAAAATTAGTATATCTCTTATTAAAATTACATTCCATATACTTCATTTTACTTCTATTTAAACAAAATCCATATGCTTCCAAAACTAGTCTTTACATCTCTAACTTCTCATTCATTTTCTCTTTCAATTCTCCAACTAAAATTATATCATCTGTAAAAATCATGCATTGTGTCACTAGCTGTAATACCTTAACCTTTTAGCCTACTTATTCATTACAAGGCCTAGCTTCCATCACTTACACAAAAATGATGCATAAATAATGATATTAAATTGTTACATAAAGCCTCATTTCACCATTTTATACTTCATAGACCATGTTAACTCATCAATATTATTTTTTATCTATAACACATCCATACAAGTCATAAACATCACCAAAAATCTCAAGAACCTTGGGTTTTAAGCCATATCCCACAAAATCAATATTTTGCTCTCGGGTTCATTTTCCAAAATTCTGATATGAATTTAAAAAATTCACAACTAATTTTAGAAAAATTGAAATCAAACAAAACATACCATTCTAAAAAGATGTGGATGTTACAAAAGACTAAAAATAGTTCTAAACCAATGATGTGCCTTTTAACCCATGAAAAGTGATGGAACAGTAACTCAAGTCAAGCTATATTACTAGTACTATCATGCAATTTCAAATTTTCATTTCTCCCTATACAAAACTCCAAATGAGGTGATCTTAGTGGCTATGGAAATCTTGTGATGTTTAGTTTATTCTTGAGAGTATTGGACTTTATTTGACCCCTGTGTGATACAGAGAAACAAACTGACCAAATAAACAGTTACTATATCATTTCTTTATAATTTGGCCAATTTTGAAAAATCATAATAAATTCTCTAGAGCTCCAAATTGAGTTCTATTTAGCTCTGTGAAAAGCTATAGATGAGACCTACTTAATAACCAAATTTCATGAAAAAACTCATTCATTTGGTTAGACTTTAGTTCAGCACACCAAATGGTCAAATTTGAAGTCCAAAATGGGATTTTAGGACACCAAATAGCTTTTCTCTCACCCCATAGCCATTTGGGCACAACCAAAAGCATAAATGCAACATATATATAAGTATGCCAAATGATCAAAATCATTATGAAACTCAATCTCACCTTGCCACTTGCTATATACACATAGACATCACATCATATAAGGACTCCTTAATGGCAAGAACATACATTTTCATTCATCTAGGTTCCACATTGGCACATACATCATTTATACATATATTAGAACATGTTCAATGGTTTACATCATGTATACATCTCATGGTTACATAGTTTGACATCAATATGTCATCAAAATGCCTATTTTTCATAACCCTTTGTCAAAGTCTTAATCTTCAATATTGTTAGCCTTTATTTTTTTGTCCACTTAGCTCATCTAAACATGAGTAGACAGCTCATCTAGACATGGTTAGATATATGTGGGGGAAGAGTAAGATTCAAAGAATCCTAATAGCTCTTAAACCTTTCAAACATACATAATGGATGCATATATATGTCAAAGAATGCATGCATGACATTCAAGCTATTTGTGAGCATACATAAAACATTTTCCTTGTCACATAAACTCATACATAGCAAACATAAGCTCTCAAGGGCATTGGTCCAACCTCACCCATCTTTCTTGAGACTTTCAAATTTACCTCACCTACTTTCAAGAGACTTTTGACTTAGCCTCACTATTCTTGAGACTTTTGGCTTTGTCTTACCCATTTCAAGGGACTTTTGGCTCATCCTCATCCTTCCTAAGGGGCTTTTGACACAACTAAACCCATTCAAACCATAATGCATACATAAACACATTTCAAGAAGCATAATGGTACCATAGCTTAAAAGAAAATGCTAAAGACATTTTTCATGATTCAAACATAAACACAAGTACTAAAAGACAAGTAAACATCTAAGCCATGCACGAGAGAAAGGTTAAAAAGCTACCTTGAAGCAAGATTCACACACTTTTTCCTGGTTATTCCTCCCCCTTTTCGACCACACACTTGCAAATAGGTGGAGCTTGATTCATTTGGCCTAAACACATTAAATGAGACAAATTACATCATTAAATCAAACTTTAGCATTACACACACTTTATGAAAGCTCACTTTCTCACATAGCTACATAATGGTTCCATACAAAACCTAATGAAGCAACTACTAGAATCCATGATCTTGGCTACATTTTCTCCTTGTATTTGGATCTTTTGACTCCATTTAAACCTCTTAGAGTCATCACAAATTCATTCCCAAGAGTCTAGATACAAGTTGCTTCTTTAAGTCTTATTATGGAGCCTACACCTCTATCTCACAAACCAAGGCTTCTAAACTTTTTTCAAGGTGTCCTTTGATGTTCTTCCATCATATTTAGTCCCTTTCTATCCTTAGAAAAATTTAAAACTCTCCCTAAGTGCTTCTTCTTGCCTAGGCCGAGATAAGCACCAAGTTTTTAACCCATGAAGCTAGCTTTGTTTTCTTGAAGGGAATGGCATATGTGAAGCTATCTAGGTGTCTCAAGAATCCATATATACTCTTAGATAAATAAAAATACCACTAGAAAGCTTCATACTTACTATGATGCAACAAAAACCCTAGGTTTTGGAAACCTATTTTCTAATGCTTCCTTTTAGAATTTCTTTGCAGATACTTATTACTCACCTTTAAAAACCTAGGTTTCACGCTTGGTTTAGGTTAGAATTTACTCCATCTTGGTTGTTCTATGTGAGACAAGAAAAAACCTATGGAGAAACAAGAAAAAGGAAGCAAGGAAGCCATAAAATTACCTTGATTTTATAGCCTTTTCAAGAGCTCTCTTCTTTGCTATAAATTCTCCTTGAAATTTTAAACTTCTCCTCTCAAACCTAGACTTAAAACAACCCAAATCATGGAGAGGAGAAGGAGAAGAACAAGTTCAATAAAGGAAGGAGCAAGAAATTCCTTAGTTTCCCTTACCTTTTCTTAGGTCTTTCTCTTCCCTTGAAACTCCTTCTTATGCACCCTTCTTAGTAGAACTTCTCCCTGGTTTTAGCAAAAATTAGGTAAACTAAGTGTGAGGAAGAAGTAGGATGCCACCCATATATAGCTAGGGATCCATTAAGAGTTTTTCAAAATGCCAATTTTGTCCTTCATTCTTAGTTTCTTCTCTCAAGGTTTATTTTAACTCCTTTTTTAGAACTGTCACTTCCATCTTAAAATTTAAGTCCTCTAACCTATAAATTACCTTTGAAATCACTCAAATTGAATCTAAAATCTTCCCGAATGAAATGGTCAAAGTTTAGGTCTACCAATGTTCTAAAACATAAACTAGAGGGGTTTGAACCATTCTAAAAGTTTCTATAGTTTTTAGAGCCTATGAGAACCTTGAAAAACTTAAATTTTCCATTCAAAGATCCCTCCTTTAAGTTTTCTAAAAGTTACCCAAAATTATGAAAATACCACTACATTTCGTCAAATTTTCTTGAACCACTTCGGCTCCCGTTTCTGGGCATCCTAAGCCTTGGACCCTCATTTTCTATTATTTAAAATTTTATCCTATTTTTATTTGGCCTCAACTCATTCATTTTAGAGGACTCTCTTTTATCTCTGATTCGTTTCTGTCGTTTTCACGAAAACTGAGTGTTACATTAACTTTTGGATATGTTTAGTGAATACATCCAAAATTAAAGTAAAAAGATAAAGGCTCAATTTTCTATGGGCCCACCTTTTGTTCTCATATTAGTTGTAATCCCATCATACATGTAATAGCTTAGCTTATTAGTCTTTACATTCCATGGGCTTATACTTAAACATTCTCATGGAATTAGCACATTTAATAGTGAAAATTTGCATAACAAAAAGCTCAATTCATTCATTTTATGCTTCATGAATGATGTGAGCTCATCAATATCATTTTCCATCCATAATATATCCATATAAGTTAGAAACGTCACATTTTATCTCATACATCTCAAGTTTGAAATCATGCATCACAAAAACCAGAATTTGCTCTCAAGTTCCCTATTCTAGATTTTTGACATAAATTTTGAAAATTTATAACTAATTCTAGAAGCATTGAAATCATGCAAATAAGAGATTTTTAGAAATCTCTAGAAGTTAAATAATTACTAAAAATAGTTCTAGACAAAGTAAACATCATCTGGACCATTAAAAACTATAGAATATTACTAGAGGTCTCTGCTACATCCTAATACTAACCATAAATTTCAAAAATTTGCTTTTCTCTCAACAAATTTCCAAATGAGGTTCTCTTAATGAATATGGAAAGCTTATGATGTCTAGTTTCTACTTGTAAAATTTTATAAGTATTGTACTTCATTTTATCCAAGAGTGACATAAAGAAGCAAACTAATCATATGAATAGTAACTTGACAGATTCTGCATAATTTGGCCAACTTTAAAAAATTATAATAAATTGTCTAAAGTCTAAATTGAGTGCTCTTTAGCTCTATAAAAATCTCTAGATGAGATCTACTTACTGGCTAAATTTCATGTAAAAACTCATTCATTTGGTCAGACTTTGGTTCAACTCACAAATTGGTCAATTTTGAAGTCCATGAGATACCAAGGCACCAAATGCTCTTCTCATCTTTCTATAACGACTTGAGCAAGTCTAAAAACATAATTACAACATATAAAAACATGCCAAATGATTCAAATCATTATAGAGTTCACTCTCACCATGCCACTTGCATTGATACGCATGGACATAAAGGTTCATGGGTGGCAAAAACTCATTCATTCATTCATTTGGCTTCCACATTGATACATACATCATATTTACATACATTTGAACTTTATTAAAGCTCTATATCCTATATATAACATGCAATTACAAATATTGACATTAAAATGTAAATAAAAAGCCTATTTCTTTGTCCTTTTGTTGAAGTCTTACTTCTCAAAGTTGTTGGCCTCCATTTCTTGGTGCACTTAGCTCACCTAGACATGGTTAGACATATATGGGAGAAGAGTAAGATTCAAAAAATCCCAGTAGCTCTTAATCCTTTCAAACATATATAATGGATGTAAATTCATGTCAAAGAATACATGTATGACATTCAAGCTACTAGTGAACATACATAAATCATTTCCCTCATCATACAAGCTCATACATAGCAAACATAGGCTCTCAAGGGCATTGGTCTATCCTCACCCAACTTCCTTGGGACCTTTAGATTTACCTCATCTATTTTCAAGAGACTTTTGACTTAGCCTCATTCTTCTTAAGACTTTTGACTTTCATCCATTCTTAAGGGCTTTTGGCTTATTCTCACCCATGTTAAGGGACTTTTGGCATAACCAAACCTATTCAAGTCACCTTGCATACATAAACACATTTCAAGAAATATAATGGTACCATAACATGTAATCAATAGCTAGAAACATTTCTCATAGTTCAAAAATACACATAAGCACTCAAAGACAAGTAAACATCTAATCAATGCATGTGAGAAAGGTTAGAGAGTTAACTTGAAGTAAGAACACCACACTTTTCTCTTGAACTCTTCTTTCCCTTTTTGGTCAAGCTCATGCAACTAGGTGGCACTTGATTCTCTTTACCTAGACACATCAAATAGGACATTTTTCAATCATAGGAATAAGCTCTAATTTTATGTAAACTCTATGGAAACTCACTTTCTCATATGACTACATAATGGCGCCATACAAGACACAATGAAACAACCATTAGAACTCATGATCTTGGCTCTATTTTCTCCTTTAATCTAAGTTTGTTGGCTCCATTTAAACTCCTTGGATCCATCATAATTTTATTTCAAGGAGCCCACACCTTAGTTGCTTCTTTATGTCTTAAAATCAAGCCTATATCTCTATCTTCCAAACCATGATTTCTAAATTCATTCCAAGGCTTCCTTTGATATTCATTAGTCATATTTAGTCCCTTTCAAGCCTTAAAAAAATTTAAAACACTCCTTAGGTGCATTAACTAGTAAGCATTGGGACCCATGGAGTTTTCTTACTTCTTTTTAGGGAATTTCCACTTGTGATACTTCCTAGGTATCTTGAGAATTCATTCATACTCTTAAACAACTTAAATTATCATTAGAAAGTCTCCTACATATCAAGGTACAACAAAATCCCTAACTTTTGTAACTTTAATTATAATGCTTCTTCTCTGAATTCTTTTACATATTATTATTCCTCACACTTTAAAACCTATGTTTCTTCCTTGTTAAGACCAAAATTCACTCCCTCTTGCTTGGGCTTAAAGCTAGGTGAAACCTTAAGGAAGAAGAACAAACAAAAGAAGCATGGAAGGCTATGGAATTACCTTGTATTCAAGTGCTTTTCAAGAGTTCTTTCCATTGCTTCAAGCTTCTCCTTGAAATTCTAAGTTCTCTCCTTTGGACAAGCCACATACTAGTCCCAATTAAGCCATGAAAACCATAGGAAGAAAGAGGAGAAGGAGAGAAACAACATTTATGAAGGAAGAACCATGAAAATCCAAGAATTTCCTTACATTTTTTATAGTCTTTCCTCCCTTCTTGGCTCCCCCCTTGTGCATCCTCCATAGCTGGTCACATCTCTATTTTTAGACAAAACATATATTGGTTAGGAGAGGAGGAGATAAGAAACGTGACTTATAAAGGAAAGTGCTTCTTAAATTCCTTTGAAAAATTCCATCCTTGTCCCTTTTTCTTGGATATTTTCTTTTGGGATTATTTCAACTCTTTTTTTAGAAATATCTTTCCCATCATAAAATTTAGCTTCTCTAACTTACAAAATACTTTTGGTTTCACCCAAATTGGGTTTAAAAGCTTCTCGAATGAATTAGTCAAAGTTTGGGTCAATCGATATTTTACAATGAAAACTAGAGGGGTTTGAACCATTCTAGGGGTTCCTATGATTTTTAGGGCTTTTGAGAACCCCAAGAAATTAAAATTTTCCATTTAAAAATTCCTCATTGAAGTTTTCTAAAAAGTGCCTGAAATTACGAGAATGCCACTACATTTTCACATAATTTTCGTTTAGCTATTCTGGCTTTGTTTTTTAGGCACTTTGGGCCTTGTATTCTCATTATTTGAGGTCTAAATTATTGTTCAAATTTTATTAGGCCTCAAATCTTTCTATTTACAGGACTTCCTTTTATAATCGGTTCATTTTTGTTGTTTTTGCAAAAACCAAACGTTACAATACATATCCTGAATTGCTTGAATATAAGCAATACAAACTTTTTTTTCTCTAGAGCCTTCCATAAACTTTTCTTGGTACCTTATTATATGCCTTCTCCAAATCGATAAATACGATGTGTAAGTCTTTTTGGTTCTTTCGATATCCCTCCATTAATATTCGTAAAAAATATATTACTTCTATGGTCGACTTTCCTTGCATAAAACCAAATTGATTCTCTATAACTTAAGTCTCTTATCTTAATCTCTACTCAATTACCCTCTCCCATAACTTCATAGTATAATCCATAAGCTTAATTTCCCTATAATTTGTATAGTTTTGTATGTCCTTCTTGTTCTTATAAATAAAGATTAAAGTTCTTTTACTCCACTCGTTTGGCATTCTCTTAGACCTCATAATTAAAAAACTTTATGAGTCAACTTATGCCTGTCACTCCAAAACCCTTCTATATCTCAATAAGTATATTATCTGGTCTAAATACTCTACCATTCTCCACCTACTTTAATACTTTTCTTACCTTTAACTCTCAAATCCTATGATAAAAGATATAATTTTGGTTTTCCTCTTTAATGTCTAGCCTATCTGAATGTAATAAAATTTCATGTCCTTCATTAAATGGTCTATGAAAATGACCCTTTCACCCTTTCTTGATATCTTATTCTATGACCAAGACTTTCCCTTCTTCATCCTTAATATATTTCACTTAGTTCACGTCTCTTGTCTTTCTTTCCTTGCTTTTAGGTAGCTTGTAAATACTTCTTTCTCTAGCTTTAGTTTGATAACTTCCTAATTTAGGACCCAAAAGGGCTATATTTGACACTAAATTAGGGAGGTAAAATACTTTTCTCTTGATTAATATGGTAAAAAGTGTACTCAATCAAACAAAACAAAGAAAGTATTATAATCATAATATTTTTATCAGTTTAAGCCTCACTTTATGTTTAATTTCAATTTCAGGGAAAAGTAGCAAAATGAAGAAAGAGTTGAATATAAGAAAGGGAAGTTGAAAATGGCCAAGGTAGATTGAACAAGTCTTCTCGCTACAGCGAGACCGAAGTTCGCTATAGCGAGATGGTACTTTCGCCATAGCGAAGGGGAGTCTTCGCAATAGCGAAGTCATGTTGCATAGAAATTCCAGAGAGCAGCTCGCTATAGCGTGGAAGTAGCGAGCGCAGCGGAAACCTGAGCACTTATGAGACCTCGCTATAGCGAGAGACGCCACTCGCCATAGCGAGATCGGACCTGAAACGCAGAGTTTTAATTTTCTGGCTTTAAAAGAAGTTTGCTGAGTTAGGGTTCGATACATTCGGCGGCAGAGGAAGTTCTGAGCATCCAGGAGGCGATTTTGAGAGTTCTTGAAGGCTTTTTAAGCTTGGAGTGTGAAGGAAGAGGACGAATCAAAGGGGGAGCTCTACTTTCTGCATATCATTCTTCCCTTTGTTTGCTTTCTTTGTTCTTTTCATTTTCTCCATGTATTTTGATTGGGAATTCTCTGTAGATTTAGCTATGTGTGGCTAAATTCCTCTTTACCTAGAGCACTATGAACTTGATGTGAACTGAATCATAATTGTCTTGTTAATTGTGATGATTGGAATCTTGTGTATCCTTCTCTTGCTTAATGCTTTCTTAGGGATTGGCCACCTCTTTGATTTGATTTGGGAAATTGGAATTTACCTTGGAAAAGGGATTCTAAATTAGACCTAAGAGTTGGATAAATTAAATTTAGAATCATCTAATTTGTAATTAGGATAGACATATACCTGATTACCTTAATTGGTTCGTAGAGGGATATAGTATCTAATGCATTCTAACCTAAATCTAAGGACACTTAGATTCTAGGGGAGAGTGGGGCTGTAATTACATCGATGGACGGTTATAGCTTCTAAACTCTTAACCCACAAGGCGATAATTAATTACAATTAAACAAGAAATTAAGTTCTAGTAAGCATCAAGGGAATAGTGACTCTAGGTAATTTCAAACCTTGGATTTTATCTTAACTGCCTGTGCCAACTAAGTTTTCTTTCAATTCGCTTTATTTTAAAATTTAGTTCTAAAATCAAGAATCTCATAATTGGTTGTTTAACGTGGATAAAAGTAGGTTGTGCACTGCCTAATTGCATTCCAGTCATTCCTCGTGGGAACGATACTTTTACTTATCACTGAACTACTTGATCCGACCCGTGCACTTGCGGACACGCATAAAAATTTTAGCGATCAAGTACCTAAGGATTAGTATAAGTCATTAAGTGTCCTACCTCTCGCTTTGCTCACCATCTTCTTAGTGTCTTTTTAGCTACCTTATATCTTTCCCAATTTTTATCACTTTTACACAAAGACCACTCTTTATAACATTCTCTTTTAACCTTAACCTTAACCTTATCTTACACACTTGTATCCCACCACCAAGATTCGTTATCCTTAAGTCTAAAGCCTTTTGATTTACTAAGTGTCTCTTTTACCACTTTCTTAATCTCTTAGGCCATCTCATGTCATATATCGTTAGCACTTCCTTGTGCTTCTTAGGACCCTTTTCTCTAAAACCCTTCTCTACATGCTCTTTTCTTCATCCCTCTTCAATTGCCACCACTTGATCCTTGACACCCTATCTTGGCCTTTACTCTTTACTCTTGTCTGAACTCAAACATCCATAACCAAAACTCTATACTAAATAGTGAAACTCTCTCTAAGTATAATTTTGTAATTCATGTAAAGTTTTCCATCCACTTTTCTTAATAGAAATAAATTAATTTAAGAGTATGCCCTTCCACTTGTGTACGTGATAAGATGCTCCTTACATTTCCTAAAATAAGTGTTGGCTATTATTAAATCAAATGCTAATGAAAAGTCTAGAATACTTTTAACCTCTGCACTTACTTCCTCTAAGCCATATGCCCTATGCACACCCATGTAACCTTTAGATGCACTCCTCACATGACCATTAAGATTCCCTCCTAGGAGAATCTTTTCTCTTAATGGTATTCTCTGAACTAAACCTTCGAAATCCTTCCAAAATTTTATCTTGTAATGTTCTTCTAATCCTACTTGTGGTGCGTAAGTATTAATAACATTAAAAAATTTTCTTTTCACTACAAACTTTAATGCTATGATTCTATCTCCTAACCTTTCTAAAAAGGAAAAATAATACCTATTCAAGCATCTAAAGCTATAGAAAATATTAGAAGTATATGGTCAAAAATCAATTCAAGTTTGTACAAATGTTTACTTAATTTTAAAAAGCAAATTTATCTTAATGTTGTTGAACTAGATTATAGGTTTTCCAAACACCACAAAGATGTATAAGATGCATCCATATATCCTCAATAGGTTTGACTACTTATTATAAAAAATAAATAAGAAATTATGCAGTGAGAAAAGTTATGATACAATAAACAAAACACTTGAATATGAAAGTTATTTAGAAGAATAAAACCACTATAGAAGATAACTTCAGTGCGTTAGCATTAGCTGACATCAAGCATTACAATCCCATGATGCCATTTTAAAGCATATGAAACCCTTCAACAAATAAATTAACTTTCCATCAAAAAGGGTCACATAACCTCAAAGAATCTCATTACCTCCTCAAGATCCATCCCAAAGAAATTTAAGGCTACAATTTCATTTATCATTATAGGCAAAACATCTCTATTGAAATCAAATCTCAAAATTTCAGTTTACACAATAGTTCAACAAGGACCAACAAAATTAGCTTTTAGTAAAACAAGTTGTGGTAAATGTTGTAAAGGAAACATTGCTACTGCTGATAGTTCCCTCATCCCTGAAGAGATTTCATTCATTTTGGGTCCTAAACAAAGTGTTATTTAATGTCAATATTGTAACACCATACTTCTAGGACTCAATTCATGCAATTCCCATGCCTCATCTTATGTTTGTTCTATGGAAACAATCTAGTGACATAGGGAGTTATGAATTAAAATGCATTTCTCTACGGATAAAATTTTTCTTTCGGAGTCCCGTGGGCCATATGAATGCATCTATCACATTCTCATACTTAAATACATGAATACAGCTCATTTCTATCATCAAATTTGGTCTACAACTCGTGGAAAGCAAAGGGACACATTAAAATTCATGTTTGCATTTTCGTCCAGAATTTCCTCTTTTCTGTCACAAACTTTGGAAAATCATAACTAAATCTAGACAAATCGAAATCATGTGTTCTTTGTTATTATGAAAAGCTCAGGATGTCTACTTCACACTAAAAATATGTCCAAGTCTCAATATTCATCACACAAGACGTTTGACATCCAAAAAGCTACAGACTCACTGGCTGCCTGGGCTGTGATTCAGGTTACTGATGCAAACTTCTGAAATTCATAACTAATTCTACAAAAATTGAAATCACATACATTCAGTCATTCTGGGAATCTACAAATGTTAACTTGACACTAAAAATAATTCCCAAATGAAACAGATACGTTTAGGTATATGGAACTGATGGAACAGTGATTGAGCTCTGGAGATGCCACTGTTACTGACAGCAAATTTCAGAAATTCATAACTCTCTGTTCGGACATCCAAATGATATGATCTCAGTGGCCACAGAAAGCTTATGACCTCTAGTTTATTCATATAAAATTTCATAAGCATTGGACACCATTTGGTTATCGGATGACACAGAAATCAAATCTGCCAGTATGAACAGTGCACATACCAGAAACCATAGAAAATCCCAACTTTGAAAATTCATCAAATATTCTCTAGATCTCCGAAAATTATGTTCTTTAGCTTCCCAGAAAGATCTTAATAAGACCTAATTGTATGCCAAATTTTAGAGCAATACTAACTCATTTGGCTAAAAAGTGGCATAGGGTTCCATTATGGTCAATTTTGGCTCCATATTGGGTACCAAAATTGCCAAATGGATTTCCTTTGGTCTTGGCACCTTTTGGGCAAGTTTAAAAGCATGTTTAAAACTTGGGGAAGCTGCCCAAATGGTCCCAAACCATTTGCATCTCATTTTGGCCTTTTCACCCTCACTTATACACATTACACCAAGCTTTTCTCAAGTGCATACATTAGCATAAGCACTCAATTTATGTTCTAGAATACATACACCATACTCATTCATTTATCTATCACATAATATCATTTTTACATTTGTCCAAGAGGTCATAGACTATTTACAATAATAATATACATCATGAAGTCTCATTATGAATCAAAAGACCAAAAATCAAGCATAAGGATGGCAATCTTCTTTCTTCAAGGTGGTTGGCTCCCATTGCCATGTCCACTTAGCCCACCTAGCATATTAGGACATTTAAGAGAAGGGAGTGAGATTCAAGAATCTCAATAGCTCATCTCCCATTCCATCACACATAATATGTGCAAGCAAGTTTCACAAATGCATGCATGGAGAAAGTAGAAATCATAGGCATTTTAAAAGCAACCTTAGCATGTGAATCAATCATACAAGACATTCAAGAGCTCACTAAGTGTTTGGATTGGCCTCACACTTCTCCTCATGGATTTTGGACTTGCCTCACCCATTCTTTAAGCACTTTGGACTCAACCATACTCTTGGGAGCCCACTTTGCTTTTGGGAGACTTTTTACTTTGTCTCAACCAAGCTCAAGGGTTCTTGGCTCATCCTCACCCAAGGGAAGAGTTCTTGGCCTTTCCACACTCAAGTAAACTCATACAAACATCATGGATTCATTTAAAAACATAACATAGCACCAAGCATCATGGCATATAAAGGCATGCTAGCATACTTTTCAAAGCTTGAAAATACACATACACACATTCTAAAATAAGCTAAACACACATCCATGCATGAGAGAAGGTGGAGAGAGCTACCTTGTATGCAAGTACACACTTTTTCCTTAGCTTTTAAACCTCCTCTTTTGGCCACACACCCACAATTTGGTGGAGATGGTTCCTCTTGGCCTAAATACAATTTTTGGGAGCCAATTAGGTACATGAAACATTCTCTAAAGCCATACAACTTGCTTAAGTACTAGATTGCTCTATAATTCCCATTATGGTCCATAAAGGCACCTAATGAAGCAACACCCCTCAAATGATTTCTAGGCCTCATTCTTTCTTTTCAACTATGATTCTTGACTCCTTTTAAGCCTCTTGGAGTCATCACATAATTAAAACAAAGGGCCTAACATTATGTTGCTTCCTTAGGTCACAATATGGAACCTAAAGCACCAACTCATTCTCTAAGCTTCCTAAATTTTTCCTAAGGTTTCCCCTCACATTCATTCATCATGTATGACTCAAAAATGGGCTTGAAACAATTTAAAACTCTCCCTAACTATGCCATCCCTACTTGGCCGAAAGTTAGAGCATAAATGGGATTTCATGGCTTCTTGATTTTTCCTTGATGGGGGAACCATTTAGGGAGGTTGTTAAGAGTTGTAGGAGGTCAAGGAAACACTTAAACAACCAAGGAAATTTATAGATTAAATCAATTTTTACAATCCCCTTAAGTGCTCTACACTTTTTTAACTTTTAGGTTCATGACTTTCCATGGGATTTTGTTCATTTTATGGAGGAAGAGACATATGGGGGACCTCTTAGGGATCTTAGGAGCACATTTAAACATTCATTTAAGCCTAAGAACATTTATATAAAATCAGATTTGCAAGGGAGCATTTGGATTCTTAATGATTCTATTTTGTTTCCTAATGCTCCTTTCTTGATTCTATTGGTTCATTCTTAATCCTTGCCATCTAAAACCCCTAATTCCTCCATAAATTAGACAGAAAACAGCCCCTAAGAATTGGGCTCATGGTGGTCAAATTCGTGCAAGAGGAAGGGGGAGGGAGAAACTACCAAAGAATGGAAGTTTTACCTTGTTTTCTTGCTTCCTTTGGTTTGTTCTTCCACTTGGTTGGCTTACTCCCTCAATTTTCAAAATTCCCCTCTCTGTTCTGCCCCAAAAACAGCACCAAACTCTCCATTAAAACCATAGAAAGAAAGCTTGAGAGGAGAGGAGCAAGGTTCAAAAAGGAAGGATATGGAATGTCTTAAAGTTTCTTACCTTTTTCTTGAATTTCTTCCTCCAAAATCCTCCTCCTCTTGTGCGCCTAAGGAGCTGGAGTTCTCCTCTGAAAATGGGCAGAAGCAAGTCGGTTTAGAGAGGGGGAGGCAGAACGTGGCATATAAAGAAGAAGAAAGAAGCTTCCTTTAACACTTTAATGCCAATTTTGCCCTTCATTCTTAGCATTTTCGTTTCTCCTTCATTTTAGCTCCTTTTTTAGAACCGTCTTTTCCATCATAACAAAGAGGTTCTCAATTTAATAAAATGCCTTTGGAATCACTCAAATCGGAGCTAAAACCGTCCTGAACGAATCGGTCAAAGTTCGGGTCAACCGACATCGGAAAGAGTACACCAGAGGGGCTTTACTGGTCCCGGGGCTTCCTATGATTTTTGGGGCCTCTGAGAACCCTGGGCAACTCAAAATTTTGAATTTAAAAAGCCCTCCTAGGTGTTTTTTCCAAAATTACATTTATTTACGAAAATGCCACTGGCTTTTCGGCAAATTTTTCAAATCGCTCCGACCCGGGTTTCTGGGCAACTCAAGGCTCAAATCCTCATTTTCTATTATTTAAAATTTTATCTAAATTTTATTTGGCCTTGAATCACTTATCTCAGGGGACTTGCTTTGAAAACGTGCCCATTTCCATCGTTTAATGAAAACGGGACATTACAACCACACACAGAGCCACCAGACGTATTGTCCCGTCCTTCCCGGTTCGAGGGTCTTCGACCGAGCCTTCCCGGTTCAGTGAGTTTTGTCGCTTGCCCTCTTAACTCACGGGAAAACGCGCGTCTGGTGGGGGAAGCTTTGCCCCCACTTATATGGGCCGTTCCCAGGACCAAACCATCCGATGTGAGACTTTACATTCTACCCCCCTTTGGGGCCGACCCGTCCTCGGGTCGCACATGCGAACGGCCAGCTCTGATACCAACCACACATAGAGCCACCAGACGTATTGTCCCGTCCTTCCCGGTTCGAGGGTCTTCGACCCAGCCTTCCCGGTTCAGTGGGTTTTGTCGCTTGCCCACTTAACTCACGGGAAAACGCACGTCTGGTGGGGGAAGCTTTGCCCCCACTTATATGGGCCGTTCCCAGGACCAAACCATCCGATGTGGGACTTTACAAATATTCAACAATTAACTTATATCACTTAATTTCCATTAGCATAAATATATTGAGATATTTTCCAAAAATATAATGTAAGAACATAAAGGAAATCTTAAAGATAAAAACTAAAAGCAAATGAATAAATTATTTATGTACTTTTAATTTCTCTATAAGATCAGTGAGCTTGCATGTGCCATTTGTTAATAGGTTGAAAATCTTGAGAAATGTAAAGGAATCAATCAAGCAACTCTTAACACAAACTAAATTATTGGCTAAGCCAACAAATGTGATGAAAAATTCTTCTTGTGGTCTTAAAGGGAGATCCATGCTTCATATATTTATCCACATGTCTACTACTTCATATATTCATTCTTTTAATGCAAGATCTCCTCACACCAATGAAGGAAGGTATCGTAAAAGGGATATGCACTAATACATTCACTAAAACATGACTTATGATATAGCTCCAAATAGAAAAAAGGTCACTTCAAAGGCATTAGTGAGTTTTTGTTAAAGATATTTTTTAATAACCCTCTTTTAAGATCACATAATTCCACATTAAAGATAAGCATCAGCGAAACAAAGCAACAAATAAAAATTCAAAAATACCCTAATAATGAACATATCTTAACGAGAATAAAATTTCTTTTTACAAATGCAAAAGTAACTAGACCAAGTAAGGTAAAGACATTAGTTAGATGGAAAGTTTTGGTGTTACAAAAGTTGGATGAACAAGTTAAATCAATTAGTTCCATTTAGGAGTTATTTACTCTAATTGGAGGCCTTTTATTATTATGGAATTTATTCTTAAATATCTCCAAGGGATTGATGTTCTAACTCTTCTAATGTACTCACACTAATTTGTACTCATACTAATTAGAAAGGATTTTCACAAAATCACCACTAAAATATTTCTACTCTTAACTAATTCCATGATTCTAGTCAAGTAAAAATCATGTGAAAGTAGAACTAAAATTAGAGCCACCAAATAAAAGGAATTCAAGAATACTACATACTTGAAGAACACAACTGGTAAATAAAACCTAGCTTCTCAAAGGGGATGGGTATCGCACAATTAGGGGGACCTAAATCTATAGAAAAAGAGGCAAAAGGTTCAAGTGAATAAAAGAAAACACAACATCTCTTTATAAGGGATTGGAGATTGTTAGTGTAATATCCGGTTCTCCAAAAATAAGAGAAAATGTGAGAAATGTAATGTACAGTTTCTTCGTAAACGAACAAAATTCACCGGATACAAAAGCAAGTCCCCCGAGATGACTTAGTTAAGGTCCTAAAAAATTTGGAAAGCATTCTAGACTCCTAAAAATGAGAATCCCAAGATCAAATGAAAAGAAAAACGGAACTAGAATGAAGAAACGAAATATAACGAAAAGTTAACGAAACGTAAGGGTATTTTTGTCATTTTGAGCAAATTTTGGAATTCGCACAGTAGGGCTTTCTAAATAAAAGTTTTGAGATCTTCAGAGTTCTTAGAGGCCCTGAAAAACCATGAAAAGCCTGGGACAGTTAAAACCCCTTCGGTTGACGTTTTATAATGTCGATTGACCCAAATTTTGACTGATTCGTTCGGGAAGGTTTTAGCTTTGATTTGAGTGATTCCAAAAGTATTTTACTAAATTAGGAACCTAAATTTCATAATAGAAAATACAGTTCTAAAAAAGGAGCTAAAAAGAATTAGAAACGAAAATGCCAAAAACGAAGAGCAAAATAGAAATATTTGAAAAGTTTTCCTTCCTCCACCTATATATATGAGGTGCTTTATCTTCCCCTTCATTTAGCCTCACTTGTTTCTGCCCTAGACCAAAATAAAGCCCTAAGGGATGAGGCACACCAAGAGGAGGATGAAGGAAGGAGAAAGACAAGGTAAAGAGTATGGAATTTTGGTAGTTTTTCATGCTCTTTCTCTTGCAAACCTCTTCTCCTCCATGTCCCTTTCTTTCCTATGATTATATTGAAGTATATAAATCTATTTTAAGGAAATTAAGGGAAAAATTCTGATTTTAAGAGAGGAGGCCAAAGAAGACAAGATTCAAGTGAGAAATCAAGGAAAAACAAGGTAAATCTTCTATCCTATGGTAGCTACTCCTCCCCCCTTCTTCTCCCTATTTTGCCCCATGTATGCATATGCAAGAGGGCTGGAATTTTGAGGGTAACCAAGGGTGAATTCCATGAATTTAAGGGAGGAGAGTAAGAATATGCAAAGAAATCTAAGTAAAAACCATGAATTTACAAAATAGAAAAGTTAGGGTTTTGATTGCACCTTGAATTCTATCATGAACCCTAGCCATATTTTATGATGTTTAAGTGTCCATATGAGTTCCTAAGACATCAAGACAACTTCCTACATGTTTATCCCATCAAAGGAAACAAGGAAACTCCATTAGTGCCTTATAGAAGTATAGCTTTGGCCAAGGAGAGTTAATGCACCTATGAAGCATTTTAATTTCTTCCAAGCTTAGTTTTGCATTATGTAAGATGGGAGAATATGAGAAGAACCCTTAGAAAAAGTTTAGAAGACATAGGAAGCCTTAGAAAAAGTTTAAAAGCCATAGAAAGCAAGATGGCATTATATGTTCCATAATATGGCTTAAAGAAGCAACACCTAGTTAGGCTCCTAGAATTGATTGTGTGATGACTCTAAGAGGTTTAAATGGAGTCAAGAATCATAAATAGATGGAGAGAATGGAGTCAAGATGATGTTTTCCAAAGGTTGCTTCATTAAATGCATTATAGAATCATAAAAGAGCCTTATGAATCACTTAGTTTTTCTAGTGATTGTGTGGCCTTAGAATTTGATTCAAGAGTATAATTAGTTTCCACATCAAGTGTCTAGGCCAACAAAAATGATCTCCACCTTCTTAGGTGTGTAAGGTCAAGGGAGAAAACTCAAGGCTCAAGGAAAAAATGTGTAAATGCAAGTAAGGTAGCTCACTCCTCCTTCTCTCATGCATAAATTTATGCTTGCCTTATCTTTGAATGTGTGTATATGTGTTTTAAGCCATGAAAAGTATTCTAACATGATTTCATATGCCATGGTACCATGATGATGCATTATGTTTTTAAATGATGTTATGATGCTTTCTTGGGTTTGTTTAAGTGTGTGAAGATGAGCCAAGAACCCTTAGAATTAGTTGAGACAAAGTAAGGAGTCTCCCAAAAGTGAGATTAACTCCCAATAATAAGGTTGAGTCTAAGAACCTCTTAAAGAATAGGTGAGGCAAGTCCAAAATTCACAAGTGAATGGATGAGACTAATCCACTTGCTTAGCAAGCCTTTGTATGCTATATATGACTTGCTCAAATGTTAAAGATGCCTCTTGAATGATTGCACATCCTATGGTACTCATGCATGCATTTTTAAGATTGGTTTTGCATCTTTTATATGTGATTGAAAGGGAGATGAGCTATTAGGATTCTTTCAATCTCATTCCCTCCTCTCCAATATCTTAACATGCTAGGTGGACCAAGAGAGCAAGGAAATGGGAGCCAACCACTTGAGATATAAAAGCATGACATTAAAGTGCATAAATTTTGCTACTTCAACGCCATATGAATGGCAGTTGTTGTAATCTATGATTGTATGTCTTATGATATTATGAACATGTATAATTATACTCATGTATCATGTATAAATGAGATTTAAGGTTATATGTATGGAAATATGCATTTTGGTCATGTAATGGCAAGTTTGGCTTTTGAATGGTTTGATGTTTTAGTGTATATGTGGAAGTGAGATGACAAAATTGAGATACATGAGATTTGGGACTAGTTGGGTAGTTTATATAAGTCATATTCATACTTTTAAACTTGTCCAAGAGGTTCCAAAAATCAAGGAAAGTCATTTGGACACTTTGGCATTATATATGGAGCAAAAATTGACCATATTGAAAACTTTTACCACTTTTTATCCAAATGAATTCATCTTGATCTGAGACTTAGCATACAATTAGAGCTTGTTAAGAGCTTTTTTGGAAGATAAAGTGCAGAATTTTTTTAAGACTATAGAATATTTGATGAATTTTCAAAGTTAGAAAAAATTCTGAATTTGGTTAGGTTATTATTCATACTAATCCAAAAATAAAATCTGTCACTCAGGAGGCAAATGATGTCTAATTACCATGAAATTTTATAAAAAGAAACTAGAAATTCCTAGTGACTTGTGCCAACTAGAAGCACCCATTTGGATGTATAGAAAGGGAGATATGAATTTTTAAAGTTTCTGTCCAGTATCAAGGGTCTAAACAAACCTCAGGTACTATTTGATTAGTTTTCAAGATCTATATATGCCTAAACTGATCTAAAGTTATTTTTTTCCCTCTAGCTAACATCAGTAACTTTCCATATTGGTATCATTTTTATGGATTGGAGTTTTGTGGAATTAATTAGACATTTTTGAAGTTTACAACAGAAAGCTAAATCAGTACCAGTAGCCAGCCAGACCTCTACACATTTTTGAATGTCAAACGTCTTTTGTGCTATGTGTCATGGTTTGGACATATTTTTAGCATAAAGTAGACATGTGTAGCTTCCCATAATGGCAAAGAATACATTATTTCAATTTTTCTAGAAATAGTTATGATTTTTCAAAGTTTGTGACAAAAAGTATGAAATTCTGGCTGAGGCTACCTTATGGAATTTTGTGTGTCTCTTGACATGCACGAGCTCTAGGCCAATTTTGGTGATAGAAATGAGTTATATCTATGTAATTAAATATGATAATATGATACATGAGTCCATGTGGCCCATGGGACTCTAAAAGAAAATTTTTTGCATAGCGCAACGTAAGAAAACTCATTATTTTATATGCCATTTTCTTATGATCCTTGAGAAGTGCATGACATGAGGCGTATAATTTGCATGAGAAAGGCTAGAAAGTTATAGTGTTATAGTTAGACATGGTGGGTGTTTGCTATGTTATGGTTAGAAATGGTGAAAGAGAGGAGTTACAGGCGACAATTTCGTAGGTAAAGGAAAATGAAGCAAAAATTTTAGGAAAAATTACATTTAAGGACCTAGAAGTGAAAAAATTTTTTTTTAAGGACTAGTTACTATTGGGTTCAACTGTTTGGTGCTAAAATCAGTGGTAATCCATCTTAAAATAAGTGTTAATAAGTCTTTAAAAATAAATTTTCTCACTTCTCGGTCCTTTGTTATAATTCTCCCAAAATTTTAAGAGCAAGGGTTTTCAAATGGGGAGAAAGTAAAATCAATAATAACAATAGGATTTGGAGACAAAAATGAACATCCATCTTGAAATTTTGTGTCATCTCATTCCTTATATATAAATTAAACAACATGATTTCTCAAAACATAAACTAACTTTTAGAAGACAATTTTTGTATCAAATACAAAATTTCCAAGACGATGTCATTTTACTTGTTTGGAGACAAAATTGAGATGGAAATTTCCATCTCTATTTCCCTTCAATAAATAAAACCTCTTTTCTTACCACCAATAAAAAACAAAATTCTTAAATTTACCAAATTTCTATTGCCTAAATTAACGTATACTTAGAAAAACTACAAGTAATAAATTCTTATGAGATATATTTTACGAAATAAATATTTCTATCTTTCTTCTTAGGTTCTTTAACAAATTAAGGAAAAAGTAACCAAAACAAATAGCATAGCTCACTAATTTATAACTGTCTAGAGAGTTAATTACTATGCTAATCCCTTTTAATAAGATCGCTGAAGCATTAATTAGTTGTGCTCCTTTATATAAGGAAGGCATTGGGTTAAAAAGCGGAGTTAAAGTGATGAATTTAATTGTGAGCAGTGAACTAGGTTGTCAATATTCATGTAGTGACAAAATCTCAAACATCCTACCCTAATTAATTTTTAGAAAAATAGTTTAAATTCATCTTTCATTCCTTACAAACTAAATTTTCACAAGGTGAAATCTATTTTCTCCTTCTTATCAACATACGAATAATCCTTAGCTTCGAAATACTTTGAGGCAACAATATTCCATTCTTAAATTTTTCATTATTTTTTAATATATGAAAACATACATTAGAGATGGAACTAAAGATCGAAAAATTTGTCTTTAATTGAAAATAATCTAGTTTGAGGCAAATTAAAGATAAAAACCTTTGTCTCTAATTTATAGCTCATTTTTCTCCCAAAAAAAATCTTTAAAGACAAATTAAAGACAAAATTAGGAATAAAAATGTTTGAGATAGAAAATTTACATCCCAGAATCTGTCTTTAATATTAGTTAATTATTACAAAAATAATTTCCACTCTAAGATGGATTTTTTCACATATAATTCTATTTTTAAATTTCGATAAATAATATTTTCTTACTTTTAATTATCACAGCACAATAAAGATGGTTACTTTTGATAGGATTTAATTTGATTTTTTTTTTCTTTTTCCTTTTAAAAAAATCAAATTTTAAAGACAAAATTGAGATAGATTTGCCTTAGAATTAAGACAAAAATTTTCTATCTCTAATTTTTGTCTTTATTTCCCAATTTTCTTATAGTGTTATAAATTCCTTAAAACCTTTGGTTGCTCTTGTTTTCCTTTTGATTAGACTTTTTCATTCTTAAAACATTTGTGTTTCTATTCTTTGTTTGTTTATGGCTCATAATTAGTCTCATAAAGGATATATATATATATATATATGCCTCTTACCATTAGAAAACTTCATATTTTTACACATGTTAATTCAATAAGTCATCGTATCCTTATCTTACTTTCAATAACCTACTATTTCAAGTAACCAAGTTCTCTTACATGAATGTTCGAGCCATAAACTTAGTTCCATTATTTGATTCTAGTCCTGCAATGAATTTATAACATGCATGTTCTATCAATTTTTCATTTGGATAGGAGTTCAACACTAGTCTAATAGATATACCTATTTTTGCTACAAATGATTCAACTCAATTGCAAACCATTCTAGCTTCTAACTTCAATTCTTCACTTTAAAGGAATGACAATCCCTCTACTCATACTATATTACCTATTCAAGGCTCTGACTCTCAACTTCAATACCAATATGGCTTCAGTTATAATAAATACTCAATTAGTCTGGCTATTAAATTAATATCTCCATTAACACATCCCATGACAACTCAAGCTAAAGCTGAAATATTCAAATCAAAAGCCTTATTGGCCAACACAAAGCCTATTATTGTTTCAAAAGCTTTGTCAAGTCCTGAGTGGAAAAAGGCAATGAAAAAGAAGTTCACTACTTTGTAAAGAAACAAAACATGGTTAATAGTTACCTTGGTTTTAGGTAGAACTGTAATAGGTTACAGGTGAGTGTACAAGATTAAACAAAATCCTAATGGTAACATTCAAAAATATAAAGCTAAACTTGCAATAAAAGAGTTTCATCAACAAGAAGGTTTTGACTACTCACAGACATTTAGTCTAGTGATCAAACTAGCCACCATTTGAGTAGTTCTCTATGGCTTTAACTAATAATCAACCCTTACATCATAATGATGTAAACAATGCTTTATTAAATGGAAAGATAAGTGAATAAGTCTATATACAATAGCCAAATGGGTTTGAAGACAAATATAAAAGCTTAGTCTATAAAGTAAACAAAGCCCTTTATGGCTCTAAACAAAGCCCCAAAGAGCTTAGCTTAGAAGGCTTACTAAAACACTTAAAGAAGTTTGGTTTCAAGGGTAGCAAATGCGATAGCTCTTTATTCACAAAAGTAACACCTCTTCATGTCACCTGCATTTTGATTTATGTAGATTATATTATCATTATAGGGACATCTTCAAAAGCTATAAAAGAACTTATTAGACAAATGAACTCAGAATTTTCATTAAAAGACTTAGGAACTCTTCATTACTTTCTTGGAATTAAGGTTAAAAGGACGTCAATTAGAGTCTATTAACTCAATTAAAGTATATAAAAGATCTTCTCAACAAGGCAAAGATGTCAAATGCTAAAACTATTAAGACACCTATGGTTCTTGGCCTGAAACTATCAAAATATGGGAGTAAGGCATTTAAAAATCCTCAATTGTATAGATCTATTATTGGAGGACTTCAATATGTAACTATAACCAACTAGAAATAGGCTTTACTATTAAAAATGTTTGTCAATTTATCCAAACTCCTCTAAACTCTCACTAGATTGCAATTAAAAGGTTGCTAAGGTATCTTAATGTGGTACTATTGAACAAGGCCAACATTTTTAAAAGGCTAAGACTTGTGATCTCAAATTGAAAGTTTTTTGTGATGCAGATTAGGCCTATGATGTAGATGATAGGAAGAGAATTTTTGAATTTTGAGTGTTTCTTGGTCTAAATCTTATCTCTTACTCATCTAAAAAGCAATATACAATCTCAAGATCTTCAACAAATTATTGCAACCTTGCAAATGTGGTAGTTCAAATCTTTTATCTAAATTGAACTACAATTCTTGTTTAACTCTTTTGATTTTATATGATAAAAAGATTGTTATTCATGTGATGGTAAATCTACTCTTACATGCCAAGATAAAGCATATTAAACTAGATTTACATTTTGTTATAGAGAAATAAATAAAGAAAGAAATTCAAGTGGTGTGTAACATCTCATAGTATTAAATTAATTAAAATAATTCATTAAGGATTTATTGAAGAATTTTTTATTAAAAAATTATGGGTCAAAGGGTATGTATTTAATTATGGGTTATTTATTGGCTATTTTTATTATTTTATTGTTCAAGGAATTATTTAGATTTAATTTGGAAGATAGAAATTTAATGAATTTGGAAAATAAGATAGGTGAGCTATGATATTTTTTTAATTAAATTTTAGACAAGGATAGGAAAATAAATAAAAATTATAATGGTTTAATAAGAATAAAAAAATAAGAACCCTAATAGTTTATTTAGATTTACTAAAGCCCACTAAACCATTTTAAGTTAACTTGACTCATGACCCATGATCCAAAGCCACCCATTAACATAACCTAAGCCAAAATTTACTTCATCACCTTCCTTGTATTCAACACCCATGAGAGAGAAATAAGGGAGAGAGAAATAAGATCTAAAAGGTGAGAAAAAGATATGGTCTTAAACTTCAATTTAAATTGGTTCTAGCTGGAATTAGCTAAGGTTGAAGAAGCATAGAGATTTTGACTTCTTGGAGGCTAATTTAGATTATTAGAGGTGTTTGATAAAATTCTCAAGAGACTAGTTGGTGGCTAAAAGGTGAATTTAAGGTGCAATTGTGTTAAAATGCGTGTGTTTTATGGAAAAGTAGCTTAGAGAACTTGATTGATTAATTGGTAATTTGGGATTCACTAAAGTTGCTGAGTAGTTATACTCTTAGCATCATTGCTATGTTAGGAATGACTAATAGAAGTGAGTAGGTTGAGACCTTCCAAGAACTGAGAAGTGCTATGGGTGAGATGGCTAGTAGGCTATAAGATCAAGCTAAGGTTTTATTGGAAAACCACCTATCTTTTTCAGAAAATAAGAGAAAAGGTTAGGAAAGGTAAACAAGCTGAGAAAGAAGGTAAAAATAAGGGAGTTGCTGAAAAGTTCAAAAGAAGTTAGGTCATAAGTTAGTGGGAAGATTCCTTATAGTGAACCCTTCAATATTTATAGGAGTGTATAATCCAATAATGGCTACGCAGTGGACTAGGCAATTGGAAAAGATCTTTAAAGTGATTAGATGCTCATATCAAGAGAAAGTTTTACTAAAAGATAAGTTGGAGAAGGATGCAGAGGATTGGTAGAGAGGTGAAGAGAAGTTCTTCAAGGAGAAAAGGGTGACCATTACATATGTATTATTTTAGGCATTATGAAGAGTTGTCTAAGTTTTCTAGTTATTTGAATCACACTCATGTGAGTCATGGAAAGCAACTAATTTTTAAAGAGGCTTGAAGCCTGGTATTAAGGCTTAAATAGCAATTGTGTTATTAGCAAATAAGGCCAAGGTGATATAAGGCAAAATTAGGATTTGCTCTTGATAAGACCTCAATCCCATTAGGGAAATGAGAATGTAGTTTAGATCAAAGATGCAAGCAATAAGCAATGGAATAAGAAGCCAATGCCTATGGGTTACAAAAGGGAAGGGAAGGGGAAGGCAAGTGTGCTAGTTCCTTTTCCCAAAAATTGTGAGAAGTGTGGTAAGCCTTATGGAAATAGACCATATTTAACGAGTCAAATCATTTACCTCAGATGCAACAAGGTAGGTCATTTTACTAAGGATTTTCAAGATCAAAAGGAAACAATCTCAAACTCTAAACTACAGAACCAAGGGGATTTTTGCTTTAAGTCTACAAGAGACCAATTAGGCAACAAACTTGGTATGTTAAAATTCAAAATCATTTGTAAATGCAATGTTTGACTCTAGGGCAATCCATTCTTTTATTACTTATGATTGTGTAAAGCATCTCAGTTTGGAAATTATAAATTTACCTTTTGATCTATTAGTTGCTACTCCTACAAGAGATAAAGTCATTACCTCCAAAGTCTAACTGAATTGTATTGTTGAGTTTGATAATCGATCCACCACTCTTGACTTAGTATATATTCCTTTTTTTAATATTGATGTCATTGTTGGTATAGATTAATTATCTACTAATAATGTTATCCTAGATTGTTCTCATAAGTCCATATCTTTACCTACTTATGTAGATGGTATAGCTTTTATTATTTTACCCTATCTGTCTACCACTTAAGCTGAAAGATATCTTAAGAAAGGGTCTTAAAGGTTTAATTTTCTTTTCTTTACAAGTTAAAGTTGAAAAGGGCATTGAAGGTATATCTATTGTAAGAGATTATCTAAAGGTATTTCCTAAGGAAGTTTTTGGTCTTCCTCTTAATAGAGAACTAGATTTTTTCATATACCTAGTGCTTGGTAATGAACCCATATCTAAAGCCCTGTATAGGATGGCACCTACTAAGTTACCTAAGTTGAAAAAGCAACTAAAAGAATTGTTAGAAAAAGAATTCATTAGACCTAATGTATCCCTTTGGGGTGTGCCAATATTATTCATCAAGAAGAAGGACAAAAGTCTTAAGTAGTACATTGATTATAGGTAGTTAAATCAAGTTATCATTAAGAATAAATACTTGCTGCCAAGGATAGATGATGTATTAGACCAAATAATTAGAGCTACTATGTTTTCTAAGATGAACTTAAGATCAAGGTATCACCAGTTGAAAGTCAAGGCTGAAGACATCCCTAAAATGGGTTTTAGGACTAGGTATGGGCATTATATGTTTTTAGTTATACCTTTGGGTTTGAATAATGCTCCAATGATTTTCATATATTATATAAATAAGATTTTCAAACCTTACCTAGATCAAGTTATGGTAGTCTTTATAAACGGTATCCTTGTCCATTCTAAAAGCCTTGAGGAAAATGAGAGACATCTTAAAATAATGCTCTAGGTTTTGAAAGAAAAGTAAATCTTTGCCAAAATTAGGTTTTGAAAGAGTTTTGACTTAAAGCGGTTTGGTTCTTAAGACATGCCATGGCATATCAGTAAATCTTAGCAAGATATAAACAATAATGAATTAGGAAAGGCCTAAGTTAGTTGCTAAGATTAAGAGTTTTTTACGATTGGTTAAGGTTCATTAAAGGGTTTTCCCAGTTAGTAACACCTTTAACTAGTCTAAATAAGAAAGATAGACCTTATGTGTGAAATAGTAGGTATGATAAGTGTTTTTAAGAGCTAAATGTTAGGTTAAATTCTACCTTAGTATTGATAAGCCCTGACTCAAAAGAAGCCTTTATAGTTTATAACGACACATTCAAGAAGGGTTTAGGGTGTGTGTTGATACAATAAGGTAAGTTAGTAGCCTATGTCTCTAGATAACTTAGACAATATGAGGAAAACTATCATATCCATAACCTAAAGTTAGCTACTATAGTGTTTACTCTAAAAATTTGGAGACATTATCTATTTAGAGTGACATTTAAAGTTTTTAGTAATCACAAGAGTTTTAAGTATTTATTTGATTAGAAAAAGTTAAATATGAGATAAAGGAGGTGGGTAAAATTGTTTTAAGGATTATGATCTTGAGTATCATCTATGGAAGGCAAATGTTATAGTAAATACTTTGAGTAAAAAGTCCATTCATATGGCAATGATAACGCTTAGGGTACCACAATTGATTGAGGACTTAAAAGACTTGAACCTATCTATCTCTATTAATCCAAGAATTCTTTAAGTAAATTTATGATTCAAAGTGATTTTAAAGATTATATTAGAAGTGCAAAAGCTCAAAATGAATTTCTAATAAAGGTTAGAGAGCAAACTCCTCAAGGTAAATTTAAGGAGTTTAACATTGTTGAGGATGGTGTGATTTTCTATTAGGGTAGGCTGTGTCAATACCTTAAATTCAATCACTTCCTCCCCTACCTTTAAGCTTAATGTTCTATTTCTCACATTAATATTAGCACTAGCTATCGCTAAGAATGGCTGACCCATAATCAATAGTATTACTATATTTTATTTCATATCAAGAACTATAAAATCTACTAGAAAATAAAATTTCTTAACCTTTACCAAGGCATTTTCAATCCTCCCATTGGCATCTTAGTTGATCTATCTACCAGCTACACTATCACATTTGTAAGCTTCAAGTTTCCCAAGCCAAGTCTCATACAAACAAATAAAGGAATTAGATTAACACTAGCACTTAAATTAAATAGTGCATGATTAGAAGATACATTACCAATAACATAAGGAATTAAAAAAAAACTCCCTAGATCAGCCAATTTTGGTGGTAGCTTATTTTGTAATATTGCACTCCACTTTTCAATAAGTGAAATAGTGGCATGATCCTTCAGCTTCTTGTTTGAAAGAATCTCTTTCAAAATTTCACATATGTTGGCATTTATACCAAAACATCTACAAAAAGGTTGTTTATATGAAGCTACTTGAAAATTTTATAAACTTGTCAAATTATTTATCCAGCTTCTGCTACTTTAGCCTTTAAAGAAATGGAACAAGAGGCACATATGCCTTGACCTATCCCGATGTTGGTTCCTTATCATTTCTAATGAACTTTAAGTGATTGCTCTAGCCCATTATAAAATATTTACACTAACATCTAATCTTGAATACTGTGATATGGACATTGCCTTTGCAAATCCTTAAACCTCTCCCAATCATCATATAAAAATTCCCCATCACATTGAACTCTGTATATTATTCCTCAATCTTGTAATTTTGCCTAATGGAAAATACTTAGCTAAAAATTCCTATGAAAGCTCATTATATGTTGAGAAGGATTAAGTAAGCATGGAGTCTAGCCATCATGCTACTTTGTCATTAACTGAGAATGGAAACAATCTAAATTAGATTACATTTGTGGAGACCTCATTCATCTTTATGATGTCACATATTCTCAAAAATCAAGCCAAGTGCACAATGGGATCCTCAAGAAATCTTTCTCCAAATTCATTCTATTGCACCATTTGAATCATCTTAGATTTAATTTTAACATTGTTAGCCACAAATACTAAGCTGATTATACTATTATTTAATCCATGTACACATGGCATGGCAAAGTCTCACATAGGTTGATGGGATGATTAGGAGCAACTCTTACTTCTTAAGGTGTATTGACTGTTGGATTCTTTTGCTAATTGATTGGTTAAGGCTCTTACAAGGCATGTATTTACGTTCTTTTAGCATCAAGAAAACATTACATGTCATGCCCAAAAACTAGAGACATAATCGGCATAAAATATGAGATAATCTTACATCCATATGCCTCACTAAATGTACAAATTCTTACTCTTACCTAAGGTTTCCTTCACACAAACAACACTATGGAATAACTTTGGTCTTAAGCTATTCATACAAAACGTGGCATAGTGTCCTCTATAAATAAAACATCCTAGATTTCCTACATTAATTAATAGTCAAATCTCATAAAGAGAGCTTTGTTCCCAATTCTCAATTAATAATAAAGTATAAGTAATAGGGCAAGGATCCTGCCTATAGTCTGTAGAGCAAACTCAAAGTACAACCATACCTACTATAATATTCAATCCTCCAAAAACGTGAGAAAACTCAAAAAACATAACATTAGGCTTCTCCGTAAATGTACGAAACTCACCAAATACAAAAGAAAGTCTACCAAAGAGAAGGATTTGAGGTCAAATAAAATTAGAATAACATTTTAGACCTCAAATAATAATGATCTAAGACCAGAGGTATCCTGAAACCAGAGTCAAAATAACCAAATGGAATTTAATGAGAATGCGACGAAACATAATGGCATTTTCATCATTTTAGGCACCTTTTGGAAAACTCACAGAAGGTCTTTTTAAATAGAAAATTTGAGCTCTCTAGGGTTCTTAGATGCCCTAAAAACTATGGGAAGCCCCAGGACAATTAAAACCCCTATGGTGGACATTTTCTAATAATGGTTGACCTAAACTTTGACCGATTCAATTCCCAATTAGGAGCTTTAAACATCTATGCTCCAACTATCCTTCAGTCTGGACTGTGGATAAGAAGGTCACTCAGCTCTATCACTCAGTACACACTAGGCATAGTGCCATGTTCAAGTAAGGTAATAATATATATACTCACATTCAAATGCAACTGTGTTACTAGCCATCCAGTGCATGCTAATGATCAATTTATAACAGGAAAAAACATGTGTCACAATACAATAGTAAAGAACAAAAATCAATTCACACAGTGACACTTAATATACATGGGAAGTGCTCATGTGGCATTCAACAGGAACAAATACAAACAAACCATAAGGCAAAGTATCAATACACAAACCCAGTTTCTCATACAATACACATGGGACAATACCTAGATTAATCACAACAATCAAAGGAAACCATCAATTCTATCATATCTCTGATTAAACTGGGAGTTCTACTAATCTCATGCTCTCACAGCTCTTTTCAAACTAAAAGGCACCACTAGCCTCCTATTCTATGAGAGCAACTACTTTACCTTGGTGAAAGTCTAAGCAGAAGGCACTGCATGTCAGAAATCAACCCCAACTATATGTCCAGCTTCCCACGTTTATAACATGTCACCTAGGATGGTTGTTCCCCCTCGGAACTTCACTATCCCACTATACCTTACCTTTCTTCCCAACACTAGCAGAGACATTCACATCATCTTTTCATCTTAGCCTCTTTTTATTTTAAGGGTTTCTTTCTATCTAATCCTTTACCTGCATTATATCTCGCTAGTTACTTTCAATTAATCAATCAATATCCCAATAAGGGCACTACATACTCTAATTGGGGGTTTCAATCTTTTCTCTTTTAGGGTGCAGGTAACTTATCAAGAATTAATTACTGTGATTCTAAAGGCATTTTTGTTATCATCATCTATCTTTTCTAGGGCATTTCGCAGCTGCAGTACCACATCCTGCTGCTATAACACACCATCTCGATTATCCCATCAAAGCCTATCATTACCTTAGGCAATTCACAATAATATGGGACTTTCAATATTTGCCCTAGCAGATTTGCCCCATTCAATACCCACCACATTAGCCAAAGGAACCACAATCACAACACAAGGTCATAGTACACATTATAAAGTCATAATTCCTAACAAACATACATTACGTGCACAAACAAGTCCAGATGCACCCAATTACCCCAAACGTAGAGCTAAGTTGCCTGAACCTTTGCTCTGATACCAATAAATGTAATACCATATCTTTCTAGCCTTCCTCATGCAATTCACATGCTCCATAATATGCATTACTTGGGAGTTGTAAGAAAATGGGATATAAACAATGGATTAAATTTATGTTGCGCTACATATGAAAATTCCATTCGATGTCACGTAGGTCGTATGAGCACACACTATACTTTCCCATATTTAATTACATCAATACAACTCCTTTGGAGCACAAAATCATGCCCACAAATCATGAAAACTGAAATAAAACTCAAAATAAGCAAGTCTAGCTTCGACTAGAAATGGCCTCTTTTCTAGTCAATCTTTGAGAATTCATAACTAATTCTAGAAAACTCAAAATCATGAAATCTTGATCATTCTTGAAAGATATGGATGTCTTCTTCATACTAAAAATACTCCTAGATCATAAAATTCATCACAAAGGAAGTTTAACATCCTAAATTGTCTAAAGATCTGACTGAATTCTGGAGCTATCACAGAATTCTGCAAAAAACTTTGAAAATGTCCAATTAATTTCAAAAAAATCCAATCCATGAAAATGATACATATCTAGAAATCTGTAGATGTTAGCTAGAGGGAAAAAAATATTTCCAGACTAGCTCAGGTAGTCTAAATCTCATAATTCAATAAAATAGTAACTTAGGTCGGGCAAGGGTCTTGATACTGGACAGAATGTTCAAAAATTTATATCTCCCTCTCTAGACCTCCAAATGAGGTTCTTTTATACAAGTCACTAGGAATGTTTAGTTTCTCTGTATAAAATTTTGTGGCAATTGGACATCATTTTCCCCATGAGTGATAGAATTTAATTTCAGACCATTGTTACAGTATCAAGGACCAAAATAAGAAAAATTCTCAACTTCAACAATTCTCCAAATATTCCATAGACTTCCAAAAATTACCAACTTTAAATTCCTAAAAAGCTCTCAATAAGCTCTAGATGCATGCCAAATTTCAAACCAAGAAGAGCTCATTTGGACAAAAAGTGGTGTAGCCTCCTAAAATGGTAAATTTTTGCTCCATATGGGTAACTAATTTATCCGCTTTCTTAATTATTTAGCACCTCTTGGGCAAGTTTTAAAGCACAAATATGACTTATAGAGACTGCCCAAATGGTCCCAAATCCCATGCATCTTATTTTGGTCCCTCAACATCCATTTATACACTAAACACACATGTCATTCAAGAGTCCATCTACATAACTTCATTGAATTAACATCACATATATTATACATATAGTCTATGCATCATGTTACACATGCTCAAGGTTTTACACAACCAAAAATAATATGTACAATGCTTCTTGACACTCCATTACAATTTACATTACAAATTACACAAAATGTAGCCATTTAGTGTTCTTGGCTTGCATTCCCTTGGCCTTGGGCACCACCTAGACATTTTAAGCATGAGAGGGAAAGGGGGTGAGATTCTAAGAATCTCAATGGCTCATACACCCATTCACTCCACATTCAAGGCATACACACATCAAATACATGAATATACAAGCATAAAGTGTGCAATAAATCTCACTTCATGCCACATCAACATGTCAAGACCACTCTCATGCTCTAGGGACTTTTGATTTAGTCTTACCCCATTTCTAGGACTTTTGGATTTGCCTCACTCTTGGTCTAGGGACTTTTAACTTAGCCTCACCCATTCAAAGGACTTTTGGCCTTGTCTCACCCATGCCATGAGACTTTTGGCATCTTCTCACCTTCATCAAAGGACTTTTGGCATCACCTCACCTTTATAAGCTCTTTCCACATCCATGGTCATTCAAGAAGACACATTGGTACCAATTCAATTTGAAGACATCAAGTGGCATGTTCTCAAATTACAAGAGCATATACATATGCACACAAGAATGCAAGAGAATGAGGTGGAGAGCTACTTTTTAATTTATGTAAGCTTACTTTGCCACTTCCTTTCCCTTCTTGGTCTCACAAGAGCACTTAGGTGGAGTAGGGTTCTCTTGACCTAGACATCACAAATATCACACAATTACACACTTGAAGCAACCCAAGATACTAGGTTCACTCTTCAACACACACTTGGTTCCATAAATAGTCTATTGAAGTAACTCATATCATCCAAGTTCTAGGCTCCATTCTCTTATTATTTCTAGACTTCTTGGACTCATTTAAAGTCCTTGGAGCCATCACATATTCAATTGCACCATTGGAAATTCAAGTTGCTTCATAAGGCACCATTATGGACACCATTGTCCCATCTCCTAACCTATGGCTCCTAAATTTTTTCCAATGGTTTCTCCCATCTTCTAACATCATATAAAGTCCTAAACCAAGGCTAGAACAAATTAAAACATCCCCTAGCCTAATGAACCTAGCTTAGCTGAAATATGCACTATAATGGAGGTTCATGGACTTTGTGATTTTTTCTTGATGGGAGAGCCACTTGGGAGGCTTTCTGAAGGTCTTAGAATCTCAAGAAAACATTCAAATAGCCAAGGAAACATTTACATAAAATTAGATTTTGCAAAACCCTAGAAAACACTACACTTTTCTAACTTGTTTTCTATTGGTTTTTCTTGGAATTTCTTGCCATATTCCATCTCCCCATGGCCTAAAACCCTTGTTCCTTCCTTGTATTTAGACAGAACATCCTCCCCTCCTTTGGTTCTGTTCTTGGCTGAAATACACACAAAGGGAGGGGGAAGAGAAGATGCAACAAAAAACAAAGATTACCTAGGATTCAAGTGAGCTTTCAAGTGTCTTTCTCCTTGATTCTCTTCTCCTTGGCAAATTCAAAATTCTCCCCTTGGTTCTAGACCTAAAACAGAACCAAAAAGTTCAACTAAGCCATAGAAAGAGAGGAGCAAAGGAGAGGAACAAGATTGGAGGAAGATAGAGCATGAAAATCTACAAGTTTCCTTACCTTTTCCTTAATTTTTCTCCTCCTTTTCTTCCCCTTTTGATGCACCTAAGGAGCTGCTATTTTTTCTGTTAATTGGGCAGAAGAATTCATGCTCAATAAAAGGGAGAAGATGGAAGAAAAGTGTGGAAGTGTTTAGGACATTCTAGAAGCTCTTATTTCCAATTTTACCCTTCCATAATGGCAATTTCGTTTCAGCTTCGTTTTAGCTCCCTTTTGAGAACTGTCTTTTCCATCATAAAATTTAGGTTCCCAATTTAATAAAATATCTTTGGAATCACTCAATTTGTAACTAAAACCTTACCGAACGAATTGGTCAAAGTTCAGGTCAACTAACGTTAAAAAACATACACCAGATGGGCTTTTACCGGTCCTGGGGCTTCCTATAGTTTTTTAGGCTTCTGGGAACCTTAGACAACTCAAAAATTTCATTTAAAAAGCCCTCCTATGTGTTTTTTCAAAAGTTGCACTTATTTACGAAAATGCCATTACGTTTCGTTAGTTTCCGTCACAAATTATTTCTTTATCCTAACTCTACTTTTCTTTCCGTCTGAACCTAGAATTATCATTTTTAGGAGTCTAGGACTCAACCCAAATTTTTTGGGACATTATGTAGGTCATTTCAGAGGACTTACTTTTATACGGCTCATTTCGTCGTTTTACGAAAATTACATTTGTTACATGTATCATCAAGTGGGAGAGTGACTTTGTGAAATCTAGGTTGTTAGACCATTGAGACATGTTTGTAGACTATTTTCATGCTTTCCTACATGCTTAAGTGGCCCTAGAAAAGTTAGAAGCAAAAATGGACCATTTAGGACCCTTGTAGAAGCTAAAATGTGGCATTTTGCAACCCTATGTTAAGATCTAACCAAATGAATGAATTTTCTCATAAAATTTAGCATGAATATAGATCTTGTCTAGATTTTTTGGAAAGCCAAAGTGCATATTATTTGGAGCTCTAGAGAATATTTGGTGAATTCCCAAAGTTAGCAAAATTCCATAGATTTGGTTTTGTCACTATGCAATTGGTTAAAAACTTTATCACTACCATTCATGGGGAACGTAGTGTCCAATGGCTACAAGTATAAACTATACATTGCCAAAGACTTGTAGCAACTAGAAGCACCTCATTTGGAGGTCTGAGCAAAGAGTTATGAATTTTTGAAATTCTATGTCAGTACCAGTAGTGCTAGTTGAGTTCATGTACTATTCTATCAGTTTTCAATAGGTAAATGTGTCTGGCTTTATCTAGAAGTATTTTTCCCTTAAATTTAACATATGTAGCTTTCCAAATTGGAATAGGTCTCTTGAATTTGATTTTTTTGGAATTAGTTATGCATTTTTGAAATTTATATCAGTAAGTTATATCAGAAACGCTAAGTAATCTAACCTATGTCACTTTTTTGTTATCAAACATAGTTCAAATGATACTTTCATGACTTGAAATTATTTTTAATATAAATTTAACATCTAGATCTTTTCAAAAAGTTATGATTTTCTTGATTTTTATTTTTTTAAATTTAGTTATAATTTTTCAAAGTTGCACTAAAAATCTGTCAAATTGGACCCAAGACTGACTTGCATTATTTTCTATATATATGCTATAAGCTCTAGTTTTTGGCAACATTTTGGAATAATTTTGAGTTGTATGAATGTATTTTAATTGGAGAATGACATGAGTAAGTTCATATGGCCCACAAAAAGTGAAATGAAAGTTTTAAGTATAGCGTAATGCAAAATAATGTAATATTTTAATTGAAGTTTTCTGCCAATCTTGCTATGCCAAGGAAAAGTGACTAGGAATGAGATGGAGAAAGGCTAGATAAATATGGTATTACACCTACAAAGACAATAGTTCAATAATACTAAGCAAGCCTACTGCTAGCTCTTCATTGATAACTCTCTCAAACTACACTGGAGGAGCATTGTATACAAGTTTCCTATATGCAAAAATAGATAATGAAATAAGTCATGATACTTAGTAAGTAGAAAATAAAATATAATAACTAAAGGAACAAGCAGGCACAGATTTGACAAAATAATAATTTAAACATGGAAAGACATATAAAATTTCTCATGCAAATTTAAATTTGTAAATATCTTATATAGAAAGATGTATAAGAATATTAATATAAATAAAATTTAAAGAGTTTGAGTTAATAGAATTTAGTTCATTGCCTTATTATTGAATTAAAATGCAAGGAAATAGTGAGTTCATACTATTCTATTCAACAGGTATAATTTATAGGGGATAATTATGAAAAATAAATAAACTAAATAAAAGAAGAAAATTTGCATTCAAACATTTTAATTGTTGAATAGAAAACAATGGTTATACCAAAAAAAATTTAACAAAACACATCATTAAGAGGGTTCGTGCAAACTTTAAGACCTAAGATATATATACTAACATGAGTTCACAACTCACAAAGGTAGATAATTACATATTCAATCTCAGAGCACTGTAGGCGGGAATTACAGGTAGGGCTATTAACACTGTCCCTGCTTACCACCATCCCTACAATTCCCAAACATTCAAAGCACATCCAACTCAGTACCTTTCAAGTACTCAATCACCAAAGCCACGTGGTAGTATCTAAAGTGCACCGAGAGCTAACAATATTGTTGTTAGCAACTAATGTTCTGCAAAATCCCACCTTATATATACACATATATATATATATAATAAACAAAGTCCATAAACTAAAATCTCCCAGATAAAAGCTGTAATAAAATTTTACAATTGAAAATATAACATTTCATAGCCCTAGATCATTTGAGCAAGTTTTACATCAATATACCAAGATAAACTTTTCAGTGTTTCTATTTTTTTTTTTTCAAAATAACACTTAGGATAGCATACAATTTCATATTCAAACTCAATAACACAATCATATTTTAACATACATAATCTAAAAGATTTAATATCTAAAATATTCATATACATGAAAATACTTTCTAAGAAGCCCATCCTAAGGTCGTGCAGAAACAAACAAGAATCAAAGAAGTGAAAACTAAAATGGAAGAGGGTTAAAAATGTATTATATTTTATAATCTACTCATAATGCTTGCAAAAGGTTTCGAATCCATCTGTTATTGAACTATCGACAATTTCCTCCAACAAGAAGTCTAAGGACATTCCTAAACACAATTTCAATAATACTTATAAATTCAAGGAATAAAGTATAAGCTTCCTCTCACTCTCTAAGTTATCATGTTACTTATCCTAGATTAATTTCTAACTACCAACAAGCCCTATACATTGCCTAGTTTAATTTACATGCTACCATTACTAACTTAAGTTGGCAATTAACTTCATTCATAAATTTAGGAGTTTTAAAATTTACCTTATGGTGTCAAGAATAAGGAATTGAGCCACTAGGCATCTCCTCCTCATTTATCACTCCATCTAATTTTACTTTCTTATAAATTCTCTAATCCTAATGTTAGATATTGTTTAGCATCTAACTTATTTTAATTATTTTGCCATCCAAGTTAATTATTAGTTTAAGCACAATCCTTCTTAATTCCATATTCAATTTAATTTACCTTAATTAAAAAAATTTTTTTAAGAGATACATTAATCTTACAATAGCATAACAAATTAATAATTTAGGGAATTTGTTAATCTCTCTTAGTTATAAATGGAAGCCTAGTCATTAAAAGAATAACTTACCCAGTAGCATAAAATTCCTATGGCCAATTCTCAAGCCTCAGTCAATCACCCTATTTTCACACTACCAAAAGAAAATTTCAACTCTAATAATTGGCCTAGTATAATATTTTATTTACTTTGGCTAATCTATTGCCTACCTTTAAACTTTTGCTATTAGTGTTAGCCTTTGTAAACTTATATTCATACTAATTTAATTTTAAACCTTAACTTACAGTAATTATTATAATTAGAATGATGACAAAATCATTTGATTTAAAATTGGAAATTTACAAATGAGGAGAGCAACTTACCAAGAAGCTATACTACAACCATAAATTTCATCTAACTACAATAGTCAAGAAAATTCCAAAGTAACCCATGGTCAAACACCTAAAGGTTAAAGAATCAATTGGAAGATACCAATAGGAGGGGAGGTTTTAGTCATTATCTCAAAATTGGAAATGCTATAATAAGGAAGCAAATAGTAAAGATTTTGGGAAGTCATGCCACAGGATTTCAAGTCTGAATAGAAGATTAACAAGGGATTAAGCACTAAGGTTTAGAAACATGATGGAGGCTCACACTTAAGTTGATAAGCATGGAAATTTTTCTCAAATAAAATAAACATCTTACCTAGCATGAGTTTGAATGAAAGATAGACTTCCACTAGTACAAGATTGAAGCCGCCCCATAGGTAAGCAAAAGATGCTTGGCCACTCTTTAATGGCTAAACAAGGAAAACATAAGAAGAAAGGAAGAGAAAATAGAATCTTCAGCCATTGCAATAACAAGGTAATGGCAAAGCTTCAATCTCTCACTCTCTTATAGATTAGATGAAGCAAAAGAAGGATCAAATATACTCTACACTTGAAAGAGCATAACAAAAACTAGAAAGAGAAGAGGAGGTGGTTTTGATCTCTCTCTCCCCCTCCTTTAACTTACAGTTGGCATAAAAAGTAACACTCATGTAGAAAGAAATGAATATACAGGAGAGAATTCTCATGGGTTCTAAAGCATATGAAAGACAAAGTAAAAAGCTTAAAATGGTAGGATAAATTATAATTAACCACTAGGGGAGAAACATATGCTTAGGGGTTAAAAATATCTTAAAGACATTAAGCAATTTCAAAAAAGCAAGACTAGGAGAAATAAATGAAATTTTGCAACTTCGTCTATAGAGATAGCTATAGCCAATGTGCCAAAAAAGGAGGAGGAAATATAAAATTATTTGGCAAGAGTAACATTCTCAGAGTTGAAATACAATTCATGAGGGAGGGAGTGGCCTAAGGTCTCAACCACTAAAACAATTTCACAACTTAATCCTAATTTCTTCTTAATTAAATTTTTTTAGGCTATCTTCAATTTATGTAAATTAATTAATTAGTTATTATTTTGCTTTCATTTTTTAAACTAAATTGTCAATTTTAATAAATTTCCTTATTATTTTAAATTCCCAACTTATTAGGTTGTTACACTATAGCTCAAGATTAGCTTCTAAAATAGCAACATCAGATGCGCAACTTATAATTATTAATTACCATAAAGAAGGAAATAGAAAATTAACCAAAGATAAAATATAATAAAAAAAAAGTAACTAATAAAAAGAAAATTTTCAAGATTAATAGGAAAAATTTTTCAATTGATATTGAAAAGTCATCCCGAACAACTATGCCAAAAAGCTTGTTAGGCTAATTTGGCAAGTGTGCGGATTGCACAGCAATAAAGTAGTGAGTACGTTACTATTCCCTCAAGGAAGGAAATCAACTACTAGTTACTAAAATTTTAATCTTATTATCTAAATTATCAAATGAAATGAAAATCAACAAACTAAAACTAATAATAGTAAAATTCAATACATAAGAACTTACTTATGAATATAAAGCTTTGGATTATAGAATCCCCTGCTCACTTCCTAAGCATCAATTAGAACGAACTCTTGCAACAAAAATTAATTGAATTAATGGCAATCCCACTAATATGAATAAAGTTCTCTCTTAAGATAAATCACCATGTTTATACCAAGGTTATATCTATTATGTGACCATAAGCTTAGTAAAAGTCCATTACATTTAAGGAATTACTACAACTTAAAACCCACATACCACTTAAATTCAATTTACATTTCTATATAATAATCATCTAAGTTTACTACTTTAATGATCTATATTGCATTTGATCTTTCAATCCTCTCACAATACAATAAATAAATGGTGGCTAACCATTCATGAATAATAAAAAGCAAAGCAATAGATTAATCTAATTAAAAGTGTTACGAAAACATCCAATCTTTACTTAATTAGTAAATAAGTTCATTTACATTCCAAATATAAGAAGATAGCTACTGATCCCAATCAACAGTGAAAAACAATAAAAATTTAAAAAATCCATAATCAAAATGCCAAAGAAAAGAATAAAAAAGGAATAAATGGTCAAAATCAACAATCCATTGGTAGAAGCTTCAAATTTTCTCCTATTGTGATATCAAAACACAAAATGGAGGCTAGCAACATTCTAAGGGGAAGCTTTGAAGATCTATTGGAGGTAAAAACTCTTTCTAGCTCCTTCCAAAAGAATTGTAACAAGTCACCAAAAACCATTCATTTTAGTCAAGCATAAGCAACCCATGTTGTTATCACCAATTTACATAACTTGCCTATATTCACTTATTTTAAGTGCATTGAGTCAAGACTTTCTCACATAGCCATGTATATAGACATGGCCAATAAGTGTTAGCCTCTAGTTTACTCAGAACCCCCTCTTTTACATGCCTATGTCTACCAACATGACTTACCTATGTTGCATACTAAAATTGCCTGATTTCTTAATAAATCTCTCATGTTTTTCCAGTCTCATCAATCCTTGATTAAATCACACACAATGCACATAAAAACCATATAACATGGATTTAATTACTGAATTTATCTTAGAAAAGTGCGTATACATGACACTCATCTCTATGTGTTCTACAAAGTGATAATATGAAGGAAGTAGTTTTAGCTAAAACCTATAAGAGTTAGTATACCATTCATCCAAGTATAACCAAAATGTATCAAGATCTTAATAAAACTTTTTGGTGGTCTAGTATGAAGCTAGATGTAGCCAAGTATATGTCTAAGTGATTAACTTGCCAAAAGGTTAAAATAGAATAAGAGAAATCAACTGAATTATTGCAACCCTTAAAGATACCCAAGTGGAAAGGCGATAGTATTTTTATAGCCTTTCTATGGGGTTTACCTAGAACATCTTCGAATTTTGATACGATTTGGGTAGTTATAGATAGACTGACTAAGTCTACCCACTTTTTACTAATCAAGTCTACTTATCTATTAGACAAGCTAGCTTAGGTTTACATCAAAGAGATTGTGAGGCAAGGCTTCATAGGGTACCCAATAGCATAGCATCTAATAAAGACCCTAGATTTACTTTTAAATTTTGGAAATCACTTCAGGGAGTTTGGGAATCAAACTAAGTTTTAGTACAGCTTATCACCCTCAGTCAAATGGATAAACTGAGTAGACTATTCAAACTTTAGAAGATATACTGAGAGCTTGTGTGTTAGACTTGAAAGGGAATTGGGATGGGTATTTGCCATTAGTTGAGTTTGCTTATAATAATAGTTACCATTCTAGTATCCAAATAGTACCATTTGAAGCTTCTTATGGTAAAAAGTATGGGTTCTCACTCTATTGGGTTAAGTTAAGGGAGAGGAGTTTATTAGGCCCAAATATTATTGATCAAGCACTAAATAGATTGAACTTATCAAGAAGAGATTATTTACCACCCAAGGTAAAAGAGTTATACAAATAAAAGAAGAAGAACCCTAATGTTTGAGGTTGATAACTATATTTTTCTTAGAGTCTCTCCAGTTACGCACATAAGCCAATCTTTGGAATTAAGAAAGCCTAGTCCTCGATACATAAGTCTATTCTAGATTCTTGATTGAGTTAAGCTAGTTTCTTATCGTATTGCTTTAACACCCAATCTTTCTCAAATTCATTATGTTTTCCAAGTGTCACAACTTAAGAAATACTAAACTAACCTTTCACATGCCATTGAGTATGAATTAATGCATTTGTAAGATATGTTTTATGTGATCAAATTAGAAAGAATTGTTGACTATCGGGTCAAGCAACTTAGAAGCAAAAGTATACCGCTAGTTAAGGTGGTTTAAAAAGGGCTATCCCTAGAAGAGTTAACTTGGAAGATAAAAGAAGAAAATAAGAAGCCAAATCTAGCATTGTTTACATAGGGTAATTCAATTTTGAGGATAAAATTTTAAAAAGGTAAGGAGGATGTTGTAACACCATGATTCTATGACTCATCTCATTTCATATGTAGGTTTATTTCCATGAAGCACATGAATTTTTCAAGAAAAAGTTATAGAAAAATACAATTAAATTGCATTACATCACGGGTAAATTTTTCATTTGGTGTTCGGTGGGCCATATGGACTAATTGATTTCATTATCACATTTAAATACACAAATATAACTCATAACAAACTCAAGAAGTGGTCTAGAACTCGTGTAAATGGATGGTGTACTCAAAAACATAGTGTGCAGCCTCGGGTATGATTTCTAAATTATGTGCCTAAATTTTGAAAAATCATAACTAATTCTAAATAAATTGAAATAAAGCACACTATACCATTCTGGAAAGTTACAGATGTTTATTTTATGATAAAAATAAATCCAGACTACAAAAAAGGCTGCTAGCTATCAAAAATTGATGGAACAATACCAGAGGTCAACTATCATTATTGGTACTATCCTCCAATTTAAAAAATTCATACCTCCCTACTCAGATGTTCAATTGGGGTGATCTCAGTGGCCATGGAAAGCTTATTATGTCTAGTTTATGTCTCTAAAATTTTATAACCACTGAATATCATTTGACACATGAATGACACAGCCTAAGTTTCTGACCATATGAATAGTGTCTACATCAGTTCAGCAGAAAAATTGCCAATTCTGAAAATTCATAATTAATTCCACAGAGCTCCAAATAATCTAGTCTTTAGCTTCCCAAAAAACTCTAAATAAGATCTATGTGTGTGCCAAATTTCATGGGCAAATTCATTTGGTCAAATCTTGACATTAGGTTGTAAAATGGTTATTTTTATGTCTCATAAGGGTCTCAAATGGTCCATTTTAGCTTTTAAGGTAACTGTAGCCACTTGAGCATGTGGAAATGTACCAAATTGACATTCTAAACTTGTCTCAAAGGTGCACAAACCCAGATTTCTTAATCTCACTCATCCACCCCAAGACATATGTAACACCATGTAATTCTAGCTCATTTCATGCTATATATATGCTTTACATTCATAAATTCCATGAAAGAGCAAGAAAAGGACTTAAAATAATGCATTTCTTTGCATTATATCATGTATCAAAATTCCATTCAACTTCACGTGGACTATATGAGCTCATACATTATATTCTCATATTTAATCACATGAATACAACTCATTTACACCATCAAAAGTGGCTTACATCTCAAGAAACTCGAAGGGAAGCTCAAAATATACATACATATTTTTAGCCAAAATTTTTCACTTTCCTGTCACAACTTTGGAAAATCATAATTAATGCTAAAAATAGTAAAATCATGCATTCTTGGTCATTCTGGGAAGCTACACATGTCTACTTTATGCTAAAAATATGTCCAAACTATAACATTCAACACAAAAGACGTTTGACATTCAAAATTGTCCAGAGGTTAGGTTGTTCACTGGTACTGTCACAGAATTCTATAGCAAACTTCAAAAATATTCAATTAATTCCACAAAAATCCAATCCATGCAAATGATACCAATCTAGAAAGTTGTGAATGTTTTATCTAGAGGAAAAAAATAACTCCAGACTAGCTTAGGCATGTCCAGACCTCGAAATCCAATCAAACAGTAACTGAGGTCGGGTGAAGTTCCTGATATTGGACAGATTGTTTGAAAATTCATATCTCCCTTTCTAGACATGCAAATGAAGTGCTTCTAGTTGGCATAAGTAATTGGGAATGTCTAGTTTCTGTTTATAAATTTTATAGCAATTGGATATCATTTGGGCCCTATGTGACAGATTTCATTTTTGGACCAGTATGAACAATGACATGACCAAAACTAAAAAATTTTTTAATTTTGAAAATTTATCAAATATTCTCTAGACCTCCGAAAATTTTGTTCTTCAGCTTGCCAAAAATCTCTCAACAAACTCTAATTTCATGCCAAATCTCAGATCAAGAAGAGCTCATTTGGATAAAAAGTGACATAAGGTTCCATTATGGTCAATTTTGGTTCCATATAGGATACCAAAATGTCCAAATGATTTTTGTTGGGGTTTGACATCTTTTGGGCAAGTCTAAAAACATAATTAAGACTTATGTGAGCTGCCCAAATGGTCCCAAACTCTATGCATCTCATTTTGGCCATCTCATCCACACTTATACACATTTCCATAATGTCATCCAAGAAGCTCATTTGCCAACACTTGTTTAAATCACATTCTAATGGTTACCTAACATATTCTCTCATTCATATATGACATATTATCATAATTACATGTGTTCAAGATATCATGATATATATACATCTATGGATTACATCATTTGCCAATTGTATGGTTTCAAAGTAACAAAATTCAAGCACTTTATTGTCATCCTCTCATCCTCAAGGTGGTTGGCTTCCATTACCTTGCTCTCTTGATCTACCTAGCATGTGAGAATATTGGAAAGGAGGGGATGAGATTCAAAGAATCCTAATAGCTCATCTCTCATTCAATCATACATAACATATGCAAAGCATGTCTAATAAATGCATGTATAGTCATATTGACATGTGTAAACATTCAAGAGACATTTTCATCATTTGAGAAAGTCATACATAGCATACAAAGGCTTGCCAAGCAAGTGGATTGGCCTCACCTAATTTCTTGTGGATGTTAGACTTACCTCACCCATTCTTTAAGAGATTCTTAGACTCAACCATACTCTTGGGAGTCCATCTTACTTTTAGGAGACTCTTTACTTTGTCTCAACCAATCTTAAAGGTTCTTGGTTCATCCTCACCATGGCTAAGGGTTCTTGGCCTCACCACACTCAAGCAAACCTAAACAACCATCATAACATCATTTAGAAACATAATATGTCATCGTGAAACCATGGTGTAACACTCCAAAATTTAATTAAGGTGTTAATCATAGATTTAGAGTAATTAAGGATAATTAATAGAGAATAATTGGGCAAGTTAGTGAATAGGTATTTTAGAGAAATAAATTATTAACATGGATTTAAGAATTAATTGGGATAGAAATTTCATCTAGGCCCAAATTAATAGATCATGATAAGAGGCTAATGGAGGCCCAATAAGTTAGGTGCAGACCCAATCCAATTTAATATGATAGAGGCCCAAGATCCACCTTGCATAGACTCTTATAAGTGGCCCAATTACTCTTGTGCAGACCCTAACCCTTGAGCTCTTCAAACTTGGCCCAAACCTAATTAAACTTCAGCAACTCAATGTATAAGAACTGGCCCAATAAAATTCTATAGCCCAACACTTTAAAACTGGCCCAACAAGCTAAAGTCTGAAACCCATTTGGAGTTGGATCTTGGAGCAACCCATGACCCATCTTTGACCCAACTTAAACCCACCTAAAACCTTAATGCTTCAGCCACTTTCTCATTTGCTGAAACTCAAGAAGCAAAATTCGGAGGTTGAGAAGGAGGCTAGGGTTGAGGGCAAGGATTCTGCATTTTCTCATATTTAGAGCAAGATTCAGCCAAGGTAATAGTTATACAATTTAATCCCCTCATCTTTCTCTTTAATTTGGTCTAATTAGTTTTTCATTTGGAGAATTTTTACCCTACCCAAAATCTGAAATGTGGTTATTTGGGATTTTCTTAGTGAAATTCGTAGGTTGAGGTTAAGGCTGACATTAGGTAGGCATAAACCCTCCATTTTGATGCTTTCTTTGTTAATTTGAGACCCCTATAGTCGATTTATAAAATGGGTATTAATTATGTACGAATTTGCTTAAGAATTTGAGTGATATAGCGAAATTCTAGTAGAGAACATACTCAATCTGAATTTAGGGATTTGTGATTATTGGGTAAGTGTTATTTAGGTAGTTATTAGCATTTAAATTCCTTAGGTACTTATTGCTTCTGTTAATGATGAATTAGAGTGGTAATTTTCTGATGCTATGGTTATAGGGATTTTTGTACCATTGGTGGCTGTTGCAAGTTGTCCACAAGTGAGGTAACTGGGGTTTATATTAATTCCATGCATGTATCTATTTTAATTTCATATTTGCTGTATATGAATGATTTGAAATGCTGAATGAATTGGTTGGCTATCTATTGTATTATGATTAGACCTTGTGAGTCCATGGTGGAGTTGTGGTGCGGCTGCCACCCGTGCATGTGCTTCGATCGAACACCGGGTTATGATCAAACCCCAGATGCACTGAGCCCTGGTTGTACTCAATGGGGAGTAGGTGTCGTGGATGGGCCTCTCCCAGTGTTAATGGCCTTTAACATGTGATAATATGATTGCTAGTATAGGATAGAATCATGATAGCCCAATTGTTTCATTTACGGATATGATTGATATGATTCTGATGTTGATTTTGATTCATGCATATATGCTTATTAAATTGGGTTATATGATGGAATTGCCTTGGTTACTGAGATTTGTATCTCACCCCGTTTAATGGGATTAATATTTCAGGTGAAGATTCCTCGGGTAAGGATAAGGGCAAGTAAGTGGATGAACATCCATGAGCTGAGGCCTAGTGTGGGAAGCTACACTTGGTCTGGGTGTAATAGGATAGATGCTAATTTTTGTTAAGTCTTGTATAGCATCATCATGTATCTGTATTGCCAAGTGTAGGCTTTCATATTTTGATCACTGAAAATGTATGTATTGAGGGGTTAGACCCCCCCTTAATTTGGTATTTAATGTATGGATTTATGATATCTACTGTAAACTCTGTTGAACTATAATATGGCTTATCATTTGAAATGTAACCCTTGAGATATTGAGATGGATTATTGATGCATGAAACCTCTATCAAAATGTGTATGAGATGTTAATTGGTGATAGTATATGAATCCTTGCTATCATTAACCCATGAAAAGGGTGACATGTGGTGGTTAGGTGAGTGAGAATTAGTACTTGAGTGTTGAGTTGATAATGGTGGAATAATTGGGTAAATAATGTAGATAAATACCATTAGAGCAACATACAATGAGGGAAAGTGGTGCTAGGGTGTCCCTAGGAAGAAAATTAGAGTGTAAGGGACGAAATGTAGGAGATATTACTACAGGAGGGAGTCACGCCACGACTAGAAAGGTCTCGTCGTGGCATGAATAGTGACAGTGGTGAGAGGCGTCGGGGCTTGACAGATCTCGCCGCGGCGCAGAGTAAAAAAAATTGCCCAGGAGGGTGATAGAATGAAACCTCACCGTGACACAATAAGTCCTGCCGCGGTGCGAGTCGAGGAAATTAATTAAGGGGGTATAGTAGCAAAACTTGCCGCGGCATCACGTAGGTTAGTTACGGCGCAGATCCAACTCACCGCGGCTATCGCGGCGACGAAAGTCAAGAAAGTTACCCAGTGATTCCCGAAAGCAACTTAGTTGCAGCGCAAAAGGTCTAGGCCATGGTGCAAGGTTAAAAACTTAGTTTTTGAGCTCCAGGACCTAACTTAGCCGCGGTGGGAAGATTCCAAGTCGCGGCGGAGGTCCCCAAACTCCCACCTTTGACCTAGAAACCCTAATTTCTTTAATGCTAATGCTAGGAAATGATATAGGAACACTTGTAGGAGGTTCTTGTTAGAAATCGATGCATAGATGAATCACAAACCTTTAATGATGGTACAAACCTTTTTCTACATGTTCCCATTTATGGTTGTTTAATTGATGGTCCTAATAACATCATGGTTCAAATTTTCCTATATTTTCTTAATGTAATTGATTGTAATGACTCCAAACCTTGATCTTTAATTACTAAACGTGTATTTAACTATAGTTACTGATATTAGAAGTTAGGGTCGTCACACATGGCATATGAAATCATGCTAGCATACTTTTCATGGTTTGATACACATATTCTAAGACAAGCTAAGCACACATCCATGCATGAGAGAAGGTAGAGAGAGCTACCTTATACACAATCACACACTTTTCTTCTTGAATTAAGACTCCTTCTTTTGGCCAAACACACACACACGAAAGTGTGAGGATGGTTTCTCTTGGCCTAAACACAATTTATGGAAGCCAATTAAGTTCATGGAATTAATTCTAAGGCCACACAATTTGCTTAGACACTAGCTTGGTCTATAACCTCATTATGGTTCCATAATTGCACCTAATAAAGCAACACCCCTTAAATAAATTCTAAAATCTATTCTTTCCTTTCAAATATGATTCTTGACTCCTTTTAAGCCTCCTGGAGTCATCACACAATTAAAACCAAGAGCCTAACTATATGTTACTTCTTTAGGTCATAATATGGAACATAAACCACCAACTCACCTTCTATGGGTTCTAAATTTTTCCCAAGCTTTCCCCCATATTCATTCATCATATATGACTTAAGAATGGGCTTGCAACAAATTAAAACTATCCCTAGGTGATCCAACATCTTTAGGTCGAGACTATGCTTGATTTCAGGGTTCATGGACTTTGCTTTGTTTTCTTGATGGAAGAAGTACATGGAAATTATCTTAGAGATCTTAGGAACTTATTTAAACATTTATTTAGGCCTAGGAATAATTATATCAAATCAGATTTTCAAGGGAACCCGTGAAACCTTAGGTTTGCTACCTTGAAAATTCATGGCCTTTTCTTAAATTTCTTTGCATATTCTTACTCTCCTCCCTTAAATTCATGGAATTCACCCTTGGTTCCCCTTAAAATTCTAGCCTTCTAGTATCTACATACATGGGGCGAAATATGGAGAAGAAGGGGGAGGAGTAGCTACCATGGGATGCAAGATTTACCTTGTTTTCTTGCCTTTTCTCACTTAAATCTTATGTTCTTTGAGCTCCTTTCTTTAAATCCAAATTTTCTCCTCAATTTCTCCTTTAAAATAGATCCATATGCTTCATTATAATCATAGGAAATAAAGGAGAATAAAGGAGAAGAGGTTTAGAAGAGAAAGAGCATGAAAAACTACTAAATTTTTATACCTTAAGCCTTTGATTTCTCCTCCTTTTTGCCTTCCTCTTGTGCACCACTCTCCCTAGAGTTTTCCTCTGGTTTTGGGCAGAACTTGGTCGTGCAACATGAAGGGAGAAGAAGGGCGCATCATATATATATATAGGTGGAAGGAAGTTATACTTTTCAAAAATTTCTAATTTGCCCTTTGTTCTTGGCATTTCGTTTCTCATTCATTTTAACTCCTTTTTTACAACTTTCTTTTTCATTATGAAATTTAGGTTCCTGATTTAGTAAAATACTTTTGGAATCACCCAAATCAGAGCTAAAACCTTCCCAAATGAATTTGTCAAAGTTTGGGTACATTAATATTGGAAAACATCCACCCGAGGGGATTTAATTATCTAGGGGTTTCCTATGATTTTTAGGGCCTCTAAGAACTCTAGGAAACTCAAAAGTTTCACTTAAAAAACCCTCCTGTATGAATTCCAAAATTTTCTCAAAATTACAAAAATGTCATTACGTTTCATAAGTTTTTCATAAGAAATTATTTCTTCATTCTAACTCTATTTTTCTTTCCGTCTAAGCCTGGGATTCTCATTTTTAGAAGTCTAGAATGTTCCCAAATTTTTAAGAACTTTAACTACATCATCTTGGGAGACTTCCTTTTGTATCCGGTGAATTTTGTTCGTTGACAGAGAAAACATACGTTACGTTTCTCTCGTTTTTAGAGAACCGGATGTTACATTTACACAAGAATGCATATGTCTAGTCTTGTCATTCCATACCCAAACCATGCCATATCATGCATATGGCATTAATTCTCATTCATACATCATACATATGAGTAATTACATATGTTCAAATGATTACATATCAATTACATCATAGGATTACATTATATGCCATATATATGGCTACAAAAGAGACAAAACTAGGCATTTGGTGTCAAGCTCTCATCTTCCAAGTTGATAACTTCCATTACCTTGCTCACTTAGTCCACCTAGCATGTTAAGATATTGGAGAAGAGGGAATGAGATTCAAATAATTCCAATAGCTCATCTATCTTTCAATCACACATAAAGAATGCAAAACAAGTTTGAAAAATGCATGTATGAGCATCATGGAGTGTATAATCATTCAAGAGGCATTCTTGGACTTGAACAAGTTATAAAAAGCATACATAGGCTTGCCAAGTAAATGGATTAGCCTCACCCATTCTCTTATGAATTTTAGACCTGCCTCACCCATTTTCTCTAAGAAGTTTTGACTCAACCTCACTTTTAGGAGTCAACCTCACTCTTGGAAGACTCTTTACTTTGTCTTAACCAATTTTAAAGATTCTTGGCTCATCCTCACCATGGCTAAGGATTCTTGGCTTCACCACACTCAAGCAAACCCAAGCACACATACTATGCATCAATTGAAAACATAATACAATATCATGGTACCATGGAACAAAGGCATGTGCTAGAACACTTTTTATAGCTTAAAATACATGTACACACATTCAAGACAAGGTAAGTACACATTCATGCATGAGAGAAAGAGGAGAGAGCTACCTTTGCCACACAAGCACACTTTTTCTCTTGGAATTATGCTCCCTCTCTTGGCCACACACTCCCAATGGTGTGAGGCTTGTTTCTCTTGGCCTAGACACATCATATGGAAGCTAATTATACTCTTGAATTAAATTCTAAAGTCATACATTCACTAGAAAAGTTAGGTAACTAATATGGCTTTTTTATGGTTCCATAATGCACTTAATGAAGCAACCCTATGGAAACATGATCTTTGCTCCATTCTCTTCATTCATTTATGATTCTTGACTCCTTTTAAGCCTCTTGGAGTCATCACATAATCAAATCAAGGAACCTAGCTAGGTGTTGCCTTTTTAAGCTATAATATGAAACTTATGATACTATCTCACTATCCATGACTTCTAAAATTTTTTCAAGGCTTCCTCTCATCCTCTTTCATCATATATAACTCAAAAATAAGTTTGGAACAAATTAAAACTACCCCTTGGTACTCCAAACTCTCAAGGCTGTGGCTATGGACCAAAGAGACACCAAGTGAGTTTGCTTTGTTTTCTTGATGGAAGATGCATATGAGGAGCCTTCTAAGGATCTCAAGAGCCCATCCAAACACTCATTTAGGCCTAGGAACAATTGCATCAAATCAAATTTTTGGTGAAACGCTTGAAACCCTAACTTTGTTATCTTTATGGGTCTTTGTTAATTTTCTTTGCATATTCTCTTTCTCCACATCCAATTTCCTAGGATTTACCCTTGGTTCTGCCCAAAATCCATGCCTTCTTGGACTTCCATATGTTGGACGAACCACGAAAGAAAGGGGAGAAGAAGTAGCTACCATGGGATGGATATTTTACCTTATTTTTCCTTGATTTCTTGATTGTTTATTCCTTTCTTTGGCCTCTTCTCTTCAAATCCGAATTTTCTCCTATGTTCTTCCCTTAAAATAGATCTAAATATTTCAATAAAATCATAGGAAAGAAAGAGAAATGGAGAAGAGGAAGTTTGCTAAAGAAAAGGTATGAAAAAAGCCAAGAAGATCCATACCTCTTTCTTGTTTTTCTCCTTCCTTTCTCCTCCTTCTTCTATGCCTTACCCTTAGGGTTCTTTCTCTAATTTAGGGCAGAAAAAAATATGGCTAAATGAAGGAGGAGATGGGCCACCTCATATATATAAGTACGTTTAAGAAACACTTTTCAAAAATTCTAATTTTGCCCATTTCTCTTGACATTTTTGCTTTCAATTCGTTTCAGCTCCTTTTTGAAAAATATCTTTTTCCTTATGAAATTTAGGTCCTCAATTTAATAAAATACTTTTGGAATCACTCAAATCAGAGCTAAAACCTTATCGAAAGAATCTGTCAAAGTTCGGGTCAACCAATATTAGAAAATATCCACCGGATAGGTTTTAACTGTCCTAGGGCTTCCCATGGTTTTCAGGGCCTTTAAGAACCTCAGAGAAATTAAAAATTTCATTTAAAAAGCCCTCCTATGAGAATTCTAAAATTTGCTCAAAATTACGAAAATGCCATTACATTTCGTCAACCTTTCGTCCAAATTTGTTTCTTCATTCTAGCTCCATTTTTCTTTCCAGAGCTTGTGATTCTCATTTTTAAGAGTCTAAAATGCTACATAAATTTTTTGGGACCTCAAATCACTCTATTTTAGGGACTTCCCTTTGTATCCAGTGAATTTTATACTTTTACGAAGAAATCATATGTTACGTTTCTCATATTTTTTCTCATTTTCAAAAAATCGGATATTACAGATGTAACATCCTATAGTACTAAATTAAGTAAAATGATTAACTAATGATTTTTTGAACAATTTTAAATTAAAAAATTACAAGTATGGGTTATTTATTGACTATTTTTATAATTTTATTGTTCGAGGAACTATTGAGATTTAATTTGGGAGGTAGGAATTTAATAATTTTGAAAATTAAGATAAGTGGACTATTATAGATGAGGATAAGAAAATAAATAAAAGGCCTATTGGTTTAATTTGAATATAAGATGCCAAATAGTGTATTTAGACTTACTAAAGCTCATTAAACCATTTTCAATGAACTTAACCCATAATCCATGATCCAAACCACCCCATTAACATAACCCAAGTCAAAATTTACTTCATCTCCTTCCTTGTACTCAACACCTATGAGAGAGAAATAGGGGAGAGAGAAAATGGATTTAAAAAGTGAGAAAAAAGCCATAAAAGCAAGGTCTTAAACTTCAATTTGGATTGGTTCTAGTTAGAATTAGCCAAGGTGAGTGAAAAAAGAATTAATCTACTCATTCTAAACTTTCTTTTACACTAATTGGAATTGAATTAGGTGATGTTTGAGAGAAGCATTGGGCTTTCAACTTCTTGATAGCTAACTTAAATCACTAGAAGTATAATTTTTACTCTGTACACTAGTTTCTATTGATTAATGTTGTTTAAGTATTACTACAACAAAACATACTTTTAAGGGCCATTATTTTGTACATTAGTGACATTAATCATTGTTGCTAAAGCTTTTACCAACAAGTAATTATTAGCCAACATATCTAGGGTTAGTAAAAGCTTTAGCAGCAATTTTAGCAATCATTAGTAAATACCCATTTTATAGCCACTAAAAACAATAGGCTTTTAGCAGCAATTATTTACCAGCAATTGTTATGACCACTAAAACTAATTCAATAATTGATTAATGCCAATATTTAATAGCCTTTTTTAATTTCCATTTAAAAAAACTTATAGCAATAGTTATATGCTAGCAAATGTTATGGCCACTAAAATTGATTACACAATTAATTAATATCAATATTTAACCACTTTTTTTATTGCCAATAAGAAAGGAATTTATAGTGGTAATTATATATTGATAATTGTTATGGCCACTAAAACTAATTTCATAATTCTAATAAAGCATCTTGTAACTCATTCTTAAAAAAACATTTCCTTAAATCCATAATCAAAAGAACAACTACTCGTCATTAATTTCATGGTTATTAATAACAAAATACAAAAAAGTACACCATAAATCTACTAACTAACTAGCTCATGAACTTGATCACAAAAAACTCTTTTGCAACGAATTGAAAATCATAATGTATGACCTAAAATGATAAAATTAAAAAAAATGTTATTTAACTAATTGCTATCAAACCAAACAAAATGCAAAATAAGTCTAAAATCAATCAACAAAAATCCATTTCAAATAAGCTTAGTTATATCAAAAAAGGGTCGGGGTGAGGGTTCAAAAAATTTAAGAAAAAAATTTACTAATATACTATGTGTAATTGGCCTAAAATGTAACAACCAGAAAAAAAAAAGTTAAAAATTTTTAAAATCCTGAAATTTTCTAAGTATACTAGCTATAGCGAGAAGGTGTTACATAAAATGGATAAAATAAACCACTTGTAATAATTCCCTTCCTTAACAAGTGATTCAAATGCTGATTGAATGTCCAATGCACATTAAAACTCAGTCAAGACTGGAATCATGTCCTATGAATGCCACATTATACATAATTGGAAGGAGCTATATCATATAAGAAAGGAATACAAATAATTTAACTTCTTATTCAATCAAGAAGATATTCTAAGAATTTTTCCAACTCTTTATACATCACAAACTTTCAATCTAAATTCTAGTAACCATTTAGCCACTTAAGATGATAGAGGAAGAAAAGAAAACTCATGAAATAACTATTTACCAAGAAGCACGACCAATAATTCCAGAAAGATCAGTTCTACAAGTAATCAGTAATATAGGGCAAACAATGAATTTGTAAGGCTTAGCACTTACGGGTTTTAGATGAAGAACAAGATGAAATAATTATGTTCTCTTGAAATAAATGAGTAAATTTCAGCATACTTATTACAAAAAATACTTTGAGAAAGAACTAAGAAGCAGAAAAAATTTACCAATATTTCAACATACTTCCTTTTTAGCTTACAATACATCCTTAACTAGCAAAGAGTAGTTACTTACCAGAAGTATAACAAGCACATTGCATAGTAAATTTGTAGATTCACCTATGATATGCTTGTTTGTTAACTTCTTAGCTTACACAAGCTTGACTTCTAATATGCCCAAAGGCTTCAACTCCAGATCATTGAACAAAAAGAAATAGTGAGGTATGAGAAAGGGATACTAAGATACATGTAGACAAAAATGATAAAAACCTTTCTCAGTATAGATTTTTTTAGTTACAAAATGCCTAATATTTATATGTATTTCTTTTTCTATTCTTGTGAATTAACAATTAAAGAGTGTATTTCTTTTTTGACTCTTATTTTATTTTGGATTTAATACTAACAACAATACTATGAGTGAATAAGCACATGAATATAATACGAGCAAGAAAAATAATCTTCTGGAACATAACTACATTCCATTAGAATAGAGAGTCAAAAGTAGCCATCATATGAATATCATAGAAAAGCTAATATGAGCTTTTTTTTCTGGCCATCAAGGAATTTATATGAGTAATAACACACCATATGTTTAAAAAATTGCAACATCACCTTCCTAATAATAGATCTATAGCAACGCACTCAATTTAATTCCATAAACTTTTACTTAGAAATATAGAAGATGTAACATCCAATACATCCGTAAACGTGAGAAACGTAATGCCCAATTTCTTCGTAAACGTACATAATTCACCAGATACAAAAGAAAGTCCCCCAGATAGAATGATTTGAGATCCAATAAAATTAAAGTAATAATCTAGACCTCAAATAATGAGAATCTAAGGTCAGAAGTACCTTAAAAATAGAGCCAGAATAACCAAATGAAATTCAACGAAGATGCAATGGCATTTTTATAATTTCAAGTACTTTTGAGAAAACTCATAAGAGGGATTTTTAAATAGAAAAAATGAGTTTCTCGAGGTTCTTAGAGCCCTTAAAAACTATAGGAACCCCTAAAATAGATAAAACCCCTCCGGTGTATTTTTTTTAATATCAGTTAACTCAAACTTTGAACCTTTCGTTCAGGAAGGTTTTAACTCTAAATTGAGTGATTCTAAAGGCATTTTATAAAATTAAGAACCTAAATTTTATGATAGAAAATATGGTTTTCAAAAAGGAGCTAAAACAAACTAGAAACGAAAATGCCAAGTTTATGGAACGTAAATGGAATTTCTTTAGAACAATTTTACTTCTCCTTATATATATATGTCACGCCTCATTCTTCTCCTCCTTAAACTAGCTTCATTTCTACCTTAAAACATAGAAGATACCTAGAGAGTGAGGTGCACAAGCGAGGAGGAAAAAGGAGAAGAAAAAGCAAGTGAAAGTAATGGAAATTTATGGATTTTCTTAGTCTCTCTTTAGTAAACTCTTTCTCCTCCTTCTTCTCTTCTTTCCCATGGATTTATTGAAGCTTTTAGGTCTATTTTGAGATTAGACCAAGGGGGAAAATGTTGAGTTTAAGGAAACAAATCCAAGCAAAGAGAAGAGCTCTTGGAGAAAGCTAGGAAACCAACGTAATTTGCTATGTTTCAAGCTTGCTTTTTTCTTGTTCTCTTCTTATGAGTTTTGGCCAAGATAGGGACAGCTAAGGAGGATGGAATTTTGAACCAAAACAAGGATGAATCTTAGAAAAATGAGTGAGGAGAATAAGAATATGCAAAGGAAACAAAGAAAGAACTATGAAATTGTAAGATAGAAAAGTTAGGGTTTTAGTTGCACCTTGGTTTGTAAGATGAGTTCTAACCATAAATTAAAGTATTTAAGAGTTCATATGAGTTCCTAAGACACCAAGAGGGCCTCCCACATGCTTCTTTTATTAAAGAAATCAAAACAACTCCATTGGTGATCCAAAGAGACATAGCCTCGGCCTAGCATGGAAGTAGTACCAAGGGAGTGTTTTAATTTTTTTCAAGTTTGGTTTTGTATCATATATGATAGGAGAGGATAAAAGGAAGCTTTGAAAAAATTTTAAGAAGCCTAGGAGGTGAGATGGTACCATAAGTTCCATATTGTGACTTAAAGAAGTAATATGTAGCTAGACTCCTCAAATGGATTGTGTGATGACTCCAAGAGGTCTAGACCATAAATGGAAGGAAAGAATGGAGCCAAGATCATGGATTATGGGTGTTGCTTCATTAGGTACATTATGGAACCATAAATGAGCTATAGGAACAATATAGCTTTTAAAATAAATGTGTGGCTTTAAAAATTGTTCCAATAGTGTAATTGGCTCCCATATAATGTGTCTAGGTCAAAGGAATCAAGTCTCACATCCTTGTGAGTGTGTGGCCAAAGGAGAGGATGAGTTTTTAAAGAAGAAAGTGTGTTTTTGTAATCATGGTAGTTCTTTCTTGTTTCTCTCATGCATGAGTAGGTGTTTATCTTATTTTCGAATGTGTATGTATGCATGTTTTAAGCCATGAAAGATATTTAACATGTATCTATATGCCATGGTACCACAATATAATGTTATGCATTTGAATGATGTCTTATGAACATGTTTTGGTTTACTTAAGTGTGGTGAAGTCAAGCCCCTTAACTAGGGTGAGGATGAGTCAAAAGTCCCAAAAAATAAGTGAAACAAAGCCAAAAGTCTCAAAGAGTAAGACTTAGTCAAAAATCCCTTAAGAAAATGAGTGACGCAAGTCCAAGATCCCAAAGAGAATGGGTAAGACTAAACCATTTGCTTGACAAGCCTATTTATATTTTATGTACTTCTTGGATGCAAGAAATGTTCCATGAATGATTATGCAATCTATGATATCCATGCATACATTTTTAGACTTGAATTGGCATTCTTCATGTATGGTTGAAAGGGAGAAGAGCTATTGGGATTCCTAAAATCTCATTCCTTCCTCCCCCTTGCCTAACATGTCTAGGTGGACCAAGTGAACCAAGGAATGAGAGCCACCAAACTTAAAGGAGAAAGATTGACAAGAAAGTGTACTATTTTGTTCACCTTGTAACAATTTATATCACATATGATGTAATCCTATGATGAATATGTTGTATAATCATTTGAACATATGTAAATACATGGATATTGGATGTATATATGAGAATTGATACCAAGTGAATAATATAGCAACTTTGTGACATTGAATGGCAAGGAAAGGCTTGTATGTTCTTGTGTATGCCCTGGAGTGAGAGAGTGAGTTTGTGAAATCTGGTTTTTTACACCTTTCAGACATGTTTAATAGACTATTTTAGTGCTTTCCCACATACTCAAGTGGCCATGAAAGCCTTGGAAGCAAATTTGGACCATTTGTGACTCTTTAAGAAGCATAAATGGACCAATTTGTAACCCTATAGCACAATCTGATCAAATGAACGAATTTTTTCATGAAATTTGGCATGCATATAGATCTTATCCAAAGCTTTTTGGAAAGTTAAATACTAGTTTATTTAAACCTTTGCGAAATTAATTATGAATTTCCAAATTCACTAAATTTTAGTTGTTCTGGTATAGTTACTGTTCATATGATTAGTTTCTTCTCATGTGTTATCCAAGAGCCAAATGGTATCTAATACTCATTAAATTTTACAAGCATAAACTAGATATGATGAGATTTCTATAGCCACTGAGATCAAGCCAATTAGATGTCTGAGCAGAGAGATGTGAATTTTTGAAATTATGTATCAGTACCAGTAGCTCTAACTGAGATTTTGTACTATTACATTGATTTCTAGTGGGTAGACATTCCTGTTTTGGCATGGACTTATTTTTATCATAAAGTAGAGATCTTTAGCTTTCCAAAATGATAGAGTGTGCTTGATTTCAATTTTTATAAAATTAGTTATGATTTTTCAAAGTTCATGACAGAAACTTGGCACATGAACCCAAGGCAACATTTCAATATTTTGTGTATATATGCCATGAGCTCAATTTTTTGGCCACATTTTGAGATAGTTTTAAGTTGTATGTGTGTAATTAAATAGGAGAATAAGATGGATGAGTTCATATGGTCTACGGGACACAAAACAAAAATTTTATCCACGATACAACGCTAAAATGATTGAATATTTTAATACCATTTTCTTGAAAAACTTGTGAGACTAATGGAAGGAAGCTAGGATATAGATAAGGAAGGCTAGTTAAATATAATGTTACAGAAGATGTGGTAATCACCAACAGAAGTTCTCTATGATTACTAGAATGATATATTATCGCTCCATATAATGCTTATAATGTCAATGGTATGCAAGAAATTACAACCTCAAACAAATCTACCAATTAAGCCACAAATCCCATATTGCATGCATGTTAGGCTAATTTTTTGGTATAAGCATTATATCAAATAGCTTGAAGGCATATTGGAGTAAGCATAATAATATCAAACAAGTTGAAGCCACAAACCACAATTCAACCCAAAAGTTTATTTGCAAGGTAACTTTGATACAGACTAACTCTCATCTGTCCTATAGAATCAAGTGCATGAAGAAGAGACCAAATTACCTCTATTTTTCTAATGGAAGACAGAGTATCAGAATTGCGAGTTCTCTTCCTTCACAATGAAATTTGTCTAAATCAGTTCTCCTTCAAACTTCATTCATGCAAATGCAGTCGGACTCCTTTGGCCTTTTGCAAGGGTGAATCAAACGCAATTAGACTTCTCCTTTGGACTTCACACAATCGCAGTTAAACTCCTCCTTTAGACCTCATGCAAATGCAATTGGACTACTCTAAGAAAGGTAAATTTGAGAAAAAGGCAAACGCAGTTGGACTCCTTCGTACTTCACACAAACTTTGATTTAGGATGGCTTCACGTTTGGCAAATTGGAAGGGATAGGTTTTGAGAAAGAAGGAAATTTGTGAAAGTGCAAATTTAGGATATTGGAAAATTTGAGAAAGAAGAAAAAGTTTCTTTTTTTAAAATGAAACTAAGAGGGAAATAAATTTTATTTTTGGTGAGTAGTTGGGCTTTTGTCTCTAACTGTTAGTATATCTTTATTTATTATTAGCTAATGAATATTTGTTAGTAATTGTTTAATTTTGCTAATACATTAGTGGTAGTAAGATTTTAGCCATTAACTAATTTTGCTAAAAGAATTTTTTGATGTAGTATATTAAATTTATATTACTTACTTTACATTGTGGACAATGTGTTGGATAAAATTTCCAAGAAACTCGTAGGTGGCTAAAATGTGAGTTTAAGGTATAATTTATATCCTATAATTTTCTTTTATGTCTTTGGATGATCACATTGGATAATGGAAGTCTTCTTGTTGATTTGTCATGTTAGAAAAATATTTAATTGAAGTGCAAATGTGTGAAGAAAAATGCCACGATAGACTAAATTAATAATTAAAAAAAAAAGTGATATAGACATGTTAAAAGAGTAACACTAAAAAGATCCCTGCCTCAATAAATTAATTTATTAATGTTTAGTAGGTAAATTCTATATAAAAAATTATCCTGCCCGAACAGGAAAAAGAATGAACATGAAACGTAGAACACGTTTTCACAAAATGACAAAAGCAATAATGATTGTGGATATTTCTTATTAGTTACTTCACTCAGCCAAACTTTAATTGTCCTGTGTAAACATTTACTTGAGGTTGTTTATTGCATGAGGAAAACTAAGAATTTTACCACATTGAGAATACCATATACATGTCAGATTTAAGAAAACATTAGGCCAGCGGGTCTCAGTTATTTATCATGATATATGATCAATGTTGATACATGGGAGAATTTGACTAAGTTCTTACATCTAGGTCGACGTTTCTTACTAATTGAAAATTTTTTATATCATTTGACTATTGATAGAACTATACTCTTCACTTTGGTCCCAAAAAAAAATGCTTTCTCTTTTAGCTAGTACGGTGGCAAAGAAGTCATCATACAAGCAAAACTTTTGTATATGCGAAATCTTAGAAGGGTGTGAAAGAAATGGAGGTATCTGTTGCTGAAGAGAGAAGGTATCTCGTTAGGGGGAAATGGCCCAAATAGCTTCCAAGCTGCGCCTTTGATAATTTGGTGCCAGAAGGAAAATCTAGCCTGGTCTGAAATTGAAGTTAAAATCCTTTTAAGTATCTTTTAAGTGTTTATGAAATAGAGACTTGTATTAATATTAAGAAAAATAACTGTTAGATTATTAAACTCCTATGATAAATTGACCCAGATCCATAGCAAAAGTCTAAAGAAAAAAGAATTAAATTAATTAGTAATTAATTGATTAATTAATATTTCATTTTTGAAATTGAAAATTAAAGTCAATAATTATTTAGTGAAAAATTAATTAAAAAATAACAAAATAGTGGGCAAGTGTGTCACCGTGCATTAGTGAGAGAAGAAAAAAGTTTTGAATGTTGAAAAACTTCTTTAGAGTTTTTTTCTGAAGGAAACACAGAACATTAAAATTGAGAATGAGATTCCTCTATGGTATCTTGTGCATTTGCCGTGGACAAAAATTGAAGTCCAAATTATGACTCAAATCAAATTGCACGAAACAAAGATCGGCGAGATAAGTATCTAAATCTATTTCAAATTATTAATGTCCATATTGCTGGCCCAAGAATTTCACTAAGGCTGAATGACGTCACAAATTCAATCGTTTAATGGTAACAAAATTAAAATTAAAATTATTAAGTAAAACATCCATCTTTTTTCTAATTAAAGCCCATCCATCTAACTAGATCCTCCTATTATCTGTAGCCCAATATGATGACAAATAAAATTTATTAGCCCATGTGACAAAAAGAATTTATTAGTTAAAATTAAATGAGACAGGTTCCAAATAAAAAGGAACTAAGGCCAATTTGATAGATGGGAGAGTTGAATGTTGGAGAGGGAAAAGGAGTAAGATTGAGATAAAAGCATATTTGGTAAATAGGAAAGTTTTTTTTATTTTGAGTGAATTATCTTTCACTAAGAGAATCCAATCATTTACTTTATGCTAAGAGAAAATTTTATTAAGTAGAAGAATAAAAATTAAGATTATTTTATTTTTTTAAAATAATTTTTTTTATTTAAGGTAATTAAAAATAAAATTTTAAATTAAAATATTATTTTTTATTTTTTTTATTGTTATTGATAACTAAAATTAATTATTTTATTATTTATTATTATTAGTAATTAAGAATAAATATTTCATTATATTTTATAACTATTAGTAATTAAAAAATAATTAAAGATATTTTGATCTTTTTAATTTTTTTATTTTATTTTTATGTCATTTATATCTAATTAAATATTAAAAATAAAAATATTTATAATTTTTTTATTATATATAATTTTTTTAATTTTATTTTCTATTCTTATTTCGTCAAAAATTAACCCGGTACCGCCCAAAACCTAAGGAAGATAATGTCTGTATTTATCTTCTGACGAGTCAAAGCCTCTGCCGGCAATTACAAGTTGCGGCACTCGTTATCTTCTCTAACAAAAAGAATGTTTAAAATATTCTTTCGTCGTTGGGTTGCTTTCTCAAACATCCATTAAGCATTTAATGGATATTTATTGCAGACAAGACCTTGGTTTTCTCTTCAGTCAACAAAGAAGAAAGAGGAAGGAAACATTGTGAGCTCTCATATTCATATACAATAATTAAAAAAATAAAAAATAAAAACTGAAAAGTATCAATGCAAAAAATATTGCCTTAAATACGCAATACTTTTCTAATTTAGATCCATATTTTATTGAGTTTCAAGGAAACTTTCTGAATGCAAAAATTTTTTTGTTTTTACAAAATCATCTTACTTATTTGTATAGTAGACGACTTACGAAATATATAATATTTAAAAATATAACAATGATCCATTATTTTGTTGTATTTTTAGAGACTGTATATTAATAAGTTATTTAATATTGATAAGTAAAATAATCTTATAAATCAATGAAAAAAAATTTGAAAGTTTTGACGTATTTTGTGTTTTTATGAAATTTCAAAAAAGAAGTGGGCTGAGACCACAGCTTGGGCAATACTTTTTACCACGTTGCTTTTGAGTATTTTATTTTGTTGTATATCCCTCAAAATTCGGAACATTTTGAACATTGAAACTACACAAGCCGTAATCCTTCGTGCTATCCCAAACTTAGTTAAGCCGGCCACATCAGTCCACAGCTATACATATTAGTGAATTTTAAATTGCCCTTGTAAAGTTATGACTAATTACTGTTATTATTTTGAAATATGACTAATTTTTTAATTTATCATTTAAAATATAACTACTTCTTTAAAATTTAATTCTTTTAATAATTTTTTTAATTTTTCAGGACATTGAATTAAAATGTTGGTCTCTTTTATTTTAATAAATAAAGAGGAAAAAATAATTAAAAACTATTTAAAAAACTAATTGAATTAAAAATTTATTATCAAAAAATAAATTAAAAATTAATCATCTTTTTAAAAAATAATTTGCTCTAACAATGACATTTGCATGATCAGTGGTAATTCTATATATGAAAGAGTAATTAAAAGGTGAACTTATAAAAGCTACTAAAAAACAGAAGGGGAAAGTTAATTAAACTAAAACAAGTGATAATATGGAAAAAAAATCTAAAAGCTTTACCAAAACAGCAAAACCACTAAATTGACATCATTGGAGTAATGATTGTAGATGAAGACAAAAATAGCCTTCATGTTTGAACTAAATACATTGCACATTAAATATTTATATATATAAATTTTTGTGGAATCCTTCATGTTTGAACTAAATACATTGCACATTAAATATTTATATATATAAATTTTTGTGGAATCGCACTTTAGATAAGTCATCCATTGTGTGGCTCTCACAGGATTGTGTATTGAAGGCACTGTTCATGCACTATTCATGTCCGTATGTACATTATTCATTCACTTTTTTTCTTTTTTATTTTTGAAATTTTTTTTGTGGGGCCCATGAGGACATTTTTTGAATCCACTTGTATCTTGTAAGGAGAAAGCACTTAGTTTCAGTAAAGCCACATCCCTTTGCTGTAAAATGGTAGTCTTAGCTCATTCTCTGAAACTATAACATCAAAACAAAGTCATACAACATTATAGCAATCTCTAGTTTTTCCTTGTTCATGTTCTTGTTTACTCTTGCCTTAGCATCCCTTGTGAAGGCCGAGAGAGGTGATGCACCATTGTACTCAAGTTCGAGGTGGGTGGTGAACAAGAGTGGTCAAAAGGTGAAGCCTGCATGTGAACTGGATGTCCTATTTGGATGCTGTGGTGGCTAAAGGACTCGGTAAGCAGCCTCTTGATGTTATATCTAAGAAGTGATGTTATATCTAACAAGACCAAGTCCATGAGATTCAACTGCATGAGGCTCACTTGGCCACTTTATTTAGTTATTAATGAGCTCTGGGTTCCCTCACTAAGAGACTTTTTTCATAGGCTTGTGTAATACATACTTGAAATGGAAGACGAAGTGGAAGGCATACTTATTAAATGTCTAGTCATATCTTGTTTTCCATAAATCAGTTTCTTTCCCTTAATAATCTTACTCTCTTTAGGACATACAAAATTAATGTCATAATGGTAGAGAGAGGACCAATTTATATCTATTAATTTAATTTGGTATGTCTATTTACCGTGTTATTAAGATGCCTATTAATTTCTTATTATCATTTACATATTCTCATAAATTATCCAATTAAAATGAAAATTATTACCCATTAATTTCCTATTATCAAGCCACATAATTAGGGATTTTTCCTCCAATATTCTCCCACTTGACCTTATAATTAAACAACACTAATTCTTAATAATACCATCATTGTGCTATTAAGATGCCTATTAATTTCCCATTATCAGTTGCATAGTCCCATAAATTAGCTAATTAAAATGAAAATTATTACCCATTAATTTCCTATTATCAAGCCACATAATTAGGGATTTTTTTCTAACATTCTCCCACTTGGCCTGATAATTAGACAACATTAATTCTTAATAACATCATCATTAGTGCATATAACGAATCTAATCTTTATATTCAACATCAATACCTAATTTTAATATCTCACAAAATGAGAGTTATGATGGTTATATACTATTTTCTTTTCAACATACTCCCTTCCATATACTAAGACATCTACAATTTATCAAAATAGGTCCTTAAATGATATAAATTTATCATGATCCACATAAGTTTTTCCTATTATAACAAAACATTATGTGCACACTAACATAATCAACAAGTGAATAACATTATAAGTTAGAAGCACATAATTGAACTTAGAGTGCCAATACTTCATAAAGCATCATTATTTACGGCTAAGAACTATTTTGTGCATATGTTCCATAAGTGTCTTTGGCAATAAACTTTTCATTAAGGGATCAACTATCATCAAATTAGTTCTGATGTGTTGAATACACACTCTTTGTTTCCAAACCTCCACCTTAATAGCAAAATACTTTAATTCCATATGTTTGGCACCTTTTGAGTATTTGTCGTTCTTGCAGAAGAAAACTAGTGTAGAATTATCATAATAAATTTTTAGCAATTTGGTAATGTTGTCGACTACTCTAAGTCCTGAAATAAAGTTTTGCAACCATAGTACATGAATTATAGCTTCAAAACATGCCATAAATTCTGCTTACATAGTAAATGAAGTAATGACAAACTGTTTGGCACTTTTCTATGATATTGTTCCTTCACATAGAAGAAATAGGGAGCCAAAGGTGGAATATCTACTAGCAAGACATCCACCAAAATATGAATCTGAATATTCAGTCACTTCAAGATAATTAGATCTCTTATACATGAGCATGTAATCCTTAGTTTCTTACAAGTATCTTAATACTTTCTTTGCAGCCTTTCAATGATCCATGCATAGGTTGCTTTGGTATCTTCTTAACATCCCAATGGCAAAGCTAATGTCTGGTTGTGTACATGTTTGCACATGCATTAGTTTGCCCACAACAAAAGCATACAAAATAGATTTCATTTCCTTTTGTTCTACACCATTCTTTAGAGATTGTATAAGACTAAATTTATCCCTTTTCTGAATTGGAACAATTCTAACTGAATACTTATCCATATGGAATCTCTCAAGAATTTTCTCAATATAGGCTTTCTGAGACAATTCCAACAATACTTGTGATCAATCATGGACTATTTCAATTCCTATTATATAGGATGCCTCTCTCGTATCTTTCATTTAAAAATTCTTAGAGAGAAAATCTTTAATCTCATGTAACATGCCCAAGTCATTAAGATCACCCTTTCCTACAATTAAGAAACCCTCAAGTTGGTTCATATAAATTTCCTCCTTAAGATCACCATTACGGAAGGTTATTTTCATATTCATTTGCCACAACTCTAAATCATAATGAGCCACCAAAATCATAATTAGTCTTAACGAATCTTTCTTTGAGACCAGTGAAAAGGTCTCTTTATAATCAATGCAATCCTTTTAAGTATAACCCTTGGCAATAAATCTAGCTTTAAATCACTCGATGTTACCATTTGAGTCACATTTGGTTGTAAAGACCCATTTATAGTAGACTCATTTACATTTTTTTAGCAACTCAATGAGATCCCATACTTTATTTTTTTATAGATTTCAACTCTTTTTTTATGGCACTAATTCATCTATCTAACTCAGCACTTTCTATGGCTTGTGAAAATGGAACTCAATCCTTATTAATTCTTATATCAAAATTAAGCTCCTACAAATAAACTATATAATCATTTGAAATAGTCAATCTCTTTTATCTTTGAGACCTTATTAATGGTGTCCCTTGTGGTTCATTCACATTAGATGATCTTGAGTTGGTCGTGTTAAGGGGTGTTTCATTACCCAAGTGTTGTTCCGAATTGTCAATTTGTTGTTCGACAATTGTAATTACACCTAGAAAGTATGTAAATGAAAGAACACTTAAAGGTAGCAAGCATCTACCTTTATTTCATTAATATCTACGTTTTGTCTTCTATCACTCCTACTGTCTTCACCATCTTCAATGAATCTAGCATTATTGATTTCAACAATTCTCAAACTATGGTAAAGACAATAAAACCTATATCATTTGGATTTCTTTGGGTAACCAATAAAGTAACCACTAATCATTTAAAAATCCAATTTCCTTTCATGTGGATTATGGTTGCATGCTCCTGCTAAACAACCCCAAACATGTCGATGTCTTAGACTAAGTTTCCCACCAATCCATAACTCATAAGGAGTTTTAAAGACTATTTTAATAGGAACCATATTTAATAGATACATAGAGTTCTTAATGCATACATCTATAATGATCTCAGTAATAAAGAGTTACTCATCATACTTTTAACCAGATCTATTAATGTCTAATATCATCTTTCTGTTATACCATTTTGTTAAAGTGTGCCTAACATAATATATTATGCACATATGCCATGTATCTCAAGGAATTTTGCATATGGACCAGGACATTTTCCCATTTCATCACAGTTCCTATAATATTTACGACCTCTATCCAACCTTATAATTTTCACTTTTTCTATCAAATTGCCTTTCAACTTCATTAACATATAGCTTGAGAGCATTAACTACTTAAGACTTTTCATGAAGCAAATAGATATAACCATAGCATAAATAATTATCAACAAAGGTGGTAAAATACTTTTCTCCACCAAAAAATGAAACATTAAAAGGTCTACATATATCAATATGTATAATTTCAAAACGCTAAGTGCTTCTTGTGGCCTTTTTCTTGTAATGTTTGGTTTTCTTACCCTTAATGCAATCCACACATATGCCAAGGTCTATAAAATCCAAATTTGGAAGGATTTAATTCTTTACTAATCTATCCAACCTTTCTTTGGATATATGACCTAAACATTTATGCCAAAAGAAAGCAAAACTTTCATTATGAATATCACATTTAATTCCAACATTATGATAAACAGTAAGTAAGGATTCAGCAAAACCATGATCAAGTGTTAGTTTGTATAAACCATCAATCAGAATGCCAGAATGAATAAGGGAAGTATTCTTAAACAAACTAAAACATCCATGTCCAAACTTAACAGAAAACCTAAAAACATTAAGTTTTGAAAAAGAAATCAAGTTTCTAGAAACTAAAGATACATAGAGGTCTGAAATAGGTCTAAATGACGGCCAGTATCCATCCCTATGCCTTCAATAAAACCTTCATATGATTGCCCATGAGTAGAAAGTTTTCATTTGAGTTTATAATTTGGATCATACAGAATCCATTTCTTTTTAAACCAAGCCTTACACTTTAGGCCATCTTTCTGAAAGTGTTCTTCCTTGCCACAAAAATAACACTTACTTGCTTTTCATTCCTTCTAATTAACCTGTGAAATATTAGCAAGCGCTACCTGTGGAACTTTAGCAAGCTCTTCTTCTTCTTCTTCTTCTTCTTCTTCTTCTTCTTCTTCTTCTTCTTCTTCTTCTTAAACTTGTTGGATTTTACTTTAAGTGCTTTATCAGCTCCTTGACTTACAAGGTTGACAAAATGACTTTCTTGTTTCTTTAGTCTCGCTTTCCTTATTTCTTTAGTCTCGTTTTCCTTGTTTCTTTAGTCTTGCTTCCTCTTGAGTAAGCATACTGGACAATTCACTAATATTCCATTTATACTTAACAATGTTATAGTTAATTTGGAAAAGTCCATACTCAAGAGGTAGCAAGTTAAGAATGAATTGCACTAAGAAGGATTCATCCATCCGTAAGGTCTTTAGCCTTGCTATAATGTTAGTTATCTTAATGATGTGCTCTTGTATACTCTGTGACTCAATAAACTTCATGGTCGTGAGTTCTACCACAAGAGTACTAGCTAGTGACATATCTACAAAAAAAAAAATATTTCTTCCACAAACTTAAGGTATTCCTTATCACTTTCTGTCTATGAAATAATAGTCTTAATGTTGTTGGGAATTGTCATCCGCATAAATATTAGGCTTAATCTGTTAGGTCACGTCCATGCTCTATGATATAAGTTTTCTTCCTCATTGCTCAAATCTGTAATGGCAATAGGTTTATCTTCCAACACTGTCAAGTCAAGATCTAAAACACCTAATTGGAAATTGACTTATTCACACCATTCAAAAAAGTTTAGTCCATTGAACACAGTCACAAAAGAAGGATGTGAATGAAGCAATGTAGTTGCAATCAACACATAAATACTCACTAATTAGTCACATAATATATTCAAATAAATACATCATTAGTGCATATTATAGCTCTATTTTTGGTAAAAACTACAACATACCCTCATCAAGTAAATGCCATAAAAATCATCATGAGGTAATTAAATATTTTATCTTTGGATATACAAATATATCTGACCAAAATACTAATCCACCTTCATTATGTTCACTAATCATAGAATGATAATTTACCTTTAGGTAAATCCAAAAGTTCTACTGACAAGTGAACGTAATTTATCCATCTATTTTTAGTAATTAGGATTTCATTAATACTATGGATAAATGACAATATATATGCATGAGATGTAACAATCATTATTCTAGTTTGACCACTTTGGTGATAAAAAACTATATATATATATATAACATAAGTCATGTATATGACATTAAGTAATGATATTTTAATGTCATTGTTGATCACAAAACAATTCTCACGCCATTAGTTTGGTCCAAAAACATTTATTAATCAAAACATAATTTTAAGTAAATTAAGGGACCAAAAATAAAATTTCTAGAAAAGTCAAGGACAAAAAGTAGAATTTCCAAAAAAATTAGAGGTCAAAATAAAATTTTTGAAATTACTGGGGTATAAACATAATTTTTTGAAAACTTTAAGGGATAAAACATAATTCTAGAGTATTAGGGCCAAAACATAATTAATAAACATTTTTAGGCCAAAACATAAATATTGGAACCTCAAAGGGTTAAAATATAGATAATGAAACGTCATTAAGCCCAAATATAATTTTGAAAAGGTCTCAAAGTAGTGCAATAATTTATAACCCAAAATCTAATAATTGGCCCACTATCATAGGCCCACTAGCTTTCTTTTTTTTTTTTTTTCCTAACATAATAGGCCAAAAACAAAGGACAACTTTTTTGGGTATAAAATTTAACATATAATCCCAACAACATGATTTCAATTGCCAATCTATCCAAAACATCCCAAAAACCAAATAGATCAAAACCTCAACATATACTTTAATGGAGGCTTAGTTTTCGCAAACTCAACCAGCAATATATGCACATACAAATGAATATCATAAAAGTAATATAATCATATTAGCTAAAATGAATTATGTACATAATCAATCATCAATATGTATGATTTCAAGAAAAATTTTAGGTTTTTAATTTCACTAAAAATACTTTCTCTTAATCACACATATCACATTAGGGTTTACAATTAGGCCAGCAAAAGTCACTAAGGTTCTAATACTAAATGCAGTATATACTTAAAACAGAAATGAAGCAAAAGGTGTACTCATTGAACCTCTAGCCATATGTTATTTGTTATAAATTGGTTTCTCTTCCTTAACTTTCTTATTCATTTAAGTCACACAAAACTAGTGGATTGATTGTGTCCATAAAGATAGGGAGAGAGCCACTTATATCTATTAACTTTTAATTTGGTACATCCATCTAGTACCTAAATGAATAGATTAGATTTATTGTGTCATTAAGATATTCATTAATTCCTATAAATCAACCAATTAAAATAGAAATTATTACTCATTAATTTTATATTATCAAATGCATATTTCTATAAATTAACTAATTAAATAAAAATTGTTATCCATTAATTTTCTATTATCAAACTACATAATTAAGATTTTTTTTGTCCCCTAACAGCTTGGCCTGCTTGATACTATCGCTGGTGTTCAAGGCAAAGACCCAGACATCATCGACCTTCCCCTCATCCAAGCTTTCCAGGTAAATAATCAACCACCCACTCATTTATTGGACGTCCTTCTCTTTTCTTTTTGTTTCGAACAAAGTCAAAATGGATTTGAAAAGGGGTCGAGGTGGAATCTTTTTCGAATCGTTCAAAATAGCAGATAATAACTATGTTTGACATGTATCCAACTTGATAAAATATTTGCTTCAATACATAACAAAAAACTGTATAATATAATTTTGTAGATGTATACATATCATTAATTTTCAAAATAGAATCCTTAGGCAATTGAACCCTAGTTTTTTTTTTTGGGTATTCATATATCATGATGTCGGTATTGTTGTCCAAATTATAGTGGAAACTGAACTTACTAATTTGAAAGCGACGCACGTGGTGCACGCTAGCTATAATGTCAATATATCAAGTTGAGGGCAAAATATTTGTCGGTCATGAGCCGTGAAGTTTGAATTATGACTCCGGTTAATACTCAAGGAAAATGAAATTGTGTGAGCAGAAATTGCTCAAGTTTAGATTTACTGGGTAAATACACCATATGTAATTAAAAGAAAATAAAAAGAAGGAAAGAATGGTAAAGAAAAAAAAATAAGTCTCACACATATTTATATATTTTTGTATTACTCTCTTTTTACTATACACAATGCAGTGTAGATGATCGGAAATTATCCCAAATTAATTGATTGCAATTGTTGAAGATTATTGATGGCGACAAGTATTAAGTTTGAGTGAATGGATCTGAATCATCTGTAATTAGGAGGTAAATTTACACAATACAAATAATGAAAAATAGGCACAAGATGTAAAGTTAACATTTTAAGAAACATCTTCTAATATTAGAAATTTTTAATTGTACGGAATATAATACTACAGCAGATTTGTTCCCGAGTGAATATTGTAATAATTATGTATGTCTAGGCGATAGTAAAAAAACCTCAGGGACAACAATGTGGGGGTGATTTTGGACAACCACGTGAGTAAGCCAGGGTGGTTCAGCGGCAACACAGATGGCAATGGGTACTGCAGCGACCAGTTTTTCGACCCTGACTTGGGGATCCAAGGTCTCACCAAAATGGCCACTATTTTCCATGGAATTCCTAATGTGGTCGGCATGAACTTGAGAAATGAGCTTCGAGGCCCCAAACAGAATGTTGACGATTGGTACAGGTAGGTACCTCTTCAGTATATTATCATCAGAAAAAAAAAAACTTGTCACAATTTTTTTATACGAATATTCTAGCCTTTAATTTTTAATTTTTAATTTTTGAAAACGCTAGTTACTTTTTAAAAATTTGTTATTTGCTACACTTTAATTTTTTTTACTTAGATTAAAATGCAATATATACGAATATAGAATTATAAATTTTAAGAGAATAATTTGTATTAAAAAATATAAAGTAAATTAATGATTTAGTTCTCAAAAAATTATTCCATTTTCAATTTGATTTTTTAAAGATAATTTTTTTTAAATTTAGCTCTTGAAAATTACTCTCTTGCTAATATGGTCTTCCAAAGAGAAGTTTTTAAAATTTTGTCTCTAAACATTTTCCTTTAATCAAAATAGTCCCTCAATAAAACATTTGTGACTTTTTGAAGCATTGAAATTTAACTGTGGTGGAAAAGTAAGGTCATTTCAGTTTGCTCAGATTTCCGTTTTCGACTTTTGGGTTTGTGTGTATTAGCGAGACAAACCATGTTGATGCAATGGAGCTTGTGTCTCACCCTGCTAGAATGAAACTTGCACCAAAATCTCTGAGAATCACGAGTGTGTTGAACGGCTTCTTCTGGCAGTCTAGATAAAAGGTTAGAGCAATTTTCTAAGCCTTCATGTTCACTTAATTCTCTATTTCGCTCTGTCACTACCTTCTCGGCAAAAACATGCATGATTCGTATTGCTTCCTTGAGGCACTTATCATATCGTCACCCAAAGTATCTTAAAGGCTTCCATACAAAAGGTGGCACCAAAAATCTTAAAATGGTCAATTCTGTGGCTTCTTCAGATGCATTTGCAAATGGGACTTTGGGGTAAATCAATTGCCAGACACTCAAGATCAACGCCTAATGCTACAATACATATGCCAAGCAAAGCAGAAGCTCTTGAAGATCAAGGCAGTCCCCAGAGCATGGGCCAAAGTAGATTTCCATAAATATTTGAGACAAAAACTTACGTAGGCCACTAAATATTGATAAAAATAGACAAAAATGGCCCAAAATGCCAAAAAGCAATTCTCTAAAGGCCCAAAATAATTGTCCAAAAAAGTAAAAAATCATGTTTGAAAGGCCCAGTGGACAAAAATTCGAAAGGCCCGGCCCAAGGAACCTTAACGAAGCGCTCATTTTGGGCCCTATTAGGGAAAAAGAATGTCGTCCATGAGCTACTTGACATGAAAAATACCAGAGTCCAAATGAACAGGCATCCGAAATAAATTGTCATTTTGGTTGTCTTCTACTCTTAACTGTGTTAGCCTGACTTGATGCTAACCTATTTTAGACCCATAAGCTTGATCTGATGGTTTTTTGTGTTTCAAAGTTCCATTTTTTATGTTTTAAAAGTAAAAATTGATTAAAAATTCACGAAGATATGTTTTCTAGTATCTAAATGGCAAAAATGGAGAAACTTACAAGCATTTTGTTGCAATTCTCCAGGCATTTTCAAGTTCAGTATGACACTAAAAAGGCACAATATGAACGATAAACATGCAATTATATGATATAGACATCAAACATGCTAATTCTACCCATTAAATACATTCAAACAATACAAAAAAAGGACGGAAAGTCATTAACACAGATACTAGACAGAGGCTATAATTCTGCTCTACTACTACATGTGAGACAAAATTTACCAAGCTAAAATTTCTCCCTACAACATACGAACAAAAACTCCAAATTAATCATTCTGCAAACTGAACAATTGAAATTTGCATTCATGTTTGTAAATCAATCAATGATAGAGTAATGCAGTAGAAACATAAGTCTTATATAGATACCTCCAGCCCTAGCTAGTAAAATTGAAGATGGGTTAGAAGAAAACCTTAATTATTTAACAAACAGCAAGAAAGACAGATTCAAATGCAATTATCTGACTAACTAGGCAACCCATGTGATAAAGACAAAAACCAAGAGCGATATGCCTTTCGTCAAGAACTCTCTTAAATCCAATTGGAAACCTTTTATATCCTCCCACCAAAGAAACAGGTTCTCTATAATTAACTTATATACTGACAAAAGGATAATCACCCATGTGCTGATAACTACTAATAATGATAAAATTATAATTTAAATAGAGAGACCACGCTTATATTTTAAATTTTCAAATATTAGACATTAAAAATAAATATTAAATATAATTTCAAATATCTCAAATTTTAAAATTTAATCCAATATTATCTCCACGAAATCCCTAGAAAAACTTGGCTGCTATATCATCTATTTGTGTAGATTTTCCTTTCTTTTTTTTTAAAGAATAGCCACAGTAGACATTTAGTATATCAAGGGTGCTCAAATCACGGATTTGACTAATGTGAGCTTGCGATTGCGAGCTTGTGAAAAGAACTTAGTTTTCCAACCATCTTACTTAATGCTAACCTTGTCCACCGTTTCTTGAAAGACTCCTAATTTGGTGCTGATTGATTTTGACTCCCATGTATTTCCCTAGATACTGGCTACGACAAACTCCAATAATAGATGCTAGAATTCTTTTGAAATTTCTCAAAGTGTTTGGACTGAAAATTACCTTTGATTTTGCTTTGTTTATCTGTTGCTTAATTGGTGGCTATAAAAATCCAAACTGTTTTGGACCAATGTGCAAGCTTTCAATGTAGCTTTAAAGAACATGATAATATGGATAACATTATTTGCATACATAAAATGAGATATACAAGGATCTCTTCTTAAAAAATTTATTGTGAGTCTGTTTTTCTAATTCTAACTTAATTATTATATGTAATAAAAGATATGAGCAAAATAAGAAAAGAAACGGAAAAAGCGGATTTCTTGGACCAATGTCCTGTTTAGTACAAAGAGATAGAAGAAAAAAAAGAAAAAAAAAAATCCATTAAATAATTCTGTTTAGTAGACATTTTAAAAGATTAGAAAAATAAAATTTATTTCCATTTCATAAGCATGCCAGTCAAGTATAATTATTTTATACAAAGTTCATTTTGTCCTTATTATTACTATTATTTTTAAGTAAGGATACAATAGTCATTTTTTATTATTCTTATATTATTTTTATTCAAGCAAACAAATAAATTAAATAGCATTTCTATTTCTTTCTATATCATACTAAATATAATTATTATATTTCATTTATATGATCATTTTTTTCTATTTTTATACATAATAATTTTATATATCGAAACAAGACATAAATCTCCCATAAAAACGTTGCAGTCTTTGACCATTTAGCAAAAGAATAGTATATGAGACACTTGGTAACACTAAACCAACCTGTCTATGAGTAGTAATTTCAACTTTTGTATGATGATTTAACCAAAAAAAAAGAGGAAAAAAATGAAGACAAATGACCGCAGCAAAAGATTCAGATTCGTGAATGATGTGATTGTGAATCAACCAGAGGATATTCATTTGGTCTTGAAATTTTTGTCTTGCTGGATACTTCATCAAAGCCAACTTTGAGCAGTATATGGCGTTGCCTCTAAAAGTTTTGGGTTTTTTTTTCTCTCCCAGGGGCCTAATATGGCTTTCCTTGGCTCTTCCTATTGTTCTTTTCTTGCTTGAAGGGTGAAAAAATTGTCGGAGTCTTTAATCGAACTAAGGATGTGGATTAGACAATGTATAAATCTTTAACAATTCATAAATTCTTCTAACTCCTTTAAATGGCATGTTGGTCTACTTACCCCTTAATTCAGTCTACATATAAATAAGAGTCAATAAGGTTTAAAGATTCAAGAATCTTATCTTTTATAAACCCTATAACTCTTTTAATAGAGATATGTCTCAATCTCCTATGCTACAAATTAAAAGAATTTTTACTCATGACAAGGTAGAATTAAATGAGATTTAAAACACACTAAAGATAAGAGTATATCTTTTCTTCTTTGATTAGGTTTTCCTTTTAGAAAAATCATTCCTTAAATGCCTCTTCTTTTATGGCCGTTCTTCTTGGAGCTATTAACTAAATGAACCTAATGTAAGACCTTACCATCTTCCAAAATAAGCTCACTATTTTCTTGTACACACATGACCAATAAAACATTTATTATCCATATCTACATTATCTATTTTTGCACACCCTTAGTGCCAATTCACTTTATTAAGAAATAACTCACTGTTAGTATGATAATTAGTGACTTATCTGATGACTTCTAAATTTCACCTATAGCTTATAAATAATACTTAATCTTTTCACATTCCAGTATGAATCTAAGAAAACTAACCCTTAAATGAGATTTCATAAACATTATGCTTAGGTAATTAAATAGCTCCCAGTGCTTACATAATGAAATCTCAATTTCTATGCTAATATTACTAGATACGGGAGGCTCTTCTTATTATAAAGTATATTCAAGATCACCTTAAATGAAGGAGGATTGCCTCCTTCTAAACTCTATTATTATTCCTAATCAAAATAATATTTCAGTAATTTCAGTAATTGAAAAAGATGGCAATGCTACAAATTTAACATTTAACTTTAATTATACTTACACTATCATTATATAAAGAAATCAATTATCACTTTCATAAATGTATACTTGGTATACTAAATATAAACTATCGTATCACTAAACTCTTCTTATAGGCAGAGACATTGGCACAACATATATTTAAGTATCATTTATAATGAAACTAAAATGCATTCACATTCTCTAAGGACATCTTAGAAATATAAAGCAATTTATATTCCATCCTAATCAAGGACATAGTCATAACTATCTACCTATGGGTAAAGATATGTTATAACTAAATACGTAGTTAGAATAGATGTCTTTAAATCTTTATGTGATATCTAAACCAAAAACTTGTATACATAGTCATACAAGGATGCTAAGGCTATTTCTTAATTGAATGCACTAATTATAAGACATCTATGTTCACTATGTGCATTAAAACATTATATGCACTTTATGATGACTTTGTGATAATTATAAAATTAATTAACCAATGAAACTACATGTGATTAGTTAATTAAAATTTTTTCATTAGGCTTATCCCAATTTGCCAAAATTGTCCAAAATAATTTTCATAATTTAGGCACAATTAAATGCACCAAAATAATTTTTTCACAAAATTCCCAATGTGTCAAAATTGCCTAAAATATTTTTTCAAAATAAGACAAAATTTAAATGGAACTTAAATTAATTATATTCTCAAATATACCAAAAATTGGTCATTTGTAGCTATAAACTGAATTGATCTTTATAATCTATATGTGATCTCTATGTTAATAATGATAGACTAAGAATGTATGTATACTATTATAAAGAATGATAAGGCTACTCCTTGATTTATACATGCTAATTACAAAATATTTAGATTCATTATGTGCATTTAAATTTACATATATATATATATATATATATGTACCAAGTAATTTTATCCTTATGAAAAATTAATTAATTAAAAATTTTTATTTATAATTATTCCATAAATGTGCCAAAAAAATTTTCCTGAAACAATTTCTTATAATTTAGACAAAATTAAACAACTTTAAACTAATATTGCAAGGTTAAAAAATGTGTCATAATTGCCTAAAATAAAATTTTTATAATTTAGAAAAATTAAATAGCACTAATAATAAATTTGCAAAATTCCTAATATGTTAAAATTGCCTAAAAATAATTTTTTCATAATTTAGATAAATTAATTAGTACTTAATAATAATTTTCACAATTTATTTTGATCTAAAAATCAATTATAAGTCATAAAATAAATTAAAATAACCTAAAGGACCAAAATTTGAGCTGAAAAATAATAATAACCAAAAGTCCATAAATTCCAAATGAGCTAAAACAATTTTTCACCAAAAAAAAATAAAGTGCATTTTGACCCAAAAAATGCCCAAAAGGATATAAAAAAAGAAAATGGCCAAAAATGCATAGCCCAACCCAAATGCATCAATGAAACAATGTGTTTCATACTACATAGCCAAATTATGCCAGATGCAAAAAATCCATGTCTAACCAAAACAACATGTCATTTTGGTAGACATTGTTTTGGTCATCTTCCACAATGAGCCAAGTCAACTTGACTAAGTTCATGCCCAATGTAGACCATTTTCAAAAATCCAATAGTTTTTCAGTCTTCAAAGTTCCATTTTGGGTGATTTAAAAGCCAAAATACTCAAAATCAAATGGGCTTTTCACTTTCGTGGATCAAATGGTCAAAATCATGCATCAAAATTTCAAATCTAAATATGCACAATAGTGAAACTTTCTCGATTTGTATGTTTCAATATGAAAGTTTCAAAACTTCCACTACAGGCAATTATTCATGATCAGAATATATTGGAGGATTAATATCAAGCTTCAAAAACCTCATTTATGTAAGAATTTTCAAATCTAAAAAGTGCATAGAATAAAGCTTTTTGTGTTTGAATATCAAGCAACCCAAGGCATGCACATATTACTCATCCAATCACAATATTGAACAATCATAAAATATATGAGTTAAAAATTCATCCGACAAATTAGAATCAAACCATTTCATAGATTTCAAACCTATACATGAAATTCTCAATTTCTCTTCTTCACATAAAATAAGGTTTTTCATATCCCAATAAGCAATCAAAGTTAGGCTCTAATACCACATATAAGTCTATTTGATCAGGCATACTTACATAACTATATAATTCAAGAATAATAAGCAAAAGCAATAATACAATACCTTTAGCCATACTATTTAACTTTTGCATAGAAACTCTTTCAATTGATTAGGCTTTAGGGATTTGTAGAATAAAACACCATAATACAATTAAAAGAAAAAAGGCTTATTGATCAGAAGTAGTTAGAGTGATAGTCTCTTAATAGAAAAGAAATACTCTTTGTTAAGAACCCTTTCAATTTTCAATTGGTTAAGTTATCTTTACCCCATCAAGAGATATCTATTTATAAAAACATTCTAGTATTATTAACTAACTTGTTAAACTTATCTAGCAAAACTAACTTTTAAAATAAGAACCACTAATTTAGATATATTTTAAATTTAAATTATATTAGGATATGGGATATCCTAATTTAATTTTGTTTAAAATATCTTAATATTAACAAGATATGAAATATCCTAATTTAACTTAACTAGGATATTCCAATTAATTAATTGATTAAATTTAAAATAATATCATAACAAATGAGTAATGCATATCAAATTACTAGTTGCTATAGTCTTTTATGATTGGGATTCATTCTAGTTAACAGTGAAATAATATGGGAACAAGTAAGATTAATGTAACTTATGATATTATTTTTTCTTTTTTTCTTTTTTTTTTTTTATTGTCATCTACTTCAACATTGAGATCAAGATTGTTTTAAAAAGGGAAATATTGTTACAAATGGCCTAATACCAATGCAAGGCCTAATAAAAGGAAGTAAAAAGATAGCATTACACTTAAGTCCAAAGAGAAGGAGAACCCTAGCCATTACTTTCCTCCTTCTATTATTTATGTCAATTGCGTTAAGGATTTGGATTGAGAAGAATTTTGAAGAGTATTAGACTCAAAGGTTTTTCCTTTTACTTGAAAAAAGATGTCTATCAATTGCTCTTTTTATTTTTAGGTTCATTTAGATCTTAATATGTAATAATATGTACTTACTTCTCTAAAACTAAAAAATAACCAAAATACTCTTAAGAATAATATTTTATTTCTTTTATTAATTTAGAAACTATTTTTTAAACTCCTATTCTAATGTTATCTATTTTATATTAAAAATCATATGTTTAGTTAATTTTAAAAACTTTATTAAATTTATGGCAATGATTATGTTTATTAATGTATATTTAATATAAATGTTATTCTTGAAATTAAATTATTTAATCTTAAAATTCATTTTTTTAAATGTTCTTTGCTTTTAATAATGTATTATTTTATAAATTTATTTTACAATTTTCTAAATTAAAAAAATTCACTATTTTTAATGGTCAAGTATAATTTAATAATTTTTATATTATAGAATAATTATTAGAGTATTTTAGTCAAAATATATGTAATTATAATTTACTTTTTGTTGCAAAGGAAGTAAGTGTAACATGTATTTTGATTTCAAAAAAAAAAAGAAAAATCTATTTTTAAAATAGCAGGAAATCCCTATAAATTGGACATATTTTAGGAAAGTAGAGAGTAATTTATCCTAATATAAATTTAGAATTATAACACTATTAAAGTAAGTCAACTTAACCTGTCTAAATTGGTCACATGAGTCTTTTAACATAGCTAGGTTGGGTCTTGCTCATCCATCTAACAAAAGGATATGGCCAAACCTAGCTCTTGATAGATGATTAACTAGGTTAGGGTGGCCCTTGGTTTTTTTTTTTTTTAAATAAATTTATATATTACTATGTTATATAATATCCATAAAATAAAGGTAAAAAAATACTTCACCTAAAGAAATTAACACAAGTGGCTTCTATTATTAATTTATTATTCAAGAATTTATAAAGTAAGGTGATATCAACTATCAAATTGAAGAGAATTCAAATACCATGCTTGGTTAACAAATGAAAAATCACATTAGAATATAATAGTACCATTCAATAAATCAATTACACATTGATAATAGATACATTTGCGCTATTTCATAAGCTATGAATATTTTTATTACTATACAAACATTATAAAATAGGAACTTATTTATAAGATATCAAAAGGAGGTTGTAACTTTTTCTAAAGTCTAAAGCCCAGCCCAACCTATCCTATAGGCCAATATGGGCTGGGCTAAAAAGCCATTTGCAGAAAGGGCTTTTGGCATCCTAGCCCCTATCTTGGTTTTGACAACCTGTTATGAGATTAACATGTGATTCTAGTGAATAGCCACTTGGGATAAGCAAAATTTAGTCCATTAATTTTAAAGAGCTTTTGGTAGGTGAATGGATTTTTATTCCTAAGAAACATATCTTTAAAAAAACGTACGATTTTCAAGAATATTATTAAAATTATTTAATTCACTCAAAATATTCTTAAGAATATTTAAACTTTTAATAATATCACACTTACGTGTTTGATTCAATCATAATATTCTAAAGAATCATAAATAATTTTCTATTAATATCTTTAAAAGCATTGATTCAGCTTATATTAGAAAAATTATGAAAAAGAACAAGCATTTTTAATAAATAGTAAGAGAGAGACAAAGAAAATGAAAGTATTGTCATGACAGTTAGGATTTCCTCTTTTTATGAAGTGATAAGAGAAATTTTTATGTATACCAAGTGCACATAATCTAATAATCATGATTTGCTTCATAGGAGACTCTACATGTACAAATCAAATTTTAACTATCGGATATACATACATTTGGTGCATCCCAAGAATTTTTTTATTATAAAGCTAGCCATAAAGGCCTTTTGACATGGCTTCCTCAATGCACACCTGGTTGCATTATGAGACTTTCACCACCCAGAAGGATAAAAGGAGGGAAAGGGATCCATAATGCTAGATCAACCTTTTATAGACTTCCATACACTCTTGGAGAGAATCTAATATAAGAGAGAAGATAAAGTAGGTAACATTAATGGAACCACATTTTAATGGGAAATGTACTTTATATATCTTTCTTCTTCTTTTCTTTACAAGATCCTTCCTGTTGGAGGATATTTTATTCCATTTTTAATTTTTACCATCTATTTTAACGTGTTATTCCTTATTACAAAATATTTGTTTTTATCAAGCAATTACAACTCCGCCCTGTTGGTGTTAGATTTGGATTTTATACATTTACCTTCTAAATATAAAAGACAAATTTATTGAAAAGCAGATTAAAAAAAAAAAGAAAGAAAGTGGATGCAACTTGTTAAATCTTTGGACCTCATACACTTTACTCTCTTTCCTTTTTTCTTTTTTTTAAATCTTTCACTAAATTTACCTCAGCAATTAGGAAGCTAAATGCAGTCATGCGAAAGATCGATCCACACTGGTGCTCCATGAATTTTGTGCATTTATTGATGTTAGGATAACAAAAAATAAACAATTACATGGACTCAACAAACATTATTATTGTGTCTAATTAATAGCATTATTAATGCTTGACGAATTTCAAATACAATAGATAATATTTAATAAATACCAATTAGAGTAAATACTAATACCTTATCATATTTGCATATAAAATCTCCTAAAAAGAAATAAATCTTTATCTTTTTCTTATTTTTAGTTTCAAAATTAAAAACTTTTGAAGAAGAATAAAATTCAAAATTTTCGGCCATTTAAATTAAAAAAAAAAAAGTGATTAGTTGCAAAGGATGAAAAATATAGCATTACTTTTTAGAGAATGACTAAATATATAAAGTTTCTTATATACTTGGTATTAGATTTTTTTTAATCAAAATATAATAAATATATATTTTTTAACAATAACATGATAAGTACATAATTTAATTAAAAATTTTCACAATTATTTATAAATTTTATATAATTATTATATTATTATTGAAAAATTTTACATTTATCATTTTTTATTAGAAATTTAATAATATAAATATAAATAATTACATATAAATTTTTTTTCTAATAAAAGAAAGCCTTGAAAAACCTACGTATTGTGGTCACATGAGTGTTTCTTTTTCTTGCTTCACTACAGAAAAAGTATACACTCTTTTATGTTTTGGTTGAAACATCTACAAATTAAGAATATAAAACATATAAGTTTAGTTTAATATTTTTATCCATTACCCATTCCTAAATTTATATTATTAAAATAAACTAATATTTATATTTTATAACTTTTTATGATTAGTGAAATTGCTAATTAGATAGAAAACAATATGGAAAGTTTTTAAAGTTTCACAAATTATGATTTACTTCTTTTTAATCGTATTGTAAATGAGCAATTCTTATATATACCTTATGCGTATGTCATTTATACATTCAATGATTAGAATTTATTTTACATATGGATCTTATCTATATTGTGTATGAACTTTACTTATACAAATTTAATTCTAATAATTAATTTTTTTAAGTGCACCATGCTCCAGATACACCTAAGGACTCATTTGAAATATAGAAAGTTAGGATAAAAATGAAAAGGAAAAGGAAAAATGTGATTTTGTAAATAAAAAATATTCATAATATTTTTATTTTTAATAATTAAATAATTATTATTAAAGGGTATTAAATAATGATGAAATAATAATTATAAAAATAAAATTATAATTTTTTTTCAACTTTTCTTTTTTTTTTGGAGAATTATAATAAAGGATCAAAAAAAAATATATTCTTAAGAACCTGTTATCAATTATTTTAAAATAATTACTATTGAGTTTAATAACAAATAATTATCTTTAAAAATATTTTTTTTTTAGTTTTGATCTTTAAACATAATTTTTTTTTTCTTTCCTCCTCCCTTCAAAGCATACCAAACGGCCCTAAAAAAATTTCGTTCTTTGACCGTGGAAAGGTTGTTTTCTTAATTATTAAAAATAAAAACTAGAGGGGGCATGCCGCCCCACCTTGCCACATCTGACAAACATGAAATAAGTTAGCGTAATAATATTATGAAATAAAAAATATTGTATAATATAATATTTATTAAATAATTAATAATTATAATAAAATAATTTAATTTTTTTAATAATTAATAAATATAATTATAGTAAATTTATTAAAATAAATATAATTGTGATAATTGATGACTAAACAAAAATGTTTTTAAATTGAATTAAACTTACAAAAATTATATACACGTTAACTTATTTTTTAATTCCATATTTATTGTATTTTAATTAAACGATTTAATAATGAAAACATAACGAATTTCTGATAAGCTTTTGCTTTTGAATTTATAATATCATCGCGCATAGGCTTACGCAAGAAAACAACTTTTAAAATGGGCAAACTACAATGGGCCCCACACTTCTTTGAAATTCCGTGACAGACCGCGACTTTAGTTTTTGCCTCCCCCAACTTAGCCTTCATTTCAGCCGTCCGATTAGAAGATTTGGACGGCATTGATGTGGACCCACCAAGCAACTTGCACGAGCCTCTTGGTTCGGTGCCAGGTCGGACACGCTCGTCTCGGCATGATGCCACGCTGGACATCCATCGGACAGCGCAGAAAGCATGTGTGGCTGATATTGCAACGATCTGGTCCGTAGAATAAAATGTTATTGTTTATTGCTCAAGTGGGTCCAAGAAAAATAAGACAGATAGAATGAAGGAAAGAGAAAACGTGGAACCGAAATCATGAATTTGACCGCTCGCAACGATATTTTCTGCGGTTACCTGGATTCCATGAATCCTTGTAATCGTGTCATATTTGGATTTCGTAAAGACCAGAGTAACCGGCTACAGCCTGTCACCCTGCAATTCTATTTAGGAAAATCTTTGGCTTTAAATTAATTTTCAACTGATTAATTAAATTTATAGAAATAATTTCGATTCAGATTCTTAATAAATAAATATATTATTAATAAGAAAGCTGAGATTCCCTAAAGAAGTTTAGAAGAGATAGACAAAATGTGAGCCCAGTGAATTTAAATTTTTTCACATGAATAAATAAAAAGTATTTTATTATTATTCAATTGGGAGATTTAAATTTTAAAATTAATTTTTAAATTGAAAGTAACTTTTAACATAAGAAATTTTATTTCTATTTCTTTTTATCTGCAAACAAAATTTTTAAAAAAAATTTAAAAGATCTGTCCTGGAATGCAAATAATATTATTATAATTTGTTCTAAAAATAAATTCATTGGTCAATCTAATATATTTCTTTTTAATTAAATGGTGCACCAAATGAGTAGTTTCTACATGGGAACTTGTGGAGAAAGAAATGAGACTGATACGTCACAAGCGTAGGTGGGACACAGAAAAGGTAAGTAATTAAAATGGGGTTCCCATGATTAGTGGACGGGACGGTGTGGATGTTGCCATGTTGGCACCAGCCAATAAGAACCGTAGGATGTGTCTAGGGAGACCAACGTGAACCGGGACGGTCCACAAGGTTTTAGAGTGGGCTTGGCAGAGATTGAAATAGCGGGAAGAAGATGAGATTGGAGCATAAAAGGAGGATTGACGCAGAGAGAGAGAGAGAGAGAGAGAGAGGCCTGTAGTAGCAGCGAGAGAAGAGAGAAGATTATGGAAAGCCGAGATCTCTGGAAATTCTGGTAATAGCTCTGTATCTTTAAGGACGAAATCAATTTCAGGGTTGAAATAGCCGTGCAACTCTGAATTTGGGTGGTTGTGAATTCGTTTCCAGCGATTGTTGTTCTGCTTGTAGCCTGATGAACGATGAGGTAAATCTTGAGAGTGAAGCTGATTCGGTCGTGGAAGAGCGTTACGGCGTGGAATGAACAGAAATAGAGAAGCAAGGAGAATGACTATGGCAAGAAGGCGATACAGAAGTAATACTCGCAGAGACTCACCAGGTTCCAAATTTCTATAAGATTTAGACCATACAACTTTGTTTTTCATTGACTCTGACGGTGTTCTCTTTTTGGACTTGTAGAGGAAGATGGTGCCGTGGAGATGCACGAGCCAGCGAGGCTAAGAGAACGAGGGAGTGGGAAAAAGAATCATGATCGGGAAAGGGACAGAGACAGGGAGAATGAAAGAGATCGATTGACTCGCAGCAGCAAGAGGAGGAGAGGTGATAGGTTGATGCATAGCAGCAATAGAGAAGATAGTTCAGACGAGAGTGTTAATGATAAAGAAGAAGACGACGGAGATTACGGAGCCGGCGGTGGCTCAGTTAGAATGTTTCCTCTGAACCCATCGTCGTTGAACCATCGGAAGAGCTTCCCTCCGGCGGCAGCGAGAGTTTTTAGATCAGCGCCGTCGTGGAAAACCGCCGATGAGATTATTGGCGTGTTTGTCCCGAGGAAGGCACGGTCAGGTAGAAGCGCTTTGGATTAGGAGTTACCGAATTGATGAATAAAGTTTTACGGATTTTAAAATGTTCAATCTTTATTTGTTGTTTCTCAGCCTCCACGAAAAGGTCCTATGAGTTCTGGGCTTCAAGTGGTGCACTAGCAGGAGAGCAAATTCACCGGCAAGCTTCGACTTCCCCAGCATCACCATCTTCATCTACTGTTTCCATTGAGAAGAAGATAGTGAGCGACTTTTTTATTTTTGGTCCTCACTTTTGCCTATTTCTTGTGTCGTAGATGGCTACTAACAAGTGCTTGTGCTTGTGCTTATGTAGAAGCCTGATGGACCCAAGCTTCGACCCCTCAAATCTTCTTCAGCTCAGGAGGAGATCGAGATAGAAATCGCTGAAGTATTATACGGCATGAGGCAGCGTGAAGGGCCTTCGAACGATTCATTGGAGTTGGATTCTCAAGAAACGTATAAACCTTCCAGTGAGGGCAAGTCTAGCTCTTCGGTTACTCCCCTGTCTGCTGCGGGTTCGTTCTCTCAGCTTTGGAAGCTCAATCTCTTTTTGCTTCTTTTCTCAACTTTCTTTGCCCCGTTTGGTGGGCAAGAAAGTGAGAGAAAATAAGCCCGAGGCTTTTTCTGGGTCTCCTTTTTCTTGTTATATTGTACGTTTTCTCACAATGAACTTATGAAACTTTTAATTAAATTCATTTTGTAGCTCCCAAGTGGAAACGACCGCGTACATTCAAGTACGAGGACGAAAATCCGGCGGCTTTCGCTGTTCGGAACAGCTCCATTTCGTTGACTGCGAAGGCAGAGAGCGATCATCCTTCAAAATTTGGAATTGGTTCGCCGAATTGCGATAAGAACTCCGGATCCGTTGCGGAAAATAGCTGCATATCACACGAATTGGCTAATTCTCAAGCCACTCTGCCGTCGTCCAAGCCTTGGCTGGAGTCAATTAATCTGGAAAGCAACCTTTCGTCAGATTCTAAGCTATTGACGGAAGAATCAGAGAGGGAAGATGTAGGATTGAGTAAGGAGAAGCCGCCTCAGTCACCCAAGAAGGAATCTCCTGTGTCCAAATTAGATGACAACGACCCTGAGGATGTGAAAGCGACTAAAGTGTGAGTGGCATAAACTTTAGCTATTTTTGCCCCCCACTAAAGCTTTTGGTTGTAATGCGATGAACTTTTATTCTGATTCTTTATTGAATTTCTGGGCTCTTCAGGAATTCGACGATATCTGGCTGTGAGAGCCTGCGAGAAGAGAAGTTGCAGATAGATCTAATGGTGGGTATCTTTTTTCTTGCTGCGGGATCTTTTTTTCTTTCTCCCCCGTGTCCATCGTTAATTTTAATTTTATTAAAGTTTTTTTTGTCGGTGGGTTTTTAGGCACCGCCTCCTTCGTTGAGATCTTCTCCTGAAAGGGATGTGGAGATTAGTTTTGTGGCTGGAAGTCCTAAACCTATGGTAGTCGACGCAGAAGTAAGTGGGCCAGCGCCATGTCTTTAATAATTTCTGTTGAGTTCATTTCGGGTGTTACAAAAGTACGGATGCCATTTATATATTGTGATTTAATTTTTATTTGAAGTTTAAATTATAATTGAGTTGGATTTTAAATTTTGAACAAACATTACTTATTTATGATAATACTTAGAAATAAATATTTTCCTGTTGTAGCCATCAATTTGTTGACGGAGGTGGGTAAATAATTATTTTATTGGTCTGGATTGTGCAGGAAGTTAAGCCTGTAAAGCAGGAAGATGGAAAGTCACTAAAAATGAGCATGGAAGACGCCGTGGTGGCCGTTGAAACGGAGAAGGCAAGGGTGGTAGCCGAAGAAGCCGGTTCACAGAAACTGGTTATTGTTCAGAAGGAAAGGGGTACTGTCCTACAGCTTGATTCGGAGAATCGTAGAGATACTAGTGGCAGTGGCAATATGGTTAACAATAAGCATAATCAGAACATTCAGAGGCAGCAGCAACCAAACTCGGAGAAAACTAGTATGTCCATTGTATTAGTTACGTTAGGTTTTCCTCTTCACTATCTGCTTATCAGGGTGTCTTATGAGGTTTTCCTCTTCTCGCCTTTTAGTGCAATCCAGCTCTGTTCCTCTACCAATGTCTGTTCCTGGCTGGCCAGGCGGGCTTCCTCCGCTGGGGTACGATACAAACAGATCTATTCTTACGTGTTTTTCGTTCTTTTGCTTACAAGCCGTATTTTTGTGGTACGTTGCTCTACCTTGGGATATGACTCTCTTCTCATGAGCAGATATATGATGCCTTTCCAAGTTATGTCAATGGATGAAACTACCATGTCTTCTGGTGCTGTACCGGTATATGCACTATCTGTTTTGAGTTTAGTGTATTTTGAGATCTTTTTGAAGCCTTTTGAAAAAATTTGCATTCAATTCTGTAGTAATTGAGAATTTTGACCTTTGCCATTTTCCTCTTTAACCAGCCTTATCCTAAAAGGTGTGCAACGCATTGCTACATTGCTCGAACCATATTGTATCAGGAGCAAATTGCGAGGATGAATCCCTTCTGGTCAGCAGCAGCAGGTTCTGCATCATTATGTGGGGCCAAGCCCTGCAATCTCAATGTTATGCCTTGTGCAGAATTGGATGGCAATGTTTCCAGGAGGGCTGGGAACTCTGCGCTCGACAAAGGGCATCATCTTCCCATATTTTCAGGTCATGCAGGGAAGGAAAAAGGTTCTCAGGCTGCCAATAGTAATACTTCACAAAGAAAGCAAATTTTGCTTCAGCAACCTGTGCCCCCAGGAGCCCCTAATAATATCTTGGTACAATTTGCTTTTCTCTGTTGGTGGTGATTACTTATCTTAATGGATTCTTTGCTATTCCTTTTTTCTTATTTCTTTCATATATTTTTTATAATTTGGTCAGCTAACACTTTGTTGTACATTTCCAGCATGGCCCTAATCTGATCTTCCCGTTGAATCAGCAGCAGGCAGTAGCTTCATCTGTTCGACCTGGATCCGTTAATTCTTTGCCTGCTAAAAGCAGCGGGCCTTCCTCAGGGACATCTAATCCAGCTCCCGTGAACACTTCTGGTACACAGGGTACAACTGCACCAACAATGATATTCAGCTACGCAAATATGCCCGGTAACGAAAAGCAGTACTTGGCCATTATGCAGAATAACGCATATCCACTTCCAATACCAGCACGTGTGAGTGCTATACCGGCATATCAAGGAACCCGTGTTCAGGCACTGCCTTTCTTCAATGGATCTTTTTTTTCTTCTCAAATGCTCCATCCTTCACAACTTCAGCAGCAGCAACTTCATGCTCACTCATCACAGCAGAGCCAACAGGGCCATCAAAACACAAGTATGTGTGGTGGATCCTCGTCTTCTCAAAAGCACTTGCAGAATCAGCAACAAAAACCTCATGTCAGTGGCTCCAATGTTGGTGGAAGCTTGCAAGGCTTTCCTGCCTCTAAAAACCAGATATCACAGCCTCTACCGTTGCAACAGCAACAACATCAGAGGCAGCAGCTCCAGAATCATCCAATTATGCTGAGTCATCATAATTTTCAGGTAATGGCAACGTCACAAGCTGCTCAGCAGAAGAAAAATCATGGTATCTCTGAAGAAGGGAAATCTGGCGGTGATCCTTCGAACCCAGATGAAGATAGAAAGGCCATGTCAAGAGAACTTCCTACAACTGGCGGTGATCCTTCATTATCTACTGGCAATGGTGTAATTCATAGCTCAACCCGAACTCTCAATCAGCTTCAGAAACAGCATCAATATCCGGCAGCTGCAGCCACAGCTGCTAGGAGTAAGACGCCATCTTTAAGTAATGGCAGCGTCTACTCGGATCATCTTCCTTCTACAGCCTCCAAGTTTCCTAATGCTGTCTCTGCATTTCCTCAAAACCTTGTACAAAGGACAGCTATTTCGCAGTCTTCTTCTCCATCTTTGGCGTCAACACCATCATCATCGGTCAAAGCTCTTCCTCAGCAAGCAAACACACGAATATTTTTTGCAGCAGCAACTTCTATGTCTCCATCTGCTCCAGTTATGGTCGGCTTACCAACTACTTCGATGTCTAGAAATGCTGGTAGCCCGGGGATAACCTCAACATTAACCGGCAACAAGGTTGGCCTAGCTTCTTACTTATCGTCTCAGCAAGCCAAGAACTCACAAGGGGTGCCGAATCATAAATTACCATCCATCCTCGGTGGCTCTCAGCAAATATCTAAGCAATCGTTACAGCATGCCCAACTGTTCTTTTCAAACGCTTACATGCTCCCCGAGCCTTCACAATCTAGTGGTTCTACCTCTACTACCCCTACTACTTCAGCTGCAGGTCTCCAAAGGCGTGGTGGCCCTGTGCTTCCCCACTGCGGTCCAAGTGAGAAGCCAGTAGAGCAGAAACAACCAGCGGGCGAGTAGAAATCTCGGTGTGTTTTGGTGAACAAAGAGGAAAATCAATTTGTGAGTAAAGAAGAATGAATTGCTTGGGGTTTTCGAAGTGAGAGATGACGTCTTTTTTCCGGGTGATGTTTGATGCCAGAAGAGAAGAGATGGAAGAAGCATGAGCAGACCACGGCCAAAAGATGATATAAAATGTAGATTGGGATTTCACAATATCGGATGTGGAAAGTGGACAAATCCAATGAACGAGCCCCAAGCGTGTGTAGTATTCTTTTTGTACACTTGTTTATAATCTGACAAGGTTTATGTTAAAAGGCTAATTAAATTCGATTGGTTCTTTTAAGAGGTAGCTGATGGTTGATGTCGGGGGAAAATGGCTTTTGGACACATCCTTCGTGGTACGATATGAAAGGATGCATTAATATGGGGGAAAGGATAAAAGCTGGGAACCACTTTTTCTTCTTTTGGGGATGACGGGATGTAATGGAGTCATCCGACCTACACGTTCCTTTACTCCTCTTAGTTATTCCCTGTTTTTTAAATGTTATTATCATTATTATTTGTCTTGTAGACTAGGAGAGCAGTGAACATCTTGACAATTTGTAGAAGTATGTATGTGGTTGCAAATATAGTAGTAACCCTCACATTTCTTAATTCAAGTGAAAGTCTCTGACTTATACTGGTGTAAAAATGTTTCGGTACATTACATGTATCAATTATCCATACAATAGGCTAATAATTAGTAGATGTTAGACAAGGTGAAATTCATTGATATACTCATTTTGATAGGTTTTTTGAGTTATTGTATGGTCACATAAAACATATAATGTGTCTAAAAATTTCTCATGTAACTCTTTAAGTCTTGTCTTTTTCTTGTTTTCTGTTGGTAACAGTGTAGTGTGGATTGGCGTGGGCAGATAGAATACAAATTGCTCTCTCTTAAGATGAGGGCTCGTAGTTGCTTTCTGGTGCAGTGAAACATCAATGTGTAGCAGACAGTAAGTCAGGTAAATAAGTGGTTCCGTAGCCAGAGGGTATTCAAAATACATTCAGAGCTTCAGGTCAATTGAGGAATCTTTTTGGTTAGTTAATTCTATAGGATTACGTCGTACCTCTGATTCGTGTGCTTTGATTTCAATGTAACCAGTGGTCTTTGACAGAAGTGGCTCGCTGGAAAGTGTGCTTTACTTTGTCGTCAGTGTCCTAAACGTGAAACGCGGCTCATGTCAAGTATATAATATATATCTTTCCCATGGTTATCATATTGATTACTACTATCCTAGTATTCTATCATCCTATCTTATTATTTCAAACAAAATCAGATTACAAAATCTCTCTCTCTCTCTCTCTCTTTCTCTCTCTCTCTCTCTCTATATATATATATATATATATATTTTATATTTCAATTTGTTCCTGATGGTCGTCCCCCCAACCCCAAAAAAAACAAAAACAAAAAAGAGACAGAACCATGACCCCAGACAGGTTACTTAAAACTCCAAAAGGTTCCTTTAATTTTGTACAATATAAATGTATTATATATATAATTATATTTAATATTTATTATGTTTTTATAATTATTATTTATATTATATAACAATATTTATATTTTTACATTTAAATTAAAGTAAAAATATAAAAATTATTTTTTTAATATTCTCTTTTTTATTCACAAAACAAAATGGATCCTAAAAATACATAGAGGTCAGATTGAGTGAAATTTTATCTGTCTCGTTACCAACAAGTGGAAACGCAATGTCTTCTTTTTCTCCTATGAAGTAATTGTTTATATTTAAAAATATATTTATTTTGATATAAGTTGCACTTGAACAGTAATAGAAGTATTTTTTTGTTGTGAAGAAATTAAAATTTTAAAGTTCATTTTTTTAAATAGAAATAGAAGTAGAAATTTTTTTATGATAATTGTATTCTCATTCAAAATACATGTTCTTTTTGGTAATTTATAAATAAAAATATTTTTTAAAACAAATTTATCAAATACAATGATATACGCTTATTAAATTATTTGCCAAACACAATATGTAAAAATCTACAACAATCTTAAAATTAACACGAAGCCTATCTCAAGCTCAGCCGCAGAGTTCAATCTCTGCCTAGTCTTTACCCAATTCTTTTTATTCAGCTCCTTCTCCATAAAAGACAAGGACATTTCTTTAACCTTCATTTGTGGTTTCTGGTGTCAATATATTTTAGTTTTACTGGAAATCCTGCCATTTATATTAATTAAACACTATTACCACATAAGGATTTAGAATAAACAGCACTGAAAGCTATCATTTTGCATCTTCCATGTTCCCTTTTCTCTTCTTGGAAAATGGCTTTGTAATCTTTTTTTTGGGTTATATGTAAAATTTATTTATTTATTCTTTTATCTTTCTGGTATTGTAAAAGTCTTGTTATGATCTATCTAATTTTAATTGAGTCAACTGTTAACTTTTTAACATTTAAAAATAGTATAATTAAGTCCTTGTCTTAATTTCCTTTTTTTTAATAATGAGAAAGTGGTGATTTCTTAAACAAGGAGTTGATTAATACACAAAATGCTAAATATGGAAAGAGGAAAATAAATAAATGACAAATAATACAAGTATTCTTGAATAAAAAATAATAAAAAGGTAAATATTATTGAATAATAACAATAGAGATATAATATATATTATATATCTTATTTTTGTGCATTAAAAAAGAAATTTATCTTTTGGTATAAGAAATAGGCAATAATTTATTTGCCTAAATACTAATAAATGAATCTCGTATAATATTGTAGCGACTTAGCAAGAGAGAGAGACAAAAAGGAGAGAGATAGTGTGATTTTCTCTTCTTCTCTGACTTTCCTTCACTCTCGTAAATTTATATTGTACAGTATAGATTAAGTGCAAAGAATCTAGGCTAAAATAAAAGAGGATATAAGCAGGGAGTGAGACTTGAGAGGGACGTGGACTTTATTAGATATCCTCTTCCATCTGCATAAAGGACAGCATCTACTTGCTACCAATGCGGAGATAGCAGAGAAGCTTTAACTTCTTCTTCTTCTTCATCTTCTTCTTTATCTTTATTTATTTATTTAGTGTAAAGATGTCAGTTTAAAGCATTTTTATTCAGTGATTCCTTCTTTTGTTCACTTATCTGTCCCCTTTTTTAAAAGGGCAAGCCAAAGCAAGCAAGTATACACTTTTTTTTTCGGTTAATTAAAAATTTAGAGTAAATTACACTTTTATCCTCTAAGAGATATTTAATTATCAGAGCCTTTCTTTGATTTTAAAATTTTAAACTCATCTCCCTCCAAATCAATGTGCTACATTAACTTTCTCTGTGAAAAGTAAATTACAATTACATCTATTTTATTATATTTATTATTTGTATAACATAATAAGTATTAAATATATATTTGACTGATATGAAAATAGTTAACTTTCTAAATTTAGAAGAATTAAATTTATAATTTTTAACACAAAATAAGTAACATTGAAGTAAAAAATTAAAGAAATATATTTTTTTAATAAGTTATATATATGTAATAAAAGAAATCAATATTATTCTTATGAGTATTTTGTTCATATTGGAAGGTTTGTCTATATTTTTATAATAGAAAAAAAGATTATGTAATTTAAGCATCTTTTAGTAAAAGGAAAAGTAATTTACTCAAAAATCTAAATTAACATAAAAAATGGGTGAAATTGATACCCTCCATAGAAAATCCAAAAATAAGAACACAAAATAGCAACAAGAAACAACAAAAATATTAAATACTAAATAACACAAACAACAAAGAAGGTGATAATAACCATGGTCAATAAAACCCATCTTCACTCCTCTTGGTTCTCCCCTTTGATCAACTAACTGAAAGAGACAACATTTTGTGTCCTTTTGCCCTTCAAGGGGGCACCCCATGAATTTGGAGGAAACATTTAATGGAATAGAATCCATACTCCATATTACCTCTTTGGCTTCTATTGTAAAGTGGATGTTGTCTTTCAATGTTTATAAATATTGTTGTTAAATTATGGACTAAATTTAGGTATAATTTGTTATATCCTTATTATTATGTTTCTTTATTAAAATATGATAAGTGTATAATTTAATTAGGAAACCATATAGTTACTTGCAAAAATCACATATTTGTCATAATATTAAATAATTATGTACTTGTCATGTTTTGATTGAAGAATTTGATAATAAGGATATAAAAAATTATATATAAGTTTTTTCTTTAAATTATTTCATTTTAATTTTACTGTTGTAATTAAAAAATAATGGTATTCAACTCATATGCATGAATGTGATTAAAATTAGATAGATTAGTTAGATAACATCTAATCAACTAAAGTTATTCTAAGTTTTACTTGAATAATTAAGAAAGAAAGAAAAAAAAGGGAAATAGATTGGGAAAGAGAATAACTTGAGTAAAACTTATTTCACTGAATTGCATATCATCCAATGAATTCATATGATCTAAATAAAACCAGTATAAGACTGTCAAATGCAAATTGCATAATATGATCCTTATAGTAATAAGATATAATGCAAGAATTACATAATAATCATGATTTCGTATAATAGTAGAACAATAAGCAAAAGCAAGATATTATTTCATTCCTCTGGCCATAGCAACACAATGTTAGGTAGAGAGAGGAGCTTTCTCACTAATAGGCCACTTCAGTGTGATTGGCACTAAAAAAGTAAAGAGTCTCAAGAGTAGTCTCAGTGAGGAACCTCTCTTCAATTTATAGCCAACCAATAACTAAATTCACTATCAATAGAAATGATTCTTCATAAAAGCCAATAATGCCAACAAATAGAAACCACCTAATAAATTATAGGGAATTGCCGATTGGATTATTAAGTGGCATAATCAAGACCATAAATCTAACATTCTTCCACTTAGTTCGAATATAATCCTTCCATATAGCAACTTCTCAAACGTAAACTAATAATATATTACAAGGATCATAGCACTGAATCTTGTGAATGATGAGTATTACTTTTCATGTATCACTCATAACATATCTTTGATATATATTTTATAAATAGAGCTCATATGTTTATTCAAATTCAAACTCAAATATTTGTTAATATCATAATATATAGAAATAACAAATCAATAATTCAAATTTTATCACTTAAATCTAATCTAAATAAGATCAACTCGATAACATAATATGGTCTTAGTCTTATATGAGGCATATGATTCTTAAACTCTTTTAAATGCATACAATTAGTTAAAAGATCTTTATTCCTTATATATTTTATCATCACTTGTCCTTATGTGTTTTCATAATCACAATTAAATTGAATTCCCCTTTAAGGAAATGTTGTGTTTTATGCCTCTACAATTTTTTTTTAATTAGACAAAATGGTAGGTTGTTTTCAAAAGGCCCAAAACATAGGTTACTGAGACCATAATCAAAACCACAAGTCATTTTGGTCATCTTCTACCTTCCATCGAGTCACCCAACCCAATTATGACTCTATTTTGGATCCACTGCCAAACCTAATGGTTTTCAGCTCTTTGAGGCTTCATTTTCAATGTTCCAAAAGCCAAAATCGATTGGAAAATCGTGATGAAATAATTTCTGATGCCCAAATGGGCGAAAAGAAAAAAGAATCCATAAAATTTCCATCTTTATAAGACAAACAAAAATTTTTTAGGCTTCCACGTAACAAGTTTTGCAGGCACATCATGCAAATATATATACACACACACACAATAAAACATTATAAACAATTACATATGTGCATAAATATATATATATCTAACATGCCAAAGGACCCAACAAATAGCAATTCGATTTTCTTCACAAAATCTCAAAAAATTCAAACAATACATATAAATGGCATAAAAGCATGAACTTGTCACTAGGCAGAGGCAATACATGCTTTGATATTAAATACAAATTGCAGAATATAATCCTTACAGTAATTAGATATAACACAGGAATTACACAATAATCATGATCATATATTATAACAGAACAATAAGCAGAAGCAAGATGTTATTGCGTAACTCTGACCATAGCAACATAATGTCAGGTAGAGAGAAGAGTTTTTTTATTGATAGGCCATTCAATGTGATAGGCACCTAGAAAGCAGAGAGACTCTCAAGAGTAGTCTCAATTAGGAACCCTTTCCTAATTTGTAGCTGGCCAAGAATTAAATCTACCATTAATAAAAATCTTTCTCTATAAAAGCCAATAATGCTAGCAACTAGAAGCCACCCAAGAAATCATAAGAAACTGCCAGTGGAGTATTAAATGGCATAATGTGGCATAATGTGGCATAATGAGGACCGTAAATCCAACAAGCAAATCCTCTAAGTAGGAAATAAATGCATTATGTAAATTTATGAGAAAGACAGAGAAAGAGAATGACAGAGTCAAAGAGTGGCTGAAAAAAAAAAAAAAATCTTCCTCTCCCTTCTTCTCTATGCCTCTCTAGTCATTATTTACTGCTTTTTTAGCATTACAAGGACTGTGTCTTCCTCCCTTCGATGTTTGATCCGTGATCATACAAAGATTGCTAATAGTCAAGATACGTCCAACTTTTCTTCTTTTCTCTTCACATTTTTATGCAAGCTTATTTGCTTTTTGATATTTTATGTTTTATGAAGCAATTTATTAGACAGTTTAATTATTAATTTAAAACTTTATATAGATGCTGTTTTCCTTAAATAGAAAGTATAATTCTGTTTCAGTTCTATACAATAATAAATATTAAAAATTTATATAATATCATTTTTAGTATCGAGAGAAAAAATAGAACAAAATCATATTTGTAAATATTAAAGTAATATAGAAGACCATTAGTCATGGACTTATTGTTCCGTGAAACGCCATTCGAGACACCCACAGTATATATTACAAAAAAAGGGCAAATTATATATTCTTTTGTTTTAGATATGTCTAAATTATATATATTTTTAATAAAATGTCCTTGTATTTATTATTTATGTAAAATAAAAGTATTAAATATGTATTTGATTAATAAAAAAATACTTATTCTTTGAATTTACAATAAATTAAATTTATAATTTTCAACAAAAAATAAATAATATTGAAATAAAAATTTAAGAAAAAATATTTTTAATAAAAAAGTCAATATTATTCCTAAAAGTATTTTAGTCATATTTTAATTTCAGGGGATTTGTGTACATTTCATATTATAGGAGATAATTGTATAATTTAAACATCTTTTAAAGATGGTAGAATAATTTACTCTTACAAAAAAGTGGTTATTGAGAAAATTGAAATGGTAAAACCGATATGTTATCTCTATATATAACTTGTGGTCTTCAATATGAAAAGATGAAAAAGGATTTGAATATGCATACTATTTCATTGCCTTTATCTCTCATACACCAAGTAAGTCTCATTTTTCTCCCTTAAGGATCCAAGGTCACTAGATCCCTTGTAATACTACAAGAGATGTAGTGGGAGAGAGGCAAAAAAAAAAAAAAGAAGAGAGATGCAGTAATTTTCTCTATCTCTCTCTAACTCTTCCTCTCTCTTATTTTCTCCATTATTTTTCTCATAAATTTACATGGTGCATTGATCCCTAATTTTAGATGATTTGGACTCAAATCTAAGGGTCAGTTTCGGAGAAAAAGGGATGCCCATGGTAGAATTTTAACAAGAAAAGTGGTAGGGGATGTCACATGAAAGAATAATCTCTCTTGAAAATGGAGGAATTCCTAAATGTACTATATGGGTCAATATCTCATGAAACACATCATTTTGGAATAGATGTGAATCTATGCATTTAGCAAGTAAATGCATAGTATATATTTGGATAGAGATAAAGAGATATAAGGAGTGGGTGAAAAGAGAGAAAGTGAGTCCTATATATACTTTTATTCTTTTGTATTATTCTCTCTCATAAATATATGATGTATTATTGTAAAGGATCACAATATGTTTTAGAATATAATATAGTTTTAGATGTGCTATGACAAAGTTTCTTTTAATTTTAACATAATAAACTATATCAAAAAGAAAAAAGTTTTATTATATAATGGCCAAAATGCACGTAATCTAACTTTGAATCAGTTATATATAACTTCTTGAACTTTTAAAATTTGACCATTAACCCCCTATCGCTAACTTTGACATTAAACAATTAATAGAAGATGCCATGTCAGATTACATCAGATTAAAAGCATCCGACATGGATTTGTGGGTATTTCAATAATTTCCACCAACATAGCTTCACTCACTACAAAAAAATACACATTTAGTGACAGCTTTTAGTGGCGACCAAAAAAAGTCGTCACTAAAAATACATTAATTAGTGGCGACCAAAAAAAATTGACACTAAACATTGTTACTAAAACGGAATGTAGTATTTTGGTAGAAGTTTTAGTGGCGACAGAAAACATTGTCACTAATAACATTTAGTGACAGTTTTTAGTGGCGACAAGTAGGACTTGCCACTAAAAATTATTTTAGTGGCGACGCTCAGTTGTCATTAAAGGAGGCTGAAACATTGGGGAACTATTAGTGGCGACAACATGTCGCCACTAAAAGATTTTAAGGTTTTTGTGACAACCAAAAATGTTGTCACTAAAAGGTTGTCATATTTAAATTAATAATAAATTTTTGTAGGACTTTTAGTGGCGATAATAAGGGTCGCCACTAATACATTAACTAAAATTATGATGAATTGTGTGTTTAATGTTATTAGTGGCAAGCCATAAGTCGCCACTAAAAAGTTTTAGTGGCGACTGAATCTTGTTGTCACTAAAAGATTGGGTCTCGAGGGTTTAAATCATTAAATTTTTTGGAAAAACTTTTAGTGGCGACAAAAATAAGTCGCCACTAAAACTGGAACTTTTAGTGGCGACAATAGTCGCCACTAAAAGAGTTGGTTAAAACATTTTGGCACAATTAAAAGTTTGACGCCAAAATTTTTTGAGGCAACATGAGCTTGTCACTGCAAAAATCTTAACAATAATTATATGATGCATAATTCATATATATATATATATACATACTTTCTAAAAATAATAATGTGACAAAGGATTATATATAACATGCATATAATATAAGAAAGAACAAAAATTTGATATATTATTTATATGAATAAGTATATTTTATACTTGGTTAGATTTTTAAATTTTACGCCCTTTTTTTTTAATAATAATGGAAGCTTAATATAATTTAGGAATAGTTGAAGAAGTTGAATGTTAAGTATGTTTAAATTTTTAATATAGTTAATTTTTTTTAATAAGAAATTTGAATCAATTAATTATCTTATATATTAATAACAAATTTAAATCCAGTAATAGTAGAATAAGTCATAATAAAATAATTGTTTATAATGTATAACATAAATACTGAGATTGAACATTTAAGAAATATTATATATTTATATAAAAAAATAAAGAAAAATATAACAAAGCAGTAAAATAATAACATAAAACCATGGTCGAAGGAGTAAAATAATAAAGTCAAACTAATGAAATAATGAAAGAAGGACAAAAAAAAAAACTTAAAGCCTGTTTGATTCTATTTTGGTTTTAATATTTTCAAAATGGAAATTTTTTTTAACAAATTTTGAAAAAATAAAAAATCTGTTTGAATCCTTACTCTAAAAAATTGATGTTGTCTATTTTTCTTCTTATTTTTGTAAAACAAAAGTTATAAAACATTTAAAAAATGTTCTATTTTTTTGGTCTCGAAAACATAATTTAGTTTTTTTATTTGACAAAACACTTCACTAAAAATATTTTAGCAAACAAGTTTTTTTTATTTTTTTGTTCTGGAAACAGGAAATAAAAAAGGCTTTGGGACTCTTTCCTTCAATCACGGCTTCTGGCAATGGTAAAACGAGAAAAGGATAAATGACATTCTGTAGACTTGGAAGAGTTTTCATTAGATGTTAAATTATTATTAGGTTTCGTAGCTAATCAGAAGGAGATTCATTTTGTTTCAATTAATTTTAAACTTTGCATCTTGATGACTTGGTTTTTAATTATTCTTAGAATAAATTAAAAAAGGTTATAAATTAAAATTTTAATTGATCAATGAGACCAACAGATAAAAAGGAAAAAAAAAATATTGTATTCACCATATGCACATATCCTTAAGGGTGCAGAATTAGAATTTCATCTATACAATAGGCCAATATATGTAGATCAAATCTTAATTGTTGACCCATAAATTGCTTGATGAAAATGAGCATGAGTACTAATGTCGCAATATAACTATGTACAGATGAAAGATTGTTATACACAATATATGTTATCATTTTATTTGCATAACATCCAATAACTTTTAGCCCATTGGAGTAATGCGTCCCACGCAATGCAACAATAGTTGGTATAAAAATTGTCTAATTTAGATCCTTTTTATTTGGGAGGATAAATGCATCAGTTAAATTGAAAGAGAGATAAAGAAGAGGAAGAGAGAGAGTGAGTGATAATGATACACTTTCTCTTCATCTCATTCTTTTTTTCTAAGAGTACTTAATGCAACGACGTAGCGATTACTAATTTGTCGTTGCAAAATTTTGGTTAGGATAATTTCTGGTGTTTTGGTAGCAACAAAAAAATCATGTTTTCTTTTGTTGTGAGGCTTATTTTATTTGAATTAAACTTTTTTCAGTAAAAAGAGTGTAAATGATGTAATACTCGAAGAATAGTATTTTTTTTAGAAAAACACGTTATAAGATAATTACATCTATTTAGTGAATGAGATATTCAGTTAATTTCTTAATATTTGTTTCTTAATTTCTTTTTTTTCTAGAAACATATATTCATTGAAATCATCCCTTTTTAAAAAATTAAGAAACCCTTGAAGCCAGATTCGTTCTAATGAAGTAATTTCTATTTTAATAATTTACAATAATAAATTTTATAAAAATATTTTATAATAGTTATAATGCCTGGCATTATATATATAAATATTTAAATATCTATAAGCATATTTATTTTATTTTATTTTCACTATAATTTTTTTAAAAATTTTAGTTTGGTTTCATTTCACAAACACCACAGTTAAAGTAATTTGGATCTTGTCTTATATGTTCGAAGCACTAATTTGTTAGATGGAGATAGGAAAGAAAAAAGTGATACAAAGAAGTGAAAATATATATGAAGCTTATTTCTTATTTTTTTCACCTAGTATTTTTTTTCTTTTTATTTCTCTTTAACAAAATGAAGGTTCACTAATGCTAAATAAAAGTAAAAGTAGAAATGCTAATTAAAGATTACAAAAATTATATATAGTGTTATATTTTTATTATCAAAATTTTGAATAAAAATATAATAAGTAATAATTTTTATAATGTAAATTATATGATTCAAATTTTAAAAAATTTTATTAAACATCTTTAAAGTAAAAATATAAAAAAGTTATATGAAGATATAATTTGTTGACTAATAAATAATACAATTTCTAACTGAATAGTGTTTAAAATTTGTTCATACTATTTATCAATGGAATACTATGCCACCTACTTTAGTTTCCCTAATGTAAACCTTTTGCGAGATGCAACCATCGACTCATTCTGCCAAACAATAAATTACTGTTTGTTTGACATTTACAATGAGTTAGGGGAAGATCAATTTATCATGATTAGCATATTGATAATAGTTAATCTATTTATATTTACTGAATTACATAGATTAAAACTTTCAATTCAAATTGTGGAGTGAGTTAAATGGGTTAGCATGAAGAAGAAGAAGAAGAAGAAGAAGAAGAAGAAGAAGAAGAAGAAGAAGAAGAGACATTTAAGGTTAAAGGTTGTAACATATCCTATGGTTATTGAAAAAGTCAAAATTATTGTTCTCATCAACTTTTGCAAATCTTGTTGAAGATTATAGATTTACACTTGTAACTAAGCTCAACGGTTAGGATAAATAGGTTGTTAATTACCAATGAACTATGATAGAAACCTGGATCTCTTATTGTAGGGATTTGTGAATAGTAATTGTGTAATAAGTAATTTCTATTTTTTCTTTTTCTAAGTTGTTAGGTGTAAAGATGAATATAGGAAAAAATTTTCAAAAACAGGTATTTTAATTGTAAAAGAGTTACATTTTTAAAATTTTAGATGTACCACCTTTAAACGCATAATTTAAAGTTGCAATATTGTCTAAATTATATGTACATATATTTATTAATTAGAATTGAAATAAAATTATAGTTTTAAGTTAAAAAAATATATTAAATGATATTAAACTTGGAAAATATTATAAAAAAATTATGATGAAAAATTTAACTAAGAATATTAAATTATAGTTTTTTATACAAGTCAAATTTTTAGTTGTAATAACTTCAAATTTTAAAAATGTTTAGTATCAATATTTTTAATGGAAAATCTTGAATTATAATTTGTCGAACAAAACAAAAAGGAAAGGAAGTGGTTTTCTAATACTATTTTTGTCTCTCTTTCTGTTGGTAGATTAGGTATTCTTGTTTGCTCAAGGGGAAGGGTGCTGTGGTGAAAGAATTTAGGAAACTCTTTTTGAGCCTACTACAAGATAAAGAAAGACCCTTTACCTCAAGATCAAAATAGAAATGATGCATCAAAGAAAGAAAAAAAAGAGCGATTAATATATATAGTCATATTTTTCCTGTTAAAGCGAGATTGTGGTGTGTCATGATTATGAGTTGATGCACAGTTGTATATGCCAGCCTCGATGTTGTGTCTGGTTAGGGAAGCTCTGTTTGTTTTGGTTAGGTAGCCTACTTCGCTATCTCCGTGTAAATTATTTTGTTAGTTGGTATATTTACAGTAATATTAATCTGTCTCACTGAGCCGGCCAGCTCCACCATCAGCCGATACTGTGCTTGAGTGCATTAGTTTATTGCCATCGATTACTGAATTGACTACTTTACTTCATTATTGGCCCCTCTCATCTAACTCACTGTTTTTGGTTCCTAATTTATTAATTTTAAGCCTTTTGTCCGCTTTTTTTTTTTTTTTTAGTTTTTTTGTTTTTAAAGATTACAAAAACTTAATATAATTAAAGAAGTCAAGAAGTTCAACATTAAATTTTAATCATGGGTACTTTTTATTTTTTTATTAAAAATAACTTCTACAATATTTTAAAAAGCATGTAATTAGTATTTAAAATTTACAATTTATTAATAGTTATTTATTTTATTTTTTTTAATATATAAAATTTAAAAAATATATTTAATTATCATTAGTTCAACAACAATTCAATCACAGTAAAATTAATGAACATTGAACTAATGTTTCTACTAGTGTAATAGCTAATCTAGTTTTAAAATCTTTGCCTATTTAATATTTATTCATTAAAATTTAATATTATATGATAAAAGCTAGCCTTTTTTTTGGGGATAAAACAACAGAATCAAAATATTGAAAAGAAATTATGCTTGTACATAAGTATTTTCTTGTTTTTACCCAAATGATATTTCATTCCAATAAGTGCTTAACAAATCATTTCATTCTTGAAATTCCAAAAAAACATGAATTTAATTATAATTATAAATACTGACTTTAATTTAATTAAAAGTATAAAGCAACGGAAATAATTTTCTTAAACTTTGGTCCAATGTCAAATTATTTCATCTATATCTTAAATCATTGAATGCAGATTCATAATTTTTTTTTTACTCATTTTCTTAATAAGAAAAATAAATAGCTCAATTATTTTATCCTTTCAGCATAACCTCAAAAGAAGGTTTAATAAAACAATATTTATCTATCCTTCTCTTTCTATCCATGCCTTTAATTGACCAATTTCTTAGTATAAAAATAATTTATTTCATAGGAATTAAACTACAAAATTTATATTAAGAGTTAAATATTTAATTGTTAATTCACAAAATAATTACAAAATTATGAAATATATTTTTCAATACTTATTAGAATTTTAATAATTATCTCTTAAAAATTAATATTACTTTAGTTTAAATAATCTCAGAAAAGAAATTTATCACGTAAATTTTTTTTATATAATATTTATTGGTAGTTTCTTTTTAATTATTGTTTATCCAGTTTTAAGAATTATCTAATCATTATTTTATAATTAAAAAATGAATCAACTATATAATTTTATTATAGTTATTTAATTTTTTTGGTGAATAGAGGTATAGTTATTTAATTATTAATTAACAAGATAATTAACAATTTATGAAATAAATATATTCAATATTTATTAAAATTTAACTCATTATCTAAAAAATGACGACGTATTTGAACCTAAAAAATTTTCATCTTGTAGACTCATTTTGATCCTCAAAATTTAAATTATCTCATAAAGATAACATAGTGACCTTGTTTGATTTGGGATTAAGGTTAAAGGTTTAATATAAAGAACAAATCCTAAACAAAAAGATAGAAACAAAAATATAAAATTGACTAAATTAAATAATTAAGACAAATAAAACATAACTAAAAATAAAAAAAATATGTAAATAAATTATTTTCTATTATTAATATTAAATAATTATATTGGTTATATATAATTAAGATATACTGTTGAGGTATTAGTTAGTCTTTTATTTATCTTAATTAACCTAGATAACATAATCCTAATGACTTTAGATAACTATCTAATAAAGATAATAACACCTAAAATTAAAAAAAAGATAAAAAATATAAGATGGACTAAATAAAATAAATAAAAATTTGTCAATGGATTATTATCTATTATTAATTTTAATTAATTATATTATTTATATTTAAAAAAATAAAATAAATAAAACAGAAGAAGGTATATATCTTGTTAGTTTTTTTAAATTTCAAATTTTAAAACTTAAAATTTATATATGTTTTCCTACCCAAATATCGACGCCTTCCCTCCTGGTTTCATTCCCGTTTTTTTAATATCAGTACCAGCTGGCTTCAGATTGAAAACGTCGAAGTTCCCTTCCCTTTTATTCCTTCACGCCCTGGTTCCCTGGTTGTGCTCCCTGCCTCCCTCTCAGCGTTGTGCGTTTCGTCGAGCGATGGGCTTTCCTCCACAGCTTTCCTTCCTTCTTCCCTTCAGTTTAGCTTCGTCTCTTTAGGTAAGGTATCTTATTTTGAAACTTCTGCTACTCCTTCCTCCTTTTAGTATTCTTCGTCCTTCCAATCTCAAGTAAGATCTTTTTCCTATGTTGATGTGTCTGTTTCTGTGCCTTGTACTTGATTCGAATTGCCAAAATCTTTTGCTTTCTTTGCTTCTGTTCCTTCGAATGTATATATTTCAGTAGACAGAGTTATTGACCTAATCCAGATCTTATAGTTACCATTCCATCTTGCAGCGTGGTTAGTGCTTTCTTCACCATAATAAGGAGAAAAATCATAAATTTTCAACGTTTCTGGTCCTATTCCCTTTTCAAGATTTATTATGTTTTCAATCTACAATCTAATTTCATTTTGCATTATGTCACATTATGTCGTCTGCTCATTTTAGAGAGTATATGTTTGTTGATGTAGGAAATTTGGAGCACTGCACCGAGTATTTGAACCAGTCTCTTGTTATGTTTGGAATTTTACCTTCTCTGGATCTTTTTGCAAATGACCCTGTAAGAATCAATTTGCAATACTGTTGATTAAACTCTGGGATAAAGGGAGAAAAAGCATATTTTTAATTTCGTTTTAATATATGTCTTTACATTGGTAGGTTTCCATTGCACAGACTTGGAATTGCATTTACTTCTTGATATAGTAGAGACACAGGAATCCTCTTCTTTCCTTTTGTGTTCCTACTGTGAATCAGAGCCCAGGCTTGAATAGTGATTGTATCCCCCACCGAGGACAATAGTTTTCAGAATCCATCCACAACAAGTAAGTTTTCTGATCCTTACTATTTAGAATATCTATCACCAATAAAGGCTAAAGTGGATTCGAACATCATATCCTGTGATTGTGAAGAGTGGATTAGCTTAAAAAATAGCTCTTTCATTAATGATGGTACCCTTTGGATTGGTTTAAGAGGAGTTCTTATGGAAGTGACATAACTTTGCTATTTTTTATGGCGAGTTCCAGTGTCCTTTAGATCTTGTTTCGATAATTTTATATTATGCTATAAACTATACCTTGTATGGCACTCACATGGAGGAAAGTATTTTGCAAAAAGAATCTTTTTGTGTGGTTGATTAAATGGTTACCTCCTAACATGGGAACTATTAAATTTAACTCGGATGGAGGGGGTAATCTAGATGTAGCTAGGTGTGGTAGTTTGTTTGTGATCATCTTGGCCAATGGATTAGAGGTTTTACTAGAAACTTAAGCTATTATTATGCTTTTAAAGTTAAGGTTTGTGGAGTTTTGAAAGGCTTGAGGATGGCTTAGAATATGAGAATTAATTGTGTTTTCAATGAGTGATTATTTTGCTATGATTAATGTATTGTATAATTGTGCTGAGCAAGGAGAAAGTACCTTTTGACTCTTCAAGAAAATATATGATCTCGTTCAGCTGAATTGGGAGGTTCATATTGCAGTGATGTAAAATAATAACTTATTTCATCAGTAACAAACACATGAACAGTGTTCCCATAAACTTGTAAAAGTATATAGCAAACCTTTCTTATAACTTTGGTGAATTTCAAGCACAAGTCTAACTTCATTGCAGTACTATAAAATAATAGCTTATTTCACTAGTAACAAACACAAGAACAGTGTTTCCCTAAACCTGTGCCAAGTTTATGCTTCTCTCTTCAATATATATATAGATTTTGCTTCTTAGCCTTTTTTTTCTCTTGAACGTGTTAATTGATACTTCCTTCTCAATCATGATGTTTTCATCAATTGGTCCTATCAAGAAATACAAGATTATGTTGTTAATTCTGATACTCCAATTTTTTTAATTAAAAAATTTGCATTTCTCTGGTGATATCTCTACATTAGAAGGATCTTTTGGTTTTTGGTTAAAATAAGAATCTCCAAAACTCAGTTGTTCAGGCTTTAGAGGGTTATATGAATATACCTTTGGAAGATTTAGGATTGCAGAGCCACTTAAGAAATAAATTACATGATAAAATATAATTGAAAATAATACTAAATACATGGTTTTGGCTTGTAATTTTTAACAAATTTAATTTATTCATTTCAAAAAATTCAATGAAATTTACTAAGAGAATAATTTTGAGGAACACATTTAAATCAAACATTTCAACCATTAATTGATGAAATGCTCATTGAAATTTTATTTATGAAAGTTATTATTTTTGTTTGCAAAATTTAAAATTTAAAATTTGTTTGAAAGAATAAAAATAATACAAGTATTGATAGAGTAAAAATAATAATAAAATAGAAAGTAAGTAATAATAAGTGATCAAAATATTCTTAGATTAAAAAATAATATAAGAATAGATTTTTATATATAATCATAATAAATGTATAATTAATTTATTTAATATCTATTTATAATTGGCCTATTTTTTAAAATGATTATTTATATATATAAATTATTATTTTAATCTAAAAAATAACTATTTCCTTTAATATTTTACATATATTATTTTAATGTATATTAATTTAATATTTATTATGTTATTAATAATTTAAATATAATATATATTTATCAAACCTAAATTATTAATATATATTTATCTATTAATTAATGGCTTATTAATATATATATATATATATAGAGAGAGAGAGAGAGAGAGAGAGAGAGAGAGAGAGAGAGAGAGAGAGAGAGCGGGTGAGAGAGAGAGCGCAATGCAGCCATATGTTGGCCTACTGATTGTGAATGGGAATTAAATTTATAATTTAATTTTATTAATTATTATGTATATAAGTTATGATTTTAAATATCAAATATTATTAAATTTTATTGATTTTTTCTTTTACTTTTTAATGTGGGCCAAAATTTTGTAGTCATAAGTGAAACTTATTTATATTTCATAGGAATTAAACTACAAAATTTATATTAAGAGTTAAATATTTAATTGTTAATTCACAAAATAATTACAAAATTATGAAATATATTTTTCAATACTTATTAGAATTTTAATAATTATCTCTTAAAAATTAATATTACTTAGTTTAAATAATCTTAGAAAAGAAATTTATCACGTAAATTTTTTTTTATATAATATTTATTGGTAGTTTCTTTTCAATTATTGTTTATCCAGTTTTAAGAATTATCTAATCATTATTTTATAATTAAAAAATGAATCAACTATATAATTTTATTATAGTTATTTAATTTTTTTGGTGAATGGAGGTATAGTTATTTAATTATTAATTAACAAGATAATTAACAATTTATGAAATAAATATATTCAATATTGATAAAAATTTAAATCATTATCTAAAAAATGACGACGTATTTGAACTTAAAAAATTTTCATCTTGTAGACTCATTTTGATCCTCAAAATTTAAATTATCTCATAAAGATAACATAGTGAACTTGTTTGATTTGGGATTAAGGTTAAAGGTTTAATATAAATAATAAATCCTAAACAAAAAGATAGAAACAAAAATATAAAATTGACTAAATTAAATAATTAAGACAAATAAAACATAACTAAAAATAAAAAAAATATGTAAATAAATTATTTTCTATTATTAATATTAAATAATTATATTGGTTATATGTATACATATTATATAATTATAAATATTATATATAATTAAGATATACTGTTGAGGTATTAGTTAGTCTTTTATTTATCTTAATTAACCTAGATAACATAATCCTAATGACTTTAGATAACTATCTAATAAAGATAATAACACCTAAAATTAAAAAAAAGATAAAAAATATAAGATGGACTAAATAAAATAAATAAAAATTTGTCAATGGATTATTATCTATTATTAATGTTAATTAATTATATTATTTATATTTAAAAAAATAAAATAAATAAAACAGAAGAAGGTATATATCTTGTTAGTTTTTTTAAATTTCAAATTTTAAAACTTAAAATTTATATATGTTTTCCTACCCAAATAATAATAAAATAGAAAGTAAGTAATAATAAGTGATCAAAATATTCTTAGATTAAAAAATAATATAAGAATAGGTTTTTATATATAATCATAATAAATGTATAATTAATTTATTTAATATCTATTTATAACTGGCCTATTTTTTAAAATGATTATTTATATTTATAAATTATTATTTTAATCTAAAAAAAATAACTATTTCCTTTAATATTTTACATATATTATTTTAATGTATATTAATTTAATATTTATTACGTTATTAATAATTTAAATATAATATATATTTATCAAACCTAAATTATTAATATATATTTATCTATTAATTAATGGCTTATTAATATATATATATATAGATAGAGAGAGAGAGAGAGAGAGAGAGAGAGAGAGAGAGAGAGAGCGAGTGAGAGAGAGAGCGCAATGCAGCCATATGTTGGCCTACTGATTGTGAATGGGAATTAAATTTATAATTTAATTTTATTAATTATTATGTATATAAGTTATGATTTTAAATATCAAATATTATTAAATTTTATTGATTTTTTCTTTTACTTTTTAATGTTGGCCAAAATTTTGTAGTCATAAGTGAAACTTATTTTTTATATTTTAATCAAAAATTAATATTTAAAGTGGCACTATTTTTAAAGTTATGTAAATTTAAAACTTATGAAAAGCAAATTAGTATAATTTTCAACTAATACTTCAGTCGAAATTTCCCTCTTGTTTGTTATAGTGGGAGAGAATGATAAAATTTCCTTTTACGAAGAAAAAAGAAATCATTTAAAAAAATTTTGGGCAAATAAAAAATTGCTCCTACAAATTGTAATTTCAAATAAATTCTTATTAGATGATAATTAAAGTATGTAAAGTTAAAAATAATGCTTACCAAACTAAAACAAATTACTTTAGAGTAGAAAGATCAATAAATTTTAAAATAATTATGAAGCTTAGAAATTTTTTAAATGACTTATTTGAAATACTTTAAGGATTTAATCAAAACGTTTTGAAATTTTTAAAGGCCAAAATATAATTTTACCCAAATTACATAATTTTTTATCTCATGATATGCTCCTTCCTTCTCTAATAGTGAGATAGAAAAAGAAAGCCCTACTGTATATACTAGGAGGCAAATTGGATATTTGAAACACAATGATACATTTTTTGAACAATTAGCTCCAAAACTTGATTCAATATACAACATAAAAGATGGTAAGGTGCATAGTAGCAAGACTTTCCCTTTCTTTCCAATAATTTGCCAACCAAATGCTTGAAGCCATGAAATCCGTTTCCCTTTCTGCTTCTGTAACCCTACCAAATAAGGTTAAAAAAAGCCACCACGAGCAGTTAAAAAAAACAAGAAAGATATAGACAAGAAACATATATATATATATATATTGTCTAATGTTATATTGGTATAGGTGTCTGTGAATAGCTTTCAAGCAAAATCAAATATAGTAGCTACATATAGGAAGTTTTATCTTAAAAAATAAAAGTGTGTTAACATAGGAGGAAGCTTCCTATGGATGCTTATATTGTATATGTCTATTTTTCTTCATGCCTTATATTTGCATAAATGCACGTTTGCTGTAAGGAAGTTATGAAATGTACTAGTTGTTTGTCGAGTTATAACTACAAATGAGTTATAAGTACTCATTCTAAAAACATTCATGTTGGATTTAGGGATGGATAAAAGTTGGATGCACATTAGGAATAGGGCTGATATGGCATATAGGCAAGGTGTTGATGAGTTTCTCCAATGGGCATTCAGCCAAGCTGGGGTGACTAATATGATTCGATGCCCATGTAAGGGGTGCAAGAATACAGCATGGAAGATAAGAAGTGAAGTAAGGGCAGATTTGTTTAAGAAGGGTTTCAATGAAAGTTACAAAGTGTGGGACTCACATGGAGAAGCTCGACCTAGTATCCATAGTCCCCTCCAGCATGTAAATGGCGAATTACCTGTGGATAATGATGATGATGATGACATCATTGAAATGTTACATGATGCCTTCGGTGAAACACATTCATCCGAGTCGCCTAATTTGCAGGCTAGCCAATTTTTTAAATTGTTGGAAGATGCTCAAACCGAACTCTATCCAGGTTGTAATAATGTGACAAAGCTATCTTTCATTATCAAACTCCTTCATCTAAAATGCCTCAACCATTGGAGTAACAAATCTATGGATACATTGTTGAGTTTATTCAAAGATGTCCTACCTAAAGGGGCACTAGTACCTGACAATTACTAAGAAGCAAGGAAGGTTGTTCAGGAGCTCGGACTGGGTTATACTAAAATTGATGCCTGTGAAAATGATTGCATCTTATACTGGCGAGAACATGCAAATGCAGAATCATGTCCTAAGTGCAACATGTCTAGATGGAAGTTGGATGGTCACAAGGGCAAGAAAGTGCCACGTAAAGTGTTACGACATTTTCCATTAACGCCTAGGTTGCAGCGACTGTACATGGCTCAACAAACAGCGAAAGATATGAGATGGCACATGGAAGAACGAGTTGACGATGGTGTGTTACGACATCCGTCTGACTCAATTACTTGGAAATCATTTGATAACCAGTATCTTGACTTCTCTCGTGATTGCAGAAATGTACGAATGGGTCTAGCTAGTGATGGGTTCCAACCTTATGGAAATATGAGTACTAATCATAGCATTTGGCCGGTTGTGCTAGTTCCATATAATTTGCCACCGTGGTTATGCATGAAGCATCCATACTTTATGATGACACTTCTTATTCCAGGTCCTAAATGTCCTGGTAATGACATTGATGTGTATTTGCAACCCATGATTGAAGAGTTACAGGAATTATGGAATGATGGGGTTGACACATATGATGCCTATTCACAGTCTAATTTTAAGATGCGTGCTGCTATCATTTGGACTATCAATGACTTCCCAGCATACGGGAACCTCTCAGGGTGGTCCACTAAGGGAAAGTTTGCATGCCCTTGTTGCCATAAAGACACACATTTTACTTCTTTACGGAATAAGTTATGTTACATGGGGCACCGTCGTTTCCTTCCTCCTAATCATCCATGGCGCAATAATAGGAGGGCATTTGACGGGAAAGTTGAACATTCACTTGCACCTTTGCCTCTTACTGGTGAGGAAGCACTTATACAGCTTCAAGCATTGGGCAATGTGAGTTTTGGAAAAAGCCAAAAGCGAAAGCGTTTCCCCACCAATGATGCTTTCAATTGGAGGAAGAAGAGTATTTTCTTCAAATTACCCTATTGGAAAACTCTTTTGCTCCGACATAACCTTGATGTTATGCATATAGAAAGAAATGTGTCAGATAACATAATGTCGACATTGATGGGTGTTGTTGGGAAGACCAAAGATACACTGAAGAGTCGATATGACTTGGTTGATTTAGGGATTAGGCAACAATTGCATCCCATAGAAGATGGTAACAAAACCCTGCTTCCAGCAGCATGTTATACATTGTCAACACAAGAGAAGGCAAAAGTTTGTGACTTTTTGGCTAAATTAAAGGTGCCTGACTCCTTCTCTTCAAACATTCCGAGGTGTGTCAATGTTCATGAGCGAAAAATCTCTGGGTTGAAATGTCACGACCACCATGTATTATTGCAAGATATATTTCCACTTGCAATACGTGGCTTGTTGCCTAATGAAGTGTCAGAACCTATAATAGAGTTGGGGAAATTTTTTAAGAACTTGTGTTCGAAGTGCTTGAGAATTGAAGATCTTGATGTCTTGGAAACCCAAATTGCAATCACATTATGTAAATTAGAAATGGTGTTTCCACCTGCCTTCTTTGATATTATGGTTCATTTGCCTGTTCACTTAGCAAGAGAGGCTAAGCTTGGTGGACCTGTTCAATATCGATGGATGTATCCCATTGAGAGGTAAGGTTGACCTTAAATTATAATGTCTTTTTTATTATTTAAAAATTGTCTTACCTAATTCATACTAATGCAGGTACTTGCGAACGTTAAAAACTTATGTTCGCAATAAGGCTCGGCCAGAAGGTTCAATTGCTGAAGGTTACTTGGCTGATGAATGCCTTACCTTTTGTTCGCGTTATCTGAAAAATGTTCCAACTAAGTTCAATAGACCTCCTAGGAATGATGATGGACATATGGAACATGATAAAATGTCTATCTTCACTCCAAGTGGACAGGCGAGAGGACGTTATGAATCAATATTTCTATCAGATATAGAGTTCAATCAAGCTTGTATGTATGTGTTTCAAAATTGTGAAGACATTTGGCCATTTATTGAGTAAGTTTATAGGAATTAGCCATCACTTATCTCAAAAATTTTCTATTATTACCTTTTAATTAAGTAGATTATACATTGCAGGAAGCACAAGATGGAAACTGAAACACAAGCTTCAATGGTTGCAGATTTCCCAGAATGGTTTCGTGCACAGGTATGTTTTGACCTCATATTTCTATTAGTTAGATTACAAGTTATGATATTCATACATGTTATCCTTTATAGGTTCTAGAGTTAGGTGTACGAGGTGACACAAGTGATGACCTTATGAGCCTCGGAGTTGGGCCGCTAAAGATGGTCCATCGTTATTCCACATTTATGGTGAACGGATTTAGATTTCACACTCAAGACCGAGCCTCTGGTAGAAGAACACAGAATAGTGGAGTCCTTGTGAGGGGTGATGATTCAGATGAGACAAAAGAGTATTATGGTATTTTAGAAGATATATATGAATTGTCATACATTGGGAATAAGAAAGTGTATCTCTTCAAGTGTCATTGGTGGGATGTAGGTCATTTAGAAAGGGGATATAAGGTGGATAAATATGGAATTACAAGTGTCAACACCCGATACTCATTGAACTCAAATGAACCATTTGTCTTGGCATCTCAAGCAGAACAAGTGTTTTACCTGGAGGACAATTGTGACCCAAATTGGCTTGTTGTTGTAAAAACAAATCCTCGAGACTTCTTTAATATGCCAAAGATGACTGATGATGGCGTAGATGGGGACAATGAAGAATTATTAAGTGATGACGCTTATCAGCAAATTGAAATTGAAGTAGATTTGACTACTAGGGGTGATGTAGGCATTGACCTAGTGGTTTGCCTTTATAGGGATGACATTCAACCAGAAACAATAAACTACTCAAGTGAACGCTCTCGACCAGGTGGGCCAAATGTAATTGCTGAGGTGGATGAATTCATTGATGATAACGATGAGGATGTATCCACGGATGAAGAAGATGGAGAAAACATACTTGATCAAGATGTGTCCACGGATGAAGAAGATAGGGAAGACATACTTGATAAGGATGATTCAAACAACACAGATGATACTACTTATAGTTTAGATTAAATGCTTTATGGTAGTATACTTACATATAAATTGCCTTATATATATTTTTTTTTCAACTTAGTAATTGAATTCAAACTATTGTTTCTCACATCCTTTTTTACAATTTTGCAGGAAATGTCAAGTGGTGGACGTGGTAGGGTTGGCGGAAGGGGGGGAAGAGGGAATGGGCGTGGCAGTGGTCGGTTGAGACGCGACAACACAGGTGATGTGACATCACCACCAGGACTTGTCGTAGGGAATGTTTCTGAGAGTAGGGAGTCTACTCCACCCACATTACCACCATATGTGACACAACAAGATCATGAAGATTCTCCACCCATGCAGCCATCGTTAAACCAGAGCAGTGCAGGTATAATTACCATTAGATTTTTTTTAATTATGGTTCATTTTTTTTCTCCCCCCCACATGCACACACACGTATGTCTATCTAAGTGTAATGATTTTTTATGATCTACATGTCTTATTCAGCTTCTTGTAGTACTATTAAGAAAGGTCGAGGAAAATACAAGTGTATGTCTGTTGATTTGAAAACAAAACATGGTAGAAAGATTATTATTGACATCCCTGAAGACTTCGAGCGGGCTGTTGGAGATGGCGCTCGAGAGTTCTCAAGTTATTGTGGCTTGGTGGTTCGAACCACTTGTTTATTTAGAGATGGTGACTGGCCTGCCCAACAAGAAAAATATGGGGACATTATGTGGTTAAAGGTTAAGGTAATATATTTGTGTATAGACAGTTATACAAACTAAATGGTATTTAATTTTAAACCCTTTACATTTGTAACTATAACTGTTTATGTTTGTGGTTTGTAGGATAAATTTGAACAACGAGAGGGTCAAGCTGAGTCGTTGATGAAGCGCTTCACTCTTAGCACTTTACGGAGATTGTTTAGGAGTTGGAAGACAAAGTTACATGATCTTGTCAAATTTTTGGATACAGATGAAGATAGGCGTGCAGTTCGACCGACTGATGTGCATCCTATAGATTGGGAGTGGTTGCTCCAGTGTTGGGCTACTGAAGATTTTAAGGTAATGTACTATTGTTCTATAATATAGTTTAAACTTGTTTCCTTATATACAATTCTCATAATTATCTTTAAATAATAAGAAATATTTTTGTCCATTTTTAGGCGATGAGTAATAGAAATAAGCTAAATAGAGGAAAGCAAGTAACCAAGCATACATGTGGCACGCGGTCATTTGCAGAGGTAGAGCATAGTCTGGTAAGGACGGTCTCTTCATCGTCACTAATTATCAATATACTTCTATATAGCCATGTTGTTTTCTTTATTATTATAAGATGAAATAATGTTATTTACAAAATATTTTAGAGGGATCCCATTACTGGTGAACCCGCAGGACCTGATGTGGTGTGCGAGGCACAGCACACTCGTCGTACAAAGGATGGGGAGATAGAGTGGGTTGATCCCAAGTCACAGGAGATTCATGTAACTTTTCAGCATCTTTCAATTTTTTATCTTTGCTTAATTACAATTTATTATATGTGTTTTTAATTTGTTAATTAAACTGTAGGGTTGTTTACATGAGCTTGTTGTTCGACAATCATCTGAAGTTGAATCTCGCATGACTGGAGATGAAATTTTATCTACTGTATTGGGTGCACGGTCAGGGTTTGTTCGTGGAAAGGGTTATGGAAAGAAACCGTCAAAAAAGAGACCCGTTGACCAAGTTGACGTGGACTATAGGGTGTCATCTGCAATAGAACAAGTCCGGGAAGAAATGGAACGAAAACGGGAGGAAGATCGTGCCCAGATGGCACAAGAGCGCGAAGAAATGGAGCAAAAAATGCAAGAAGAGTTTGAACGGAAGCTGCAGCAAGAGCGATCTCAAATGACCCAACAAGTGCAAGATGAAGTTCGTGCACAAGTTGCTGCCTTGTTGTCCACATTACAGCAGCAGGTATATAACACATTTTCTTTCCTGTTTTTAAGAATAAACAATATTTATCACTTTTTTTTAAATTCTAACAGGGACATCTACCTTCAAGTAGTAATATTTCAAGTAGATCAGCCCAATGAATCTAGATAAATAATGGTATGTTTATAAATCACTGTTTCTTTCCTACTAGTTTAAATATTTATTTAAGTATAGTTCAATGTTTAAATTTTAACTTAAATGCTATCTAATATTTTAATTGCTATTGTTTCTTTTTTAGCCTAAAGTAATTATTAGTATTAAATTCAATAATACTTTTTTCCTCTCTTTTTACAGGTTGAGTGGGTTTCAAAGAATAACAGCATATTAAATATATTCCACCTCACTAGTTGTATTTTTTGAGAAGTTCAATAACTATTAACAGTGCACGAACAATTTGTAACTTTGATTTCCTTATTGTTAATTATGTATTTGACTATGACATTGTTGAGTTTACTCTTTATTTTCAATGCAAATTTTCTTTTGATGTGACTCCTATTAGTTGTTGTACTTCAATTTTGTCATTGCTTTTTCATATCTTTTGAAATTGATTTTACAACCATTTGAATTTTGTCAATTTCTAAGCAAACAATGTGTAATTACAAATAGAAAGTATTAAAAAAGGATTCAAAAAATAAATTAAATGGCGACAAAATCATAATAAAAATGCATAGCTAGGAGAATTAGTAGCGACATATGAGAATTGGTGACAAGTATTATATACGAGTATTAGTGGCGACCCAGAGTCGCCACTAAAACCCGGGAACATATTTAGTGGCGACCCAGAATCGTCACTAGAACCCCGAGAATTAGTGACGACGAAGAGTCGCCACTAAATGTGTGACCCATTAGTGGCGACCCAGGGTCGCCACTAAAACCCCGAGAATTAGTGGCGACCTTGGGTCGCCACTAAATATGCGAGCATTAGTGGCGACATTTTACTTGATTAGTGACAACGTTGTCGCCACTAATTATCAAGGCTTTAGTGGCGACAATTCGTCACTATTATTTAGTGGCGACAGGAGTCGCCACTAATTTTGTGTTTTAGTGGCGACATTTTTTGTCGCCACTAATGCCTTTTTGTTACAGCTGTATTAGTGACACCTTGGCGACGACGTTTTGTCGCCACTATAATCCTTTAGCGGCGACTTTTACTATTTTTAGTGGCGACTTTAGTCGCCACTAAAAGCTATTTTTTTTGTAGTGACTTAAAGGCCACACTGTCATTCTACCAACATACAAAATGCACAGCATCACCCCATTCCCTGTGGTTCTCTCTTATTCGACATCTCCATCCTTTGGTCATCTTCTTCACTACCATTCACATAGAATGAAGCTTGGGAAACACAAATACTGTAACATCGTCGCCTTTTGAAGCTTCCTCTACCATTTTTGGTGTTCCCCACCTCCTAAGTCTGTTGATTCCAATGTTTACCAGCTGATTTCCCCTCTCACAATCTTCACTGCCATTTTGCCACATAATGTTGTTTGGTCTCCCTTTTTTATGCTATTCCATTTGCTTTCAAAGAGCGCGCGCACACACACACGCACACATATACCCATTGATGAATGCAAGGGAGGAGCTGCACCTCTTAAAAAACAAAAACACTTTCTGGATAGCATCAAGCCTTCATTCATGGAACTATAATTACAAACCCAACTAGGGTATAGAGTATAGAAGTGGACATTCTATTTACTATTGGAGTAAAAAAAAGGAAAATAGTATATAGCTTATATTTCTTTAAAGAAGAGAGCCTATTCCATGTCAATGCTTTGTTTTGTTGATGATTTCATGGTCTTTTTAGATCTTCAAGGAAAAACTTGGAAAGTTATCTGTGTATATATTCTTCACTTTGTCATGGCCTTGGTCTCATTTGAATAGTTGACTTACAAGCAAAATTAAATAGAAAAAGGCTAAAATTATTAGAACATTATTTTAATATTAGATCTATAAAAATATAATAGAAATAATTTTCTATTAAAAAACATATAAAAAGATAGCACGAGTATCTTCACATATTATAATTAAATTTTTAGGATAAATTACAAAAAGTTATATTATATATATATTAATCTAAAACTTTTTTAAAAAAAATTTATATATATGTTAACCTTTTTAATTTTTTTTTTATCCCCCTAATAATGAATTCTAGATCTATTTGTATGTCTGTGTGCACGCACTACCGAAAAAAAAAAGTCACTTTTTATGATGATTGAATAGCATCGGTTGTTACGACCATCTGAAGACTAAAATAGTTGCAATTTGAGCAACTACAATTATTAAGCAGTAATTGTCTAAATATTTATTTAGCAGAGGGTTTTTTTAAACCGCTGTTAAAGGACTGTAGTTTCTGAAAAAATGGCTTTTATTTAACTTAAAGACACAAAAAATCAGAAGACCTGGGATGCGAAATTTTGAAAACCTGCAGCGCCACAAACCATTCCCTTCTACCCAGCTGCCTCTACAACCGCCATTCTGGGTCACCGCTAGTCAGAAGCCCCCGCCCAACCATTCTTTCCATCAATTCACTGTCTAGAGCTCCAATCCGTCGCTTCTCCACATTTTGTAAGAATGTTTTCTTAGATTTACAAATAGAAGTGATTGTAAAAACAATTATAATATCAATGAGCAAAACTCGTTGGGGCTACTTTTAGTTAAGCATTTCTTAATGAGTCTTCCCTCTTTTTTTTTTTTTTTGGTGTCTAATGAGAAAATAGAAAGCCAAATGAGTCATGAAAATGCAAGAGGATGGTTGGAAGTTCATTTTGTGTAGAAACTAAAGTCTTAGTTCCGTTTATACCCGTATTCATTGTGATAGGTTGAAGATGGAGGCTCTGACTATGGTACACGAGACTACTAAGCGACATGATAGGACTTGCATAACCTTTAGTTTGATTTCTGTCTCCAATCTGCATTGCCACTAGCTACCAACACATATTATCTATTTTCTGCTATAGCTGTTCAATCAACCTAATAAGTGATACTAAGCAAAATATCTTAAAATAGTCCCTCTTTACAATTTTTTTTTAAACTACGATTAGGTGATATTTGAATTTTGATCATCCATGTCAAAATTAAATGATTCATAAAATATTTTTAATTCGAATCTATAGCAGTACATTTAAGTATTTAACTATATATCACTTACCTCCATCACTGAATTAGCTCTGTAAAATTTCTTTGCCACCCATCTTAATTGAAGAAATGTAAGAATTAAATTTCATCATATTAAAAATTAAGCTCTAGATTCTATAAGAAGTATTCAACATAAAAGCAATCGTGTTATAATCATATTCAATGAGGATAGATTAATTTATCCTTAGCTTAGTCTGTACTCCTAATTAATACACAGTCCCTTTTGGGCAAATCCACCAACTGATCAGTACTGAAGAATTTATCAATCTATACGTTTACTACCTTTTTTTTTTTTTTTTTTGGTTCAGGCCTTTGATATATATTTATTCTGAAAATTCGTATCCTGGTCTGCCAGAGTTTCTTGAATTGTCTCCATATAATTTCAAGCAGAAAGAAGCACGTGAATATCCTTGAAGAAGTTGGTGGGAATTGTGAGACCTCGTAGGTGAAAACTAAGAAGAGAGGCTCAAATATTATTTCATATCCTTATATTTAAGTCTTATAACTGCTTTTTTATTTTTTAAAGGATGAAATTACCTGTGGGTCCTCCAAGTTTTGGAAAAACCACACTTCTTTTGGCTCTAGCAGGAAAAACTTCATTAGATCTTGAGGTGAAAATTAATTTACCCTTAGCTTTCTATTTCAATGAGCTAACTTAGTAATTTGGATCTAATTGGAGTGCTAATATATACTCCAGGTCTTTGGGAAAGGGAGTTATAATGGGCATGAAATGAATAAATTTGTACTTCAGACCTGCTGCTTATATCTAGATGTCATCGTTTAGTTATTTCTTAGAACTATAAATGTTTATAGAAATTGCTATAAGAAGGATGTTCACTTGTTTTAGGTCAATTAATGCTCTAGTAGTTCTACTTTTATTGATATACTCTTTCGTTTCACAATATTTGTCCTTTGTCCTTTTTTCATTTTGTTTCAAAATATTTGTCCATTTAGAAAATCAATGCAATTTTAATATTTTCTTCCCAATTTTAACCCTCATTCATATCTATCCCCTCATTAAATTTTTTTCTCTCTTCATGCTTTATACTCGCCCCTCTTTATTAAGAATTTTTCAAGACTTTGAAGTGGAGTAATAAATTTGCAGACTTTGAATTACTATTCAGCCTTCTTTGGAATATGAAATTATTCTCCCCAATATCCTTGTGGGACCCTCTCATATAAATTATTGAGCCATGTAGGACCCTTCCATAGAAATTCTCTTAGTATTCACCCCTTCCTTGTATCCTTCAATTTTTCAAGATACTCTCAACCGTTTGCCCCTTTAGATTTTTCTTTGGGCCATTTATTTCATGGGTAGAAAAATGAGCAACACACCATTTCATGTATCCGATCTAAAACTTGCTAAATCGTACATTCAATGGAGAGAGTTGACAACTATGAAGTGGACATAGTTGAAGACTCACTAGATGATTGTGAAGTGGAAATATTTGAAGACTCGCCTGATAATTCTGAAAAAATTGAAGAATCAAGTGATGTAAACTCTAAAAATGCCAAAGACTTCATTGAAAAGGGCTCTAAAACTTTGGTAGAGAACAATGTAGTTGCAAAGTTTGATTTAAATAAATTTCTTAAAGACTTCATTGAAAAAGCCTCTAATACTTTCTTGAAGAACAATGGTGTTGCATAGTTTGATTTAAATAAATTTCTTGAAGATGATGATAAAGACGCTGGTTTTGAAGAAAAAGAAAAGAAAAAATTGGTCAGGACAATGTTGAAAATTTATTTTCCTAACTTTTATTAAGAGTATTTCATGTTAGTAGTTCTTTTCATCATTGCGTTTCTTGTTTCTCATTTGGCTATATATGTATGCATGATCATGTATGGACTTCACCATCTATGTAGTCCCATTTTGTATGAAGCACATTCATGATCCCATTTTGTCGTTCTTCAAAGGCCTTCTTTTATTTCAGAGAGTCATCTATCCTATCATGTATGAGCTTTATCCTTGCACTCTCTCTCTCCCTCTCTCCTTTAGATTGTTTAGAAATTCATCTTTGATTATCTCTAGAGGAAAACAAAATTTAGAATAGTAACTATAAACTTTAATTATTTTTTTATTCCATTAGAATGAATCTTTTTTTTCTTGTTAATAGTAACAAAAAACTTTGCGCAGCCAAACAAAACTTAAAACCCAAACTATATGACCATGTCAAATAAGAAGTAGAAGATGGATAATTAAGGACACAAACAAAATTTGAAACTAAATTGTATAACCTCGTTAAACATGCATGGCATTAACAAGCACAAAAGATAAAGACAAGCACTGAGCACAAAATAATTAAGTGACATCACAAGAAAAAACTAGAAGAAACATCAACTTAATAAATCAAGAACTTCTTGGACTAACATAGAATCGCATTTCATCATGATAGGAAGTTGGCCTTCACATTCTAGCATTTCTTTCTTAGCATGAGGAATTTTGTGCTTGTGAGAGCCCTTGGCCTTCATAATTTCTATCATACACAGTTGCAATGTTAAAAATATGCAGTTAGACTTCATCGATGAAAAGGCTTCAAATGACTTAACAATAGCATTAACAAGCTCATCCACAGATCTAGGTGATTCTTTATGCTATAAGGATTGAATAGCACTAAAAAACCCCAGATCTAGAACATTCAAATTTGGAGAGTTTGGAGGTTGACTGATCAAATGAATATCACAACCATCCTGTGTAGCTGCTCTATGAAATTCAATATCATTAGGATCAATATGAGTTCTTGCAGTATCTTATTGAATAAATATTGGATACTTTAACTCATCTTGTGGCCATTTTTTCTTGATATAGGTAGAACTTGTTCAATCAAGTATGATCTTATCACTTCTTTGTTTATTGAAGTTATTGGCTTTATCTCTAATGTACCAGCAACTCTATTAATACTTGTCCTTTTAGCTCACTCTTTTGTGATAAAAGGAAAGACACTAATTTTCCCAGAGAAAAGCTCATTTCCTTCTGTATCAAACCTTAGATGAGCTAAAGCTACCAAAAACATAACTTTTCCAACAAAATTTTTATTTCTGCAAGTGCGAATTGGATCTTCTTCATTTGTTAGCAAGTAGTAAGTCTTAAATTTTTGTCATATAAAATCACTTCTCATCAATGTGAATAATGTTATACATCCCTATGAAAGTTGGATCATGTGGTACACTAGTAGCATCAAGAATTGATATGCAAAATTGCAATAGAGATTTTTTTGTTTTCTTCTTTTAGAAATGGCTTTATAGTATTTGAGTGTCACCTTATATCTCCTACTTTTAGATGCCTGAATAATGTGGTTGTACTAATGTTCAAAGCACAAGCTAAGGAACACAGTGTTGTTTATTGATGTAAAGGAATATCATGAACTTGATTGAAGTCAATTTGCACTCTTTACGACCACAATGCATCCTACCATGCAAAACGAGAGATAAGTTGTAACCATAATTTGATCTTTTCCAAATCTGTCAAATAGACCATTCAAAAACCGAAAACATTCATGCTACCATCCTTGTCATTCCTTGTGGTAGTTTTCCATGCACACATGTTTTTAGCAACATATTGTATATAGCTTAACATTCTTCAATGTCCAAGTTACATTTCTGTTGAACATGTGCTTCTAATGGTTCCTCATTTGCATTCCCACCGTTCACATCTTACCATGTAAAAAAAAAAAAGAATCATGTTAAAAAAATGGAAAATATATCATGTACTTTCATAAGCTAGTAGATATATCAAGATCAATGATATCAAAGCTAGGAAAAAAAAGTTCATTCTATGGTTTAATAGTAAGATTAATTTCTTTTTAATATAATTTTATATACTAAACATGGTCTAAATAAGGACTTAGAAGGTCAAGAAGGTCATAATGGGTGCAAAGAATCCAAAATTGGAGTTTGTTTTGACTCTTTTTAAGAAATACACAACACTCGTTAAATGTGGTCAACCATCATTCATTCTATCATTATGTTTAAAAAAAATGAAACATATATCATGTACTTCCTGAAGTTGGAAAATATATCAAGATGATATCAAAATTGAAAAAAAAAGTTCATTTAAAAAATGAAGAAGAAGAACCCTGTATTCAAGATGATATCAAAACTATAATAAAAATATTAAACCTTATATGTTACCAATGTTTGAGTGTGGTTCTTGAGACATTTGGAAACTTTCTTCCATGAGCGATGCATCTTCACCATTTGACTCTTCATTTAGGTGTAACACTTGATGAATGTGCAATCCTTCTTCCATGGGTGATTCATCTTCAACATGTGGCTCTTCATTTAAGTCTAACACTTGAGTATGCAATCCTTCCACTAATACTTCATGTTCAACATGTGGCTCTTTATTCAAGTCCAGCACAAGAGACATATGCAGTTCTTCTTCCATAATCACGTGTGCTTCATTTTCTGCATATGGACTTTTGTTTAAATCTAACAGAAGAGGGGTTGATGAAGACATTGTATTACTTTCGTTTAAATCTAAGAGAAGATCAAGGGGTTGATGAAGACATTGGTTTACTAAGGCCCCTATATATAGAATCATTTGGTACCAAAAGTTGGTGATAACTGACAAAATTTTGGTGGTAAAAGCTAGTAGCAAATGCATTAGACAAAAGTGGCTGGGAGAGAGAGTGTGGGTGATATTTATTTTAAATTTTGGATAAAATCATTGGTGGCAAAAGCAATTTTGGCAAAACTAGCGTCAAGAGGGGGTGAGAGAGAGTGCATATTGCGTAAAGAGGGAAAGAAAGAGAGTGTGTGAGTTAGAAATTCTTTTTAAAGATAAAGTGTTTATAAGGAAGAGAGAAATTGATTTTAACGTACTATATTAAATAAGTGAAAGAGTGTGAAGGGCATTTTAATAAAGTAATTTTTATATTTTACTTATATCCAAGACTGTTCAATCATTGTATTGGCCATTGTGCCTGTCTGAAATGGCCTAACATTGTGGAACAGAGGGAGTATTATACTAACATTATGATTTGGTCAATTGATGAAATAAATAATATTGTTGACTTTATGAAGGAGCAGTGAAGGATGACGGAAGGGGGCCATAAGTATGGGTTACTTTTTCCCATTCTTTTGGTAAGAAAATATGACAGCAAATTTTATATTATTATTTTTAATATTTACATTGATTAAACTAATAATTTGGTGGTTAAATATTACACTTGTTTAGTTTTAACTAGGTGCTTTTTCCCTGCAAATTTTATATTATTTGTTTTAATATTTACGTTGATTAAACTAATAATTTGGTGGTTAAATATTACACTTGTTTAGACAGGAAAAAAATTTTTGAAAAAAAAAAAGTAAGTAAACGATAGATATATGGATATGTACGAATATCAATAGTATTAGGTATGCAATTATGTGAAAGCTGTACAGTGAACGATTTATTTATTGTGCAATTTTATATAGGAATTTATATATATATATATATTTTAACAATTAATAAATATAGTCATGAAATATAACAAACTCGGTTGCATCGTATACCGAAAAGACTAATTTGTTAAAAACAAATTATGAGTTTTATCAACTAACTTAATCATTTATTATTTTCAACAACCCTTGTAGGTACTAAATAATTAGACTACTCAATTTATCTTGGTATCTTACTAGTTTGCAAAAAGTCAAACGAAATACCAGTACTATGTTTTGTGCCAGTAGGGTAATAATGATCCCACGATTTGGTTTTTTTTTTTTTGGGAAGTAAAGCGAAGGGAAGATGCTATAGCACAAGGTATGTGAGTTCATTCATTCTTAAAGAAGCCAATCGAAAACAAGTCTAGTACGGTGATTTGAATTTTTTTTTTTTTAATCAACAACTGGTTTAATTATAGGGGAGAAAAATTGACCACCTTTTTTCCCTATCATTCATCACGACATTGCAAAAGAAATACCAATACATCTGCAGAAGGTTCAATATGTTGCATTCACAACATTTTTTGTTATGTTTGAGTCTTTTGTTTGAGATACTAGTTAGTTGCTTGCTGATAATTGATATATATTAGATTATTTTTTATTTGTTTTGCTTATGATATATATGTACTTTGTAGTTGAGTTGGAAATTGATTATTTGAATTTTAGTACCATTTATAAGTTCAACTAAAAGGCATTCAGTGTATGTGGTTCTTGCATTCTTTTGACATTCATCATATGCACGCCTTAAGTACTTAACTGAAACCGCTAATTGGAAGAATACAGATATTCTATCATTTTGCTTAATATGCCCTGATCGTTAAAAATTAAAATGACTTTGTTAGTGATGAGATTTTTATTGTTATCTATCAATAATAAAATTGCGACTACAAATTGGTTGACTGCATATATTAAAACTCAAGTTTTAAAGAAGAGGAGGTGGAGTCGGATTTGTTATCGATTATACATTTTGTTATCGATTATACATTAAATTCGTATCCCATTTTATCATATTATGACTTTTGAAAAATAAAATGAAAGGTAAAAAAATAAATAAAATCATCCTCTTTTGAATCAGAATGGTAGACAAAAGACTAAGCATCTAGCTATATTTTTATGATTTTGCTTTTTCCATGCATCTTTCTGATTTTGGTTCACCAAGGATAATTGTTGTCTTTTGGGAAAAAGAAAATCTGTGATCAAATATTTGAGGGGGTTGATTCTTTAAGAATAAACACCAGCTACTCTAATTTTGGAGATAGAAACACACAAGTGATTGCTACGAATTATGAACCTCTAGTAATTAGTCCTTCTAAAATTCAGAGTGTATTTAGAAATGGAAGAAAACGAGTCTATATTGTTTTCTGCCTACATCCATGATAAATGCATTACATTGTATTTATAGAGTATCAGACTTAGTTGCATCTAACTGCACGTACAACTGTCACTAACCAACTTTAGTTAATTATTAACTATCTATACTCTAACATGCCCCCTCAAACTGAGTGAGGTGCGGGCACAATACTCAGTTTGCCTCAGAGCTGAAGAAATTGAGCAGTGTGAAGTGGTTTGGTGAGAATATCAGCAATCTGGTCTTTAGAAGAAACGTGAGTCACTATGATCTACTTAGACTGAGCTTTCTCATGAACAAAGTGAATATCTAGCTCAACATGCTTGGTCCTAGCATGAAGAATAGGATTGGCCGTGAGTAGAATAGCACTTTGATTATCACAAAAGATAGTTGGAGGCTATAGAATAGGAATTCCAAGTTCAATGAAAAAGGACTAGATCCATGATAGCTCAGCAATCACATGAGCAAGGCTTCGGTACTCTGCCTCTGTAGATGAACGAGAAACTACAGGCTACTTTTTAGAATACCATGCAACAGGGTTATGGCCCAGAAATATACAACCTCCAGATGTAGACCTTCGATCATCTAAGTCGCAGCCCCAGTCAACATCACTGTATGCAGTCAATGAAGATGTAATATCCTTCGTGAAGGAGAGACCATAGTCAACTATGCCACATATGTATCTGAGGATGCGTTTAACTGTTGTCCAGTGGCTGTCTAAAGGTTTAGCCATAAATTGACAAGCCTTGTTGACTGGAAAGGCAATGTCTAGCCATGTAATAGTCATATATTGTAGAGCACCAACAACAGAATGATAAAGCTGGGGTTCGTGGAACTCATCTGTACCATGTGCAGATAGTTTAGTGCCAGGTGCCATAGGAGTCTTCATAGGCTTAGCGTCAGACATTGCAGTTTTCTTTAACAAGTCTTAAGCATATTTGGACCGAGACAAATGAATAACCCCATCTGATGTTCGCTACACCTGAATTCCCAAGAAGTAATTAACTTTACCAAGATCTTTGAGTGCAAAGGCTTTGTTGAGATCAGTAATCAGTCTTGTGATATCTTTGAGGCAGCTACCAAGTACAAGGATGTCATCAACATACACAAGTACCCAAGTAACTTGACCATTAGAGCATCTTGTGAACAAGGAGGAATCACAGCGAGCTGATTTGAACCTAAGATGATGCAGAGTGGTAGTAAGTTTCTCAAACCAAGCTCTAGGAGCTTGTTTGAGACCATAGAGTGCCTTGTGTAATTTACATACTAGCGAATGATCAGCGGCTTCAAAACTCAGTGGCTGAACCATATACACTTCCTCTTTTAACATGCCATTGAGGAAGGCATTATTGACATCTAGCTTATGAATGGGCCAACCTTTGCTGAAAGCATATGAAAGGACTACACGAATGGTGACAGGCTTTACTACTGGACTGAAGGTGTCCATGTAATCATAGCCTTCTTTTTTATGGAACCCTTTAGCTACCAGGCGTGCTTTGTATTTGTTGATTAAGCCATTTGAATTTTCCTTGACTTTAAACACCCATTTGCAACCAATGGGTGTTCTACCAGCAGGTGTCTGAACTAAGCTCCATGTGCCATTGTGCAAAAGAGCTTGATACTCATCAACCATCACTTGTTTCCACTTAGGATCAGCTAAAGCAGTCTTGACAGACGTGGGTTCTCGTGAAGCTATGAAAAATTTAGGCTTGAATATCCCAACCTTGGACCTGGTAATCATGGGATGGCCAATAGCCTACTGGTTAACAGCAAAATCTGTAGCTGAAGAAGAGCTAGAGGTGTGTGGAAGACCTTAAGAATCTGATGCATGAGACTGAGATAAATTGTCAGCTATAGTAGAGGGAACTAAAGAGGGACTTGCTAGAATAGAGGTGGATTGGGATAGTGATTTATGTGTGGGTTTCAATTGTGTTAAGGGAGGGGTGATTATAGGAATAGATGGTGGTAAGGTTATTTGTTGTGAAGGTATAGAAGGTGTCAATGGCTATAGGAAAAAGTGTGTTTTGTATGGAAATAGTGTTTCATTGAACTAAACATGGCGAGAGATATAGATTTTACCTTCAGGGGAGAGGCAACGATATCCTTTATGAGTGAGGCTGTAACCAAGGAATAGACACAGAATGGATCAAAGTTCAAGTTTGTGTTTGTTGTAAGGTCAAGCGTAGGGAAAACAAGCACAGCCAAATGTTTTGAGGGGTGTGTAATTAGGTTTGACATGGTGCAGTATCTCCAATGGTGACTTTCCTTTAAGAATTGGTGTAGGAAGCCTGTTAATGATATAACATGCTGTCATGAAGGCATGATCCCAATACTCCATAGGCATAGATGCATGGGCCAATAATGTAAGACCCATTTCAATGAGATGTTTGAGTTTGCGCTCTACGGTTCCATTTTGTTCATAAGTATATGGACAACTCACTCGATGAATAATGCCTTGTTGGTGGAAGTATGCATCAAGAACTTTATATTCTAGACCACCATCAGTCTGTAGGGACTTTAGTTTGGTATCAAACTGCAACTCGACCATATTCTTGAAACCATGAAATATAGAAGCGACTTCACTTTTGCTTCTGAGGGGATAAACCCATGTGTATCTTGAGTATGCATCAATGAAATTTACATAGTATCGATAACCACTAGAGAAAGGTATGGGTGAGGGCCCCCAGATGTCAGAATACACAAGTTGTAATGGTTTATTGTAATAGGAAAGAGAAGTTGTAAAGGAAAGTTTGTGAGATTTGCCAAGACAACAAGAAGTGCAAGAAGAAAGAGAGTCAATTTTATTGCTAATTTTGAGATTACATTGTGTAAGAACTTTGTGTACAACAGAAAAAGAACAATGGCCAAGTCTTTGGTGCCACAAATCAACATTTGTTTGTTTGTTGGAAGGGTGTAGTTTTGCAATGTAGGCTTGGTGGGTTGATCGTTGAGCTGTATTCTTGGGTCTTTGGTTTAGGAGGTTTATGTTGTTTAGGATGTATAGACCCTCTTTAGTAGTCCCCTACAAAAGAAGCTCATCGGTTATTTCATCTTTAACCAAACATCTATCAAAATGAAACTCAAAGTATACTTGATTATCATTTGTAAATCGATATACACTAAGTAAATTCTTAGTGATTCTGGGCACATGCAGCATGTGTGTAAGTATTGGTGTTCTATTTGTAAGATTTGAAAGAATTCGAGATTGGCGTATGCGGTGTATAGGTAATCCTTTACCATCACCAATTTTAAGTTGCTCAGTACCAAAATATTCATTCTTGACTTCAAGATTATTGGAATCAGCAGTAACATGATTGGATGCACCTGAGTCAGGATGCCAGGCATCATCCTCCTGTAATTCAGGTACGGCAGTAGCATACATGGCTCTCATTTGATTTTGCCCTTTTGAGCTTTGAGATTGGGAGGATTGAGTGCTATATGGACTCACAAAATTCTAATTATATCTATGATAACATTCCCATGCTAGGTGTCCGAATTTTCCACACACTTGGCATTGTGGCCTTTCATTGAACCTGCCACGACCTCTTCCTCATGTCCTTTGATTCTGATTGTAACCTCCACGTGTCTGGGAGGAGTACCCTTGAGTTCTTTGTGGTTGCCTCTTATCTCTTTGATTTTGAAATTGTGTAATATGTGTTTGTGGATTTGCCACTACACTTGCTTCAGTGACCTTATGTTTCTCCAGCCTCTCTTCTTGTGAAATTAAAAGTGCTTCCATCTCTGTAACTGAGTATGCCTCTATTCTTGAGGACACCACAGCAATAAAGGGATCATACTCCATTGGTAGTTCCTCAAAAATTGCATCAATTTGTTGCTCTACTGTCATCAGCTCACCGATTGCTGCTAGTGAGTCCACTATCTTCTTTACCGTTAGAAGGTAATCAAAAATTGGTGTGTCCCCTTTCTTAAGACACTTGAGTTGATTCTTTAGCTGTTTGACCTTTGCTCTTGTTTGGGAGGTGAAGAATTTCTCCAAATCTTCCCAAATCTGGTAGCTATATTGGTAGCTAACCATTCTTACTTGCATGCCGTCGGTCATTGAGGAGAGTAGCCATGACATCATCAGTTGATCTTGCTACTCCCAGTTTAGGAAATCTTCATTGAGATTACCCGATGCCTCATCTTCTTCAGTTTCGTACATTCTTGGTATGGCTCTCTTGCCAATGATGAATTTCTACAACTTGAAACCTTTGATCATTGACAATGCTTGTTGTTTCCATATCAGGTAGTTCAATTCGTCCAGCTTCACTGAAACTAGATTAGAGAATGTTTGAGGATTAAACTTGGTCTGTGTGGCTGCCGCAGTGTTGGTTGCGTTCGCATTGGTGGTTGGACTCTCCATGATCATCCAAAGCTTTGATACCATCTAAAATTCAGAGTGTATTCAGAAATGGAAGAAAATGAGTCTGTATTGTTTTCCGCCTACATCCATGATAAATGCATTACACTGTATTTATAGAGTATCAGACTTAGTTGCATCTAACTGCACGTACAACTGTCACTAACTAACTTTAGTTAATTATTAACTATCCATACTCTAACAGTTCTTATTAGTAAAGAGTACGGATACTTCATTTTTATCAAGAGAAAAATGCGGTAAATGAACCAGAATTTTGTGGTTTAGAACCAGAAAGTTTTGGATTCTATCTAAAATTTTCTGGTTTAAAAAGCATTGTTTTATATTTTATCATGGTTTGTAAAAGAATATTACCGAGTGTGAACTATGAGGAGACTGATATGCTTTTAGTTTTTGAGTATCTTGATTTAAATGCAATTTGCTATCAATAACAGTCGTCATTTGGTTTGTTCAATCAGAGTCTTTTAGGTCACAGGCAGCGACAAACAGGGAAATCCTGCAATTATAAATGCAAGCACCTGAGTATCTAAAATTTGTACGCTCCATATGTAGATACATTTCTTCAAATTCTTTCACTTTCTTTATCTTAGAATATTCTTACAGATGAATTATTAGATCAACAACCTTTTCAAAGGCATTAAAAATTAACTATTCTTCTTCAATACCAACATGAGATCACTCATTTAATCGATTCTCATAAACCAACAGTCCAATACCAACTTGATTTCTTTCTCTAGACTCACTTTCTACCAGACATTCCTTCACTCCTCATTCCAACTCTAACTAAATATACAGCATAGTCTTCTATATGCTTATGAAATTTCTAGACAGCATACTTCTTAAACAACAAATATTTAACTTTATGGGGGAAAATGAGGGAAATTAACTGGTGAATTCCGAAATCAACGGGTTTGCAGTATTTGTGTATCCCAAGCTTTGTTCTGTGCGAATGACAATGAAGAAGATGACCCAAGCTGAAGACGTCCAATAGGAGAGAACCCAGGGGAATGGAAGTGATGCCATGTGCTTTATATGTTGGGAGAATGACAATTTGGCCCTTGAGTGAAGCTATAAAACATTATTGAAATACTGGGTTGGATTTCGTACTGCGCAGCACCGTACTATGCAATATCAACATTATTAGATTAAAAAATAAAAATAAATAAATAAATAATCCTGACTCCCTATATGGAGGGTCACGATCTGCATAACATGCATCTACGCAGCACGCCAAGTACAACATGTTGTGCAATAGAAAAACCAAACGTTTAAAATACTCACAAATCCATGTCAGATGCCATGTATTTTTATTTAATTTTGCGTGGCATCCTCTGTTAATGGTTTAATGACAAAGTTAATGGCAGGGGGTTAATAATCAAAATTTAAAAGGTTAGGAAATTAATTTTAAACTTTAAAAAATCAGAAGAATTATGTACAATTAATCCAAAATTTAAGAAAGTTATATGTATTTTGGCCTTATATGATTATTCAGACTCCTTGAATGAATTTCAGATACTATGCTGGCAAAGTTATGCTTTTAATGTGCGTTATATATATATATATATACTTGCATTTCTTTATAACCCCAAATTACAGTTTGTCTGAATTAGGAAAAGCCACATATTATATAGATTACAAGGTTAATTACACCAGCCAAAATAAATGAGCACTCAAAATAAAATTAATGTATCCTCTAACAAGGCGTGCACATGTCTTGCATTCTTGTAGAAGTAATTAGAATTAAAAACTACAAACGGTATTCGAGAAATAAATGTCTCTACAATTAATTAAGAAGAGGACATAATATCATGAAGTTTTTTTTAGAATACTTTGAAAGTACAGTTATAAATACACCAAGCCCATCAATGTAAGGATCACAATATATTTTTAAGATCACCTGAGAGAGAAATTAACTTAACTTGATTAAAGGTCAGAATTACCTACTGCAATAATACCAAAAATCAAAATTACCTATTTGACATTAGGTGCAAATACAGAAGTTATCTTGATGGAATAAGAAAACAAGGGAATGGAGTAAAGCCTTGCCGAGCCAACAATGATAGGTCAAGTATGTTTCAAAAGGAAAGGTGCTTTAGATTTAGAAACTTTCACATTACTTGAGAAGCTGGGACACGGTACCAGGTCCTTAGTCGCTGTTTTAGATACTGGAAGTCTTGTATTTTATCGTTAACACTTTACAAGCTCACCCATAAGAATAAAGGCCCTCCCTCAACAACTAATCATGAAGTTGGTCCTTTGAAATACATTATACGACAGAACACAAAAATTTTGACTTAAAAAAAAACAGAGAGAGAGAGAGAGATAGAAATTTTTTAAGTATACAAAATATTTAAGAATAAATTATCTAGATTTCTCTTAAATTTTGTTAAAATTACATAGATTTCCTTTCTATTTTCAAAATATACACTTGAGTCCATTCTTAAATGTTTTGACTAAAATACCCTCCATAAAAAATGTGCAACAAGGTATTTTAATCAAAAAAAGAGTAAATTATATAAACTTCTCTTAATTTTGTTAAAATTACACAAACCTTTCTATAAAAAAGTATGTAAGAAGGTATTTTAGTAAACAAAAATGTGTTTAGGTTAATGAAAGGTATTTTAGTAAGAAAGTTTAAAACTAAACTAAAGTAACTTTTTTGAAAATAGAAAAAGGATCTATATAACTTTAACAAAATTTAGGGAAAGCCTATTTAATTTACTCTTAAAAAAATATGCGTTAAGGTCAATAGAGAGCAATTTAGTCAAACAAATTTTAATTGGATTAAAGTGTAGATAAGACAACTTTGTATTAGTGAAAGTTTGTGTATATTTTAAATTAGAAAAAAAGTTTGTATAATTTTGATAAAAATCAAGAGAAATTTGTATAATTTATTCAATATTTAACAAATACATTAAAATAAAGTATTTTTATGTATGTTTAATTTACGTACACTCACCAATAAAAATGTCACATATTATTAAAGAAAATTTCACTATATTAAAATTATAATTTTTTATTAATTTTCACTGATTTGTAAGTATAATATATAAATGATAGCTAAACAAGAAAATCCATTATAAGAGATGTTTTAGAAATTAGGACTTACTAATATACTATTTTTAATAATTTTTATGCTTACAAAACAGTTTTTTAGATATACATTAAAATACCTGAAAATAGAAAAAAGGGGAGAAAAATGGTTGGTGTTCATATGGCCATTTAATTATCGTAACTAACAATTTAACATCTTAGTTAAGACTTGTAAGGTTTGAAGTGTTGTTGACAGCCATTGGAGAAGACAAAATAAACTCATACACAATAATTTCGTACCTTTACTTCAACTAAACATTTTTTTAAAATTTTATTTTTTTTTCCTTTTCTAGTTTCTATCTTTGAGATATATTTTGCATTTTTTCCTAACTAGGCTATATAAATTTTATGAGAGAGATAATGAGAATAAGAGAGAGGAAGAGTCAAAGAGAGGTAGAGGAAATTGGGAAAGGATCATCTAAGGTTATTTACGATAATTTTTTTTAAACTTAGAGAGAGAGAGAGAGAGTATGTAGGAATCACTCAATGGGCTTTACCTACTCTTTCTTTTTTTCTCTTTGCCTCTTTCCAACTTTACAAAAAATTTACAATAAAGAATTAGATATACAATAAAAAATTAAAAAAAATCATGCTATCTTTTTTCTTCTCCCTATCTCTCTCCTACTAGATCCCTAGTAATATTGCAGGAGATCTAGTTATAATTATTGAGAGGGTTAAGACAACTTAGAATAGTAAATAGTGAGAGTTAAAATGTTAAATGCTTGAATGTAATTTTTCAACACTCCTCTTTTTCTCATTTCTTTATATTCATCTTCAAATAAATTAGTAAAAAGAACCTATCTTTAGAATTTGCCTACTGATCTTCGATTGGAATTTGAAGAAAACAATGTACAATATCTGTGACAAAGGTGAATAATTAATAAATAATTTTAAGTTCAAAAATTCATCCCATCGTATACTTAAAAAAAGATAAATTACATATAATTTTTCTAAACTTTAGGTCATGTGTAAATAATCCCTTAATATTTAGAGCCTAACAATAAATCTCTTAAACTTTTGAATTTGTGCAAATAATCTTTATATCGTCAGTTAATCCATTATTTCACTAACAGGATATAGTTGCATCTAAGTGACATAAAGTAACATCTTACATGTCCAACAAACTTCCTTAAGTTGGATAATCAATTTTGACCAAATATTATATCAAGGATTCTTTTAGTAATAATAAATAATAAAATTATCTAAAATTAGATATATAACTACAGAAGTTCATGTAACAAGTTGATAAATTCAATTCATTTTGAATTTATGACAAAAAGTGTCCTAACTTGATTAGTGAATTTCTTTTACAATATAAAAAATTAAGCAATAAGATTATAACATGTGAAAAGAACAAGCAATAGTTGGGTCATTAGATTCAATGTGGAACATCCACTCTTATTATGGAACTTCCTCCATTCACGCACTTAAATCCCAACAATCATCCCCTCAAATGTGAGCTCATCACACAAATCTCCTCCCATCAATTGATGAGTCATATGAGACGAGAATACTGGGAGATCTTCCTTCATTGGGCTTTGTCTAGGAAGCAAACCGATAACCATGACACCATAATTGAAACCAAAACCTTAAGGTATTATACATGAGATTAGATTACCACAAAAGGATATATTCCCTTATATCAAACAACACACAATAATCCAAAAGTGCACATCTAGCCAAAGTGTCACTAATCACAAAAGTATCCTATATATATATATATATATATATGAACAACTTGTTTGTCTGAGAATTTTTTCATGCCAATTGTTTTTCAACTTCATTTTAACAAACTTTAAACATTTCAACGCATAAGATTTTTTTTTTTGAATCAATAAAATAGAGCAATAAAAAAAATCAATAAATTGATAACATATCTTTTTCCACATAACGTAGATGAATAAGGGCCACTTACATATATTTACACATGTTATTTCTAAAAGGTTCTTACTTTGAGGCATACTTTTATTCTTAGTTTAGTTAATTTTTATATTCCTATATCCCAAAATCAAGAAATGTATATAACTAATTCTTTCACTTAAATATGATTTAAATGTTTATGATGCAATAAAAATTTCTCCTTAGCTATAAATCTTGAAACCATATAATTCTCAACATTAAAAGTAATTTTTATGATTAAGAGAATTAAACACAATTTATGCAAGTTATAAAAATATATCTTTACTAACGTTGGCTAACTAACATGTTTTTCACAAAATTTCACAATTTCCTTAGGAACTAAAATATTATGAAATATTTATCACAATTTAAGTGAAAATTTGCATAATTGTCACTTACAAAGATATCTATAAAATATTCCACAAAATGCATAGAGGCACTTAATTTAACCAATCTAGTCACAATATTTTTCCATATATCTTAAAAGTCTATAACGTGAGAAATATGACCAAAGTGCTTCATTGTAAAATTCAAAATTTTGTGTACAATTTTTTTTTTCATTACACCCACTATCAATAAGATTTGTATATATATATATATATATATATATGATGCTCTTGTTGTATTAAATCTAGAACACCAATATTCTTAAACAAGGATATAAGTACATTTATACAAAATTAATACATTTATCCCTTATTATGTTTCACCAAAAAACAAGTTGATCATAGTAATAATTTCTTTTTATATACACAAGTGTATAAATAACAAACTTTATGTCTTGCTTTCATTTCTAAGAATTGGAACCTATTAACACCTTTATTGTAAAATTATTGTTCTCCATAGCAAAAGATACTCATTCATAAAAATGCAACATGGCTAAGAAAATAGATAATTTCAAAATTGTTTAAAAATTGAATAAGCTACCTTTAAGGAGTACTAGGTGCATCATCAAAAACTCTCCTTTAGGTAGAGATCACAACATGCTATTAGCCCCTTTTGTATGAAGCTAACAAAATATAAAAAGATTACAACATTAAAGGAATTTATAAAAGAGAATACATAATTTAAAAAAAAAAAAAAATCATCTCCTTTGGGCAAATAGACTTTTTTGGCCATGCTCCTCTACTAATATGCTAAATGCAATATTAGAATTAATGCACATGACAACCCTATTTGGGCAAGTAATTATATACATGAATTCAAAAAAAAAAAATTCTATTAACAAGGGAACTAGCCAATTTAATGAATTTTGATGGGTAAACTGAACACCCACAATAATTCTTAGAGCAATATTCCAAGACTAGAATGAGTAAAATTGCCTTATCTCCTATTAAGAAAGGGAACCATGTGATTTTGTAAACTTTGAAGGATGAATCACTTTGTTGATGAACATCCATAACAATTTACAAAGCAAAATTCCTATACTAGGCGAAACAAAAGTATACTTTATCTTCTATCAACAAAAAGAACTAACCATATTTGTAAAATTTTGATGGATGAATCACTTTGATAATAAATATCTGTAACAATTTATAAATAAAATTTCCAAACTAGGAAACTTTAATATGATCAATTAAATAAGATAAATCACCAAATATATCTCAGGAGATCATTTATAATCACTATTGCAAAAAGAACAAGAACCAAGATTTTTGCTACAAAATAAAATACAAATAACATAACCTTAGATCTTTTAACCTTAGGATTGAGAGTGTATAAACTATATACCTATCTGAAATATGAGAAAAAAAAAATTCTACTCGCTCAAATGATATCACTACATGTTGCTTCCAATTTAATTAGCAATATTTAACCTAATGATATAACACTAAAATGAAGGGGCTCATGCTTAAATTTAACCCAAAAAAAAACTTTAAATTTCATGAATATACAAATTTAAACTTGCTAAAAGTCCTAACTCCAAAAAAAAAAAAGAAAAAAGAGAAAACTCTAATCACTATAACAACCATGGCATTAAAAAAAGAAAAAAAGATGGTCAAATATAGTAAAGGAAAATGATCAATCAAAGTGATAAGCAACTCTAACTTTAATTCCTAACAATGATATAATATCCAATCAAATTATTTAAAATAAAGAAAATTCCACATTCTCAAATAAAAAAAAATCATCAAACATTATTAACATACCAAATATATGAGGCTTTCTAGAAGAAATTATAAAACACTCCATGAAATGCACAAGTCAAAGTCATATTTTTCCACAATAAGTTGTCTAGACCTAGGCAAAATAGTGTCCAAATCCTCCATGAATAAGAAGGATGTGCACACCATGTGTAGTGAGAAAATAACATCATTTCATCATCCCTTAGCCAATCATGACCATTCATCTTGCATGATCTGGAACATTCATTTCAGCTCTCGGCAAAATGCACCATTTCATGTTTAATGAAACGGTGCATCTTGATTTCATCTTCCATCCATTTGTCATCGTTTCATGTAACATAATTTGGACTGTTCATTTGGTAAAACAGTGTGTTTGGGTTGATTTATTTGCTAAGGTTTCAACCAATCTCAATTATCTATTCCACACAATCCCAGCTATCTGTTTAAAAGCCCCAAAACTCATTATTTCTAGCACCCAAATGCACCTTTACATGTAGCATTCCATCATTTGCTTCTTCATCCTTTGGTTTTGTTCATTAAGCATGGAAAAAAGCTAGGTTTTTCTAACAAGAAATGTTAGTCCTAAAGTAAGGTTTTGATGAAGCAAACAATCAACTATAATCTATTTTCAAGTGTCATTCTTTTACTTCCATCATCACCTCAATCTAATGTGATTTTTTTTCCTTTTAGGTTGTATGCCATTCATCTACTAGTTGCTGCTAATTGCCATTAGTATGAGGGAGGGGACTACCATTCATATGATATTTGAATGTTATGGAATTAAGGTTTTTTTGTTTACACTTGTTGACAAATGATTATATACTGCAACAAGGTTTTTTCCCACTTATTTCTACTGGTTGCCATCAGCTAAAACAAGTTTTTTCCCTCTCTAATTAGCTTGTTACCATTAGTTGAATGATAAGGTTAAGATTGCTATCATTGCCTTTTCTTAGCTTGTTAGCAAATGCCATTAACTGCCATTGGTGAAATGAAGGGGTTGAGATTGCTGCCATTGCCTCTTTTTCATATTTTAGAGTGGCATACCCTATATGTTGAATGTCTTTTTGTAGCACTTTTGAACAAGATATATTATTTTTTTTATATTGGTGAATATAAAATATAAATCATATCTGATGAATATGAAATATATGCAAGCTTTTTAACAAAGCAAAAACAAACCTTAGGTTAAATATGTGCAAGCTTTTTAATTTAGCTATAAGGGTGAATATGAAATTATAAAGTATATTTGATGTAGCTAGGAAGCCAAATGTTGTTATTACTATTTTGTTCTTGCTTACATTGAAGTAAGTAGGTATAGGTTTTGTAATATATTTCCCATTGAAAATTAGGAAAGATATAATGCATGGATATATAGATTTTTACCATCATCACAATTGAACCCTCTTGTTCAAATAAGAATCTTAAGAAAGTATACTAGGCTTGCTTCAAATTAGAAATTAATGGAATTTAGTTGTATATTAAATGACATTCTCAGTGATCAAAGCTTTTTAGTTCTTATAGTTTATTCCAAAAAGTTTTGTTATGTTTAATATTAGCATGATATTCTTGCTAATTTGAAATTCAAATAAACTTTTTCATAATATTCACACATTTTAACAAGTTCTATTGTTATTTATATATACTCATATTAATAAAAGTTTTTTTTCTTTTTTCAAGGGCCAAAATATAAAGGATGATTTCACTTCTAGACTAGGTATAGAATTTGACAGCCTAGAGAAAATATAAAAGTTTTTAGTTGCTTATGTTAGGCGAATCGAATTTAGTGCGAGGAAATATAATAAGATGGCTCTATAATTTAGGTCAAATATGTTTGCTACAAAGAGGATTTGTAAACGTAAGACAAAAGAAACTTTATGATCACTAATCCTCGGACTTAGACCAGAACTATTGCAAAAAAGTCTATTGCATATGTGGAGGGAAAATATAAAATCAATGCCTTTATTAAGGAACATAATCAAATGATACACCCATTGGCATCACAACATAAAGTAACAAAAGTACAAGCCCACAAAATTGATTTAACTGATAATTCAAAGCTAAAATATAAATCATCTTTTGAGTTAATGAGTAGGCACATCAAAGGAAGAGCTAATATTGACTACACTTAGTTTGAAGCAAAAAACTATCTAAGAACCCAAAGATAGAGAAGCATGGTTTATGGAGAAGTTAGATGTCTATTGCAATATTTCATGCAACTGTCGAAAATTTGAAAATGTTGGAATATTATGCTAACACATTTTGACAGTTTATAATGTAAAGGCTATGAAAATACTCCCTACACAATATATTATAAAGAGGTGGACAAAAGAAATAAGGAGCGGTGTCATACATGATAGTAAGGAAAATAATATTCAAGTAGATCTTAAGCTAGAAAGTAAGCAATAATATAGACAACTATGTCCCATGATGATAAGATTAGACACCAAGGTGTTTGACTATCTAGAAGCATTCATTAGAACAAAAAGGAATGTTACAACTAAACAAGCAAGTGATGAAACTTTATTCGAGCTAAAAGAGTCCAACCAACGACAACCGTGCAAGCACAACACCACTAACAATAAGGATGGAATAAAAAAGAAGAATCAATTGAGGAGTGGGTTTGAAAAATTACAGAAAAGAATAAGAAAAAGAATAGCTTATACATTATGGATATAGGTGCACTTCTACATTTTATGATTAATGATTAAGAAATCTTACTATTGCCTTACCTTTCTCTTTTACGACAATCAAATGCAAGCAAGCATCTCTAACACTACACCTCAGGCACCACTTGCATAGCAACTGCATCTCAGGCACCTCTTATAGGCTCTAAAACAGCACCATATACATGTTCTCAAATAGCTAAGAGTGACCTTACTTATACTCAAATATTGATGGTAAGAGCAGTTCAGTTTTTAATACTTAGTGCTTCATTCGACTTCGTAAGTGATTATATTATCATTAATGTTATTTTGCAATATAGGTGCCACTTGATTTTCCAATGCCATCACTTGAAGTATTGGAGTTTAGTCAAGATATTTTATATCGTACACAATAATAATGCAATAAAAAAATTTGACGGAATGGCAATAAAATATGAAATTTTATTGAAATCAATTATATCATGTACATTGAACTCTTTATTACAACTTAAATTGACAACAAGTGTTCTTAAGTCTCTATTGATTACACTGATATTGTATTGACATTATATTTCTTGTCTTTGGTTGTAGTCTACAATCAATCACAAGATAAGCCTATGTAAAAAGGTTGAAGAAGTAGCCAACTGCATGAATAAGGGATTAGAGTTGGTTCCAGTACAAGTCTTAGGATGTGTTTGGTTGAGTGAAATAAAATAGAAAAAAATGTAAAATGTGAGTAAATAGAATAGAAAATAACTTTTATACCTTTACTTTTAAAAAAGTGATTTGATAGTTAAAATTGTGATCTAATAAATAATTAAAAAAGATAAAAGTATAATAGATATTATACAAATTATATAAAGAATACGTTCACCTTACAGTGAACCAAACAGAACCTTGATGCTTTCTTGCAACTTTCTTGGTGCTTGTATCTTGTTTTTTACTTAATATTGTTTTTTTGTTTCATGCTCTCATGAAATATTCTCATGATATGCTTTTATAGTTCTGGTAGTTGCAAATCTCCTTGTAATTCACAGAAGTGCAAAATTAGTAACCAATATGATTGAGCATGATAATTTAAATAGGTACATTTGAAACCCCAAAATGCATATTTGATAAACTATTATTTATTAAATATGTACTCTACCAATTTCTCTCTTGTTCAATTTTGCTATCCACTTTGCAATAATATCTTGAAATGTCCTCCCCATCCAAAACTGACAACAATCAACATATGGGTGCCACAAAATAAGATGCATGCATTCTTATTATGCAAATTCTTTTCATTTGTTGAAACAAGGATTCTAGAAATAGAGTGCTCATGCAAATTCTTTTCATGTTCTAAGATCGACAACCTCACTAGATGGATGGTGGAAGTTGAAAAAAATTCCACTAGATTAAAAAAATTCCACCAACCAGGCAAGACCATTATATCAGTGACTATTGAAAAAAATCTACTCAATGGCTCAATAACCATTATATCAGTGCAATCAAGTAGGAGAATTATTATATAAGATTATAAACTATACTCTTCCAAATATGACTATGCACAATAATTATTCAAATTAATCCATAAAAGTCTTAGAGTATCCTAGCTGCAAACAAGATAAGAGTTACTCCTGGTTATCCATAAAGCATGCCAATAAGCTTCACAATAATCCTTTTACAAGACTGATATATTGGAACCAAATAATATAGTCCTTTTATCCACAATATTGCTTTAACATCACTTAAATCAAACATGCAAAGTAAAGTAAGCCGAAACATTGGAAAGAAAATTAAGACTAAACATGAACAGAAAAAATTTAGATCAAATTTCTTAACAAAATGATGTAATCAGGTTAACCAAAAAAGGAAAAAACAAGTCAACTACCATATTATTTCAACAAAAACGTATCACAATCTCAGAGACAACAAATGAAAATAAGGATGAATGAAAGAGTCCTTCTTCACTACTAGTTGAATTGCTGCCTGCGTGAGGAGGATTGAAGTTGATCTAGGATTAAGGAGGATAAAAGCCAACTCCCGTCACTAATGCAAATTTACATTCAAGGAAATTAGGGAAAACGCACCACCTTAAAATGAGAACCCACCTCAGACCACCGCTTCTGACCTTTCAGTAACGCAAGCGATGACAGCAAGAGTGACAAAGGCTGAGGAAGACAAGTTGCAGTAATTCAGATTGAGAATTGAGTTGCAGAGGGTGCGATATGAAGAGTCCAAGAAGCTATGGGATGGATGGCTAGGATTGCTGCAAGATGGACGATTGAGCTCATCTCAGGGTTGGCTTAAAAACCTGGAACACATGGTGCACAAAGGAGCTTCGGATCACTCGGATAGCTGTAATAGTGGGAACAAAACGGTGCATTCCATCATTGTGCCGGGTGTGCTTATCTCTGCGATACGTAGAGGATCTAGACGCGAGCAAAGTATGTATCATAGCATTCTTGGGCAATTCAAATATCCAAATCTATTTAGACTGAAAGATGTATTGGTTTTATCTCCTAGTATACCAGACTGTGAAAGTTCCCTTTGGCACCATGTCATTTAAAACTCTCTTAAGCCTTCTTCTCGTTGTTACTCCATTTGCCTCTTTTATATATTTTTATTTATAATCTTTTACAATCATTAGGGGAACCACCTAGACGAGCGAGTGGTCAATGTGATAATATATAAGGTTGCTTTTATGCAATCAAGGGCTGGAAATTGAGAGTTCGGCAAAAAAGAAAAAAAAAACAATGTCATTTATTTATTTATTTATTTTTAAAAGATAAACAAAATTGATGTGTTGATTTCTTCATGTGTAGATTTATTCAAAAGCTGAAGCTTATAATTGGAGGAACAAACCCACAAAATCATACGCATAATTAGTGACTAAAGCAATACAAAATAAAGGTCAAAGCTGAGCAATCCACACCAATTTTATAAATGAAAAACAGGACATTTAGGTTCTAAAAACATATATAATCATCTTTAATATCTATGTCTATATATATTATAAACTTCGTAAGAAGCCGCCACAGTTGATGGGTTTCAGAACAGTAATGACTTTCTATGTCTCGGGTTCCGTGCAGTTTGCTTTTTTTTTTCTAAATCTATTTTAAAATTTTAAATTTTTTCTGTACTTGGACCCATCTAGTTACATGTAAACTTTGAATTACATAGCAAATTAAATAAATGAAATGAATAGAAAAAGTAGCTATCTAAGTCATCCACTACTAAAAAATTAGGTATTTACCATGATTGTTTAACTGCGGTCAAAAGATTACAATTAAATTGAAAAGCTAATTGTGATTAGTGTTAAAGTCTTAATCGTAATTAAACTTGTTGGTTAAAGAAAAAAAAAAACCGCCATTAGCCGGAGAAGCAGCGCCAACTGTGACAGAGAACGCTATGACCTCCTCTCACTACCTGTTGGCCATGACGCACAACGGTCCTTCCTCCGGATCTGCTACATGCTGCCACCCTTCGCTCCGTGACAGATCCATGTTCGAACTTCCACAACCTTCCACCGTTCCTGGACTTCGTTCTGCATTCGACACCTTCTCCGAAGTAATTTTGTCCCTTATTTCTTTCTCTTTAGCTCTCGTTTGGTTACCGAGAAATCTCTGTAATGTGGGAAATTGGAAATTGGTAGTGTTCTGTTACCGGGATTAATTGAGTATTTTATCTTCTGTTAGTCTCAAAGATTGAAGCAAGAAAAGAACCACTCAATTTTCTCCCATTTATCAAATTTTGAGTGATTCTGTTTTCATTGTGGAGGTTTCTGGGCCACTTGAATTTCTGAACAATGGCGTAGAGGAATATAGCCCAGCTAGAAAAGCTTATCAATAGCAAGGGAGGCATTGCAAGGAGAAGAAAGATTTTGCTGTTAGGGATGTGATTTAAAATTATTATAATTAATTTTTGTAAATTTTTTTTAGTTAGTTTGTTAGTTAAAATTTAAAATCTTATCTAATTTTAAATTAAATCAAATAATAGTTAGTTTTTATAATTTTCTACTTTTAGTTACACCTTATTTCTACATTTTAGTTATTTGTAATCCTAAAAATAAGCAACCTCAGTTATGAAATAAAATAAAGAAGTAGAATATTAACTTCTTTATATATTTTTTCTAACTTCATTCAAATAGTCTATTACTTTAAATTCCCAACATGGTATCAGAGCTCTCATGGATCTTAAAGGACCTGTGAGTAACTGACCCTCACGGCTTCTAGTAATACATCGGCTCTTTCACTTATAATTTTCAACTGTGAAAACTATCAAGTATGAATTATTAAGATAAAAGCTCACATAAGAGGTTTTGGCTTATGGCAATAGGTTCAAGATGAAAGAGAAATATCTCCTTTGGGAAGTAATCCAACTCTCAATCAAATCAAGGCTCATGAAGAAGAAGAAGCAAAAGCTCCAAAACTTTATCTTTAATTCATTCTGTTAACTCAGAATCAGTTTTCATAAGAATTATGACTTATGAAATAGCAAAGGAAGTTTGGGATATATTGAAGGAACTATATCAAGGCAATAATGGAATACGAAGAATGCAAGTCTTAAATCTCAAAAGAAATGTTGAGATTCTAGGTATGAAAGAAAAGAAGACCATATAAGAGTATTTTGATAGGTTGATAACAGTGATAAATAGAATTCGATTAATAGGAGAAGAGCTACCTGATAGTAGAGTCATTGAGAAGATATTTGTAAGTTTACCTAAAAGATTTGAGGAAAAAATTTCATCTTTTGAAGATTCAAAAGATATCAATAAAATAACCTTACCATAATTAATTAATACTTTGCAAACTCAAGAGTAAAGAGGAGCTATGAAAAAAGAAGGGACACAAGAGATGTTTGAAGGAGTCTATCTAGCCAAAATTTCAAAGGGAAAAAGAAAAATTTTTCAATGCAATCATTGCAAGAAGCCTAGTCATGAAGAGAAAGATTGTTGGCACAATGGAAAGCCTCAATGTTTCAAGTGCAAGAGATTTGGGTATCTACAAAAGAATTGCAAATTTAAAAAGGAAGAACAAGCAAATATGGTGAAGGTGGCTAAAAAAAAAAAATTTGAAGGTTGGTAATAAGTACTCCAATAATTGAAAGTTGGTGAGAAAGTGCATTAACAAGATTATAAGAAGTCTATTATAAAGTGAAGAGAAGTGTTTCACAAATCTAAAAATGTGGAGAGAAGTGCTTCATAAAATTTGAATTTTTTACAATTTTAAATCAATAAAGAGTGTTGGAGTTTGATTCAAAATTATTATAATTAATTTTTGTAGAATCTTTTTAGTTAGTTTGTTAGCTAAAAATTTAAAATTTTATCTAATTTTAAATTAAATTAAGTAGTAATTAGTTTCTATGATTTTATATTTTTAGTTACTACTTATTCCTATATTTTAGTTATTTATAAATCTATATATAGGTAATTTCAATTATAGAATAAAATGAAGAAGTGGAATATTAACTTCTCTACGTATTTTTTTCTAACTTCATTCAAATAGTTTATTATTTTAAATTCCCAACATTACCTGCAAGTAAAGTATAGCGATTTTTTTTCACCCCAATACCCCCTGGTAGGATTAGGACTTTGCATTTGCAATTTATATTTATTAATACTTCTTGATTAGAATGCCTACATTTGAATCTCACTAACTTTGGACGAAGTTACCTCATCATCAAATCTATAGAAATCAAACCAGAAAGAAAAAGCAAAGAGAAAGATAAAGAAAAGCAAGGCAGAAACAGATTTGAGAATGAGGAAGCCTCATTAGTATTATTCAACTTGCATGCCCTCCCTTACATTCTGAATTTTGTAAGGCTTCCTCAATTCTGTTAGGCTCTTCTTGTGACAAGAAATAACCTTTGGTTTGAAGATCCTAGACTTGGTCTGGGTTGCATAGGATGGGAGGCATGAGTTATATAGGTTGAGTGACATGATTTTAAGACCACAAAACTGTGTGGACTTAAGTTTTATCGTACTTTCATTTTTGAGTTACCATTCTTGTTGCAAATGAAAATAAACTGCTCTTAGCTGCTTAAAATTTGTTTGGGTATTTGAGAAAATATGATTGGATTTTCTGGGATCTGTCCATCAATGGTTGTTCCCTCTTCTTCTTCATTCAAGTTTGTTCGGCTTCATCTTTTTTTTTTTTTTCTCCTTGAAAAAATTGAAGTTTAGTTTGTAAGTATTTGTTATCAAGTTTTGAAATCAAATTATACAAATAATATGTTTTCAATTCAACATCAAATCAATAGATTTTTCAAAAACCTTTATCTATATATCATATTTTTATTGAGAAACTTTTTAATAATCACCTAGAAAATTTCACCTGATTCTAATCTCTTTCTTGCTTTTCCTGTAGTTAAATGAATCTCATATTTTCTAACGTTTTTCTGAGGATGGAAAAGGAGAAGCAAGAAAAATTGAGAACTACGGAGAGATCATTGGAGCTAGCAAGAGACATCCTAGAGCTGATGCAATCGCTAAACGATTAGAGATCAAGTTCGATTTGGTAGCGTTTGCAGGTCATGGCATTCTTTTGTCTTCAAAAGAATCAACCCTCAAGCACGTGATGACTGCCCATGGCTTATTGGTTTAACTAGAAGCTCCTACATGCTTCATCAAGCACTCACACAACAACCCAAATGCTGAGATAGTAACAAAATCATTAAAATCATTTCAGCATTCAAATACCTTTATCATTGGATCCTTCAAGGGATGGTTATATGTACAGTACGTCTACGAGACTAGAATTCAGATTCAAAGTCTCTTCTCCAAGATTCAGTTCGATCTCCCACCTTTGTCCACAATGCCAGAAGTTCCCCACGCTATACCTTCCGCTATATTATTTTGCAAATATATGAGTCCCACCATTAGTGCAGTTATCATTAGTCATGCGAATTTGGCCTTGTGCAAGATTGGACGCACATGGAAAGGCCACCTAGCGAATGATGCTAATTTGACATTTTACAATGCCAAATTGTATGCTATAAAAAAACATTTTGACAAGATTAACATATTCAAAATTGACGATGATTTGAAGCTTTTGTTTTTAGGTACTATAGAATCTATAGATTCTACACCATTAATTGTTACATTAACAAAACCACATGCAACGCATATCTCGAGGAAATCTTTTGCTTGTGATGCAATATTGTGATATACTTGATTTTTTTTGGTTAGCGAATGAGTTTAAGATCCCAAGTATTGAGTTTGAGATCTTTAAAGTAGAAGAAGAAGATGATGATTGTTATCCACGGCTTGCAAAACTGGATGTATTGAAAGACCAAATTTTGTTACTGGGTCACTCAAGCTCTGAATCTCTTGATATTAAAGATTGTTCTACTTTCTTTTTGAAGGCAATCACATATACGACACTAGTGGTTTTGAAAGTGTTGGTATCTATTCACTTGAACAAAAAACCATGATTAGGTGGTGGCCATTTATGAACACGAGTTGTCTATACCTTGGATGTTGCCGAGGTTTGCGGCTGAGTGTAATTGTAAATCTCATTCTGCACTGTCCTAAATTTTTAGGAGGATCAACTAGTTAATGTATTAGTGGTTACTATTTCTTATTTTTTTTAACGTTATTTTGTGAATACAAACTAAAGCATTGAAAAAATAAAGGTTAAATTACTCTTTCTCAGCATTTATACTTTAATTTAGTTTTTATAGTTTAAAAATTTGTAATTACATCCTTATACTTCTAAAAACTTTTAATTTATTTTCTATTGTTAAACCTTTATCTATATGCTATTATCTTCTTGTTGACATGTGTCATTTTATCATTTCAAGCATGTATCATTCAAATCAATTTACTTAAATTACTTAATATAAGTTGTATCATGTCATACATGTAAATTAATTTCACTTTATTATTTATTTTAATCCTTTTTGTTAATATAAATCATGTATATTAAGAAATTAAATTTTTTAAAAGACTACAAAAACTTAATTATAAAATTTTAAACTACATGAGCTATATTAAGATTTGAGTAAAATTAGAAGACTAATAAAATAATTTAACCAAAACTAAAATATCATTTAGATATCTCCTCAGTCGAGATCTATACGTATAGTACGTAGAGTATGGACAATTAGGGTTCCATACTCAGACAACAAAAATCAAAGTTCAAGGAAGTTTGCCCAAAACTATATTTTTGTTCTGTCAAAATTATTAATTGATTAAATATGCATTAACCTTGATATATTAATTACAGATTTAATTATTTCGACGAACAAATTAAAAATCTTTCTTTCAATTTTCTATTCTTTTTTTTTTTTTAAGTTATAGTGACTTGTTGATAGTAGAATCTGAAAAACCTTGATATACCTGATTTGAACAGATGAGTTGTGTGAACTATTGCAAATTCAAATACTTCCAAACACTACACTAAAAGAAATAAGTTTGAACCAAATCCAAATTCCTATCGAACCAAGATTTTAAGTAATTCCCTTTTGGTATATATGTTACATTTACTTCTTCATCATAGGATTGCAGATTACAATTAACTCAATATGCAGTTTATTTTCCACATTCATAGTTCATTCAATTTTTGTTCTAAATCTCTTGTCCACTGAGAAAATTAAAAGGAGCGCCTTAGAAGTTAGAAATCAGAAGCCTTGTATAACTATTGTATTTTATGAGTAGAATGATTAAACTGTTAATAATATTTAAACGCATCTTATAAGAAAAGCTGAATAATTGAATCTATACGTAACATTAACCAAAAGGAAAATTTTTCGATTATTGGTTTTTTGGAATTTGAATTTGGTTCAAACTTTTGTTTCGTTTATTGTGGTAGTGTTTTGGATAAACTACAATTATCTAGACTAATATATCTTCTTAATTAGATGAGGCATACCGCCTAAAACGTTTCACATTACCTGTACAGCCTTCATTCAAAGACTAATTTTATAGTTATATATAGTTCAATCCAAATTCTTGTTGAAAAAGGGTTTCCTAGGATAAAAAAAAAAAAATTGTAGATGTAGACTTGCGCATAACAACATACGCCCAAGTTAATTAAAGTTCTTAATATTGTACACACACACTCACTCATCCAATATTAAATTTTATTAGTTTCTTCAATCAAACCCTATGGGATTTGTACATCAATTGTTGTTGCTTTTATTAGTTCCAGTACTTGTTATCGGGTTATCAAATGAAAGCATCACATGATTGAATTTTTCCATAACTTTTATCCACGATGTCTTATTTTTGTTAAGAAATCTCATAACAACCACCCAATAAATTTTCTGAACATTCGTTTTTCTCTCACACTACAAGGAAATAGAGGCTTAGGGATGATAACTTAACCAAGGTTTATGCAAAACATGGATATAACAAGTCTTGACCATGATTTATATAACCGTGGTTAGAACACAGTACACAACCATGATTTTACATAATCCATGGTCAACATACAACCCAACCACGATTTAATAAAACCGTGGTACAAATTGAGGAGTACAACCACAGTTTAAAAGAATCATGGCTAAGTGATCAGGAATTGACCACGGTTCTCTTAAACCGTGGGTGTCTTTACTAAGGTTTAAGTCAAACCATGGATGTCTTTACCATGGTTTAAGTCAAACCATGGCTAAGCCTTGTTGACATAGCCACGATTTACTAAAGACGTGTCGTTATGTTTCTGTCTTAACCACGTTTTGTCTCAAACCATGGTCAAACCTCCAAATTTTAACCTCCCATAAGCCTCCTTCCGCATTTGCTTTGTGGTTTTCTTTTACAAATTGTTTCGAGCTTTTGTGATTAAAGATCTTTAGCATAGGAGCAATTCTATCATCTTCTTCATGTAGTTTGACTGCAATTGTTTCTGTAAGTTATTTTGCTTGTTTTATGATCATTGTTTGATTTTTTGTTGCTAATTTGTGGTTATGAAACTTAATTTTGTTCATCCATGGTCCTTTGTTTTTTTAAAAAGTTTGGTAAAATGTGTGGTTGATTGCTAAATTAGGAAAAAGGTTAGAAATGAACAAGTTTTATACTTTCCTTAAGTTATAGCTACTATGCCAAAAAGAAATTATTTGCTTGAAATAAAAAATGATCTACCATTTGAAAAATAATATTTTCTTAGGTGATTTGGAAAAATAGACCAAAGATATAAGATAGTATTTTTTATCCATTTAAGTTAAATATTTTAGGTTTATATATATAAAGAAATCATAATTCACAATCTTTAATTAGAGATTTAAAATTCTGGTTGAGCAATAATATATACATATATAGTAGTTTATATTTTTGTTATGTTATCTAAGGAATTTTATATATTAACTTCATTAGATAAACTAAAATAATATTAATTAATTACAGCATGTGGAAATGATTTGAATTTCATATATTAGATTTTTAGGAATTTTCATTAATTATTTTTTAATTATTGAATAATTAACGAATTATTTTTAGGTTACAAAAATGGACAAGTCTTGGACCAGTAAACCTTAAAATACCCATGAATACTTAGATGGGTTGAACAGATTTTTAGACTTTGCATTTCCTAATAGAAGTGTAGAGGGTAAAATCATATGTCCATGTCCTAAATGTCGATTTAAAAAATGGTATATTAGAGAAGATGACCATTTGATTGTTAAACCTTTTCCACAAAAATATACTTTTTAGGTCAGACATGAAAAGAGACTTAGAAATAAACTCATTGTAGAACCTCAATTACAGCCACAAGTGAGACAAGAATGAATTTGTAGGATTGATCCTATGCAGGACATGGTTATTATGAACATGTAAATGAAGTCAAGGGTCCAATTTTACTATCAAACTGAAAGCCAAACAACAATGCAAAAGAATTTTATAAATTTTAAAGAGATTACCAACAAAATTTATTTGAAAGGTACAAAAAGTATTTAAAATTAGCTTTTTTTAGTTAAATTGTATCACACCAAGTGTTTACATGAAATAAGTGATAAAGCTATATTAATGATATTAGAGTTATTAGCTAATGCCTTTGAACAAGCAAATATTCTAGCTTCTTTCTATGAGGCCAAGAAATTATTAAGTTAGGGCTCAATTACACAAAAATTTATGCATATCCAAATGATTGCATATTGTATTAGAGAGATGATGAAAATAAGGATGCGTGTAAAAAGTGCAATTCATCTAGATTTTTTCCACGGTCTTACTAACAGTTATCCAAAGTCGTAGTTAAGTCTTTCTCCACAAATACTTTAACCATGGATTAGGTAACCATGACAAAGGGGTTTAACCATAACTGTAACTGTGGTTAAGGCCAATAAAAAACCATGGCTAGGTCCATTTTTTTTGTAGCATCAAGATGGAAGAGGAGAAGCAAGGACAATTGAGAATTGAAGAGAGGTCATCAGAGCTACTAAGAGACATCCTCGAGCTCTTATGCAATCGCTTATCGGTTATAGATTAAGTTCGATTTGGTAGCGTTTGTAGGTCATGGCATTCTTTAGCCTTCAAAAGAACCAACCCTCAAGCACGTGACTGGTCATGGCTTGTTGTTAGTCTTACTCTAGGCTTCTTCTCCTCCATTGGGAAATACAAGTTTCTAACATGCTATGAGATAGCAACAAACTCATTGCGCATTTGAATGTATACATTCTTGGATCATTCAAGGGATGATTATATGTACAATATGACAACGATGGTGAAATTCAGATTCTAAATCTCTTCTCTAATATTCAAATTGATCTCCCTCTATCATTGGTGATATGCAGCACGCTATAGCTTTTGCAATATCATTTTGCAAATATATGAGACCCACCATTATTGCAATTGCTACTATTTATGGGAATTTGACCTTGCGCAAGATTGGAGACACATGGAAAGGTGAACGATACGTTAATTTGACATTTTACCATGCCAAATTGTATTCTATAGAGACCAATTTAACAAGGTTGACATATTCAAAATTGATGATGATTTGAAGCTTTTTTCTTGTGGGTATTATAGATTCTACACAAGTGACTGCTGCATTAACATTATCACCACCATTCCAAGCATGTCTAGTGGAGTCTCAAGGAAATAATCTTTTACTTGTAATGCAGTATCGGGATATATTTGGAATTCCTTCGCCAATGGTTGAGTTTGAGATCTTCAGAGTAGAAGATGGAGATGATGACTGTGATCCACCTCGGCTTGCAAGAGTAGATACATTAAAGGATCGAATTTTGTTATTGAGTGACTCGTTCTGAATTTCTTGATGTAAAAGAATGTCCCACTTCTTGTAGGCTGCAACAAACAAAACTGTCAGTATAAATTAATCCGAGTCGTGCCCGAAGACACTATCCTTAAGAGTTATTCCGCCACAAGTCCGAAACTTCTTAAGATTAAACGAACCCTTCCTATAATAGGGGAACAGAATAGCAAAAGCTGAAGAACTCAGAACAGTAAAGGGAGGGGAGAGGAGAGAGCTCGGAAAATATCTGAGAGCTCAGAGTACTATGAACCGTACCACGCACTACCTTTTATAGGCCGAAAATAGAAAAAAAAAATGTCGGGCAATTAAAAAATAATTAACGACGACTTAATCACGGTTTAATGAAAATTCATTTTCAACGTTGGGATTAAAAGCAGTGGCCGTTTCTGAACGTTGAGATCAAAACCGGTCAATGAAAGTAAATTTAAATTTTCAACATTTAGAAAATTAATAAATTTATAGTCCTAATTTCAAAACTGTTGAAAACAAGGTTTTTTCGATAAACCTATTTATAAAATATTTTGTCAAATGCAACAATAGTTGCAATAAAAAAATGCTCAGTACCACGTCTAATTCGTGTGCAGGGAAAAATCTGAGATTTTCAACTGCATTGGCCTGTTGTTGTGCAAGCAAGTCCACTCCTCTTCTTGGCCCATTTACTTGCCCAATATCACATCTTAGTATATATACATTAAGTTTCTCTTTGTTCTAGAAAATGTGAGACTTAGGCTTTTGACACACCTATTCAAACACTTCTATCTTGCTTGAAGGCAACCACATATGTTTCACTAGTGGTTTTGAAAATGATGTTGGTATCTATTCAGTCGAAAGATAAAACTATTAATAGGTTGCAGCCACTTATGGTCATGTATTGTCTACATTGGATATTGCCGAGATTTGCATCTGAGTGTTATTGTATTAGGACGATCAAATAGTTGTGTATTCCTGCATACCATTTTTTTATTTTTTAATGTTATTTTCTTATGAATATAAACTAGTGCAATAAAAACTTAAAGGTTAAATTAATCTTTCCCAATAATTTCACTTAATTTTTCATTTAGTTTTTATAGTTTAAAAATTTATAATTATGTCCCCATAATTCTAAATATTTTTAATTTAGTCTCTATCATTAAATCTTATTTAGTATGTCATTAAATTTTATTGACTGAGTTAATCAAGCACTATCTTGGCATCTTAGATATGTATCATTTAAACTAATTTATTCAAATCACTTAATATAAATTGCGTCTCATGTTATACATATGAATTAATTTCAATTTATTATATACTTTGACCCTTTTTCATTAGCAGAAATCATACATATTAAAAGTTCCAAAATGATAAATGATTAGCCACGGTGACTATATGAAAGTTTGTTTGTAGAAATATGAAATAACGTTTTACTTCAAAGTATTAGATTGGTGCTTCATAGCAACCATATATGGTATATATTAATTCTCCCTTTGAAAATTGGAAAGTGACACTATATATAAGACCTTATGAGAAAGAATAGTTTCATCTTTAGAACTTTGAGTAAAAGATGAGAATGTGACAGAGGACGCCTCTACCACCCCCCCCCCCCCCCAACCCCCTTGTGGGGAATTCTTTGTCACTCTCTTAACTTCTATATTTCTATCCTTAACTTTTCTCGTAAGGGACAAATTTTTTCCATCTCCTCAAAGACCTGTGGTGATTCTCATCTATGTAAAATCTTATTAAAATTAAGTAAATTTTTATAAAGACTAAATAAAATACTTAAAATCCTTAAAGGATATGTATTTATTTATTTATTAAAGTTTATTAGCAACAATTATAACCATATAAATGTCAATATAAACATATATGTATATTTACGAAGGAGGAACTAGAGTCTTGAGGGTTGGGAGTAGGGAAAAGGAGGAGTAGGAATCAAACTCATGTATATCAGGTCTCCCTAACGCTTATATCTAGAGATGTTACTTAAGTCAAGACTCTTGATATTTTATACAAATGATTTTATTCACGTTACTATCTTAACACCTCTTTTAGTGTCATGCCCCTAAACTATAAGAAGGTGACCAACACAGAATACAAGATAAGATAGTCCTTATATTTGTAAGCCTATAGAACATAAATAAGGAAATAACACCATATTGTAAAAATTCCCATATCAAACACGTTGGAGGTTTCCACAAAAATTTCGACAAAAACTCCTATGAAAGTATAGACCATCCCTACTTAATACAACAATCTAATAATCATTACAAAAGTTCTATATGAGAGCTCTGCTCTGCATAGTCACAACTCATGTCAACATCAATATAGTTACACAGAAAAGCCTGGATTCTACCCATAGGTCTAAGGAGCCATTCTAGATTACAATTAAATTAAAGTACAATTTTAAAGAAATATATTGCCTGCACAAACAAGTGAGGGACTCATCAACAGAATGCTAACCCACCTCTTATTCTACAAAAGTAATTCCTGGGCTGCACCACTATCTGAAACTTGTAAAATGATGGAGGAGTGAGTTGTGATGCACAATGGGTAAATAATACCATGAAAAGAAAGGACAAGCTAAAGGCACCAGAGTTTTTCGAATACAAGTTTTATAATAATATTCAGTAAGCAGTGAAAATTCATGTCATCAATACAGGGTTAAAATAAAGAATTGTTGTTAAGTAAAGGGTGGTGTCATCACGTTATTAACAAATCAACGTTTAGAGATCAAGTAAACTTGCTATGTGAATAGAATAATCAATATAACTTTATTCAACAATAAAGTAGGAAACATTTAAACAAAACAAAATTAGGTGGGAGCTTAAGGCCTATGAGTAATAGTCAAATGGGAGCACAAGCCCACATAAATAATCAATTGGTAGCACAAAGCCCGCTATAAGTAATCATATCAATGTGCATCAACACTAACAATTATTGCTTTTAGTTAAGAATCATTTTCACATATACAACTTTAGTATAAAAAATTTATTGCAACGGGATTAATAGATTAAAGAATCAATAATAATTTTTTAGAATTATGGGAAACACTGTAATTAAAAACAAAAATCAAGATGTATAAATGCAATTTTTCTTAAAAAAAATATACATAAATATATCTAACAACTAAAAAAGGAGGAGAAGAATGGTTGTGTTTATGAGGGCATTTAATTATTGTAACTAACAATCTAACATCTTGTTAAAATTTATAAGATCTGAAATGTTGTTTACCACCATTGGAGAAGGGGAAATAAACCAACACTCAATAGTTATATTTTCCTTTTCTTTTTGGTAGGATAGAGGGGCCCAAGCCCAATAATAGTTATCTTTACTTCAACAAAACTTCTTTCTTTAATTATTTTTCTTTTGTATCTCTCTTTGAGCAATTCAACTTGTCTCCAAATATTTGAGAAAGTCAGATCAACACATAATAGTAAATAGCTTAAGTTGAAATATTGAATGCTTCAATACAATTTTCCAACAATCCTCCTTTTCCTCTTCGTTTATATAGATCTTCAGATAGATACATAAGCAAGAACCTATCTTCAGAATTTGCCTATCGATCTATGATTGGAATTTTTTTTATTGAAAAACTAGCAGAAAAAAACACTACAAGGTCAACAAACATTAGTAACAACAGGTTTATGATTCTCCATTATAGCCATGTTTCTTGAGAACTAAATGTTCTCTAACAGAACCATTATAAGAACTAAACGATCATGCAAGACAATTACACCAAATAGTAATATCAATTCCAAACCACAAAGCCCGTGCAAAATGGCATGATATAAAATAATAACAAAATGAAGATGATGACTACGAATAACATCATCAATAGAAAGAGCCTGTCGTCTCAATCTCTTAATAAATAATAACAATCTATTTGCAACTTTGAGCTTCCAAAAGCTATGCTAAGGAAAATTAAATGACCTAAAATTGGAAGATTCAAAAGCATGATGATCCAATTGATTCAATAACAACATGTACCCATAAGCATCTGTATCTCTGTCATTTGAAGACTTGGTCCTTGATAACTAACTAGATTACCCCTAACTACTTTTGACCTATAGTCTGTTCTTTTTCGATTATTATTTCTTCTTAACCTTATGTATTTATTTTATTGTATTTTGATATATTTATTTTAATTCTATATATTATACATTTTTATTTTAATTAAATTATTATTTATTGTAATTTTATTTCCTATAACTCAGTTAAATAATAAATTAAAAGCTTAGTTAAAATTAACCATAATGAATATTTTAAAGAAATTATCTATATCAACAATATTAATTGCATAGTCAAATTTATGCATTTTACTTTTAGGAATTTGATAATGAAAGAATTTTTTTGGATAGATTTACCAAATATAATAGTATTGATAAATGCACCTATCAAATGATTTTACCAAACACAATCTATTTCTTACAATGCATTTTATGAAATTCCATTTGCCAAAAAAAAAAGTAGTTGTAAAATAAATAATCTATAACAATCCGAAACAAACCTATACCTAAGAATTTTTGAAGTCTGTATAAATGTGCGTGTGAGAGAGAGAGAGAGAGAGAGAGAGAGATAATAATCTCCAAGATTTCTAAAATATTGAGATAAATAAACTAATAACTTGTCTAGCCATTGCAAAAGAATGGTAAGACTCCCATAGTACAATCGTACAATCGTAGCAGACTAGCAGTAACTAATATAACTAATATTGGGTTAAAATCTAAAAGCCATCCCAAACCAATGCTTGGCTCAAATTCACACTGTTAAAATGAAGTTTACAACTTCTGATGCAGAGTTCACCCAGTCACTTCCATGGAGCCTTGAGGGTTAAGAGCTGCAATTCAAATTTCAATATCCCTGCTAGTAAGAGGAAATAAAAGAAAAATAATAATAGTCCAGTAAAAGGAAGAGGAAATAAAAATTTACATAATGGTTAGAAAAAAAGAAGGAATTCCAACAGAATACAAGCATTTTATTGCATGTCTGAATCTGTTGATGTAGAATTGTTTGTCAAATCAACTAGCTCTTGGTCCTGCTGTTTCTTCAGGTAATCCTGAGCAGTTGCATTCACTATCTTGACAAAGAAATTCATAAGCATCAGCCACACGACGGTGTTCCAGATCGAAGCAAACGAGAAATCCCACTTTCCCCCCTGAAATTAATGAGGTAATTACATGGAAAAATAAGCGGAAAAAAAATATATGCAATAAAGCAACAAAAAGACTTCTAAGTTGTCATCCACTACTGGGTAGTTCAGCATTCAAGTCTATGATGTTCGTGGGCTACACAGGTCGACGGGTATACTTGGCAGACTTGATAGGCTTAGGCCCAGGTCTAAAATTAGGACCAAATAAGCTAAAAATAAGCCTAAGTATTCGGCCTTTAAACCGTTAGGGTCCAGGCCAGCCCATCAACATACATAATCCACTATTTTACTCATTCTCGAAATTTGTTATTATATATCTCATTTGTTTTTATTCTTCATATTTTTTTTATTATATCATTTTATTCACTCTATAAATTCAGTTCTTTTATAAATAAAACATGACCAAAAAAATGCAACTATTTGGACAAGCCCTTACTTATGAAAGAGATACAAAATTGATTATAAATTGACTTCTTTGGTAACTATTGATATTTATCTGTAAAAATTGTAAAATTCACTTAAAGAAATTCATTTCTCAGTTTCAAGTAAAATTATGTTTTACATGCAAATAAACAAGCTTGACCCATGAGCTTAGACCACTACCAGGCCTTTGATGATGGGCTTAAGCCAAACACCTAAAAGCGTATTGGACTTTGGCCCAAGCCCAGCCCACAAAAAGGTCTAGATGGAAAGTATAAACATGGATGAACACCGTACATTGTAGAAAGTGGGTACCTGGATTTTTTGGGGGGAAACTTGATGGGGTGCCTTCATATACTTTTCTCTAACTGCCTTGAGCTTAGCAATCACACCAGGCAAGATAGAAGCCAAACCAGGAATTTGGCTCAGAACCCGGATGAACTTATTCTCTATCCAATCAAGAAGTTGATTATTGCAGATTAAGATGATAAATACTGTCTGCACAATAAGAATATAATAGGGTCAGTCAAAATCTCTCTCACATTCTTTAGAATCTTTCCGCTGACCTTATGAAAAACTTAAACCTTTAGAAAGTGGGATATGTAGGTTTACTGCACTTAAACAATTAAAATTTTATTTTATTTTATTTTTTTAGATCATATATCAATGCAAGAGATCAACTAGAGTTCCCTCTATAGCAGAGCATAATTTTATTTATTTTCTTTTTTTCCTGTTAGAAGTAGAGCGTAGAAATATACCCTGTCATACTGAAATACGATTTAAATAATTAAACTTAAACAAACCTGTATATGAGCTTTGATAAGTGCCTTTCCAATCAAGGTTGGAAGAAAGAATTTCCAAAATGGAATCCCAAATTGTCCGCACATGATGCCAGCAAGGTCAAATAGAGGATTTGGTACCTGAAATATAAAAGTTAATGGCAGCTCACATGGATATAAAAATAATGCTATTTTAGAATCAGATGCCTTGAACAAAGTAATCACCATTTTAATTTCTCACTCCCAACTTTTATTGATCACACGACAATCAGAATTAAGAAATACACTATAGCAACCAGATGCATAAGACATGGGTTGGGTTAATACTCAGTTACCATTCATACCTCTGTGCACTGCGAACCAGAAAACTAACCAGCCTAATTTGATTAAAAAAGAAAATTTGACTTCAAAGGGCAAAAATTATGCGTGTTTTCTACCACCACAATCAAGTGATATACCAACTAAATAAAGAAGTAATTTTGCAAAAAAATGGTCTACAAAACAATGATTCAATGACTATGACGCAGTCATTAATGTGATGAAGAGTTGAAGACTATAATGTCTATAAGTCTAAAACCAAAATTAAGAGATCTTAAACAGGAAAGCATAGTAAATTGACTCATCAGAGGTTTCAACTAATCAGCATAAGTTATTCATTTTCCGTCTAGCTAAAACATATAAAGGGAAAGTCAAAGAATATCCCACTCATATATGCATAAAAAGACAACCATTATTTCCCAAATCTCCATTCTCCAAAGAACCTTAGAATCAGTTGCAAATTGCCTGATATGATCTCAATGAATCATCAAGGAAGTCTCAAATCACTGGTCTGAATGAAAAATATTTTTGAAAATTATGAACTGTTATATGGTGATATACAGACAACAGCCCAGAGTCCCAATGTTGTAAAATAAAAAAATAAAAAATAAAAAGGGCATCTAATACTAAAAAGTTAGCAACATATCAAACAATTCCACCAACAGAAGAAGTAACAAGTTGCATAGGAAAAGGTCAAGCGGGTAATGTAGTACAAAGTCCATACTAACCGAAGCAAGAACTAAAATGGTAAGGAAGTTCAGATGTTGGGAATGTGAAAGGAACCAGCGCTTGATTTGATTTAAGTGGGTGGCCATAATCCCTTTATTTTCAGTATCCAACTCTTTCATGGCCTCCAACTGCCTCCCAGACTCACGTGCTACAGGAATATGATTGTTAGAATCATGCACATACAAATTCCCAAAGAAATTAACAAAGAACCAAATTACTGAAAAGACATTAAAGATTGCCGTCACAAAGTATTTGCATCAGAATGGACATGCTGAAAACTAAAGATAATTAAATAAATTGGAGAAGCAAATGGCCAAAACAATTTCTTGGACAAAGATGGTGAAAGACCACATGAGAATAAAGTGAAATGGTATATGAACAGATCTGAACAACAAAGCAAGAGATGGAAATGAATTCAATCCAACGCCTATAATCCATAAACTGAAGGAGACATAGGGTTGGTTATCACTATTGTCATACACAATAACTTTCAAACATTAAAATGCGTTTGTCATATCAACTCAGTCCAATCACAAAGAAATTTCCATACCATGTGATAGAAATAGATTTCCAAAAGCTCCAAAAGATAAGATATATTGATGAAACTATATACTTGCATAGGATAGATAACCATAAGTTAAAATAAAAGATATACAGTATCAGAAGCTGGGGTTGAGCTTTAGTTTAGAAAAGCTTGAATAGCAATTAGCCTACAGTGATCCCAAATTAAAAATTACTTAAAAATTTTTTATATAAATATTTTTTAATTCTTACAAAGGCCTTAACTTGTTCTTCTCCGCCTAAAAAAATTTTAACAAAAGAAGAGCAAAAGTTTGAGAGCTTCACATCATCCTAGTGGATTGATCTTTACCAAATAGACTATTTCAACTGTAAGCATATTGTTTCTTAAGAGTATTACATCTAGATTATTAAACTAAGAGATTGATTAAGATAATAATATGTACCTGCCCTGGAGATGAAGTAAGGAGGAAGCTCCCCCAAAGCTGTTCCTGCACCCCATAGAACAGCCTCCATCTGAACTTGAGGCAGAATGCTGCTAAGTGGAACCCGTGAACCATGTACTGATTGGAACAATGGTGGCCCAAATTCAGAGCAGTCTTTATCAAGCCAAGAAGGACCTCTTTTCAATTGTATTGTATCATATGGAGCACTTTTCAAATCAACTCGGCCACACTGCATTGCTTTTATTGTGAAAAATGCTATGTGTGGACCCAGATATAAGACAAAAGTGTGCAAACCAGAACCTGAGCCAATGAAAAAGAAAAGGAGACAATTTACCAAAAAGGAAAATAAAAAAATGAGGGAGGGGAGGTAAAAGGACAAACATGGTCATGGCTACATGGTAGCAAAATATTAGCACAAGGATTGGTAAATCCTTACAAGCATGATCACACATATTGTACACAAATGCCTTTTTAAAGTACAGATCACAAACCAACTGTATCTCTAACCATGAATTACTTAATCAAGAAAACACATCGGGGTAAAGAGACAAATTATCTTCTTGTATGCATATTTTTCTTACCAAGACCAATTGAAGATGCAACACCAAGGGCCACCCACCACAATCCAAATTGGAAATATTTAAGAAGCTCCTCAATATGCTGCAAGATCACAAGAAGTTATTGTATCCAAGTATTTAAACCACAGGAACAAAAGAACAATGATAAATAAAAACAAAGGTAGTCAATATTGCGACAGAAGTGTTATATACAGATTCTATCATCATTACAATTGAAATTTAACAACAACACTGATCCCGCATATTACTATTGACAGCCTTTTAGGCTGCTTATAAGTTTTCTATAATGTATTGCTTGTTTCAGAGGGTTTTCAATTTAGGTTCACCTTACCAAAGATGCATATAGTGGGCAGTTGCCAAACAGGCCTAGATACTATCCTATGAATGTTACAAGTAGAATATATGCCAATACCTTTTCATGAGAACCATCAATGGTCATCAGCACTATGCCAAGAGCCCCTACCAAAGCACTGAGAAGCATAAGCCACCCACCTTTTGCTAACAAATATAATATTGTCTTCTTCATAAATTCAATAACAGCTAATATGAAGAATTTTAATGTCTTTAAGGGTTTTGTGGTTAGTGTCAAAATTTCTAGCTCCTGCTGATGCTTCTCGCGAAGCCCTGCAAAGCAAAGAAATTTTAATAATTAGTTCAAGAGATTATGAATGCAGTTTGAGTCACAACTAATTATGGGTAATGACTAGAAGAATTTGTTGAAAACTCCAACACATAAAGGCATGTCAACTTTGCCTTATTCAATACCCCAAATCTCCAATAATGAGAGGATGACAAATCAACCGCTTGACTAGTAACCTCTGTCTTCATGCCATAAGCTAACTAAAACGCCATAATCAAACTTACTGTATACTGTGGCAGTGGGATAAAGAGAGAAAAAAGTAATAAATGACCTAGCCACAGTATGTGGGATTTTAGTAAATTAACAATTTAAAAATTAATCAAAACACTATAAAAAGTATTTTAAACAGAGTAAAGATAACTGGACTAACATACATATTTTCATAATAGAAAGGAGGGTAGTGTATAAACACATTACGTAGGGCAAGGGACTAAGGAGAGTATTTTACTCTCTATTCTTTTTGAACCATTAAGTTGTCTTCCAAGTTTTGCAAGCAATAATAGCTGTTAAATCTAACATAGCTTAGAAGGCCATAAATATCCTATCAAACACAGAGCACTTGAATTGAATATCTGATACTGATACAAATCATATCCAATCCCTACGCCAATTCCTTCTCTCTCCAGCCAAACCAGATAGCAAGACCCCAGCTCAAAGTTCCAGAATAAAAACTTTTTCCATTTATGAAATATAATAATACGTTTTATGATCCTAAGTGAAAGCAAGTATTCCATCCATTAAGGTGTTTATATATATATATATGAATCTAAAACTCCTTTCCAGAATTCTAACCCTTGAGCATTCCAATTATAATTAATAAATAGGTGATTTATAACAACAATAGACCTTTTCCCACAAATAGGTGATTTACAAATTCCAAGCAGATTTAATTCCAATGCTCTGTTGGAAAACAGATAGCTAAGTACAGATAAGTTCTAAGGCTGCCAAGACACCAGATAAAAACCCGTCAAGGTAGCCAAGCCAAACGACTCTTTTACACTCGTCACTCTTGATAAGTAGTCCCCCATCACATTACAAAATCCCTCTAATAAAAGAGACAGATGTTGTTCACCTATTCAAATTGACCAAAAATTAAGACACTTGAAGTATATGCTTTCCAAGAACTGTGTTAAACTGGAATATTGAAACCCTCTTTGACCGCAATACTTTTAATTTGGCAAAACCCCACATACTCTTACAAGTCCCGACCCAGATACTGGTCTCACCTTCTTCAGAGATCCAAAATTCGATGCCTATGATTTCATACCAAACTCCGAAACCCAAAACGCTACTTCTGACATCAAAATTCTACCCAAAAAGAGCACAATTAAAACAATCGAAACATATACATGCGGTAATAAACGTGAAACTAATTATTATAAAAGCGGACCCTGCAACGTACATAATCAAAATCTAGAGAAAAATAGGATTACTAGAATAGTATATATTGAACTGAAATCAAACGACTTGCCTGAGATCGACATGTCAGTGCTTTCCGAAGAAGAAGCTGCGTTACTTCCAGACCCCATTATCGCTCACATACTAGATAAGAATCCCCTTTTGGGTCTCTCTCTAGCTTTCTGGGTTGCACCTTGTGACTTCACGATACGGCAACAGGTGATTCAGAAATTGGAATAAATGAATTCTTTAAAACTAAAGACCCATAACTTCGGAGTTTGATTTTCCGAATGGCTTCGACCAAATTTGCAGATCTAAAACTGCAAAATGAGAGCTTTGTTTGAAGATCAGACGGGGAGCATTTGTCGCTCACTCCCTATTCTCCCTCTGATGGAGTTCCCACGACGCCACCACAATGGAACTCTTTTTGTTCTGTTCGTTTTGTTTTTTTTTTTTTTAATTTTTTTCTCCTAAATAACAATGATTATAATAATATTTGGTGCAGAATTTCTGTGATCATAATCCAAAGTCACAGTAGTTTTCTTAATTAAAAAATAAACTATTTATTTAGTGTCCAATTTTTTTTCAATTTAACCAAGGATCGATTTTTTTCAATTTAATCTTTTAAAAATAAAACTCATCAATTAAGTCCTCTTAACTTAATCTTTTAAAGATAAAATTTATCAATTAAATTCTTTAAATATTTTTTCTAATTAAAATAGTTCATCGAAGAAGTATCTATATTTCTCTCTCTCTCTTATTTGCTGAAATTTAGTCTAATACATAAAAGCATTATTTTAGGAGTTGGAATCATCTAAATAAATTTATATCATTAATTAATGATTATGTGAGTCTTTTTTATCTAACAGAAAAAAAAACATTTTGGTAAAACAATATTTCAAAAATTAAATTCAAAAATTTTATCTTTAGATAATCAAATTAAAAAGAAAGTCATCTTATAAGAATTAAATTAAGAAATTTTTTATTAGAGCATTAAATTGAGAAAAATTAATTTTTAATTAAATTATTTATCTTCTAAAAGAAGTTTTTTCTAATTAAAAACAGTTTTTTATTTAAAAAAAAGGCTTTTAAACCGTATGTTTAGAGCATAAAAATGCTTTGACATGCCCGAGCTAATTAGGACTAAGCTTCGTCCTTTAACAAGAAAAAAAAAATGTTTGACATTTCACAGATTCAATCCTCTAAATTTTTTTTCTATAATTTTTTTCTTTTTCTGTCTCTAATTTTATAAAAAAATTATTGAAAGAAAATTTAAAAGATTTAATCTCAATATTTCATCCATTTCAAAATTTCCTCTGTTTTTTTAGTAGTAAAAATTTTTTCCAGTAGCACAATTAAAACCAGATGACTCGCGCATATTCAATTATTTTATTTCTAATATAAAAACAAAATAAAATAACAACAATAATTTAAACGAATATTGCAAACTTTATTGTCAATTTTTCGTAATAATGTTATGCGTTTACAATCAACAAATATTAATAATGGAAATTAATAAATATGTAATGCTTTAAGAAAATAGTGCTGGGGCTAATTTTTTCCATCCAATGAGAGATGATATTAAGAGCATCAAGTTTTAGACTTTTGTACAAGAATTTTCACATGGTTCAAAGTTGTATGAGTTACCCTTTTCTAAAGGCCATCCTTTATTCCATCGAATATATTCCACTTTTAAACCTCTTAATGCCTTTTTCTATGCAAATGCCTTTTTTATTTTGTAGTCTTTCTCCCAATAATAATTATGAATTCAATTTTTGTAGAGTCCAAATATTTTGCAACTACAAAATGACTGTATATAAAGCAAAGAAAAATGAGAAAAAAAAAAGAGAATGAGTATTAAAAAAACAGAGATAAAAAAAGAAAAAAGAGAATGAGTATTAAAAGAATGATTTCATATTCATTCTTATCTCTTTGTATTATGTTTTTTTAACTACATAACTATATAATTATAAAGAATCCAATTTGATTTTTGATATTGATATACTAATTAACACTAAAGTGCATGTTTCTTTTAATTTATATTTAAATAATTTTATGAATAAAATATAAATTATATCCAAATATTTTTATATATAATTAAGTATTACACAATTTTGTCATTGTTGTTACTTTGTTTAGAGTCTCTAATGAACCATGTAAAAATTTTTGGACTAATCTCTAAATAAATTTAATAAAGTACAAAAGAAGTATAAGCATGCATTTAAAATTCTGAATTTATCTTTTATTATTTATGATTTATAATGTGAAGAGAGCCCAACACAACTATGTTACTTGTAGTTCAATTGGATTTTAAGAATTTTAAAAATTGAAATTTGTCAATTCAAAATTGCAACTTCATTCATGATTAGGTTTATTCCCCATCATATATATTTTAAAATTAAAATTATATTTCATTTCTCATATTTCTCAATTTAATCTTTTATAAAATTATTTTTTAAGTTAATCATTTGCATATAAATATTACTTAATTGAATATCTCACAAACAAAACAATTATTAACAATATCTTTTTATCAATATATTATAAATAAAATTAACAAATATAATAATATATAACATATTTTTTGATAAGTTATTGCATTAATTATATAATATGTAAATTGACTATTAGTTTTATTAGCAATAAATTAATAAAAATATTTTATTGATAACGATTTTATTTATAAATAATCAAATTAAAAAAATACTTATACGTAAAAAATTGAATTAAAAAATAATTTTATAATAAACTAAGTTGAAAACTGATATATTTGTAAAAGATCAAATTAATAAATATTCTATTTGTAAAACGATCAAAACAAGATTTTAGTATATATTTTGGAGACTTCCAATTAATATTCGTGATTTAGTATAGGTTTATAAACTAAGTGCAGGTTTTCTGGGATTGAAGGCAAGCAAGAGAAAGAGAAGCTTTTGGTGACCCCAAGGCAGAAGAAAATGAGGAAAGTTGTATTTAAAGATTTAAATTTTGTAAAATTTATAATAAAAATCTTAAAAACTAAGATTAGTTTTAAAGATTAAAATTATTGCTACTTATCATTAAGATTTTAAAAAATTACTACTAAATTTTAAAAAAAATTTATTACTAATATTATTTAAATTGTTATTTTTTTAAATCTTTTAAAATTTAATAATAATTTTTTTAAAAAAAATATTTTTAATTTTTATAATTTTTTATTATAAATTTTATAAAATTTGAATCTTTAAATATAATTTTTTTAAGAAATTACACTTGTTACGGTCTGAACAGTATATGGGGACTTCGGACATAAAACGCATGACCTGGCGTATGTCACTATCATTCCTATACAATACCTATGATTTGTGACGCAAGCATGCAATGGAAGAAAATTCTAGAAACTTCTGGAATTCTCCACATTATTTTTTATTCAAATATTTATGTAAATATCTAAATTTTTAAAAAAAAAATTTTAGAGTACTCTAGGTAATTCTAAACCTTGTACATATCCTAGATTGTTCTAGAGAATGATTATAAACTGTTAGATCGAGTTGATTTCCACCGTCCATTGAGGAGGTGGAAGGCTATAAATACTCTCAAGGTACCATGGGAGAAGACACTTCATTTTGCACTCTCATTCTTACAATACATAAAGTTCTCTCCAAGCTCTCTTGTCTAAGTTTTCTCCTCTCAACTTTCTAACTAGCTTCCTCTTGTGATCAAGCCTCCTAGTAGAGTTTAAGGGAAAAAGAATGACTTAAGTACGAGTTGAGAATATCTAAGTGCCGCTCGATTGGTTAAAAAATCCAAGTCCGTAACATTTGGTATGCAAGAGCTATGCACACAAACAAGCTGCCAAGCTCTGATAGGGGCGATTTAAAAGTAAATAAATAAATTATACAATTTTTTTAATTTTATTAAAATTATATAAATTCTTTATTTTTAAAATATACTTAAATATCTTTTTAAACCAAAGTTACCTTATATTTTAATTTAATTTTAAATTTTTTACCAAAATTTTAAATTTTTTTATCATTATACTCTTTATTTAAAATTTTAAATAAAAGATATTTTAATTGAAAATTTTAAAATTAGATTAAAGTATAAAATAATTTTTGTTTAAGGAAAAATATACATATGTTTCAAAAATAAAAAAATTTATATAATTTTAACAAAAGTTAATAAAGTATGTTTAATTTACTTTTAAAAGGGTATAACGAGACTAGCACAGTTGTCAGTGAGGGCATAGCAGTTCGTATATAAGTATTCTTATACTTAAGTAAGTAAAGATTTAGGGTTTATTTAGGTCACAGAATTAGATAATAAAAAAAGAAAAGAAAATCCATAATTGAACGTAAATATTTCTATAACATTTGATGTAACATTTGAAGGAATATGAATGCCTTGATATTTAAATTTTTGGATGAGAAAAAAAATATGTATGTGAGAGATTGAATATAAAAATAGAAAAAAAGATCAAAATACCTTTACCCAAAAAAAGAAAAATTAGGTGTCAGAACAAATTTTAAAATTGTTGGCTCCCATTTTGTCAAAGAAACAAAGACACACAGCAAAGCCATGGGTGTTCTGAGTCATTATTCCTCTGCGTCAGCATCTTCATCCTCATCATCCACACCCAAGCTTTGAGACAAATACCGCCAGAAAAATCAAAAAGCTCACACCAAGCAATCAAAGTAATCCCAAAATCAGAAAATCCATTATAGGTATTGATTCAGACAGTTTGACAACACATCCCATTAGGAGTTTACCATTATTTGTCACCCGAGTCTCGCTCAGAAGTTTAAATAAAGATGGTTTTGGCGATAGAAATTTCAATTTCTACCTTTTCAAATAACCATGACATTTGGAATACATCTATGAGGAGTTTGTAAGGCATGCAAAGATTGAAGGAGTACATACGGTTACTAGGTAGCATACTTGTACAATTCACGTTGTTTTTCAGGCCAGTAAAGTTGGAGAAGAAGAGACGCTCTATGCTATATTTATATATATATACCCACGGGGCATAGTGTTTTGTTCTGTGAGTGATTGTGGCTGCAAATAGGAGTGTTTATGGCCCGTTAGGTCTTAAGGGCCTGCCTAATCGGATTTAATCGGGTTGAGTCGAATTAAGTCAAGTTAAAAATATAAATAGATAAAGTTTTAAATAAAATTATATCGAGTTGGGTCTGTTCAATTCACCCTAATAATTATTTTTTTTTAATTATCAATATCTTGTCAATTTATATTTTTTTATTTCATTTGATTCTCTTTGCAAGCTGTAACTTTTCTTACTTACTCAAACTTTTTTTACTTTTTAATTGTTTTTATAATTTATGTGCATACTTACTGATATTTTTTTTATTGAATAATAAAAATATACATATTTACTTAAAACTAATAGTTACTTTTTTTTTAGTTATCAATATCTTGTCAATTTATATTTTTTTTATTTCATTTGATTCTCTTTGCACGCTGCAGCTTTCCTTACTTACTCAAACTTTTTTAATTTTTTAATTGTTTTTATAATTAATGTGTATATTTACTGATATTTCTTTTATTGAATAATAAAAATATACATATTTATCTAAAACTAATTATGTTAATATAACTTATATTTTATTTGATAATATTAGACTATTTTTTATTATTGATAAAAATATAAAAATTTTAAAAGTCTATTATTTTAAAATATATGTCTATAAGTCTATAAAAAGATATTTTTATATTATAAACATCATTTAAAAAAAAAAAAAAAGCTCAACGACTCTAACCCAATATAAAATCAACTTGTGTAGGTTAAGTCTAGTTATGGGTATAAAAATAAATTTAATATTTTAATTAAATCAGATATCAAGCTTATTAAATATTTAGTTTAACCTTACTCATGAACAGTTCTAACTGCAAACATATTGAAAGGAAGGCCAAAAAGGGTATTATGCAAATTTGGCTCCAAAAACTATTCATCTTCGCGGGCTACAGGGAAAGGGAGCTCTTTTACTTCGACTGATGCAATCTCCCAGATAGCAGCTAACCAAATTCATTTTTGCATCAGAAAACGTCGCCTTCTTCTTTTGTGTTGACAAATCAATTGGGACCCAAAGTCAAGAGAACGTAATCTGTACATATACAGGAATGCGCGTTTGAGCCATTTCATATTTGTAGGCAACATTCAAGGGCAATATAACAACACATGCTCGGATGGTGATAGATGTCAAAAGCTTGTTAGCTTTGTAAAGTGGGACATGAAGGTGACACAACAATATTTGCATGAAATTTTTTTACAAACATATAATCAATAATCAGAATTTAATTTGTATAAGTAAGATTAATGTATAATATAAGTAGAATTCACATGTAGAGCAAATTTTAATCCTTGAGTATATAAATTACGTGACACTCTTAATATATGTAAGAATTGTTTTATGTGCATTCCATGAACATATTTTAAAATAAAATATATAGAATTTCTTAAATTTTATTAAAATTATATAATTTTTTATTTTTAAAATATATATAAGCTTCTCTTAAAATAAAAAATTATTTTACATTTTAGAAGAATTTAAAATTTTTTGACCAAACTCTCTATTAAGCCTAAATATTTATTTTTAACTAAAAGATTAAATTAAGGGTGTTTTAGTAAAAAAAAATTAAAATTAAACTAAAATATAAAATAATTTTTTTCAAAAAAAGTATATGTATATTTTAAAAATAAAATAAAAACTTATATAATTTTAATAAAACTTAAAAAATATTTATATAATTTTCTCTGTATTTATTAATCTATATTTTAGTTGTACAGAGTCCTTTAAAAAAGTAATTGTCGAATTTGATGAAGTATATCCAACTTCTAGTGTGCCTAAAATAAGATGGGTTAAGTCCCCCAGATTGTTGGCCCATTCTAACAAGTCACGATCAATGTTCAAAATCCCGTTTATAAAATCTTGAAAGCATTTGATATTATATTTAATAGTGATTTTATTGATCTTTTCTTTTAAACTATTTTGGTAGGACAAGGGAGGCAAAGCCCCTTTTATATTTTTACCTTTCACATTTAACTTCTCATCATTCGAATTCAATAATCAATAAAGCTGTCAATTAATTGAATATCAATACTTGAGATTATAAGCTGCAAAATAATTATGTTTTTACTCATTCGGCTTTTGAGAATTTTTAGGAATGAATGAAGGTTAATTTTTCAACTCCCAAGCACAAATTAATTGGCATAAATAAATTGAGGTCTCGTTTAATATATAAAATGAAAAATGTTAAAAAACAAATTAAAAATTTTAAATATAAAAAATAATTTTTATAGTCAAGCAAAAGAAGTAGTAAAAATATAAAAAATATATATTGAATAATGATTACAATAACATTGCAAAAAATGAAACATAAAAAATTACCCTTTGCATAATATAACAAACCCAGCTTGAGGAAAAGAAAAACTTATTCTAGGTACATTGGACTTATTATTTTTTTAATTTTTGGTGGAAGAAAAATCCATTTAACCAAAAACACAAGGCAATAAAATAATAACTGCTCACAATATTGTATTATTCTGAATACTGTACATCCCTTATATAGACAGAAGGAAACAATAAATCAATGACAATTGTCCATATAAAAGAATATTCTAGAGCTACTACTGAGTATACAAAGAGGAATAATATACAAATACTAAATATCATTAACTCCTTCCTTTACTTTTAACCTCCCTCTTTTTCTTCTTCTTTACTATAGAACTTGAGAGGTCTTGCTAAACTTTCTTTGATGGAGTAATCATAATGCCAAGCTTGTCCCTTAGATGCCATAATCTTGCATGATGTAAAGGCTTGGTGAGACAATTTGCAACCTGTAAATCAGTAGGCACATATTGAACTGGCAGTGTCTTAAACAAGACTAAGACAAGACTTGATCTCTTACAAAGTGGGCATCAATTTCAATGTGTTTTGTTCTAGCATGATGAACTGGATTTGAAGCTAATGAAGCTACACTAGTGTTGTCACACCATATTACAGGAGTGCATTTGATTCTGAGTTTTAACTTAGACAGTAAAGAGTGAATCTAACATAATTCAGCTACTGTGTTTGCTAAGGACCTATACTCAGACTCTGTGCTTGAACGTGCCACCACCTTTTGCTTCTTAAATGACCAAGTTATAAGAGAATCACCTAGGAACACACAATATCCTCCAACTGAGCGCCTATCATCTGGACAAGATGCCCAATTTGCATCTGAATAAGCAATTAAGTCCAAAGCCATAGAGGGTTTAATATGAATACCATGATTCATTGTTCCCTTGAGGTATCTCAAAACTCTTTTGACAGCCTTCCAATGTTCAGTTGTTGGATTGGATAAGAATTGACTTAGTTTTCCAACACTAAAGCTAATGTCTGGGTGAGTGTTGCATAAATATTGCAAAGCACCAACTACACTGCGATACTGTGAAGGGTTTGAAAGTGGTTCATTAGGATGTGCAAACAATGATTTGTGAGTTGCCATTAGAGTTGGACAAGGTGAAGCAAAGCTCATTTCAAATTTTGAAAGCAAGTCTGAAATGTATTTTCCTTGACTAAGATACAGGCCTGATTTATCCCCATACATTTCTATTCCTAGAAAATAGTGAATTGAACCAAGATCCTTCAATGAAAACATTCTATGCAATTTATGAGTAAAAGCCTTTAGACTTTGAGGGTTGCTACCTGTAACAAGAATATCATCCACATATATTAAAATCAACAAGATTTGTGTCTTGTTTGAGTAAATAAACAAAGATGTATCAAATCTAAAATTTGCAAAATCCCAACTCAGCAATGTAGTTCTAAGCTTATCAAACTAAACTCTTGGAGCTTATTTTAAACCATAGAGGGCCTTTGACAATTTACACACAAAATGAGGTTTAGAAGGATCTACAAAACCCTCTGGTTGTTCCATGTAAACATGTTCAGATAATTCTCCATTAAGAAAATCATTATTTATGTTAAGTTGCTTAATATCCCAATTAAAACAAACAGCAAGGGATAAAACAATCCTGATTGTAGAGGTCTTTATCACTAGACTAAAGGTTTCACAAAAGTCCATACCTGCTGTTTGCTGAAAACCCTTTGCCATTAGTCTAGCTTTTCGTTTAGCAAGATTGCAATCTGCATGAAATTTTGATTTAAAAACCCATTTGTTCTTAACAACATTTTGATGTGTCCTCCAAGGTACAAATGTCTAAGTTGAGTTTCGTTTGAATACTTCAAACTCCTCAATCATCGCTTGCTTCCATAGAGGAGAATTGAGTGCTGCTATAACTGAAGTTGGTTCTGAATCTGATATTCTATAAGCATTTGCTATGCCAACATAAAGAATTCAAAGCTTGAAGATACCTCTTTTGCTTCTAGTTTGCATAGGATGTATATTTTGAGGTTCACAAGTAGGATATGAAGTTTGTACTGCAACTTGTTCTGGAGAAGCAATAGTTGTTACTGTTGGTTGTGATTGAGGTGACTCAAATTCTGGTTGCAAAGCTGCATAATTTCCTAAATCACTAGTTGTTATCTTAGGTTGCACATCATTGGAGGTTAAAAAGGCTGAAGATTCAGAACCAGGTGATGTTTCAAAACCACAAACAAATTCAAAACTAGAAGATGTAGCTTTAGGAGTGTGTATGACTTCGTGTTCAGTTGAGGACCTCCGTATAGAATGAAATGTTGTTGTATAAGGCTGAGACAATGTATTATCAACATGAAAACGCTGTCACTTGGGTTGGAAAAGGACAAGAAAAGTTCAATAACTCTATCTTTTGTGGCTGCTTCAAATTAATAAACCCATTAGAGAATGGAAAATTATCTTCATTAAAAATAACATGTCTTGAAATATAATCTTCCCAGTGGAATTGAGACACTTATACCCTTCTTGTGATCCACTATAGCCTAAAAAGAAACATTTAATACTCTGAAATTGGAACTTATTTTGATTGTAGGGCTTTAGACAAGGAAAACAAGCATAACTAAATGTTCTTAGACTATGATAATCAAGACTTCTACCATACAGCACCTGAAAAGGAGAGTTTTCATTCAGAACAGTCATTGGAAGTCTATTTATCATATGAACAGCAGTAGAAAAAGCCTACCACCAATAGTAAGAGGCATGGCAGCTTGAGCAAGAAGAGTGAGGGCCATCTCAACAATATGGCAATGTTTCCTTTCAATTCTACCATTCTGAGGTGAAGTATGAGGATAAGGATGACAAAAAAAATGCCATGAGAGTCAAGTACAAGTTTAACTGATCTAAACTCTCCTCCCTAATCACTTTGCACGATCTTAATCTTTTTCTCAAATTGATTTTTTACCATCTTTTTGAAATGAGTAAATGCTTGAAGTGCTTCATCTTTAGTTTTTAAAGGATATGCCCAAGTAAAACGACTATAACCATCTAAGAAGCTAATATAATATCTGTGCCCACTAGTAGAGACAATAGGTGATGGCCCTCAAAGATCAATATGTATAAGTTCAAGAGGCTTAGTGGCATGAGATTGAGATAAAGGAAAAGGTAATTTATGGGATTTGCCCAATTTACAGGATTCACATAAATGTAAATTTTTATTTGATTGGAAAGAAACATTACAATCTTTGAGTACTTTCTTTAGAACTTTACTACTAAGATGACCAAGTTTTCTATGCCAAGACTCCAAAACAGAAAATAAAGTCTTAGAATGACACTTTTCATCTCATTCATATTGATTTCTAGCAAAAGTGAAATGAGCAGCAGCAAACGAATTAGTAAGTAGTACTTCATTATCAAGCTTGTAAAGCCCATATTGGCATTCCATGTAGCAGCACTTCATGTGTGTCCTTGTCCTTCGCAAAACACCTATGTTAGTTGATTTCAATAAAAACATGCTTGTTATCATTAGTCAATCTGTAAGGATTAAGCAGCTTCTTGGTTATTTAGGGCACAACAAGAACATTATTCATATCCAAAGATTTCAAAGAATTATCACATATCAAAACTGAATTTCCAATCTTAACAACATTTAATGATTTTCCATCACCAACAATGAGAGACTTGATATCTGTGGTATGACCAGTAGTAGCAGAATTAACATTTTTAGGATTATCTGTGACATGGTGAGTAGCACCACTATCTAAATACCACGCAGGGTCACTCATAGTCTCTAGGGTAGTAATATAGGCAGAAGAAGAACCATCATTCCTACCTTGAAAAGGTCCCATGTAGTCTTTATTGAACTTTTGATAACAGTAGGCAACCTCATGTCCATATTTGTGACATAATGGACATTTCTTATCAAAATTACCACGGCCACCAAAATATTTTCCACCTCTTCCTCTACCTCTTGAATCATAACCTCTTCTACCACGCCAATTATTAGAGTTATCCTGCACTCCAAACTTCACAGCAAGATTAGCGAAAGCAGAGGAAATATTCTGTTGAGAAACTGAATGTAACTATTCCAGACGTGCTTCATAAGTGAGAAGCTTGGATTGAAGATCAATCCATATGATATCTTCTTTTTTAGTGAGATTAACCACAATTGGTGTATATTCTACATCAAGTCCCGTAAGGATCCGAGTTACAAGATCATTCATAGGTATTGGGGATCTTGCAAGATTCAAATTATCAGAGATAGACTTTATTTTCACTAGGTATTCCTCCATCTTGAGGGAACCTTTCTTGGTACGTTGGAGATCACTTTTGAGAAGTGTAACCTAAGATTTGGTGCTTGCTCTAATAAGATTCTTCACTTCTTTCCACAGGGCTAATGCGGTCTTGCAATGGGTCATTTGGGATGCAACCTCTACAGTCATCGTACTGTAGAGCCACCCAAGAATCAACTGATCAATGGCATGCCAATCCTCATACTCTGGGTTTGGAACAACTTCTTCAGTTGCATTCAGGAGAAACTTCGGTGGAGTTGCCTTGGTGCCAAGAAGATAACCTTCAACTCTGTGACCACGAATGATCAGGAGAATTATAGATTGCCAAATGAGATAGTTATCTCTATCCAACTTGACAAAGACAACCTGATTAAGGGAGTTGAGCAGCGGAATTGGTTTAGCAATCATTGTCGAGGGCTGATTGAAGAAAGAAGTTGAGTGTGGTGAGCCATAAATGCTGCCGGGATGAGTATAGAAAAGGATGGAAGGGATGAACGAAGCACTATGATTGAAGTTGAAGAGAGTCGAGACAAATGAAGTAGACATATGAGGATGATTTTGAGAAGAAACAGAGTTTGAAGATGGTGGGTAAGAAAAAGTAGGTCTAAAATTAGTTTATGGAGACTGAGTGAAGGCAAAGGCTTGAAAGGTTGAAGATGAGACAATATTGGGATTTGAAGTCGAAAAAGTAAAAAGAGCAAAAGTGTATGAAATGGGAAAAGAGGTAGGATTAATAAGAAAAAGAGAAGGAATAGTTGGTGACAAGGATGAGGTGATTATAGCTGAAGCACTAGAGTCAAAAGATAGGTTAATGGCTGAAGAATAGATGGTAGAGAAAATAGGATGGTTGGAGGTGGCAATAGATGGATTAGGGTCTGAGGAATTCTCACTGGCGGCATTTTCAAAATTATCTGTCATTGCTAACGTTCAGGCTCTGATACCAAGAAACACAAGGTAATAAAATAATGACTACTCACAATATTGTATTATTTTCAATACTGTATATCCCTTATATAGACATAAGGAAACAATAAATCAATTATAGCTGTCCTATACAAAGGAATATTCTAAAGTCACTACTGCGTATACAAAGAGGAATAATATACAAATACTAAATTTTATTAACTTAACCTTTGCATAATAATCATTTGTTGATAAAATAATTGCTTTTATGAACAAATCTAAAGAATCAAGTACAGATTAACCATGTTTTATTCAATTTTCTAAAAAAAATGAAAAAGGTTCTTATCCTTTCTTTTTCTTTCATTCTTTCTTTCTATTATCGAGAATAAGTATTCCTATTCTTTAGTTTGAGTCAATGTTTATACTGAAATATTTTTTTTGTGCAGCTTCAGATCAATTATTTTTTTATTTTATTTTTCAAAATATATGAGTTGATGAATAATACATTGAGAATATTTAGATCTAAAATTATTGTTAAAATAATCATTTGATAATTAAATTAAGTACATATTATAATATTAAATTTAAATTTGGTTAGTAACCATAAAAATAGGAGCCATAAATTTTATTAAAACTCGTAATGTGATGACTCAATATAAAATATATTTAAGTCAATGTTAGGTTCTTTTTTTAATTCTAATTCAATATTTTTTTTTTCATAATAATCACTAAAAGAATTAGCCGAACTTGTTATTACAAAACTCAATGAAAAAAGCCAGATAAGCACACAAATATAATTGCTTTTTATAATTATAGTTATAAAATCATTTATCTTTTCTTATTTATATACTGGATTGTATTAAGTTATGTTATTGCATTTTACACATATATGATTATTTTTAAGAATGGTGACGTAACAGGTGATAACAATAAGTCTGAAGAGAATGAGATGCCACCATTGGCTAATATCTTTGACTTGGAGTTTATTGGAGTTGTAAATAGTGAAACCCTTGTGGTTAGGTGTACTCTCAACATTCAACTTAAAGCAAATTTTAAGAATAAAGTAGTATGGACATATTTTTCATACTCATTATTTCATCCATAAGAAGGTATGTAGTTTGATTATTGATAGTAATAGTTATACAAATGTAGCTAATATTTTACTTGTGAAAAAGTTAAACTTACCTACTTTGATATACCTTACGTTTTATAAATTACAATGGCTCAAGGTTAGTGTAAAATCCATAACTTATATAATATCTTACAGTTTAAGGGTTGAGGAGTGCCTGAAATTGATTAGCAAAACCAAACCAAATAATTAAGACAAAGTTGTGGTCATTATTTTTCCTGTGCATTCTCTGTAAGTCACGATGCTGTGGGAGTGATGTATTCCTTTTTTTTCAAAACATAAAAGTAAAAATAAAAAATGACGCGTTCAAATTTTTTGAAATGAAAAATAAAAAATAAAATTTTAAATATATTAGATAAATTTCTTTTAAAGATAATGTACTCTGTTCCATTAGCTTAAATGTTTTTAAAAATTTTATTCTCAAAAGCCCAAAATATTTTTTAGGAAAACCAAGTTCAACTTGACATAGAAAATTACTATCTTACTTTACCTGCTAATAACCCAGTTAATTTATATTTAGTTAATAAGAGATATTTTAGTTAAAAATTTTAAAACTAAAGTAAAGTATATATTTTAAAAATAGAAAAAAGATTCTCATAATTTCATCAAAAATTTTAAAAAATTGTATAATTTACTCTAATAATAACAATGCTAAGATTTTGGTGATTCATCGAGCATTTTCACATAACATTTTTTAAAGAAGTATATATAGGTACTTATGTAAAAACTTTGATGTTTAAGGTAGGAGCCAATAATAATAATAATAATAATAATAATAATAATAATAATAATAATAATAATAATAATAATAATAATAATAATAGATTGTGACTTATATTTCCTAAAATATATTTAGGACAAAGAGCCAGTGAATGTCCTAATCAAGGCGAGTGCCCTGGTGTCATGACATTTGATAGGACGCAACATAGATGTATTATTCTTATATAATTATATAATTTTTATTATACTCTTACAATTATTATTTTATCTATCACATTACCATTTTAACTATCAAATATGTTTTTTTTTTTAAAGTAAGGGCATAAAAATAATTTTTATTTTACTTATTCTAACTTACTCAATTTTTACATTTTTTCTTCTTTTATATCCCCATACCAAATAGGCTGCTTTTAAATCCATACAATTTTGGGAAGTATGGGGGAACTTGTGGAATAATATATAGTTAGATAATTTGTACCTTTCTTAAGGGATTAAAAATAAGAGTTAAAAGGATTAAAAAAAATATGATAACGAAGAAAAAAATAATTATAAAAAAATTATACCTTCAAATTTTTATGACTTTTTAATTTGAATTCCATCATTAATAAAAAAATTTTGCACAATCCATATCAGTAAAAATTATTACACTCTAATCTTACAATTTTTGTGAAACTCGAAACCATGTACTCCGACTTACTCCTAAATATGTTTTTCAAATAAAATAAATTGGGAGTCGAAACTATAGCTTCCGACTTCTAACAAATTTTTTTATTTAATATATCCTGAAAGTCGTAACCCACGGTTTCGATTTTCAGAATCTCTTCCTTGCATATATACAGGCTAAACGCCTGCATATGTGCAGAATATTAATAAAATATAATAATAAAATTTATTTTAATATATTAACAAATATAATTAATATAATATAATATTATTTTATTTTATTTTATTTTTAATATATAAAAAAATATACTTAACTTAATATTTAATTTCAATATTAAATTATTATTTTATTTTTAATATAATAATAAAAATAGTTATAAAAATTAGTTAACAAAAAATAAAAATTTTATATAATGTATATATATATATATATATATCAAAATTAAGCATAGGTTAATCAACTATTAAGCAACTTGATATAATTTACTCAAAAATTAATGACTAATATGGATTCTCTATTTTATAAATTTGTGGCGAAATTGAAGTATAAAATTCTAAAACTTGTATTACATACTATACAAATAATAATATAGTTTAATATATTTTAAAGCAATAATCCACTAGCTGATGAAAATTATATAAAATAATATTTAATTTTAATTTTATTTAGCGATATGTAAATAGTGCAGATGATCATTTTATCAGACAATAACATTAAATGATAATTAACACATATACTTAAATAACACACTTTAAATAAACAAACTAATTTTAAACTAAACTATAAAAAAAATAATTTGTAACTTACTTTTCTTTTCTTTTCTTTTCTTTTTCTTTTTAAATAGAAACTATTTGATAGTAATGGTAATGCTAATTGTTCTTTTCATTCAAATGTTTATTAACTATATTTATCATTTCATGATATTTTTTAGTTATAATTATTTTTGTTACAATAATAGGGACATTTAAAATGAAATAGTGGATTAATACAAATATTTATGAATTCAAATAAAAATACAAATATAAGAAGTCATATGATCTCTGGTAGTTATTTTAGTCTAAAGTATGATAACATATTTTATTATATTTTAAAATTTATATATTAATTTTATACTTAGATTTTAATTTATGGGATTAAAATATTGAAAAAATTTTGGTAAGAGCCTTAATTAAATTTGCAAAAGTTATTCTTCGAAAATATATGATTATTGTTGTGAAAAGACTTCATTATAATAAAATTTTTTACTATGTATTTTATAAACTTAGAATAATTTTACAAATTTATTATATTTTAAAATTTATATATTAATTTTATACTTAGATTTTAATTTATGGGGTTAAAATATTAAAAAAAATTTGTTAAGAATCTTAATTAAATTTGCAAAAGTTATTTAAAAAATATATTATTATAGTTGTGAAAAGATTTAATTATAATAAAGTTTTTAATAATTTTACAAACTATATTTTCTAAATCTAAAACTATTAAATCTTTATAACTCTTCGATACATTACCATAATATCATTGAGACTAATTTTTATAATATGAAAAAAATAATTTATCTAATTATTTGTATAACATAATAAATTTCCTTTATTAAAAAACTTGTACTAAAATAATTATTTCAATTCAATTCAAATAATAAATCAACTCAACATGCTACTAAATCTTAGTTGGAATAATATTGTTAGACAAAATCTTCTCATATTATTTTTAACCATAACTCAAGAAACAATATATTAAAAATTTTATATTAAAAAAATTATTTCAATTTATTTAGAATAATAAATCAATTTGAAATATTACTAAACCTTATTTAAAATAATATCATTAGACAAAATCTCCTTATATCATTTTTAGCCATAATTGAAGCAACAACATTTTTCATATTTTTTTTAAATAAGATATATTTATTTAACTAAAACTTATGAAAGATATTATTTTATACAAATAAATTTTAAAAAATTAAATTTTAATTAAAATATAATATACTTATATTATATATATATATATATATATATTATATAATATAATTTACTTTAATTCATTGTATTATATATATATATATATTATATAATAATTCATATACGTTCTCAGACTCATGTCTCACCTATCCCTCTCCAAAATTCCTTTCTATCTATATCTTATTTGGCATGATCTTCCAATAAAATTTAAAAAAGAAATAAAGAAAGTCAGAATGGATGATTCTGATTTTGGCACAAGTATGGGATATAGGTGAATAATGTTTTTAGAAGTGGTTTTTAATAAAAAATCATTTTCTTTTATGGGATGTGGCTCAAAATTCCGATTTTTACTGCACTCCGTGGAATCCCCTATGTATGCCCCGACAATGGGTGTGTAGTTAAGCCGACTCACCTGGAAAAAATATAGTAAGCTCCCCCTCCCCTATAAATTATGTTCATTACATTTTGCTAATGTGAACATTAACTTGGTATCCCCCCAAAAAAAAAAGGGTAAGCTAACTGGAGATTAGATAAAATTATGATTGATTGGGTAGTTATTTACAACGTATGCTTTTGATAATAGTGAAATTGTAATTTGATCTTTTATATATAAATATTTTAATTTTAATTTTTTACAAATAAAATTATTATCATTAGTATTTTTATGTTAATATACTATTAATGAAATTAATAATTAATCTATATATTATATAATGATAACTAAATAATAATATATAAAAAAAATTTATATATTATTACATTTATTAATTTCATATATGATATATTGATATAAAAATATTAATAATAATAATAATAATTTTATTTGTAAGGGATTACATTGAAAAAATAATTTTATAAAGAAATAAATTAAAAAATAATTTATCCATAAGAGATCAAATTAAGAAAATAATTCCATAAAAGATTGAATTAAAAATACTCCATCAATTAGAGAGCAAAATAAGATTTTTGTCTTTGACACAATATTAATTTTTGATTATGTGATATCTTTATGACTTAATGGGCAAGGCACATAGGAAAAACGACATCAAACTATTAGTATATGATTGGGCCATTGCCCAATATATATATATATATATATATATATATATATATATATATATATATGCTTTAAAGTCTTGAATGAGTCACAAGTTGCCAAGGACCAAAGAAAACATTTCACTCTGCAAGCGGCGGCAGAAGTTTATTCTTTTTTTTTTTTAAATAATAATTTAATGATTAACATAGTTGGTCGCGGTCGGAAGAAGCAATATCACAAGCAACCCTCGAGTTCTACGTTTCTTAAGACAAAAGCATGTGCTATGGAGTGTGCTTAAAGACAACAATGACAGTTATCCGCAAGATTAATATTCTATATCCATTTAAAAATGAGTAAATTATGTAAATCTTCCCTTAATTTTACTGAAATTATACAGATTTTTATTTATTTTTAAAATATATACTAACCTTCTTAAAACAAAAAATTACTTTATGTTTTAATTTAATTTTAAATTTGTTAACCAAAATATCTTGTATTTAAATATTTTTATTCCAAAAATTTAAAATTAAATTAAAGTACAGAATAATATTTTGTTTCAAAAGAAAGTTAATATATATTTTTTTAAACAAACCTTTATAATTTCAACAAAACTCATAAAACATCTATATTACTCTTGAAGTATTTGTGCCTATATTTTGTTATTTTTTGATTTGTATGCCAGGATGACAATAGCTATGTATATCCTTTTTTTTTTTTCTTTTAACATTGAGGCCTTTCAGCATTTTCTTTTCTTTGTTTTCTAAGGAGAATTAGCTCACATCACATATAGTGTATTAAATTTCCTCTAAGAGGTTATGCAAGAAGTACCAAAATCTTGCTAAAAATTCATGATAAATCTATTTTTAAAAAATTTTAACTATCAAAACCAATTCCAAAATTTATTCTTTTTTTTAAATGCAAAATCAGACCTATTATTTAAAAACATGGCTAAGCAAGCAAGAATAATTCAATAACGCTAGACACCAACCTTAACCATGAACTCCTTTCTACTCTTCAAAAATTCCGGTGATTCATATTTTGCAAAGAAATAAATCCACCCAAATGGACGTTGAGCAAAATATTCTTGAATTGCCCCCAAATCGTTTTATTTCTTGATTATACTTACAAATGGGCTTGTCGCATAAGATTTAAAATATTCTTGAAAAAAAATATGTGGGTGAAAATTTCAAAAGTGATTTATTTTTTCTGCAACAGATTTTTAAAATTAAAAAAAGGGATAAAAGCTTCTTGGGCTTGCTCTAATTTTCTTGATGGAAGAAAAGTGGGCTAAGAAGGTATGGTTCTATAGCAAGTTTTCTTTTAAATTAGATTGCGTTAGCTTCCTTAGAATTGATTGTTGGTTGTGCTAGATTCTTTTCAACCTTATACCGGATGAGATATGGATTCTCTGCAATAGATTTGGATTCCTCATATAAATTTGGATGGTTCAAATTCTTAGTTTATTTATTTATTTATCTTTTCAATATTAAGTATTCATCATTTTTTAATTTTGAAATAAGCAAGTTGCGAGATAAAAATTTATTATAAAAATAGTATTCTAATCTTTATTAGACAAATTGTTTGTCTTATGAAAGTTGAAAGGCTATTTTTATTTTATGTTTTTTAAAATAAAAAATATATATATCAAAATAAAAAAGGATAAAATTTGAACCACTCAATTTTGCATAGATAGTCCAAATCTACTGTTCAAAGAGAGCAATGGAAAACCTCCATTCTTTGCCAAGCATTCAGATAAGTAGATGTGCCGTTTTGACTGGAATGCTTATCTCTTCTGCTTATGTTGTGGCGTGTAAGAAAGGTGTAGGCTAACTGTGTTGTTTTGTTGCCCTTTAAACTGTTTCTGTTCCGTCTTGTTTTTATTTGAATGAAATTTATTTTTTTGGAAATTAAAAAAAAAAAGAAAGAAAAGTGTTGTTTTGATGCACTTTCTAATGCAAAACCACAACGTCCTTTTAAAATATTGGTTATTATCTATATTAATATATATAAGGAAAAATTAGTATAAAAGACCTAAACCAATTAAATATTATTTTAAAAGACCTTAAAAATTAATATTATTTTTTAGGACCAAATGAAAATTGATGGACAAAAATGTCTTTACTCTATTAACAAGCCTTATGAATCCTGCTATTTACTCCTCTTGTCGGTTCTTCTTTTACCATTTTTGTTCCTTACCAGTTTTGGCTTTCTTCATAATCTCCTTCCCCTTAGTTTTTTTAGCTTTCTTCCCTTTAATTCATTATCCTTCTTTCTTTCATTTCTTCATCCTTCCTTCATCCTTCCTCCCCCCATTTCTTTCACTCTTCATTTAGTCCTCTTATCATCCTGTGAATTTTGCAGCTACATACAGTCATAATGTGAGCAAAACAGAATAGGCTAAATAGATTTAATGATATGCTAATATTGAAGGCTTTTTTTGTAGGATTCAATAAGTAGTCATTTATGATATGTTATGTCTCTCAAAACTCTATAGTTAATGACAAAGTCTTCTTCTTGTAGTATGCATTATATATAGTATTTGGACTGGAGTTACAAAGACATAAATCTGCATTATATGTAGTATTTGCTATTGCTTATCATAAGTTGATCATCACTTTCTCTCACCTTATACGAGTATAGAGATTTGAAGTCAAAACCAACACTTAGGCTAAAATATGGTGTTAAGGATGAATGAATGGTGTCAACAAAGTATTGATGAGACTTAGGTCGATTACTATCAAATTGTATTTGTTACTACAAAGTTTAGAGACATTATTACGTGAGTTTAAAAAATTTACTACTATATGTAGGCATGTTACTAATGGATATAATAAAATTTATCACTCCTTTTAAAGACCTGTTATAGTATAATTACTAGTTGCTTTAGGACCATTACTATAAAATGTAAGATTGTTACTACGTGAGTTGAAAAAAGTTACTATAAAGTGTGATTTTGTGAATCCAGTTTTTACATCTCCAGTTATTTTGATTAATGGATTTTTCCCTCACATTTTCCACAAATGGAGCTCAGATTGATCAAATCATGTTATATTATATATCTACCACTTCTTTTACTGCTTCATTTACAATCTTAGATTTTTCACTATCAATTAAATCTTTTTATGTTAAATTTGACTTTATCCCAAGATTACATTCTGATTATAAAGGAGATGGATGAAAAATGAAAAGCTAATAAAGACACTTATTCTATGCACTTGACTGAAAATTTTGGTTGATACAAACATTGCATTCCAAAAACCCAGAAAACTAAGCAATTGATTATTATTATTAAGGATAAAATTAACAAACTCAAATAACAAAGATGACTAATATCATTTCCAAGAACCAATCATTACATAAGTACAAGATGAAAAATGGGACATTATTGATACAAAATTGACCTTTGACTACTTGCAAGTATTCTCAAATGGATTAAAGAAGATCCAGAACAAGTTTCTTATCATACTTGATAAGAATGGCTCTTTTCACTTGAGTACAAAGAGAAGCTATTGTAGCTATTATGTAGGGATTTAAAAAAAAGGGAATGATATAGCTATTATGCTTCCACACCTCCCCTCATTCTATGAATATGCTTGCTAAAAATAATAAACTTAACTCATTAAGTAACCAATAGAAAAAAGAACAGAGTAAGAAGTTATCCCTTTGTTTTACACATGGTAAGGCTTCTATTACTATATGATGATGACATTAGTTGTGATGTATTTGTTAAAATACTTCTTCTTGTTATTGTTGTTGTCGAAGAAACTTTCACAAGCTTTCTTGAACGAGTTCTCCTTCTGTGTATGTATCTCTCACAGTGATTTAAGCCTAGATATGCTTCCTTTGAGCATTTCCATTTCTTGCCATTTGTTCTTTTGCACCTTTCTAGCTCTGAGTCTATTTTTCTACCATATCTTATTTGAAGGCATCCCCATCCAACTACAGCTAGATAAAATTTAAAAAAGAAAAAGAAAAATTGAACCATAAAGCTAAATCAACTAAAAATAATGTGCTTCACTCTTACTGGAATGGAGGGGGAAGAGCCTTAAAAAAGAAGACATTGAAGAGTCTTGACTTCTTTGGATAAAGTAAATGAGATCAAGTGGAATGGGGTCTCTGAGACCAAGTATTTAAAAATAAGAACTTGTTGTTCAAATTCTTGTCACTGAATTGTTGTGAAAAGAGACCTATCTCTTGCACTTATTGCATTTATCATTTTTTGATACAAAGAGCTTTTATATAAATAAATACTTTAACCATATACTAATGAAGAAGAAGAACTTAGAAAATTTCAAAGACAAAAGGAAAATAGATTTCTTCAAGTGTTCGAAGTGAAAGACATATTTGGAGGAGTCATTGGTTGCGGCATCTTCTTTCTGTACATGGATAAGACTTATGGCTCTGATGATATGCTTCTAGGGTTTGTGAGTGAGTGAGAGAGTATGAGTTTGCTCTTATAATTATTGCACCTCTTAATTTCATGCCGAGAGATGTTCTCATTTCAAATTTAAAGGGAATCATTAGGTGGGAAACTCTTCTCCTCTAATTTTCATTTTTGTAAATCCTTCTTTCTATTTCAAGTTCATAATTTAATGGTATATAGTTTTAGGATTATTGCTATAAAGTTTAGAGATTTTACTAAAAGATTTAAGGAAATTTACGCTTACTATTAAAGAAGTTCCATAATATAATTATTAGCATAGTTTAGGTCCGTTATTATAAATTTTAAAGATATTACTAGTTGGTATTAGGGAATTTACTACTATGTTCAGGCTATCTAAGTTTAGAATTGTTAATACCAAATTTAGTGATATAACTTACTGGACCTTCAGAAAATAGACGATCATGATAGTAGAAAAAAGAATTTCAAATCAAATATTTATAACTATTCTTTTACAATCCTCACACATGATGTTCTTGTCTATAACTATAATAGTATAAAATCTAGAGGAAGAAATAATCAATGCATCACATCTTTCTGATTTGCTTTCTTTCAGTTGTTGCTATTACAGCTGTCATTATATCACTATGGCACTTATTGTCATTGCAGTTGCTATTTTAGAGTATTGTCATTCATTGCCTAAATTTTCTTCGCTAACAATACCTAAATATATTTCGATTTTGAAGTGTTGCTTACCGTTGCTTCTCATAAATTTGCAGCGAGGAAGAACCTATTGAAGGCTAGCTTTGGCACGCATCGTTTAAATCGTTGAAGGATGCTCGTTCAGTATGAAACCTTTTAAGGATTTTAAGTGGCCTGTTGCGGGAAAAACCATCCAAGGATTTTCAATGATCAATTGCAAGAGAAATCGTCGAATGATAGGTAATAAAGGGTTGAGAATGAAGAGAACAGTGTTTGAAAGGCAAATAGCGCTTTTGGATTCGAACGGCTTGTTTAACAGAGAAGGACATTTTTGTCCATCAGTTTTTACTTGGTCCTGCAGAGTCATTTTGATTTTTAAGATCCTTTCCAATAAATATTAGGTGATTTGGGTCCTCCCTATTAATTTTCCCTATATATAACTTTAGAGCCTTTCTACCGTCTTGGTCTAAGAGTCATATGTTAGCACCTTTTTTTTTTAAAAAAAGGCAGGATACAAACTATAATATTAAAAAGTAAAGTTAAAATGCACATAGAAAAGTACAAATACAAATAAAAATAAAGTCTTGAAATTTTTTATTATTTTAAAAAGTATTGAAATTCTATTTTATATTAAAAATTTTAAAAATAAAATCAATAAAAAGATGACATGCATTCTTAATGCATGCCAAGTGACTAGTATAAATATATTCAATTATTTCCCCTCATATATAGTCATAATGGGGTTTGGTCTGGACACTGAGGGCCTTACTTGTACTAGGCCCAGTTAAAAACTTCTGAGAGTCCATTAAGATGTGATTAGTGCCCCGTCCAAAGTTTACTTTTATTATTTTTTAAATTGAATTTAAAATTAAAAAAATGAATAAAGTGCGTGTTTGTGTCAATGTGATTTTTAAAAAATAGCTTCTGGATGAGAGGAAGGCAAAAACGTATTGAATTCGTCACCATACTTTTTGGGGTGCATAAATAAACTCATGCTAATAGAACGGTGCAATTAAATTTGATTAGCGTGTTGACAAGTTAAGATAGGCGTTTTTTTTTTTGGTAATGAAATTAATAAATTAAAAAATGTTATACTATATGCTAGTGACATGCGTGAGATCTTAAAAGGAGTTGGAATAGGGATAATTACATTTCATTTTTTAAAAAAATTAAATTACTCTGCTGATATTTATAATTTCATTTAATTTTTTGTTTTGATTTCTATAACTTAAAAATTTATAATTTAATCCTCATAGTTTTAAAAATTTTTAATATATTTTTTATTATTAAATTTTTATCAGAATATCATTAAATTTTGCTAATGTGACCAATTATATATTATTTTAATACTTTAAGTATATATTATTTATACTAATAAAAAAGTAAAATTAGGTAAGAAAGTGAAATTAACTTATATGTATAATATGCAATACAACTTTTGATAAATTACTTAAATGATTTGTCTTGAATTATATATATTTAAAATGTCAAAATTGTATATAATTAATCACATTAACAAAAATAACCATACACTAACAAAAATTTAACGATAAAGGTTAAATTAAAAATTTTTAAAATTATAAGGATTTAATTATAAATTTTTAAACTATATAAGGAGTAAATTAAAAATTAAATAAAATTATAAAAACAAAAAAATAATTTAACCTGAAAAAATATTTAAAAAAATCTGACAAAAAAGGATTGACTTCTAAAATGCAAAGTCTTAACTCAGTATTTTTTTTCCACCTAGCTAAATCAACCAGTGCATATTTTTGGAAAAGAATAGTTTTGACGTCCTTTCTAATCTACAGCGTTACATTTCCTAACCTTAGAAAGTTGTGGGAAGGTTTCGTACACAAACACAATATAACAATAAAGACAGCATTTTTTTTTTTATATAAAAGCTAGATTTATTATATATAAAACTTTTTCTATACTTTGCTTCTTGAAGAGGAATTAAAATGAAAAGAATATATAATAAATCTAGCTTTTATATAGCTGGATTTATTATATATAAATCAAGATACTTTGCTTCTTCAAGAGGAATTGTATACACACACACTCTCTTTTGGGGGTCTTTTTTAGCATCCGACCACGTATGTGTTTTTTTAGAGAATGGAACTTTTCTTGGGAGTATATTTTTATTTTTTTTAATTTTATTTAAATGTAACCACATCTCCATATAAGTAAAACTTACATGGTTTCATATATATATATATATATTATATATATATATTGATTGGTTTGGTTAAAAAATATACAATGCGTAACAATTCTTATCAATAGTTTTATCTTGAATTTTTTTTATAGATCTTATTGAATTAAGCAATATATATATACATAACATTGAAGATCTTACTGATACAGAGATCTAGTTATATTTTTTGAAAAATTAAAAATATATATGTTTGTGCACACAATACATGCACAATAGAAAATCCATCTTCGAGTTATGTTTGTTCGCTTTTCCATCTCTTTGGATGGTGGAGGCCTTGCCCTCTTCGTGGAAATAGATGACCGGTCACTTTTATTTGTGTCTATCTTTCATTCCCAAATCTGTTTTCCTTTACTTTTGATTCCTTCCATGGCTAACAAGAAAAGAAGCAGTGATGAACCAATGTGTTTCATGATCTTTGGATAATGTTTTTGCTAAGATTTTTTGTTCATTTTAATACAGAGTAATTTGGAGGATTGAACTTAAGAATAATATGTATAATATCTAGACTCTACTACTTTATGACTTCATATTTTGGCTAATTGAATTAATTAATATTAAATTATTTTTTTATTTTTCATTTGTATATAAATTTCAATATTTTTTTAATTTCTAAGATCAGTGCGTTTGTAGCCAATTAAGTTATTTCAATCTCTTAATTAATATTTAAAAAATTATTAGAAACAGAAAAAGGCTATGGTAGTTAGTATTATATATCGTTTCAAATGATTTTGGCGAGGTTACTATCTAGGAATATGAAAGTTATATTTTAAAATAATAATAATAATAATAATAGGAGTTTTGTTAAAATTATATAGATTTTTTTCATTTTTGAAATATATACTTTAATTTAATTTTTTTTCTTAAGGATCCTCCATACATACATATATATATATATATATATATATATATATATGAGGGTATTTTAGTTAAAAAAATATGTATATTTAAATTAATAAAGAATATTTTAGTAAAAAAATTTATACTAAGATTAAAGTATAATATAACTTTTTGTTTTAAGATAGATTTTTTATATTTTAAAAATAAAAAAATGTATAATAATAATAACGATAACAACTACTACTAATGTGATATACTCATAATTTTGTGTAACTTTGACCCTTCTATTAGTATATCTGTCCAAAATTCTAATTTAGTTGGGTTGATCAAGTATTTGAATTCTTCACAAATTTGTATCAATTCGAAGGGGATTGAACGCCTATTTGTATGCTTTTTTGTGCATGACAAAGAGAAAAATAATGCAGGGATTTTTTTTTTTGGGGGAAAGGGCTATTTTTTCTGTTGAGCAATGTCTAGATGTCATATTGACTATTCAAAAATAATTTAACATAATATAATTTTATGTGAAGGAGTTTTACTAGATTTTTATTACTAGATTTTTAAAGGAATCTACTAACAAAAACGTCAAGTTATATAAATCTATAAATCTAGGGTATTTATAGTTAAACTTTAAAGTTGAAGAAACAAATTATACAAGACTCTAAATTAAAAGAGTTTTATGCCTTTTAGCCTTAACATTAAATTGTTATTCTAAACTCTAGTCTTTAAAGTGCAACTTACAATTTTATAGTTTCTCTTCCAAAGGAAAAAAATTGATATTTAAGCTTTCAATAATTTGTATGAAATTATAAATTTCGTTTGTGTTTGGAAAAATCAACTGATAAATATTTTTATTAATATTATTGTGTTTGACAAAATTAAAAAAAAAACACTTTTTACTATTAAATTTCTATAAAAGGTGTGAGTTAAGAGGATAGATAAAAAGTTAAAATTAATTCTGATAATTAATTATTTTGAATGGCCATAGAATTGCTTTTTTTCGCTTCAACTTCAAAAGAGAAGTCCTAATTTTTTACTCCCTTCTTCTGGTAACAAAAAAACTGCTTTTACAACCATTCAGAAGCAGAAGCAGTTTATTTTATTAGAAATTGAGTCAAATATTTCGTTTAAATAAAATAAATACAAAAAAATTCCTTTTCCTCCAAAAGTTTGGCCGAACAGTAATTTATATTAAAAAAAAGGTTGTCCCTCATAAAAAAGTATTGTATATTCTTATAACAAGAAATTTCTCATACTCTAAAGCATTTTAAATGGCAAGATAAATATTATATGGGTAAATTTTAATCATTAAATTGATCTCACGAATTAAATACTCTGTTAAATGAAAAATCTGTTTAGCATTTTGCTCGCACCTATGCCTCAACATATTGCTTGACCTTTCATTGACTCGATTAAAAGCAAAGCAATTTGAAACTGAATGTTGTCTATGGAAGCGTGAGAATCCTTGTCGTTATTAGAGGACAGTGACGTGTGCTTGTCTTTTTTCAAGCAGGGAGATTAAAAATTTTAAGTGTAAAAATAAAAAATTTTATTTATAAAGACAAAATTTTAATTACATAAAAAAGTATACTTAAAAAATTTTAATGGTCAAGATAAAAATTTTAGTTCTTAAAAAAATTATTGTAAAATAATTTCAAATTTTACAATAATTTTTTTTGAAGATCTTAAACTTTTTACCTCATATTTTTAAAAATTTTAGTTGTGAAAAGTTATTTTTGAACAATGATAAATAAACATAAAAGAGAAATTAGATGAATAATAAAGAGACTTATAAATTTTATAATACGAAATATAATTTTATTTTATAGTTAAAATTTTTTATTGTTATAGCTAAAATTATTAATCTTTTCAAAAAAAAAAAAGGACTCATGTGATTGTTATAAATACTGCATTCACTATTATAACCGCCAGAAATCCAAATCAATATTCACAGTACACAAGTTGTTAGCCAAAAAAATAGTACACAAGTTAGGTAATTCACATTAAATAAGGCACAACTCTATAAAAATTCTTATAGCTAAATATATATGTCTCAATAATGGGCCAAAAATAAAATAAAAAACACATACATTGACCTCTATTGACTTGTTCAATTTGAAATTGAGCATTGTGCACGTGTGAATATTAGATTTCTTGTCAATTAATGATATTGGTGGGTTAGAGGACATAACTGACGTGCAAGACTTATTGTATGTGAATCAATAAAGAAAAATTTCGCTTAGGATTTTAAGTTTAAAGAAATTTGGTCATAATTTTAGAAAGATTTAGTTGTAATTTTTAATAAAATCAAATTATAAAAAACTGTAACAAGAGCATTGGCGATCAATTTTGTCAACTTCAAATTTTTAACTAGAATTTTTTCAAATAATAATCACAATACAGAGGTTAGGCATAATAGTCTTATTATTAATAGAGGTTGGCGCATATATCTAGACACGAAAAATAGGAGGAAAATCACAAAGGATTGACCTCTAAAATGCAAAGTCTTAACTCAGGTTTTTTTTTTTATCACCCAACTAAATTAACTAGTGCAAATTTTTGAAAGAGACTAGTTTTGACGTCCTTTCTAATCTACAGCGTTACGTTTCCTACGTTTGGATAGAGCAGGAGAAAAGTGAAAAAAAAATATTTTCTTTTCATATATTTAGATAGATGGAGAGAAAATACAAAAAAGAAAAATTGTTAATTTATAAGAACAATAATATCCTTATTGTCCAATAATAAGTATTTGTGCTGAAGAAGTAATTTGGAAAGATAAAAATTGAAAATTTTTTTTTCTAAAGTCTTTTTATATTTGAAGAAAATTTTTTTTAGTAGAACTTACAATTATTTTCTTCTCAACTTTTATTTCCCTCTTAATTTTCTCTCTAATACAAATAAGGGAAAATCTATTTTCTCTTTTAGTTTTTTCTTCCCTCTAATTTTGGGATAATTTCGTACACGAACATGATATGACAACAAAAAACAGCATTTTTTTTTGGCTATAAAAGCTAGATTTATTATATATTGTTTTCATTTTAATTCCTCTTGAAGAAGCAAAGTATCTATGTGGAAAAAGTTTGTGCGTGTGCGTGTCTGTGTGTCTGTGTGTGCATATAGGAGTCATTTTTGCATCTAACCATGTATGTGCTTTTTAGATGATAGATTCGTTTTTCTGCACCGTGTGCATATTATATTTCAAGTTTTTTTAAATGTAACCAGATCCCCATATATGTTCTATGTGTATACTAATTAATTTGATTAAAATAAAATACACAATGCATATCAGTTGTTATTGATAGTTTTATTTTGAATTAATTTTTTTATAAATTTTATTCAATCAAACAGTATACATATAAAATATTGTAAATTTTATTGATATGGAGATTTGGCACTATTTAAAGAAAAATATAAAAATATGTTGTGTACACAACGCATGCACAATAAAAAATTCATCTTCATCTTTTGTGTGTTTGTCTTCCATCTTTTTGGGTGCTGGAGGCTCCGCCTTCTTCTTGGAAATAAATAACTGATCACTTTCTGTTTGTACGCATCTTTCATTCCCAAACCTACTTTCCTTTACTTTTGATTCCTTCCATGGATAACAAGACAAGAAGCAGTTCTGAACCAATGTGTTTGATGATCTTTGGATAATGTTTTCGCTAACTTTTTTTAATACAAATTGGAGGATTGAACTTAAGAATAATATGTAAATTATCTAGACTCTCTGCTACTATATCATTCTTTATGACTTGATATTTTGGCTAATTGAATTAATCAATATTTTAGTTTAAAAATTTATAATTAGATTAAATTAAAACACAATTTTTATATTAAAAGAAATTTATATATATTTTAAAAATAAATTTAAAATATATATGATGATGATGATGATGATGATGATGTGATATACTCATAAATTTGTGTAACTTGACCCTCCTATTAGTATATCTGTCCAAAATTCTAATTTAGTTGGGTTGATCGACTATTTGGATTCCCCACAAATTTGTATCAATTCATACTTGAGAGAAGAGGATTGGACGCCTATTTGTATGTCCTTTTTGTGCACGACAAAGAGGAAAAAGGAGGGATATTTTTCTTTGAGAAATGATTATTTTTGTCTGTTCAGCAATATTCGAAAATAACGTGACTTGGTATAATCTTATGTTTAAGAGTTACACTAGATTTTTAAAGGAATTTACTAACAAAATGACTAAGTTATATAAATCTGTAAGTCTAGGGGATTAATAATCAAGTTTTAGATTTGAAGAAATAAATTGCACACGCCTCTAATTTAAAATAATTTTGTGTATTTTAGCCTTAACATTAAATTGTAATTGTAGAATTTAAAGTGCAACATGAAATTTTATAGTTTCTCTTCCAATGGAAAAAAATTGATATTTAAGTTTTCAATAATTTGTATGAAATTATAAATTTAGTTTGTATTTGGCAAAATCTACTGATGGATGTTTTTATTAATATTATTATGTTTGATAACATTAAAAAAAAAACGCTTTTTACTATTAAATTACTATAAGGGGTGTGTGTTAAGAGGATAGATAAAAAAGTTAAAAGTAATTCTGATAATTGATTATTTTGAATGGTGCTACGATTGTCTTTTTTTGCTTCTGCTAAAAAAAAAACACTCTAATTTTCTACTTTCTCTAGTATTAGAAAAACTGACTTCTGCAATCATTCAGAAGCAGTTTATTTTATTAGAAATTGAGTCAAATACTTCATTTAACTAAAATAAACACTTAAAAAAAATAATATCTTTTTCTCCAAAAATTTGGCCAAACAGTAATTTATATTAAAAAAAGGTTGTCCCTCATAAAAAATCAGTATAAATTCTTATAACAAGAAATTTCTCTTATTCTAAGTCATTTTAAACAACAAGATATAAATCTTATATGGGTAAAATTTAATCATTAAATTGATCTCACGAATTAAATTTCTGTTAAATAAAAATCAATTTTAGCATTTTGTTCGTACCTTTGCCTCAACATATTGCTTGACCTTTCATTGACTCAATTAAAGGCAAAGCAATTTGAAAGTGAGTGTTGTCTGTGGAAGCGCTAGAATTCTTGTCGTTATTGGAGGACAGAACCGATTAACTGCATGGATGCATTCATTCATTTATAATAATGACATGTATTTCTTATTTTAAAGTAAGGAAATTCAAAAAAGTTAAGTTTAAGGGGAAAAAAATTTTAATTATAAAAAAAATTTTGATTGTAAAGATAAAAAATTTTAATTGTAAAAGTAAAAATTCTAATTGAGGATAAAGATTTTTTATTCTTTACAAAATTTTTATTGTAAGATAATTTCAAAATTTAAGTTATTTATAATAAAAATTTTCAACTTATCTTTTCAAAAATTTTAATTATAATGAGTTATGTTTTGAATAATAATAAATAGGAATGAAAAAGAAAATTGGTTAAACAATAAAAAAATTTATAAAATTTTATAATATAAAATATACCTTTTTACAATTAAATTTTTATTGTCAGGGTTAAAATTTTTAATCTTTCTAAAAAAAAAGAACTCATGTCATTGTTATAAATACTGCGTCCCCTGTGGTCAGTATCAAAACTACAGGGATCCAAATTGGGACAGAAACACATGTTCATGGAAGATTGTACGCGAAATCAATATTCACAGCACACAAGTTGTTGGCCAAAAAATAAGACACAAGTTAGGTAATTCACATTAAATAAGGCACACCTCTATAAAGATATATGTTTTTCATTTTAATAGTTTGAGTTTGGATTTTGAAATAAACATTTTAAAAAAATCATTCTCTCAAATGTACTAAATTATTAATATAAAAGATGAATTCTTAAGAGGATTTAGAAAAACATACTTTGGAGGGTAATATTGTTGTACAATAACAAAACATTGAATAAGGTACAATGATTTACAAGATAAGAAGAGAGAGCTAGGCATATTTTAAATGAGAGTTGTTATATGTCATTAGTAGTTAGATTAAATAAAAGTCACTTCTAGTCATAACAAATTTGCTTGGGTAATTCTTATAAGTTATAATTAAATATATATGTCTCAATCATGGGCCCAAAAAAAAAAAAAGAACGCACATATTGACTTTCATTGACTTGATCAATTTGAAAGTGAGTTGTACATGTGTGAATGTAAGATTTCTTGTCAAATTAAAAATTTTCTTAGGTGCACCTGGAGCATGGTGCACCTAAGGAAATGAATGGTTAGGATTGAGTTTGTACAGGTGGGGTCCATGTGCAGTACAGGTGGGGTTCACGTACAAAGTAAATCTGAGCCATAGAGTGTACAAATGACGTGGCGCATCGGGTATACGTAAGAATTGCTCGTCAAATTTATGGTACTGGTGGGTTAGAGGGCACAGCCACGTGGAAGATTTATTGAATGTGAATAAACAGGACATTAAGTTTAAAAAATTTGGTTGTAATTTTAGAAAAATTTTGATTATGATTTTAAGAAGATCAAATTATAAAAAGTTATTAAAAAAGTCATTAATTATTAATTTTTCCAACTTATAGTTTTTAACTAAAAATTTTTCAAACAATAATTACAATAAAAATGTTAGGCATAGTTGTCCTGTCATTAACGAACGCTGGTGCATATATCTAAACACAAAAAATGGTTAAAAAAATCCCAAACTGAATATATTTATATTAAAAGATTTTAAATTATAAAATTATTTTAAAAGATTAAAGATAAAAAATTTTAATTTGAAATCTTAAATTGTAATTTTCCTACACAATTTAAATTTCTTTTTTTAGATCTTTTAAAATAATATTAAAATTTAAAATCTTTCAATATAAATATATTTAATTAAAAATATTTAACCGTAATTTTTTAAAAAATATATTGCTTGACCATCATTGACTCAAATGCTTATCAACTTGAAACTTGAAAGTGAGCATTGTGTGCGTGTGAATATAATAATTCTTGCTAATTAATGGTAGGTTAGAGGAGAGAACCATATGGAAGAATGCGTGTAATACAATAATCACAGTATGGAGATAAAAGTACCATTTAATTGATAGTTGTTTTATGTTGTGTGCGCGCACAAAAAATATAAGAAAAATCACATGTAGAGACATTAAATTTGTACAAAATTATTTTTAGCAAAATCTGATTATAATTTTTGTAAAACCTAATTATAATAAAATTTGTCACCATAAATTTTACAAATTTAAAATCATTAGTTATAATTTTTTCATAAATATAACTTATTCATAACAAATTATTTTGTACACGTGCACGGGCACACGCAATGTAAATATATCCATAACTAATTACTACAGGTTAATTTAAAATTTTGTCAAAAACTATTATTTGAAAAATCAATTTCAAATAGGATTTGGTAATTCTGTAAAGATTAGCTCAACAATTTTCAACAAGTTAATCTTTTTTATCATAGATATATCTTGACACTAGTGAGTTTTTTAATTTATAATTCAATTAATAAATTTCTAAAATGTGAATCTCAATTTATGTTTTACTATAAAACAACTCAACTTTTTTTGAAAAACTCAACTGTTTCATAAATTTACCCATAAACATTATCAGATCAAATATGACAGTATTCTTGAAATATCCCAAAAAAAAAATATTTACTTGGTAAATAATAATATCAGACAACTGGTCTATTGTGCTCTTGTTCAGGCTAAGCATGTTATACTCTTTACATTTTTTCCTTTTTTAATGAATGGTTTTTCTCCAAAGAGAAAAAAGAAAAAAAGAAAAAAAGAATGGTTTCCTTTTTTGGGATTAAAATGAACACCTAAAATATAAAAATGAACGAAGGGATAACATCCAAACTGTCACGAAACCCAAAAAATGTAACGGATATTATTCACGTTCTGGTTTCACCAAGAGTGATTAATATACATCAGTCTTGATTTTTAAAAATTGATGTAATTTTTATGTTTTTAGGTTCAACCTGATCTTTCTTCTTTTGCATATTTTTCCTTCCCAAATCATATATAAACTTTCTTGCCATATAACTTTGAAAAAAGAAAAAATCCAACAGGTTATCTTAGTTGGTAAAATAATATAGTATCTCTTCTATCAACATAAATTTCATTCCTTCAATTTTTTTTTTGAGGTAAAATCTTGAATTTATCATGTTGCAAACTTGTATGATTCACTTCTAATATATTTATACTATTGCTCGTAATATACTTTAAATCTTTCTAAAATTTTTGAGATATAAACTCATAAAAAGATAACTTTTTTTAATAAATATTATGATCTCTTATCAATATTTCTGACCTACAAAACTCTCGTTTAGAGATAAGCACAAAATATATTTGTATAAAAAAGATAAATATCAGAATTCTATCAAAAGAAAATTTTAGAAGAAAAAAAGAAAGTTTTAAAAATAACTCATTTAAAAACACTTGATATTATTACCTCTATAATATAATATATGTTATAATATATATATATATATATATAATATAAATATATATTTATATATATTTTAGAGGAATGATTTCTAAATGCATCCAAATATATTTTCTTTTGTTTTTATCTATAATTTGTTGGGGTATCATAAATATTGGTCGTGTGCCTTATGAAATATCTATTTCTTTCTCTATAGCCTAGGTTACATAAAAGAAATCAAAGGTTGTTTTCTTGTATATTTCTTCTGTTTAGAAGGTTGACATCATTCCATTTTCTAGTTGTTCTTGTAAGAAACTAAAGATATTTTAAGGGAAATAAATAAAAATTAGAAAAATCAAATATAGAAGATAGGGGAAAAAAATCCGTGAGTCAAAAATACCTACAATTGCAACATTAGAACAATAATTTAAATACTGAGGAAAAGTCACTATACATAAAATCAGATAAAATAACAAAAATTTTAATTGTAACAAACACAATTATTACCTCAGGCCCTTTTAGACATACAGTTTGAAGAAAAACCATGGGATCATTTCATTATGATTGAAGATCCATATATGAGTGGAATCTGGATGATTGTAGCGAATATAGGATAATGAATTTAGCATAAGAAATAATGATGGCAATTAGCTATCTATGGAATAAAAAATAATAATGACAATAACATATATATGTTATATATCATATATATATATATATATATATATAAAGTAATGTATTGACACAATGTATTTAGTCAATAACATTTAGTCAGTTACTAAATATCAGTCGGAATTAGTTTGACTAATAGTTGGTCAGATTAGTTTTGAGTGACGTTTAGTTTTTTTTAATTTAATTTAATTATTTATTATTTATGTGATTTATTATTTTTAATATTAAATATTATTAAATATTATTTATTCTTATTATTTTTTAATGGCAACCAAACTTGAGTGATAAATGGAATTTAATTTTTATACTTTAATCAAAATTTAATATTTAACACGGCACTATTTTTAGAGTTATCTGAATTTAAAATTTGCAATAATTATAATATAAATTAAATAAATATTCAGATTATATTATTTTCAATTTTTCATATATTAATTAATTAAAATTAAAAAGTTTTAAATTTATATTAGATTTTTCAATTACACATAATATTATATATGTAATATAATAATATTAGGCGACTTGTCCTTGAGAGCAAAATGGTTGCTGAAAGCCAATCATTTGCTGTCACTATCTCAATATTTTCATTTTATCAATTTCTTAATAAAAATTTTACTTTTTATTTACCCTTTACATTTATTTATAATTTTATTAAATAATATAATATTCAATTTATTGAAAAATTATAACAAATATAAATAGTATAATATATAATACAATTATAATATAAATTAAACAAAGATTTATATTATATTACTTAAGTCTGTATTAATTAATCAAAATTTAAATGCATGTGTTATTATTATATTATTATATATGTAATACAATATATTATTATGCTATGTAATATTACTAATATTATATATAATGTATATAAAACATATGTTATATATCTTTTTTTTAGTTGAAAAGTACAAAATATAAAGAAATAATAAATATATGTGAAATTTATAAATATTTTTAATAAAAAATTTTCTTTTTTAGATTATATATTTTTATTTATATATTTCTAAAATAATATACATATATATAAATTTAGTCTTCATCTACCTATCACCACCCTTATGACTTATAATGTCAAGTATGGCTGTCTAAGAATCGTATTGGAAAATGATTGTTGATTTAATTATAGAGTAAATTAATTACATTAACTTTGCTAAACTACACTCTGATGATCTTCCAAAGTCTACTTGGGTGAGCACAAATCAACACTGGCGTTCCTGAGCTTAAGCGGATAATGAGGGACCCGTGAAACAATTTAAAAGTTAACTTAAGTATAGTGGAGCACACACTACTGAAGAAACCAATGAGGAGGGACCAGAGAAGTATAAACTGGATCATAGATTATCCTGAACTTGCATCTTAAATTAACTATATATCGATATTCTTTCTGACTTGGTGTATAATTATTAAGCAAATGCGCCATCCATTCACGCAAGAGACGGAGCTCATGAAAATGGAAACTCCTCATCATCGTATGGATGACCAAATGAAAGTTCTTTATGAGGCATCATACAAAGGGTGTGCTTCAATTTTGGACTCACTGATAGAGCGAGACCCACTAATTTTGCACAGAATTAACTCGCGAACCATCTTTATTGAAACTCCCTTGCACATATCAGCTCTACTTGGCCACCTTGACTTCACGAAAGCCCTTCTTACTTGCAATCCCAAACTCGCCCTTGGGTTGGACCCCTTCAAAAGCACAGCCCTCCACTTAGCTTCTGCGGAGGGCCACATCGACATTGTAAAGGAGTTGTTGCAAGCTTCTGATGAGGCAGACCAGGCATGCTTGGTTCCTGATCAAGAAAAAAGAATTCCCTTGCATTATGCAGTTATAAGAGGGAGACTAGCAGTTGTGGAAGTGCTTATTAGAGCAAAGCCAGAGTCTTTGAGGATCCTTGATAATGGGAAAACTATTTTGCACTTGTGTGTGACATTCAACCACTTGGAGATCCTAAAAGCTTTAGTGGAATTGGATATCGACAGATACGAGCTCCTCAATTCGAGAGACTTGGATGGCAAGAACACCATTCTTCATTTGGCTATCATGTTGAAGCAAGTCGAGGTACTTTTGCTTATTTTTATTATCAAAGAACTTCTGCACTATTAACTAGAGTTTGAGATCCAGCCAAACTCAAACAAAGTCCACTTCTTCATTAATAAGCTAAATTTTGATCCCAATTGAAATCCTTACTTTTAATTGAAAGTTGAGAAATAAGGATAGAACTGTGTTCCTACTTTAATTTTTCCCAATCAATTCATATTTGCTATTGACCCAACAATTTATTTTCCATAACATTCACATCTTCTAAATTAAATGTTATCTTTAACTAAATTATATTAAGAAGAAAAATTTTTACATATCCTCTTTGATATTTGGCCCTCATTAATTTTTCGAGGGAGAAATTAATCCGTGGCAAAGATCAAGGTGGACAAGTGTAGTTTTTCTCATTGGATATGTACAAGTGTTAATTTAATTAGAGATAACATCTAATTTAGACAGTGGAGATACAGTAAAATGAATAGATCTAGGGGTCAATTGCAAAAATTAATCGATTGGAGAAAAATTTAACCTTATGGGCAAAGATTATGGTATGTAAGTATACTTTTTGAGGCAAAATTTTAAAATCAATCCAATGCTGAATTAGCTTGACAACAATAGAGCCTTGTCATTAACCAACTATAATTTTTCGGACCTCTATGTTTCTTCAATTAATTTTTTTCTTGTACTGTTATACCTCACAAGCATTAAGAATATCAATATATTTACTTGGTTATTGTTTAGATTGTAAGGTACCTCTTGTCAATTCCTGAAATAAGAGAAGCATCAAACTTGGAGAACGACATGGGTTTTACGGCCCATGATATTCTTCAGCGAATTCCACAAGACTTCAAGAGCCTTGAAATACAAGTCATATTGATGAACAACGGAATCAAAAGTGAAAAGAAAGAAATGGACACTCCTCAAGCACCAACGACTACTGATGTTGTTGACGAAGCAGTGAGACCTCCGAAGAAGTGTTGGAGAAATATTTTGGAGTGTACGGGAAAGTGGTTTAAGTATAATGTTGATTGGTTAAAAGACGTGAGGGGGCATTTAAGTGTTGTGGCTACTTTCATCTCAGCCATAACCTTTCAAGTTGCACTTAACCCTCCAGGCAGCTTCATTCAACAAGATATGTCCAGTTCCATCGGCATTTCCAGTTGCCACAGTACTGGCGCAGATGCATGTCCCGGGGAAGCGACGCTTGCTTTCCAATTTCCGGATGACTTTCGCAACTTTATGGTTTACAATACCATCTCTTTCGTTGCATCTCTCGGTGTTACCCTCTTGCTTGTAAGTGGAGTTCCTCTCAGGAATAATGTTGTGATGTGCATTTTATCTATAGGCATGTGTATCACTCTCACATCCCTAGCACTTACCTACTTTTCTGGCCTCTCCATGTTGACCCCAAGCCAACTTTGGGATTCGACTGATAAAATGTTTAACATAGCCAGTTTTATTTGGATTGGATTGCTTGGACTCGTTGGCGTATACCTCATAGCGCGCTTTGTTATATGGCTAGGGAAGAAATGCATGAAGAGAATTAAGCATCAGATGTCAATGTGTCCAAGGAACAGAAACGGAAACGGTTGTTGCTTGATATGATCTCAATCAATGGGCTATGTTCTCTGGCTAATGACGAACATTTACTAGGGTTTTTCAAGATTATTGTTGATGTTGTATAACTTCTTTTTGGGGTACCATTAATTTTCTTCATATAGTAGTGTCCTTTGATTTTGTAATGCAATTGCCAGCAGGGAAGGCCGATATGCATCGAGTTATTTAATGAATGGCGTGTGCACTTTGAGGATGTTTTCAATGGAGAAAAGAACAAGAGAAGAAAACAAAAACCATCCAATAGTCCATTACGGTGATTTTATTTACTAATCAAATTACAAACCCAATAAGATTGTTCACATTTCAATTTTACTTGTTGCGAGAGCAGAATTGAGGGGCTATTTAGATGCAATCTTTCATTTTCTACAAAAACCAAAAAATAAAATAAAATAATTAAAATAAAGACAGAGCAATCTTTCACTCGCTTATACTTTCATTTAATAAGATATTTAAAACCAAAATATGTAATATCTTGACATCTACTTACATAAACATCTTATTTTATTAGAATTAATCATGAATCACATTACACAGTGTATACATAAATTTTGATTAAAAAAATAATAGATACATAAAATATTGAAGTTAATGAATTATATGTATAAATTAAAGAAAACTGCTGAAAAAAAAAATTCTTTAGGTAGTGTTTATAGAAATTTTAATTAGTTTTCCATCAAAATTTATTTATAATATGTTTGATTAAAATAAATCTAGAAATTTTAGAATTTTTTGTGTTGTATTCTAATATGGATATTGATTTCCTTATATATTTTATACTCAAATTACTTATATATAGATTTTTAAGAAGAAAAACTAAGATAGCCAGGTATCAAATACCATCTTATATAATTTACTGTTTCAGTGTTTGTTAACCCGACAAGTTTCCTTTAGGGAAAACTTAAAGTAGTTTTTATTTCTTTTTTATCAGATTCTATAATAAAAACATGTGACAAATATATGGTTTTTACATTTTAACATAATATGGTTGGGTTTTCTTGGAAACTTTTTTACACTTGTTTGACTTTTATTGAAAAACTTTATAACAAAAATATAGAGTATTATATCCAAGTTTAATCCTTTCCTTTATTGTGCTTATTGTTAATTTACAACACTTCAGTTTCAAGTGTATAGGTTCCAATTTGTTTAGGTTAATCTTGTTAATGTTGTGTCTTGTTTTGAAGATGTACCTGCTCCTTGTTGTTTTATTTTTGGGGAAAAATAACCTCGTCTTTCTCTTTAATTTTTTTTTTTTGTTTTCATTCAATTAATTTTTGAAACTGACTTTCTAATTATTTGTCCCATTGCACTGAATTAACATCACGTGTTTATCACATACGACAAATTGCGCTTATGTATTTTGATTTTTTTAATCATAATTTCTCCCCTAATCAATTAATTAGCTATGGGTTAGATAAATGAATTGGGTAATTATAAAATTTGATCGATTAGGAGAGAAAGTTATTGAATATTAACCGGTAAGTGCAATTTTCCTTTTTTTTGATGTTAAGTCCGATGACCTCTAATTTAGACAGCAAGTGGGGCAAATAAATCAGGTTGTCATTTGTAAAAATTACTTGACTTAGTGGAAACTGCAACGAGAGGAAAGATCAACATGTGTAATTAAGTGTAGCGCACCTTGTTTATTTAACAATGTTGTAACATTGTTTTAATAAGAATATTAAGAAACCAATTTTCAGATTATTTGTTATATTCTTGAGTAGCTTATGATTGAAACAAACACCCAATGCCTTCCCTTTTCTTTTCTAGAGAAGCAATAATCTGTCACTCACTTATACAGCCATTACGATTAATTAGCACTTACAACAAATTGACATGAGTGGTACGTAGTGGCCCTTATCAAGGTTTTAAATTGCGGTTACGGTTGCGGTTGCGGCTGCATTGTGGTTGCGAGTGTTGCGGAAATTATAAAACGTGTTGCGGGTATTGCGGACCGTTACGTTGCGGATTATTGCTGATGCAGAGCGAACCGCATCCGCAATATTACGGCCGCATCATGTGATGCGATCTGCATTTTAAAACTATGGCCCTTATACTGCGTACACATGCATTCTTTTCTAATCCCTCATTCATATGTTAAGGCTTTTACTTTTCTTAATTAGAAAATCATTCTTTTCTAATGTCTAAGAAGTGAGGTTATGTACAATTCTGTATTCTGTCCCATTCACTCTTGTTGGTTAATTAAACAAGAGGACATCATTTAAAGGTGTCACAGTATGCAAAAGCGTAACTGGTCATCCTATGCCAAGTACAAAAGTTTCAGACGTTGCAATTGCTATAAGAGAAAATATGGCCTAGGAAGATAAAATGCATAGTTATATATGGTTTTCGAGTTGGAAGAACAGGCACATAAGATTTACGAATTTAACATTCATAGAACTCTGTAAATTTCTTGAATTATTTAATATTTATTTCTTGGCTTAAATACCTTTTGGCTGAGAATCAATGTAATTGTGAGACTTAAAGTCAAGATTCATAAAACTTTAAAGTCTCCTAAAGTAAACGTAAAACTCTTTCTACGGTTGAATGGGAAGTTTGTCATTGAAACTGGAGAATGTGACATTGAAAAGGTGAGTTTGATTTATTCTGAGGATTCTATTCAAAAGTTATATCAAATTCTAAATTCCTCTTTTCCCTAAACAAATTTAAAACTAAGAGGACAAATTTGCTACAGCTTGAAATTGAGACTTCTATTATAGTGGAGGAATCAAAATTATATCTCCAGTTTGTGATGCAACCGATGCTCAGGAAGGCAATAAGTAATACATAGCAAAACAAGACCCACCACCACTAATACATAACAAAGGAAGGCCCACCACCAGCAACCACTCCAATCCATCATCCCCAAAGTCTCCTATTGAAGCTGCTATGCTCGTGTGAAGAGAAGAGAGGAGAAGCCTCCCGAATTCCAACCCACCGCTGCTGCTGTGGTCATCATGCGAGGAAAAGACAAGAAGTGTGTGCGCGAGGGAAAGGCAAAGAATGTAGGAATCACATAAATCTCACATGATGTGTAGGTGGCACTAATGTGGCAAGCAAACTTCACCTCAGCTTCAAATGTCAGCATCAGTTATTTACATTAGCCACAAACAAACGGTATTACAACATATTTTTGTGATAGGGATTAAAGCTTAAATAACTGGAAACTATAAGGACCTATTAGAGGAAAACAAATTGTAAGGATTAATTTAAAAATTTGGATAAACTACAAAAATCAAATGATTAAATTTTCATTTTTTATTGAGATGATGTTGTTGATCCTGCAGTACACTATTTGTACAAGGGAAAACATCTAGTTTTTAAGGGAGATTCCATCGGATTTTTGGCAACTCAAGGCCTAATGGATTAAGTTAATGGATTGAGTATTTTTAATTAATATGTCAAGTCCAACATGATTCATTAGGCTTGCTATAGGCTTAATCTATGTGTCAGTCGCGATCATGGATTTTGGGTTGTGACATGATTAGTCAAAACGAGTGGTTCTCTAATGCTTATTTGACGAGTATGATTAATTAGGAGGTACAATCCTTGACTCCAAATATGAATGAATGGGTATGATTAATTAAGAGGTGTAGCCTCTTACTTCATATATGAATGGATGAGTGTGAATATTCACCCTTAAGTAATGTTACATGATCCCATGCATGTATAAGCTCTATGTGTGACCCTAGTTTATTCTTTTTATTTATTTATATTGAAGATGTTATAGTTGTATCAGAAAGAAGTTAGAAAGGAGAGGATCTGAATATTATTGAAGAGACGAAGGCGAGATTCATTATCATTGAAACTTGGGTATACATATAGTGGCTGGACGCAACTGAACGTATCTGCATGAGATATTTTCGCATCTCAGCAGATCATAATATAAGATGCAGTAAATAACAATACAACTAAATATAATATTATAACAACAGGATATAATATATCCTAACGGCCAGATGGCTATATCCTAACAGTATCTACTCACTGAGTTAGTGTGACTCACCCATTTATTTTCTCATATTTTCAGCTCTAGCCGTATCTAATTGTCCTACCCTAAACTCTCTTAGGATTGTCATCTTTCTTTGTTAAGCAAGCAACTCATTTTGGTAGCTTGGAACCAGATGAACAATGATTGCAGTCACATATAGGATTTTAATTATGTTGTGTCTTTATGTTAAAACTTGTTATATTTTGATTTTAAATGGGTAACGGAACTCTTAAATGTTTATATTTTGAAAGCAAAAAGCTTTTTGTATTGTTGACTATTTGAGATCAAAATTTGGGAACTTATTTGATTTATGGGGAGACTCCATCGAAATTTTTTTTGAAAGTTTATGAATTTGGTTTGGAAAAAGGATTTGTGTTGTGTGGCGTGATGTTTGATGTTTGATGTTTGTTAGTTAGAGGCTTACGAGATCAAGTTATTACTTGTCCTCATGTGGCCATATGGATTGTGGCAAAGGCAAGAAGATTGAAATCCAAATATAATAGACTCTAGTCCTACAACAAATCTGGGAGTAGATCTTTCCATCTTCCTTTTTATTAGATAGTTACCCAAAATTTGAACAAGAATGATATCTAGGTTTGGAAATACAAGCGAAATATCTGGGGTTGGGATTCAAAATTATATCTTGTCTAGGTCATGTATATTTGTGAAAAAATATGTCTAGGTTAGAAATAGCAAAAGGAATAGTTAGGGTTTGAAACCAAAATCGAACCGTGATTGTTTGGGTTGAAATTATGCGTTTGGATTTGAAGATTTGCAAATGGAAAGATGTGAAAGAAGGGAGAAATGTCAACTTCAGAGTTTATGGTAGTACAACAATCTATTATTTGAATTTTAAAGAACATGATAGCCATTTGCAAAATGGATCAAGGTTTTTTTTTTTAATTGCTTTTTTAATTGGTCATCGTGTTAAACGAGTAGGGAACCTATGCTAATTCCCTTGTGTCTAATTTCTTGGGGTGGCATTTAGGACATCTGGTATGGTTCATAGCTGATGCCTGTTAAACTCAACATCTAAGTCTTATCTTCCTTCTAGATGGATAATAAAACTGAGTTAAAATTTGAAGTAAAAATAATTATAAAAGAAAAAGAGAAGTAAATAATGAAAGAGAAGCGTGGAGCACCATTGGATACGGTCATTTTTGAGATATTTGTATATAATTATTCAAGTAAACATAATATGTAATTTTTTAAATCCAATCACATATTATTAACTCTACTAAAAAATTCTTTTGTAATTTTGCAATTTTATTAAAGATACATTATTATTTTTTTATTTGCTTAATGAGAAAGACACATAAATGGATGGTTCAATGATGATGATGATGATTATTATTATAACAACAACAATAATGAAAATAATGATAATAATAATAATGATGATACTAATAAGAGTAAATTATATAGATCTTTCTGTATTTTCAAAATATATACAAATATATTTTAAAATAAAAAGTTATCTTATACTTTAATTTAATTTTAAATATTATAATTAAAATATTCTCATTTAATTTTTTTATTGTAAAAAATATATGTATTTATGTTAAAAGAGTATATTTTAATAAATTTAAAATTGAACTAAATGATAGGGTGATTTTTTATTTTAGAAAAAGTATATAGATACTTTAAAAAAAGAAAGGAGGTTTGTACAATTAATTCTACAAATAATGATGATGACAACGACGATAACAATAATAATAAAAGAGCATCAATATATATTTAAATCAGTAAATTAAATATATATTTAAATATTTATATGTTTATTATTCTAAAACTATATATACTATTCGCCTAGATATTATTATAATTTATTAATATATTGTTATTTTATTTAATATAAAATTTAATTATAATATAGAGATAAAATATATACATATATTATTTACTATGTTTTATTAATATATTAAATATTTTTAATTTCAGATATATTCAACTATATATAACATATAAATACATATATAATTGTTTTCTACGTAATTCAGCTAAGTCAAAAAAAAAAATTCTACCAAATAATTTTTATTTGATATTCATTATATTATAAGAAATTCCGACTTTGCCAAAAAATGTCACTTGCAGCCTTTTTATAAAAGTAATATTAAAAGAACAAAGATTTCATGAGATTTACATTTTCTCATATTTGTTTATAAAAGTTAGTAAAAAAATAAGTTGAAAATTATTGAAAAAAAAGACACAAGTAGTCAAAAATTAGCCAAAGGCTTAGTTAATATTGGTCAACATTATTGTAGTGATATATTAATTACTATAATTATTTTGTTTCCAGATTGTTAAATTGAATGTTCAAGGGGTTGAACTAAGTAATACAGATTTTTTAAGGAAAAATTGTATGCCTCCTATTTTAGGTTCCTATATATTTTTCAAAATTATAGTAGATACATATTAGTTTGATAGTAGTCCCCTTTGTTGAGGTATATTTTAAAATTCCTGTGATTGAAGAAAAAGCAAGATTGTAAATTTTTGGTTTATTTAAAATCATTTTTAGCTATATATTTTTCAAAACATATACTAGATAACAAGAGCTTTTGAAAAACTTAAGATCAGTGTAGAAAGAAATGGAGATCACATAAAAATTTACAAAAAAATAAAAGTAAAACTAATGTCGTCTTTTTTTTTAACAAATATTTACACATTCTTTAGACGTGGGACTAATTTCATTTAGGATTCATGATTGTCCTTCTTGACAAGCATAAACTATAGGAATTTTTCCAAAATTTAGGCAACCACATATTTTAGGAAAGCCACCTTAAACAATAGTGTAATACTTGGTTCTCTTAAACTGAACTAGAATTGATGAGATATAAAAGAAATATCCTAGAATCATAGGAATAAAGGCTAAATAAGATTAGAATAATAATCTAAATATCTAAAAATGAAGATACAAAGTTAAAAATGGCTTGAAATCGAAGCAAAAAAGGCTAAATAAATTTAATAAAAAATGTAGTGGTAAAATTGTAATTTCGAGTGACTTTTTAAAAAGTCAAGGGAGGAAGTTTTAAATGGTAAAATTGAGTTTCTTATGATTTTCAGAAGCCTTAAAAACTATGGGAATCTTTAGATGGCCAAAATCCTTTTAGTGTACATTTTAGGTTATTGGTTGATCTGAACTTTGACCGAATGATTCAGGATGGCTCTAAAGCTCATAAAATGAAAAGTAAATGTTTTTAATAAACTATAGAGTCTAAATTTTTATATGAAAAAGGAATTTCTCAAAAAAAAAAGTTAAAATGAGCAAAAACAAAGAAATTAAAGTTGAAGGGTAAAATTAGAATTATGAAAATTGTTATAACTCGCTCCCTTCTTCTTAAATCAAACCTGCCACGTCCTTCACTCTTTAAAATTAACTTATTTTGCTCCAAACCAAAACCAAGAGGCACACAAGAGAGGAGGATGAAGAAGGAAAGAAGCCAAAAAAAGATAAGAAAATGACACTTTTTCATGCTCTTACCTTCACCAACTTGGTTCTTCTCCTTAAGCCCTTTCTTTTGATGGTTTTGGTTTTTTGAAAAAAGCATTTTTGTGGCTAATTTGTTAGAGGAGGGAGAGAGTTTGAAGAAAACAAGCTAAGTATAAAATTTCTCTCTTGAAAGGTTTTAAAATAAGGTATGCTTCATGGTAGAATTTTGCTTCATCTTACCTTCTCCTTTTCTATAGCTTTGGCCAAACCTAGAACTATATGGGGGAGGATTATGAAATTATTAAAAAGGATTTAAGGAAAAATTATGAGGAGATAAGAATTTTAAAGAAAATGGTGAATTTGAGTATCTTAACATAATAATTATTAATTACATAATTTTAAAGAAAGTAAAATAATGATTATGGATTTAAGTATGATTTGGGCTCATGATTAATTTATGTGTGACAAGAACATCATTAGAAACCTAGTCTTATTCTTCTGAAGGCTCAATTTCATATTAATATGACCCAACTTTATTCTTATGGAAGCCCAACCCATTTTGAACCCAATTAAACCCATATATCATGGTCCAACATGTTAAACATCAGCCCACTTGGAATAATGAGCCCATTAGGCTAGCCCATTCTCTCTAAAATCCTAAAAAGCCTTCCCCCATTCATTTGGCTGCTAAGACATTCATGTTTTTTAGAATGAGAAAAAGAAATCGCATGTTAGAAGAGGGGCTAGGGCTTCTTAGCATTATGGCTTAGATTTACACTTTTAGAGAGAAATTGATCCAAGGTAGGTTCTATAAAACTTAATCATCTCATCTTCCTCTGCATTTTGATCCGAATAATTTCTGGTTTAGTGGATTTTCACCCCATCTCTAAATCTGAAATTTGATGTTTTAACTGTTTCTTACAAGATTTTCGAAGCTAAAAATTAGATAGGCAATTGCGTAAGTATTTCCCTCCCTTTCTATGGATTATGTTGCTGGAAAATGGCCCGAAAGGTTGATTTTCATAATGGATCCTGCTATGATGCAAAAATACAAGGAGATTGAAGTAAAACACTTTAGTTTCTGAGCTAGATGACTTAAATTTGAATTTTTGTGACTCATTAAAGGAATGGGTGAGTGCTTCCTACCATTTTGTGATGTGTAAATGCTAAAATTTTATCATTTGGGTTGACTTTTAGTGCATTACTTTTGCATGTGTGAAAATGAAAATGTTGGAAGTGGCCTATTGTGAGTTCTTGGTATTTTGACCTTACATTGGTGTAATGAATCATTTGGGAACTTAGGTAAGTGATTTCTAATGGATTCTTGATGAAATTGATTAATGGATAGAAAATTCCTTACTAATTATAGTCAAATGATGATGACTATGCTTATTTTAGACTTGGTGTGCATTTGGATTATGATGGTAGGTAGAAGAAGAGTAATTGAGTTTCATTGAATTAGTAAGGAATTCCTTGCTAATAATAGTCAAATGCACATCAATGATTTTGAATGCTATATGAATTGTTGTGTGTGAACTTTGTGTTCATCTACGATGGAGTTGTGGTACAACTGCACCTGTGCATCAGATTTCGATCAGACACCAAGTTGTGATCAAACTCTTGTATGGCACGATAACAATAACTATTTAAATACTTTTTTTCTTTTAACATTGAGGCCTTTGGGCCTTTTTTTTTTTCTCTAAGAAGAAATAACTCACATCACATGTAGTGTATTAAATCTTCTCTAACAGAGTATGCAAGAAGTACCAAAATCTTGCTAAAAATTCATGATGAATCTATGTTTTTAAAAAATTTTAGCCATGAAAACTAATTCCAAAATTTATTATTTTTTAAAAAATAGTTATTCTATTTTTAAAATTAGACCCATTATTTAAAAGCATGGCTAGGCAAGCAAGAATAATTTAATAACGTTAGACCCTAACCTTAACCCAAAAAAAAAAAACCAACCTTGTGATAATTAAGTGAATTCCTTTCTACTGTTCAAAAATTCCGGTGATTCATAGATTTGATTGTAGTAAGTTTTCTTTTAAATTAGATTGCAGTAGTAAGTTTTCTTGTAAATTAGATTGCAGTAGCTTCATTAGAATTGATTGTAGGTTGTGCTAGATTCTTTTCAACCTTGAACTGGAAGAGATAGGGATTCTTTGCAGTAGATTTGGATTCCTCATATAAATTTGGATGGTTCAAATCTTAATTAATTAATTTATCTTTTCAATATTAAGTATTCTTATTTTTTAATTTTGAAAGAAGCAAGTTGCAGGAACAAAATGTATGATAAAAATAATATTTTAATTTTTATTAGATAAATTGTTTGTCTTATAAAGTTGAAACATTGTTTTTATTTTATGTTTTGTTTTTTTTTAATTAAAAAATATATTTCAAAAGAAAAATAAAAATAGTTGGGATTAAAAGAAAAAAGATAAAATTTGAACCCCTCAATTTTGCATAGATAGTCCAAATCTACTGTTCAAAGAGAGCAATGGGGAATCTCCATTCTTTGCCAAGCATTCAGAAAAGTAAATGTGCCGTTTTGACTGGAATGCTTATCTCTTCTGCTTATGTTGTGGCGTGTAAGAAAGGTGTAGGCTAACTGTGTTGTTTTGTTCCCCTTTAAACTGCTTTTGTTCTGTCTGTGTTTTTATTTGAATGAAATTTATTTTCTGGGAAAAAAAATAAAAGAAAAGCGTTAATTTTGATGCACTTTCTAGTCTAAAACCACAACGTCCTTTTAAAATATTGGTTATTATCTATATTAATATATATGACTTTAGAGCTTGCTACTGTCTTGGTCTAAGAATCATGTTAGCACCTTAAAAAAATTAGAATACAAACTATGATATTAAAAAGTGAAGTTAAAATTCACATAGAACAATTTTGTTAAAAAAATTATATAACTTCTGGCAATTTTTTTTGTTTTAAAAAGTATTGAAATTCAATTTTATATTAAAAATATTTAAAAATAAAATGAATAAAAAGTTAACATGCATTCTTAAAGCATGCCCAGTGACTAGTATAAATATATTCAATTATTTCCCCTCAAATATAGTTGTCCTTTTTTTTTTTTTAATTTGACTTTAGGATTTTTTTTGGTCCATCAATTTTTCCTTAAAACATGAGTTTTATATATATATATATATATATATATTTTATGGTGTTTGGACTGGACACTGAGGGCCCTACTTGTACTAGGCCCAGTTAAAAACTTCTGAGGGTTCATTAAGATGTGATTATTGCCCCGTCCAAAGTTTACTTTTATTATTTTTTAAAATTAAATTTAAAATTTGAAAAATAAATAAATAAATAAATATAGTGCGTGCGTGTGTGTCAAGATGATGTTTTTAAAAATAGCTTCTGGATGAGAGGAAGGCAAAAACGTATTAAATTCATCACCATACTTTTTGCGGTGTATAAATAAACTCATGCTAATAGAATGATGCAATTACATTTGACTAGCGAGTTGACAAGTTAAGAAAGGCTTTTTTTTTTTGGGTAATGAAATTAATAAATTAAAAAGAAATGTTATACTATATGTTAATGGCATGCATAAGATCTTAAAAGGAGTAAGAATAAGAGACGGATTTGGATTCTCTTCATCAAATTTTCCTTTTCTCTATCAAAATCTAAATCATTGGATTCTTCCTACAAAGCCTTATATGTCATTTTGAAAGACACAATTTTAATCGTTTATTATTATGGTAGAAAGGTAGTAGAGAGAAGATTTAGTGAAGACATTCTAAATCCATAAGAGACCGGACAAAGGATCCCATAAATTACTTTTGCAATATCTCTCAATGATTTTTTTTGTTTTTTTAATTTTTTTAAAATTCCACCCCTCTTCATAGAACCTCCTGCTGGAGTAATTTATGGGAGGATCCCAATTCAAGAATAGGAAGAATTACTTTTCTTAAAAAAAAATTATTCTGCTGGTATTTATAATTTCATTTAATTTTTGTTTTTATTTTTATAATTTAATCTTCATAGTTTTAAAAATTTTTAATTTATTCCCTATCATTAAATTTTTATCAGCATGGCATTAAATTATGCTAACGTGACCTATTATATACTATCTTAATACTTTAAATATGTATTATTTATACTAATAAAAAATGAAATTAGATAAGGAAGTAAAATTAAATCATATATATAATATGCAATACAACTTTTGTTAAGTTACTTAAATAATTTAACTTGAATTACATATCTTTAAAATGTCAAAATTGTATGTGGTTAACATATTAACAAAATATAACCATACACTAACAAAAAATTAATGATAAAAGTCAAATTAAACGAATTATAAGAATTTAACAATAAATTTTTAAGCTATATAAGGAGTAAACTAAAAATTAAATAAAATTATAAAAATTAAAAATAATTTAACCTAAAAAAATACTTAAGAAATCTTACAAAAAAAGATTGACCTCTAAAATGCAAAGTATTTAACTCAGCTTTTTTTTTTTTTCCGCCCAACTAAATCAACCATTGCATATTTTTGAAAGAAACTAGTTATGGCGTCCTTTCTAATCTACAGCGTTACATTTCCTATCCTTAGAAAGTCGTGGGATGATTTCGTACATAAACACAATATAACAACAAAAAAACAGCATATTTTTTTATATAAAAGCTAGATTTATTATATATTCTGTTCATTTTAAATCCACTTAGAGAAGCAAAGTATCTAGATTTATATATAACAAATCTAGCTATAAAAGCTAGATTTATTATATATAAAACCTTTTCTATACCTTTCTTCTTCAAGAGGAATTATATATATACACACACACATACACACACACACTGTTGGGGGTCTTTTTTTGCATCCGACCATGTATATATGTGTTTTTAAGGGGATGGCTCTTTTCTTTGGAGTGCATATTATATTTTTATTTTTAATGTAAGTAAAATTTATATTGTTTCATATACATATTGATTGGTTTGGTAAATAAATATACAATTCCTAATAATATCTTATTAATAGTTTTATCTTGAATTTTTTTTTTATAGATCTTATTGAATTAAGCAATATATATATATATATATATATATCATTGAAGATCTTACTGATACAGAGATCTAGTTATATTTTTTAAAAAATTAAAAATATGTTTGTGCACACAATACATGTACAATAGAAAATCCATCTTCGTGTTTTGTTTGTTCGCTTTTTCATCTCTTTGGGTGGTGGAGGCCTTGCCCTCTTCGTGGAAATAAATAACTGATCAGTTTTCTGTTTGTGTGTATCTTTCATTCCCAAATCTACTTTCCTTTGCCTTTGATTCCTGCCATGGCTAACAAGAAAAGAAGCAGTTCAGAACCGACGTGTTTCATGATCTTTGGATAATGTTTTCGCTAAGATTTTTTGTTCATTTTAACACAAAATAACTTGGAGGATTGAACTTAAGAATAATATGCAAATTATCTAGACTCTCTACTACTATATTATGTTTTATGACTTGATATTTTGGCTAATTGAATTAATTAATATTTAAATTTTTTTTTAATTTTTATATAAATTTCAATTTTTTTTTGTTTCTAAGATCAGTGCATTTGTAGCTAATTAAGTTATTTAAATCTCTTAATTAATGTTTAAGGATATTAGAGAAAGAAAAATGCTATGGAAGTATTATATATTCTTTCAAATGATTTTTGTGAAGTTACTATTTAGGAATATGAAAGTTATATTTCCAAAAATATACAAATAATAATAATAATAATAGTAATATGTAATAATAATAATAATATAATATAATTAATTTTTTGTTAAAACTACATAGATTTTTTTTATTTTTAAAATATACTTCAAACTTATATATATTTATATTTATTTTAGTTAAAAAAATATGTATATTTAAATTAATAAAGGATATTTTAGTAAAAAATTTATAATTAAATTAAAATATAATATAAATTTTTGTTTTAAGAGAAATTTTGTATATTTTAAAAATAAAAAAAATATGTATATAATAATAATAATACTAATACTAATACTAATACTACAGTAACATGATATACTCAAAATTTTGCGTAGCTTTGACCCTTCTATTAGTATATCTGTCCAAAATTTTAATTTAGTTGGGTTGAATATTTGAATTCTTCGCAAATTTGTATCAATTCAAACTTGGGAGAAGGGGATTGAACACTCTTTTTGCGCATGACAAAGAGAAAAAAAATGGAGGGATTTTTTTTTTCTTTGAAAAAGGGCCATTTTGTCTATTAAGTAATGTCTAGATGTCATATTAACTATTTAAAAATAACGTGACATGATATAATTTTATGTGAAGGAGTTTTACTGGATCTTTTCAAGGAATTTACTAACAAAAGTATTAAGTTATATAAATCTATAAGTTTAGGGGATTAATAGTTAAGTTTTAAAGTTGAAAAAACAAAATATACAAGACTCTAAATTGTAAGAGTTTTATGCCTTTTAGCTTTAACATTAAATTGTTATTCTAAACTCTAGTCTTTAAAGTGCAACTTAAAATTTTATTAATATTACTATGTTTGACAAAAAAAAAAAAAAGCTTTTTACTATTAAATCACTATAAAAGGTGTGTATTAAGAGGATAGATAAAAATGCTAAAAGTAATTCTGATAATTAATTATTTTGAATGGGGAGAGGATTGCCTTTTTTTTGCTTCTACTTCGAAAAATAAGTTCTAAGTTTTTACTCCCTTCTTCTGGTAACCAAAATTAAAAAAAAAAAAAAACTGCTTCTACAATCGTTCAAAAGCAGTTTATTTTATTAGAAATTGAATCAAATATTTCATTTAACTAAAATAAATACTAAAAAAAATTTCTTTTCCTTCAAAAGTTTGGCCGAACAGTAATTTATATTAAAAAAAAGGTTGCCCCTCACAAAAAAATTATCGTATATTCTTATAGCAAGAAATTTCTCTTACTCTAAAGCATTTCAAACGGCAAGATATAAATCTTATATGGGTAAAATTTAATCATTAAATTGATCTCACGAGTTAAATACTCTGTAAAATAAAAAAATCACCAATGCCTCATCGTATTGCTTTTCATTGACTCAATCAAAGACAAAGCAATTGAAAAGTGAGTGTTTTTTTTTTGGTTGAACAGTGATTTTTTTTTGGAATTTCATTTAGATATAGAAAGTTAAGAATGAAAATAAAAAAATTTTAAAAATAAAAATAATTTTAATATTTTTATTTTTAATAATTGAATAATAATTATTAAATAATATTAAATAATTGTTATAAAAATAAAATTAATATTTTATCAAAATTTACCTCACTCTCTCCCTTTACCTCCTCTCACCGGTCGAGGATCCTTGTCATAATTAGAGGATAGAACGGATTTGGATCTCAATCCGAGGATGTAGTCATATATAACAATGACATGTGCTTTTTTTTTTTTAAGTAGAGGGATTAAAAATTTTAAGTGTAAATATAAGCATTTTTGTTGTAAAAAAATTTTTATTGTGAAAATAAAAAATTTTATTTATAAGGATAAAAATTTTAATTGCACAAAAAATTATACGTAAAAATTTTAATTATGAAGATAAAAATTTTAACTAAAGGAAAAAAATTTTAGTTCTTTAAAAATTTTTATTTTAAAACAATTTCTAATTTTAAGGTTATTCATAATAAATATTTTTAACTTATATTTTCAAAAAATTTAATTGTGACAAGTTATTTTTTGAATAACAATAAATAAAAAGAAAAAGAAAAAATTAGATAAATAATAAAAAGAGTTATACTTTTATAATATGAAATATATTTTTATTTTATAGTTAAAATTTTTTATTGTTATAGTTAAAATTATTAATCTTTTCAAAATAAAAAAAAGACTCATGTGATTGTTATAAATGCTGCATTCACAATTATGACTGTAAGAAATCCAAGTCAATATTCACAATACAAAAGTTGTTAGCCAAAAAAATGGTACACACGTTAGATAATTCACATTAAATAAGACACAACTATATAATATTTCTTGTAAGTTATAGCTAAATATATATGTCTCAATCTCAATAATGGGCCCAAAGAAAAAAAAAAAAAAGAATACATACTTTGACCTCTATTTACTTGTTCAATTTGAAACAGAGCATTGTGCACATGTGAATATAAGTATTTATGGTATGTGAATCAATAAAGAAAAATTTCAGTCAGGATTTTAAGTTTGAAAAAATTATTTTAAAAAAAATTTGGACATAATTTTAGAAAAATTTAGTTGTAATTTTTAAGAAAATCAAATTATAAAAGACTGTAACAAAATCATTCGCGATGAATTTTGTCAACTTAAAATTTTTAACTAGAATTTTTTCAAATAATAATCACAATACAGAGGTTGGGCATAGTTGTCTTGTTATTAATAGACGTTGGAGCATATATCCAAACACCAAAAATAGAACAAAAATTACAAAGCATTTACATCTAAAATGCAAAGTAGGTTTTTCTCTTTTTTTTTTTTTTTAATTCCTTCTTCACCCAACTAAATTAACCAGTGCATATATTTGGAAGAGACCAGTTTTGACTTCCTTTCTAATCTACAGTGATATATTTCTTACTCTTACAACTTGTTTAATATACAAAAAAGTAAGTATAAAAATAAAAAAATAATTTATAGATAAAAATAACTTTAATATTTTTATTTTTAATTATTAAATAATATTAAATAATAATTGAGTAATAATTATAAAGGTAAAATATACAATGTATAAAACTTTTTATTTCCATTTTATTTTCCTTGATACTATCAAACATGGCCTTAGAGAGTTGTGGGATTGTTTCGTACACAAACACGATATAACAACAAAAAACAGCATATTGTTTGATATAAAAGCTAGATTTATTATATATTCTTTTCATTTTAATTCCTCTTGAAGAAGCAAAGCATCATCTATGTGGAAGAAGTTTGTATATACATATGTAGGGTGTGATTTTTGCATCTAAACATGTATGTGTTCTTTAGGTGATAGATTCTCTTTTGTGCACTGTGTGCGTATTATATTTTTATTTTTATTTTAAATGTACCCAGATCCCCATATATGTTTTATGTGTATACTAATTAATTGGATTAAAAAAATACACAATGCATAATAGTTTTTATTGATAATTTTATTTTAAATTATTTTTTATAGATTTTATTGAACCAAACAGTATACATATAAAAATATTGTAGATTTTATTGATGTGGAGAGTTGTCTGTATTTAAAGAAAAATATAAAAAAAAAAATTAAAAATATGTTGTGTACACAACGCATGCACAACAGAAAATTCATCTTCATCTTTTGTGTGTTTGTTCTCCATCTTTTTGGGTGGTGGAGGCTTTGCCTTCTTCGTGGAAATAAATAACCGATCACTTTCGGTTTGTATGCATCTTTCATTCCCAAGCCTACTTTCCTTTACTTTTGATTCCTTCCATGGATAACAAGAAAAGAAGCAGTTCTGAGCCAATGTGTTTCATGATCTATGGATAATGTTTTCGCTAAGATTTTTTTTTTTGATACAAAATAACTTGAAGGATTGAACTTAAGAATAATATGTAAATTATCTAGACTCTCTAGTACTATATTATACTTTATGACTTGATATTTTGGCTAATTGAATTAACTAATATTTACAATAAATTTTTTATTTTTTAAATGTGTATATAGATTACAAAATTTTTTTAATTTCTAAGATCAGTGCATTTGTAGCTAATTAAGTTATTTCAATCTCTTAATTAATATTTAAAAATATTAGAAAAAGAAAAAGGCTGTGCAAGCATTATATATTCTTTCAAATAATTTTGGTGAAGTTACAATCGAGGAAGATGAAAATTGTACTTCACAACAATAACAACTACTACTATTACAACTATTATTATTATTATTATTATTATTATTATATTATTATTTTTTTTTAAAAAAAAAAAACAACAACAACTATTATTATTATTATTATTATTATTACATACACTTTTTTCTCAAATTTAAAATATATACTTTAATTTTCTTTTATTTCTAAAATCCCTTATATATATATATGAGGGTATTTTAGTTTAAAAAAATATATAATTAGATTAAATTATAATACAACTTTTTGTTTTAAAAGAAATTTATATATATATTAAAAATAAATCTGAAATATATGTGATGATGATGATCACGGTGGTGTGATATAAATTTGTGTAACTTCACCGTCCTATTTGTATATCTGTCCAAATTTCTAATTTAGTTGGGTTAATAAAGTATTTGGAATCCCCACAGATTTGCGTCAATTCAAACTTGATGGAAGGGGATTGAACGCCTATTTGTATGTACTTTTTGCGTACAACAAAGAGGAAAAAGGACGGATATTTTTGTCTGAGAAATGATTATTTTTGTCCGATAAACAATATTCAAATGTCATATTGACTATTTGAAGATAACGCGACTGAGATGATATAATCTTATGTGAAAGAGTTAACACTAAATTTTTAAGGAATTTACTAGCAAAATGACTAAGTTATATGAATCTATAAGTCTAGGGGATTAATAGTCATATGTTTTAAAGTTGAAGAAATAAATTGCACAAAGACTCTAAATTAAAAATTTTTTGTGTATTGTAGCCTTAACATTAAATTGTAATTGTAGAATTTAAAGTGCAACATAAAATTTTATTTTTTCTCTTCCAAAGGGAAAAATTGATATTTAAGCTTTCAATAATTTGTATGAAATTATAAATTTAGTTTGTATTTGGCAAAAGATAGATGTTTTATTAATATTATTGTGTTTGATAAAATTAAAAAAAAAAACTTTTTACTATTGAATTACCATAAAGGGTGTGTGTTAAGAGGATAGATAAAAAAAGTTAAAAGTAATTCTGATAATTGATTATTTTGAACGATGATATGATTGTCTTTTTTTGCTTCTGCTAAAAAAAACTAAAACTCTAATTTTCTACTCTCTCTAGTAACCAAAAAAAAAAAAACTGCTTTTACAATCATTCAGAAGCAAGTTATTTTTTTAGAAATTGAGTCAAATATTTCATTTAACTGAAATAAATACTTGAAAAACAATTTCTTTTTTTCTCAAAGTTTGCCCAAATGGTAATCTATATTAAAAAAAAGGTTGTCCCTCATAAAAAATCAGTGTAAATTCTTATAACAAGAAATTTCTCTTATTCTAAAGGCATTTTAAACAACAAGATATAAATCTTACATGGGTGAAATTTAATCATTAAATTGATCTCACGAATTAAATACTCTGTTAAATAAAAAATCAATTTTAGCATTTTGTTCGTACCTTTGCCTCAACATATTGCTTGACCTTTCATTGACTTAATTAAAGGCAAAGCAATTTGAAAGTGAGTGTTGTTGGAAGCATAACAATTTTAACTGATAACAAAAGTTTTTTGTTTTTTACAAAATTTTTATTGTAAAACAATTTCAAAATTTAAGTTATTTACAATAAATATTTTCAACTTATATTTTTTAAAGATTTTAATTGTAATAAATCATTTCTTGAAAAATAAAAAATAAAAATAAAAAATTGGATAAATAATATACAAATATATAAATTTTATAATATAAAATATAATTTTTTATAAAAAATTTTATTTTTAGGATTAAAATTTTTAATCTTTTATTTTTTTAAGGGGACTCATGTGATTGTTATAAATATTGCATCCATTAAGGTATGTATTAAAACTACAAGGATCTAAATTCAGAGAAGGTAGATCACATAAAGTACTTTTTATAAAGTAAAGAAAAAAAAAAAAGTGAGATTCATCTATATCTGTAAGTCTCATTTACTTCTTCTTTTTCTCTCTCTCTTCATTTTATCTTCTAAAATATTTCAGAGGATGCAAATTCAAATTAGGACTGAATCACGTGTTCACGCAAGATTGTACCAAAATCAATATTCACAGTACATAAGTTATTGGCCAAAGAATAGTACACAAGTTAGGTAATTCACATAAAATAAGGCACAACTCTATAAAGATATATGTTTTTTTTTTATTTTAACAGTTTGAGTCTGAATTTTAAAATGAACATTTAGAAAAAATGTATCATCTCAAATGCACTAAATTATTAATATAAAAGATGAATTCTTAGGAGGATTCAAAAAATTATACAAATTGTTTGGAAGGTAATATTGTTGTACAATAACAAAAGATTGAAAAAGGTACAATAATTTACAAGATAAAAAGAAGGAGCTAGGCATATTTTAAATGATAGTTGTCATTAGTAGTTAGATTAAATAAAAGTCACTTCTAGTCATAACAAATTTGCTTGGGTAATTCTTATAGTTATATATATATATATATATATATATATATATATGTCTCAATAATGGGCCAAAAAAAAAAAAAAAGAACGCACATATTGACCTTCATTGACTTGATCAATTTGAAAGTGAGCCTTTGCAGTTGTGAATGTAAGATTTCTTGTCAAATTAATGGTATTGGTGGGTTAGAGGGCACAATCACGTGGAAGATTTGTTGAATGTGATTAAACAGGACATTAAGTTTTAAAAAATTAATTTTTAAAAAATGTAGTTGCAATTTTAAGAAAAGTTTAGTTATAATTTTGGGAAGATCAAATTATAACAAATTATAAAAATATTATTAATTGTTAATTTTGCCAACTTATAGTTTTTAACCAGAATTTTCTCAAACAATAATTACAATAAAAAGGTTAGGCATAGTTGTCTTGTCATCAGCGAACGCTGGCGCATATATCTAAACACAAAAAATAGAAAATAAAGTCTTAAATTAAAAGTATTTATATTAAAATTTTAAAATTTAAAAGACTAAAAATAAAAAATTTTAACTTAAGACTTTAAACTGTAATTTTTTAAAACAGTTTAAATTTCTTTTGTCTTTAAATCTCTTAAAATAATTTTAACATTTAAACTTTTTTAATATAAATATATTTAATTTAAAATATTTAACTGTAATTTTTTAAAAAAAGTATATTGCTTGGCTATCATTGACTCAAATGCTTATCAGCTTGAAATTTGGAAGTGAGCATTGTGTGCGTATGAATATAATAATTCTTGTTAATCAATGGTGGGTTAGGGGAGAGAACCAAATGGAAGATTGTATGTAATACAATAATTATAGTATGGAGACAAAAGTACCATTTAAATGATAGTTGTTTTATGTTGTGTGCGCGCGCAAAAATATAAGAAAAATCATATTTAGGGATAATAAATTTGTAAAAATTATTTTTAGGAAAATCTGATTATAAATTTTTGAAAAACCTAATTATAAAAAAAAAATTTGACTATAAATTTTTACAAATTTAAAATCTTCAGTTATAAATTTTCCAAAAATATAACTTATTATTTTGTACGTGTGCATGGGCACACACAATGTAGATATCCATAACTAATCACTACAGGTGAATTTAAAATTTTTTTCAAATACTATTATTTGAAAATTTGATTTCAAACAGGATTTGGTAATTCCGTGAAGATTAGCTCAACAATTTTCAATAAGTTAATCCTTTTTATCATAGATATATCTTGAACATTAATGAGTTTTTTAATTTATAATTCAATTAATAAATTTTTAAAATGTGAATCTCAATTTATGTTTTTCAATAAAACAACTCAAATTTCTTTAAAAATTCAACTGTTTCATAAATTTACCCATAAACATTATCAAATCAAATATGACAGTATTCTTGAAATATCCCAAAAAAAAAACCAAATATTTACTTGTTAAATATCAATATCAGACAACTGGTCTCTGTTGCCCTTGTTCAGGCTAAACATGTTATACTCTCTACATTTTTTCCTTTTTTCATGAATGGTTTTTCTGCTAAAAAAGAAGAAAAAAAGAAAAAAGGGGATGAAAATGAACACCTAAAATATAAAAATGAATGAAGGTGCAATATACAAACTGTCACGAAACCCAAAATACGTAATGGATATTATTCACGTTCTGGTTTCACCAAGAGTGATTAATATACATCAGTCTTAACCTTTAAAAATTGATGTAATTTTGATGTTTCTAGGTTCCACCTGATCTTTTTTCTTTGCCATATTTTCCCTTCCCAAATCATATATAAAACTTCTTGCTATATAACTTTTTTTTTAAAAAATCCAACAGGTTATCTTAGTTGGTAAAATAATATAGTATCTCTTCTATCAACATAAATTTCATTCCTTCAAAAAAAAAAAAAGAAATATTTTTTAGGTGAAATCTTAAATGTATCATGTTGCAAACATGTAGGATTCACTTCTAATATATTTATATTATTCCTCATAATTTACTTAATCTTTGTATCTTTTTCATCTCCAATCTATTTAAGAATCACTTTGGTTGCTGTGCAATTTTGCAGAATTTTGAAGCAAATGGTACTGCTTGAAATAATAATACGTCAAATCCTTACCAGCCCAAACTATTACTTCCATATGCCATAGATTAATGAAAGTTGGTTTCTATGCATCTCATATTTAGGAAAAGTTTTGAATTTCATTGAATTTTCCAATTGAAAATTAGATATGTGATTAAAGGTTAGTTAGGTTGGTTATATAATTAAAAGTTAGTTAAATTAGTTATGGTAATAAAAGTTAGTAAAGTAAGTTGATGTAAAAGTTAGTTAATTTTGCAGATTTTCTAATTTTTAAAAAATTAACTAACGTTTCTATTTTTTATAAACTTCTAAAAATTTTCTACATTTTATTTTTTAAATTTCCTAATATTTTGAATTATCTCTAAATCAAAATAAGTAAAAATTTTCTGCCCAAAAATCAAAAGAACCAAATTTTTTACAATTTTTAATTTTTCCAATAACCCTAACATGTCTAATTTTTTTTCCTAACATATTATATCCCTTTAAAATTAAAAATAATACATCTTACTTTTTATTATTTGTTTATTTTCTATACATGGTTATTGTGTAGAGATCATGCTTAAAAATAAATTTTCTATACATACTTTAAACCTACATCAACTTTTTGTCCAAAATTTTAAATAATTACATTTTTACAACTTTCTAATTATTTTGGCAATACTACATAACTTATATGTATAAATAAATTGAGTTATGTAATAAATATTAGTTATTTAATGATTGATTAATAAATTTAGTTAAATTGTAAATTATTAATAAAGTAGTAATAATTAAAATGATTATTGATGTATTAAATAAAGTAAATAAATGAAGATAAACTAAATGAAGAAAATTATTATGTGAAAAATTAAAAACAATATAATGCACTTTTACACTTGTGATAAATTGAATTAATATCATTTAGGCTATTTTTTTTACCATATACAGAAAATAAATTATTCGAGTATATATATAAAAAATAGTTACTACCACCACAACAAGTCCTATACCTGTCATGTTATGGTTATCCTTAACCCATAGTTCTTCATGCTTTTGATCTGCTGGGTTGTCAATTAGATTGATCAGTGGTGTACTTAAGTCGAATATAGGAAAATGAACTAGCTAAATTGACTGTTGTGGGGTAACAAGCCTCAAATGCAATGATCCACTAATTTCAAAAAATTGACCATAGTACTTAGTATTAAAAATAGTCAAATTATTGAATAATGACATGAATAACTTAAAGTAGAAAGGTCAGAAGATCTAAATTGCAACAATGGTGATAGGGGCATATAATAAGAGGAACATACACCTCCAATGTTAGCATATTGGCTAGTCAACATAGAAGAAAGTGGATAGATTGTACCAATGTCTTATTGTGTCGATGCACCTTCAATTAGCATAGTTGATGTCATTGCACCAATGTCAGCACGATATGGTTCATCCTCTGTGACGATGGGCAACTAGGCTGATATATAATCATCATGTCTTTTGCCTGGCCTGTCCTCTAAAATTTCTAACTGTGATAAATTAGGTGCTCATGGAATAGGTTAAGAGACCATTGCGAAATGTTGTTTCACAAGAGCAAGTAAGATATTTAAGTCTTGGCTTACATTCTTTCGAAACTTATAATACCCCATTAGTGAAAAGTCATGAATGCTCAACCTGTAGATGTCATAGCAATATCAATCTAAGAAGAAAGAAACATTGCTAAACAATGAGATATTATACACTAAGAAAAGAAAATAACAATAGTCGCAAGTATTTAAAGTTTACTATAAAACTAGTGGCTTTACTCATAGGGTAGATCTACCATTGAGTACATTTCTAATACCATTATATGTAGTTAGAAGTGCGATCCAAGGGTGTTGTAGTAAAGGGCACTTGAGATAAACTATTTTGCTGTGAATTCCAAAACAAATGTTAAATACTCTTTTAGCCAATTCATAATATTTTTTTTCATAATTGTGATCTATGTAAGGCCCCCAAATTAACTTGAGGCTTCGATATTGGCTATTGTCTACCAAATTGGCGTAATACACGATCTAGGTAGTGCCACTCTATAATATGAAAACAAACGAGTGGCACTGAGGCTAGCCAAATGTTTTGACTATCCAAGTAATATTGTAAGATAAAAGCACAAACACCATCTAAGTCATATAGTTACCAAATGATCTTTACGCAATGCATATTCAAGAGACAATTTACTAAAAATTTGTTCATATAAAGCAATCAAACCTCATTCTTTCGCATCGTGTCTAATAATATTCAATATTGCTATAATGTTATATCTTGTGGGTGAGGAGGTTTACATACATTTTTCTAATTGTGACTATAAGGAAGCACATCACAACACATTAGTAGGGGAAAAAGCTATATTAGATTGAAACCAAATGAGTGGACCTATGGCACTAGTTAAAAATTGTAAATCGGCTTACCTGAAACCTAAAGGCGGTAATATTGGATAGATATCTGACTGGAATTTGGTTGTGGTGATCTCTTTGACATTAACATTGGAAATCTATCTCATAACTAAAGGTAGAGGAGGGTCATATATCAACATATGCCTTGTTCAGCAGGGTTAGTTGCATTGTAAAATTTCTTAGTGAGCTAATAGTATAGATCCCTATTTATATTGGTCGGCTTGTTCCCAATCCCATAGCAATGGTAAGTATATCAAGTACGCCTTATGGGATGACCTATTTGGCATAAAAAAAAACCTACCAATCAATGTTAGTATGTATGTACGCACAATCCATTGCACTTGTTCTTTGTCTGCATCGTCTCATTTAGTAGGTGATTGAAATTCTCAACTAGCCAATTATTGACCATCTTCCATCCATAGATTTGCTCATCTAATAGTTTGATTTTAAGCAGTCACTTACAAGTATCTTTTCAATTGTAGTTCGTATAAGCAATGATAGGGATTCCTGTGCAAGGTAGACCCAATTGGATAACAACATCCTTTAGAGTGATCATGCATTCTCTGTTTGTGGTGTAAAAAATATGTGTCTCGAGATGTCATCTCTCTATAAGCACCAATATGAGTATAAAATTATACTCGAATTACCCCATATAAACTAGCTTGCCATTGATAATCAACAATAACAGGTGGAGGAGGAGGTAGATGATCACTATGTATGACTCGCTGTAGATGAAGCAGTTGATCATTCTTTGCCCAAACAACCTGCAAAACATGTCTCATCTAGAGGTACAGAAACAAGTCATGCTTTGGGCCTAGTTAGATAACTTATGATGAGTTTGTCACCCCTCTTATATGTTTGCACAATCAATATAATAAAGTTACAAGATTTTTACAACATATAAATATAATACTGAACTGAGATACAAGCAATATAGGTACAATCAATATGATACAATTACAGAATTTTTACATCACATCAAACTAAGGTACAAATCAATCATAACAAATTTATCTAATTTATACATCATATTCAATTGTGGAACAAGCAACATAGGTATAATTAATATAATAAAAGTACAATCAATACAAGCAACATTGGTCATGCAACTGGCAAGTAATAACTGTATGAACTGGTGGAATGATTATGACCGATTTGTTAACATAACCCACACTTGTTAGACTGTCTCAGCTATGTCTAATCCATCTCATTATGTATCCAAGATGAATGGGATTGGCCTTTCTCTTGAATCATCAATGAGTCAAAAATCAACTTTAGACCTTCTAGTTGTGGCCAATGAATCTCATCTTTAATATATTGAAACTCATTACTCTATATACTATGCATAGCTTCCAAATGGAAAATTGGTCCACAAACTACTGTGCATCAAACCTGATAAGGGTGCAAGTTGCAATAGCATGTTGGCTTGGGAAATACTCAATCTAAAACTCAACATAGTCAAATTTACATTTAAGTTAGTTTACCTTGCAACACTGACCAAATTCACAGTTTCATACATCACAAGGCTCTTGAATCTCAAATGATGTAGCTTTCCTATGGTACTGCCATACAACACATGTAGGCGTAGCTTACACAACTTGATTCATCTTTTTATTAAGTGTAGGATAAAATACTTGACCGATTATTATTGATGCATGCATTTGCTAAGCTCATTTGACAAAGTATCTATTTACCGTATACAGGGTTGCCTTTATAAGGTTAATAATGGGAAGGCTTCTGATACCTTTAAAGACATTTTTTACAGCCTTGGTCAAGTTCATTGTCATGTGACCATATCGATGACTCTTTATGTTGTATGCCTAAGGCCATTGCCTCTTAGGAATGTCGACTATCCAACTGGCCACTTGTTTATATAAAATTGCTAGATCCGCTAATTTTTCATCAACCACATGATGCTTATATTCATACCTAATATTTATGAACTTCTCCTTTAACCACTTAGTTCCAAGTGCTTGTGGAAGTTGCAAGCCATATGCTGAAGGGCGAATACATGATGTCAGTATGGTGGCTGCCACCCAACTCATGAATCAAAGATAACGACTAAAATTGAACGATGTCTATCTAACAACAAGTATATTCCTCTTATATCTTTTACAGCACATGCTTGAAAATTGAAAAGGAATTATGACCAAGCTGATCATGTCTCTCTATCTACTATAGCAAAGACAAGAGGCAAGATTTTCTTATCACTATCTTATGATATAGTTATAAGCAATATGCCATTGTACTTCCCATACAAAAATATCTTGTTGACCTAGACGATCAGTTTGAGGTTGTCAAATGCATTAGTACATGGTTTGAATGTCTAAAAAATATGATAAAACATTTTCACGGACTACTTATTAGAACTACTTTGCAAACATTGTTTGTTACAAAATTGTACCATTGAGCTAGGTATGAAATGTCAAATGGCAACCAACCACCTTAGTAGTAAAACACACGAGCTTTCCTAGTTTCTAAAAGTAATAACGAGAGTTCAATGTTTTGCCTTTTATGCCTTTCTGTGAGACATGTTAGCCAAACATGCTTTGCATCCTTTTAATGATAAGGTGAAATTTACCCACAAGCTTGCTAGTCACCATTGCCACAATATAACATAAGATAACATTTGAATTTGAGGGTAATCTTAAGATAACGACGTAGAAAGATATGTATGCAGGGCCCTATATTTTGTAATCTCCCACTGTGTTCTATTTGCCTTTTTGCATGCCTTAACCTTTCAACTAAAATTATAGCTATAGTTAATGTATTGATATTCTTCATTCTTTTTAGAATAATAATACACATAAAATATGTGGTGCATTCGAATAGAGTATACCTTTACTATGTGATGTAGTGCCTTTATATCTATATACTGTATATTAATATTCAACTCTAGGCTATCATTTAGTTTTATAAGGCAACCCTTTTTAGGGAATTCAGGACCTCTTGCTGCCTTTGTATTGACCCATGAAAAAAAGGTGGCAATCAGTTCGTCATATTTACTTGCAGTTCTATGCAAACTAAGATGTGTCAGATCATCCCCACCAACATTACTCTCCCTATTGGATGCATTGTCATCATCATCATGCTTGGAATTTATAACATAATTATATTCATCCTGATCCTCAAATTCATCTATTATATCTTCTGTCACAACAAGTGAAGATTGAGCTAAAGTATTGTCAACTAGTTGATGGGATGAGCTTGATTGTAATTACAATTACACATTTTATGACAATAATATCATCAAAATTGGATTCATTATTTTTTGTTGAAAAATTAGCTTATTATATAAAATGTGTCATCTTTATTTTTAAATTCAATATTATTTATTTATTGTTAAAAATACAAAACTTCATTTATTAATGTAAATTTTAAATTTTTTATAACACTTGTATTGATTAAATATATTATTATTTTAATGTTTAAAAATATAAAAAAATTCTTCCATTAATACATTATTTGTATTTAATAGTTATTTATTATTTTTACTAAATAATTTTAAAATTTGTGAAATGAAGATTACTTGTTATTTTATAATTTTTGTTTTAGAAAAGTAGTTATTTTGACATGATTTGATTATAATTTTTCTTTTGATCCCATAAAAGGGTGTCTTTTTAAAAAATAAAAATAAAAACCCTTTAAATTGAGCTAACTCTTAAAAACATATTTCATTATACTTTTAGTTATTTACATATCCAAATAAAATTTAAAAATAGTGACAAGAATAAAATTAATACTAACATGAACAAAATATATAAATATGACAACAAAATAATTACAAACATCTTTAAAAAAATTAAATATATTATTATTTTAAAATTTAAAAATATAAAAAATTTTCTAGTAATACATTATTTTTATTTAATATTTATTTATTATTTTATTGAATAATTTTAAAACTTGTTAAACTAAGATTACTTGTTATTTTATAATTATTTTTTTTAGAAAAGTAGTCATTTTAACATGATTTGAGTGTAATTTTTCTTTTGATCACATAAAAGGGTATGCATTTTTTAATTAAAACCTCTTTAATTTGAGCTAATGCTTAAAAACATATTTTATTATACTTTTAGTTATTTAGATATTTAAGCAAAATTTTAAAAAATAGTGGCAAGAATAAAATTAATACCAACATAAATAAAATATATAAATATGACAACAAAATAAATGCAAAAAAAATTATTGCAAATATCATCAAAAAATTAAATGCAACCATAATTACACAAAAAAAGTATAAATATATAATCTAAACTATCATGATATACAAAAAAATTATCATATTAGTTATATATATGATATAAATTAATTTACCCAACCTTTATCCCTTAAAATGCTAAAACTAGGGCAGAAAAAGAGAGTTAAAAACTTAAACTAAAAGACGAAAACAATCTTTAAATAATGTAAATTGAAACTAAAATTTTCCCCCAGCCAACTCCCAAAGCAAATAGAAGGAAGGTTCAAAAGTTTTGAACCAAATACTGAAGTAGATGAAGTCTTCACTACAAAGCAACCTTCAAATTTTTTGAACCATTTTATTGAAGTAATGAAATGAGAACCACAACAAGTTTTATAAGGTAAACCCATCCAAGCCCATATGTAATTTTCATCTAGGACTTGTAATTGAGTTAAGATTATCTATGACCCTGACATGACTATTTGTTGTAGGCTATACAATAGCATAGTCTGCAACCCCATACTAAAGTCGAAATCTAAGATTCTAATTTCAATTGATTTAAAAAATAATAATAATAAAAGCTGCAATCGAAAGTTAAAAGTTCTAACTTCAATTACTTTTTTTTTTTTAATTAAAAGTTATGCCTTGTGACAAGGGCACAGCTTACCACGCTCAAAGTTAGAATAAATTCTGATTTCAATGTTAATTTGAAAAAAATTTGAAGTTAAGGTCGGAACTATTTAACTATGCCCCTATTAGCATGAGAGGGACATAGTTAATGGAGTTGCAGGGTTATTTGGAAACAAAAAGCATTGTTGTAAAAAATTTCAAAAAATTCTGAAATTGGAGTTAATAAATCTAATTTTAGAGAAATATATAACATCTAAAGATAATTTTTTTATTGATACAAATTTGACATATTTCTTCATTTAAATCACATTTTTGGCTTAAAAAAGCCGCACTATGTTTACAGTGCAATGTGCTTCTAATTGTTAGTTCAAACCTCAATCTTTTTCTCTGCATTTGCTAAAAATATTTTGAACTTAGGTGACATTTTATAAAATAAATGTTGATGTGATTCTCATCTTCCAAGAATTTCGGAAATTCAATAAAATAAATAAATAGATATTAAGAATTTGTTGGTTAATCAATCTTTTAGGCCCTTTCTATTCATGTCCCAATTTTAGCAGTCGTTTGTAGAACCAGCAATTGTACAGAACTGCTGCATTTCAATGGTTTTATTCCCTAAGATTCTAATTTAAGATTTTTTACTTTTTCTATCCAAATAGGTGCGTCAACACTCACAATTGCCAGAAATTATTCCCATACAAGAAATATTTATGATGCCAAAACATTACAATACTACGTAATCAGTACTACGTACCACTAAGGCTACTCATGGAATGAAATTTCCACTGAAGAATTTTGCACAAAGAAAATACACATGATGGTTGCCAAGGTGGAGTGGGTGAACATAATTCGAGTTGGGGTAGACGTTGGCTAACTTGATAGTTGGTATTTTAAATTAGTTTGATTATTTTTTTTAGTTTTTGATTAAAATTATAAAATAATTTTTTAAAAAAATTTATATACATTTTTATAAAATTATATTTTACTTTAAAAAAAATTTAAAATTTTATATTAATTTTTATAATTTTTTTAAATGATTAATATCACTAGACTAGTTGGACCAATCTGACCTTAAAAAAAAAAAATATATATATATATATATATATTTTTTTTTTTTTGTCCAACTTAAGGTGATTCCATGTAGCGCTAAGAATCAGAATCAGGTTGGTCAGAATCATAGGTGCCGCTACGAATCAGAATCGGGTCCCTTGATTGCTCTTTAATAAAGAGATAAAGGCAAAAACCCCATCTGGGTCTCAGGGCAAGCCTTGTGTTTTTCTTCGTTTTCTTTTCATGTTCTCTTTTTCTCTGTGAACCAAATCAGTTCAGAAACCAGCACTTTCTATTTTAGGGGAGTCAGGACTCGTCAAAAAAACAGTAACTATTGTCTTCCTGCATATGTAGTGTGCACATATAGTCCCCACTTTTCTGCTGCTATTAACTGATTTTTACTTATACCCTCTTGTCCTATACATCAATCTTTTTCTTTTTCTTTTTTCCCGCTTTAAAACCATGGGTTTCTGTTTCAGTTCTGACTTACCTTCAAAGAATCCTGAAACTGTTGTTCTTCTGAGCGAAGAACAAAGAGAGGCAGAATCATCAAAACAAGATGGAGGGGAAGAAGGAGATCAAAGCGAAAGTGGTTTTGATGAAGAAGAGCCTTCTGGACTTTCCTGACATCAAATCCTCCATTGTTGACAGAATTTATGAGCTATTGGGCAAGCGTGTCTCCCTCCAGCTCATTAGTGCTTTTAACCCTGACCCAGGTCAGCTTCTTTTCCCTCTCTCTCTTTCAACAACTGGAAAAAAACGGAACAAGAAGGAAGGGTCTGAACCAAATGGGACATTCTTCCACCACCCAATATAATTCTGTCATAATAATTAATCAACTGCAGAAGAAGGGAACAAAAAGAAAGCAAGTTCTGTGTTTTATTTCATATTTTTTTCTTCATTGAAATTCATCTAAGAACAGATTGAGTATGATACTGGGAGTTTTATATTTGTACGGCATTTCGAAGAAATATGGACACTGATACATTTGGGACACAACACAGACACGCGTGGCATGACAAAATTTGAAGTTTTTATTTATGTCAAATAAATAAATAAATAAAAATTAGATAAACTCAATCTATAAAAAATTGGTGGACAAAGCCATTTGTATAAGAATGTCATATGTTATTGAAAAGTATATTTGACATACTTATATGTTGATTCATGATTTGTTTCAGAGCCATATATATAAGAATGTCATATGTTATTGGAAAGTAAATTTAACATACTTCTATGTTGATTCATGATTTGTTTATTTTTTTTATTTCTTTTACACTAAGTCTACTCTAAACCATATATAATTTGAAGCGCTGCATTGGGATTAACTTTGTGACCAGTTATTCATGGACACGACTCTTATTTCTTTTTCTTGAAATGTACATTCTTCACAATCAGAGCAAAAATTTCCTTTCTGCCATGGTCATTTTGATCTGGGTTGGATTTCATGGAGCCAAGAACTGAACGTTGGTTTTTTGCATTGTTACAAGTAAATGGGCTACGAGGGAAGATGGGAAATGAGACACATTTGGAGAAATGGATTTCGACCATTTCTTCATTGTCAAGTTCGGTAGACACAGAGTTCTCCACTACCTTTGATTGGAACGAGAGCATGGGAGTTCCTGGGGCCTTTATCATCCAAAACCATCACCATAGCCAGTTCTACCTCAAGACACTTACCATAGAGGACATACCAGGTCATGGTCCTGTACATTTTGTCTGCAATTCCTGGGTTTACCCGGCTCATCGGTACAAGTACAAACGTGTGTTCTTCGCAAATAAGGTAATTGCAGTTTTCGCTTTTCGAATAGTCTTCTCTTTTGATTGAATGCTATGTAAATTATCAGATTTGGATGCTTTAAAATTTTTAATTGTCAATTTTAGGAAGAGAAAGACTCTGTGTGTCAGACTTACATTTAATAACATATATGGGGTCTAACAATCAAGTTTTTCTCTCTTCAAAATTGACAGCTTAAAGAAATTACGAAGATTTCAATCAGTTATGCCGAAGTAATAAAAGCTTATCGGCGAATTAGAAAGTTTCAATGTTTATGATAAAAGGTTGAAGAACATTAATGGAACTTCATGGTTATGGCATTTTGCTCCTTCATGATTGTTGGCCGTTTAAAAGAAATCATTATTTTCCTTTACAACATTCATGTTTAAGAATTTATTCTTAACTTCACTTTGTTGTAGCGAAGTTAAATTTTTTGTTCTGCCTGCTAGTTCAGCAGCTGCCTGAATAATCACTTTCATCATGAAATGGGTTCTGATTATGTTCTTGACTACCGGCTTTTCTATGGTTTCTTTGATCTTGGGGACCCAAAAATTTCATATGCACTTGTCTGTATTTGTGGCTATAAAAATTTTTTCAAGGTGATCAAAAAGGGGCTTTTGATTATGTTCTCATCAAAGTTACCCCACAAGCCATGAAATCTAGAAAATTGTTATCATCTTTACTCATCTCTTTTGCATCTGGGAAATCCTAGTGATGATACCTGAAAAAATGCACTTGGAAAATTCCCTGGCTTTGTGATATAGACTTATCTTCCATGTCAAACACCTGAGCCACTGCGCAAGTTCAGGGAAGAGGAGCTAGCAAACCTCCGTGGAAATGGGTCAGAGAAGCTTAAGGAGTGGGATAGAGTCTATGACTACGACTACTACAATGATCTGGGAAGCCCAGAAAAGCGTCCAGAATATGCTCGCCCTGTTCTGGGGGGTTCAGAGAAGTATCCATATCCTCGTAGAGGAAGAACTGGTCGGGAAAAAACTGAACAAGGTTAGTTAGAATACTATATTGGAATCTATGAATCATGAACACTACAAAAATGGATACTGTGTATCAGACACAATACAACACTTCAAATTTGTCCTGTTGCAGTGTCTATGTACATGTCAATGTTTATGCTTCTTAGATAGCAACCGAAGCAATTCGATCTTAGATTCTAACTTGCATTTGATTATTGTTTCAAGTAACTCAAAGGGTGGCAGAAAAACTAGTGTTTGTAGAATATGAACTCGTGTTTCAATCAGCAATCTGATTGTGTCATGGTTGCAGATCCCAGAAGTGAGAAAAGATTGTTTCTTCTGAACCTAAACTTCTATGTTCCAAGAGATGAACGGTTTGGCCCCCTCAAGTTTTCAGATTTTTTGGCCTATGCTCTGAAATCTATTTTTCAAGCACTGTTTCAGCTACATCCAGAGATTAGTTCTCTATGTCACTTGACTGCCGGTGAGTTTGAGACCCTTGAAGATGTGCTTAATCTCTACAATGGGTGCGTTAAACTACCAAATGGTCCTACACTGAATAAAATTAGGCACCTTATCCCTTGGGAGCTGTTTAGAGAACTTGCTCGGAATGATGGTGAGCGATTCGTCAAATTGCCAATGCCTGACGTCATCAAAGGTACACTAGAGTTTTCCCATTTTTCACTTGCGCTTTGGATGGACTAAATATTATAATTTTAGCCACACAATAATTGCAGAGGATAAGACTGCATGGAGAACAGATGAAGAATTTGCAAGGGAAATGCTTGCTGGGGTTAATCCTGTTGTCATCCAACGCCTACAAGTACTATATAAAATAACAACTTTATTTAATGTTTTGAAGATTTTTTGTCTTAGGAAGTAAAGAGAATCTTAGATAGACTTAATTTATTAAGGTAAGTAAATTAAGCTAGTTACGAATGAATATGTAGGTTCGTCTGAAATAGATTCTACTAAAAAGTGTGTCTAACCTATTTATATGAGATAGAGATTTATAAGGTATGTTTTCATAGAGCATATTTTTTATATTTTATTATATCTTTCAATCTAAATAATCTATTTTTTATTTTTGATATATATTTTGTTTAATTTTGGAAGAACCAAAATGCAAGATAAAGCTTCATCCTATGATTGTTTTTTTTCAAAATAAAAAAAATAAACATAAAAATTGATGGTTAAAATTAAAACAAAAATTAAAATATTGACCGTCCAAACTGCTCTAGGAGAGCAACAGGGATCTTCCTATATCTATTTATAATTAGTGTAGTCTATTTATCTCTTATAAACTGAGTTTATTTTTGAATTTTTCCCAAAAAAATTACCTGAATCTAAATGGAATATGTAGAAATTCCCTCCAATCAGCAAGCTAGACCCTAAAGTCTATGGAAATCAAAATAGTTCCATCAGAGCAGAGCACATAGAAAAAAATTTGCATGGACTAACAGTAGAAGAGGTACTGATCAGGCTTCACTTTGTTTTGATTATAGTTTCATAAAAATCAAATCTAATGTCTTAGATCAAATAATTAACATGCTTATCTTTTTGTCACAGGCACTTGAAAACAAGAAGCTATATGTATTGGATCATCATGATGCATTGATGCCATACCTGAGTCGAATAAACTCTACTGACACAAAGACCTATGCCACTAGAACATTGCTGTTTCTGCAAGATGATGGTACATTGAAGCCACTGGCCATTGAACTAAGCTTGCCCCATCCACAGGGGTATCATCATGGTGCTACCAGCAAAGTTTTTACTCCAGCACAAGAAGGCGTTGCAAGTTCGGTGTGGCAGCTAGCCAAAGCTTATGTAGCTGTGAATGATTCTGGATACCATCAACTTATTAGTCACTGGTATGATGTCTAGTTAAATAGTATCAATGGTAGAAGAGTACCTTTAAACTTGTTTGTGTTTCTGGTCTGAAATGAATAACCATGAAGCTATGACTGACCTGCAGGTTATGCACTCATGCAGCAATAGAGCCTTTCATAATAGCCACAAACAGGCAGTTGAGTGTCCTTCACCCAATATATAAACTCTTGCAGCCCCACTTCAGGGACACAATGTTCATAAACGCCTTGGCTCGTCAGATCCTCATCAATGCCGGAGGGATATTTGAGAGAACAGTTTTCCCAGGTAAATTTGCGTTGGAAATGTCATCGGCTCTTTACAAAAACTGGGTTTTCACCGATCAGGCGCTACCTGCTGATCTACTCAAAAGGTGAGATTGGAGAAAACTTTGACAAAGAAAATTATTTCCATTGATTCTACGTGAATATATAAAAATAAACTGTAATTCTCTTTTGCTGCATTTTAGGGGGATGGCAGTTACAGATTCAAGCTGCCCTCATGGACTTAAACTGGTGATAGAGGATTACCCTTATGCTGTAGATGGGCTAGAAATCTGGGCCGCAATTGTAACCTGGGTGAGTGAATATTGCTCCTTCTATTACCTATCTGATGATATGGTTCAAAATGACCATGAGCTCCAATCATGGTGGGAAGAAGTCCTCAATAAGGGTCACGGTGACTTGAAAGACAAGACATGGTGGCCAGAGATGAAAACTAGAGCTGAGCTTATTCAATCATGTACCATTATCATCTGGGTGGCTTCTGCCTTCCACGCAGCTGTGAATTTCGGGCAATACCCTTATGCTGGTTACCTCCCTAACCGTCCAACCATAAGCCGTAGATTCATTCCTGAGCCAGGCACCCCTGAGTATGCAGAACTAGAGTCAAATCCTGACTTGGCATTTTTACAAACAATTACAGCGCAATTCCAAACCCTCCTTGGTGTGTCACTGATAGAGATTCTGTCTAGGCACTCAACTGATGAGGTTTATCTTGGGCAGAGAGATTCTCCTCACTGGACTTCAGATGCTGAACCTCTAGCTGCATTTGAAAGATTTGGGCAGAGACTGATGGAAATTGAGAAGAAAATTATGGAAAGGAACAAAGACAAAAGATTGAAGAACAGAATTGGACCTGTAAATGTGCCTTATACCTTGCTTTATCCTAGCACATCAGATTATTCTGGAGAGGGTGGACTCACTGGAAAGGGGATCCCCAACAGCATATCAATCTAGAACTGCTGGTAAATCTACAGTAGCTGCAAGGTACTAAGTTAGTGAGAAATAAGTCTTCATATATGATTTTGTGCATAATTCTTCCTTAGTATAGTATTAAAGGAAGAACTTTGGGTTTGAAATTAATGTGTAAAACGTAACCTAATAAAACAAGACACGATATGCAGCTAAAAATTAGTTGTATGCCAAGAGCATGTTAAATAATATATATTTTAATAGTTAGATGAAAAATCCATCCTCATTATTTATTATTTATGAATTCAATAAAATAAGTGAAGAATACTTTTTTTTTTTAATTTTAATTGAAAGACTGCAATAATTTTGTAGTTGAGATATAGAAGTTGCAAATCAATTTGAATTGATTCGATTTCACCTCAACCAATTGAATTAAAATTCTCATTGAATCAGTTCAGTGAAATCGATCTGAACCAATCGAATCTAATATTGATAGGTTTGGATTGAACAGAAATATTGGTCTTTTTTAAAAAGAAAATTTAAAATCTAAAACTTTAAAATTAAATATTTCTTCAATCTAAACCATAAAAATAAACAATTTTAACAACAAAATTAATGTCAAGAATATTTTAACACAACTTTAAATTTAATCTAACCACAAACAAGTCAATATTCATAAACAAAGTTCATCAAATTATTAATATATAAATTTAAATATTATGTAATTTTTAATAAGTTGATTAATTTTGATTGAATGTCTAACATATTCATTCAATAATTGGTTCTATACAAGTCCCATCCAAGTAAGTGAATTGATTAGTCATTTTGATTGGATCACATTGAATCTATTCAATTGAAATTGGATCAGTTTGACTTTGCTCAATCCTAAATCCAATTATGGGAAAAACTTTATTGTCTCCATTCACCAAGAATTTATGGACTGTGTATATTATCAGAAAACATGTGAAAATGTTAGACCCTCTTCCTTGACATGCTTTTATGATTTTTTGAATTAGCTTGGTATCACATTTGCCTAAAAATTTCTCATTCTCCGTATGCAAAAAGAATCCTTGAAATTTATCATTAAGGAATAAGTCATTGAGAATTTCTTTTTTCTTTTATAAAGTCCTTGAGATGTTTTTGGGGTATAATAGAAGTTATGAATCCTTTATTTTTTAAAAAAATTTAGGTGAATTTAACGTATTACGATCAATGAATTAAACTATTGCAAAATAATTATGCCAATAATATCCTTCCAAATGAAGGACATATTATTTTATAATTTTTAACTTTTCATTAATCTTTTAAATGAAAAAATCCGGGCACGAAACTAGTTTTTAAGGTTCGTTACAAATGATTTTTTTTGTAATGCATTGGATTAAGGGGTGTTTATTATACGGAATATTTTTTCATTCTCAAGAATATGAGGTCTAGAATGTTATATTTTCATATTTGATACGCAGGTCAAAAGAAAAACAAAAAATCCCTAGAATGCAACATCCTTACAAATTTATGAACTTTTATTCCCACCTAAGGAATGGAATGTTACATTCTTAATTATGGCAATGGAATATCTTTACTTTCTTTATAAGAGATCACTTAATTCTACAACCCTCTATACTGTTACGAAAAATTACTCTCCCTTATCTTAAAAAAAATGCAACTAAACCCCTTTTGAACAAATGTTAAACAATACATTTTTTTAGTTTAAAGTAGGGAGAGTAATTTTTTATGACAAAAATAAGAACTGTATAAATAAGTCATCTGTTAAGGAATTTACCCAAAAACTAAATGCTCTCCCTTCGTCGCTTTGAAAGTTATAACTTCAATTCATCTCTAATCAACTACAGCCATTGATACTATTGTCAACTCCACTTCCACCTCCACCTCCATCATCTCTTCTGCCATTCCTATCACCACTAGTTTCATTGTTATCTTCACCTCTATTGTTATTTTTATTATGATCATTATTATTATTGTTATTGTCACTATCATTGCCATTGTCTCTATTATCACTTTTATTAATATTATTAATTTTTTAGTTAAAAAATTTAGTTATAAGTAATTATAAATCAGTTAATAAAAATAATTGAGGTAATTTTGAAAATTTATCCTTAATTTCTAAAAATATTGTGACTAAACCAAATATATATATATATATATATATATATATATATATATATATATATATATATATATATATATATATATATGAATGTAATATTTATGAGCATGTCATGAGATATATTTGAAAGTATTTTGAACAAACCAACCAATTTCAATAATATTTCTTGTAACAGTGATTCTCAGAATTAAAAAATCTAAATTTATACCAAATTCCCCAAAGAGCAAAAGATTATCCATGGATAAAATTTTTGTTAATTTAGTGTTTAAATTTAAGTGATTATGTAACATTAATTCATATCCACGTACTAAATCAACTTTTAAATAATTTAATAAATATTTTTAATAAAATTATGCTACATATTAACTTCCATGCTGGTGTAAGAAAAATTAAACTTTCTTTGATTATGAAAACAATAGTAACATTATATATGTAGTACTTCACTTTACAAATACTTATAAGGAAAAACTGAGTTATTCTTATTCTAAAAAATTGAGTGACACAGTTTACTTTTTTTAGGTTATATAGACCTTAAAATTCCTGGGTAGACAAATATAAAATTAGTTATGTTAATTAGTAATGCTTATTTAAATTAAAAAACCTCTATGTCAGAGGATTATCTCAGTTAATACATACATACATACATACATACATACATACATACATACATACACACACTTATATATATATATATATATATATATATATATATATATATATATATATATATATATATATATATTTCTCTCTCTCTCTCTCTTTTTAACAACTTATATTTGATTTTTTAAAAAAGTATTTAAAATTAAAATTTTGATGTATTTAGAGTCTAAAAACTATAAAACTATATAAAAAAATCTTCATAAAGTCTAAAACTTTACCGGGATAATTAACAAAGAGTTGAGAAAATCTTGGATGGAAGTGAGGGAAGGAATCAAAATCGGACATTCTAATTGGCCCAACCCATATCACCTTATCTAAACCACATCCACACCACCCATACAAACTCCTCCCTCAAAAACCCTTTTTTGTTTCTCATCGATCTCATCTCACACATTCTTGATCACCCATGGCCATGGCAACCCAAGCTTCCTCCCTCTTCACCCCACCCCTCTCCTCCCCCAAACCCGCTCTCCCATGGAAGCAATCACCCCCCACCTTCTCCTTCACCCCCAAGCCCATCAGAACCACCACCATCAGAGCATCTGCTGCAGAAGACAAAGCAGAGGCTGCAACCACCACCACCAAGGAACCGCAGGCCGCCGCACCCGTAGGCTTCACCCCACCGGAGCTCGACCCCAACACGCCGTCTCCTATCTTCGGAGGGAGCACAGGGGGGTTGCTTCGTAAGGCTCAGGTGGAGGAGTTCTATGTGATAACATGGGACTCTCCTAAGGAACAGATCTTTGAGATGCCCACGGGTGGTGCAGCCATCATGAGGCAGGGTCCGAACCTTCTGAAGCTGGCTCGGAAGGAGCAGTGTCTGGCTCTAGGGACGAGGCTGAGGTCAAAGTACAAGATAAAGTACCAGTTCTATAGGGTGTTCCCGAATGGGGAGGTGCAGTATTTGCACCCTAAGGATGGGGTGTACCCTGAGAAGGTGAACCCGGGACGACAAGGTGTTGGCCTAAATTATAGGTCCATTGGGAAGAACGTTAATCCCATTGAGGTCAAGTTCACTGGTAAGCAAGTGTATGATTTGTGAATTGTTAGTGAGCTAGCCAGCTAGCTGAGATTGTCTGATGTACTTTTATATATATGATCATGTGAGAATATATTTTGAACTCTCTCTGTATAATTTTTTTTAAATTACGTTTTCTTTTTATGATTATTATGTCCAAAAGAAAATATTGGATTTATATATATATATATATATATATATATATACATGATCCAACGGAAATTTGAATTGAAAACTTTTGTTAACTATTCACTGACCCATAAAAATTTAATATTATTTTGTGAGTAAATTACACTAATTGTTTTTAGGTTTAAATAAATTAAATACGACGATACCCCTCATTTTAAAAATGAAACCTGCCTTCTCTTTTATTTATTTTTTGTCAGAAGGTATTTTTTCTAAAAATTAAATTATTTATGTCTTAACTATCATACTTGAATTTAACATCAATTTATCTGTCTTGATTGTTATTTTGAGAATAAAATCACAATTTCATATTGTACAAAAGATTAATCTTTTAAAAAAAAATTAAAAGTAAAATTTATGTAATATATATTAAAATGCCAGAGCAATGTTAAAAATTAAGTTGGGGAATAATTTTAGATTATACCAGATATGATTATACAATTCATGATAGGACTAAATACTCCAAAGGAAGACTGCAATATTTAGGGAGGAAGAGAGTAACTCACAATACATTAATGAGCCAAGAGAGTCTGTCAGGTACAAACAAACCCTTAATTGGTATAAATGAAATAACTACCACCAAATAGACTATTAGTTGGGACTTTTCCCTAAATAGACCGCCCAATTTATCACAAGTTATTTATAATACATAAATCCAATCTATTTGAATATTGTCAAATGCAAAATTAATTATTTGATATTATTAAAAATTAAATATATTAATTATTTTAATAATTGATTAATACTAATCTACAATTAATTAATATTCTAACAATCTTTTACATGGATAGTAGTAATTAATTATTAGAGAAAACAATAATAACTCAACAAGATTTATCAAGAATATCACATAATTAATAAGTGTTATAATCATAAAATTTAAAAATAAAACTGCAAGCAAAGAACATCAAATCCAATAAAATAAACAATGTTAAAATGCCAATAAAGTTCTATAACTGAACTAAATGAAATAACAAAAGAAATATATTTGAAATGCTTGGCTTAATCAAATGACAAAATATATCAAAGTGTCCTTAAAAAAATACAACTCAAACTTTCACTGAACCAAGCCATCATCAAAATTTTCATAACACCTAAGAGTCATCTGTTTTTTTAAAGACTCTAATAGGTAAGCCTATGGTTAATCAATCAACTAGCACATTATCTATAAAACATGTGTAAACTAGGATTTATGAATCTTCCCCTTAACAAATAGGAATTTAATGTCAAAATTTAACATGACTATAATCCTTGTAATTTTAGAAGAAGCATATAGTAGAATGATTGTCGTAACAAGATGGTAAGAGATCTCAACAAGATCTTTCATGTCATAAAAACAAGAAAACATTTATTTCCTCATACAAGAGGTTAATGCTATTGCAAGCAAAAAAATATGCCATCAATATACACAAAAACAAAGAAGTATCTCTGTCTAATTTTTTAAAGATATATTAATATAAAATGCTTTCATTAATGAAGAATCAAGAAAGGTTACAACCTTATTAAACTTTAGATAGCATTGTTTAGAAGCTTGTTTCAACTCATAAATAGATCTTTTGATTTGCACACTAAGTGCTCTTTCTTTTGTTCCAGAAAACCATTTGGCTAAACCATGCAAACATCTTCAAACAAGTTTCAACATGAAATTAGTTTTGACATCCATAGAGTAAGGTCCTAAAATAAAATCCAATTAACGCCATAATCCCTCTAAAAGTGTCTTTAATGGACATTAGCAAAAAGACATATATATATATATATATATATATATATATATATATATATATATATATATAACCAATTCCTTCTCCCTAATTATAGCCATTACAATCATTCTAATATAAAATCTTATAGTTTCTCTTGTAATCCCACAATAGGTCTTAGATACCTACTTATAGCCAACAATTAACTTTATAAGTTCCCAAACGTGATGATAAGCCTTGAAAATAATTCATTCCTTATGACCTCTAACCATTCAGATAAGCTAGGACTTGATATAGCTTTCTAATAGAAAAACATATATGAAATATCAAGCATAATAAAATCATGTTCTTAAAAATGAACTATGTAACCATAAGAAAGTTGCAAGTCTATAGATTCACTGAGATTCTACTAAAAGAATAATATTAACCATAAAAATAGAATTCTTAGCATCAATAACAGTTGGTTTTCCATAATCATCAGTAGTATCTTAAACATTAACATCCTTTATAGAAAGAACAAATTTTGATAAAGAAGTTTACTCAGGTATAGGTATGATAAGTACTCCACTCTCAAAGGTTGGAACACGGAGCACTTGACTCTTACTATTCAATTCATCCTCAAAACAAATAGATATAAGAAATTTAATGACTCTTGTACAAATAGTGGGATAACAAAACAACAAAAATTTATAACTTTTAGAGCCTATACAATAGCCAATATATTTGGTATCAATTTCTTAAGTTGAGGATAATATGGTTCCATTTTTGTTTCATAACTCCATACTTGCAAATGGGTGACAGGCATGGCATACATAATTAATACCACATTTCAATAGAAACATAATAAAAGAATTAATGTTTCACGAATATTTGAATATCAACCACAAAACTCAGCACCTTTGTCAAATCTAGCACCTTTAATATTCTTACCAATTTTTAACATAATGGCTATCTTAAATATCTTAAAGGTGTCCAATAAATTTAACTTCTTACCCAAATTATCAATTCACCATATAAAAAGTAATTATCAATGAAGGTGATAAAGTGCACAAAATTTCTTACATTGAGATTAAAGGATCCATAATAATTAGAATAATCAAATCTAAAAAGATTAGACTCCCACTTGTCCTTTTACCCTAGCTCTAGTAGGAAATCTCCTTTAACATAATCTATAAAAAAATATACAACAATGAAAATGAGGCTGCATAAAACCACTTGTTTAACCCATCTCTCTAGCCTCTCTTAAGAAAGGTTACTCAAACCCATAACATTGAAGAGCATTTCAATGGATCTATTAATGATAGAATTATTAGACTTAACATGAGAAATTTAAATCCAACACATGTAGATTATTACTTAGTATAGTGAAACCATTAATAATAATCAAAGTCAATGATAGTTCCACCACATTGGTCCAAAACAAAAGTGGAAATCAAATTCCTCATTGAAGGGGTACATGAACTATTATTTCGTTCCACAACATGTCTAAAGGACAAACCCTAACATGGACAACACCAAAAATATAAGCACTAAGAATAAGACAAATCTTAACCACATTGGATTCAAACAAGTTAGAACTAAAGGGACAAATGCAATAGTTCACCATTTTATGATCTAGTTAATTACAAAATCACAATTGTCCTTAAGAGGTTCTAGATCACTAACACAATTGTTTCATTACTTGCTACTAACTTTCTTGTCACAGACTAAGACTTAAGTTTTTAACCTATAGATGAACTTAAATTAGACTTACTGTTAGATCTAAAAGTCAAATATTTCACAATAAGAGCTAATATATTACCTTTTCCATGAGCTCTTCTTCTTTAGGAACAATATTAATCTTTTGATCACATGTTGCTCATCTTGTTAGGCATAAGCACTTATGATAAAGATGGGGGTCATATTAAAATATTAGACAAGATAATCATCTTCTGAAGGAACACTAAAGGACTTAAGCTTGTTGTAATAAAACTAAAGCTTTAAGGTGTGTTCTTTAAATACCAAACATCCATCACAATGAGTGTTTTCTAATAATAAGAAGTAATGGCCTTTTTGAGCCTTGATAAGTTAATTAAACATTTTCCCAAATAGCCTTTAAGAATTTCATTGTGATTTCCATTTCAAGAATCCATTATCCAAGCATACTTTGTCAAAGATGTGCCCTTATTCATGAAGGGCTTTATCAATAGTATAAGAATGGCTATTAGTTGCAGTCGATGCATCCACCTTTAAGGCCAAGGACGACAGTGCAATTGTTATAGTCTAAATCTAGGGATTATTTTCAGTTGTCTGACTAGTCTCATATAGAGTTTTCACAAATGGTAATTGTTGGTTTATACCTTGGAAGCAAATCATAGGATGATTGTATTTATATAAATTATATTATGTTTTGTTTTTTGAAGGTATTTTAATTATTATATTTAATATTATATCTGCTAATATAAATAAATATACTAATTATCTCTAAAATGATTTATTATTCTTAAAATGTCCTTAGTTGAATATTATTATGAATTAGAATAGCAATAATATAGTGAAACTAGTATGTATGTTGGCTAATAATCATGGTTATAGATATGTAATATCAAGTTATTATATGTGTACATATTAGAAAATAAATGTATTAGATAGACCTGCTATGAGAATGTTACATAGATCATTAAGTGAGTGTCATAAGCAATCATTATAATGACTATAATGTACATGGTCCTTTGACTTGAAATCATTATAATTTCCTATATGAGGAGTCATATTTTAATGCCGTCTAACGTCACTTTTAATAAGGATGGCCTAAAAGGTGATAATTGGGTATGTCATAAATCATGTAAAAGAATGTGAATGGTTTAGATGAGATTTTGTCCCTTCTATATAAGAGGAGTGATATCTGTGGACGTTTTAATTGAGTAAAACTAAGAAATGTATGACCATATTAATATGAATCAATATATAATATTAATTCATTTGTTTTAATTTAATCTATTTAGGGATCAAAAAACATATAGATTAAATTATTAAGAGGATGACATATTCCATACCATGAGTTCAATCTAAATATCTAAACAAAAGGGACTAAACTTCATAATAATTGGTCATGAATTAAGCATGTCAAATCATAAACATTCTTATTACTTAAGTAGTAGTGATATATTGCTAGATACTACTCACTATTTATAATTTTAAAATAATATTTTTTTTTATAGAATTACTATCAATATAATAGAATCTATAAGGTTGCACACAAATAGTAAGTTAAAATTGGAGTTAATATAATATAATTAAGATTTCTAATTAGACTAGAAATCCTAATAATATAGCTTAATATATATAATCTAATATTATTACATTTTAAAGTGATATTATATTTTTTTAAAGCACATTATTGACTAAAGTTGTTATAAGACTAGGCTAATAACTTAAACCCAATAGTCTCTTCACTCTTCATTTGTTTGGTTAAGGTCAATTAGATATACCTAACAAAATCATAACATTATTTAATAACAATGTCTAGGGTTATGCATTAGACATCAGAAAGGCACGAATCAAAGAGAGTGAGTCTCCCAGTAGAAATAGTGAAGAGAGTGCAATCAGAGTTTTATCTTGCTCATATGGATATTGTAAAGATGTAGGTTTATCAATTTACATTGGTAATTCTCGCATATATTCACAAATTAGAGATTAGACATCATTTGCGATAATTAATATGAATCCTATCACCAATTTATGCTATTCCGCAAAGATCTTTGGTGGGTTTTGGAAAAATTTTAAATTTTTTCTTAGATCTTTGTTCTCGAAACCTAACAGTAATTGCATAAACATACATAGTGGAATAGAAAGAACATGAACTTAAACAATCATGTGTACAGCATGTCTAGAAACAAAGTTTTCCACGAGACCTAGCTAATGCAATTACATACACAAATATTTTGTTTATCACAATCTTGCCTAAGGGTCCTAGATCGCGATAAACTGAAAAAAAAAAAAAAAAAAACTCAATTGTACATTGAAAGACCTACAAAACAAATGTTCCTAACATTTTCGTATGAATAGGATACAAGAAAAATTAAGAAATCAATTTAAATATATCTCAATAATAATAGATTATATTAACAATGCTACATTGATAAAGTATATTCATTGCCAATATAATTTATCCAACAATAATTATGCAATATAAATCAATAGAGGTATTAATATAAATATATATAACAACTGAAACAAATGCCTCCATAAAATTAGCCAAAAAACAATCCTCTATGATTGGTCCCAGGTTAGGTAAGCTCACAATCACAAAATGTCAATAACCAAAATGATCATTACAAATAGAAAAAATCACTCAATATACCCAATAGCAAAAATCAATGGTAATTTCTTGTAATAATAGTGTACAAAGAATGTGAGCATGCTAATTAGATGATGCAATATATAAATGTGCATGTATATAATTATGAATATCATAAAACAAGCCATGATTTAGCCATAAATCATATTTCAAATCAATAAGCATTCAAAAAATAAGTTATATCAATTACATTCACCAAAACATGACTAGACCACGGTAGGTGAGTACACAATCATAAAATGTCAAAAGTTTATTGTCATAATTACCATAATTCAAAAAATCCATACTAAAATTGAGCTCAAAATTCAGTTTTAGCATAATAAAGAATATAAAAGTCCATAAGTCATTATCAAAATGCATCACCATTGAGAGTATGAAAAATATGTTGTACAAAAATATACGCGGATTATGCACATAAATTTTTAGTCTAAAATTTGGAGAGTACCTTATGTAAAATATTATGAAAATTTAGGAACTCATGTTTCAAAGGAACAAAAAATTTGATAAAAATCATCATGAAATGAAGGACAAAAATCGGAGGCTATTGGACTAAAGTTAGGCCTAAAAGGCCTAAGGGTTGGGACCCATGTGTTCCCATGCGCCCAGGGGAGCGAATGGGTTTCGTCCAACTATATCTCCTTCAAGCTTAAAGTTCTAGCACCCAATAATGGCAGTTTCCAATTATGGCAGGGCCACATAAGCTTTGAAGCATGCATTTTAACGTGGCTTCTCAATGCCAAATCACAAAGGAAGCAACCATAGCTATGATTCAAGCATTCAAAGATCAAAAAACATGATTTGGCAAGGAAAACTAAAAGCCAAACAAAAAAAAATTTAAAATTTTCATATCAAATTGCCACAAATTCAACAAGTTTTGTGTGATTAAAAGAGTCTAATAGTATTACAACAATGTGAAGAACATTTCCCACATAAAAATCACATAAAAAAGAACTTTTAGAATATGCTATATAGATTAAAGGTTGAAAGTTTCCTTATTCACATAGCACAATTCAAGGAGTTTAGATATGGAATACATTAGATTAAATATTGTAAAGGAAGAACAAAATTCTAGATCAACTTAAATCATCTATTCATATTCATATACAAATGTGAAAAATTTTCCTCAAAATGGAATCACAATGAATGGTATCATGTAGAGGCTTTGATACCAATGGTTAAAAATTAAATTAAGAGATAAGTTTAGATCATTACCAAATATGATACTACAATTTATGATCAGACCAAATATCTTAAGAAGAAGAAAGCAATGATAGTTTGCAACTTACAATATTCTAAGGAACCAAGAAAGTTTATCATTTATCTTTCGAGAATAAAAACAAACCATTATTTAGTATAAATAGAATAACTAATATTAAATTGGCTGTGAGTTGGAACACGGTTTTTAAATGGGTTTACAAATAGCGAAATTTATTACAAGTTATCCATAATACATAAATCTAATATATTTGTATAATGCCAAGTACAAAATTAATTATTTGATACTAGGGGTGTTTATTGGCCCGATACGACCTAGGGGCCCGCCCTAACCCGGTCTAATCGGGTCGGGGCAGACTGGGCCAAAAATACAAATGGGCAGAATTTTAAACAAAATTATATTAAGTCAGGCCGGGCTACGAGCGAAGTATATTCTGTCCCACTTGCCTTAATAGTTACCTTTTTTTTTAATTATTAACATTTTGCCATCTTTTATATATATATATATATATATATATATATTTATTTATTTATTTATTTTTAATTCTTATTTCATTTTATTTTCTCTACATATTGTAGTTTTTATTACTTACGCAAACCTTCCGTACTTCTTAATTATTTTCATCATTAATGGTATTTCTTTTGTTAAATAATGAAAATACACATATTTATTTAAGATTAATTATACTAGTATAGCTTATATTTTGTTTAATAATATTAGGCTATTTTTTTATTATTGATAAAAATATAAGAGTTCTAAATGTTTATTATTTTGAAATATATATCTACAAGTCTGTAAAAAGATATTTTTATATTATAAGTATTAATTCATTAAAAAAAAATCAGGCCGCCCTAACCCGCCCTAAAATTGGGCCTGTTCGGGCCGGGCAGGGCCATGGGCATAAAAATATGCCCGATATCTTAATCGGGCAAGGCATCGGGCTAACTAGATGTCCAACTCGACCCTGCCCATGTACACCTCTATTTGATACTATTAAAAATTAAATATATTAATTAGTCTATTAATTAATTAATGCTTATCTACAATTAATTAATATTTCAAACAATTGAATCCAATATTTAAAAACAAAAATGGTATATAAGTTAACCAAACCTCCACCAAAGTTAAAAACAAATTACTCTTATTTTGTTTTAGCTTTGATCGAGTAGCCAGTATAGTCTACTATAGTCTACGATAGAGTATGGATATCAAAGCTTTTTTTCTTTTTCAGTTTTCTATAGAATATTAATAATGAGAAGGGAGAAATGATATCTTTTATTGAACTTTAGTTAAAACGCACAATGACACTCAGAATTTTAAGATCAATATACTAGCAATATATCCATTTAGGGTTAGCTCAAATAATAAGGGTGAAGTGAAAATATGAGTAATGTCAAGAGTTCGATCTCTTTAATATACTATAAAAAAAATACTAAGAGTATATATATGGTGATTGACCTGTTCATGTAGAATAAAATTATATCAAAAGTTGGGTCTTCTATAAAATATTTCAAGTAACTTGCACCTTGGTTCAAAAATTGAAGAAATTCAGTTATATGTTTGGTGTGTAGGGATTTGAACTTGAAACTATAATTAGAACCTTGAACATGTCGATTGTTTAAAGAGGAATGATTTGCATTTATTATTCATTTTCAGAGTCTTCCACTCACTGTATGTCTTCCATTTGTGAAGTTTTACTAGTAATTCCCTCTAACTTTTTTTTTTTCTCTCTTTCTAAAAACATGTTTGGTATCCCAATAGCCCGAGACTGTTTGGTATCCCAATATAATCATTATTCAATAACATGTATTTTTTTAATTATTTTTTTAAAATAAAAATCTAAAAATAATTTCTTATCTACAAAATTACATTTTATTTTATTATTTTTATTTCTATTTTTAACTTTTTATTTATCAAACAGTCTCGGGCTAATGAACGTAAAGAGATTTACCAAATTTATTTAGCCCTTTACACTTCTTTTTTGATAAAACTATACAATATCCAAATGCTAAGATGATAATATACAATTGGGTGGCTTCCCCTTTTCTTTGTTATTACAATTTTTATTATTTATATACCATCTTGTTGATTTGGGTAAGTGGGTATATACACCATTGGGCCTAAGCTCCAATTGTTGCTGTCGTGAGAATAGTATCCATTTCGCTCTTGGTACGCTTCATCCTTTTATCCTCACCCTCGACTCTGCTTCCCCAAATTTCAGGAATCACTTGCGCCACCTTAGTCATATTCTCCACTACATAATCTGCTCCCTCGCTTTTCACTGTCTTCCCAACCTTCATTATTAAATAAAACAAATATTAATAAAAATATTTATGAATTAAATAAGATCATAATAATAATTAATATGTCCGACACTGGATGGGAAATTACCAGAACCGTGTGGAGACCCATTGCTTTTCCCGCTGCGACGTTGCGAACGTTGTCGTCTAGGAACAGCTGGAAAAAGAAAAAAAGCACAAAACACAAAATCAGTTTTCACTACCTGAAACGACGACATCACCTGGAGAGGTAGTTAGTAAGCGTTTTAAGGACTTACCGTTCGTCGAGGATCAACGTCAGCTGCGTCGAGGGCAATCTTTATAGCATTTAACGATGGCTTCAGGAGGATCGGGAACTCATCGGGGCGGGTCGAGTTCGGGAGGTTCGGGTTCATGGTCTCGAAGCATATGATCTGCTCAAAGCAGTCATTTATCCCAAGCCGATCCAGCGCCTTCAGCGCGTGAATCCTATCTGAATTTGTGAAAATCTGCACATAAGGGTACGGTTTTGTTATTATATTTTTAATAAAAAAAATGATAGTTAAATATTTTTTATTTTAATATTATATAATTTAAATTTCTTAAAAATATTTTTTACATGACATATATTCATTATAAAATTTAGTAGCAAATATATAGAATTTTTTTTTTTTTACTGAATTTAGTTCTATGCTATAAAGGAGTTTATGATGGTTTTATAAGAATGATACAATAACTAAAAATTTTTATCAAATGTTTTATGTTTAATTATTTAAAATATTAATTTATCTGATAAGTAATAACTCTGAATAAAAATTTATATAATTTTTATGTAATTGATAAATATAATTATTGTAATAAATTTAATACAATAGACAAAATATTACTCTACATTTAATAGTTACGACATATAGACAATTCATAATATAATTACTTCAATCATATTTATGTTTAATTACTTCTTTTAATAAAACTGATTAAGTATAATTATAATAATAATTCTAATAAATAGATAAAATATTATTTTATAGTTATATTTATTGCCTTAAAATCGAGGTTCGTTGTTGAATCGAGTTGATAAAGTCATCCGTCTCAAAGGAATGCAAAGAAATTTTAGCTTAGAACTCACAATTTTTCTTTGCTTGATGCTACGGAGGAGGTTCCGCAGTTGAATATCTGGTTTGATAGAGTTGTATGGAAGTCTTCCGTGCACGTAACTGTTGGTTTAAGAAGAAAGAAAAGTATAGCTGGAATTGAAGTCAAAGATTATTGGTTTGAATATTTTGAGTCAGTTTTGCAAAATCAAATCGAGGCTCTAACCTGTGGTAATCTTCTGCGCTGATATCATAGCCTAATGCCTGCGACAAAAGAAGCAATAGAATTCATTACATAATACAATCAAATCGAGTCTGCGACGAGAGAAAATAAATGAATGAATAAATTACTCGCAAGCCAGCGAGGGAGCTTCCATAGGTCCTGAACAGTTCGATTCTGAGACTTGACGCTTTGCTCTCAGGGAATCCACATTTCTCCACCAGAAAATCTGCATTGGTATAATTTCCAAACTGTCAGGTAAATTACGTACAATTGCGAGATCGAAGAGGAAAATGAAAGTGAAATAAATTTTAACTAGGAAGTTTTTGGTGATTAATTACCGTCGATGTTTTTCTTGAGCGATTCACCTATTCCGGTGTTCGTTGGGTACAAAGTGTCATCCAAATCTGTCTTCCGTAGAAAATAAAATGATCAACCTCCGATGAAGAAATTGCAGTAGAGAAATAGAAAAAGCCAAAAAGGAACTCACCAAAGATGATGCAGTCGAAAGGAGAAGCAGAATCGCGAAGGGATTTGCTGCAAGAATCCATGGCGGAAAAATGACGACAACAAAGAAGAAGATGGAGAATCGAACGCTTTAAAGCGAAGTGTTCAGAGGAAATTGAAGCGCTTCAATAGAGGTATTGAAGGAAGAGCAGGGGAATATATAGGAAGAAGGGCTTAGAGAGAGAGAGGACGTGGATCACGTGGATTGGATAGACTATGCTGAGTCAAAGCTCAACTCGTTATTGCTGTTGGAATCCGAGTAGACGTGGGGTCCACACGAAAGGTTTGTCTTGTTAACTACTAAACCAGGGGGAACGTGTTAACTACTAAACCGGGGCGAACATTTTGAATTGACGTAAATGCCCCTCAATGTGACTCTCGCATGCAATTGTGTGTGGTTTTCAACTGGAGCGAAATTGGAAAATTAAAATATGTGTACCAAAGATTTCATGATTACAACTCAAAAGCCAATTAGCTATTAAACAAAAATAAATCTTTTAAAGTTTCCACTACCACGTGTCATGTTAATTTATTTATTTATTAATAAAATTTTTTTTTAACTATTTCAGATTCCTTTTTGTCGTGTCTCAAATTATTCCAAAATACTATCCCAGAATATTAGTGCAAAGTTTCATATTGTGATATATCTTCTGATACGAAGTATAAAATACTTATTTCCAGTTTTTTTAAAAATAAACATATGAAATACACCAATAAAATTCAATTAGATTCCTATTATTGAGGAGGAAATCCGATTAGAGAGAGATATACATGAAAAGTGGGATTTGTATGAAATTTTTTAAAAATTTTTCATTATAAAGTTTGTATAAAAGTTTAAAAAATTGATATAAAAGTGAATGTGTATATAGTATTTTTTTTTTCTTTCATTGTTTTTCTTCTCTCTCTCTTAATTCTATAAATTACAGTAAAAAACCTTTAAAGATCTAAACTCAATAGAATCCACTCTGGCAAGATCTCTTTCACTCCACACATTAATTCAGATATTAATGGTAATGTAATTTATTTTCAGGAGAAACAAAAATATATTCTTTCATGTGAACTGCGTGAAAAGACAATAGTAAGTAATACGTCGTACTTTTCTGAACTTGAGACAATGTTTAATGGCATGTGAAAGGTGTGAAAAGTATTTTGCAAACTTTTACTTTTGCGGTTTGATGTTTGATTCCGCGTTCATTATCAGTATTTTCCAATTTTAAAAAAAAGGAAAAAGGAAATAAAGAATGGATAAGGAATCTTCTCTATTTGAGAATTAATTGAACAGTTTTAATTTAAAAGAGAGAAGACAAAAAGAGAGAGAGAGACTTACTTAAAAGAGATTTATACACGTATTTTCTCTTTTTCTATTACATTAGAAAAAATCTTCTATAATGTTGTGCGGAATGTAATTAGAAAAAGACTAAAAATTAATTTTAATATTAACCTTATACTTTTAATTTCCTTCTCTAAGTACAAATTGTTAGCTTTTCTCTAAATTGCAGAGAATCCGAATATCATGATATACAGGATTCTATTGTTAAAAAATGAGTAGTCGGAACGAGAAGCACGTCTCGTGGGAAGCGCGCCATTTTCCTGTGCTTTTGTTATATAGTGTTACTTTTGGAGGATTGATGCCAAAGTTTGATAAATCCACATCTACCAAACACTTGTTTTGTTTTGATAGATAGTAATATATATATATATATATATGCTTGTACCTTGGATTTAGAAAAATCATAGTAAAGTTAAGGAATCATTTAAATGTAGTTTTTATTGTCAACAAATTAAAGACAAATTGAAATGAATTCCATCCAATTTTATTTAAGGGCATCCTTATCTGTAGGAACCAAAAAAGATTAAAATACTGTTTAGTATGTGAGTATAATTTTTATTTCTTAAATGTTTGAAAATTATTTATATGATATTTAAACTGAAAAAAAAATTATATGTTGTATGTGTCTTAAAAAAAAGATAGAAATATTAATTTCTTTTTCGTATATCTTTTTTTTTACATTTTCTATAAACAAATTTTTAAGTATATGAAAGAAATTAAAATACTTACTAATCAATCGTTACGCAGGAGAACTTCATCTCCAATCCAGGGAGTAGATTGCGTACTCATGCAAGCGCTGGCTAGGGTAAGGAATTTTTTTTTCTTTTTACAGTAAAATTATTCATAAATCAATATGTCTGTTAATTAAAATTATTATTATTTGGGTATTATTTATAAGATTATTTAGATAAAAACCTAGGATATGTTTGGATTGATAACAAGGGATGAAATGAAATTACTAAAGTGAATTGGTCTATTGTTTAAAAGACTTTTTAAAGATGAAACAGAATGACAAATGTATTACTATTGAAATTCTTAAAGATAAAACAATGAAATTAATCAATAATGCAGGTCCCTCCATTTACAAAGAAAAAGAGACAGGAGAGAAAAAGACAAAGTAAATTTGCAATTCTTAAATCATTCTAATGAAAAAAATATTACTTTCCATCAGCCATGTGAAAAATACAAAATCCTCTCTCACTGCTGAAAAACTCTTCTTCTAAAATAAACAATAAATATATATATCAAACATGGCATAGTTCTCTTCCCCCATGGCTTCCACAAAAGCCAAAACCCTTCATTCCTTTGTACCTGAAACCTCAAGAGCCACCAAAACCATCACACCAATGCTCACTTTTGTTGCAAACACTTGCAGTTAAGTGTGGCTGTGTGGGTGTTGCAAAATTTGAATCCTCTCCAGTTATATTAGTTAAGGCTTTTTTAAATCATTTTTTTAGAATTAAGTTTCAAACTATAGGTTTAAAGATAAAAAATAAAAATTATAATATTAAAAATATATATAGATATTCTCTAAAATAAAAAGTTACCTTGTTTTAGTTATATTTTAAATTTTTTTATTAAAATAATTTTTATTTATTTAAATGTATATTTTTAAATTAAAAATTTATAAATAAAGAATATTTCGATAAAAAATTAAAGTTAGATTAAAATATAGAATGATTTTTATTTTTAAAGATTATTATGTATATTTTAAAATAAAAAATTTATATAATTTTAATAAAATTTAAAAGAAATTTGAATAATTTATTGAAAATAAAACAAATAACAGGAGCGTTGGGCATTAGAAAAGATGCGCAATGACACGATATGATGACCAACAAATATTAATCTGTTTCCGGTGGATTTGGGGTAGGAATGATGGAGCACGCTTTGTCAGAACGACAACAATTTCAACCGAAATGGATCCTTTCCAACAAATCGTTCGCGTGTGTGTGTGTGTGTGTGTGTGTGTGTGTGTGTGTGTGTGTGTGTGTGAGAGAGAGAGAGAGAGAGAGAGAGAGAGAGAGGCAATGCTAAATTGCAATTCCAACGAATCAAAATAAGGTAGATTTTAAGGTTTTTATTAAAAAATTAACTACAAAAATGAGTGTCTTCTTACCATGTTAATAATGACTTTGCGATAAGTTAATAAGTATTCAATTAATAACATTTTCGCATGGCATTTTGATTGCAATATGTAAAAAAAAAAAAAAACTCAAATACTTCATTGCAAAAACATTTTTTTAAATGTTTATTGTTTTCTTTTTTTAAAAAAAGCATATGCCGCAACTCTTTTAATTATTTTATAAGATTTTAATAAGTCGCAGTATTGCATATATATATATATATATTTTTTGAAATATAATTTGTTATATAATTTATATTTGATATATTTTATTATTTAAATTATTTAGAATGATAATTAATTTAAATTTTATAAAAAAATATATTTTTGTAATATAATTAAAAATTTTAATAATATAACAAGTGTATAATTTTTTAATAATATTATGATAAATATATATGTTTTTTATAAATAATTATATAATTTTGTAGTTAAATTAAATATTTGTTATAATATTATTGATAAATTATATACTTATTATATTTTAAGTAAGAAAAATTAATAGTAAAAAAATGACCATTAAGTTTAATCCTATCCAAATATTTCAAAATTTTTTACACCAAGATAATTCAACAAAAAAAAATTCCAAAATTATCTAGTTAATTATATTTTCCCAAACACAATTATTTTTATTTTTACGTAAAGATAGTTTATTAAAGGGTATGGCCAATCCCTAAAAATTAAAAGAAATTCCTAATACAAAAAAAGAAGTTGAAATAAAAAATCATGTTTTCTTACTCCAATAAATCTTATACAAAATTTCAACTTCTTCTTTTGTATTAGGAATTTCTTTTAATTTTTAGGGCTTGGACATGCCATTTAACAAACCACCTTTACGTAAAAATAAAAATAATCGTGTTTGAAAAAATATAATTAACTAAATGATTTTAGAATTTTTTTTTGGTTAAATTATCTCGGTGTAAAAAATTTTAAAGCATTTGGATAGAATTAACTTAATGATCATTTTTTTATTATTAATTTTTCTTACTTAAAATATAATAAGTATATAATTTTTTAATAATATTATAAAAAATATTTAATTTAACTAAAAAATTATATAATTATTTATAAAAATATATATTTATCATAATATTATTAAAAAATTTTATACTTATTATATTATTAAAATTTTTAATTATATTACAAAAATATATTTTTTATAAAATTTAAATTAATTATCATTTTAAATAATTTAAATAATAAAATATATCAAATATAAATTATATACGAAATATATATATATATATATATGGGTCACGGCATTGTAAATGCCGCAACCCATTAAAATATTATAAAATAATTAAAAGGGTCGTGGCATAGCATATGCCGTGACCCTTTTTTAAATAATAATAATAATAATAAACATTTGAGAAAAACGTTTTTGTGGCGGAACATTTGGATTTTTTTTTTCTTTTACATATTGCAGCCAAAATGTCATTTTCACATTCTACTTATAACAATTTTTTAATGCATGGTTAATATTTTACTAATATGTTAATAACCAATTTTCAATATAATAATATACTCCCTCCATTCCACAATGTTAGGTCATTTCAAACGGGCTCAATGATCAATATAATGATTAAATAGTCTTGAATATAAGTAAAATATAAAATTATTTTACTAAAATGCCTTTCATACTCTTTTACGTATTTAATACAGTACATTAAAATCAATTTCTCTCTTTCCTATGACACTTCATCTTTAAAATGAATTTCTACCTCACACACTCTCTTTCTTTCCCACCTTATGCAATATGCACTCTTTCTCACCCCCTCCCTTGATGCTAGTTTTGCCAAAATTACTTTTGCCACCAATGATTTTATCCAAATTTTAAAATGAATATCACCCACACTCTCTCTCCTAGCCACTTTTGTCTAATGCATTTGCCGCTAGCTTTTACCACCAAAATTTTGTTAGTTACTGCCAACTTTTGGCACCAAATGATTCTATACATAAGGGCCTTAGTAAGCCAATGTCTTCATCAAGCCCTCAATATTTTCTTAGATTTAAACAAAAGTAACCCAATGTCTTCATCAACCCTTCTTCTTCTGTTAGATTTAAACAAAAGTCCATATGCATAAAATAAAGCACATGTGATTATGGAAGAAAAACAACATATGTCTCTTGTGCTAGACTTGAATAAAGAGTCGTTTGTTGAACATGAAGTATCAGTGGAAGGATTGCATAGTCAAGTGTTGGACTTAAATGAAGAGCCATATGTTGAAGATGAATCACCTATAGAAGAAGGATTGCATATTCATCAAGTGTTACACCTAAGTGAAGAGTAAGATGGTGAAGATGAATTTTCAAATGTCTCAAGAATCACACTCAAACATAGGTAACATATAAGGTTTAATATTTGTATTATAGTTTTGATATCATCTTGAATACATGGTTCTTCTTTTTCATTTTTTTAAATGAACTTTTTTCTAATTTTGATATTATCTTGATATATTTTTCAGCTTCTAAAAGTACATGATATATGTTTTATTTTTTTAAACATAATGTCAATAGAATGAATGATGGTTGACCATGTTTAATAAGTACTATGCCTTTCTTAAAACGAGTCAAAACAAACTCCAATTTTGGATTCTTTGCACCCACTATGACTTTCTTGACCTTCTAAGCCCTTATTTAAACCATGTTTAGTATATAAAATTATATTAATAAGAAATTAATCTTACTATTAAACCACAGAACGAACTTTATTTTCTAGTTTTGATATCATTGATCTTGATATATCTATTAGCTTCTAGAAGTACATGATATATTTTTCATTTTTTTAACATGATTCTTTTTTTGGGCATGGTAAGATGTGAATAATGGGAGTGCAAATGAGGAACCATTAGAAGCACATGTTGAATGAAAACGTAACTTGAGCACTAAAAAACATTCAACTATATACAATATGTTGCTAAAAAAAGTGTGCATGGAAAACTGCCATAAGGAATGACAAGGATGGTAGCATCAATATTTTCAATTTCTGAATAGTTTATTCAATGAATTTGGAAAAGATCAAATTATGGTTACAACTTATCTCCTGTTTTGCATGGTAGGATGCATTGTGGTCTTAAAAGAGTGCAAATTAACTTCAATCAAGTTCATGATATTCCTTTACATCAATGGATAACATTACATTCCTTAGCTTGTGCTTTGAACATTAGTATAACCACATTATTTAGGTTTTAAAAGCAGGAGATATAAGGCGACACTCAAATGCTATAAAGCCATTTCTAAAAGAAGAAAACAAAAAATCCCGATTGCAATTTTGCATATTAATGCTTGATGGTAGTAGTGTACCGCATGATCCAACTTTCATAGGGATATATAACATTCTTCACATTGATGAAAAGTGGTTTTATAAGACAAAGAAATATGAGACTTACTACTTGCTAACAGATGAAAAAGATCAAATTCGCAATTGTAGAAACAAAAATTTTGTTGGAAAAGTTACGTTTTTGGTAGCTTTAGCTCTCCAAGGTTTGATGCAGAAGAAAATAAACTTTTCTCTGGGAAAATCGGTGTCTTTCCTTTTATCACAAAAGAGCCAACTAAAAGGACAAGTATTAATAGAGTTGTTAGTATATTAAAGACAAAGCCAATAACTTTAATAAACAAAGAAGTGATAAGATTATACTTAATTGAACAAGTTGTACCTACTATCATGGAAAAATGGCTACAAGATGAGTTGAAGTATCCAATATTTATTCAACAAGACATTGCAAGAACTCATATCGATCATAATGATGTTGAATTTCATAGAGCAGCTACACGAGATGGCTGTGATATTCGTTTGATCAGTCAATCTCTAAACTCTCTAGATTTGAATGTTCTAGATCTTGGGTTTCTTAGTGCTATTCAATCTTTACAGCATAAGGAATCACCTAGAATGGTGGATGAGCTTATTAATGCTATTGTTAAGTCATTTGAAGTCTTTTCATCTGTGAAGTCTATCTATATATTTTTAACAGTGCAGCTATATATGATAGAAATTATGAAGGCCAAGGGCTCTCACAAGTACAAAATTCCTTATGCTAAAAAAGAAATGTTAGAACGTAAAGGCCAACTTCCTACCATGATGAAATGCGATCTTATGTTGGTCCAAAAAGTTCTTGATTTATTAAGTTGATATTTCTTCTAGTGTTTTCTTGTGATGTCACTTAATCATTTTGTGCTCAATGTTGGTCTTTATCTTTTGTGCTTGTTAATGCCATGCATGTTTAATGTGGTTATACACTTCAGTTTCAAATTTTGTTTATGTCCTTAATTATCCATCTTTTGCCTCTTATCTGACATGGTCGCATAGTTGGGTTCTAAGTTTTGTTTGGTTGCGCAAAGCTTTTTGTTACTGTTAACAAAAAAAAAAAGATTCATTTTGATGGAATAAAAAAATAATTAAACTTTATATTTACTGTTCTAAATGTTGTTTTCCTCTAGAGATAATCAAAGATGAATTTCTAAACAAACTAAAAGAGGGGGAAAGAGAGAGTATGGATGAAGCCCATACATGATAGGATAGATGACTCTCTGAAACAAAAGAAGGCCTTTGAAAAATGACAAAATAGGATCATGAATGTCCTTCATACAAAATAGGACTACATAGATGGTGAAATCCATACATGATCATGCATACATATATAGCCAAACGAGAAACAAGAAACGCAATGATGAAAAGAACTATTAACATGAAATACTCTTAATAAAAGTTAGGAAAATAAATTTTCAACATTATCCTGACCAATTTTTTCTTTTCTTTTTCTTCAAAACTAGCATCTTTATCATCATCTTTAGGAAATTTATTTAAATCAAACTCTGCAACACCATTGTTCTTTAAGAAAATATCAAAGGCTTTTTTAGTCAAGTCTTCAGGAAATTTATTTAAATCAAACTTTGCAATTGCACCGTTCTCTGCCAAAGTTTTAGAGCCCTTTTCAATGAAGTTTTCGAAATTTTTAAAACTTGCATCACTTGATTCTTTAATTTTTTTTAGAATTATCAAGCGAGTCTTCAACTATCTTCACTTCACAATCATCTAATGAGTCTTTAACTATGTCCACTTCATAGTCATCAACTCTCTCCATTAAGCGTATGATTTAGCAAGTTTCAGATTGAATAATTCTGCATGAAATGGTGTACTGCTCATTTTTCTACCCATGAAATAAGTGGCCCAAAGAAAAATCTAAAGTGGCAAATGGTTGAGAGTATCTTGAAAAATTGAAGGATACAAGAAAAGAGTGAATGCTAGGAGAATTTTTACAAAAGAGTCCCACATGGGTCAATAATTTCTATGGGAGGGTCCCACAAGGATATTGGGGAGAAGAATTTCATATTCCAAAGAAGGCCAAATAGTAATTCAAAGTCTGCAAATTCTTGAAAAATTCTTAATAAAGAGGGGCGAGAGAGAAAAAAATTTAATAAAGGGATAGATATGAATGAGGGTTAAAATTGGAAAGAAAATATTAAAATTGCATTGATTTTCTAAATGGACAAATATTTTGAAACAAAATAAAAAGGGAAAAGGACAAATATTATGGAATGGAAAGAGTATAATCTTAAATAAACATTATTAATGCAATGAAAATGCATTATTAATTACATTAGTCCATTAAATAAACCATAAAAAAATTTCAAAACGATATTATTGATTCCATTTCTATGTTTTTATGATTGATGACCAAACTTTGTTTCTCTTAATTACATGAAGATAATTGAAGCCTTTCAACAAGCTAAGTTAGTCTTAGTGAAAGTATATATATATAAAATTTATTGTTATTGTAAAATATTATAGTTAACCTATTTATAAGTTTTACATTTTTTTTTTCAAGATTTCTCCCTTTTATTTTTTTAAAATTGTTTACTTCTTTTTTTTTTTTTGAATTTGAAATTTATGTAAGGCCATATAATTGATATAGCCCTCATATAAATGCATAGAACCCACATCTATTTTCTTTTTATTTAATTGAATATGATCTTTATTTAAACTCCCGTCCTTCAACAAGCTGAGTTAGTCTATTTTTGACAAAAGGGAATATGTTTATTTATTTACTTATTTGTTTCTTCTTCAAAAAAATTTAAATTCTTTACTTTTTTTTTCCACCAAAAAAAAAACTTCTGCCAGCTGTTACTAGAAACTTAGCCATAGCCCAAATTTCAGCCCATACGCCCATAGTGTCTTTGTATTTTTGTTTAGGGGTCAATATGTCCATACATCATAGGTTTTTCAGGCTTCTTGTGTTACGAAACCTCAAACCCAGATTAAACAAGTAGTCCAAAATAATACATTGGGCCAATTCATCTGGCTTAACAAGGACTGTGTCTTCTGTTTGTTTGTTTGTTTGTTTTTTTTTTGACCAAATATTGAATGGTAAAATATTTAATGTATGCGTTATTGATAGTCACACACATATATTTACATTTCTCTTTTTCTTGATAGTATTGCTTCTGTTATTTCAAAAAAAAAAAAAATTTTGTATGGTAAATGCCAATTATTTATACTAATATATATATATATATGATTTTAAGATTTTTCTGTGTCTTGGTTCCAAAGCTATATATTAGCATATAAGTAAAATATAAAGTAAATTATAATTAAAATATTAAAAAGCATGTGAAAGAGTGGAAAGTTAAATAATTCATCAATATTTCGGTTAAAAATCTAAAAATTACTATAATTTAATTTGTATTAAAAATATTTAAAAATAAATTAAGGAGAAAATTGACATGCACATATTATGAAATTCCAAGATTTTGGCTGAAGCTCCTAATTCATCCCACAACAACAACTACTACTTATGCTTCCAAATGTTACCCGTACATTTTTTTTTCTTGCATATTTTTAAATCTCTATTTTTTTCCCTTCTCAAGAAATGAGATAGCTAATTCAGGACAATGAGCAGAATTATTCATTGGCTTTAATTATGAGATTTGTAATGGATATAAAGTTTTAAAACATTCACACTCACGGAATTTAGTTTCTTTTATTGTTCTAATTAATTATTAATATCAAAGCCCTAATCATGTCTTCCATTACCCTTACATAAAACAAAGGAAGAATTACTCTTAAACTTGAAAAGTGAATTAATATAACGTTATGATAGGAAGTAACTCAAACACAACCATTTGTTTCTTTACATTTCCAAATTTATTAAATTTTTTTAGAGAAATTTTGAAGTACGAAGTCCAAGCTACTAAAAATAGATGAAGGTAAATATAAAGAAACAAGTAACGATATATACTTGACATGTCTTTTCATATTTATTCATGATTAATTATATACTTTATATGCTTACAAATTACATTCACAAAGTTCTCTTTTTATTGTTCTAATTAATTAGTAATACTAAAACACTAATCATCTTCTATTAACCTTAACACGAATCACAGAAAGAATTACTCTTAAACTTGAGACAGAGAATTAATATGAAGTTGTGATAAGAAGTAACTCAAGACAAGCCCATTTGTTTCTTTATATATCTAAATTTATTTTTAATTTTACTTCCTGGAAAAGTTTTAGACACACCTCATCTATTAAAATCAATAAATTAAATATATATAATTATATTAAAATATAAGTGCTATTAAAAAATATGCCACATATTTTTATATAGCTATAAGTGTCCTTCAATCCTAATAAATAAGTTGCGCCTTAAAAGTATAATGCATCCCATCATATTAAACTTTATCCATACTCAACCTAACAACTATGCAAGAAATCGAACTGAGACAGTTTCAATTATCTTAAATAAATAAATAAATCTGAGGCGCATCAATTAATCTACCACTTAATATAATTTATCCATGATTAACTCTAGTAAGGTGTTTTTAATTTTTAGAACTCTTTTATATCGTTCTAAACTCTCTTCATTTTTACCAATAGCCAAAGTTTGTAATAATTAATTTAATCTACTCATTTTGAATAAATCAAATTAACTTTAAAAGTTATTTCGTTCTTCTGCGCCATGGGCATATCCCTACCCTTATTCATACTGTATTCTGAAATTCTTTTCTTCCTTCGCTCTGTTGAAAGGAGAAAAAGAATCATGACAGCAAAGAGAAGCGTGGCAATACTCTATCTCACACCTATAAAGCTGGAGGCTGCCTCATACTTGGGAAGCAGAACATGATGCCTGGTTTTGAGGTTGTATTGTCTGTGGTCTTGGTCTTGTCTACTTCAAGTGCCCAATGAAGATTACACTCTCATAGTACCATGTCCATAGTATCTAATATTACTTACCCAAAAGTTATATGGCATCCTCGAGTGTAAGGATTCATTTCTTTAACTTTTTGAAAAAGATCGTTTAAAAATGAGTAAAGCAGTCTCTTTTAACAATCAACGGTTCTTAAAAGTGGTATTTTGGGTTAAAGTTTTTATCTACCACTCTGGAATACTAAAAATATCACCCAAAAATTGACCATATTCTTGAAATAATTTATCCTTAATTATTACCATTTTGTGTATAAAATATATTGTTATTTAACATGTACGCTATCTTGGTGAGAATGACAATATTTATATAAAAGTGCATTGGCATCCACTAAAGTGCATACTAATTTTTCTAATTTACTTTTTAAAGTAATTTTTTATATTATAAAAATAATGATACAATTTATATTTATATAAAAGAAACATCAATTGATATCAGTATAAAAATTAAAGTACTTATAAGCTATACCCTTTAGTATTTTATTGCAGGAAGTAATTTTCTTTAATCCAACCGTTGAATTAAAAGTGGCTAGTATGTTGATATTATATGCCAAATTTTAAAAAAAAAAAAAACTAAAGAACAATAATGATATAATCAAAAAGTTCAAAGTCTCATTATATTTAACAATTTTATTGAACATGAATTTTGTGAAAGTTGTTCAATAGTGTAGAATCCCTACACACAAACCCAAACATATATATATATATATATATATATATATATATATAAGGAATATACATTGACCATGGAAAGTTTAGGATAGACTATACAAAGAAAGAAGAAATAATTGAACAGTGGCTTAATTATAGGTTGACAAATCGATTTGATTTGATAAATTTAACATAAAAAAATAGATATAAATCTACAAAATAAAACTTGATTAAAAAATAAGCCTATCTAATGAAATCCAATTTGTAAAATAAGTCAACTTTGGATTTTTTTAAGCCTAAACTAACTCGAATTACTATCTTTTTTAAAAAATTAATTATACATAACTAATTTAAACATAATTTATATTGATATGGGAAATAGCAGGAGTGTTACCTAATTTGGGAACTTTAGGGTGGAGGCCATACTTCCCAAACATGGGAACCTCTTAATTATGTTGAATACATAATGCGTTAGTGTTACTCTAATATGAACAGTTTTTCAAAGCTTCTTCCTACCCCTGCAATATTCTCTAGTTTGGATAAGAATAGGAAAGCATCCGTCACTTATTAGGAATGGGCATTTAGCTTGTTAGCTAAGAGTGAAAGAATTTTTTAGGTTAAAAACACTTCAAATCCTCTCTCTATTATTCTCTATTTTGAACTAAAGGTATTTTGACCCAAAAAAAAGCTAAAAAACTAAAGGCATTAGTCTTGTATCTTTGTGTCCCCCAAAAAAAAAGAAGAAGAAAGAATAGGCTTAAGAACAAAGCTATGACCAATACATTATTTTATTATATGAAATCAGGCCAACCAGGCTTGGAAAAGTGAAAATCAAGCTGAGTTTGGGCTTGACCTCAATTTTGTAACTGATATATACATATATATATATATATATATATATATATATATATATATATAAAGGCTCAATCTATTTTTGAATAAATCCAACTCATAATCAGGGTGATTGAACAATGGAGCAAAAAAGTTTGATTACTACTTAAGTAATTCATACTCAAATAGCCAAAGGTAAGATATAAACTCTTTTTTTTTTTTTTTGTTTAGCGAAGAAAGTCCCTACCCTAAACTCATATATTCTTTTCTAATGTAATGCTTGTCATATCTATTAACAACATAACCGAAACTTCAAAAGGAGGATTATCCCACACCTGAGTATTCAGCTCCCTTTGGTGTCCTGCATTAGCTAGCTAATCAGCGACTTTGTTGCATTCTCATATTGAATATATATATATATATATATATATATTAGAGTGCGGGTGAGGAGAGTATCAAATCTTAATGTGACGAGTCTAATTTCTAACCATTGTAAAAATACGGAAAAATTTGAACCTTGATGTTATTAGGATCATCAACTAAATAATTATAAATGGGAGAATGCATAAAAAAAAAATTACACTATCATCAGGGGTTTGTAATTCATCCATCCATCAGTTTCAACTCACAAAAACCACCCACAAGTATTCTTATATCATTTCCTAGTATTACCATTAAAGAAATTGGGGTTTCTAGGCTAAAGGAGGGAGTTTAGGGACCTGCGCCGAGACTTCAAACCTTCCCGCCGCGACTAAGTTAGGTACTGGGGCTCGAAAACTAAGTGGCTATCGGGAATCATTGGGTAAATTTACTTGAATTATCGCCGCGGCGAGTTGGATTTTCGCCGCGGCCAACTTATGTGGCACTGCGGCGGAGATGCCTCCTGGAGCTCCTATTTGAAGTCCCACGTTTCTCGTCTCGACGAAATACACTTGTGCTGCGGCGAGTTTTGCTACTGTACTCTCCTTAACTAGTTTCCTCGACTTGTGCCGCGGCAGGACCTATTGTGCCATAGCAAGGTTTCGTTCTGTCACCCTCTTGGGTGATTTTTTTCGCATTGCATCGCGACTATATTTCTCAAGATGTGGTGTCCCTTGCCACTGTCACTCTTCAGGCCGCAGCGAGGCCTTCCTAGCCACGGCGTGACTTCCTCCTATAACTATATCTCCTAAAATTAGCCCTATGCACTCCAATTCTCTTCTTAGAAACACCCTAAGACCACTTCCTCCCATTTTATACGAATCTAATAGTATTTATCTACCCTATTCACTCAACTATTTTATCATTATCAATTCAAAACTTAAATGTAAATTTTCACTTCTCCAACTACCCTATATCAGCAAGTCCATAGCGTAATAGCAACAAGAATTCATGCACTATTGATAATTAACATTCGATACACATTCCGTTAGAGGTTTCATACGTCAATGATTCATATCAATATCTAATACATCACATAATTATGTTTCCAACAGTATACCATATCATAAATTCAGTAAAATTCATACATCAGGTGTTATGAGATTCATATATCTAATATCAAGTTATGAGGCCTAACTCCTCAATAAATACATCCTAAATAATTAAAATATAAAAGCCTACACTTGGAAACATGATTACATGATGATGTTATACAAAAAGGAATATAAAATTTAGCATCTATTCTAAATAAACTGATCTAAGTGTAGCATTCTCCCCACATGGTTGGAGCTCATGGATTTTCATCCACTTGCTTCCCTTATCCTTACCCGAAAAACTTTCACCGAAAATATTTAATCTCATGAAACGGGGTGAAATGCGAATCTCAGTAACCAAAACAAATTCCATTCATATATTCTAGGTTAATCAATATATATGCATGATTTTGTATAAGCATTAGAAAACATATCAGTCATACTAGTAAATGAAACAATTAAGCTATTATGATCACTATCCTATACTAGCAATCATATTTTCACAAGTTAAAGGCTAATAACACCGGGAAAGGCCCGTCCAATGCACCTACTTCCTAATGAGTACAACCAGGGTTCAGTGCATCTGGGGTTTGATCATAACCCAGTGCCCGATCGAAGCACATGCACGGGTGGCAGCCGTACCACAGCTCCACCATGGACTCTCAAGGTCCAATCACAATACAATAGATAGCCAACCAATTCATTCAACATTTCAAATCATTCATATACAACAAATATGAAACTAAAGCAGATATATGCATGGAATTAATATAGTCCCAGTTACCTCACTTGTAAATAAATTGCAAAAGCCGCCAATGGCACAAAAATCTCCTTAGCCATTATAAATTCCTAAAATTTGGAATGGATGTATCCTCTACCAAAAACTTTAATATATCACCTTAAATCCTAAGCAAATTCGTGAAAAATTAATACCCATATTATAATCCAATTATTGGGGTCTCAAACCAGCAGAAATACATCAAGAAGATGAGTTTATACTTACCTAATGTCAGTCTTAGCCTCAACCTACGAAATTTTACCATGGAAACATCAAATGACAAGTTTCAGATTTTGGGTGTAGGTGAAAGTGCTCTAATTAGAACATTAATCAGGTCAAATTAAAAAGAAAAATGAGAGGATTAAGTTATATAACATTACCTTGGTTGAATCTTACTCTAGAAGTAGGAAAAGGTGAAAATATGCCAAGAACCCTAGCCTCTCCTTTAGACCTCTGAATTTTGTGTGTGTCTCTTGTGGTTCTGCAGAAGGGGGTGGCTAGGTTAGTTTTTAGGGTTTAAGTTGGGTTTTCTATGGGTTATGGGCTGCTCCAAGATCTAACTCCAAATGGGTTTCAGATTTTAGCTTTGTTGGGTCAGCTTTAAGGTGTTGGGCTGCAGAATTTCATTGGGTCAAACCTAATTTTAAGAACTCCATGATCTTGGGTCTGCACAAGGTTTATTGGGCCATTTATAAGAGCCTATACAAGGTGGATCTTGGGCTTCTATCACATTAAATCAGATTGGGTCTGCACCTAACTCATTGGGCCTCCATTAGCCTCTTATTATGATTTCTTACATTAATTTGGACCTAGATAAAGTTTCTATTTTAATTAATTTTTAATTCATATTATTAATTTATCTCTCAAAATTTCTATTCATTTAACTTACCCGATTATTCGATATTAATTATTTTTAATTAACCCAAATTCACGATTAGCATCTTAATTAATTTTGAGATGTTACACTCAATCCTTAAAATTTTCGTACTTAGATCTAAGCAAATAAATTTTGAAAATTCTTAGAGTCTAAGTATTTTATCAATCGCTTCCCATACCTAAACTCAAGTAAATTTTGCTAGTACCAATCAACTTTGAATATTTAGTCCATCCCCGTACATAACCATTTATATTAATTGAGTTATGAAAGATTTTAGTTATATAAGTTGATTATTTCTTGCTAATTATAATAATCCTACTTGGGTCTTAAAGTATGTTAGGATTTAGAAGAATTAAGGAAGGGAAGGGGGAAAGTGAAATTTTTTTTTGGCATTTTCTTTGTCGTAGATTTAGATAACCCTTTTTTTTTCATCCATTTTTTCCATTCCCAACATATTTTAAGTGAAAAAAATGTTAAATTTAAATCAAAATAAAGAAAAAGTCAATTAGAATATCACTTTCCTTCCCTTTCCTCCTTTCTCTTCAATCCAAGGTATGTTTGGAAGTTATGAGGAGAAAGGGAAGGAACCAAAGAGAAAGGAGGAAATAAAAAAGGAATAAAAAAGATAGTTAAATGATGACAATTTTCCTTACCTTTTTTTGGACATATTTTTTTTCTCTAAAATCTCTCAAATTAAAAGAATTTTAAAATATAAAGGGAGGACTTTATAAAATTTTAAAGGTTATTTGAAAATCCCTCATTAACTTCTATTCTTTATTAATAACTCACCAAAAAAAATATGTCGCTAAAATATTCTCTTCTTCTCCCTTCCCCTTCACCATCCCCATCCAAACATACCTAGAAAGACACCTTACATGACAAGCGATGCATAAAGGATGATAAGGGGAAGAGTGAAAAAGCTTTAGTAGATACGGTGAGCGTATTCATAGAAACAAAATAGGACCCAGCTTGTTATCCATTAATATGATACTTTTCAGGATAACTACACACCAGAAAACAAAAGAAAAGGACAAGGAATACATATGAAAAGACAAAATCTCAAAGGCCTTTTTTCCGCTAGCGTTCTATGCGTCTTTGGTTTACTTCTTTTTGTGTTTCTTCTCAAGCTTGGTTATGCTTGCCGTGCCCATAGATGAACCTTTCAGCTCCCTCTGTGTATACATGAGTTTCATTATCTAGCCTGCCAGACAGTCATTTAAAGTCAGTGGAAAATTGAACGTTGGACGGGAACAACCACAAGAGCATAATGTTGAGGCATTCTTACATAGACTCAGTCATTTACCAATGAGTGTTTGCCACACATGATTCAAGAGGCTTCACTCTATTAAAGTTGTAAAATTTTATTGTTGATTCTCACTTGTTTATGAGGGGAGTCCATGAATGACTAATTAGGCTGAGTCTATATAAGAAAAATCCCAAGAGTATGTTTGGATTGAGGAGAATGGGAGAGAAGAGAAGGAAATGAAATGTTTGACTCAGATCTAAATCGAAGAAAATGTCTAAATCAAATGTTCTATTTCCTTCCCTTTACGTCAATCTAAACATACCCTAAGGTTCTAAGATACATAGCACTTTCACTTACGAGTTGCGAACAGCTTTGCTCAGAGTGGAAGCAGATGAAAATGTTTTCCCATCAAGATATCTGTTTTCTCCCTTTATCCTCTGTTTCATTCTGAGGTCTAGCTCTTCAGCACTCAGGTTTATTGGAGAGTCTGAAGCCTGGTGTGGTCAAAAAAATTTTTTAGCAGCTAATTAAATTAATCTGCATAAAATGAATCAGCTAAGTGGTGAAGTACCCCAGTTTTAATTTTGAATACTAAAGTAGTCTGGAGATTATGTCTTTTGTAAAAATCTTTCCAAAAGTCGAAGAACTTCATCATTGGTTTTTTGGGTCTTTTTCTAAATACATAAGGTATGAAATGAGAAGTTAAAAACTTAATTGTTGGATATATTACCATGACCCATCCCCAAGTATCAGCATAAGAGGGGATATGAGCTGAATAAGGCACAACGTCTGCAAGTGAAAGAGAGGAAAGTTAATGCAGGAACAAGAAGTCTAGAAGAAGATAGAAATATATTCTTAGAAGATTACTTACACTTAAAAACTTGCCTCAAGGTGTTGTAGATACATGAGAAAACTTCGGTATGGCTGAATATTCCAGCTGGTCCTGCCTGCATAAGAATAAAACACAGAGGTTGTTTTATTCTTTTCCTTTGTCCAAGCATTTGTTGTGTATTGACATTTGACACATGTTCCTCACACCTACATACCTGAGTCACAAATATGCCACCCTGCTTCATCCTAGGCTTGACGGTAAACTCATAGAAGGACTTGGTGTAAAGTTTATAACAAGGACCTCCTTCTATTGGATCTGCCAAATCACCAATTATCACATCATAGCTCTCTTCTCCGGCTTCTAGCTCAGCCCTACAATATACCACATTTTGTTATATTAGTCATGAATTGATCCATTCGTAAGTATAGGCTATTATGATTATGAACAATCCCACAAGCATGGGATACAGATTGTACAGATTGTTTGTTAGACCTGGCATCGTTGATGATGATCTCAAGTCGTGGATCACGGAATGCTTCCTTGTTTACAACTAAGTGTGATTTGCAGAATTCCACCACCTCCTGCTCCATCAAGCATGAACACATGGATTTAAACCAGTTAAATGAAACAAGCTCTTTGTAAAGGAAGTTCAGACAAATTAGCCAATAAAGAAAAGAAACGAGAGAAGACAGAAGTTTGAGTTACAATGAAGGGAAAACTTGGTATATAAAGGAGACTGTACCTCATCTATATCACACATGACAATTTTGTCTATGGTCTTCTGCCTGAGTAATTCCCTTGCAGTTGACCCTTCTCCTCCTCCCATAATGAAGACATTCTTTGGACTAAAATATAGGGAAAAAAAAAAAAATATATATATATATATATATATATATATATAATGAAATATTCAAATGCTATCAAAATCCTTCGAGATATTGTCAGTAAAGAGAGAAGAGGGAACTACTTGGGATGGTGAAGAAGAGCTGGATGAACAAGACACTCATGGTAGATAAATTCATCTGTCTCTGCACTCTGGAGCTTTCCATCAATCACCAATGCCTGTAGGAGAGAGCAAAGAATGTTTGAGACCATATCAAATAAAAGACTAGTTTTATTTAATTTCTTATCACTAAAAAGGTGACGTTCTATTGTATATTTGAACCTTTCCGAAGGGCTTAGTGTCCAGCAGTGCAATGTCTTGGTACTGGCTAGTTCCCGTATGCAATATACTGCAGCCACAAAAAAATGTGCTATAGTATTTTATCGAACAGTTGGTAGTGATGAACTCTGTAACAAAAAGTGTAAGCCTAATTTCATTTCATAGTATATGTTGTCTGCCTTTTTATGGCCACAGGCAAAAAGATCATTTTAGGGATAACATTACTTTTTTCTAAGCGGAAGAAGTTCCAATGGCCCAAATGTCTCCGATATACAGCCAAAGATTACTTGGACCCATTAGCCGCAAACAAGTAGTACTTTATTTACTTAAATATTTTTTTATTGTTGTCTCTCAAACCCTATGAACAGCTCTTGCTTAGTCTTGTGGCTTCCACTATTCTTTCCATGAATCTTGAAAATCACCGTTAAACAGAGCAATATAATGGGGTGAGACTGATTTGGATTCTGATCTAAAAAAGTAACAAAAATGCATAACTAAGCCATTGGTTTGTGGTCAAATGAGCAAAATGGTAATGTGGCCTTGTAATTAATTACAGTCTAAGTTAATACTCATTTGAGTTATTTTAGAGGAAGAAGAAACTAGATATATATATATATATATATACATATGCACACACACACATACCTTTTGAGAGCAAAGCACCATCTTAAGTTCTCTTCAATCTCTTCTTCATACCAACAACTCTTCCTGTAACCATTCGGTGAATGGGTTTGCCCATTGACTCCATTGCCATTATTACTATTCCCTTTGGAGAAAGCTATATCACCCATCTTCCCTTGAAAACACAGAAGCTTCAGAGAAATTGAAAGTGAGAAAGAGAGAGGAAGAGACAGCTGGCGAAGGGTTGGAGAAAAGAAAAGAATGGGAGGAGAATATAAGAAGGAGAAGAAGGGAGGGAAATCAAAAGCGACAATGATTTGGGTTGGGAATGGAATTAGCTGGGAAATCTTGCAAAGTGGGTGTGCTCAAGACTCAGAAAGGGCAAATCTTCCTGGGTTTTCGTAAAGTAGAATACAAAGAAGCTTTGTGCAATATGTGAGGTTGATTTAATCTGTGTTTATGCCCCATATTTTGAAATTATTGCCTATGCATGCTAACAACATCCATCATAATATCATTACACATTGTTTTTTTTCAAATAGAAGTTATATTTAAAAATTTTAAGATAGAGATATTTATATTAAAAAATTTTAAAATTTAAAATTATTTTAAATGACTCAAAAATAAAAAAAAAAATTTAACTCAAAATCTGAAACTGTAATTTTTTATTCTTTAACATAAATATTTTTTAATTGAAATTTTTAATTATATATTTTTTTGAACAAAAATATTACTTTTGCCATATCTAAAACAGTATTGGTGTATTCTTTTTAAATGCCAAAAAATTATTTGTGAATAGTCATTTCAACTTGTAAAACTAAAAGATAAGTTCATTAATTTTTACGCTACAAAAAATTAGATTCTTCTTTCTTGTCTATTTTATCTTAGCTTCATTTATCAGCTCTGGCTCTTTCGTAGAAGGTGACAAATGGGGACCTATCTCGTCAATTTATGAGAGTTAAGGTGATAAGAAAAGTAAATGATGCTAATAATGAAATAATAAAATTACCTATTTCTTGAGATATAAAAGTTAAAAGACTTTTTTTTTTATTTTAAAAATCTATAAAACTATTTACAAGTAAGTGATCCAAAATTTAAACGAAAGTGTTGCATTTTTCTCCTGCTTTTTCATTATTATAATCAGAGACGTTTTTAGATTTTATTTACCTTAAATTGCTTTTCTAACTTCACAAGCCAAATTGCCAAGAAAATTACTATTCCTTTTATCAACTAAACCTAAATAAATTTGATAGGGTTTAATATGTAAAATTTTCATTTATTATAAAATCTCTTTATGAAAAAATTTTAAATATGAGAATTTGGAAATTTTAATATCTTTTTGTTAATTGGACACATGCCTTACACAAAGTCTAAATCAATTTTTTACTTTTCATTTTAAATATCTAATTATAAATAAATTTGTAAACATTTTAAAAAATACATTGCTCACATATTAAATACCACAAAAATTATAATTGAGAACCTCAAGTTAAAGATATTTATAGTAAAGGATCTTAAATTTTAAATTTATTCTAAAGGACCCAAAAATAAAAAATTTTAGTTTGGAGTCTTGAATTATAATTTTTCTATATAATTTAAATTTTGATCCTTAAGTTCTTAAAAATAACTTTAAATTTTAAAATCCTTTAATATAAATATTTTTAACTTAAGGTCTTTAATTATAATTTTCCTTAAAAATCTCTTAAAGACTTTTTATGTGTGTGAATCCATAGAATTAGAAGGAGAATTTTTGTGTAGAATTAGTCTGCTAATTTTCAATATATTAAGTCAAAAAGAAACTATATAGGGCTGCTCTCCTACATTTACCAAAATATAGTAAATTAGGTTTTTACAATAATTTTTAGGGAAAAAAGCTCAATTTAAAAGGATTAAATTGTATATGATCCCTCTAAGTTTTGAGTCATGTATCTTTTAACATTTAAAACTTGACAATAAACTTTTTAAATTTTTAAATTTGTATAAATAATCCTTCTACTATTTATTAATCTATTATTTTACTAGCAAAGAGGGAAATAAATAGAACTCACATAAGAGAGTCTTATATACTTTCTTTGTCTTTTTCTTATAAAATTCTCTTCGTTCTAGATTAAGATCTACCTTGTTTAGTTGCTCGTAAGGGAGTGGGAATTTTTTTTTCAAATTGTGTATGAAGAAAATTTAGGATTCAAGTACTTACATATTGCAGCAAAATTTGAATTTTGTTGAATCACTGGTCCCACGTAACTCTGAATAGAGTCACCAAATAAAACTTTAATCTTGTTTACAGCAGATACACCACTAGTCATATAGAGGAAAATATGGGATTTGGTTCTATGTTCTCAATATAAGTTTTTCTTAGAATAAGAAAGTTATCTAGATTCTCAAAGAGAGAAAAAAGAAAAGAATATTATTGATCATTTGTTAACTTCCACAAATCAATTTTTTTCCTTTTTCTTTAAAAAAAATTCCCTCAAATAATTTGCAACCAACTCATTATTTGAATTTTGAAATTTAAAACTTAAAAATATTATTAATTAATTCTCTCTTTTAAGTCAAGTTAAATCATATATTAGCCCATCGAAAAATGGCTTATTTTTTAATAGTATATAATATTTATTATTTTTTTAAAATAAAAAATATAAAAATTATGTTTTATTTTATATATATTTTTATAGGCCAATATAATTAAGTATGTGGAGCATCATCTAATGAATGGTTGACACGTGGCTTAGGCATGTGATGGTAAAAGAATGATGATGGTGGTGAAATGTAATAATGGTGATGCAGCAAATTGTGAGGGGAGGGAAAAGGATAAAAGATGATGATGGGATGGGAGTGACAAATACCGAAAATGGAGGTTTATTCTTTCTGTCTGTCTTCAGAAATGTGTGCAAAAAATCTCGGCTTTGAGAATTGTGAGAGAGAAAAGAGACAATAGAGGAAGCCAGCGTGCTGCGAAGATCATCATATTTATTCTATTTGCTGCTTCCAAAAGGCTACAGCTAAGGGCTGCGCGTGCCTTCCCACAATCACTCATCATCACTCTCACCATCAAACCCAATCACCCCCACTACAACTAAACGACAATTAAATTAAATCAGGTTTACATATATTCTTTTATATTTTTATTATTTAATTTTTAATTAAAATATAATAAATATATGATATTTTTACGTAAATATACAATTTTTTAATTGAATTATATATTTTTCATATTATTATTAAAAAAATATATACTTATCATATCTTAATAAAAAGTATTTAATAATAAAAATATAAGATATTATACTTATGTCTAAAGATGTCCATAACTTACTAATTCAACTATTTTTGGCCTAGGCTAGATAGAGCACAGAAAAATTAAAAATTAAAAAAACTAATTTAGGGCTAAGCTGAACTTATGAGCTAATTTGATCTGATCTGGTCTGTTTTGGTCATAATATATCAAAAAAAATTATAAACAAAAATTTTAATTTTTTAAAACATATCCAAAAAAGATTTTATGAAAATTTATATCTAACATGTTTATGTAAAAGCATTTAATATATATACTGTTATTTTATTTCTTTGGTATTTCATAGTATCATATTGAACATTAAGGTGTAAAATATTTATGATATTTAAGATTTTTATGTTTAATATGATATTTGAAAGTTATCGTGAAAAGTGCAATTAATATTTTATGAAAAGATTAGATTTTAAGTGTTTTAAACTTAGGTTTTAAATAAAGTTCTTTATAAATATTTGCTACTCAATTTCATAATATAAATATATGACATGTTGAGAAATTTTTTTTAAATACCTATGTTCTTAAATTGTGAAACTATTCATTTGTTATGTTTTTGTTAAAATAAATTTAATAATAAACACTTAAAAAATTACACCTAATTTTTTTTTCCAAAAAAATGGACAATTTTAAAATATCACTTGTGGCATGCAACACTGCCTACGTGATAAACCTGATAGTATAATTTAAAGACCAAAACTTACTAATTTAGTAGACAAAATTATCACATTAATCATGTTTGGTACACATGAAAGGGGGTGAGGAAAGGGAGAGGAAAAGGAAAATATTAATTTAACATATTTGGTAGACATGAAAGGATTTTCTTAGAAAAAGACTTTTCATTCATAAGTTTCTTTTTTTTTTTCCCTTAAATTTGATGGAAAGGACAATTTTTCAATGGAATAGCAGATGAAATGTCCAATGGGCCCTAAGCAGAGTAATTTTATGATAGTACAATTTTTTATTATTGATAATTCAAATTTTTAAATTAAAAAATTAAAAATATATATTTAATTTTTTATTATTGAAAAATAAAAATTTTTAAAAAATAAAAAAATATTCTATTATTTTTTACACTATAAATATTATAATTATTTGTATAACTTTTCTTTCTATTTCTATATTACTTCACAACTTCTTTTATTCACAAGTTCCTCTCACATTGGGTGTGATCCACTGTGGGCGTTTCATTGGAAAGTTTTATCTTTGTGGGCCCAGAGGGATCCACGTATGGGAGGTGATTCGACGATTTTCTGTTGATGTAAGAATGACGTCAGCATGATGTCTGGTCCACAGGCACTGGGGAGAGGGGGTTCATGAGAAGACATGGGGTGTTGCTCATGCTGTCTGCCCAGCGAAGCATTCCAAAGAAATCATCTTTGGTTGGGTGTTAGGGGGAAGATATGATGCATTCTCTGGGTTGGTGTGCTGGTCCCAAAACTCCTTCAATCCATTCCAGTTATTATGAGTGGTCAAAAATTTATAGGTTTAAGTTTTGTATTTAAAGTATACGGTGTTTCAAAAAAAAAAAAGATTTATTAAATAGGTGTTCCAATAGATTTTATTAGTTCGTAAAGGTGCAGAACTTTTTTTTTTTTAAGTTTAATTAATATATTAGTCCATTCAAAATTTTAAGTAAATCTAGATATTTTAAAACTTTTAATTATGTATTTACACAATTATTTTTTTTTTAATTGGTGATTTGCAACTGTACCATTACTAACAATGTCAACAATTATTATAGCAATTAAATTGACAAATTTAGTAATTTATGAAGTTTACAAAATGAAATAAAACTTAGGTTAAAATATGCTTTTAGTCCTTTAATTTTGTTTAAGGTGTTATTTTTGTTTTTTTAACTTCATTTTGTTTTAAGTTGGTCCTTAAATTTTATCTCAAGTTTTATTTTTGTCCATTAATTTTATTTTATTTTCTCAATGTAATTTTTTAATTTTACTTTATATTTCACTTTTATCCTTTAATTTTATTTTATTCTAATTTGCTCGCTTAGCTTACAAAAACCATTCAAATGCTATCATCACTCTAATATTACCATGGTTGATAGAAATGTTTTATATAACTCATTGTTGGTTTAACCATAACCACCTTTTGCCAACTTGAATTCACTAGTCATGATATGCTCTTTTATCACTATCTAACTTGTGTTGGCTCTAGTCTTTGTTGATTATTGTTATGTTATCGCTCTAGTCTTACTTGTGTGGCCCTCCTCTTTTCCTTCTTTTCTTGCTTATTATTATGTTATTGCTTCAATCTAAATAATACTTTTATTTTCTTTCAATTTTTGTGGGTATTATTAGCAAGGGGATCAAGGTCACTGTCTATATCTGTAGATAATATGTCCACATTACTTCAAATTTACATAACAAAGTTGATGGTTGTCACACCCGAAAATGTGACCGCGTGGCGCCTTTAAAAACCAAAATCAAAATTAAACGTAAAAATATATGTTCAAATAAATAGGGTTCAAGAGTCGCCACTAAAATTTATTTTTGAAAAGGCAAAACTTTGGAAAAGTCTTTTTTAATTTGAAAAATAGTTTGTGAACCAGATTCGAATTTGAGAGTCGATTGTGAGTTGGGAAAGTGTTAGACACCCCACTACACCCATTCCTAAGAACAGTTACCCTAAGTTAATTGTGCAAAATTAATATGGCCTCTATTCTATTTTAATTCTCCCTAACCAATCACATGCAAAGAATAGAATGAAAAATTTAAGGAGATAAAATTAAACATAAAAAGAAAAATTAAAAGTAAAACAAAAAGAAATTCGACGAATAAAATAAGGAAAAAGGAATAAAATAAAATGTAAAATAAGAAATTAAAGAGATAAAATTAACATAAATTAAAGAAATAAAATTAAAAGAAGGTGTTTATTTACAAGGGCGGACTTGACCTAGGATAAAAGTCTAAGGGGTACGTACCCTTTAAAAGGGATCAAAATCAACATAGTTCGACTAAAAACTGTATTAGAGTTGATGTTTTGTTTTTGTTTTTTGTTATTTTTGTTTGGCTTTTGTTTGTTTGTTTGGATATTGTGTTTTCGTAAAAAGACAGAGAAAATAAATTACCTTTTCCTTTAGCAAATAAAACAAGTTTTGAAATTAATTGATGTGTTTTGATTTGTTAAAAGAAAATTTAATTTAATTCTTCTTTCATTTTCAACTTTTTTTCCTCTCTTACTTATCATCATTTTTTTTTCTATCATTTTTTGTTTGTTTTTTTTTATTACCCTTTTTTTGTTTTTTTTTTCGTCTTATTTTGCTTTTGTATTTTTTTTTTGTTTTCGGTTTTTTTACTTTTTCTTGTTACTTTTTTTTTTTGTTTTTTTGTTTTTTTTTTTTCTATTTTTATTTCTTTTTGGTTTTGTTATTGTTGTTTTTTTTGTTTTTCTATTTATTCTTTTTTTTGTTAATTTTTATTTTTGTGTTTTATTTTGTTTTTATTTCTGTTTATCTTTGTTTTGTTTGTGTTTTTTTTTGTTTTTTCATTTCTTGTATATTTTTTGCTTTTGTGTTTTTTTTTTATTTTTGATGTTTTAATTTTTATTTTTTCTTTTATGAAATACATTTTTTTTTATTTTTTTTTCTATTTTTGGTTAAAAAAAAGTTTATAAGCTTGAGAAGGAGATTCACTTCCTTTTTTGTTGTTTTCGCTTCTTTTTTTTTTTTATTGGGACAATTTTTGTTAAAAGAGAGTCTTGAAAAGAAAAGTTAAAAAAAAAAAGATCCATTTTCTACTTGCTTGTATAAGTTCCTTTTTCTGTTATTGTTATTTTTTTTATACTTGTTTTGTTTCATTTTGTTTTATAATTGTTGAATTTTTATTTATTGTTTTCTTTTATTATTTTTTTCGTCTTTTTTTTTCTTGGAGGGAAAGGGTGAAAGAAAATTAAAATCACTCTAAAACTTTTGCAAAAGAAGCAACTTTGAAATTGTTTTATATATTTAATTTGTAAAATTAGGTTGATCACACTTCTTTGCTCACTCCTTTGTTATTATTATTATTTTTTGTTTTTTAACTTTTGTCTGTTTCTTCATTCTTTTTCTTTTTACATTTTATCCTTTTTCTTTCTAAACAATCTAATCTAAAGAGGAATAACTAATTTTAAAAATTTCTTTTTAAATTACTGATTTGTATATTTTTAAGAAAAGAAAGGAAAAGGTTTTTTTTTAATTAGTAAGTTATTGCCAAAAAAGGTTTTTTTTGGTTTTTTTTTCTTTTTTTTTTGGCTGAACATACTTTATTTTGTCTATAACAAAACTATATATATTTTTCAAAAAAACTTCATCTGGTCTTTTGATCCCTCTTTTTTGTTTTGAATCATGTTTTAATAATTTAAAATCTTATTTTTTTTAGGCACACTGTCTTTTTCTTAGAATTTTTTTTTAAAACAAAATTAATTTGATAAAAAGATTGGAACACAAAACTTGCAAATGTATATAAAACAAACCAATAAGTACCAAGAAGACTTATTGTCACACATGATACTCTGGTCAATACTATGCACCTGAAGAGATATAAAATCTCACACGGCTATTCTAAAAATGAAAAAATCAAAATCAAAATAAAAAAAATCAAAATCAAAATCAAAATGAAAGTAGGACAAAGGAAATAGAACAGGCAGATACTCATGCTTGTGTGTGCCTTGTGTGTATTTTGTTATGTTACAATACCACATTTGATCGTATCTACATGTAAAAAGGAAGGAGAAAGAAAAGAAAATTGTACTGCACAATTCCATTCCTATCACATCCTCTTGGTTAAATTGATGAGTGACCTTCATGTTTTCCAGCGAGCTCCATGTGTTGCTTTCCCGTACAACTTCCCTTTCTCTTCAATCCACCACTTCTCGGGGGCCTCGCACATAACAGAAACAAAAGATAGTATTAGCTTCTGTGATAGTAAGTTATACTTTATAACTGCAAGGTTGGTCGCTCAAACGAGAGTCCAGAGCAACATCAAAGTGTCACAAAACAATGGAAGAATTAAAATAATTCACAGCACAATAATTTTACTCAATGGATAATGTAGCAAGGTATCTAAATCATAAATCAGCATAAGAACCAAACCATATTTAGCTCATGTGACAATATGATCAACGAACCTTCCCTATTCATAATCACAATGGAGCAACCACGAACTAGATGCCGTGAAAGTAGAACAATCAGGACAAGATCCACAATAGTTGAAGAATGAAGGAATGACAAACTCCATATTCAAACTGAACTTAAAAAAAGGAAAAATAACCTTATTTATCTCCACACAAAACCGGAGGCAGCGGAATAGTAACGAATTCTAAACCAACTTAAGATCCAAATGAATTGAAAAAAGAAACAAATGCTAAGTCAAATCAGAAATAGCCAGCAGGTAAAGGGGAATCACAGGACAGATTTAAGATTCAAACAATAACAGGACAACAACTAATATTCCTTCTGAAATTGCACTACACATTAAGGGTGAAAACCAAGGAATAACGGAAGCTTCCTATTTCGACCCTTTACATATACCCATTCTGAGGAATTAAAATCAAAACAATTTGAAAATAGAAGACAGCAATTAAAATAGGCCAATGGGGCAATGTTTCAGATTCTAACGACAAACTCTCAACCCAATATAACCGAAACATGCTTAAAAAACTCCTCTAAGCTTAAACAGCCCTATAATACATCCAATAGTCCAGAGACCTCAATAGATCATCAAAGTAAAGTATGCAGCTGGAAAAAATTCTTTTATCAATAATCTACTTATTGGACTGAAACCATATACCTCATTCTAGCTTCCACAAAATTAGACTACATGATAGCGCACCTCAACCATTTACTGAAAGGGATCAATACTTAAAAGAAAGATCAAGAAAGGATTACCTTCAAGGAACCTCGGTAGTTGAGTCTGCTCTTCTGTGCTTCTCCTCTGAGCTTCTCCGATTCTCCATCACTCCTTTGATGAACTACCTCTCCTCCTCAGTCTTCCCTATCGGCCTCTCTGGAATCTCCTCTTTTCCTCTTTGTTTCACAATCTTCGGTCCACCTCTCTCTGTCTCAGATTCTCGTTTCCTGCCTCTCACCCTTCCCAGTGGCTTCTCTCACTCTCCCTCTTCTGGATAATCCATTTGAAAATCCCAAAAAGAAAACCCCCCATACTTCTTTCACTCTCCTTCTCCCTTTCTCTCGCTTGCGCTCCCCCTCTCTATTCCCGAATCAAGAAAATCTCCTCCAAACCTTTTTTCCGAATCTCCCATTTATGCTACTCTCGCATCTCTTCCTCTCTCTGCTTCTCTCCTCGTGTCTTCCTCTCTCCCACTCGAGAATCTCCTTCTTCGTCTTTCTCTCTCGATCTCCCTTACGCATTTCTGGTGCACCCCATTGGATCTCCTCCTCCCCCTCTGTTCCTTCTCGTCTCGCCTCTCTCTCTCTCTCTCTCTCTCTCCATGTCTTTACTCTCGGCTCTGTTCCTCTTAGTGTCTCACTTCTCTCTCTCTTCTTGCATGTCCTCTTTTTTTGCCTCCCCCCTTTTGTGCGTTTTTCCTCTACCTCCTTTTTCTCTGTGTGTGTCTGCCCGAGGATGGAATCCAAGGGGGGGACCAGCAGCCCCTAGGGTTTTCATTTTCATTTTTTTTTTCGTTCTTCTTCATTTTGGGCTTCTTATTTGGGTTAGCAAGCCAGAGGGTCCGAGATTTGTGGGCTGAACGAAATAGGCCTCCTCTCTTTGAGCTTTTTTTTTTTTTAATTTCTGGCCCAATTCTGAGTTAGCTTTGGGTTGAATTCTTTTTTTTTTTTTTTTTGATTTGGGCTCTCCTAAATTATGTTCCAAAATCTTAATCTCTTTTTTTTTTTCGCTTCCCTCCCCTTTCTCTTTTTACTGTAGATATTTTTTTATATTCTCTTTTTTTTATAGTACCCTTTTGATAATAATTTTTTTTTAGACTTTTTTTTTATTATTATCTTCTTTTACTTATTTTTTTATGATTTTTTTATTAACTTACTTTTAGTCTTTTCTCCCTCTTTTTTTATGAGTTTTACTTTTTTTTTCTTCATTTTTCCTTTTCTTTTCCTAGTCTCTTTTTTTTTTCCGAATTTCTTTTATTCCCTCTTTGATTTTTCTTTTTGTTCCAATTTTTGGGTTAATGGACCTTTACCTTGTTTTATTTTATTTTTTACTTTTATTGTTTTATTTTTTAATTTATCTTGGGTTCTTTTCCTTTAATTTGTTTTTTGAGTTTGTTGGGTTAAAAGGATCTATTTGATTTTTGTCTTTCTTTTTTTTTTCATATATATTTTTTTCAATTTGATTTTCTTATTATTTTTGGAGCTTGCTCAGACAAAATACGGTGTTCACAATGGTGATAAAAAAAATGTATTATAACAAATAAATTTAAGTTGGCAAGAGGTCATTAAGGAACCACATAAGACTTTTATATTAAGTATTTTCATTTGATGATGTACAATGACAAAAAGTTTGAGTTTGTAATAAGACTTTAGCAACTAGATCTTGTTAAACTTGTTAAACTTTTGTCCTTACTCTTTTTACCTAGATCCTATAATAAGACTTTAGCAACTAGAATGCTCTCATCGTCTTGATAATGTAAAGATTGAAGAAACCATAGCCCCTCTTCTAAACCCTTATAATATTTACAAAAGACAAAGGTACTCCACTCATAGTATTAGATCTATAATTTTTACACCTATGTCAAAGTAAAGAAGTATGTTTAGTCCTCTCCAATGGACTAGTGTGCACTCTAAGCCACCTCCACAGAATAGTATGTCACCTTGTAGATCCCTCAATAACTAATCACTTAGTGGAAGGCATAAGGGTATGCTTATTTACATCTAGAAGCAATTTAAATGGTCTTAACAATTCCTGAAAGAAAAGGCCTACTAATTATCAGTCGCTAGCCTTGCTTGTTTGGATACCACTCATGTTCACTATTGACATGTTGTTATTGGCACTATATTAAAGTTACTCTAAAAATTATACAGCGAAATAGCATTTCTCTAAATTTAGCAATTGACTATTGTACAAACTCAACTTTAAATAGTTATATTTTTTCATTAAAACTTTGTTTTGGGTGAATAATTTATCATTGAAAAATTCTTTGAGTTTATTTTTGAAATGCAATGAGTTTCATATCATAGTTCTATATCATTGGTAAGATATGGTCAAAATAGTTACCAAAGGTTAAAATCAAGTTTATGTGAAAAAAATTTATATCTTACTATCTTTTAAGTCCAAATATATACCAAGAAGTCTCAAACTAATGAATGCCAATATAAACCATTAAGTTTCATATAAAAATCTTAGCCCATAGTAAACATACCTATTTGAAATCATTGGTTATCTTAATACAACCAAACTTTCAAAATTTTTAATTCTTCAATTCTTAAAGTATATTTCTTTGTTGATATATCTTTGAATTAAGTATGATATTGATCATTCATTCTATTTTCTTCAAAGTTCACTATTCTTTTTTTAAATCATCCTACATAAAAATACTTAATTTGCAATCCAAATAGTTAGTCAAATTTATTGTTGAGAGTGTGTGATTAAACAATGTGCATGGCTCAATAGTATTTAGAGTTAATTATACAAATTTTTTTTAAATTTTGTTAAAATTATATAGACATCTTCTCTATTTTTAAAATATATACTTACTTCTCTTGAAATTAAAAGTAGTGTTATACTTTAGTTCAATCTTATTTTATTTTTTCTTTTACTAAAATACTTTACATTAACCTACTTATATTTTTTCAACTAAAATGCTTTTCTTTTGATTTAGCAACTTAGGAAACTAGATATGATGACAAGAAATCTAATACTCATAGTCAAAATTATACTTAAAGCTAATTTTTGAAAGTCAAAAAATTATACTTAATAGAGGATATTTTAATTAAAAAATTTAAAATTATATTTAAGTCTATATTGCGAAAATAAAATAGAAGCCTATGTGATTTTAACAAAATTTTAAAAATATCTATATAATTTATACTAATATTTAATATAAATAATTTTATCATACATAGCTTATATTAAATGAATAATATGAGTAATATACTTCCTATCATCAAAACTTATCACAAAAAATCTTAGACTATCACCAATTATGTGTTATATTAACATATTAAATATGCATAATCTAAGGTGAATCATCCAATAAGTTGCATCAAATATTATATAAATTAATTAATTTTATTTCGTTATCAATATTTACCTTTTTGCTAAAATAAATAATACATATTTAAAGTATTAATATAATATAATTAATCACATTAATAAAATTTAACAATATACGAATTTTAAAATTATAAAAACTTAATTACAAAGTTTTAAACAGTAAAAATAAATTAAAAATTATATAAAACGCACTAATTGATTAATTTAACCTGAATGTGCTTAATAAGACGAATAAAGTACACGAAGAAAAAAAAAAAAGAGGAGGATGAAAAGTGAAGATTGAGAAGCGTTGCCTACTTATTTGGTTAGGAAGAAGAAAAGCACAACGATGAAACATCTTATCACAAATAATATCCTTTTCTAATCCTAAAATTAGGCCGAAAGAGACTGACATGTTTATATAAGACAGTGTGATGGACTAAATTATTATTTGCTTTTTTTAATTTTATTTTAAATTAGTTGAACATGAAAGTTTTATAATAATATTAACTTCGCCCAAGCTCTGGTCAAACCTTCCTTCTCACTTTTCCCCTCCCTCAAAGCCAATTTACTTCCCCATCTTCCACTCTGCTGTATGCCTGGAATTTTGACCTATATCCGTTTTCGAAAAAAATATATTGCGTCAAATTCTTGTTCAGCTAAAACTGTTTGCTCTATGTGTTGTATTTTTGGGATGCTACCTACTTTTTCATATTTTGCTTCTTCTTTTTTCCCAAGATTTTGAGGCTTCCATTTTATAAAAGCGTAGTTAAAATTATACTTTTATACTTTAACATTTTTTAAAAGATAAAAAAGATTATATTTTTGTACCTTTTGTTTAATTAGCCATAAAAGTAATGGAAAAATTTGGCAAAATTTTATTTTCTTAATCTATAAATTTTGTATACTAGATATATGATGTGTAAGAAAATTAAAAAAATAAATTTTTAATGTAATATGATATAAGAAAAATATAATACAATAAATGTAAATATACAATTAATCTATAACATAGTTATTTTGCTCGATAGATAATTATTTACGAGAGATATGCAATTTAAAAATTTTATAAAAACTTTTGAAACTAAAAAAATTATTAGTGTAAATATGAAAAAACTTAGAGATCTAAAACTTCTCAACAGATAATATTAGTTAATTAACAAATAGGCATCAGAATTAGTTAAATCTATCATTCCCCATACTACATATTTTGTAGTCGAAACTGGCAGACTAAAGAGCTTAAGACTCGGATCTACATAATTTTATTTTTACTGATATAATTTTAAAATATTTAATTATTTTTAATTAAAAATATGTAGTTTTTTTAATTTTTCCCCATATAATTATTTTTTAATTCCTACATCTTTTATTATTATTTTTTGTGAAATTTTAGATTTCTACATTTTGGTACATTTACAAGAACAATTTTTTTAATTTCAAAAGTTTTGACAATTTTTTTAATCTACATATTTCATCTAAATAATTATTTACCAAGAAAAGAGATTAACTGTGTATTTACATTTGCAGTATTGCATTTTCTTATATTGTATTATATTGAGAATTTATTTTTTATTTTCTAATACATCATGTATCCAGTACACAGAACTTATAGAATAGAAAAATAGTTTTTTTCTACACTTTTCTATTACTTCCACAGCCAATCGAACAAAGGATACAAAAGTATAATTTTAGACACATTTTTATATAAAGTAATAGGAAGTTGATGGCTATTTCCCCAAAATCCCAAAAAAAAAAAATCAGAATATGGGAAAATGATTTTCTCAAAAAATACAACATATGGCGCAAATATCGGACAAAATTTTGACACAATAAATTTTTTTAAAAAAACAGATATGACTCAAAATTCCTGTATGCTTTAGCTAGATCTATTAAGACGCGTATCTGTGATGCCCAAGATATTCTAAATGCATAGCTTTCTCACAAAATACAACGTCACATATTCTTGTTGAAATATATAAATAGGTGTTCTTACAATTCGTCTTAGTTAATGTGGCTTTGAGTTTTTTAACATGTGTAAGTGCAATATACGAGTTATGCATTTAATATATATATATATATATATATATATATCAAATTGTAATAGCAATTAAGATTCATATATATTGAATGTCAAGTAATTAATGAATCATTGCAAGAACCCTCTTGTATTTAATTATAAGTAAAATCATTTTATTGGGTTGAGAGATTCATTTAGTTTTTAATTTGGTTTTTTACTTTAAAAGTCTGTAATTGAGTTAACACAATTTCAATTTTTTAAAAAAATTTAACCATATCATTAAACTTTGAGTAAATACTGATTTCATTTCTAAAAAACAACTAATATCTTAAGTTGGTTCTTCAAAGCCTAACCATTTTAACTTAGTTTCTTTTTTTCTCTCAATTATTTTCATCCCCCTATCTATTTAAGTCACAAGTCTAACTTCTCAGTTTGGCTTTCTAAAAGGACAAAAATGATTAGAAAAATATTATGGAGAGATTAAAATAATAGAGTTACATTTTGAAGGACTGAATTAAGTAGTCAGTCATCTTTTAGGGGGCAAAAAATAATAACTTCTTTTTAAACTTTGGTCAGCATGTCGTTAAATTTTATTGACGTGACAATTATATTTAACAATCTGAATATGGATGATTCATACTAATTTACTTCAATCACTTAATTTAGATGGTATCAAATGTCAAACACGAGTGGATTTTACTCTTTCTTGCCATCTCATCTCTACATGTGAGTGGATTTAACTCTTTCATATAACTTTGCCATTTTTATTAACATAAATCGTATATTTATGTATAGTATCACAATGGCATACGAATGGTTAAATTAACAAAATTTAACGCACGTTGCACATGCTCAATGACAAGGGCCAATATTTAAAATATATATATATATATATATATATATATATATATGGGGATATAATCGCACACTTTTAAATTATAAGGATTAAATTTAAAAAATTTATTAGAATGTTGGGGACTAAAAAATAATTAATCTTAATTATAAACTGAAAATTTTAATTATGTGTCTAATTTAACAAATTTATGGGTTTTCTAAATGTGAAAATACAAGTGCAAGAATGCAGAAAATGTGATTGTTCGTGTATTCAATATAAATTAGAGTTTAATTTATGCAACTAGCTAGATTTAAAAAATCACTTAATATACTTAAAAAATACTCTATTATATTTGAAGATTAAAAGTAAACCCTAAAAAAATTTCTCCTATAACAAGTCCCCTTGCATTAAAATTTTGGAATAAGATAAATTTTATTTTCTTCTCAAGCTAAATGATATTAGGTTTTGTCTTTAGATGGAGGAGATTATGTATTTATTATCAAATATGTCAATAAATATATGACAAGTGAACAAATTTATTTTAAGGAGTTAATTAGGTGAATTTTTTTTGGTATTACGATTATAAGTGCCCTTGAAACTCTATCCAAAACTAAATTCCTTATCCAAGAATGTTAAGCACACCCTGGCTCTAATAATACATTTAGGATTTTATCCTTTAAATGTCTTTTAGAAGAATTAAACATATGTCCATAAGAAAATAAGTTATTCTCCGGAACTCCTTTGAATAAAATAATATGATGTTAAATTGTGTACACACATGTTATATTTTTATATAAGAATTAAATAAAAAACAAATAAAAATTTTAACAAAAATCTATTCTTTTTAAACAGCAATTAATCATGCCTTTTTGGAAAAAATGTGCTTCATTGCATTTGGCTATGCTTTTTTTCTTTCTCCCCTCTTAGTCGTGACTCGAAGCTTGCCAAAATTGACGGATTAGATTGAAGTTACTCGCGGACTGACTGTGGTAGAGTTGACTGGGTGCATGAAATGATAGTTTGAAACTTTGAATTTTGGGCTCTAATTCCAAATCCATCGCTTTCACATGATTATTGCCATCATCGTTATAGTAGGCTCTGGGTATGTTGCTCTAAAATCCTTGTCCTCACTCACTGGATATTACCAAGAAAAGGTTTGATGTCTTAGTCTTTATTGATAAGCTGTATGCTGTTCAATCACTCAGTTTAAAGAGATTCTTCCATGCCAATGTGTAAGTTATAAAAACAGTGAAATCTATTAAAAGAAGATGAAGAATTTGGAATGGCTTTATCTTACTTTTAGATGTGTTGCTCAAGATCTTGGGCTGATAGAACCCCCTGTATATCTAATTAGTCCACTTTGTTGAAATTACAGAAAGAAACTCCTGGTTCGATGCTCTTGTGAACGGTGTGAGCGTAGAATTCTATTCCAGATTTCAAGATTTTTATAACCTTTCGTTCGGTACAGAAAATTAATTTTTGATAAAATAAGAATAAAAAATAAAATAAAATAAAATCTTATACCCCATATTTCCGTTTCATATAATGAAGGAAAAAATATAAATATTTTTATTTTATATATTTGATTAGATAGAAATAACATTAAAATAGAACGAGAAGAGAATTAAAAGATCAAAATATTTTTAATTATTTTTTATTACTAATAATTATAAAATGTAATGAAATATTTATTTTTAATTACTAATAATAAAAAATAATAAAATAATTATTTTTAATTAATAATAATAATAAAAAAATAATATTTTAATTTAAAATTTTATTTTTGATTACTTTTAATAAGAAAAAAATTATTTTTTTATTTCTTTTCTATAAAGAGCTCAATCCATTATATGAAGAGAGGAGTACAAATTTCTAAGAACATAGGAATGGCCAAATTCATGTAAAAGGGCTTCCGCGAATCAAACAGTTTCATCGCTAGATTTCATCTCCCTCTCCCATTCTCTTTCTTTGATGCCGTCGTACCAAACATGGCCTTATTGTGTGCCAAACAAATGCATAGTATACCAGTAGGTTTGTTATTTAAGTTGTAGGTTTGGATTGAAAAGAATGAAGAGGAAAGGATGAGAAAGGGAAGAAAAGTGGAATTTTAATTTGAATATTTTCTTTGATTTAAGATTAAATATAATATTTTTCTTTTTAGAATGTATTTGAATTGAGAAAAATGAATAAGAAGGGAATAAAAAAGATGTATTTATTTAAATTTAAAATAAAAAAATGTTTAAATTAAAATTTTACCTCCCTTCAATTTTCTCAAGTCAAACATATGTTAAAAAAATATTTGGTGTAAATATTTTAAATTTAATTACTATAAGAAATTTATTGTCTAGACAATTTAACCCGAGAAATTAAATACCTTGGCAATCAATAAGAAGTGCATTTAGAATAAATATTAGAAGAAGAAGACAAGATGGAAAAACAAAGATTTTATGAGTGTATTTGAGATTAAGATGCTCAAAGTTTTCGGAAAACCAAATACAAAAAGAAATTAGAATTTCCAAGAAACTATATTAGAAACTTACACCAAACAATATTTTCTTAATTAGCAAAAGACCCTGCGCATGTACAGAGATGAATTTTGATAATATAAATTAATTAAGGTTAAACAATTATCTTATGTTTATACTAATAAGAAATGAAAGATTTACACCGCCATAAATTAATAAGAGCTTTGACAATGGTCACAAGTAATGATCTTAGTGCAGTAAAATATATGTTAATAAAGTTTCCATAAGCATAAAATGCATAAAGTTTTCAATTGAGATAGTCATTAACTTTTATTTATAGTCATTGCAAATGAGATAATTGAAAAGAATTGTCTTCTTTAAAATTTAAAAGGCCACTTAATTTCAGCCGGACTCATTTTCATTCAAGGAACTAAAACCCTTTGGCCCAAGGTAACTCCCATTATTGATTTTCGCTTCAAGGACATATTGCTCAAACTAGGTGAAAGCCAGGCATGTTCCATTACATAACCCAACAGATTGATCAATATTCCTCAATAGAAGGACAGGAATTCTAACTTTCACGATAAGCTTGTGACTCGAGGTGGTAGTCTTGAACAGTTAATATTGTTTAGAAACTCTAGTGTTTATAAATCACTAAAGGAATCATGATCTAATTCACTTGCAATACTGTTTAGAAACTAGTGTTTATAAATCTCAAAGGAATAAGGATTTAATTCACTTGCTTTGCACATCGTATTAGAGCTTAGGACTTTTCTCTTGTCCAAGCATTAAGGACAGCATGAAGAAGTTAACTCCATACAAAATTTCAATTATGGGTACAAGAATCATATGATATTTAAGGTAATCTACAATGGAGAAGTTTTCCAACAAGGAAAGGTAAGTGGCTGAAACAATTGTTGACACTAGGTTAGAAAAATCTATAATGAGTACATTTTTTGAAATTTTTATATCAACTTCTCCATTATTATCATATCCTATATTGCCACCTCCAACTTCAAGGACCCATTCAAAGAAGTGTTTAAGCTCTTCGACATTTGAAACTCCACTTAATTCTAGTCGTACATGTTGAGTTAATGTAAGAACTTGGCAATAAGCCCACAAATAGGAAGAGTTAAGGGAAGAGTAAACCATATTAGCTCCACTTCTCTTCCGAATCACAAGCAATATTTGTGAAAAGTCTCCTCCCACCACCAAGGGCTTCCCTCCAAATGGCAACTTATGATAATTTGATTGTTGTCAAATTGAAAAATATTTTGCAATGTACAATCTAAGGTTTCAAAGTAATGTTTATTGAGCATAGGGGCCTTATTCCAAATAATTAATTTAGTTTTTCTCAACATATTAGTAGTAAAAAAGCCTTTTTTGAAATTAATTTAGTTTTTCTTAACATATTCTGCTTCCTAGTAATAAAATAGCTGCAATTCTACTTGAGGTAACAGGAAGAGCAATTTCTTGCTTTGCTTGCAAGCAGATGTTAACGTAGTCCAAAAATATGCCTTGCCAATACCACCATATCTATATATAAAGAAAATTTCACTTTTACATAACAAAGTTGATTCCATAATTCAGTTAAAGATTTATTGTTGCTTGCCAGTTATGTATAAAAAGTATAACTGGCATCTCCCTTGTCCAAGTATTTTAAAATTGACTGAAATATGGGAACATAATGAAGCTATTTGAAAGAGATAAATAAAACAATAGATAACGTTAAGCAAATAATGTATAAAAAAGAAAAAGAAAAATGTCAAATTGCCATGATGCACAAATACTTCGTGCTTACTATAGGGGTGCACTGGTTGAATATTTTGGTTATCTGCAATCAATAAAAAGTATAATAAAAAATCAATTGCATTAGAATAATTAGTCCCAATAACTAAAATTCTCCAAAATGATATACTTTTAAATTAGACAGAATCAAACTGCTTGTTTAGATTAACAACAGTATTGCTAATTTCTCTTAAAGGACGTCTATATTTTTCTTATACATGTTGCTCCTAGCCACATCCACGCTGAGGGTAAAAAGATTTTCTGAAGCATTACAGATTGGAATCACCATTAGTGTAGAACTAATGTTTAACAAATATTGGGAATGAGGGCTAGCATGACTTATTGCTCTTCTCGGCAAAATGATATTTTGGGTCATATCATAACTTCGGCTTGACCCATGATAGCCCAATCCTACGTGAAGATACTTAATGTGATTAAATTGCGTGCTTGGAAGTAATAATAAAATGTCAAGAACTGACTGTCTTAAGATAGACTAACCACGATCCATGGATAGCCCTGATGACATATGGCTAAGGATAATCTTGATCTCTTCGTTGACTTTTTTAGGTTTATAGTTGCAAGTCTTTAATTAAGACTCAAAATCTTTAACCTCCAAGGTGACAAACACAAAGGAGATTTCAATTTAACAATGACTGTGGTATTGGTAATGCCTTTTACAAAGTGGAATAATCTCAATTGCAGAGAAGGAGGTCGTAGTTACAAAATTGTTTGCTACAGTGCTCGGTTAATAGTGTGTCAATAGCTATTGTTCCTTCTTTTTTTTTTTTCTAACAAAATATGTGTTTAGACATAGAAAAGTCACAGCACGTGACAGAAGTTAGCAAAGCATAATTTTTCATTTCCAACGAGCATAAAATTGTGAAATCAACAAAGCATATTTCTCCAAAATCAAACAACACATTCTAACATGATTCCTTTAATTAGGTCTCTCTAAATCAAAGTATTAATATATATTGAATTTAACCAAATGGTAATACTATACAGGGACCAGATCACCATAAGAATTCACCATGTCACCTTTTTACTTGCAGCACTCTTTCTCTTAGCTGAAACTTTTCTAACCAAAACCTTTTCACCACTCCTGTAAAGAAGTGAATGAGACGTCGAGAAGCCTTAAAAATCGTGCAATTAACTTGCCTTTGTCTCTTTAGCAATAAACATGTAAATATGAGATATTATTTTAACATAGTTGAAAGTTTCATACTTGCATCGCACCATGCATGGCTATTAAAAATATTTTCCTCTTCCTATTTCTCTTATCCTTTCCCTTACTCTCATAGCTACCATATTCTCTCGCTATGCTAAACTACTGCATAACATCAAACCCTTCGTAGTTTACCACCCAAACATAGGTAATGTGGAAATTGAGACGTAGTGTCAAAGAAGCAAATCTTATGAAGTAATGGCACCAAGAAAAGAATAAAATTGAAATTAAGCATTAAAAGAATCTTCAAAGCTAGAAAATCTCGGGACATATTGTAAGGAAAATGGCAACCTCAATAATGACGAATAAGAGGCCTAAGGCACAACTAATATAAGAGTTCTCTCTCTTCTCTAATCTATAAACCAAAGATAGTTTGTCACTCCATTGGAACATCTTAATTTTAATGTAAGACATAAAAAAAAATTAAAAAAAGATCGGGCATTTGATCACATATTTATGGTTGTCATATGTACAGGGCTCTTTTTTTTTAATCACTTGGGATTACTTTTCATTCAATGGAATTTTCTTTCAGCTATTTAATTTTAGCTTTTCCTAGCTTCAAGTCCTTTATGTATCCTGTAACATTTGACCATTTTAAAATATATCTCCATTTGCGCAAGCATCACTATTCATAGAGATAAATGGCTTTATATATGAAAGGGCTCAAGTGTAGAGGGATATTAAAAATAATTATTAATATAGTAATGTTTTATATGGAAGCCTGCAGTCCTAATGAGTTATTGTCGTACTTTCAGACATGGTATATTTTGTAATTTATTTGGTGTAGATAAATAAAATAATTTAATAAACTTGTCAATAATAATAATAATTCGGACCTTAGGTTAAGTTTAGATGATGAATCACTGTTTTACTTTTTAAAATTGCATATTTCACAAGTCATTTAATGTAGACAAGTAAGATAATTTGATAAACTTATTATTCATTTATTTTTATCTTACACATCCTAGTTCGAATGATATAATTATTTTGCGATTATTATCATATGTTATTTTAATTATTTTAGCTTAAACTAAATTTTAATTCTAATAAAACAATCATATAAACAAAAAAATTAATATGAAAATTTTACAAATTTTTTTGCACACTTGCCAGAAATAGTGCATGAATGTAATACTTTTAATATTGTAGTATTTGAATTTTTCAATTTTTTTGGGTATAACAAATTGCTCAAAATTCGAACAGTACAACTACGCTAGCCTTATAGAATTTAAATCTTGTGTTCCTATTCCCTGAGCATATGCTACCACTTCAATACTATATGATTAATTTCTCCATTCCTCATCTTCAAATGTCTCAATAATAGACGAGAAAAGAAGTAAAAAAATTTTGGTTTTTCATAATTCTTGCACTTTCAATATGAAATAGAAATTTAACAAAACCAAGAAAGAAAAAAGGTAGAAACAACATATCTTGAAGAATGAATGCTTTTTTTTTTGGTACAAAGAATGAATGCTTTCCTAATTTGAATATCAAGAAAAAAGGGGGGGGGGGGGGGACTTCATATAATTAAGTACACAGACAGTTGAACTCTATGGTTAGAAGATGGGAACCTGAGAATTTGAACTTGCCCAATTTTTCACGAAAGGGATGAAAAAAAATGAGAAAGAAGAGCTCTGTAAACAAAATTAAATAACAAGTCAATCAAACATAAGTTTAATTTTAAAAAATTTATTAATAAATGGTATTTTTATTGTACTATATAGGGGAAATTAAAAATATTAATAATAAATAATGTACTAAAGGTCATAAGGGTAAGAATAGGAGTTATTTATTACTTAAGACTGAAAATTTAAAATTGAAATACCAAAAGTTGTGGCCATGGTAGAGTAGACATCTTTTCTTCAGATTTTCTCCTCTATTCTTCGATGGGCTAAATAGAAAGAGAATGTAGATTGAATCGAAGGAGAGGATGAGAGAGATAATGAAATCCTCTCTCTAAAAACAAATAAGAAAAGTAGTGTCAATGGTTGAACTTGAAGTGACACAAAGGAATGGTAATGGGTGTCTCTGCCTTTAGTTAAAGAACAAATTAAATGTGTGAAATTACAAAATAGTTCCTAATATTCTTTTACAAAGTTAAAAGCTTTTTAGGACAAAATAGTAATTAAAAAGGAGCTGATATATGGGCCACGCTCATTCGACTTATGAACAGTACATCAACAATACTCCTTTGACAGTTTATGTACTAGTTTCCTCTGAACTTGAAGAAATCTCCTTACCAAAGGCAACCTAAGTGAAAGGTTAGCTTCATGGTTTTGTAAGAAGTCCTGTATGAAATTTATCAACTGAACCAAAAGATGGTAAATTCTTAGTGGTGGATCTTACCTTTATGTTGCTTTTATGAACTAACACCTCCTTTGGTAGCATATGATAGAAAAAGATGGAGAAGAAGTTCTTTTCTACATCTTGTTTTGTTTGATAATTGAGATGGAATTTATTTCTTTCGGATAAACGCATGAATTCAAGATAATTATTGTATTTAATTTATGCAAAGTATGCATTTATTATTATTATTTATTATTTTCTTTTAAATAGGTGTATGAGGGTTTTTTTTATCATTTTTTCTATTTCAATACTATTTATATCTAACCAAATATACAAATAAAATAATATTTTTATTTCTTTCTATATTCTACTAAACATAATTATGTCATTTTATTCATATTCTCATTTTCTTCTCATTTTCATACATAACAATTTTGGGTAAGGTACTGCAAACTTTCTCCATTTCAACCAGTACCATGTAGAATTGTAACTAGACAAGATGAGAATTTTTCAGATGGGAGGTTTTGGTATGTGGTCGGATATTTAGATTTGAAGAGGATGCAAGATTACAAGCATGAAGCTTAACAACGTGGCTTCCCAAGACAAGTCCACGTTAACAGTGCAGAAGGGATGAGATGAGACATAATCAAACTAATAATTTGTCTCTGTGCTTTTATTTAAATTATGTATATATTTTTTAATTAAAAAGAGTTATTCCAAATCAATAGTATGAAGATGGTTATATGTTTTCACGACTAAGAGTGGTCAGTGTCATCTAAGCGGTGAGTTTAAAGATGTTGCATTACCCAGTTACAATATTTAGTAGAAAATTCTCATCCTTCCTCAATCTGTATAATGCAAGATGGCAGAACCTACATATGCTGTGGTCAGAGGTACTCGTAAGTTGGGCCTCATGGGCTTAAAATCAGAAAGCTTTTGAGGCCCAGTGGACTCATTGAATTTTAGCCCCAGCCTAACCTGATCCAGGAAATGTAAATGTGGCATGGCATCTGACAGTGAGACGGAATTCACTGGTTCTAGAGAATAGAAAGTGGTCCATATGCTTGTGGGTTCTATCTCTACTCTGTCCATATGATAGTGTGATTAGAACGGATGAAATCAAGCATTTGCTTGATATGTGTTGCTTTTTTTCAGAAAAATTAAAAGTTTTAATTATAAAGATAAAAATTATAGTTATAAATTTTTTTCTTAACTATAAGAACTAAAAATTTTAATTCAGAAGACAAATTATATTTCAAAAATTTTAATTGTGAGAATAAATTTTAATAGTGAAAATATATTTATTGTAAATAATATTAAATTTTAAAATTATTATAAAGGTCTAACAAATCAAAAATTTGTTCTTACAGTTAAATTCTCTTTTAGTGTAATTTTTTTTCAAAATTAAATTTTTATTCTTATAGTTAAAATTTTTTGTCTTCATAATTATAATTTTTTATCTCTTTATGAAAAAGAGAAAAAAGAAAGAAACACAAATCAAGCAAATGTATGGATACATCCCTTATAATATTTAAGATGATTACGGAGGATCCGCGTCCATCTTGTGTCTTTCCTCACAACCTACTCTCAAGGTCTAGTATCTTCTTTGTAACCAAAATATACATACATATATATATATATATATATTAAAAATCATGACAGTTTTATTTTTTAGACTTAATATGAAAATTCTACTAAGAATCATGGAATGAAAGTAAATAAATGGGCTTGTTTGTAGTTGCAGCCCAGGATGCAATCACAGGCTTTCCTCTTAGCCCAATGACCAGGCTGATGCAGACTAAGGAAATGGTTTGAAGATTATAGACAGAAAAGTGTTTGCAGAACCCTGGGCAACATTTACAGAACAAAGAATTATAGCTTCTTGAGACAATCAATATAGAACTTTATGAGAGACTTTGAAATTGATTTCATCTTAAGTGTTACCCTTTTTGTCTTTTTAGCTTCTTAGTAAAAAGAATTATTATCAAGTACTTGATTGAACCTTTTCCAATTCTTAGATCAATAAGAATGCACCAATTCTTGGCTATTTTTTTTTTCTTGTCTGAAAATGAAAGATTCCATTTAATAAGAAAATGCATCAAATAGAAAACTGCATAAAGCCAGTTCCCATGCGAAATACAGAAGTAATCTTTCTCTGAAATGCAGCCTTGTGGATGAACTCAGGGCATTCAAAGAAAGATTAGAACTTTTCCTGAGCTGCATATTTCTTTTTCCAAGTTTCAAATGCAGTACTCTGTTTATATTGGCTTCAACAAGCCACTCTGTTATTGGATCAGAAGATACGAAAATTTCAACTCAAAAAAACAAAAAAAAACTTCTTCTTTTCCGATGTGCTCTGCATCAGATTCACAACTACTATATGTCGTGCATGAATTTTTTTTTAAAAAAAGTAAATTATATAACTATTCTTTAAATTTTGTTAAAATTATACAAACTCTTATCTATTTTCAAATTATACATAGACATTTTCTCAAATTAAATTATCCTACACTTTAGTTCAATTTTAATTTTTTAACTAAAATACCCTCAATTAATTTAAAAATATTTTTTAAACTAAAAACTAAATAGAGGGCATTTTATTTAAAAAAAATTAAAATTGAACAAAAGTATAGAATAATTTTATTTTAAAAAAATTATATATATATTTTACAAATAAAAAAATCAGTATAATTTTAGTAAAATTTAAGAAACATTTATATAATTTACTATAAAAATAAATAAATAAATTCATGTAATAAAAGTATAAGACCAAAGTGAAATAGGATTATTTACATTTTTAAATAAAGAAAGATAAAAATAATTTGCTATTGATCGCCCTCATATTCAAAAACGTTGAGACACCGAGCCAGATATCATCTTAGGTTGGGAGAGATGATAGAGTGCCTGTCTCTCCAAATCGCCTTTCGAATAAAAAAATAAATTATTAATTTTATATATTATAAATAGATAGATGTAATTTTCAAATTTTTTCAACGGGAACCAATTCCCTACAAGGAAATATAGGGAGGTATATTTCTGATTTGAATAGTTCAGATTAGATTTCAACGGTTTGGATTTATTTTTAATTTTTTAAAATTTTTAAATATTTTTATTATTTTAAAAAATATAAAACATAAGATAAAATTAATTTTTTAACTATATAATATTTTAAATAAAAAAATAAAAAAAAAATATTAAAATTTGAACCGTCCAATCAAATTTAAATGATCTAGATCACTTTTAAAAAACAGTGCACGCTTCTTTGAGAAATGCTGAGAACCGTTTTTTCAACATTTATCCAAACCTATAAATCATCTCGTCGAATGTCCTCCTATAGAACTTTAAAAATGGCAAGAATGCATCCCGAGACCTGTCGTTTTTGTTGACATGGCCTGCGGAAGAAAATGGTTGGTGATTGGAGGAAGGAGGGTTGTGGGTTCCAGGGGTGGGCCCTATTGGTAGCCTCGCTATCTGTGACACGTTGCGGCAAGGGAGTGGATGGCAATGAGCTTCTTCTTGTCAGCCTTCCATCGTTGATGGCTCCACGTGGCTCTAAAGCAATCGGTGATGCAACTGAAAAGGATCGAGATTGAGTGGGGAGATGAGTGATGGGCCCAAGGTGAGTCCTACCTTGGATGCTGACGTGTCAGCCAAGCTGAGGTATCAGGGCTTTTGTGAGTCGAAGCTATGAGTTTCAGAGTAATTCTTACACAATATTATTTATACATTAAATAATTAAAATTTATTTTACATGTGAATTTTATTTATATTACACATAAATCTCACTTGTATAAATTTAATTTTAATCTTTAATTCTTTTAGGTGCACTGTAATCCAGATATACCTAAAAATATTCCATGAGATTCAAGGTGAAGCGTGAAGGCGAGCATGAGCCAATCTTAGTCGTTGATTTTTCAGTGGAAGGGCTAAATCGAAGGGACGACGCTCGTGGGTATGATGCGAAGTTGTTGAAATGAAGTGATTCTTTAAAATCTAATGACGATACCACCATCGTCACCGTTGATAGCTCCACAAATGGACGAACTCCCTGCACCCGCAATACACTAAATTAATTTACTTTAAACAAAAAAGTAATAGTTCACGCTATCTTATCTACACCTTTTTTATATTTATTTTATAATCACTGATTTAATATGAAATTATGAGATATAAATAATTTTCTTATAATAAAGTATAATATATGAAGAAGGATCGAAATAGTGTGAATTCAAAACTGTGAAAACTATTTTGGCCAAAGAACACGCTTGAGAATATGAGGCAACGTAAAACAAGTGAAATAATGTACACAGTAAGTTAAATCTAACTAAAATGAATAGTACACAACTTATAGTCCAGAAAACTGGAGTTACCCTTGTTGCACATGAGAATGAAGACATGTGAAAACAATGGATAGGGTTTGGTGGGGACACGACCACCTGCCTAGCTATGACAAGAAGTCAAGAGTGGGACGTGGTCCATTGTCGATGGTCAAAAAGTAACACGGCATGCACATGCAGCGCTAAAAGTAAAAATCGTGGGTGTACCATGTTAGATACATATACATTTAACGGTTTAAATTTTATTTATACATGTGAAGGTCGTCGTGGGAAAGAAATCCTGATTGTCGGTTGTAAATATATATTCGGAATATTTATAAGATTTTTTTTTTTTTGATAATATATTGGAAGAGTCAAAATTTTGACACTACCTATACTCTCACTTTACTCTTATCACTTGAGTTAAATTTTTTTTAGTTAAAGAGCAACGATATTATTAATTAAAAAATATTATTTATTTTAATTATGATGTAGTAATAATAATTAAATACAGAATAGTATTTTATTTATTTTATTAAATTTATTGATATAATTATACTTATTAATTACATGAAAATTAAATTGGTCTTATTAAAAGCTAATATTTTAGATAATTAAACATAAAATTGTTAATAAAACATTATTTCATATTTAATAATTATTATTCTCTTAAAAGTAGGGTCATTAGTATTTATGATTTTATAGTATTATAACTCATAGATAAATATAGTACATGGCTGATTACCAAAATTAGGCATTGTTTGGGCTTCGAATTTTACCTTCCACAAACAAGCGAACAGCGAGGGAGGGTCTATCACAAATGCCTGTGTAGCAGCCCTGGATAGTACTCCGCCACAATTTTCGGCGCTCCGACTAATTCGTTCATAAAAGCAGACCTGTAAAAACCTGCACCATACACGCCCCTCTTCCTAGTTCATCATTTCCCACGCATATAATAATTAATTAATATACTTTTTGAATATATTATATGTATATGTAATTTTTTATATTGTTATTATCAATTTTTTTAATTATAACATGACAAATATATAATTTAATTAAAAACTATATATTTATCTATAAAAATCATATATATATATATATATATATATCATATTATTATTAAAAATTATATACTTATCATATTCTAAGTGAAACACATATGAATTTTTTTTTGGATTATACCAAAATTCACTTTTTTAACCAAGTTGCATTATATATAATTAATTTTAAATAATATCATTTAACTAATTAATACAAAAAGTGACCATTTATATTCTTAATATATTCATAAGGTGAGTCTAGACAAAAAATAGCTGCCTTAATATGTATAATTAATTTAAATTGAATATATATTTTAAAATTATGCTATATATATTATCCCTATATTTATTTCGCCCCGTATCATTGGTGAGTAGAAGCAAAAGGTAAATAGAAAAAGCTGAGGAATATCAAATAATTAACTCCAATTCCCGATAATACCCTTTGAAACTAGGCTACCTATGGCTAGCCTAGACATGACACCTTAGGGGCACACCGGACAATCTCTGAGAGAGTCTCAGACATTGCCTCTCTCTTACTCACTTGTTGAATGTTTTCTGTTTTTTTTCTCTCTTTTTTTGATCTCAATAATGTTCCAAAGTCATGGTGTGGGGGCACTTACTTGCATCAAAGAGCATGACAAATTGTTTTACGTTTCTTGGCATCGTTGAAATGGCCACCTCTATTGTGAAACGAATGAACCTTTAAAATTTCAAAAGACACAGCAAAAAACAAAGTTTGTTTAGTTCCATATGTAATAGGACGAGGGAGTTTGTTTCTAAAGGTGAAAGTTTCCTGTTTGGCTAACGGCATGGTGTAAAAACTCACAGTTTCTAAGAATGTGACTTGTGGTACTCTTGCTTCATCCGGAAAATCTGTTGGTGCAGCCAAATTTCAAACCACCAACTTTTAGTTTACAGGAAAGAGAAGGAGAGATTAAAGCTAGTCCAGATTGTCTTATGAAAGAAAATAAGTCATTCCTAACAAAATTTACCGTTCAGATCATTTAAAAAAAAAAAACACTGTAAAACATCAAACCCTTCATAATTTACCACCCAAACATAGATAATGTGGAAACTGAGACAGTGTCAAAGAACCAAAGCTTATAGAGTAATGGCACTAAGAAAAGAATAACATTGAAATTAAGCATTAAAAAAATCTTCAAAGCTGGAAAATCCCGGGAAATGTTGTAAAGAAAATGGCAGCCTTAACGATGGCCTAAGGCACAACTAATGTAAGAGTTCTCTTTCTCTAATCTATCAATCCAGGATAGTTTGTCACTCCATTGGAATATCTTAATTTTAATGTAAGACGTACTTAGAAAGATCAGGCTAGTGATATCTCATTTTTCATTCAGAATGTCATATCATACCTTTGAATTTTTAATATTGAATTTTGAATAATATTCTATGTGTTTTGGATTTTTAATATTGAAAAAAAAGGTTTTATTTTGGTAATTTTCATCCCTTATAGTTCTTGATTACGTTATGTTGAATTAATATAAATGTCAAGGTTTATGATACAAATGTGAGGATAAATTTTGTAAATATCTTGTTTAAATTGAAATTTTTATTAAATACATATTTATTTTTGAATTAGTTAGGATCTCCAAATTTTGACATTTTTTAACTACTTCATAGTATATATTTTAGTTAATAAAATTCTCAAGGTATGCTTGTTAAATTAAAATATTTGCACTATGTATCCTATCCCTTTAAAAGGACCTCTATTTATAAGTATTTTTACGGGTAAGCTAATAATAGTTTAGTCTATAGCAATGTAATTTATGTCTGACCATATGACATATAATCTAAATAGATATATGACACATATCTCATTTTAACCTAAATAAATTTAATTAGCATATGTAACTTAATAGTTTGTAGAGATATATGACATGTAACATAAATAATATATATGACAAACGACTTAACAATACATATGAAACACATTTTAGAATTTGATTATTGTTAGAATTTAATTATCCCATGTTAAGGGACCAATATAATCTTTCAACATTTTATACTTAATTGTTGTATATTTATTTATTTAGATTACATGAAATTTTTTTCGGTGATAAGTAAATAAATAAAATTATTATTAGTTTTATCATGATTAAATTAAGGTGGGTAATTTAAAATTTATACAAAAATATATTAAATATATTCTTAATAAAAAAATAAAACAATAAATGTTAAGAATATATTTATACTATATATTATTATTTATATGTTTTCTATATATAATTATTTATTCTAACTTAATAAAGGAACATTTTTAAATGAATATTCATACAACAATTTATACCTAACAAATTCCACATTCAAATTCTATTATGACTAATTTTGTAGATTTATATTGCATGAGATAACAGGATAGGTTTTGGACGAGACACTGATTGAGGTTATCCTACCCCAACCCCATTAAAGTTATCCTACCCAACCCCGCTTTAAACCTAAACTACAAAGATTAGAGATGTTTTTTGAACCCACCGTACTACTCGATCAATTGTTAATTTAATTACTTGACTCGAGTGGAGTAATTGGTGCCTCTACCTTTAGTCAAAGGACAATTAAATAAGATGTATGAAACTACAAAATAGTTTCTAATACACTTTTTGAAAGTTGAAAATTTTTTAGGACAAAATAGAAATTAAGAAGAAACTGATATATGAGTCATGGCTCATCGGATTTGTGAACAGTACATGATGAATTATACATATATATATAGAGAGAGAGAGAGAGAGAGAGAGAGTTTCCTCTAAATTAACTTGGTGAAATCTCTATACCACATGTAACCTAAGTGAAAAGTTAGCTTCAAGGTGTGTGTAAGAAGTCTTGCATGAAATTTATCAACTGGACCAAAAGATGGTAAATTCTTTATGTGGTGGATCTTGCCGTCTATGTTGTTCTTATGGACTGAGGTACTGCAAGCTTAACCAGCACTAGAATTGTAACAAGACAAGACGAGAAGTTTTCAGATTGTATGGTTTTGGTTTGTGGTCGGATATGGTTAGGTTTGAAGAGGATGCAAGATTACAAGCATGAAGCTTATCAACATGGGTTCCCAAGACAAGTCCAGGTTAACACTGCAGCAAGGATGAGACATCATCAAGCATTTGACAATTAAATTAAAATAATAATTTGTCTCTGTGTCTTTTTAAATTATGCATATGTTTTTTTATTAAAAAGAGTTATTCCAAATCAATAGTATGATGATGGTTATATGCTTTCAGAACTAAGAGTGGTCAGTATCATCTAAGCTGTGAGTTTAAAGATGTTGCATTACCTGGTTACAATATTTAGCAGAAAATCTCATCTTTCCTCAATCTGTATAATGCAGGATGGCAGAACCTACATATACTGTGGCTAGAGGTATTCGTAAGCCGGGCCTAATAGATTAACTAAATATTACATCTATAAGCCTTCTATGGCCCAGTGGACTCATTGAATTTTAGCCCGAGCCTAGCCCAACCCACGAAATGTAAATGTGCAAATGGAATTCACTGGTTCTAGAGTATAGGAAGTTATCCATATGCTTGTGGGTTCCATCTCTATTAGGTAAATATGATAGTTCGATTGCGGGGGATGAAGTTGAGCATTTGTATGAGATGTGTTTCCTTTTTTTTTAAATATAAAAAATTTTAATTATAAAGATAAAAATTTTAATTATGGAAAAAAATTTAACTAAAAAATTTTTAACTATAAAAAAAAAAAATGTTAACTATAAAAAAAATTTTTAACGGTGAAAGAAAACATTCTATAAGAGCTTAATAAATCAAAAATTTTCTTAATAATTAAAAATTTTTTAGTGTGATTTTTTTCCTCAAAGTTGAATTTTTATTTTTATAATTAAAAATTTTTGTCTTTAATTATAAATTTTGATTTCTCTACTAAAAAATATGATTGCAGAAGATCCGTTTCCATTTTCGTCTCTTTCCCCACGCTCTAGTTTCAAGGTCTAGTATCTTCTTTGTTACCAAAAAAATTAAAAAAAAATCTTGAACGTTTTATTTTTTATAATTTAAGTAATCTTTATTATCATTCAAATAGGTTGAGTTATTTTTTTATTTGTTACTTTGTTAAACTTTTCAATGTAGGATAATTTTTTAAAATTGTTTTCATTTATCTTTCTTATATGATATAATATTAAACAAATATCTACCTAGCATCCTTGTTGACATTCAAGTAGCATGATATGTGAAGAGTCAACTTAAATGGAAAATCTTAAGACTATACATTTGTAGCAATTCTGTGCAGTATCAACTTTTATTATATATATATAATTTGATTTTATTAAGATAAACTCCTACTTTCCTTTGTTTAGAGATGATTTAATTATATGACTCTTTCTTTTATGATGAAAAATTACACAGAACTCTTTAAGATCAAAAGATACATCACAACTAAATCAATTTTAACAAAAATACCCTCAATGATAGGATTATTTTCAATTAAAAATATAATATCAAAAAATTATTTCTAAAAAATCTACACTATCCTATTCCAAAATTAATAGACATGTTATACGGACCTCTCAAATAAATGATGAGCATTATTACATATATTATTTATATAATATATCAACTATTAAATATATACTGGATTAATATAAAAATATTCAATTTTTTAAATTTAAAACAAATTAGATTTATATTTTTCAATACAAAATAAATAACATTGAAATAAAATTAAAAAAAATATTTTTTAATAAATCATATTTTTAATAAAAAGAAATATTTAATATTCTTTTGGATATTTCGTTCATATTTTAGATTCAAGAATTTTGTGTATATTTTTATGATATATAAAAGAGAGGACCATATAATTTAAGTATCTAGAGGAAAAGAATTGTAATTTAATCTATTTTTTGTTAAAAAATAAAATTTGTTTATTTTAAATTTGTATTAATTTATAACAATGCTCATAAAAATTAAATATATATTCATACACTTCTTATTGTTGAAATTAAATAGTACTCATCATTATTTTTTAATTATTTAAGTTTTTTTAAAAAAATATTTTGTAAATACGTTATTTGTTTTAAATAGTTATTTAAATCTTACCAAATAATTTGAAAATTTTATTAAAGTTAAAAAGGGGGTTATCTATAAACTTGAGGGAAGGGAGCTCTAATCTCTTATTGATTCTTGTACCTCTTCGTTGCATAGGCATCGAACGTAAATGTGGAGAGAGAGCTCAACCGAGGGGAAGTAGATATAAACTGTAAATCTTAATTTAAGAGGATAAAGTGTTTTTTTTTTTTCTAAGTAAAAACTACTTCCATATAGATGAAGCTAATAATATATAATTCTACAAAATTAATACTGCGAATCACAAATTTCAATGAAGATGGGATAAGTTAATTTGTCATGTTTTTTTTCAAAAAATCAAGGCATGGGACCAGATCTCAGTCAAACAAAGATTCCACTTCTCACTTGCTGTGCCAATCATTGATTGAACTCTGTGTAAAAGGAAGTGCTCTTATTAGTTCAACACACAATTCTTTCAAGCAAGAAACCCAAAAGCCAAAAAGAAGAAGGAATCATTGAGTCGTGCAATGGTGGGCACTAATTATTAGCAATTTGCTTTTGCAACGGTTGGTTAAAAATCTAGGGTTTTCAGCTGTGCAGTTGATAAATGGAAGAAGATAAAAGAAAAAATTGATCAATAAAGTCAAATATGAAATATTGTACCACCAAAGTCCAATTTCCAGGTCATGCATGCACTCCCATTTGCCTCCACTGCTTCACTTTATGCAATGTCATCATCACAATACAACATCCCCTCCTTTTTTTTTTTTTATTAAAGTATTATTAAATATGTATTATTAATGAGTGTACAATTTAGCAGCTATGATTTTGAATTACTTTTGGTATGAGTTTGGCTTGATTTTCAGTTGAAACTTAAATTCTCAACTTGTCCAAGCTATGATTGAATGTTTTACTTGGATCTGGCATGAGTTTGAATTGGTTTTGGGTTGAAAATCTGAATTGTAATCTACCTAAATTATGGCTAGTCATTGTATTGCTCTTAAATACGAATTTAGCGTGACTTCTAAGTGGAAATTTGAAGTTCAAATTTGGGGATCAGTTTTTGCTTTCAGGAATGAGATGATTATGGTTCCTTTTGATATACCAAGAGGATGTGCTTTACGGTACATTTGTACGGGAAGAAAATTAGAGAGAAAATAAATTTTCTTTCATGTGGATCGAGTAAAAAAGCAGGAGAAAAAGAAAAGTTAAGAAGAAAATATGCATGGGTCCCACCAAACAAATTTCTTCCCAAATTTAAAAAGATTTTGGGGAGAAAAGGCGGAAGTTGATGTATATTCCAACTACATTATAGTTGAACGTTGAAAAATATTTTTAAAAATTTTAAAATTATTAATTTAGTTATAATTTTTAAAAATTTTGATTAATTAATATTATCATTATTTATTTAAAATTTTATTATAAATTTATTTAATAATAAATTTATTTTATAAAATAATAATATATTTTTAATATTAAAATTAATATATTATATATATTTAAGAAAAAAATATCGACTACATTTAGTCGGATGTTAAAAAAAGATTAAAAAATTTTAAAATTATTAATTTAATTAAAATTTTTAAATATTTTAATTAATTGACTAATATTATAATTATTTATGTAAAATTTATTATAAAATTATTTAATAATAAATATATTTTATAAAAATATTACATATTTTTTAATATCAAAATTATTAAATTATATATATATATATATATATATATTAAAAAAAACCCACCAAATTGCAGTCGATCGCAATTTAGTCGGAATGCATTGCCTGTATGATGCAATGCATCATATATATATATATATATATATATAAAATATTATAATATATAATAATATATTATATATAAAATATAAATATGATAAAAAATTATTATATTTAAAAAATTATATTTAAATTAATAAATAATTATTAAATTAATAATTTTTTATTATTTGACTAAATTTTTTAAAAAAATTAAAATATGATTTTTATAAATTTATTTTTTTAAAATTTATCATTTTTATTTATTTTAAAAATGTAATTTTTTAAAATTAATATAAAATATAATTTTTTTAAATATATTTTTTTTAAAAAATTAATTATATATAAAAAAATTTATCTTTATAAATTAATAATTTTTATTTTTATTTTCTTTCTTTCTATCCAAACATATAGAAGGAAGATGAAGGAAAAAGATTTTCTTCTCATTTTTCTTCCTCTTACTTTTCTCTTACTTTTCTTTCCTTCCACTTTTCTCCTCCTTCATCCAAACACAACATTAGAGTTTCCTCAATGATTAATTGGTAGAATGAATTCAGTATTTTGAAAATGTGTTTTATGAAATAAAAAACAGCATCGCATTCTTCAAAGTACATTTCAAAATATTGAAATCATTTTACAATAAAATTGCTTCTAGAGAATCAAACACTATTTTTTTATTTATCGATATAGAATGGGTTACTAAATGTTTTAAATTTTAAACTAAAATGAGAACAAATTTTTTAGGTCACATATTACAATTTCATACTAATAAAAATATTATTTAAAATCATAGATGTATAGTTTAAGAACTTGTTCTCATATTCTTTCAATACTTGAAAAGAATAAATTAAAGTTAAGAACATCCAGTAACTCATTTATGTCAATAAAAAAAAAAAAAAGGAAGAGTTCAAATTTCTTTTTGAGCAAATATTTTTTTATCTAACGATGGATTAGTGAAAGATTTTCTTATGCAATTCCCTTGCTAAATAGCAAGGGAAACAGAAAAGAATTAGTGACCAATTTGACAAAAGATTTTTACTCACAATTTGCTAAGCAAAGAAATCTAATGAAGATTCAAAGAGGTAAAAAGTCCCTTGCTAATTAGCAACTAGCATTTAACAAAGAAATAGTTCCTCATTGTTCCTTCGTTAACTCCTTGATGAGTTTAGTGAAGAAATAACAAGGGATTTTCCCTTGCTAAACTTCCTCTTTTTCACCTTTAAGAATCTAACAACACAACACACAACTTTTCATGTCATATTATGGGTAAGGTTATCTTCAAATTTTATTTGAATTAATTCTTTTGTTAGATCCTTAAAGGCGCATTTTTCATATATATTAACTTAATGTACTCAAAATTCTACTTTTAGAAAACTAGCTATTTAGAGGAATCAAATTTATGAGATCAATAAGAAGAGATATTATTTTCTCATACTAATTATACTAATTCATTTGAGCTAACATTCCAATGTTGATTTTTTAGAAAATTTATTTTAAAGCTTACAATTTTATTAAAGAATCTAATAATTAACAAAAACTTACTTATGTAATTCTTTATATTTTTATTATCAAATTTTTTAATTAAAAATATAATAATGTATGATTATATAGACAACTATATCATTTTATTTAATTAAATCAGATTCTTCTCATTTTATTATTAATAAATTATATACTTATCATATTTTAATTAAAAAATTTAATAACAAAAATACAACAAAATAGATATAAATCTTATCCTTCAATTGAATTACCCTAGGTGATAACTCTTATTTAGTTCTTAAATTAGTAAGAGTAAATTACATAAATCTCTTTTAAATTTTGTTAAAATTATATGAGCATTCCCAAAATAAAAAATTACTTTATACTTTAATGAAATTTAAGTTTTTATAGCAAAATATTTTTTATTTAATTTTTTTAATTAAAAAAATATATTTAGATTTAATGAAGGGTATTTTAATTAAAAAATTTTAAATTAAACTAAAATATAAGATAATTTTTTTATTTTAAAAGAAGTTTATATGTATTTTAAAAATAGAGAAAAATCTTTATAATTATAATAAAATTAAGAATAAATCTATATAATTTACTCAATTATTAATTACGTCATGTACAATTGCATGTGAGAAAAATATTTTTTAAAAAGCTGGAATATGTGTACGGACATCAAACCAAATATACTATAGAGTTTTAAAATGTAATTATAATACTCGATTCCACAATATCTGCATAATAAAGATAGGATTAAATTATTAAAAAATACAATTTTGAAAGAATAAATAGCCCCACTATTTCTTTCTCTCACATGGGAGAGAAAGATGGAGGGCAAGTGTGAATTAAATGCTTTATGAGGGCTCCTTGATAGATATATATTTATGGGAAAAATATATAATTCATATATCTTGTGCTAAAACATTTTTTTCCAAATGTATTTTTTAATTTTTATTTTTATTAGAATGCAAAGGAAGGCCGTCTGTGCTCAAAAAAATTTTAATTTTTTTTTAAATATTGAGTGCGAAAAAAGGACTTTTGCATTCAAAAGAATTAAAACTTCTTTAATTAAAGGATGAACATGGATAACCTTTTGTGTTCAAAGGAATTTAATTTAATTTTTTTTAATTCAATGAGGAACACGGATGAGCGTCATCCGCATTCCTTACAATATATAATTTTTTTGTTGTTTTAAGTTTTTATGGGAATTTCTTGGACGGAATGCATTGGGCCAAAACGGCCTTTTATATTTTTATATTTTTTATTGTTTTAGGTTATAAAATTTAAATATAAAAATAATAATAATAACTTAAGGTAAAAATTTTAATTGTAAGAAAAAAAATTATATTTTAAAAATTTTATCTTTGTTGCATAGTTACAATTTTTATTTTCATAATTATAATTTTTATCTTTCCAATTACATTTTTGTCCTCAAATAATATATAATAAATATATATTTATAATATAAGATAAATATAACATATTCTATTTTTATATATAATAAATATAATATATTTTAATTTATATAATAAAATGTTAAAATATAATAGTAATAATAAATTTTTAAATTAATCTATGTCGCACAATTAAAATTTTTATTTTCATAATTATAATTTTTATCTTTCCAATTATATTTTTGTCCTCATATAATGTATAATAAATATATATTTATAATATGAAATAAATATAATATATTCAATTTTATATATAATAAATATAATATTTTTAATTTATATAATAAAATATTGAAATATAATTAGTAATAATAAATTTATAAATTATAATTTTATAGGTAAGAAAAAATATATATAATTATTTATATCCTTATTATCAGATTTTTCAGTTAAAATATAATAAATATATGATTCACTAATAATATTATGATATGTGTACAATTTTTGCTAACAATTGTATATTTTGATTGAAAAATTTCATATTGAAAACATAAAGAATTGCATATAAATTTTGTCTTTCTCAATAGCAATATATTTCTAATTATAATTTAATAAATGTAATATATTAATAGCATACTTAATGAAAGTTTAATAATATTGAATAAATTAAAATTTTTGTAAGTTACCTAATTGATTCTCCTATTATTTTAGCAAAACCAGTGTAACTTCTGCAATCCTGAACAGTACTCAATATTAATTCTGTCCATTTTTTTATTATATATGCTTGCAAATGGAATTTTAAATTTTATTGTACACAGAAATTTATTATATTTTAAATCTGAATTTTTTTAAAATAAAAAATTTAAATTTAGATTCAACCTATAAGAAATTGGTTTTTAGAAATTTAAATACATTTGATTAATATATAAGTATAATAATATTTTTTTAATAAAATGTATAATAAATGACAATTTTAGTGTATTAATTTTTTATTTTGAATTTAATTATTTTTTACTAAAAAATTTTGACAAAGTTTTGGAGATATTTCTGTTAAATTTTTTTAATAAAAATATAACACGTGTGAATTTTTTTTTAAAAAAAAAATCCACCATAAAAGTGTAAAATTATTTTAAAAAATTTATGTGACACGTGATGACGTTAGATAAGAAAATCACGTTTGTAACTGCATTTATCTAAAAACTACAATTTTTTGCTTCAAACAAAATCACGTTTTCTTCTCTTCTAATGCAGTGCCAAACACGGACTAAGTGGGACAGCAAAAGCAATGTGCACTTTGAATTCAAAAGGTAATGATTTAATCATCATGTGCTGTGCAGAATGGATATTGGGCATCCTCAAGCACATGAGGGAGGGAGAGAGGACGGTGTTTCAAATTTTGAAATCTAAAAATAAAATAAAAAATTCTTATAAGGGGTAGGTGGGTGAGTAGGAACAAGGGAGAGAAAGATATACATATACATATATATATATATATATATATATATATATATATTTCAAGCAAATAGCACATATATGATCATATTCCTTTTTTCAAAGTGTCATGGCTGTTAGCTCAACTACTAAACCAACCTATCCCTCCAAATATTCATATTTAATACAAAATCTCCAAAACTTCAACTATTAGTTTATTTCTAGAATTCAGTATTTGTTACGGTTTATTTATTTAATTTTTACATAAATTTATTTTTTATAAAATTATATAGATTTTTCTTCTATTTCTAAAACATACACACATTTTTTTAAAATAAAAGTTACTCTATATTTTAGTTTAATTTTAAATATTTTGACCAAAATATCAATCATTTAAATTTTAAATAATTAATATTTTGATCAAACAATTTGAAATTAGATTAAAGTATAAGGTCATTTCTGTTTTAGTAAGAATTTATATGTATTTTGAAAATATAAGAAAAATTTATGTAATGTAATCTTAATTTAAAGAAAATAGTGAGAGAGAGAGAGAGAGAGAGAGGTGGGGTAAGAATCTATCTCATCTTTGAATGAGGGCAAATGAATCAAATGTCACACTAAATTCCACCTTTGAGAGTGTTAGTTTGACTTCAAATAATAAAGCTTACACAGTTTTGGGAAATACCAACTTGATTAGTAGCCTAAATGTAGCGTTGGTTTTGGATAATTTACTTAATTACTTTTTGTTTTGGGGCAAAGACAAAATAGATTCCTTCATCCAAAAATTAAAAAAAAAGAGAAGCTATGTGTCAATTACAAATTTAAGATGGATTCTTATTTAATCGTACAAACAAATTTAGCGTGCAAAACATTTAACAAAATAAGAGCCTTTCTACAAAATAGATAGGAATTGAGAATTCAGACCTTACAATTTAATTTAATAATAATAAAAAAAAGAAAACACTAAAATATGAATCTGCATATAAATAGAGTAAACACTGAATACAGCACTCTTTTTTAGGATTAAACCATCTCGAGGTCTTCTAATTTCCAGATATGACCTTTCTTGATGTAAATTTAGAGGAGAGAGAAGGGCGACGACGAACAAGACAAGGGAAGCTTACGAGCAAACGATTCCTTAATCCCATAATTAAGAATCTATTGATTTTTTTTCAACCAAAAAATTCCAACAATTTTAATGACATTGCTATTTGTGTTGGGATCCTCTGATGCTCAAGTGTGTGGCTTCAACAGATCTGGATCAGTCCATTTTTTTTTTTATTTTGCAATTATAGCCATCTATTGATTTTATTTTGATATTTTTATTTTTTAAAAAAATAAAATATAAGATAAATAATATTTTCATCTTGCATTTTATTTTTTTCAAAATAAAAAAAATTAGCTAAAATTTAAAAAATTAACAAAGAATCCAGACGCCTGATGTGCTATGAAGAATCCGAGCGCTGCACATTTTTCACATCAATCTAGATTCAATGTTATAAGAAAAGATGACCTAACCCCTTTTAGTACTTAGCCTACAATTTATAGTATTCTTTCAGTTTAATTTTTTAATTTTTTTCCATATATAATATTTGACCCTTGCCTTAGAAATTGGGAAACATACACGTAGGCTCCATACTTCTAGACAATTAAAAAACATGCAAGGGTTACCAACAATAAAATAAAATAAAATAGAAAATGCGGAAAGAGAGAAAGATTTAGTTCTAGATTATTTTAAAAATAAATAATTGGATACGTGGAGAATGTCTTGGACTCATGGTCTAACCATGCATTTTTTTAATTGTTGTGCAATTGAATAATGGAAAGATGTTTAAATACACCCAGTTAATTTAAAAGAAATAAATTAAGTTGAACATAAATATTTAATTATGTTTGAAATCATTCTTGTCAAAACATGACTATATAGGCCAGTTCAATCATATTATTGACCTCCGACTTAGTGCATAACACTTTCTTCATTAGTCATATGCAACATTTAATATATAGAATGTTGACCAAGCTCCTTTTCCTTTGAATCAATGTTTCCATGGCCTTGTGGATAACTTTTATTTTTTAAAAAATAAAAATATTTTTTTAACATTTTAAAAAATATGAAATTAGTAATTAAATATTTAAAATTTATTAAAATTTATTTTTTATATTAGAATTATAATATATAAAATTTTAATTATATATTTATATTTAATTATTACTCATTCAATCATGATTTAACAATGATCAAACAATAAACAGTAAATTAATATAATTATTAATTTAATAATTAATCTAATTTTAAAAATATTGATAAAAATATATTTTATTTGAATATACTTGCTCATATATTTATCTATAAATATTTTAATTTATTCATGTCGATAAATTACAATTATTTTCTCTCGAACTATGATCTTTATGTATGATAACAAGAGTTTTGCGAGCATTTACTGCCCAAGCTCTGTTCGTTTAATGTGCGATGTGCACGAGTCATTTATTGTGCCTATTTATGGTCAATATATTTATTAATTCTTATGTCATATATTTATTGCCATGCAGAAGCAAATATATTAATGCCCATGATTGTGAATAAAGACGAGCATAAGAGAAATTCAATGCATGACATAAAAAATGGAAGAAAATCTGAATTAATGAAATTTTGTCTGCATCTGTGTACTTTTGATTTTGACAAACTAAAAAAAAAAGGGTTAAAATGTAAATATGTTTTGTAAACTTTGATTATTTAAAAATTATTCCACCATAATATTAATTTTGGGAATTCACCCAAGCCTTTTTTATTTTTTATAAAAACAAAAAATTGAATCAACTAATAAATCTTATATCAGTTTAAAATTATTTTTTTAGTGGACTCCCTAACCTTTGCGGAATATACATAACCTTACAACACAAAAAAGTTTACTAATAAAGCCTTGATGTCTTAATGTAGAACTTAGAATTGAATAGGAAGCTATAAGTTAATAAATTTTGCCAAGTTTAGCGTTTTAGAACATTCTGGCCAAATTATGCGAATTTAAACACCAGATATTTCTTTTGGCAAATATTATTTTTTTATGTTTTTCTTTTTAAATTTAAACATTCTTGTTAGGGTAGTGTGATGCTGTCCTCGTAGAAAGTTTTTCTTCAAAAATATCACAATTTACAAGATGGAATAGATAAACAGATACCAAAATTCCATCTCCATGCCAATGTAACTCTTGCGACATTCGCTAAATCATAGCTCTTACTTCTTTTGTATCCTCTCGCATGAGATTTTGAACTTTTTTTTTTTAATTTCTTAAGAAAAAAATTTTGAAGAGAAAAAGTTAGAATATGAATAAAACTCACGCTTGTTAATACAAGTTGAAAGTATTTAATTTTGAATTATTGGATAAAGAGGTGTGCTCTTTATCTTAACTATCTGAATTTAAATTTTAAAATCAATTTGTAAGCTTGAATAGGCATTTCACATTTTGGTTTGAAGATACCCTCATCATATTAAAAAATAAAAACTCAACATATAAGGCCGTTTAATTAGAGGATGTAAAAGTAAAAAGAATATAAAAAATAAGTAGATAAAAGTAAATAAAATAAAAAATAAATTTTTTGTCTCTATTGTTAAAATAATAATTTGATGGATAAAATAATAATTATAAAAATATAATAAACATTATACAAGATATGTCGATAGAATCCATTTATCACGTGATAAACCAAACTACCCAATATATATATATATATATATCTCTTTTTGAATTTGACTAAAAATCTTAAGTTCCCGAACCACTTTCATTGTCTTGTAGTTCATTTAAATATGGCTAGAAAAATCTGAATTATGAAAAACAGGTATATCAATATATATATTCATGTATGTATATTAGAGGTATTTAAGACCTAATCAATTTTTCTTTTGTTGGTTAATTAGGTAGGGCCGGTCATGTTAACCGATTTAGTTTGACCAAATTTTATTGATTAAAAGAATTCTTTTATAAAAATTTATATAAAAGTTTTGTTTTTTAAAAATTATTTTATAATTTTTATAAAGAGTTTAAATTAACAACATAACCTAACCAGTTTAGCACGATCACCAATGTAGGCTGATACCTAACTTCAATTCATATTTTGTACACACCTACTGTATAATATTAATTTGATTTGTTAATTCTTTTACACATTGGTAACAAACTGAGAATTTTTCACTATCAATGTGCGTTTTCCCATATTCACCATGTACTTGCATTTACTCCTAATGCTCCTGGGCCCATCACTGCAGCCTTTTTTTACCTTCACTTTTCAGTCCCATTTTCCCCCATGCAGCTGTGAAATTATTATAAACTAAATAAATATGGCAAAATCCACAAAAACGAAGTTAAACAATTTTAAAACAAAATTAAATAAAATTTGATAAGTAATACAAATAATAGTTTTGCCATAAAAAACTACATACAAATGTAATTAATATCTAATTTCACTCATCTTTTATATATATATATATATATATATAAACTCTAAATTTTATTATTGATCATAAGCACGGTTCATATCAATTTTTTTGGGAGATTTTGGCTCTTTTTTGTAAATTTTGACTAATTCATATAACTTATGTGCATTTACATGGGTCTTACTTTTATTGTTCATTAAAATCATATTTTATTTGTAAAATCAAAACTTATAAAGATTTTTTTAATTGGTTGGTTAAAATATCGAAGCATGACACATCAGTGATAATACATTTTTTTAAATTTTATTTTTTATATAAATAACTCTTTCAACTTTTGATTATATGCAAATATTTCTCTCAATTTTAAGTTATATATAAATAACTCTTTTAACATGTTATGTTTAATGAATAAAATAATAAATTAAATTAATAGCATAAGAATTATCTATACAAACTTAAAAAAAATTTGAGAGTTAATTGTCAAATTTTGAATGTTAATCCAATTTAACCTTTTAGCAATTTCTCACAATATTTTTTATAAAACTTAAAACAAAAATTCATAACAATCCCGGATTTATTATAAGAAAAAGAAGGAAAATTAATTATTGTATGTTAAATTGGGAAGGAGACGCCGACATGTTCCGTTACAAAATAGGTGTGCAAGCCATCATTTCCGTGACACGTTAGCCATTCACCAAAAATAGCACTGTGCAGTCTTGACGTTTTCAAATAAGCGCTTCTTTTATTTTTGAAAAAATTTTCCCCTCCTACTCCTTGCATGCGTCAGTAAGCGTGATTCCTGCGTAACGGCGTTCTCAGCCGTCGTCTCGCTATATATACGGCCTCCTCAACATCTTCTTCCATATCCATCTCTCTCTACATCACTGTGCCATGAACAAGCTCTTTTTTATGGTTGCTTGAAGCTGAAGTTTGGCATTATATATATATATTAGTCCTTGTGCTTCTCTTCGTTCAGAGTTCTATTTCTCGAAATGGTGAAGAAAGATCGCATAGACCAGAAAGGCAATCCGAGAGTTGAAGCTGTTCTTGAACTCATCACAAAACAAACACCACTCACTCTCAAACAGGTCACTCCACTATTCTACTTCCGGCATATCATCACAATATTCAAAGGATCTTAGCAGATTCTTAAGTGTAGTACTGCATTTAAGACTTAACAAATATGACTTAATTAGAATGATAGATTAAATGGGGGTACTGTGTTGGATTCATTTTGTTGTAAATGCCTAAGTGTTAATAGTTTTGTTTGTTTACTTAATTTGCAGGAGAAGTTCTGCAACTATGGTTGTGTGGAACGGTTTCTGAAAGCAAAAGGGGAGAATGTGAAGAAAGCTGCGAAGCAACTGAGGGCTTGCCTTTCTTGGAGAGAGAGTATAGGCATTGGTATATGCACTTTCCCTTATATTCTTGTTCTCCGAGATTCTTCTCTCTCCACAAAGTTTACTACTGGCATTCTCAGAAATATGCAAATTAAATACTCGCCTTTTTATTTATTTTTTGAATCATCGGCATCTATTTTTCATTTTTCCTCTGGTTCACCCAAGAATCTTGCTTTTTCGCTCTTTCTTTTGAATCATGTGTTAAAGTAAAGCACACACTCTAGTCCATACCTAAAGCTGAAAAATCAGAAGCCAACCAAAAAAAAAATTGCTTTTATTTTTTGAAAACAGAGCACCTGATAGCGGATGAGTTCTCAGAAGAAATCGCAGATGGGTTAGCTTATGTGGCTGGTCACGACGATGAATCCAGGCCTGTTATGGTAATTTCACTTCCCTTTTGAGTGCTGAGTTTTCAATTTGTGAAAAAAAAAAAATAATTTTGAACAAATTCTAATTGTCTAAATCATTTGAAAAAGTTTATTTGTTTTTTTGAAAGTAATTTTTTTTGTCCAAATGATCTAGACGATAAAGTTTGTTTAAGAATGACTTGTTTTCTTAATCCGGACTAGCTTTATTCTCTGTTCCTCTTTCCTGTAAACTAAAAGTTGGTGGTTTGAAATTCGGCTGCATCAACAGATTTTCCGGATGAAGCAAGAGTACCACAAGTCACATTCTCAGAAACTGTGAGTTTCACACTATCCCGTTAGCCAAACAGGAAACTTTCACCTTTAGAAACAAACTCCCTCGTCCTATTACATATGGAACTAAACAAACTTTGTTTTTTGCTGTGTTTTTTGAAATTTTAAAGGTTCATTCGTTTGTTGGTGTTCACAATAGAGGTGGCCATTTCAACGATGCCAAGAAACGTAAAACAATTTGTCATGCTCTTTGATGCAAGTAAGTGCCCCCACACCATGACTTTGGAACATTATTGAAGAGAAAAAAAAACAGAAAACATTCAACAAGTGAGAGTAAGAGAGAGGCAGTCTCTGAGGGAGTCTCAGATATTGTCCGGTGTGCCCCTAAGGTGTCACGTCTAGGCTAGCCATAGGTAGTCTAGTTTCAAAGGGTATTATCGGGAATTGGAGTTACTATTTGACATTCTCTTCATGAATTGGTCCATTATTGCCTCCTTAAATTATGCTCTTTGATTCATCAGTACTAGCAGCTCCATTTTAGCTTTTGCCAGTACTCACTACTCAGACATTATTCTGCTCTTTTGCTTCCTCAGCCTTTTCTACTTACCTTTTCCTTCTACTCACCAATGATGCGGGGCAAAATACATATAGGGATAATATAAGTAGCATAATTTTAAAATTTATATTCAATTTAAATTAACTATACATATTAAGACAGTTATTTTTTTTCTAGACACACGTTTTGAAAATATTAAGAATATAAATGGTCACTTTTTGTATTAATTAGTTAAATAATATTATTTAAAATTAATTATATATAATACAACTTAGTTAAAAAAGAGAATTTTAGTATAATCCAAAAAAGAAAAAATTTATGAGCTTCACTCAGAATATGATAAGTATATAATTTTTAATAATAATATGATATACACATGATTTTTACATATAAATATATAATTTTTAATTAAATTATATATTTATTATGTTTTAATTTAAAAATTATATATTTTTCATGTTATAATTAAGAAAATTGATAATAACAATATAAAAAATTACATATATATATATATATAATATTCAAAAAGTATATTAATTAATTATTATATGTATGGGAAATTATGAAGTAGGAAGAGGGGCGTGTTTGGTGCAGGTTTTTACAGGTCGGCATCCGCTTTTATGAACGTATTAGTTGGAGCGCTGAAAATTGTGGCGGAGTACTATCCAGGGCTGCTACACAAGGCATTTGTGATAGACCCTCCCTCGCTGTTCGCTTGTTTGTGGAAGGTAAAATTCGAAACGCAAACAATGCCTAATTTTGGTAATCAGCCATGTACTATATTTATCTGTGAGTTATAATACTATAAAATCATAAATACTACTGACCCTAATTTTAATATAATAATTGTTAAATATGAAATAATGCTTTATTAACAATTTTATGTTTAATTATCTAAAATATTAGCTTTTAATAAGACCAATTTAATTTTCATGTAATTGATAAGTATAATTATATCAATAAATTTAATAAAATAAGTAAGATATTATTCTGTATTTAATTATTATTACATCATGGTTAAAACAAATAATATTTTTTAATTGATAGTATCGTTGCTCTTTCACTAAAAAAAGTTTATGCATGTCCCGAATATATGTATGTGCAACCGACAATCAGGATTTCTTTCCCATGTATAAATAAAATTTAAACCATGAAATGTGTGTGTATCTAATATGGTACACCCATGATTTCTACTTTTAGCGCTAGCTGCATGTGTATGCCGTGTTACTTTTTGACCATCGACAATGGACCACGTCCCACTCTTGACTTCTTATCATAGCTAGGTGGGTGGTCGTGTCCCCACCAAACCTTTTCCATTGTTTTCACATGTCTTCATTTTTCATGTGCAACAAGGGTAACTCCAGTTTTCTGCACTATAAGTTGTGTACTCTTCATTTTAGTTAGATTTAACTTATTTTGTACATTATTTCACTTTGTTTTACGCTGCCTCCCATTCTCAAGCGTGTTCTAAGGCCAAAGTAGTTTTCACAGTCTTGAATTCATACTTTTTTTATCCTTCTTCATATGTTATACTTTATTATTAAAAAAAAATTATTCATATCTCAAAATTTCATATTAAATCAGTGATTATAAAACAAATATAAAAGATGTGTAGATAAGATAGTGGGAACTATTACTTTTTTGTTTACCTAATTTTTAATAAAGTAAATTAATTTAGTGTATTGCGGGTGCAGGGAGTTCGTCCATTTGTGGAGCTATCAACGGCGACGATGGTGGTATCGTCATTAGATTTTGAAGAATCACTTGATTTCAATGACTTCGCATCATACCCACGAGCGTCGTCCCTTCGATTTAGCCCTTCCACTGTAAAGTCAACGAACAAGATTGGCTCATGCTCGTCTTCACGCTTCACCTTCACTGTGTCTCATAACTTCGACTCACTAAAGCCTTGGTACCTCAGCTTAGCTGACACGTCAGCATCCAAGGTAGGACCCACGTTGGGCCCCTCACTCATCTCGCCACTCAATGCCCGATCCTTTTCATTCGCATCTCCGATTGCTCGAGCGCCACGTGGAGACATCAACGGTGGAAGGTTGACAAGAAGAAGCTCGTTGCCGTCCACTCCCTTGCCGCAACGTGTCACAGATAGCGAGGCTACCAAGAGGGCCCACTCGTGGACCCCACGACCCTCCTTCCTCCAATCACCAGCCATTTTCTTCGGCAAGAATAGCCATGTCAACAAAAACGACAGGTCTCGAGATGCATTCTTGCCGTTTTTAAAGTTCTATAGGAGGCCATACGACGAGATGATTTATAGGTCAAAGATGAGACCCCCACTCGGTGGCCTCATCTCTATCGTGTCTCCGAACCTAAGACGATATCATGTTTCGGTGTCTCAACGTTTTTGAATATGACAGTGCAATCAATAGCAAATTATTTTTATTTTTCTTCATTTAGAAATGTAAATAATCCTATTTCACTTTGCTCTTGTTCTCTTATTACATGAATTAATTTAGTTTCTTTTTTGGTAAATTATATAGATATTTCTTGAATTTTACTAAAATTATACAAATATTTTTTTATTTTCAAAATATACACATCTTCTACAATAAAGTTATCTTATATTTTTGCTCAATTTTAAATTTGTTAACTAGAATACTCTCTATTTAATTTTTTAGTTTTAAAAAAATGTCTTTAAGTTAGTTGAGGGCATTTTAGTAAAAAAAAATTAAAACTGAACTAAAATGTAAAATAATTTTTTGTTTCAAAGAAAATCTATGTATATTTTGAAAATAGATAAGAGTTTGTATAAATTTAACAAAATTAAAAAAATATTCATATAATTTACCTTTTTTAAAAATCTTTTCATGCACTACATACAGTAGTTGGGAGTTTGATGCCAGAGCACATGGGAAAAGAAAAACAAAATTTTTGGTTGAAATTTTGGTATCTTCTGATTCAATAACAGAGTGATTTGTTGAAGCAAAATATAAACAGACTATTGCATTTAAAAATTCAAAATAGAATTATGCAGCTCAGAAAAAAGTTCTAATCCTTCTTTGAATGCCCTGCATTCATCCGCAAGGCTGCATTTCAGAGAAAGATTACTTCTGTATTTCGCATGGGAACTGGCTTTATGTAATTTGCTATTCGATGCATTTTCTTATTAAATGGAATCTTTCTTTTTCAGACAAGAAAAAAGAAAAATTAGGCAAGAATTGGTGCATTCTTATTGATCTAAGACATGAAAAGTTCAATCAAGTACTTGATAATAATTCTTTTTATTAAGAAGCGAAAAAGACAAAAGTGGTAACACTTAAGATGAAATCAATTTCAAAGTCTCTCTTAAAGTGCTAGATTTATTGTCTCAAGAAGCTATGGGCTTAATTGATTCTATTTTGATTTTAATATTTTTAAAATAGATTTTTTTTTGAACAAATTTTGAAAATAAAAAAATTAAAAAATCTGTTTGAATTATTATTCTAAAAAATTACTTTTCTATTTATTTTTATTTTGCAGAACAAAAGTTACAAAATATTTTAACAAATTTTAATTTTTCTGTTTTCGAAAACGTAATTCTATTTTTTTGTTTTAAAAAATAATTTATTAAAAACACATTATCAAATAAATTTTTTTATTCTTAAAAACAACAAATTTCTGTAAATGTTGTTCAGGGTTCTGCAAACACTTTTCTGTTTATAATTTTCAAACCATTTCCTTAGTCTGCATCAGCCTGGTCATTGGGCTAAGAGGAAAGCCTGTGAGTTGCATCCTGGGCTGCAATTAGAAACTAGCCCATTTATTTACTTTCATTCCATGATTCTTAGTAGAAGATAATCATGTAAATATTATATTATTTAATTGTTATATAAAAAAATTAAAAGAGATATTAATATATCATAAAATATTTAATTGAGAATAAAAAGATAACTCAATATATTTTCAATAATTACATTATTTTTTATTTTATTTAAATAATTGTTCCAATTTTATCAAATGTTGCTGAAGGAACATTGAAGATTATTGTTAATTTAAAAAAAAAGTGTTAATTTAGTTTAAACTTTAAACTTAATTTTTGTTTATCTATAAACTCTTTATATGCCTATATAATTGATGATATAAGTTATTATAAATGTGATGCCTTATTTAAAATTTTTTTTTTTTTTGTGTGCCACTATAAACTTCAGCCAATCTATTGCCAAAGGTTTCTTTTTTCTAAATATATGTATTTTGGTTTTATATGTGTTTTTTTCCTTCATTAATAACTATTTGTTGTTAACGAAAATAGAGCAACATGAGAATGAATGAAAATGGAACAATCATAAGCTAAATCTTTAATGTAAGTTAGATCTTCTTCTTCTCTTTCTTCGTACAAATTAGTGAATGTAGACCATTTCCATACAAAAGAGTTCAATTTTGGAAATATATATGTTTTGTTTTTTCTCTTGTTAATTATTATTTGTTGTTAATTTTTTAATTTTAATTTCAAGAGCTTTGAAATAGGGGTGAACAAGTAGCCTAATGATTTGGCTAGTCTAATCACATTGAGTTAGGTTAGACTAAACTCAAAGGTATATAATAGATAAAGGAGAGTAGTATCTGTGAATTTCTTTTATTTTTTGGGCCAATGTTTATGAATTTCTTTCAATTTGCGATTAACAATGTTTTTTCTGTAATAATTTTTAAAATTATTTTTATGTATATATATTATTTTAGTTACATTTTATTTATTTACCTTTTATTTACCTCTTTATAATTTTTATAAATAATAAATAAAAATTAATGTTGCAAAATAATAAATTATATATTGAATTTATACAAATTTCAACGTTATTCTGTACATTGCACGTGTCTACGACGACTTCCATATAAAAGCTGTCTTGATTCCTACAAATACTTGAAACTATTTTTTAAAAATTTAAAGATGCTTTAAGGTTGTTTAACGGCACAATAATAGACACCAAGATCATGCACGATTTAACGTGCCTTCTTATTTGAGAAACGAAATATCAATAAAGCATCAATTAATAAAATAAATTTAAGCATAAACCAATAATTTTCTTAATTCGAAGAAACAATAGATTAATTATTTTAATTTCTCCAAAAAGAAGGTTCAATTATTTCAATAACTTATTAGGAGTAATATTTTCTTTTGTTACTGAAAAAAAAACAATTTTACAAAGAGTTCAAAACTTAAAGTTTGCATCATGAAACTTCTGAAAAGAGAAAAGGAAAAAAAAAAAAAGTAAGTAATGCTGTGGTACTGGTTTGAACACGTACAGAGGAAAAAAAAACAAATTCATTTAAAAAAAAACTGAAAACATAAGATCCAAACAGAGAATAAAAAAAGCACATAATTACAGTAAAGTGAATATCAAAACAATGAACACCCACGTTAGATGTTTTTATCTGTGTTTAATAGTAATAAAAAGGAGAATCAAAACGGTAAGAATGAGAAGTTTGGGGCTCTAAGGCGACCATGATTGAATATCTGTGGGCATTAGGGTTCAGAGGAAGTCAATGAGTGCAACTTGTGAACCGGAGGGTTTATTGGGTTGGGCCCACCTCAGACGACACATGGACCAACCAGAGCCACTTAGGTCCATCAAGTGTAGGCCAGGTTTTTGTGGGTCACCCTGCAACCCACCACTGTCACCCTATGGTTAGATCAATGTTTTTAAAAGAGTAAATTATATACATTTTTTTAAATTTTATTAAAATTATAAAGACTTTTATTTTATTTTTAAAAAACATATATTTTATATCAATTCTAAATTTTTTGGGATAAAATATCATTTATTATTCTAAATATATATTAGATTATTTTTAAAGAATACATTTTTTTAATCACTAAACCTACTTTTATGAATTATTAGATTTGAAAGAAGGTATTTTAATTTAAAAAAAACATATTTAGATGAATGGTGAGTATTTTAGTTAAAAAAAAATATAAAATTAGATTAAAACATGAGACAATTTTAGTTTTAAAGAATGAGAGTATATATTTTAAATGTAGGACGAATATTTGTATAATTTTTTAAAAAAATAAGAAATGTCCATGTAATTTATTAAGAAAAATCAATGCTTCTCTGTACGGTTTGTGATTTATTAAAAAATTTTTGATCAAGACATCTGAAAAAAATTGATTGGGATGAATTTCTTTCACTTATTTAAGAATTTATCGGTTTTAAAAGAAAATTATAATACGGTAAACCCATGATAATAATTTCATCAAACATGGGCATACTATAATCCAAGAGAAATGCCAAAAGTTTCTATTTTGAAAATTTTCCTCCCAGTATTATACTTTTAAGAGGCGTTTGGCCTTGGATACATAGGATAGGAGATTAAAGCGTAAAATATTATGGTATTTGAAATGTGTATATTTGTTATGACATTTTGGAATTGTCATCCAAGAGATACAAGTTTTATTTTATAAAAGTTAACCAAGTAAAAATAGATATGATTTTGAGATGAGATCTCTATGATTTTTTTAAATGGTATAAAATCACTTTCAAAATAGTATTAGTATTGTATCAGATACGACTATCTTAAATAATGTCGACTAACATTTAATATATATATATATATATATATATATATATTAATATACCATGGGTAACTTTCATTTGTACTTGGTATTTATTTATCTTTTTGGTAAAATCTTGATATCACTTAACTAAAAGTCCAGATTCCCCACAAATCCAAGTGGAATATGCACCGTAAGCATCCCAAATCTGGATTGATGAGATTAAATTTAGAAGGTCCAAATTTTATAAATTTTTTTTTTTTTTTTATGTTTTTATATGAAACATTATTTTTTTTTATCATTATCAACTATTAAGCTGTTTTTATTTTTTATTTTTTATTATAAAATAAATTTTTTTAAAAAATTTTTAAAAAATTTATATAAATTTTAGATTAAATCTAAATAATTTAAAGAGATAGTACGTAATATACACGTCCTCCTTTTATGCACGGAATCCGTGCGTCTTAGAAAACACGTACATAGACTTCAAGCTCAATTTTTTTTTTTTTTTTTTGTAAGGACAAGATCTAAAACCTAAAAAAATTGCAAGTTTGTAACTCAAATACTGAAAAAATGGATGAAAAAACTAATTGTTGCTACTCCCACGGTCACAGATCTTGAAATGGATAACTTGTACCAGAACTCACATCCTTCTCTCACAAGTCAACCCCATAGATGGAACGTTGTGATTCTCTTTTCTATATGGTACTTCTTTTATCATTATTATTTTTTGAAATATTAAAGCGTGATTATAATTGTCCGTCTTGAAAGTTAAAAAAATACGGGTCTCTTGTAAATATATTTTTTAACTGCTTTTAACTGTTAACACGGCATAGCACTAAAAATTTTAGGATTGAATACAGGTTGTGTGAGGATCAGTTGCCTATTATTGTACTAGAGGCTTAAACTAACGGTAAAGATATAATTTTACTTTTTCTTTTTATAATTTTTTAGAATTGTATTTAATATGAAGGGCTGCATCATTATATATCATTTGTTAGAATCGTTGCATCAAAAGCTTGAGCTAATTTTTAGGGTGCAACATTATTTCTTTATAATTTTTTATAGCTAAGTTTAGTATGAGGAGTTACACCAATTATAAGTGTCATACGTAGGAATGTTAAGTCCAAGAATTACAAGAGAGATGTTAAACTAAAAAATTTAACACTTTGTATTGAATTTTCCAATTTTATAAATAACTAGGATTGTGTTAGGCACTAAAATATTAATGTAAAAAATTAGAATAAGTGGTTGGTAGGGCTGTGAGTCCAATCTTTTCTTTTAATTTTGAGTTAGGTTGGGTTAGATCAGGTTAAGTAAAATTAGAAATAGATAGATTGGATCAAGTTGGGCACTAGGTCAATAATATTCATTAGTTTAGCTCAATTATATATATATATGTTAAAAATATTTTATAAGTTATCTATGTATTACAAATAAGGATTAATGAGGACTTTATTTTGCTCATTGCATATAATTTTAATTTGACTTTTCATACTATATTATTATTATTATTATTATTATTATTATTATTATTATTATTATTATTATTATTATTATTATTATTATTATTATTATTATTATTATATAAGAAACTAGCAATTGAAACATAAATACTTCATTAATCAAGTCAATCAAATTTTTATGATGTTATAACAATCCCCCACGATAAGGAGCTTAAGGGTATCAGATTATTTTCTCTTAAGGTGGTTAATGACTAATAGTGGGACACATGATGTCCTTGCTTCAAATGTAAATGTATGAGGTATCATAAGCCAAATGAAATTAGGATGCACTTATATAAAAAATGATTTATGCCTAATTATTACTATTGGCATAATCATGGAAAAAAATGTCTACCATCAGCTCTGATTGAGACTGGCATTCATATGGATTTTAATCCATATGAGCAAATGGTTAGGGATGTGGTTGAAGCATCATTTGAGAGATATGATATGCTTGAAGACCCAAATCCAACTGCTGCGATATTTTATGACATGCTAAGAGTTGCACATGCTCCATTGTGGGATGGGTGTCAAAATCATACAGTGTTGTCAGTGACTGTAAGATTGTTGAGCATCAAATCTGCTTATAACATTTTGGAGACATGTACTAATGAGATTATCACACTGATGTTTGAAATTTTATCTACTAATCACCGAATGCCTGCCAACTTATACCAAACTAAAAAATTAGTTTCGAAACTTGGCTGTAGTTATCAAAAGATTGATTGCTGTAGTAACTGGTGTATGTTGTACTATGGTGATGCCGCTAATGGTAGGGAATGTCAATTTTGGGTGTGAAACTAGATTTAAGGAGGCAAGAGTTGGAAAAGGGAAGTTTAAGGAGGTTTCCAATAAACAAATGTGGTATTTACCAATTGTTTCAAGATTCTAGAGATTGTTTGCCTCTAATGCCTCAACTAAGTACATGAGATGGTATCATAAAAATCGTCGTGATGAAGGTATGTTGTCGCATCCATCAGATGGAAATTCTTGGAAGCATTTTGATCAAACTCATCCAAAAATTGCATTAGAGCTTAGGAATGTCAGATTGGGTCTTTGTGCTGATAGTTTTACTATATTTAGTTTGAGTTCTAAGCCTTACTCTTGTTGGCCTATAATTGTTATCCCATATAATCTTTCACCCGGCATGTGTATGCGATGAGAATATATGTTTTTGACAATCATAATACCTAGATCTCATAATCTAAAAAGTAAAATTGATGTTTTCTTATAACCTTTAATTGCAGATTTGAAGTTGCTTTGGGAAGAGAATGTGCAAACATATGACATTTCTATGAAACAAAATTTCAAGTTAAGAGTTGCCCTTATATGGAAAATTAATGATTTCCCAACTTATGACATATTGAGTGGTTGGCAAACTGTAAGGAGATTGGGTTGTCCTATTTGCATGGATTGTTCAAAGGCATTCTGGTTGAAGCATGGAGGAAAAACTTGTTATTTTGATTGCCATCGTCAGTTTTTGCCAATGAATCATCTATTTCGTCGAAATAAACAAAACTTCTTAGAGAATACCATAGAGACTTCACCACCACCATTGAGGTATTCAGGAGAGGAAGTGTATGAGCAAGTTTGAAGATTTCCTAAAATAACTAAATTTCTAAACATATCTTTAGAGAGATACAGTCAAGATCATAATTGGACTAAACGTAGTATCTTTTGGGACCTACCCTATTAGTGTGACTTGTTGAATCTACATAATATAGATGTAATGCATACAGAAAGTAATATTTTACATAACGTGTTCAACACAATAATGGACGTGAAGGGTAAGACAAAAGATAATGTGAAAACAAGGTTAGATTTGGTTGTGTACTATACACGACCTACTTTACACATGGAGGATAAAGGGAATGGTAAAATGACAAAGGCAAAGGCAGTGTACACATTTAATATTGATAAAAAACGAGTAGTATGCGAATGGATTAAATCTTTGAAACTTCCAGATGGTTATGCATCCAATTTGGGACGTTGTGTTGATGTGAAGAGTTGCACTTTAATAGGGATGAAAAATCATGATTGTCATGTTTTCATGGAGAGGCTATTACCAATCGTATCTAATGGGTTACCAACCTCGATTTCTAATACTTTAACAGAATTAGGTCATTTCTTTTGAGATCTCTGTGCTCTTATTTTACAACTAAATAACTTTAATGTGATGGAGCAAAATATTCTTGTTATTTTATGTAAACTTGAGAATATATTCCCTTCTAGTTTCTTTGATACCATGGAACACTTACCTATTCACTTGGTGTACGAAGCAATAGTAGGTGGACCTGTACAATAGAGGTGGATGTATCCATTTGAGAGATTTCTGTATACACTAAAAAGAAAGGTTAAAAATAAGGCACATGTTCAATGATCTATTTGTGAAGCGTATATACTTGAAGAAACTTTAACTTTCTGTTCTTATTACTTTAAGTTACATGTTCACTCAAAAACTAAGAGAGCTCCTCGAAATGATAATGGTGGGGAGTTAATGATCATCCTCCCATTTCTATTTTCAACTATCTTGGCCAACCTCATGGAAGATCTACTGGTAATACTTGTTATCTTATCAGTAATGAGGCTAATGTTATAACGTTGTATGTTCATCTTAATTGTCCAGAGGTTAAACCTTTTCTAAAGTAAGATTCTTTCATAACTTGGTTGCATATATATATATATATATATATATCTTTTTGTCATAATATTTTTACTATTTAGGATTAACTTTTTTGTGGCATATTGTAGTTTGTATGTTGAGATATTACTTTTAAAAAATTCTACCTTATCTAATGAGGCGATCGATAAGTATATTTCATCTGAATTTCATGATTGGTTCAAAATTCATGTAAGTTTATGTGAGTTTTATGAATAGTTGGTTATATAGTTATGGAACTAAGTCTCTTATATTATATTTTCATCTTTTCTATTCCTTGATTAGGTTTTGAATCCTACAAAAAGAATACAAGATGCTTTATTAGTTTCTTTGGTTTGGGGTCCTTTGAGACTTGTATATACATGGAATCAATGGTCGGTTAATAGTTATAAGTTTCACACAGCCTCTTGGGTAAAAGGAAGGAAGACAAACAATAGTGGAGTATGTATAAAAAGAATAGCCATGGTGAAATTGAATCTTCATATCATGGTGTGTTGAAGGAGATTATACAGTTAGAATTTACTGGCCTACCAACTAAGCAATTGACAGTTTTCAACTGTGATTGGTATAATCCTACCAATCAAGGAACTCGAGTTTACCCTAAATATGGTATTATAGAAGTCAAGGCTAACGGAACATACAAGGGTAATGACCTTTTTATCCTTACCCAACAAGCTGATCAAGTATACTTTACATCATATCTAAAATCCATATCCAACAAAAATGGTTAGCTTGTTGTGATTAGAACAAAAGCAAGAAATAGGATTGAAGCCCCTGGTGATAATAATGTAGATGCATCATTTTAAGATGAAAGCAACGGTTCACCTCAATTAGTTGATGTTGACATTAATGAGCAAGATCTAAGAGATAACATGGGTCAGAGCGAAGAAATGGATGGTGTACATGTTGACTCTTTTATTGATGAAATTGGTGAAATTGAAGAAGAAAATTATGAAGTTTTAGAGGAGAAATTATTATATACCAACTCATCTGATACTCAAGAGGATCCTCTTACTGATTATTATTTAACAAGTGATTGATAATGTTTGGTACTAACTTATTGTTATTACTTAACATTTATTTAACTTAGATAACTTATTTTCTAAAGTTGGTGATGATAATGTTTTTTCATTTTCCCCTCTAGATGTCAGATAAAGGTCATAATGAAAGATTTACTGCACCCAAAAAGGGAAAAGAAAACTTTGTATGATAGTTTGAGCTGATTCACATACCATTAGCTATTGTACAGTCATCGTCTCTGCACTTATCTCCACATGCTAGGACCCCTACTGAATTAGCATGTACATTATCTTCTTTTCCGTCTCCACACATTCAAATACTACCTGATTCCTTAACCTTCATTGGTTCAGAGATACCTTTTACATATATTTTGAGTATAGATGCAGTTGGCTCACCTATTAGATATGAGCTAAGAACGAGGTTGAGTGATGGATAACTAGTTATGAGACCTCATGAAGTTGATGAGTAAGAATCCTTTAAATGCAACTTTTTTTTGTACTATAGTTATTCCATTATTTTTACTTTTATTGCATCATTTTTTTCATTTGCAGGTTGTATCCACATATCTCACCCGTCACCATATTGTCTTAGATCATCCATAGTAAGTTTAAGCATGGTTGACTAGCATTTATTAAAATACCTGATATTGTGAAGAATTTATGATTTGCAGAGTTTAAAGTGTGCTAATTTTATAACTTTTTAGGTGTTATAATACCTATAGTTAATGTGTTACTCTTATTATTTATAATATTACCTTTGCTTACTTCTAATACAAAAATTGTGTTCTTAGGATCTATTTACTTAACAATGAATTTACAAGATATGGAGGAAAAAATGTAACACTATTATGCATGCATCCTTTAGAGACATTTGCACTGGAAAAACCAAAGGTGATTGGTTATCTACAATAGTTCGAGCTGAGTTAGATGAGTATTGGCAAAGTGATGAGTTTAAGGCCAAGTCTATATGTAATAAGGCAAATAGGGCTGCAGATACTGGAGGATATCTACATAGAGGAGGGCGTATTGCATTTTCAAAGTATAAGAGAATGATGGTAAGTATTCTTTATTTGTGATGGCTTTTTTGGATTATTATTTCTTTTTAAATATTTCCTTTCAAATATTGTAATTCTTATGTATTTTAACTTAGTGTTCTAAGAAATAGAGTTAGGTAGAGAGGTTCAGATCCCAGAAGTAATCAAAAGGATCCAACACAATGAGAAGAAGGGAGTTTGGGTTGGTAAAAAAGCCTCTGACACTTATCTAAGTTATTTAACTAGTTTGTTAGTAAGATTGTTATTGTAATTTGTTTATGTACTTAATATTCATTTGTTCTTCATTGTTATAGAGTCAGTATGCGCAGATAAAGCAAACTTAAGAGTCAGGGTCAAATGACACAGATTCTTTTATATAGCTCAAAGTTGTCGGTGGAAAGAACAAAAAAGGTCATGCATATGGCTTTGGGTCAAAGGCTGGTCTTCTTACTTTTGATGGTACACAACATTTTGGATATAGCCTTGGTAAGCTCTCACAGATGAGAGCGCACTTAAAGACCTCATTTGAGAAGAAATTATTAAAATAAGTTCAAATTTATAAGGCAAGTCTTGCCAAGATGCAAAAGGCCTACGAAGACAAGATGGGAGCTTTCATGAAACAAATTATGGCTTACATGAGCATAAAAACTGAAAAAGGTGACACTTCTTATGATGAACCAACCCATGATGATGATGGTGACAATGGTGGTGATAGTGGTGGTGATGATGATGAAGGGGATGATGATAATGAACAGTGATCCTAGAATTCTTATTTATATCACATTATAAAATTATGATATGCAACTTTGTAATGTTGAATACATATTTGTCTTAATTTTAAGGTACTTTCGGATATTTCCAACACAAAAATTACAAACATGTGGTTTTGTTATTATTAAGGTTTTGTTGTTGGTTGGTTGGACATAGGTATTGTGATTTTTGACTGTTTGAATAAGTTGCACTTATTTAAACAGAAACATAGGTAAAAACATAAAAATAGTGTTTATGACCAATTTGTCTAGTTTTCTCGTTGAATTTTTTCGTGAGAAAGCTAAAAATACGAAATTGTTCATTTTTCTCATGGGAAAAAAATCATGAGAAACACATTCTCACTAATCTTTCTCGTAGAAATTTTCCATTAAAAAGCTGGAAATACATAATATTTTCTTGTTTCTCATGATATTTTTTTTGTGAAAACTTTTCTCACTAATTTTCTTGTCGAATTTTTCCATCGGAAACATTAACAATTCCATTTTCTCATGGCATTTTTTTGTCAGAAAAACTTCTCCTTATTTTTCTTGCAAAATTTTTCCGTGAGAAAAGTTTTCTTATGGAGTTTTACTGTGAGAAAAACTATGAGAAATTCTTGCAGAATTTTCTCTCCCATTTTTTGGAGAGAAAGTTTGTGATAAAACCATGAAATTCACATCACCTTTTCTTTCTCATATTTCTCATGGAAATTAATTTGCAAGAAACGTTTTTCACAAGAAATTTTAGTGAGAAGTTGAATTTCCTACAACTAGTTTTTTCATGATGCACATTGAGTGAGAATTACCGTGAAAATGTCTTTTCTCATGGAAATTATTGTGTTTTCTTATGAAAAAATAATGCGATAAATAGCCTATTTTCTTGTAGTGCACAAAACACACTAGTGATGCATGAGTAGCCCTACCCCTTTTATCCTTTCTTTTATTTGTCAACTCAAGTAGGAAGCTCGTCTCCATTTTGTAACAGTCGCGAGTCTCCACCATTAGTCGTCTCTTCACTACCTCCAACAACTCTCTCACTGCCAATGCTTGGTTTTCAACATCACTGAAAAGATAAACCCATTTCATTACAAGTGAGGGTTTCTTCAATCTTCATCTTTGTTTTGATTTTTGGGATTAGGAATCACTCTACAATGATCTCCCTTTCTCTTTCTCACTATCTTACAATAAAAGGCCTCCCTCTTTCTTTTTGAGATTCATTTTGCTCTTTTTTATTTATTTATGTCTACATATGTGATTTTTGTTAGTTCCTAAGCATTTGCCATTGCCTTTTGGATCTTGGGTCTTTTGGCTGATCATTTTTCTACTATTTAATCCTTAGGATTTCGCTTTAGAAGCTTTAATATGTTAGAGAGGGATAGGTTTCAATTTAGTTTATAGATTTTTATTTTTTATTATATATGTTTTTTATGTAACACTAAAATGTTGAAATTTAAGAGTTTTGACTTTGCACCTAAAAGCCAATTTTGCATTTTTAGCACAAATTGTCTCTATGAAATCTAAAAGGTGAGTTGCTATTTTTAATTCATTGTTATCCTGGAGTACACTTCAATTTGCAGTTTAGATGTACTAGTAGATAAATTAGTTTATTTCAAAGGGTTTTATGGAACAAATAGAGCTTAAAGTCATTTATGCTTCATGGGTAGAGGCTATACATTAGATGTATTGAATTAAATTTCTATGGTTAGAAATAGTCATCTCTGTAAATAACCCCTTTGTGTTCTTTTTGGATTACTGGTGAAAGACATAAAAAGAAATTCTTGGGCCTTTCCTTTTTTTCAATGATAAAATTTAATAAGCTAACAATCTATTAAAAATGCCATATTCAGATTCTACTCTATGTAATACACATTATGTGAATGATAGGCCCATTTTAATCAGTTTTTTTTTGTCCTCAATATTACTAGTAAGGAGTAGAATATACATTGAATTTTAAGGACAACAAAAATATTAATTATAGAAAATTTTAAATATTTTAAAGATTATTTTATATTTTTTTTTCTTTTTGGGATTCAGAGCTTTCCTCATCTAATTTGTAGCATTGGTGGCATTAAAGTTGCAACAGTTATAATCCAAACTTGCAGTAGGAAAACTATTACTACTTTTTTATAGTTCCTTTGTGGCATACTTGCCTTGAGAATGGAGTTAAGCTCTTTTTATACCTCACTACTCTGTCTCATCATTTTGAATTCATAAGATGAATTTTTTTCCCAATTCTTGTTACCTAATTCACATGTATCGAGTAGCTAGATAGTCTTTATTTAGAGAGATGTCCTTTCTCCTCTTCAAATAATTTCATTTAAGTTTGTCACTGATTTTAAAAGATATATAAACTTATAAGTTTTTGTACTTTACATATAACAAAATGTAGGGCCATGATGGCATATTCTCAATTTGTGTACGAGCACATATTAGCCATTATTTTGTTGGTCAAGACATTTAGAGTCAACCAATATGTAAGTATGCAATATATCTCATATATGGCATCTCTTAATTGTTTGTGTTATTTTCTTTTGCATGTATATTGATGTGGTTTCCATGCTTAGCATGACTTTTTTTGGTTAAATTAAGAAGAATCAATTGTCATAAGTTTTCAGCTAGGCGATAAGAGCAAAATCCCTATTTAAGAAGAAAATTCATTTTCATTTCTCCAAAAAGAAAAGTGGGGAATTTAGATAATGAATCTCATGCACAAAGAGGAATTTGGTCTTACTCTTGCTGTTGTTGATTTTTTTCCAATGCAAATTGTGACATGGATGCTACATCATGGACTATCTTTTGAATTAGATTCATCCAATGGTAAAAAGCAATGTAAAAGATGTTTGCTAAACAAGTCAATAAAGCAAATTGAAGAAATTTTATTTTTGGACCTCACAATATAAAAATTTGCATAATAATGCTAAATTACAAAATTAGTAACTATTAGAACCAAACCAATAATTAGCCCAATGGAAGCATAAATAATCTGATCATTAGTTTAATTATCATGTCATACTAATTAAACTAGTTACTATAAAAATAATATAAAATCATTTTTAATATATTAAAAGTAAATTAAAATTTTTAATCAAACTTTCAAGTTTCAATTGTATAAATTAATTTTTGTGCAATTGTACTCCAAACCCATTTATTCTCCTGTACTTCTTTGCACACATGAGTTGTTTGTCAACTATCAGATCCCTTTAACATAATCTTATCTTAAATTTTTGTCTTTGACATTGCAGTCTCTATTACTATATGATCCACCTTCATTCTCATCAATTTGTTAATTCATTTGTCTCTGTTCTTTGCCTTAAGCTCTCCATCTGCTATATATATGTAAAGAGTTAACAACTTATAAGCAATAAAGAGGAGATTATTTTGTATCATGACAATACATAATATCGTTGCAACAGATTTACAAGTTTCAAGTTGCTTGGCTAGTAACTTTGGTTCGTGTATTATGCTTAGAATAAATGTTTAAGTTTATTTAAATACTTTGGCTATTAGATCGAAGTACCTTCTTATTTCTGTTTCCATACCATAATTTAAATAGTTGATTTTAATAGCTGTGAATTTGCATATTTTGTTTGGAATGGATATGAAGTGAGAATGATGGCTTTAATGTATAAAACTATTCTACTTCGTACCTAGTTGTTTAGGTTATATTTAAATTTAATTGGTTCTTTTGCCTTTATGTGCTTTTTTGACCTTATCTTGCTAGAAAGACTTATTTCTTTTACCTTGCTTGATAGATAGACAGATTTGGACATTTCAAGATACAACATGGTGTAGGATCTTTATTGGTGGCTGTTTCATTTACTTTTATTTCTGGTGGTTGTTTGCCTTGTAAAATTTTTGGTACCAGTTTATCATTATCTTCATATTGTTGACATCTTAACATTTTGATGAAGTTTTCCTTCCAAACAATGGGATGAGAAAAAATTATTTGAAAACAGCAAATCCTATGAAAATATGATAGGTATTTTTTTTTTTTAACTAGAATTTTATTGAACTTTTGAATGAAACAAATTGTCATTATCTTGGATTTCTAATGTTGGTTATTTATACTTTACATGTAATTTGTGATTAGGAACTAAAAGTCTCAGAATTATATGGAATAATGTATAACTATTAATAAGTAGCTTCATATAAAAATTCCTTCAACCAAGAAGCTTCAGTGAACTCTCTTTATATATCTTGTGCAGATGAAAAAAATTATGAGCAAAAAGTGTATATACTTTTGGAATTTGTAATATAGAATTATTTATGCTTTTTCCTCCTTGTTGATAAGGTCCATGGTTAGTTGCATCACTTTAAACTCTACAAGTAAAGTGGATATTCAACATACTATACATGTTTTTGTATCCATGGTAAGTTTCAATTGATTTTCTTTTCTAATATAAAGCTCCCCATTTCTTTCCTTATCCCTCCCTCTACACATTGAAGAAATAAAACATGCATCCAATCCTACAAACTATAATTTAATTATTAATATCTTGATATGAATTACTAATATATTTAAAAATATCTTTTGAAGGTTATCAATCTTGGCATATATGCAGTTGCATTCATTTTTTGACGTATTATGTGCCTATATATATATATATGGAAAATAATATGGCATCTTATATATTAAAACTTTGTTATGTGGCATTTGCAAGAGTAGGGTAGAGAAGTTGTGGTTTTTGTAGAGGATATTTGGGAACTTGGTCTTTGGATGTGCCTGTTTCTTATTGATTTTTTAGAGAACTTAGTTTTTTTTTCTTTTTTTTTAATTCTTTGAACATTGTATTTAGATTGCTATACATTATTCACATGCACACTTTAGAAGGATTTTGAGAGTAGATTTTGTATTGGAGAGGATTCATTTTGTGTGCCATTATTGTAAGTTTATCCCTCTCTTTCACTCTTTTTCTATCACATTCATTTATTGTTGTTGGAGTAATACTATCTCAAGTTTTATAATTTCTGTTGGGTTTTTTGAAGGTCGATCTTGTATTTGAGAGAAATAATTTTACAATAAAATTAAAAAATATCGATAAAAAATACCATTTTTAAAAAAATATATTTTAGCCATGATTATATTGAAACCATGGCTAAACCATAATTTAGCTACAATTTTCTTGGTTTAGCTACAGTTTTCTTGGTCTAGTCACATTGTTCTTAACCATGTTTGTAAAAATTGTGATTAAAATTTTCATGACAAATGATTCAATGAAAATCCAATAAAGTCACAATTTTTTTTAGTGATGTGGCTTGCTGAACAATAGAAAGTAACAATTACTTTTAATACAATATTTCTTTTGAAAGGGTGGGCTTTGTTTTTTAGTTAAAAAGTCAATCACATATGGTGCAATGGGTGTGGGTATAATTGTCATGCACCAACAGATTTTAAACATAATATATTATTATAATACATTATCTTTATCAAAATTCAATATGATAACATTAACTTTGTATTTGTAGAGAGAAATTAGAAAAAAAGTCTTTGTCTAAAGTATTAAATGGGCATTGAAAAATCCTTCTCTTTGTAAAATATATCAAAACATGGCTCAAAGTTAATTTACACAAGTTGTACAATAAAACACGCATACTTATCTTTGCATCTTACATTCTCAGCAAAAAGGAAAAATTGAGAGAACCAAAGATGAAACTCAAAGCCAACCAAAATGAGTTTAGATATGTGCATATTTACAACAGAAGGATGACAGTTTATGAATGCACAACTCAATCTTGATGCTTATCTCTAGAATGCAGCATGTTGAAAATTGAAAAGGAAAAAAAAGACTTGATGATGTGGAGAAAACTATTAGTGCCAAGAAAATGCATTAAAGAAAATATTGAGAAAAAGTAGATTTAAAATGTAAAGCCCAATAAAAGAAAAGGAGTTGAGAGAGATAAAAGTAGAGAAAGTTTAAAATAAGATCAAAAGTAAAAGGAAAGAGAATTATTATTATTTTGCTTTTATTTAATCTTAAGGTTTTAAATAGGATCAAAAGTAAGAAGAAAAAAATTATTATTATTTTACATTGCCTTATGTTCATCTACTTTATCTAAAGCGTTTAATGAAGATAAAAAAAATACTCAAGAAAAAAAAATCTTCCCTCTACACCTATGTCTCAAAAATAAGAAAGAGAAGAAGAGTTAAGTTTAATCAACTATAAAGCAATGCCTTTATACTTTATATACTTCATATCTATATAAAGCTTGATGATAAAATCTTTCTCTCTCATCGACTATTTTCAATGGAGTTGAATTTCAATAAATATGTCTTTTAAAATTTTATATAAATGAAAGAAAATGACTAGAAAAAGATAAAAATTAAAGTAGAGAACAAAAGGAAAAATTACATTATAATTCTCTTTTTACCTTCTCATTTTATATAAGTTGAGTTTCTAGTATTATCTGACCTAATAAAACTTTAGAAAGAACAAGTTTATTGTAATCTCTTTCTTGATAAGGATTTCATATTTATCCTTATATCATTTTGTAAATCTTTTTTAATATGAAAAAAGTGAATTTAGGGTGAATTTGGTGAAAAAAGAAAACCTTTGAAAAAAAGAGTTTTAGTTAAGTTTGTAATTGCTATATTAATTTGAGGTGGGTTAAAAAATTGTGATAATGGTAAACATGTAAAATAATCATGATTGTAATCTGAAGATTAATTAAAAAAAATTCTTAAAATTTAAAAAGATTAAACATAAGTCTAAAAGACTAAATTAAGATAAAATTGATATTTTCTTTTCTTTTCTCTCTTTTAGTTGCATATCAACCTCGCTTCAATATTAAAAAATTCTCCACTTGCTTCTAGTAACTCACTCTATCTTAGTATATTTCAACTTTATCTATACTATAATTTTAATTATTTATTTTTTCTGTCGTTCACATTTATTCACCCTCTAAATGTAACTCTAACAAAGAAGGAGACATTTGTTGGCTAGAGGTTCCTACTGATGACTGGCTGAAGCCGAACATTGATGGCTCTATGAGAATGGTGGCCTCCATTGTGAGTGTGGTAGCGTCCTGCGTGATTCTTCAGGTAGCTGGGTTCATGGGTTCCTTCGCAATACTGGCACGGGTGGTATTATTTGCTCCGAGCTTTGGGGTGTGCAGACTAGTGTAGATATGGCTTGGCAAATAGGGGTAAGAAAGCTCTGGATGGAAGCTGATTCAGTGGTGACTACACATCTTATTGAGAAAGGGTGTACGAGTTCTCATCCTTTTGTGCAGCTTATTAACCGGATCAGAGATGCGTTACGTCGTGACTGGTTGCTTCGTATCAGTCACTCTCATAGAGAAGGGAATAGGCTAGCTCACTGGTTGGCCAACTATTCTCATGCTATGGCTATTGGGACGACTCTGCTCAATGACCCTCCCAGTGTGGGTTTGCAAATTCTTTCTGATGATAGTGCTGGGATCTCTTTCCTTCATCTTGCCGGTGGTTAGGCTCTCTTAGCCTCTTTTTATTTCTTCAAAAAAAGAAAAAGGAAATACACGTGGCGTGACTTGCTCCATTCTATGCGGGATTCTGTCACTGCATTATGTCTTACTGAATGTTATGAAAACGTCCTTTACCCTCCATCCTTTGTTTTCAAATGAATTGAATTGAATTGAATTTATTTTTAAAACGCAAGCGTACGTGTAACTGTAAGTGAAGACCTACTGCATTCATAATGGGACACCGGGTCTACAATACAAGTCATTCTTTGATTTGCTTCATGTTTTGATATAGTACAATCTCCAAGCCTTTTTGGTACAGATAAATTACAGCTCATGGTGGTTGGTACATTTCAAGATAAAGACACAATCTTGTAGGGTTAATCTTACATGATTGAACACTTGTCATGATTTAAAGGTGGCGTTTTATTTATTTATTTTTTCTTTATATAGAAATAGAAAGAAACTGTATAAGTAATTTTATTTTAACACAATTCCTCACATTTGTTAATATAACTACATCTAAATTTAACTCCCATTAAAAAAAAAAATGGTTGAAGTCAACCTTCGTATAGATTTCATTAAGCAAATATAACCGCATAAAAATTTATACATAATTTGCATTGAAATAATTATATGAACAGCATTACTCATGTACTCCGATGAATTTTACTTTTCTCACATCTCTATAAATGATTCCTTATTTCTATTGTTTAATAGTCCAAAAATGATTTTTTTTATTGGATAAATTGTTATATATACTCAATATATCATAACAAGCAAACACGTGGTCAATTTAACGGTTTATATATTTTTGTTGTACGTCAAGCATCTGTTGAGTTTTGTATTTAAAAAAGAAGAAAGAAACTATTTGTTGGGTCGAAAACAACTTTTTTTTTTAGTAAATTTGATTAAAAAAAAAGTAGAATGAATTAATTATTAATAAACATATAAACATATTAGCTACAAGTATTTCTTTATGATCTACTTGTTTTCAATGCAAAGTATATATAAAAATCTTAAATTAATACAGCCACGTGTTCAAATAAACTTTTCCCCTCTAGCAGAAATTTTAGTCATCATCTTGCGATGACGTGTCAAATCTGAGTCAACAAGACATTCGAGAAATTTTTACTCTTGTAAGGCACCCTAGTGGAACAGGTGGACTAATGAGAAACAAAGGCTTGTGGGATAATCTTAAAAAGAGGATAGTACTTGCTTGAAATGCAAGAGGAGTAGGCCCTAGGTGTCAAAAAAAGAAACCTTCCCTATTTGCGTATGTGCCTTTTACCACTAACGTATATGCCAAATGATGATGAAAACATTAAACTGAATCTTCATGCACAAGCTTCTCATTCTGGGGAAAAAAAAGGAAAAAAGAAGGAAAAAATGAAAAAGGAAAAGAGGGTCCTTTACAAAAAAAATTAAGTAGACCCAATTTATAAAAAGAGAAAATTTGGATATAATTTTATATTTTTGTTATGAAATTCTTTAATAGAAATAAAACAAGTGAATATTTTTCTTTTATACTTCAATATCACATGATTAGGTTTTCTAGAAAAAAATTTCTATATCATGTTTTTATATATTAATAGAATTATATTGAAGTCTAATCTTTTATAAAATATAAGTCAAAAAAATTAATTTTAAATATATTAAAAATAAATCTCACTAAAACTTACATTTAATAGACTTGCATATCTTTTTATAATTGAATTAATTTGCATACAAACTACGAATCTCACCTTTTTGTGGCGAAAGTGAGTGAGATGCACAGCTGATTGGTGGAGTGGCTTCTTCTACACGGTAGAAAGGGACATTGTACCAACACCAAACGTGAATTTCATGATTGGCCTGCAAGGGAATGTAAAATGTCCCAAAATATGAACAGTAACGTTGCAAAATCTTCACCCTTGTCTAAGCAAAGCCTAGAATTTTCCCTCTTTATACTCTCTTCTTATTATTTCCCTCCAATTGCTTCACCTACATGAGCCACACCCAATTCACCAAATGGGGTGGCTGCAATCCCTCCTCTCCCCAGTGAAGAAAATGTGGCTCAGATTGCATTCAACTCAAAAGAAGAGTAAGTTCTATGACAGTGTCCATCATACCTGCATTCTCAATGTTTTCCCTTATGTGTGCTCCTTCTGATCCAGAAATGCTTGAGAGAAACAATATCTTTCTTTATTTTCCTTCATATGCAATCCTTCAATAGCAAACTAGATCAATGAGATTTCCAAGAAATCATTCACAAGATTGAATCTAATCTGTCTTTTCTTTCTGCATTCCATTTGAGTTCTGAGAAACATGTTCATCACACCCTGCTTTTCATCTTTCTACGTTCATTCTCACTAGGGAGAGGAAAATCTACATTCTGATTTCTCACAAATTTGCCTCATCATTTCAGGAAGAGGGATCTACATTCTGTATGAAGATGTCAAATCTTGCCCCTACGAAGACGTGCACGTCCTCTGGTCAATACTAGTGGAATCACATCCATCGTCTTTGCCATCCCAAAAATGAAGGCTGTCCAGTGCAGAGTACAGAAGGACACACGTAATGTACAAAAAAGTATTTAATGTCGAAAACCCATACAGTATTTTCTTTTCTTTCCTTCTACTTTTTTTCTTTTAACTTTTGTAGTACCCATATAGATTGATTATCTTCTTTTCAATTTTGTGTTCAATAAAGCTCCCACTTAAGTGCATATTTAAAAACCTATCTTTTCTCTTCTCTACTTAAATACTTTCAGCTTCTAACAGAAGTTTTTATTCTTCTACAAAATCAGTAGAATACAATATAGTGGAGTATTATGAGAAGTATGCTTATCAAGATGAGCCAATCAACTTTTTTTTTCCTTCTCAAGGTTTCTTATTGTTAAGCTGTCTAATTTAAGCAGTTGAGATGGTAGTTTGTTCCTTTTCTTTCCAAGTTGAAGTTGACGTGTGAAAGCTACTTCCGAATGGATAGTACAACCTACATAAATTTCTCTTCATACATCAGCTTTAAGAAATTTTTATGTTTCCTAACCATATATGTTCTCAAAACTACAATGATTTACACAGCAAAACACTTTCTCACATTTTTTAGCCTTTTCTGACTGGGGAGAAGGCATGTAATCCAACTATCAGTAATGATTTAAGACAAAGTTGATTGTGATGAGGTTTTTTTCACTATAGCCAGCAGTAACCGGAGCTTTATAACAACTTTTCAACACAGGAACTTAGTAGCAAGAAAATTAAGAGGTTATTACTTATTACCATCAAATTCTGAAAAGATAGGGCGCTTCAAAATTAGAATGAACATTGTAATATAATATTTGTTGGTAATCCTAGTAATGCTAGATTAAGATCTACATTCCTACCTCATTAAATTATAGATTACCCTGGTGTATGAGCAAAAGCAGCAGCCGCCATAATGGAAACAAACTTACCTTCTCAATATAATTTTCTCAACTAAGATAATCTCAACATGTCCAATTCAGAAGAAAGCAGAATCATCAGAGACACTAATCTTCAGATTAAGTATTATTTCTATTCAAAAAATTTTGTAAGCAATACAAGATCTTCCAAATAAATACTACAATGATATAGTATGTCATTAAAAAAAAAGTCTTACATACTTTAATTATTTCCCCATGCTTTATGGAAATTCAAATTGGCAGATATCTTAACTCTGTGAAGTGCTCAGCCAAGATAAGTCCACATCTACGGTTAAATATCTATAATTAACATGAATTTTAATACTTTTCACTTCTAGAAAACTACAAGTATCCTAGCAACCTCTCCATCATATTAAGGTAGAAAAAAATAAATATCTTGAAAAGAACAGGTTCCTATTTTAAAACCCTCTCAAGGACTAATAGAGACTGTTACATTATGGAAAGAAAAAAATCTTTATGAGTATTGAGAAAACTTTGCCCGGGTCAATCACGTGTAAGTGATCACATGTTACTAATGGCAACTCCTCATTAGCACAAAATATGTGCACATTGCACAAGATTACGGAATTCACGTAAATAAAAAGGCAACATGAATTTCTCATCAGAATTATCTAAAAATGAGTGATATCTTACAGAAAATAGTGTTTTCTTATTCATTCATGTAGGAAGTCGTACAATTCATGTAGATAAAAATAAATGACGAGAATTGCCACCAACTTGATCTAAAAATGAATGTAGGTTATTATCATACAGAAAATAGGCTTTCCCATTCAATCAAGTTGTGTGGAAATGTATGCCCTTAACTTGACAATACTGAGGCAGTGACGTGCATATCGAAGCAACTAGACTGCTCAGGATCCAAATAATTTCTGTTAGCATCAGATTGAGTTCACAATCACTTTCAGTAAACTAGAGTAATCTGCAGAGGAAAGAATTCACATATCACATTTACAGCCAGGGGTGGGGGAGGGGGAGGAGGAAGAGTAGTAATTGATCCTATGATGCTAAAAAGGGAGTCAGTAAAGGCAATTAAAATAAACCATAAATGTGATGAATAAATATTTTATGAAATTTAAATTGCAATAAGAGCAAATCGGATGCATAATATGTATATGCAGTTGTTTAAATGCTCCTGGCAAAAGTGGGATTACCATATGAAAATCTTTGCACCTGTTTAATCACCAAGTTGCAGCTCTTAGTAAGAGAGATTCTTGAGTGGAAATAGTATACCTAGATGGGTAGACTAAACCAATGAGGAAGCCGTGTCTATCGCCTTAGCTTTGATATGTCCACATGCCAATTCATCATTGGCTTAATCTACTTAGGTAAATAGTGTATCCAAGAATTTTTCCTCTTAATAAATAATTTTAAGTCACACCATCCCCCCACCAAAAACAAAAATGAAACCCATTTGTTGTATTTTTATCAAAATTAATTCCTCAAATTTTCATTAAAAGATTATTAGATGGTCCAAATGGCTACTTGTAATGCTTTATAGCCCCAAGGCTTAATGAAGTAATGACCAATGCAGCCGTGATGTGGCTGACAGGTGCCTAGCAACCATATGGCGTTATAGTCATGATTAATGGCTTCAAATGAGTCAGAGTAAATGACCTTCCTCATGGCCAAGTTTTAGAGTATAAGAAAGTGCTACGTGTTGTGTGCGCATATATATATATATATATAAATGTGCAGAACGAAGGATGCACATGAAATGACTATATGGGTAGGATAGGAAAATCTTGTCTCCTTTTTTAGGCTGGCGTTAGAGACTAACACTGTATGTGATTTATCCTTGGACCTGAGGTCAACATGTTTCAGAACCCTCTGTACTCATGGGCAGTCAATATAAAGAGAAAAATGTGTGCCAAAGTCAAACACATAGAAGATGCTAATGATGTATATACAATTATTGCCAGTGCTACATTGCAACAAAGGCAGTCATACAAATCACATAAACAAACAAGAGGACTCTTACAGCTTTATAATGTCGTCAAAGAGGGGAGTTCAGAGACATTTTGTAACCAATCCCTAAAATAGGCATGACAATCTACCTCTGCATTAGCGAGAGCAGCAAGAGGAGTAACAGTAATCTAAAAAACATGAAACTGCATTAGGAACAGTTTTGGTATTCAACCAATTTATTTATATAAAAAAATACTCACATATCCTTCTTGCAAAAATTTGTAATCATTATCATCAGGATCAAATTGGGCACCTCTTACCTACAAGAGTTAAACCGAGTTCTACATCATGTCAATGGGAGAAAAGGAGGGAAAATGATAAGTGGGATCATTCTGCGTTCCCTAGAACTTTACATCTCCTTCATCAGAGGACAAGATTGGGGAATTACATTATCATGTTTTGAATGAGACCAACCATGGCATACTCAAGCTGTCAAGCACAAGACTAACTGCATAGCAGTTATAACAATGGGAGGAGTTCAACTTATAGCCATGAAAAATATAGAAAGACAGGCTATATACAATGTATATTAGACTTCTAAATAAAAGAGAAGATAAAATAAAGAAATGGACCCACTTCTCTCTTGAATATAAGATGTTCAGGTGATACTGATGATGAGTTAGTTTCTGTTGGTGCTGCTGTATCTATATCCATGGTCATCACAGACGTCATTTTTTGTCCTTGTGTCTCAGAGGTGACTTGCTTCCATCCCAACTGGATGAGGCTTTTACCCTGCTTAGTCAGCTTGTACCCCTTTTTATGAGACACAAAAGACAACCAAGAATAATAATTGATATTGATATCCATTGCATGGCAAAACAATAAATTCTTATATCAAAGTCAGCAATATCAATCCTCTGAACTCCACATAGATATGCTATGATATACAATTTTTGACTTCAATATGTAGGATATAATAATAATAAGGCAAATATTTAAAACAAAGTCACGACACTTACTTACGGAAGGGAAAACAACATTAAAGTGTATCAATTAAAAACAGAAGGCATATATAATTTTTATGAAATCAGACCCTAGATCCTACCATTTTGATCTGACATTCTGAGCTAAACCATTTTTCTATTATTCCAACCAAACAATTAAGTGCCACAAATCATAACAGATAATAAGATTGGATTGGAGTGAATGCTGGCAAGTCTGAATCGCTATAAGTTGAATTCATGGCTGTAAATTCCAGGTTATATGCTTAACATGTGTGAGAGTATGTGATAGGAAGTTCAGGGTAAAAAAGCAATATTAACAAAGTCTATAACTTTTGTAAACTTGGTGCATTCTGAATTGTTTGTGAAATAAGATAGTTCTAGAACTAAGTATGATTGACCGTGTAAACCACTTCCAAAATTCATGATTTTTGGCAAAGACTTAGAGGATGTATGGTGGGACTAGCATATGAAATTTCATAATTTTCTGAACTGTTTAGGTTGCCTAAACTAGCCATAAACCGTGCTGGTTTGGATTAAAAGGTGAAACATGGCAATTTTGCAAATTTGACTAGTTGAGATGCCAAACAATGGAGTTTTCGTGTGAAATCTAATTTACACATAGCTAAGACCCTAAAATTTAGATTTGAAGCATTTCATAATTTTTCAAGATAGTTTGCTAGCCTAAATAGAGTCAAGACAGTGTAGGTCCAAAATCAAGCCCAAAACTGGTCAAATGAACGAGTTTTCCTTTGAAATTTAACCATAATGAAGTTGACATTTAAGACTTTAATTCTGGAGAAGTTGAGGCTTTTTGAAACATGTTAGCTATTTCTTTCCATTTTTCCAAAAAAAGGCAGAAATGAGAGTTTTGAGTTACTTCCAATAGTTTTGAGTTACTTCAAACTGGTTTTAGTTACTTTAGACTATTCTGAGTTGACTCAAATCTAAAAGAAATTTTTTATACAAGCTCCTTGATAAAGGCTCAAAATTTTTGAATGTAAACAGAACAGTTAAGAAGTTAACAAGAAAAGGTAAGAGGAACACAAGCGCTTGTATTAAGAAATTTACATGGAGAGGACTATCTCCCATTACATGAAAAATATTTTTCTTCCCCATCCTAGAAGGTCCCCTGGATACATAATTTATACTAAAGCCTAAGAAGTGAAATACAATAAGACTTAAAATTGAAATACAATAAAACATAACTTCTACAACTGTTTATAATTGAGAAAGTGGTGGGGACATGGCCAAGAAAGTCAGCCACTAAGTACTGTATTTGTCCCCACTATACATGCTTTGCTTCCCACTATGCATCAATTCGCACTTAACTTGCCATAACTGCCAACATGCAATCACTTTCAGTTTTGCCACGTCTCTTTCTATAGTAAGTCTGCAGTGGCACTGTATCAGTAGTTCTCCCTAAAAATGCGCTTTGTCCTCAAGCCAAAAGTGAGGAAATTAGGTAGCAAGAAGATCATAGGATTCCCAACTAGCTTCTTCAATGGGATGATGACACCATTGGACTAATAATTCAAATGTGAGGATACCTGAATCTTTTATCCAATGATGAGCCGACATCTTGTCAGGTTCAGTAGTAAATTCCCATTCTGCATTGATGGGGAAAGGTTGGGGAACAGATGTAACCATGTCCCTTTTTTGCAGGCTAGAGTAATGAAACATGAAAGATGGAATGCACTTTAAAAGTATGGAGAAGCTCTAATTCATAGGCTATAAAACCTACTTTCCTCAACATTGTGTAGGGACCAGAATATCTTGGTGATAGCTTTTCACAATGACATTTAGCAAAAGATTTCTGCCTATAAGGCTGCACACATAGAAAGACAGCATCACCAACATCAAACGACAATTCTTACCTCTTTGAATCAGCTTGAGCTTTCATGCATGACTAAGCCTTCAATAAATTATTATGTAGTACCTTTAGCGTTTCATCACGTGCCAAAAGATGTTCTTCTAAATCAGCATTTGTGGTTTCCCTAGGGACAAAAGGATGCAAAGCTAGAGGTTCTCACCCGTAAAAAATTTGAAATGGTGTCATATGAGATGAAGAATGATATCCTGTGTTGAAAGAGTATTCTGCCCAAGACAAAAATTGATACCATGTTTTAGGTTTTTCATGTGCAAAACACCTCAAATAGACTTCAAGACATCGATTGACCACCTCTGTTTAGCCATGGGATTCCAGGTGGTAAGAAGTCCCCATTCATCGGCGAATAAGGGTGAGGTGAAAGAGTTCTTGCCAAAAGGGTGGGATACCATGGAGTTGTACGATCTCCCTACAAAACAAAGTAGCCACTATTTTGGCAATAAATGGGTGAAATAAAACAAGGAAATGACAGTATTTGCAAAGGTGATCTATCACCACTAGAATAGTATCATATCCTCTTGAAGGAGGTAGCCCCACAATGAAATCAAGTGATACATCCTCCCACACACATTCAAGTATTGGCAAAGGCTACAAAAAGCCAACTGAAACGAAAGTTTAATATTTGTTTTATTAACAAATCAAACAATTTTGAATGAAAAGCTTTACATTATGTAGTGTAAAAAAATTAGCAGACACTTGTTTAAGAGTTTTAAGGTACCCACCATAACCACTGGCTGTAGAAGCATGTGCTCCAACCAATATTTTAGTCTTTAAATCAGGACAATCAGGAATTACCAACCACGATTTGTAGTAGAGATGATTTGCAACCACTTGGAAATCAAGATGTGATGTGGGGTTAGTGGTGAGCTAATCTATAACTTGCTTGGTGTAAAGATCAGCTAGTAGTACATTTCTCAAGTTGCCAAACTCTAATGAAATGGGCATTGAAAAGGCCAAGAAGTCAGCATGCTAAGGACAGTGAAAAAAATACACGTGCACACCTATATTGGAACTGATTGCTATATAAATAATAGTGAAGACAAATGGCAAAAGCTTTATCAATAACTTCTACTATTTAGCTGTGGTCACTCACTGCTTCAAGAGACATTTCAAGCTACAATGATCAGTCTAAACTAAAAAATGATGACCCAAAAGATAATGTTTCTATTTTTGCAAGTCAAGAACTAAAGCCAATAATTCACGGTCATAAGTGGATTTTATTCTATAGGAGAATTAGAATCCTTACTAAAATAGGCAAGAGGATGACCTTGTTGTAGCAAGATGGCCCCTACATCTTCTAATGAATTATCACACTCAATTGTGAGCTGTTGAGAAAAGTCAGGAAGACCTAATATTGGCACTAAAGTCAATGCATTTTTAAGACTTTGGAAGGAAACCTTAGGTCTAGGACTCAACTGGAAAGCGTCCTTTTTAGTCAAATCTGTCAATGGACGAGCAATGAAGCCATAATTCAAAACAAAATACTGATAATAGATTGTGAGGCCCAAGAAGCCTTGAAGTTCTTTCACATTGTTGGGTGCCGGCCAATTTAGTGATGTTGAAATTTTGTCACGATCCACTACAACTCCCTGGCGTAAAAACATGTGACCAAGAAACCCAAATTGTTGTTACCAAAACAAGCATTTTTTTTGGGTTAACAAACAAAGAATGAGTGGATAGCAGATGAAGAGCAGTATGAAAGTGTTCTTAGTGTTGTTGAAGGTCAGGACTATAAATTAAAAAGGCATCAATGAAAACTAAGATGAATTTTTGAAGATATGATCTAAAAAGGTCATTCACGGCCGACTGGAATGTTAATAGTGCATTTGTGAAACCAAATGACATTAAAATGAACTCATAATGTCCAAAATGGGTACGGAAAGTTGTTCTATGGATATCTTCTTGTTTGACATGAATCTAATAGTACCCAAAACGAAGGTCTATTTTTGAAAAGATAGTGGCACCATTCAATTTATATTGTAATTCATCTATGTTGGGTATGGGATACTTGTTTGGAATGATAATTTGATTAAGGCTCTGATAGTGTATACAAAACCTCTAAGAATCATCCTTTTACTTGACCAATAAGACAGGGCTCGCAAATGGACTTGAATTAGGGTGTATGAAACTTGAATTTAATAAGGCAGCCACTTGGTTTTCAATTTCAATCTTCTGATGGTATGGGTAACACTAAGGCCCAAGATTAGGTGGTTTGGCATTGGGTATGAAAGGGATATCATGTATATGGGAATGGATAGGAGGCAGTGAAGTAGGTTCAGCAAATACAGATTCAAGTTCATGTAATAGACCCTGTATGGGTAAAGGAAGGTCAACAGCAGAACCATTAGACTTCATCTGGAATGTTTAGAAAGAGACATTTTCTGGGTTTGCCAATTGAACACCTTGCAGCTTGTAATGCTTCCCATCCAGATTGAAAATCATGAAAATTTCACTCCAATTAGCCTGTACAGTGTTGAAAGAGGCCAGCCATTTGATGCCCAAGACCAAATCAGCACCACCAATTGAAAAAGGGTAGTAATCTTATGTGATGGTGAGGCTTGGTAATTGTACAGATATTGCTTTGCACACTTAGTTGGCACATATCACTTCCCTGTTACCAATTTGGACACCAAAAGAGCAATTTGTTAGACTGGAAGTTGAAGTTCATCAACAACAACAGAAATGAAATTGTGGGTAAACCCATTATCTACCCAGATGATTACTTGTCTCAAGCTTAACTTGCCTTAAAGTTTCATGGTGGTACATAAAGCTTTGCCAAGAATTGCATAGAGAGAAATTTCAACCATATCTGCTAAAGGCCTCTCCTCTTCAGATCCAACATCAACGTGTGCTTCAAGGGTAATCTCACCATCTTGTAACTCCAGCAAGGTGAAGGTCGACAACTTGCGGTGACGGCCCGAACTAAACTTCTTGTTGCAGTGAAAACACAAATCCTTATGGAATCTCAATAGCTTCTCTGCATCCCAAGTATTCTGTGATTGTGTCTGACCTATACGAGTAGAAGAAGTGCTAACAGTTCGTGTTGATGTAGTCTCACTTGTAATCCATTGACTTGAAGGATTAGGCCTACAATTAGGAGCAATATTGGGCTCCCTATTATGGCAAATTGGGCCTGCTTTAGTCTCAAATTCAAGAGCTAAACTCATGGCCTTGCAAACAAATCTAGGCTTGTGAATGTGAACATTAGCTTTGAGATCTTTTAGCCCATTAAGAAAAACACCTAAAAGACATTGTTCGGGCGAATTTTGCAGACATGCCACGCGTTTTGCAAACTCTTGGCAGTATTCTTGAATTGTCCCAGTTTGTTTGACATTACATAGATACTCATCTAGGTTTTGAAATTCTATGGGTCCATAATTTTCCTGAAGTGCCTTCACCAATTCTGCCTAATAAAAAAGTGTACGCTCACTATTGATCCAAGCAAATAAATCTAATGCATCACCTTCCAAATACAGAGTTGTGATATCCACCTTTAACTCATCAGGTTTTTGATAACAACAACAACAAAGCCTTTTCCCACTAAGTGGGGTCGGCTACATGGATCAATCGACGCCATAAATCCCTATCATAAATCATATTTCTAGACAAACTATTTAAATCTAAATCTCTCTTAATAATTTCTCCTATAGTTTTCCTTGGTCTTCCTCTACCTCTACTTATTGGACTATTCTCCATCATATCTACTCTCCTACCGAGGGCTTCTATAGGTCTCCTCCCCACATGACCAAACCACCTAAGTCTCGATTCTAGAATCTTTTCTACAATAGGTGCGACTTTCACCTTCTCTCTAATGCATTCATTTCTAATCCTATCACGTCTAGTGTGTCCACTCATCCACCGCAACATTCTCATCTCTGCTACATTAAACTTATTTTCTTGTTGACTTTTTATTGCCCAACACTCAGTTCCATACAACATTGCAGGTCTTATAACTGTGCAGTAGAATTTACCCTTAAGTTTGAGTGGTACTCTTCTATCACAAATAACACCCGAAGTACTCCTCCATTTCATCCACCCCGCTTGAATCCTATGCGTTACATCTTCTTCTATTTCCCCGTTATGTTGTATGATGGATCCCAGATACTTAAATCGTGTGACTTGTGGTAGGATATGTTCTCCAATTTTTACTTCTACGTTAGAAGTAGTGTGCCTCTTACTAAACTTACACTCCATATACTCCGTTTTACTTCTACTTAAACGAAAGCCATGAGCTTCCAAAGTTTGTCTCCACCTCTCCAACTTCTCATTCATTTCCTCTCTCGATTCTCCAACTAGGACAATATCATCTGCAAAAAGCATGCACTGTGGCACCGGCTCTTGGATATGTTCAGTAAGTACATCCAAGACTAAGGTAAAAAGATAAGGGCTCAGAGTTGACCCTTGATGTAAACCAATAGTAATCGGAAAATCTTCTGTAAGTCCACCTTTTGTTACTACGCTAGTTGTAACCTTATCATACATGTCTTGGATTGCTCGAATATAAGCTATACGAACTCCTTTTTTCTCTAAAGCCTTCCATAGAACTCCTCTTGGCACTCTATCATATGCTTTTTCTAAATCAATAAACACCATGTGTAAATCTCTTTGATTCTCCCTATATCTCTCCATTAATCTTCGCAACAAGTATATTGCTTCCATAGTTGACCTTCCTGGCATAAAACCAAATTGATTCTCCTTAACTTGACTCTCTTTCCTTAACCTTCGCTCAATTACTCTTTCCCATAATTTCATAGTGTGGCTCATGAGTTTAATTCCTCTATAATTTACACAATTTTGAATGTCTCCTTTACTCTTATAAATAGGAATTAAAGTACTTTTCCTCCACTCATCTGGCATCTTCTTAGATCTCATAATTTCATTAAATAACTTTGTGAGTCAACTTATACCTTTCATTCCCAAACTCTTCCATACTTCAATGGGTATATTATCCAGTCCAACTGCTCTGCCATTCTCCATTCGCTTTAATGCTTCTTTTACCTCTACCTCACAAATCCTACGGTAAAAAGTATAATTTCTATCCTCTTCTTCCGTGTCTAGCCTATCCAATTGCAATAAAATCTCGTGCCCTTCATTAAAAAGCCTATGAAAATAACCCTTCCATCGTTCTCTGATATCTCGTTCCGTGACTAACACTTTCCCGTCTTCATCCTTAATGCATTTCACTTGATCCACATCTCTTGTCTTTCTTTCCCTATTTTTAGCTAACTTGTAAATACTTTTTTCTCCAACTTTAGTACCTAAAGATTGATATAACCCATCAAATGCCCTCGCTCTCGCTTCGCTCACTGCCCTCTTAGTGTCTTTCTTAGCTACCTTATATTTTTTTCAATTTTCATTACTCTTACGTAATGACCACACTTTATAACACTCTCTTTTAACTTTAACCTTATCTTGTACACTTGCATCCCACCACCAAGATTCTTTATCCCTAGGTCCAAAACCTTTTGATTCACCTAATATTTCCTTTGCCATCTTCCTAATCTCTTTAGCCATTTCATTCCACATATCGTTAGCACTTCCTTGTATTTCCCAGGGTCCTTCCTCTATAATCCATCTCTATAAATTCTTTTCTTTATCCCCTTTTAGTTGCCACCACTTAGTCCTTACCACTCTAGCTTCACATTTACTTTTTACTCTCCTCCTAACTCTTATATCCATAACCAAAACTCTATGTTGAGTAGTTAAACTCTTTCCCGGTATAACTTTGCAATCCATGCAAAATTTTCTATCCGATTTCTTTATAAGAAAGAAATCAATTTGAGAACATACCCTTCTACTTTTATACGTGATAAGATGTTCTTCACGCTTTCTAAAACAAGTGTTAGCTAATAATAGATCGAACGCTAATAAAAAGTCTAAAATAGTTTTACCCTCTACACTTACTTCTCCTATACCATGTCCTCCATGAACACCCTCGTAGCCTGACGATACCCTTCCCACATGACCATTTAGATCCCCTTCTAAAAAAATCTTTTCTCCTAATGGTATTTCCTGAACTAAACATTCTAAATCTTCCCAAAACTTTACCTTATGAGATTCTTCTAACCCTACTTGTGGTGCATAAGCACTAATAATATTAAAAATTTCCTTTTCTACTACAAACTTTAATGCAATGACTCTATCTCCTAACCTTTTGACATCTACTACAGTATTTTTCCAAAACTTATCTACAATTATACTTACTCCATTTCTAGATTTATATTTACCAGTATACCAAAGTTTAAAACCTGAAGTATCTAATTCTTTCGCTTTTTCTCCTACCCATTTAGTTTCTTGTAAACACATAAAATTAATCCTTCTCCTAATCATAGTATCTACTATTTCCATAGACTTACTCGTAAGTGTACCTATATTCCAAGTTCCAAAACGAATCCTACTCTCATGAACTAACTTCTTTAGCCACATTCGTTCACGAAAATGTGGTAGCCCTTGCTTATTTTTCACTACATCCACGCGACGATGCAGCGGCTCTTGCTCACTTCTCACTGTACTCGAGCTATACAGAGCGTTACTTACGGGCAACGACCTAGCCTTACGTCTAATATATTGATTGTCCATGTCAAAAAGATTCGACAAAGTTTTACGTTAGCTGTCGACTGCCTAACACAACCCTCCTCTTTTTCCGGGCTTGGGACCGGCTATGACAAATAATAGCAAAAATATTTCTTCGCCTTTAGGATCCAACCTCTAGGATCCTTACCTTCAAATTTGGAAAAGTCCATTTTATTGTGTGAGCAATGTGATGGATTCTTACTCCACCATGGACTTTCAACCTCTTCTTTTACAGCCCGTGTTTATTTGCCTTAAATTCCTTGACTAGTTTCAAAGCAGTATCAATCACTAGCCTGGGCTTTGAGAGTAGCAACATTAGCAGCTAATGTATCAATGGTTTCCAATTTAGATGCTATTATGGATAATTGCTATGCAATTGGATCATTTGGTGGGGTAGATTCATTTTGGGAATTATTGTTTCTGATTTTAGCCATAAAGGATCAATCTAGCTCTAATACCAAAATGATGAAGGCTAGAAATTTGTGAATGTAAATAGAATAGATAAGAAGTTAACAGGAAAAGGCTAGAGGAACACAAGTGCTTGTATTAAGTAGTCCGTATGGAGAGGACAAATCTCCCATTACACGAAAATATTTTTCTTCCCCATCCTTCAGTGTCCCCCAAATACATAATTTATACCAAAGCCTAAGAAGTGAAATACAATAAAACATAACTTCTATAACTACCCATAATTGAGAAAGTGGTGGGGACATGGCCAAGAGAGTCAGCCACTAAATACTAGAGTTGTCCCCACTATGCCATATACTGCTTCCCACTATGCATCAGTTCCCACTTGACTTGCCATAACTACCAACATGCCCCCACATTCAATTTTGCCACATCTCTTCCTATAGTAAGTCCGTAGTGGCACTGTATCACTCTTACTCAAATTAGAACCAATCCACTGGAACTTCCACTTAACAAGAACTAAAACCAGTCAACTAAAACATAATGAAACAATTTAACTCAACCTAAAGTCAATAAATTGCAAGTTAGAAACATGTTAACTAGAAACTAGGATATCTTAAAAAGTTAATTCAAGGTGGGTTTGTATGATTGTATACAAGCAATTAAAGCTTAAAATGATCAGAAGTTCAAATATAAATAAGTTCGAGTCAACTAGAACTATAGCTATCAAGCTTAGTTACTACAAATATCAAGTGTTCATCTCATCATTTTTTACTGGATTAAAATTCATCCCATCATGACATGGCCTTATATGGTGATGCATCTTGCAATTGCAAACAGGGCCTATATCAAATTAACCAGTTTTTACATGCTAAACATACAAAATGCAAAATGCAACAATGGTTACAATGTACCTTATGACCAGCAACATTAGTTGGCACATCTATATTTAAAAAGCATCTTTGATTCTTTATCTCAACCAGTACAGCACTTATGATAGGTAAGCACTCTTGAGCGGCAAGGGTGAAGTCATGGGGCTCACTCTTTCCTTTAACCCTGGACATACAATAACCCTAAAATGGTCAAATAGGACAATGAATAGAAGGAAAAATGATTGGCATAGCTTATAATTCCCATCAGCTATATTACATTTAGACATTTATTCAGTTATCAGCTCCAGTCATAGATTAGATAAAAACTGTTTCAAAAATTAATTCAAAACAAATATCAAAGATAAATTCAGCAATACACCCACAAATGTTTGAAGATACCAATCATATGAGATGGCGATAGAAGGAATATCATTGAAAAAGGCCTCTCGAGCTCCAGCTACCGTGCCTGAGTAAACACTGCACAAAAGGGAACTCTAATCAGCCCAGCTATGAGTCTGTGAGTATAAAATGGCTAGATGGAGAAATGACTACTGAAGCAGCTATAGTGCAATAAAATATCATTTTCTAAATTACAGTTGGGTGTGTCCTAAATTTTATGGAATGCAAACGCAATTATCTGCTCATTGCTTAAAAAGACAATGTCTATTGTTATTTGCTCTCTCCAAAATATGTCAATAGCATAATATACCATAGGTGTACTTCAATTTAATGCCCTTCTATTACATCCTTTGCTTGATTATCCAGCTTTCAAAAAATGACCACAAAATAAGTTTTAAGCAGTACCTTCCAATTAAATACTTTAAATGAAAAAAAATAGTTTGTGATTGAATTATAGAAAATCAAATTGATATGGATTCACTCCATGGTACATAAACATTTTGAACAAGAAAAAAGAGAACACAAATAACTTATATGCAAAAATGCCATTTTTGACATGCTTATAATTTACTTACTTAGTAAGGGAAGAGAGCCTCAGATCCTCCCCTGTTCTTCCCTATCTCTTGGCAATCACGCTTTAATTATAAAGGTATAACTAAAAGAATGCAAATAAGGGGAAAAAGTTACACACATGTGATAACCGCAGTTGCTACCCATGTTTATGCCACTAACTACCTGTGCTTATAGATAGAACAGACATTAGTAATGAACTGTATGAATTATTTATCTGGATAGACTTTGTCAAATTAATAGGTCCCATATGCAGAGGGTCTTCTCAGGAAAAAGAAAAAAGAGAAGAAAAAAAAAAAGAAGAACATCCTAACAAAATAAAAATATAGCAAACCAATTTCGGTGCAAATGAGATACCTAATCCCAGTATCATCAGAAGTATTATGAACTCCTTTCAAGGTTTTACTAACTAAATTAAAAAGCTATGCTGTAGTTTTCTTATCACAGAACTAAAGGAAAATTGCCAGGATGGCATCAAATTAGGAAAAAGAGTCCACTCCAGTAATGTGATAATTTATAAATTCATAACTGAAATTTCGAACCCCAACTGTACCAGTTCTGCTATTGTAGGAAAGAGTTCTTTGGAAATTCCCAGAGAAGTACAATCAGCTGGAGTCCCTGCAAAAAAGGTTCATGTTGATGCTTTTTAAGAAAAAAAAGATAATGCATTTCTAAAATGATAGAAATAAGAAAAGAAAACAGCAATGTAACACTGTTGAGAGAATGAAAATATATGGATCTGCTGTCATATGAAAGGGAGGAAAAACATTATAATTTTAAAAAAAATAATGAACAAATATATATGTCAACTGAAAAGCATTTTAACTGTACAAGAATCTGAAGAGGAATTCAGCGCATCTAAAAGTATTGACTGCTCCATATGGATTAGCTCTTGAAACTGCTAGATAAGAAACAATAAAAGGAAAGGTGGACCACCTTCAATTTGCAGTAGGACCCAGTTGCCTTATAGCTTTTCAAATTCCATTATCAAACAATGGTACAAATTTAATGTAAGATATCTTCTAACTAAATAGTTACATTTCATGGAATTCAGGGACAAAATACATATAATGTTGGTCATAAGTTCAAGTATCTTACCTATATTGATGAGATCTCAATTGTCTAGAAATCCACAATATCTATATTTTGAATTCCAGATGTTCAATTTCAGACTAGACACGTATATGAAAGTCGCCCACTTCCCCTTCCATGGGCAAAATCACCACATGGAAGAGGCTCAAAAACAAAAAGAATAAAAAGAGAAGAGAAAAAACTGAAGTTGTTTAAGTAAGCAAGTTTGTATATGAAAAAAAAGCACATATCAACTTAGGTTAATGGGAAACAGAAACAAACCAGAAATCGCAAAGGCTGTGGCTCCATGAATGCTTACTTGTTTGGCAGTAACAGGATGAAGCCAAGTGATACAGTGACTTACAGCTGACTTCTCACTGAAAATGTTCCAATTATAACAGAAAAGAGAACCATTAAAGTTAAGTACTCGCCAAGAATTTGTGATCACTTTAGAGGAGCTGCCTCTGTTCGCTCATGCAATGTACAACTTATTAAAAGGAAAAAAAACTTAGATCAGCTTAAGTAGTTGCTGGTAGGTTATTCAATAATGTTAAGCCATGTGGAAGGGCTTTTTTGAAGAAATCAATAATATGGTCCAGAGCTGGGAAAAAGTAAATGTGTTATGTTTTTATTGAAGAAGCTGAACCTACAACTAGTGCTTATAAAATCATCAAGCTAAAGATAACAATGCAAACTACAAGTAGTACAAAATTATTGTTATACATGGAAAAGGCTTGCTATTTTAAATCAATAAGCTAATTCGATCTCGGTAACTCTTCCCGATAATGGCCATGCCAAAGTTTTAGTTGTTCCAAACTAACAATATATCAGCGTAATATATATATATATATATATATATATATATATATACGCATTAAGGAATGCATTTCTTGTTACACCTATAACTTAAGAAATTAATCAATGGCCGAGAAATTCATAAGAAAACATGAGATGATCAAATCCTTAGCAATTGACAAAGAAAATGATGATTACAGGAAAAATAGGTACCTATCCGGGGCGGCGACCTGGACATTGTAACGATTGGTGGCGACAAGAACCTGAACCAAAGCTCTCAAACCAGGTGCGTTGATTCCATCGTCGTTTGTGATGAGAATTGTGGGTTTGCCACTCTCTTCCATTTTTGTTGCCTGAGAATTCGGTTTCAGGGAGAAGAAGAAGAATGCGAGATAGTTGTTCAGGAAATGAATCGTACGGAGAACGACGAGAGTGTTATATGCGAAGTCTGTTAACAGAAAAAGCGCTACCACCGCGCGTGTGCGCGTAAGCAGGAACAATCAGAGCAGTATTCCTCTACTTCATCGATCTAAATATCGCATCCCCCAACGAAAAGGGGGAGAATTTACGCACTTGCCATGTAGATGTTTTCTCGGCTTTTTGACCCACATCTAATAGACGGGGCAATAACAAAACTACATCAAATAAATATTTGCACTTTGGGTACTAACGACTTAAATCAATATATTTTTAAATATTAAAAATATTATTATAAAGTAAAATTTAAAATGATGAATTTAAAAAAATTTATTTAAAATTATTTTATAAAAAACTACCTAAGCTAATATCAGAAACCTTTTTAGGAGACTATAAAAGAGCATTTAATGATAGTACAGACTTAATACCTCATTTAAATACTATGGGAAGAAGGAAAAAAGACCAATTGGCAATGGGATGAAAACTAAGAAAAAATTATACAAAAAATCAAACTTATGTGTAGTAATTTACCAAAATTAAGAATTCCCACACATGAAAATATAAAATGGATTTTATATACTGACGCTTCAAAAAATTATTGGGATGCAGCCCTTTACCATGAAAATCAAGAAGGATAAGAAATTATTACTAGATATGCTAGTGGAAAATTTAATGATAGCTAAACTAAATATCACTCGAATTGAAAAGAATTTTTAGCTATAGTTAAAGCAATAGAAAAATTTGAATTATTAATAATTAATTCGCACTTTATTATTCGTACTGATAATATCCAAGTAAAATACTGATTATCAAAAAGAATTCGTGTAAATAAGTTATCAAATAAAATGTTAATTAAATGGCAATCTGATTTAGCTTATTATGATTATGAGATTGAATATGTCAAAGCAAAGAATAATCTTGTTTCTGACTTTTTAAACAGGGACGGAGCCATCCATTAAAAGATGCCAACAGAAGACGACAGAAAGCCATAAAGTCAAAAGTAGCTACCGACAAGATAAAAAGAAAACAAAGATAAGACACAAGTAGCTACCGACAAGATAAAAAGAAGACAAAGACAAGACACAAAGTTGACAAAAAGTAGTCGAAAGAAGATTAAGCTTATCAGAAGGAATCTAAAATAGGAAAAGGCAGAGGAATACCTCGCCTATAAAGCCTTGTAATCTCCCTTGTAACAAAGCACCAGAAAAACACGAGCACCATACACTCTCTCACTCTCACTCTACTCGCCTCTTGTAATCAAAAGTTTTATCAATAGAAGAATTATTTTGATGAGTAAAGGTATGCCATTCTAACTTCCTTAAAGGAGATTAAGAGTAATATTTCTGATCTTATCCTCCAAACATGATATGATCCTCCGCTACCAGCATACTAGAATGAGGATTAAAAATTCATTAAACATTGATTTATATTAAAGAATATTACACCTCCAGTAGGAAATGGCGGAATGTTATGCTGAACTAAACTGAAGGGGGAAGGTCTTGGCTCATGATGAGGAAGCCATAGAAAAGACTTCTGCATAAAAGAGAGTAGAGTTCTTTCTATCACCTGATTTAGTTTCGGTCAAACGTATTCTATAATATAAATCACTGTTGAATGCATAGTTGATCCGGCTCATTATATATATATATATATATATAACCTTTTTTTAACAAACACGTTTTTTAAAAAAAAATAAAAAAATGGACCATCCCTATCTTATTTTTTAAATTTTTTATTTTTTTAATAATAATTTTTTTATATATTCCACTGAATCAATAATTCCCTAACCCTGGGTGATCCTCAAGTCAATTAAATTGAAAAAAAAAATTTGTACATTTTTATTGGTTCCCTAACCTTCATATAATTTTCTTTTAACTATGGAGTAAATTTTTTTATTTATAATTTGAGAAATATAATGTTTTTAATATATATATATATATATATATATTATTTTTTTAATTTTGTAATTTTAAAATATTTGTATTTTGAGAAATATTAATTAATTTGTTTAAATTTGTAGAAAAAAAAAACATTTTTATTTTTGTATTGTTAATGTATATGATAAAATTATTGTAAATAAAATATAACAATGTGTATAAAATTAAATTTATACCAACAAAATTAATATTACTTATTTATGAGATAATTAAATTAATTTAATACTATTATTTAGAAATGTTGTTTATGTAAATATAATTTCTTCAATTTTTAGCAAAATTTGTTAAAAATATTACAAATTAAAATTAAATAATATTATATATATATATATATATATATTATGTGTAAAGTGTATATTTTAATAAATGTAATAATTGATTAAAATATAAATTGATGTTGGCTTAAAAAAAGCATTGTAAAAAATGGATTTAAATGTATAATTCAATAATACAAATAAGTATAGAATTTGAAATGTATAGTAAGAAAAAGAAAAAAATAATATAAGTCATAAGTCATAATGACTGCCCAGACTTAAGCCTTCTCCTTATTCGTTGTGGTTGTTCTTCCTCATTCTCTTCTTCGAATGATTCACTTTTCACATAATTACGAATTTGTTCAAAAGTTAAATTCCATTTAGGGGACTGGACAAGCAGAATCTATTGATTTTGGGTGAAGAAGTCCTGTTGAGGTTAGTAGTGCAAAAGAAGTGTTGTCATACTCAGCATTGAATATAGTTAGATCTATAACAATTATGTAAATAATACTCCACTAGATTACATTGGCTATGGTGGCCGTGTGGAGAAAGATGACTCTATATAAATGGATGAAAGCAATAATGGTATATAATAAGGTGCAAAGAAAGATTAATTAACACTTTCAATGTTAATGAACGATGGAAAAGAAGAAGAATCAATATCTTCACCGACTGTCTATGGTAGATTAAAAGAAGGACCAGCACAGTCAAAATCTCCTTGCATGGGGACTATTGTGTAAAATGGCAATGGCATATTTGCATGAACTCCACCAATATTGCTATTGGACATCAATTCCTTGGATGAGATGAACCCATGGTCTCTTTTTCCTGGTCTAACCTACGGCTCTAGAGGTTTAAGTAGATCAAGTACTAGTGGAGTTGGTTGGGAGATGAGCATATCTCAATGTTCACCTAGAGCACATAACATGGTTTAGATATCGCCACTTGTTCTCTATCTGAAGTCCCCATAGCTAAGCAACGATGAGTCAGTGATAACAAGCCTATATAAATCCTCCAATACATTAGCCTATCATATAAAAAAATCAATTGTTAAAAGTAATATATATATATATATATATATATATATATATATATATATATATATATAAGAAGAGAAAATATAACTATGAAAACTATGTAAAAGTCATACTACAAAACCTTAAGAACTACTAGTAGGATGGATCCACCGTCGTATATGTCACCAATACCAACTCATGTAGTCTTACGTGTGATCCAATGGTCCATCGTTAAGGTTGTTCTATACCACTATTTGAAGCCATGAATTCCATGTTGCAATGAAAACCCCATACTCTTCTTGTTAGTCTTTATGAATCTTTCTTCTTAATTGAAAGATGCGTAGCAATTCTATATTAAATGGTTTTTTAGGGATATATTGCACTCTACTGAACTAACAGAGAATGCAGTCAGAATGATATCATTCAACTATCCAAAAGCACAGTATAGGGATAGATGCACGTCATATATAAGACATTACTAAACAATAATCAGGAATCAATTAAAAGATGCCTGATGAGTCATATGGAAGCAAAATTACCTACATATAAAAAGATGGTTACTTCATGTTATAATCATAAAATGAAAAATAAGTAAATACAAAATCACAAACCTTATTGTCCTTCATTTAGTCTAATAGTATCATATACTACCAAAAAGCATCTGCCGTCAAACAGGGATATTACAGGACATGCCATCACCTGTAGGGGATAGGAGAATAGACATTAGTTTTTATATCAAAATCATAAAAAATGTTAATATATACCTGAAACCTAGTAGGGTTTTAATGGGATAGATAACCATTTATAGGTCGGGTTATGGGGGTCTTCATGGAGTAAGACAAGGGAATCAATTCCATGTCCATAAATGAAGTAGGGTTAAGCAACCACTTATTTTAACCTTATCATAATGGGTGGCACTACATATTTCTTTATATAAATAAGCTAACACTGTTGAACCCCAACTAGACTGGCTAACCTTCTTAAAATCAGCGAGTAATGAAAGGTACATCAATATAATTTTATGTCTAGTCTTATCTAGCATCAAATACCCTTCAATTAATCGTAGGATGTATGCTCGTATGAATTGGTATACAGTATCACCATTTACACCATCTAGCAAGTTCTCGAATGTTTATGCTAGTCAAAGAACGTTAAACTTCTACCCATCCAATGTCCCCTGAGGCAATGTCACATTAAGTAGCTTATTGCAAACAACTAATTAATTATAGTCTGTCTATCCAGATAATGCATCCCCCGTGTAAGGTAGACCTAGCTAGATAGCAACATCCTTGAATGTAATCATACACTCGCCCCTAATAAGGTTAAAGGTATATATCTCCAATAGCCACCGCTCAACAAGGGCTAACACTAGTATAGCATTAAAGTCAAAATGGCCAAGTCATGAGACACCATAAAAATCGACCTGTACGAGATATAAGACAATAGATAGAGGGGATCAAATATATGCTCTTCCTACTCTATTCGTCATATACACAAAATTCTATCTTCTTGTGTTATTACATTAGAGAAATTGTCATAAATTTAGTTAAACTAACAATAGATAACCAAGTAAACTTTTAACTTACCATTCCTTGTCAAATAGCTTAGGACACGCAGCAAGACTGTCAATATAATAAAGACTCATCTTCTAGTCGTGGATTAATAGCACTGTGGTGAGGATCCATCATAGTTTGCAAGAACTAAAATATCTGGCAATGGTAATACAACACAGATACATATGTCAATTTAAATCAAATCATAAGTTAGTAATTCAACAATAATAAGTCAATTTAGTATTTGTACACCGGTGAAATGTCATTTATAGACTTATGATTAACAATTCATACATAATCAAGTTAAATCAAACAAAGGTGATATGTAATTTAAGAAACTATCATTAACAATTCATATGCCGTCAATATAATTAAATTACTAGTGATAAGTAATTCAGATGCAAATGATTATGAACAATTAACATCTAATTCACTTCTATAACTATGACTATCTTTGTGACTGACAAGAGGGGCATATGGTGTAATTTTGTATGATTTGTCTACATAGCCCACATCTTTAGTTGTCCTTAAACCTTTTTTACCAATCTATCTCATTTAGTATTCATAAAGACTTAGGTCAACTTTTATCCCAAATCATTGAAAGGTCAAGGACCAACTGAGGTCCACTTATGTGAGGCCAATAAACTTCTCCTCCTATTAGATGAAATTCAGTCTTATAAGTATTAAGTATAGTCCCTAAGCAAAATATAGTGTGCACAAATTGTAAGAGGTCAAAACAAACCTTGACACATGCAACAAAGACATATTGACAGGGATGCTTTTGCATTTGAAACTTATCACAGTCACATGTCTGGTTTGTAAGATTAACCTTATAAGTTCACTCATACTTTTTGTTAAAGAGATCAAAGGGCTCTTCAATCTCAAACTTTAAAGGCCTTCTATCAAAACCATGTATGGATAAGGTGGATGTTTTATAATTCTAGTTGAAATTTTTGTGTGGATATCCTCAGAAAATAAGTTGTTTGCTTGCATCTAAGCAAATGTGATATGTGTTCACTCAACCTAGTATTTGTTCGATCAATACATTATTTCTTTGACCAAGCTGATTATGGGTAAAAACCTAATACCATTTAAAATACTATTTATATACTCTATTAAGTTTGTTGTCATGTGTCCCTAGCAATACCTATCAACATCATATGCACATGACCACTTATTTTTCAATATATCATTTATCCAATTCGCCACCTTTAAATGTAACTGTCATATCTGTGCCAATTGTTTGTCAACAAAGTGGCACTTGTTCAAATATCCAATGTTGATAACTTTCTTCTTCAACCACTTGCTCCTAAACGTCATATTCAAATTACTCATAATATACTGTAAACAAAACATGTGATATATATTGTGATGACCCTAACTTCTAATCATTATAATTAAAGTTAAAGATGTGATTAATAGTCATAAATTGGGGTTACAAGACGTTACAACTAATTACATTGAGAAAATGTGGAAAAATTTGAACCTTAATGTCATTAAAGTCATCAATCATATAAATACAGACACTTATGTACATCAAAGAAACAAACATTCATTTATAAGCCTTTAATTCTATTACCCATTGATTTCGACTCTCAAGAATCTTTTACCAATGTTTCTAAGTCATCCCTTGGGGTTACTATATGAAAAACCAAGATTTTTAGGTTAGAATGAAAGTTTGGGACTATTAGCCGTGGCTAAATGCCCTTACGCTGCGGCCAATTGCTCTCGGGTTCATTGTTTTTCTTCATAGATAGCCACGGTGAGTTAGACCTTCGCAATAGCTAACCTACATGGCGCTGCGATGAGGAAGCCTCTTGAAACCTACCTCACTCGCCTCTCATTATTGGCCACGGCTAATTCCCCCTTACGCAAAGGCTAATTCCTCTCTGGAATGCCTGGCAAATTCTTACAAAAGTTCGCTGCGGCCAATTCCCATTTAGCCACGACGAATTACCCTCTAGACGACTTCCAGTTTTACCTCTCACATTTCACTGCGGTGAATTGCTCTCTGGTACTCTCCCTGGGTAACTTCGCCTCTATTGGCCATGGCGAAATGCCTTCTAATTCTACAACTTCTAAAATCTTATCTCATACTCTCCACTCTCTATCTAGGGACTCTCTAGGGCCACTCTCCCACTTATTATGAGATTCTAATAGCATTTATCTAGCTGTTTTACCTTAGCCATTGTATCATTACCTATCTAACATTTAAATATGAATTTTCCTACTCATCCATTGGTCTTATATCAGCAAATTTATAAATTTCCCACAATGGTCATTCAATCACATTTTCATTGGATATTTCATGCATCACTAGTTCAAGTCTACAATCAAAATATCATATGATTCCATTACTCAAATAGTCAGTCATATCATAGGTTCACAAGCCATAAATAGTGTCAAAGCTCATACATCCATCAACAACTAATATGAAGCCTATTTTTCAATGGTTACATTATATATTATCAAAATACAAACTCCTACACTTGGCAATACAGATACATGATGATGCTATACAAAGGTTAACAAGATTAGCATCTACTATATTCCACTCACACTAAGTGTAGCTCCCCACACTAGGCCTCAGCTCAGGGATATTCATCCACTTGCTTACCCTTATCCTTACTCGAAGAACCTTCACATGAAATGTTTAATCTTATAAAACGGGGTGAAATGCAAATCTCAGTAACCAAGGCAATTCTATCATATATTCCAGTTTAATTAACATATATGCATGACTTCATATAAGTATCAGAAAACATACTAGTCATATCAATAAATGAAACAATTAGGTGATCATGATTACTATCCTATACTAGCAATCATATTTCCATATGTTAAAGGCCAATAACATTGGGAGAGGCTCGTCCACGGCACCTACCCTCCAATGAGCACAACCAGGGCTCGGTGTATCTAGGGTTTGATCATAACCCGATGCCCGATTAAAGCATACGCACGGGTGACAATCGTACCACAGTTCCACCATAGACTCACAAGGTCCAATCACACATAACAGATAGCCAACCACTTCATTTAGCATTTCAAATCATTCATGTACAGTAAATATGAAATTAAAGCAGATATATATATATATATAATTAATATAGTCCCGATTACCTCACTTGTAGACAAGTTGGGAAGCTACAACAATACCAAAATCCTCCTAAAATCATAATATCAGAAAATGTTCATTTTTATCAGTCTATTACTATCTCATTCATCATTTGTGGCAATAACTTAATGCTCAAAGAATTAAGTTACCAATAGTTATTTAAGGGATACCTACCCAATCACCAAGAGTCTTAAATTTTAGATTTTATCTTCCCTAGACCAGAAACATCAATATATCATTCCAAATCACAGGAAAATTCGCACAAAATTAAGGCCCATACTATAAGTCTACTATGCAGGTCTCAAACTAGCAAAGAAAGCATCAAAATGGAGAGTTTATACTAATCTAACAACACCCTCAGCCCTAACCTACGAAATTTTACCAAGAAAAACCCAAACAACTACATTTTAGATTTTGGGTATGGTGAAAATATTCCAAATGAAAAACTAATCGGGCCAAAATGAAGAGAAAGAGAAAGGGATTAAGTTATACAACTATTACCTTGGCTGAATTTTGCTCTAGAAGTGGGAAATAATGGATTTCTTGCCCCAAACCCTAGCCTCCCTTCAAACCTCCAAATTTTTCTTTTGTGTTTCAGCAAAATGGGGAAGAGGATGAAGTGTTTAGGGTTTTAGTTGGGTTAAGTTAGGTTTAATATGGGTCATGGGCTGACCCAAGGGTCCAATGGCAAGTGGGTTCTGATTTACACCTTATTGGGCTAGCTCTAATGTGTTAGGTTGTAGAAATTTAATTGGGTCAAATCAAGTTTGAGAGATTCAATTGATTTGGGTCTGCTCAAGGGTTATTGGGCTAATTACATGGGCTTATGCAAGTTGGGTCTTGGGTTTCTAATTCATTAAATTGAATTGGGCCATCATTAGGTGCTATCTCTTGGACCAAGCATCACAATAAGGGTTGGATTTGCACCTAAAATCCTTAGGCCTCCAATAGTCTTTAATCATGGCCCATTTGATTTAATTTGGGTATAGATAGGATTTCTAATTCAATTAAATCTCAAAATCATATTAATAATTTATCTATTCTAAAATTCTCATTCACCTAACTTGCCTAATTATTCCATATTAATTATTCTTAATTAACCTAAATTCATGATTAATGCCTTAATTAATTTAAGGTGTTACATGTATGAGGTGGTTACCAACTGTTTTTTAGGTTTACAATTGCTATTAATATTCTTTAATGTTGATTAGATATAAACAAATGTCTTACTTGTTCGACATAACTCACCGCCTAAGGTTACTATGAAACCACCCCCAGGTCTCATCATTTCACCTTCAACAATGGCAAATGAGCTGGCAATAAGTAATGTTCCTTTATACTTCTCATATAGAAATGTACCATCCATTTAGATAATTGGCTTTAAGCAATTAAAGGCATCAATACAAGGTTTAAATGTCCAAAATATCCTATGAAACATAACTATTGTCTCTGTATCTGATGTTGTCTATGGGCATTCCTTAGTAACAAATTCAAAGTATGCCTAAAGTGAAATGCTGCATGGCAGACAACCATCTCAAAAGAACGTCATACAATCACTCTCAATTCCCAAAGGCAATTGCAAATGATATTGCTTACCATATCATGCTTTTTTATAAGATACTGTATATCTAAAAATACTATGTATCCTTTTAATGATATCACAAATAGAAACAGAGAGATTTTCTGTGATCATTGACACAATATTCGATGCTATTATATCAGAGTCTAACTTCAAGTAATCTTATGATAGCATGGAGGAGATGTAAGTATGTGGGCTTGCCTACTTCATTACCCTCCAGTCATTTTCTCCCTCTGATTAACAAGTCCTTACTCGCTAATTACATCAAACACTATACTCTAGACAATAATACTTAACATACTTTATTGATGATTAATGCACCCTCAATGTGTGATATGTATGGACTAAACAAAGGTTCATAGCATGGCTCGTTGATTGCTTATCAGGAAACTATATGTCAACATATATCTCTTGATTATCATTTAGTTTAATGGCCCCCTCCGTGTTGGGCATGTCAAATTCATTTATAGCGCCATCATTCATCTAAGATAAGAAGGCGAATGTTCAATCAAAATACTGGTTCAATGGAATGGCTAGATCTCCTTTAGCATTAATACCATCAACATCATCATCCACATATTCATTGGCATTTAGTGGAGCATCATGTTCATCATTAGCCTTAAACTCATCTATTATATCTTCAGTCACATCTGGGAGACTCGAAAGGTTGCTATTACACATTGATAGTTTGGATGAACTCAATTGGGATATGTCATTGACAAGTGGCATTTGTTAGGTACTGGAGGCATTTGTTAGGTATTGGAAAGCTGTGACTCAAATGGATGAACATCTCTAAGGTAAAGCTAAATAAGAAAACTGGTTCATCAGGTCCATTAATCTAACTTACAAATGGATTTGTCAATGGATTAATGACATCATTCTCTTTGATACTTGGGCTAGCATCATTAGTTTAAATGTACGTATACAATTCTAGTGCCCGCAATTAGGTTGAAAAGTGCCAATTTACTTGCTACATGGTTTAGACATCTGAATCATCCTTCAACATACAAGTATCAAGTTGGATTAAGTGACCATGGACATCAATATACTAACTCGGATATAAACTATCTTGACCAAAGTCGTAACTTTTTTTCAACCATGACCTTCAACTATTCGGAAATAATGTCAGGGTCAACTCTTAACAATTGTAGCTTGTCACATACAAATATTGTTCTCTTATTGGTATAAAAAATTCTTCCATTTACATAAATGCATATAATCTCTTTTATTTTACTCATTGTAAATCTTATCCTAATGTCTATGTGTAAATAACAATCAAATACAATGGACAAATTATCAAAAATAATAAGAGATAAAAGATAAAGAAAATATTAAAATGAACTTTAAAATGTGAGAGTATGCGTGTAGAATAAGAGCCTCTCACAATCTGTTAAAAATTAAAAGAAAGCAAATAATAAAAATTTCTAAGAAGAAGAAATTGATAGCAAATGAGAAAAAAGTAGAAAAAAAGAAGTAGTGAAAATGAAACGCAAACCTCAGAAAATCAAAGAGGAATGATTTGAAGGTGAAGTTTTAGAGAATGGATTATTAAACATGAAGGCTAAAAGGATAAGGAATATATATAATGAGGAGGGAGGAGAAGAGATACGAAATATAATTTTTTTTAAAAAAAATTGTTATCTGACTCAAGGGTCATTGGAATCACTGACTCTTGGGTCAGTGTTCCAGACATTGACCCTCGAGTCAATAATTCCACTTAAAAAAATTTATTTTTTAAAAATTTACAATAGATAGACGTGGAGCCCTAAACCCATATATTTATAGGCTCTGCATCCCTCAAATATGAAAAAAAAATTAAAAAAGAACGTATCCTAATTATCATTAAAAAAAACGCAGAGCCTATAGCTCTACGTTGTAAAGAAAAAATAGTTATATATAGACAATTAGTTTTCAAGATTATATATAAAATTATTTTTTTATATATGTATCGGCCAAAAAGCCTATTTTCTCTCTCCATGGTTTGAGGCTAGGGAACAATTTTATTAAAATATACTTATATCCTTTAAGTTTCATCCACTCATTTTATTTTATTTTGATCTCAAATTTTATTTTTATCTCTTAATGTTATTCTATTTCAATATGATCAATTAATTTTTTATTTTATTTTTATTCTTTAATTTAATTTAATTTTAATATGATCTTTTTTATTTTAAATTTTACTTTTGTCCCTTATTTTTATTTTGTTTCAATTTATTTTCTTGATTTTAAATCATATTTATTAGTTTCCTTAAAATTGTATGCCCTTTTCAAGAATTAAGATTTAAGAAAAACTTTCCAAGCTTGGTAGCATTATTTAATGTACAATTTTGTACATAACTCTGATTCAATGCATTTGAAAAAAAGTTTTCCTTTTATAGTGTGTTCATAGGGTATGGATTTACTTATGTTAATAAAGGAAAATTATTGCTCATTTTAGCCCAATCACATCTGTTCAGTTGATCTAATGCTCACCATCTTGCCACATTGTAGAAAAAGTTTAATGAAACCAAGTGTTTCATTTGTTGCTCCTTTTTGCTTTATGTGATTCTTCATATGAAGCCACACATCCTCCCCCTTCTTTCACACTATATGGTCTTTGCTTTGTTCCCTTCACGATTGAGAACCAGATCTAGAACTAGTTTTAAGGCTTTGTTCTTCAATGCAAACCTAAAGGCCTCATGTCATGAAGTGGAATGCATTTAAGTAAACGATGGTGTCCGAGAATTTCCATGGTGCACCTTTCATCATTAAAGTGGTAGAAAGGTGGGGTTTCACAAGTAGGTAAATTTGAAATTGAAATTTTTGTTGGTGATAAAAATTTTGGTGTTTCCCACTTCAATTTCCATTGAGATTTGCAGCATCTAAAATGAGCATAAATTCATATATGCTCATATATGAATTCTCTAAAATTTCATAAACTGAGGTTTTAACTTAAAGAATTGACAATTTCCAAAATTGATTTTTAGTATTTCATGTTTTGACTCATGGCATATAAAAATTCTTTTATGTCTTTTTCTGGAAGTGATTTTTGGCAATATAGCTTAGTTTGCAATTGCATATGCACACTCCCTTAGATAAGAAAACTGACATGCTTATCAAATTCTAGTTCGATGCTTTTTAAACCTCAGAACCTAATATCTAGCCTTCATTTTGTTTTCCCCTTCATTCTATTTGTAATATCTAACTGTGTAACATATGGATATCGATTTTCAGAATGGGGTTGCATACCCAAATGATAAAATTTTAGTTACTTGCATCAATTTTGCTCCATCAATTTTTTCATTTTGAAGATGGATTTGTTTACACTAGATGCCAAATTGAGACCTGAGGTTGATTGGCATTATTATGATGGCATAAAGTTTTAGTGTGATAATTAACAAACAAATGTATTTAGCTCATTTGTATGCATATTATTCTTGAACTGATAACTAATCTGAATGCTAATTTTGTTTTAAAATATTGCCATACTAGTTGCAATACTGATTGGTTTTTTCTATTTATGATTGTTGTTTCTATGTACTTCAACCGATTGAATGGCCTTGTTTTTTGTTTGGTTAATTTTGTAATAGCATTTTTTATGGTCAACAGAACCTTGTGAGGGAAAATCTAAACTAAATAAAAAGGACATTTTAAGAAGTGAAAAAGCCAATGAAGAAAATGTTAAAAGACTTGAAGCAATCTGTTGAAGACTTGAAGCAAATTGTTGAAAAAGCCACTAAAGAAAAAGTGGTAATGAGGCAATCTATTGAAAAAGCCAATGAAGAAAATGTTAGAAGACTTGAAGTAATCTATTGAAAACTTGAAGCAAGCTGTTGAAAAAGCTAATGAAGAAAAAGTGGCAATAAAACAATCTATTGAAAAAGCCAATGAAAAAAATGTGGTGATGAAGAACAAGCAATTTGTACTAAATCAATATAGGATAGGAATGATTTTATAACAAAATGGCAATGTTGTATGAATTAACTTACATACAAAGTGACAATGTATTACTAAACTGGGCTGCACATTACAAGCATACTAATGTAATAATCATATTTCTTTAATGTAATACAGAAATTTCTTTAATGTAACAAAAAGTATTGAATTGAATTGAGGTTATACATTAGAACATACAAATGTAATAAACTTTTTTCTTCAATGTAATATAAACAATTCTTCCATGTAACAAAAAGCACTTAATTGACTTATAGGTCTTAAAAAACAACAATGTATCTTCAATGGTTTTACTCTTAGTTGTTGATCTTTGTAACATCATTATCAAGGCCTGCTAGTTCATGTGACTGTACAGGATGATCAAGTGGTGCCTATATTACATAAAGAAAAAAAATCAAACCATGAAAATTTTTTTTTTGCTTTGTACAAGAATTTAAAATTTTAAAAGATCAAGATGATTGCTTTATAATCTTACCATTAAGAAACTAGTCTAACTAGCATTACTAAATTAACTTGTGGGCATTTCAGATGTTGTACACAAATATTGGCTTAAAGTAGTTTCATTGTCCTACAAAGGAAACAAAATTAATTTTATGAATTACAAAATGAAAGCAAAGAAGTAGAATAACTTATTGATGACAAGCATAACTTCATCTACCACTTATTGTTGACTCTAGGAAACACTGGCACTTGGAAAGGGTGTTCCATATTGCACTTGACTTAGACTAGTTTTGTTATCTTACAAGGAAAATGAAAATTGATGGGTAATTTAATCATAATGTGAACAAAAATTACAAAGCAATAATCTTGATCTTTTGAAATTTGAAATGCTTTTACCTTAGTCCCACTAAATTCATTATTTAGTGGAAGAACTAATGCATGCAATACCAGTGGTGCTGAACAAGATATTCTTAATTGTATTCAAGCTCTTGGAGTTAATTTTTTCTTAAATAGATGCCCAAGACAAGACTTGATGGGATTCTTATTTTTCAAACAGATTCTCTTCCTAAATCCCTTTGGAATCACTATGTTGTCACTTGTCAATAATATGGTAACACCATTATCATTGTCTAAACTGTTTAATATATATATATATATATATATATATCAATTTTTAATTTTTAATTTTATATGAATTAGCATCAATTAATTATTAGAATTGTTAACAGATCATGTGAATATCATAATTAATTATTTTAGTAACCACGACTATTAAATGGATTTGGTTCTTTAGATAAATTATGGATAGCCTGTAACAGGTAGGTTATCCATAATTCTAATTGGAATAGAAACTCAATTCACAACCCAGTTAGATTTAGTTACCTTATTTATAGTATTTAAGGTCAAGTCATGGTATAACATTAAAAATTGGCTTACCCTCTCTGAATCAATTTAGGATATTATGAGTTGTATCCTCTCCCTATTGCCATCTATTTCACAGTCATGCATCCAAACATTATGTCTGGTATAATCTATTCATTCTCTCATTATTATTTAACAATTGGTATCATAACCTTGGTTTATTCACGTATATTTTATTATTTTGTGATTGAGGATTCTATTATTTACCTAGTTTTTCTTTTAAATTTATGGGAAATCTCTATGTTGCATATAAATATGACTTAAAATTAGGAATTTTATTTTTTGATTATAAGCTCTTTTTTTTCATATTAGAAATATTATATATGCGTTTATAATTCATTAGTTTTCAAAAATCGCATTGAAAAATCTCAAAGCTTAATTAAATTAAAGGAAGAGAATTTATTATTATTATTATTATTATTATTATTATTATTTTCTAGTAAATTGAAGGAAGAGAATTTATTATTATTTTTTCTTTTCAGATCCAAATTTGGGTTTTTCTAATTCCTTGACATGTTTTGCATCTCCTTATTCGGATTCATCTTACATATTTATTGTTGATAATTTTCGAGCATTTTGTTGTTTATAAATCACATTAAAATTGATTCTGGAGCTCGGTATCAAAAGATGTGTTATGCTTTTTGAGATGCCGCCAATGTGTCACGTCATGTTTGTAAGAGTTATATATAATTATATATTAGTTACAACTTGTTTATAATATAATGTATATAATATTATATTAACGTACCATTCATATCAGGTTACCAATTTCGTTGGTTGATATAATATTGTAATATTATATTTACTCCAAATATTATAATGGATGTAATATCACTTGATACACATACACATATTGATATATTTTTTATTGCATCTATTACAAATTTTTGGGAAAAATTACATTGATAGTAGATATGCCCTATCAGTGTACTGTTATCAATGGAGTCTTAAATTGCCTTAATATCCATTAATTTTAATTAATATTTTAATATTTTTTGTACCCTATCAGTGCATAAATATTAAAGACATTTAATGTGATTCGAGACCTCTAGGCAGAATCATAATAAACAATAGCCTTGTTATTATAATTGCAATAGCTGATTTTAAAGGAAACTTTTATTTAAAATTATACTGCGCATATAATGCATGTTTCCTTATGTTATTATTCCAGCTTTTGTGCCTATGCAATTATCAGCTATGACAATTCTACTATGGCAAAAAAGGCCTTTATGATAAATGGCATGACTCTAATGGAGTTTGTATGATGGTCATTAAGTATACAATTGATAAACCATCAGAGAAGGGATTCTTGAAAAGGAGACCGTGGTAGAATTTATGAAAACAATAAGAGAGTAGTTGAGGAGATTTGATAAGGCTTAGAAGAGTTATTACTTCTCCTTATTAGAAAACACTCATTATGACGGTGTGTTTGGTGTTAGAGAACACATTATGAAACTCATCTAGTATAGTAACAAGTTGAAATCCTTAGGCATTGACATTGAAGATAGTTTTCTTGTCCCACACATTTTGGAGTCTCTTCCATCACAGTTTCAATTGTTGAAGACTTCATCTAATACGCAGCAAAGTGAGTGGATGATTAATCAACTGATAACTATTGTTTGTCAAGAGGAAGAATCCTTAAAGGGGAGTAACACCTCTGATCTTGCTATGAATTTTGTCTTTCATGAATCTAGCAATAAAATAAATGTTAATCATCAAAAGAGAAAAAGAGCCTAAATTCCAGTATGATAACAATAAGGGTGATAGGAAAAATGGCAAGCATGATAGTAATATGGAACCAAAGAAAAATGCCTTTAAGGGAAAGTACAATTATTGCAAGAAAGTGGGACATAAAATAGCTGACTATTACATTCTTAAGAACAAATGTGAAAGGGAAGGTACTTTATTTGCCCTTTTATCTCTAGTTTGCTTTAAATCAAATGTCATAAACATTCCTATTCATTCTTGGTGGTTGGATTCTGGTGCTATTATTTATGTCACAAATTCCTTGCAGTGGTAAAAAAATGGAAGGAAGCTAGGTGAGAAAGAAATGACCGTTGTTGGTATTGATAGAGTAGCAGTAGTAGACTTGATAGGATTAGTCATTTTGTATTTAGACTTTGGACATGTTTTAGAATTGAATAATACTATTTATGTATCTTCTTTAAAGAGGAACTTGATTTCTACTTCTTTATTAGACAAATCCAGTTATTCTTTTTAGCAAGGAAATGGAAAAATTATTATCTATTTTAATTCAACTGTTGTTAGTTTTGCTCTTCTATTTGATGGTTTGTATTTATTGAAATCTACCCTTACTCTTGATCAAGGTAGTAATTCCAGTACTAATGTAGTCATTGGTAACAAGTGTGGAAGACTTAATGAAAACTCTTCCATGTTGTGGCATAGGCGATTGGGTCATATTTCTAGAGACAAATGAGAAAGGATGGTTAAGCAGAATATTTTGCACAAGCTTGATTTTTTTGACTTTGGTACTTGTGTTGATTGCATAAAAGAAAAATTCCCTGCTAGAACTAGGAATAAAAAAGTAAATATAAACCAGGATATCTTGGGTTTAATTTATACAGATATTTATGGACCCATCACTCCTACTACTATAGAAGGCTTCAAATATTACGTTACTTTCATTTATGATTGTTCCAAATATGGGTGAATTGATCTTTTACATGAAAAGTCAGATTCCTTATATGCTTTTAGAGCTTTTAAAGTTGCATTTGAGTTAAAAATGGGGAAATGCATTAAGTGCGTTATATCCAATAGAGGTGAGGAATACTATGGCAAGTACAATGAAGCAGGCAGAAACCCAGGCCTATTTGTGTTGTCCCTGAAAGATTATGGTATTAAGGCATAGTACACCATGCCTGGTACTCCTCAGTAGAATGGGGTTGCAGAAAGGCAAAATTGTACCTTAATGGATATGGTAAGATGTATGCTTGGTCATTCTTCATTACTTGAATTTCTATTTCTATGGGGTGATGCTCTAAAAACACCTGTATACATACTTAACCAAGTTCTCAATAAGACTGTTCCTAAGACTCCATATGAATTAATGTTTAACAAGAAGCCTAGTTTGAGGCATTTTCATGTTTGGGGTTATAAGGTGAAGGTGAGACTTTATAATCCCCCACTCAAGAAATTAGATAAGAAATATGTTAATGGTTTTTTCATTAGTTATTGTACAGGCTCTAGAGGTAATAGCTTTTCTTATCCTACTCATCCTATTAGAGCCATTGAATCAGATTGGACAATTTATTTTGAGAATGACCTAGATGGTAAGAGTGACTAACCCCATGCAGTTAATCTCCGAGAGGAGAGTACTGTCATACCTATACCTATACTGCCTTTATCATCGGAATTTGTCCTTGAAAAAGATATTGATGTTCAAAATCCTACTAATGATCATGATGAGCTGCTAGTTGTTGATATAGAGCTACCAAATATAACTAATAATGTTATTCCATTAAGGTAGTGACGAAGGATACATAGACTTGCAATTTCAAATGATTTCATAGTTTACTTGTGTAAGATTGATAATACAAAGCTTATAAATGGCATGAAATGAGCTAGAAGTTATGGTGTTACAACTTGCAGGAACATGAATTTGATGTAACTAATGTTTCAGATCCATTTTCCTATCAAGAAGCTATATTTAAGTCCTAACTTAGCCAAATGGTTAAAGGCTATGAAAGATAAGTTGTCTTCTATGGATCAAAATCATGTTTGGGAATTGACTGATCTACTTATTGGATGTAAAGCCATTGGTTATAAGTGGGTCTTTAAGACCAAGTGTGGGATTACAGGTGAAATTGAAAGATATAAAGCCAAAATAGTTACTAAGGATTATAATCAAAGAGAAGATATTAACTATACAGAGGCCTTCTTACTAGTATCTACTAAAGACGCCTTTAGAATTGTTATGGCTCTTGTTGCCCATTTTAATTTAGAACTTCACCAAATTGATGTTAAGAATGCCTTTCTGAATGGAAATCTATTTGAAAATATTTACATGGTACAACCAGATGGTTTTGTTAAAAGTGGAAAAGAGGATTTAGTGTATAAGTTGAAGAAATATATCTATGGGTTGAAACAGACTGCTAAGCAGTGGTATTTAAAATTTGATAAAGTCATAACATCTCTTGGCTTTATTGAAAATCCCTCAGACCAGTGTATCTTTCAGAAGTTTGACTAAGGCAATTTCATTATTCTTACGTTATATATCGATGACATACTTTTGATAAGCAATAATATTAACCTCATAAATGAAACAAAACGCATGCTTTCTTGTCACTATGACGTGAAAGATTTGGGTGAAATCTCTTATGTTCTTGGAATTCAAATCTATTGTGATAGGTCTCGTGGTGTTCTTGGTTTGTCTCAGGGGACTTATATTGATAGAGTACTTAAGAAATTTAATATGCATGCTTGCTCCCCTTATATGGCACCTATTCATAAAGGTGAAAGGTTATCTAGAGCACAATGTCCTCAGAATAAAAAAGAAAATGTTAAGACAGATAATATTCCATATGCTTTTGCTATTGGTAGCTTAATGTATAATCAAGTATGTACTCATCTAGACATAGCTTTTGCTATCAGTGTTCTGGGAAGATACTTAAATAATCCTGGATAGGGTTATTGGAAAGCTGCTACAAAAGTTATGAGGTATCTACAGGGTACTAAAAATTACACGTTAACTTATAGAAAATTTGATTCTCTTGAAATCATTGGTTATTCATATTCAGATTTTGGAAATTGTGTAGATGATTTAAAATCTATTTCTGGATACATCTTTATGCTGTTCGTAGGAGCTATTTCATGAAAAAGTGTCAAACAAACATTCACAACTATCTCAGCTATGGAAGTAGAGTATTTTGCTTGTTATGAGGCCACTTGTCAGGCCATATAGTTAAAGAAATTGATTTCTGACATACACATTGTTAATAATATATCTCGCCCATTGACCATTTATTACGATAATGCATCTGCTTTATGATTCTCTCAAAATGATAAGAATTCCAATCGTGCTAAACATTTTGATATTAAGTTACCATTTGTTAGAAAGAAGATTTGTGAATCTTAGACTTGAATTGAACATATTTCTACAAACCTCATGCTAGCAGATCCGTTGACCAAGGGTTACAAGTAGGAGTTTTTCGAAAATATATAACTTATATGTTTAAGTTGTGTTTTTTAAAACATTTTGTTTTGGTCGATTCATTTAATTTTGAACTTCTTTCTTTTGATATTTTGTTTTATTTAGATTTGGAATCTCGTTAGCATTTAAAACATTGTTTTCCCCCATCGAATTCGATGTTTTTAGTTTGCTATTTCATTTCTGAATTTTTGACATAGTGTGTATATTAATTATTTGATATTATTTCTTGGTGCATTGATCTATTTTGGTTATATCTAACAATTAATTAATACTATCTAAGTGGGAGATTGTTTAATATATATATATATATTAATTTTTAATTTCATGTGAATTAGCATTAATTAATTATTAAACTTGTTAATAGATCATATAAATATCATAATTAATTAATTTAGTAATAACCACTATTAAATGGATTTAGTTCTTTAGATAAATTATGGATAGCCTATAACAGGTGGGTTATTCATAATTCTAATTGGAATAGGAACTCAACTTATAGCCTATTTAGAGTTAGTTACCCTATTTATACTAGCTAAGATTAAGTCATGATATAACATTAAAAATTGGCTTACCCTCTCTGAATCAATTTGGGGTATCGTGAGTTGTATCATCTCTTTATTGCCATCTATTTCACAGTCATGGATCTAAGCATTATATCTAGTATGATCTATTCATTCTCCCATTATTATTTAACATAAACTCCATCATGCCATTGCTTGTTTGTTCAGTTCTTCCACAGCTTTATTTACTAACAAGATCTTTTTGAAAAGTCAAAAACTTTAGTTGCTAATCTAATTAATTTAGGACAGAACAATCAATACCAATGCGTGCTAACAAGCCTAGGGTCTTCTTTGACTTCCTTTCCCTTAACATCATATACCACACTACTTTTTGTTTCTTTTGTCCATCCTTTTAGTATATATTACTCAAAAAGTACTTTAATGCCCATGATATCAAATATCTTCAAAGTATGGCAATACAATATACCAAATGACTCAAACATTTTACCACTATAAGAAATTAACTAGGTGCATGGATTAAATAACACATTGTATTCTTCCTCTTGACAAAACATGGTAATAAAATACTCAAATACTAGTTGAGTTTCATTTTTATGTTTTATACATGTAGCATGCACTAGATCAAACTCTTCCTAGAATAAATCAAATATAAAGGGTGTAAATTTGAGAAAGTTATTGCAATTTTGTCATGAATCAAACTCATACTTTAACTCGTTATATCATTTGTCCTCAACCATTATTTTTCAAAGTGTTTAAAGAATTAAAAAATATCCAAATCTAGTTTCATCCAATTCCTGAAATATGAATTAAGGCTTTCATTGAGTTGTGTGATTCACATACAAAGAGTGACAACTTTCTTCATGTGACAAGTTGCCTATTTCTCCTTTATGTTATAAATGATTGCAACCATGTGTTTTCATAAACATTATATTTTGAAAGCAAGTTGCTCCATGCCGCTTCAAACATATGTTCCTCATTATATCCATATATGCACTATTTTAAGTCGATTAAGAAATAGGATCCCCTCTTCATCAAATTGCCAAGGTGCTTGGCGCCATTTTGCATCAAGTGTTATGTGCATAATTTATGTGAAGTTTTTAGCATCACTTCATATAATACTTTTGCCATTGTCTAGTCTTGATTGGTAAAAATAGTAAGGACTTTTTCTGCTTGTATGCCTTTAAAAAGCCATTTAAATGAATCTGTTATTTTATCATAGAACAAAGTTGACCTAAGTATCACTACTCTTCTATAATGGTTGAATCCACAAAACAATGCAAGCAGTCTAAGTGCCTTATTAGTACTATGTGTTGTATCAAAAGATACTATTTCACTAAAATGACCATAGTCAATTAACATCCACGTATCAGGTCAAAAGACATTAGTTATTTATTTATCCATATCCATTTGATAAGCATGGTAAAACGATTGATTATTTAATAACTGTCATTGAAAATAACGCAACAAAGGCCTGACTTCCCCATACATCATACTTTTTTGTCTTTTAGCTCGGAGATAATTCTTAGTATCCAATTATGTATACCCTAATTTAGCTCTTCCTCCTACCTCCATACTCATCAAATTAAAAGACCTTATCTATTGAAGCCTAGAATCTTCTGCTAACTCAATGTCATAGGCTTGAACTTTGGAAATTTTATGTTGTGATGCTAACATATGAGAGCTTTCCATAAGATGAAGTAAGTGATTATGTTCTTAAACAAAGCCATATACTTTATATTTTCCATTGATAAGCATAACTCCTATTCTTGTCATGTAATTGCTCCTTGTCTCTTGCCGAGGGTTGGTTAGCATAGAACGTCTTTTGTCTTCTTACTAACGACCTTTCTTGCAACAAACATATCTACACAATGATATGGAGTCATCTTTGCTTCTATTGAAATATTATTTCTTAACAACAAACTTGAATCTCCTGCTGTAGTGAACCTAAGACTTTCAAGCTAATTCTAAGTTATCAAATTTCATGCCTAATTTGGGCTTCCAATCAACCATTATGAATGGTTCCATCATCAACTTCAAAAGACTAGGCAAATCAAAATGGTACTTCAAATAAATGAAGTAAGTGTATATATTAGTATAACATTTATTAATTACTATATATAAGGTTTCAATAGCAAAAGATATCTATACTTAGTGATTTGTTTAAGAGTTTATAACAACTTCCAAAGAAAATGGCAATTAGTGAAGCTTCTAAAATTTGGTAAGGAAAAAATTATAACAATATATAACCATTCTCGATTATTCTTAACTATGCAAAATAATTATTGGTGTTTCATGATTAAGAATTCAAATATTTGTTTAAGATGAAAAAATCTTTATTTATTAAAATAGACTAGATTCAACAAAAGAAAAAGAAGATGGTTCATGGTAATTTAAGGACAACATCATGACCTAACAATTGAAATTAACGAATTAAGGAACTCATAGCAATCAAAGTCCAACAAGCTAGAACAAGCATTAACCCACATATATATGAGTGAGAATGATTTAGAATAAGACATTTATCAAGAGTAGACAATTATCATCATCATAAAATTAATCCTATCTTTTTATTCTTATTAGTTAAAAATAGAAGAATTTATGGGAATAAAAACAAAGTGAGCTTAGATACAAAAGTTTAGCTCACATTCTCTTTCAATTAAAACCAAATGATTTATAAAATAACTTCTTATCCTCTTCTATATATAAACACCGCATTTTATCCGGGCATACTTCAAAATAATAATAAAATTAGACTAAGAAAAAATTTTAAAAAAAAAAGTAAAAAAAAATCAAAAGAATCAAAAATAAAAAAAAATATGAAAGAATAAAAATTATATTAAAAAAAAGAAAATAAAAAATGAAAGAATCAAGAGTTACATTTTCCAAAAAAAAAACAAAAAACAAAAAAAAAAACAAAAAAGAAGATCAAAGAATCCAAACAAAAAAATTTTGAAAACAAAAAAGAGGAGGATAAAAAAAAAAAAAAAAAAGAGAAGAAGAAGAAAAAGTATTAAAAAAATTATATCTATTTTTCCTTCAAATTTCAAAAACCCAAGTTAGTAGGATTCCAATATACCTTAAAAATGGGAAACAAATAGAAGAGCTCATTAAAAAAAACATATATATAGCAAGAGCCTAATCCCAAAGGAAAATAAAAACAAAAATCAATTTGGAAAAATAAGAAAGGCCCAAGTTTTTTTTCCAACGGGTTCCAGTTCACTAAACCTAACCCAATCCCAAAGAAAATAAAAACAAAAATCAATTAAAAGGAAAACATAAGGAAGGCCCAAATCCCTACCTCCAGTGGGCTTCATTTCACAAAACCTAGCCCAATTCTGAAATAATGGTCCTCTCTCCTCTAGTTCTCTCTTGCTTCGGGCTCCCAGGGGACCACAACTCACACACATAAAGCAAGGACACATAGACACAAAAAGCACGATAGAGGTGTCAGAGTGGGGGAGGGACGCACAAAAAAGAAACGACTCTGAGCACAAAGAGGGAATGAGGGGATGCACAAAAAGAAACGAGGAAGAGGAGATCGAAAAGAAAAAAAAAAAGAGAGATTGAGAAAGAAGAAAAGGGGAGGAGGAATAGAGTGAGTCAGCGAGATTGGGGATGAGAAAGGAAAAGAAGCAGAGAAGGATTTCTGGGGAAAAGAAGGGAAGATTCAAAACGGAGAAACAAAAAAGGGACTGGAAAAACTAAGAGACAGGGGGTTCTGGTTTTCAAGTGGAGAAAATGAAAGGAAGGGATTCGAATGGAAAGAAAAAGAAATGGGGAGAACAAAGAAGGGAGCATTACGGGGAAGATAAGGAGAGGCTGTGAGATAAAGGAAATAATAGGGAAAAAGGTGAAAAGAGAGGCAGAAGAAAAATCAAGGAGGGATTTGAGAGGAGGAGCATTTAGGCTTTAGAGAAGTTGGGGATTTTTTTTTTTTTAGAAGGAGAGAGAGATGTGAGGTTCAGAAAAATGGAGAAAAAGGAAGGAATTGGGAGAGACTAAGAGGGAAGCAGAGAGATTGAGAGAAAAAGATATGGAGAGATTGTGAAAAGAAACTGAAAGTAATAGAAGGAGAAGCTTGAAGACCCAGCGGAAGATCGAAACCAGGTTCAGATGAGGATCCTATCCCCGGGTTGGTGGGGATCTGAAAGGTATGTCTCCTTCGTTCTCCATTTCAGAATTAGAAGCCACAGACGAATTGTATGTTTGAGTATGTATATCTCTCATGGACATCTTTTATTCAGAACACTGGAACCCAATTTTTTGGGGTAATGCCTTGGATGTGTTTTGTGTTAGGATAGAGATTTCGTTTTATTTCGATTAGCACTCTTGCTATTCCTTTTCGAAGTGACCTTCTAATGAGTAACTAGCCCCTTTTAACATCATTTGGCATTTTCCTTGTTTCTGAAAGCTTGAAACATTTATGACAGAATTGTATAAGATCTTGAATGTTGCTTTCAAGCTTCAAAGCCTAAAAGTAAAAGCCTATTATGGGTTTAATCAAAGACCAGAAACATGAGTGGTGAATTTTGAATTGTTATTTATTGGAGTTTGGACTGGTTTTGAGTTGCTGGTACTTCATATCTTTTTCTGTTTTGGGATTTATGCAATACCTAAACCTTTTTCTTGTTCCATTTGGAATTGATGGTGTCAAAGTGCAAAGGTGAAATTGGCCTCATAACTTACTGCTGTTTTGATTTCCCTCCTTTCCCTTTTTCTCTGTTATGTATTAGTCATTAGGAGGCATGTGTTGTCTGGAGAAATAAGTCTTGGCATCCATTGGTTCTTGTCCTTCAGGACCTCTTTGTTTGAACGTGATCCGACTACATGGATTTGGCTGTTCAAATTTAGGCTCCTTTAGGATATTTGGTTAAGGGTTGGCCTAATTTAAAGAAGCTGTATTTCATGGTTTGGGTATCTGGTTCAAATGGGTTTGGTCCAAATGAGCTGTGGCATGAAATTTTTTTTTGGAGGCCTCTTTTGATAAATATAAATTGCCACATTATCCATTGAGTAAAATTATTATGCTGTGAACTTTTCAAATTTTTCTAATGTTTTGTTACACTTTGATGTTGCCCTGAACTCTCATCTGAACGACCAACCTTGCAGTTATGGAGTATAACCTATTATCACATAAGCTAATACTACCTTTTGTTTTTGTTATATGCGAGGCCCCTGAGAAGTGGTGGATTGAAGAGAAAGGGAAGCTGTATGGGGAAGCAACACATGGAGCTCGCTGGAAAACACGAAGGTCACTTATCAATTTAACCAAGAAGATGAGATAGGAATGGAATTCTGCAGTACAATTTTCTTTTCTTTTTCCTTCCTTTTTCATTCACATGTAAATACGTTCAAATGTGGTATTGTAACATAAGAAAATACACACAAGGCACACACAAGCATGAGTATCTGCCTGTTTTATTTCTTTTGTCCTACTTTCATTTCGATTTTTATTTTTATTTTTTTCATTTTTAGAATAGCCGTGTGGGATTTTTTGTCCCCTCAGGCACATAGGAACAACCTATAGGTCATGTGTGGCAACAAAGCCTCCTTGGTACCTATTTAGGTCTCAAATTTATATTTTAACAAATTTTGGGTTTCAATTATCAAAGTCAAATTGGTTTTCTTTAAAGAAAGACTTTTTAAAAAAAGAAGAGAACAAACGAAGACAAAACCAAATAAAGGAAAACATAAAAAGTAAGTAAGAGTTGAACTTTTTGAGACTTATGAACTTTTCTCAAAGTTTCTTTTAATAAAAATATATTTCATAAAAACAAAAAAAAGACATAGAAAGAGAAAAATGAAAAAAATGATAAACAAAAATTAATTAAATTCTTTTTGTAAACTTTATAGCTTTTCTCCAACTTTCATTCAATAAAATTAGAAATTAATATATGCTTTGCAAAAATTGAAAAGCAAAGGTGTTTCAAAACAAGAAAAAAAATCAATAAAACAAAATTAGAAATAAAAAGAGAAGATGATAAAGAAAATGAGATTATTTCAGCTTTCACAAATTAAGACATACAAATTAATCTTAAATTTGTTTTCTTTGTAAAAATCTAAAATAATTTTTATTTCTTTTTCTCTTCTAAAAATAATAATAATAATAATAATAATAATAATAATAATAATAAAACAAAAAAGAACCAAACAAAACAAAAATATACAAAAAATTAACAAAACAAAAAAATACAAACAAAACAAAGATAAATAGAAATAAAAACAAAAAGAAGAAGAAAAAAACAAAATAGAACACAAAAATAAAAATTAACCAAAAAAAAAGAAACAAATAGAAAAAAAAACAACAATAACAAAACCCAAAAAAAACCCAAAAAGAAATAAAAATAGAAAAAATAACAAAAAACAAAAACAAAATAAAACAAAAAACAAAAAGAAAAGGTTAATACAAAACAAAAAAAAAAATGAAATGAAAATGAATGAAAAGCAAAAAAAAAAAATGATAAGCAAGAGAGAGAAAAAAAAAATGAAAATGCAAGAAAAATTCAATTAAATTTTCCTTTAGCATCAACCAATTTCAAAACTTGTTTTATTTGTTAAAGGAAAATGTAATTTATTTTCTTTGTCTTTTTGCGAAAAAAAACAATACCCAAACAACAAAATTAAATATAAGAAAAAAATTTAAAAATAAAGAACATACAAAAAAAACAACAAAAACAAGAAAAAACAAGAAAAAAAGACAAAGACAAAACATAAAACAAAGAAAAAAAACACTAACTAACCAATACAGTTCTTTATTCGAACTACGTGAACTTTGATCCCTCCCGAGGGTATGTAGGCCCTAGGCTCTCATCCTAAGTTAAGTCCGCCCTTGTAAATAAATATTTCTTTTTAATTTTATTTCTTTAATTTCTTTTCTTTTATTTTACTATTAATTTTATTTCTTTAATTTTTTCCTTTTTAACTTTTAATTTCATTTCCTTTAATTTCTTTATTTTTCATTTTGCATGTAATTTCTTAAGAAGAATTAAAATAGAATCAAGACTATATTAATTTTGTTCAACTAATTTAGGGTAACCGTTCTTAGGAATGGGTGTAGTAGGGTACCTAACACCTTCTCCACTCACAATAGACTCCCAAATCCAAATCTGATTTATAGATCATCTTTTCTAAATAAAAAGGTTTTTCAAAGTTTTGCCTTTTCAAAATTAAAATTTTGGCGGCGACTCCTGAACCTTATTATTCTATTTCTTTTTTTTTTCTATTTTGATTTTGGTTTTCGTATTTAATTTTGAATACTGAATTTTTTTTTTTTTAAGGCATCGTGTGGTCGCATTTTCGGATGTGACAATATATATATATTGTTACATAAAAGGATGAACCTTTGAAGGTGAGCACAAACTAAACTTAAATAGAAATTCTTATATCTCCTTTAGTTTCATTAAAAGGCTTCTAAAGCATTCCAAAAAGACTCATGCTACACAATTTCACTGATGTGTAAATTTCATATTCATTGGTGAGCAACACACAAAATCAAAGCAATGTCTAACATTCGTCTCAAACTATACATTTTATAAGATTATTCTTCATCTCTTTATCAAAACCTACACTTATACCAATCTTTTTTACTGATATAACTTTTTCCATAATTTTCTTCCTCAAACACTACCTTCACCAACTTTTAGACTTCAAAGCTTGCAATAATATTTTCCTCACTTAAACACCACAATCACCGCTTATGAACACCACCTCACACTAAAAGCCTTTTAACATTTGTAGAAATGGATCCATGGTGAGAAAAAAGGAACTACCTCCGTCTCAACTATAAAAACAAAGGTGATTGACAAAGTCTTCGAGCTTTTTGCATAGTTGAAAGTTGTAGAGATGGAGATCACCTTTACATGAAATGGAAGCTAAAATGTATCATCAAACAAAGCAACATGAAAGCTCTAGGAAACACATTGTTTTGGCTTAAGAGAAGGAGGACATGTGGTAGTTTCATAAACTTTGAGGGAAAACTATGTTATGTGGCTCTCTTCAATTTGTAAGATCCGTTGAGTTGCTGAGATTCCTTGACATGATTGCTCAATTTCCCACCACAAATTCAGTGAATCCATTCCCACGTTGTGAAATGTGCATTAAGGGGCCACAGAACAATGCTAATCTTCTTCTAATACATGGCAAAATTATCTTTGTGTCTCGCTTCCTCATGGCATTAAAATTTGCATTTTAGTTTGTCCAATTTTTTAACTATTAGAGGCTTTCATGGATTGACTGAGTTATTTTTTTAAAGTGACCAAACCATCCCAAGGCATATTTAGTTTAAACAAGGAAGATTTAGTTTTTTTTTTTTGGTCTGAATGAGATATATAATTATACATAGATAATACGCTCTTCACTTCAGGTAAAATTTACATCTTATGAAATCTATAAACATTGTAATTTAACGGGAAAAGAAATATTTGAGTATTTCATTAAAGTTAATTGATCAAATTAAACTATAATAAAATTAAAAATAAAAGTGAAACTTGAAGTAAAATTAAAATATTAAATTAAAATTTAAAAAATCAAAGAATAAAAATAAAACATCATATAGAATTAAAAGACTAATATTGTATCTTGTCTTTTTTTAAGAGTAAATTATTAATACCTTTTAGGTAGCGCTATTATCAATTTAGTTCATAAAAATTATTTATAGTTGATTCATTTTATCAATTCTAATATTTTAAAAGGTACGTTAAATATATAGCATAGATCTTGAAATTAATTTTTTTTTTCAATTGAGTTGCCTGAATAGTCAACTAAAATATTTGAAACAGATTTGGAAGTGGTGAGATCCACAAAGGATCAAAACAAATTAAAAGGTACATTAATGCTATGGCTTGTCTGCCACGAAAAAATACCAACATTCAAAGATACAAACGACGCCTTGCATCTTCAAATGCATACCTTCTTTGTGGTTCCAATGCTGAAACTAATCTGCATGCTTCAAGGGATTGTGTTTCCGTGAGCAATATATGAAAACGTTTGGTTCATTCTCGCTATTGGAATATTTTTTTCTCTTTGAATATAGTGCACTGGATTTCTTTGCATCTTTCTAACCAACTGGGTCACAGTTTTAGCAAGTGGAAAGAGATCTTCGGTGCTGCCATCTAGAGAATTTAGGAGAGAAGGAATGATGGTATTTCTAATGGTGGAAGGAGTTAGGGAGGAGACCTGGTTACTAGAATATTGGGTCAAGCTAGAGGCATGCTTGATAGTATGAAGTTGACAAAGAATAGTATCTAGAAACTAGGCCAAAGGGAAGAGATCATGGTTAAATGGTCATTTCCCCTTGATGATTGGTTTGGATTAAACAGATGGCTCTTTGATGGTGAAGGATAGAATGGCTACGTCTGGGTGAGCTCGTCCAAGACGCTACTTAAGCTTATTTAATGGGCTTTGCTTGTAATTTGGGTTCTTGTATTGTGCCTACAATCACGGTAAAAAAATAGATTTTTAGTGGCAACTAAAAAAAATCGTCACTAAAAGTATATTTTTAGTGACGACTTTATTAGGTTGCCACTAAAAGTTGTCGCTAAAATAATATTTTTTATTTTGGCAAAATCTTTAATAGCGACATAGAAAAGTCGCCACTAAAATACTTTTTATGGCAATAAAAATGTCATCACAAAAAATCTTTTAGTGGCAACTCAAGCATTGTTGCCACTAAAAGTGACTTTTTGTGGTGACATTGTGTTGCCACTAAAAATTTGACAAAAATATATCTAAAATTTTTGTACTAAAACTTTTAGTGATGATATTTGGTCGCTATTAAAAGTTTTTTATAATGGCGACTCCTATATGTTGTCACTAAAAGTTTGGCAAATTTTTTAAATCTAAAGATTTTTATGCCAGAACTTTTAATGTCAACATTTGGTCGCTACTAAATGTTTAGCCAATTTTTTTTTTCTAAAAATTTAGTAACAATATTTTTTCACCATTAAAAGTTTAGTAAAAATATTTTTTTAGTTTTATGGAAAAACTTTAGTGTGAATATCACCATGAAAAGTTTGGCAACATTTTTTATTTATAAAAATGGCATTATTGAGACTTGAAATAAAAATCTTACATCAAATTATTAACACTTTAGTTGATTAAATCAAATAATTATATTAATTTGTTATTTTTAAGCCCTTTGTTATTTTTAATGATGGAAACCCTATGCTCTTAAATTTTAATCATCATGGTTTTCAATATGAAGTAATTAGTAATTAAATATTTAAAACTTATTAATATTTATTATTTATATTAAAATTTTAATATATAAAATTTAAAAATATATATTTAATTATCATCAGTTTAACCACAATTCACCTAAGGTAAAACCAATGAATTTTAAATCAGTGCTTCCATTAGTTCAATAACTAATTTAGTTTTTAAAATATTATATATTTAAGATTTATTTATTTACAATTTAATATTGAATAATAAAGTCTTTTTATAATTATATATATATATATATATATATATATATATATATATATATATATATATATCATTTTTTATAAACAATTTTATAAAAATATAAAATGTCCTTAATTTAATCTTAAATTTCACATTCTCTTTGTTCTTCTAGTCACAAATCATATTTGTTCTTTCTTCTCCATTACTTATTCACACCCATACTTCTTTCTTTATTCAGCTGTTTCTCTTATTATTCAATTTTCAGATCTACATTTTCTTTTCCAATTCACTTCTTTGTCATTTAAAGCTGATATTAAAGTTTTGCCTACATATCTACTTCTTCTCACAAATTTGAAACCCTGCCTCCATTTTGCTTTAAATTTTCTTTACTTTAAATTCAAATTTACATTTGTTTCATATTTGTATGCCTCATCTTCTCTCTTTTATTCAATGAATGAAGTGAGTGGTAAGAATAAAGAAGGGAAAGCGAGAAATGGTGTTAATTATTATAATCTCAAATAATATATTTATCACTTAAACTCTATATATATATACCAATTATCAATTATTTTTTTGTATTCACTTTTTATCTAGTTTTAAGAGTTATCTAATTATTAATAAAAATTAAAAATAAACCAAATAGATAATTGTATTATAATTATTTAATTTCTAATTAAAAAGATAATTATATTCATAAAGTTGTACAACATTTATTAAATACGAAATAATTATTTTATAAAAATTCATATTAATTTAACTTAAATAATCTTAAAGGATATATTTATTATATAAACTTGTTTCTTATATATATAACATTTATTGGAAGTCTTTTTTAAAGATTCTTTATCTAATTTTTGGAGTTATCTAATCATTAATCAAACATAAAAAACCCCTTTTATAAGATAATTGAAATAGATAATTTTATTTAAGATAAATACTAATCCAAAATGAAGACTAAAATGAGGAAAAAGACATATTTTGAAGAAAAAAAAATATCACAACACTAGTTTATGAAATAAAAAACTGTTTCCTCTTAAATTGGCTAAATTGAATAATTCAAAAGTTTTATTCATTAAAATTTGCTAAAAATTTGACAAAGAAAGTATTTATTCATAACTCTAATTAATTTTTCAAAATAAAAATAAATCAAAGAATACATAAAATTAATTTTTCAAAACCCTAACAACTCTTTTCACTTACTCTTCGACCCCAAAAAATATGTCAATAAATTTTTTCTATTATTAATATTAATTAATTATATTGTTCTTATTTATATGTATTATATAATTATATATTATACATAATTAAGGTATGTTTTTTATACTAATTAATTTAGATAATTATCCAATAGAGATAATAACTCCTAAAATAAAAGGAAAAAAGGAAAAATATAAAATGGACAAAATTAAATAAATAAAACAAATAAAAAATAGCTAAAATAAAAATTATTAATCGATTATTATATATTATTAATATTAATTAATTATATTGTTTATATTTTTACATATTATTAAATAGTTAATAATATTTTTTAAATTTAACTTAAAGCATTTTAAAATTTTTAATTAATTCTCATTTTAAAATTGAATTAATAATTTTAGATAACTATCTATTAAGGATAATAACTTTTCAAATAAAAGGGTTAAAACAAAAATAAAAAAATTGATTAAATTAAATAAATTGAATAGATAAAAATGACTAAAATAAAGTAAATGATCATCTATTATTAATATTAATTAATATACCATTTATATTTATACATATTATATAATTATATATATTTTATATACAATTAAGATATACAGTTGATACACTAATCTGTCTTTTCCTTATCCTAATTAATCTAAATAGCCTAATCTTAATTAATTTAAACAACTATCTAATAAAGACAATAGCTACTAGATAAAAGGATAAAAACACAAATAAAAAATTGCCTAAATTAAATAAATAGGACAAATAAAAATAAATAAAATAAAAAATATGTAAATAAATTATTATCTAATAATAATAATAATTAATTATATATATATAGTTGAAACATTAGCCTATCTTTTTTTTATCCTAATTAATTTAAATAACAGAATCTAAATAAGTATTTAAATAATAATAAATAATATTATTAAATAAATAATAAATGCTATTTTAACTTAATAAGAAATTTAAATTAATAATAAGATAATACATACTAATATAAAAAGAGCAAAACTAAAAATTAAAAAGAAAAACCCATTAACCCAATTACCCAAACCCTAGCCCATATATCACTTAAGCCATTAAGCCATCTTCCCACTTCAATTTCACGATGCGTATAGCGCTGAAGGGAGAGGAGAGAACAACGCAGGGATGGAGCCACCATTTCTAACCTTCAAGCTTTGCACATAGGTGAAGAAAGCATTTTTGATCTAGGTGAGTTTAGGAAAAACTCATCTCTCCTTGCACTACAACCCTCTCTGATTAATTTTTCATTTGAGGAAAAATTTTTTATTTAAGGTTTTTATGATTTAGGGATTTTCAACTAATTGGATGAGAAGTAGAAGAGGGATGTTGAAGCTTTTGATTTGAAGTTGAGTTTCCTATTCTTCTCTTTTCTTTGGTTAGTTTCGGTTGTTTAGATGCTCTGTTTTGTTTTGCTGCTTAATTTCTTCATTTTATCTATGTCTTTGTTTTCCTGTGATTGCCTTTTCTGCTTGTGCGCCTAAGAAGCTGGAGTTTGTCTCTGAAAATGGATAGAAGCAAGTCAGTTTACTGAAGGAGAGACAGAACGTGACGTATAAAGAAGAATTTGGAAGCTTCCTTTAACACTTTAATTTCATTTTTGCCCTTCATTCTTTGCATTTTTGTTTCTCCTTCGTTTTAGCTCCTTTTTTAGAACTGTCTTTTCCATCATAACAAATAAATTCTCAATTTAATAAAATGCCTTTGGAATCACTTAAATTGAGTTAAAACCTTCCCGAACAAATCGGTCAAAATTCAGGTCAACTGACGTTGGAAAGAGTACACCGGAGGGGTTTTACTGGTCCCGGGGCTTCTCATGATTTTTGGGGTCTCTAAGAACCCTGGGCAACTCAAAATTTCCATTTAAAAAGCCCTTCTAGGTGCTTTTCCAAAATTACACTTATTTACAAAAATGCCACTGGCCTTTTGGCAAATTTTTCAAATCACACCGACCCCAGTTTCTGGGTTACTCAAGACTCAAATCCTCATTTTCTATTATTTAAAATTTTATCCAAATTTTATTTGGCCTTGAATCACTCATCTTAAGGAGCCTACTTTTCAAACTGACCCGTTTCGATGTTTTTACAACGTATCGGGCGTTACATTTCCACCCCCCTTAAAATGAATTTTGTCCTCGAAATTTAAATGACATACCTTATGGAAATAGCTGTGGATATTTCTTTCTCATATCTCCTTCTAGCTCCCAAGTGGCTTCTTCAGGAGATAACCCCTTCTAGAGTACTTTCACTAATAGTATCATTTTGTTCCTTAACTGCTTAAGTCTAATGTCCACGATCCGATCTGGTGGTACTATATAAGATAGATTATCTTATAACTGCATATTTTCATATTCTATGACATGTGAGGGGTTGGGCTGGTATTTCTTTAATTAGGATACATGGAATATATTGTGTATCTGGCTTAAGTTTGGAGGAAGGGAAAGTCTGTAGGCCACAAGTCCTACTTTGTCAAGAATTTGGAATGGACGTATATACTTTGGACTGAGCTTCTTACTCTTAATGGACCTACCTATCCCTGTGACTGGAGACACCCTCACAAAGACATGGTCTCCAACTTCAAACGCTAACGGTAGTCTACGTCTATATGCATAACTCTTCTGTCTACTCTGGGCCATTAAGAGTTTCATCCTGATAGTCTCTATTTGTCTGGTGGTTTGGTCCACTAATTCTGGGCCTATGTGGCTTCTTTCTCCTAGCTCAATCCAACAAATTGGGGACCTACACTTCCTTCCATATAGTGCCTCATACAGTGCCATCTGGATACTTACATGATAGCTATTATTATAGGCAAACTCTACTAGAGGCAAGTATGTATCCCAATTTTCTTTTAATTCTAAAACATAAGCCCTCAGCATGTCTTCTAGGATTTGGATGGTCCTCTCAGTTTGACCATTGTTTGAGGGTGGTATGCTGTACTAAATCTTAATTTGGTGCCTAATGCATCCCGTAATGATCTCCAGAAATTCGATGTGAATCTGGGATCTCTATCTGATACTATGCTCTTTGGCACACCATGTAGCCTTACTATCTCCCTGATGTATAGTTGGGCTAACTTATCTAGGGTATAAGTGGCTCTAACTGCTAGGAAATGTGCTGACTTAGTTAATCTGTCCACTATTACCCATATTGCATCATGCCTCGAGGATGTTCTAGGTAATCCCATGACAAAATCCATTGCTATACTATCCCACTTTCACTTTGGGATGTCTAAGGGCTGAAGTAAGCCAGCTAGTTTCTGATGTTCAATCTTAACCGTCTGACATACTAAGTATCGGGAGACATATTCTGCTATATCTGTTTTCATCTTAGGCCATCAGAACATCTTTTTCAAATCATGGTACATCTTATTACTACCTGGGTGTATGGTATACTTACTCTTATGTGCCTCATCTAGTATTCTTTATTTAATCTCTGCATTCTTGGGCACATATAGTCTATCTCTATATCTAACTATCCCTTCCTCGGACACATTAAATTTTGTAGGGTTTCCCTGGGATATCTGGCTCCTAATCTTCCTTATTTGCTCATCATTTTGTTAGGCTTATCTAATCATGCTTCTCAGGTTATTCTCTATTCGAGTTTCACTCATTAGCAATTTCCCTAAATGTACCTCATATGAGAGACTCATATCTCTGAATCTCTTGATCAACTCCTGCTCTTTAATCATCATATAAGCTATATGTATGGATTTTCTACTTAGGGCATCTACTACCACATTAACCTTTCCTGGGTGGAATTTTAAGGTAAAGTCATAGTCTTTTAAGAATTCTAACCACCATTTTTACCTCATATTCAATTCTTTTTGGTTAAATAGGTACTTAAGGCTTTTGTGGTCACTATAAATGTCTATGGATGCTCCATACAAGTAGTGTCTCCATATCTTAAGGGCAAATACCACTGCGGCCAATTCTAAATCATGTGTAGGGTAATTTTCTTCATGAGGCTTTAATTGTCTAGACTTATAAGCTACTACTCGGCCCTTCTGCATGAGAACACACCCCAACCCCTTCTTAGAGGCATCACTGTATACTATAAATGTTTCTTTAGGGTCAGGGAGTACTAAAATTGGGGCCGTGGTTAGCTTACGTTTCAACTCTTGAAAACTTTGCTCACATTTCTCATTCTACACAAATGGTACATTCTTTCTGGTAATCTTAGTCAATGGTATTGCTATCTGAGAAAAGCCCTAAATGAATCTCTTATAATAGCCTACTAGACCCAGAAAGTTCCTGATCTCTGTCACTGTCTTAGGTCTCTTCCATTGTAACACTACCTCTACCTTATGAGGATCTACTGCGACCTCTGCTTGGGAGATCACATGACCTAGAAATTAGATCTCAGTGAGCCAAAACTCACATTTACTTAATTTAGCATATAGTTTTTTTTCTCTCAAAGTCTATAGGGCTAATCTCAGATATTGCTCATGTTCTTCTCTACTTTTGGAATAAATGAGGATGTCATCTATGCAGACTATTACAAACTTGTCTAGGTATAGCCTAAACACTCTTTTCATATAGTCCATAAATACTGCAAGTGCATTCGTTAACCTGAAGGGCATTACTAAGAATTCATAATGCCTATATCTAGTCCTGAAAGCTGTCTTAGGAATATCTTCAGCCTTAATCCTAAGCTGATGATACCCTAACCTGAGATTTATCTTGGAGAATACTGAATCTCCTACTAACTGGTCCAGGAAGTCATCTATTCAGGGAAGAAGGTATTTATTCTTTATGGTTATCTTATTGAATTCCCTATAATCTATACATAGTCTGAAGCTCCCGTCTTTCTTCTTTATGAATAAGACTGGAGCTCCTCACGGTGAGACACTGGGTCTAATGAAACCCTTTTCTAAAAGCTCTTTTATTTGTTTCTTCAACTTGGCTAGCTCAGTGGGAGCCATTCTGTATGGGGCCTTAGACACTGGACCTGCCCCAGGTACAATATCTATAGGAAATTCTAATTCTCTCTCTAGGGGTAGGCCACTGATCTCTTTTGGGAATACCTTAGGGAACTTTCTCACTACTGGAATTTCCTTTATTCCCTCTTCTACCTCAACCTAGACTGAAAAGAAAATTAGGAACCTCTAGCAACCAAGCTTTAAAGATCTCACAGCCTAGGAGGTAGTCATAATAACTAGCTCAGTCCTAGTCTAGGCACAGTCCCACATTTTGTTATAGTAATACATTTACGACTACAATCTAGTGTGGTATTATTCACAGAGATCCAGTTTATACCAATGATCAAATCAATATCAATGAGGAGCATATAAATCAAATCAAGTGTGGTATAATAATGATTAAACTGGACTATACAATTTAAGCAGGCATGGGAGGTTATGTCTCTGTTTCCAGTGGAAGTGGATACAAGCAAGTCATATGGTAATGTACACACACTCAGACCCAACCTCCTAACATAGTCATATGATATGAAAGAATGGCTAGTGCCTGAATCAAATAATGCAATTACAGAAAAATCATTTATCTTAATAGTACCTTGAATTAGACTCGGGGACTGGCTAGCCTCCTGCTGTGTTAGGGCGAAAACCCTACCCTGGGTCTGAGGTCTGGGTGCAAGAGCCATCTCCCTTTGCTTGGTCAACTGCTGTAGAGCCTGGGTGCAATCCCTGGCCATGTGCCCTGGCCTACCACATCTATAACAGACATTCTGCCTCGCATAGCACGATCTGTTCCTATGATTTCTGCCACACTGGGGACAAGCTGTAGGAGCAGTATTGACTCTGCTGGACTGAACTCTTCTCCTCTTGTCTCTTTTGCTCCACTGACTCTTACCACCCTTCCAGCTAGTCACTACAGCTTGTAAGCCCTTTTAAGGTCTCTTGGGCTCAGGGAGGGGAAGGAGTGGTCTAGCACTGGAAGTAGGCTGCATCATCCTGAGATTTGTCTTTGTCACTCTACACACCTCAACTAGAGTATTAAAGTGCCTGATTCTCTGTGGCACTACCCTGTCTCTAATCTCAGGGAGTAAGCTCTTCTCTAACTTGTCTGCCCTCCATCTCTCATCATCATGTCTCTGTAGGTATGAGGAATATCTGGAGAGCTTGACAAACTTCACCACATACTGGTCCAAGGACATTCCCGGAGTCTGCTTAAACATAATAAATTCATATTCCTTCTCATTTTGATGGAATACGGGAAGTATTTCTCGTGGAACGCTTCAAGGAATGCCTTCTATGTGATTGGGGCGTTCCTCGCTCTCAATATAGGCTCAGTGCCCTTCCACCAGTAGATTACTTCTTTCTATAACTGGAACGCAGCCATCTTGGCTTTCTGCTCAGATGTGCATTCCATCACCTCGAAGATTTGCTTTAGTTCCATAATCCAGGCTTCAGCTTTATCTACATTCATCTCACCATCAAAGGTGGGAGGCCCGAATTTCCTGAACTATGTAATCACCTTTCTAGTCGAGGGCTGCTGCTGCGTAGGAGGCGTCTGAGCTGGTGGAATTGGGGCAACAGCCTGTATGTGTGGCTGTGCATCTGAATGAGTCACCCCTAAATGCTTAGGACGGTCTGAGGGCAGTGGCGGCAGTGGCGGAGGAGGAGTAAGCCCCTGGCTATCTCTCTTAACAAGCTGTTCTTAAAGTAGCATAATCACAGCTTGTTGTTGATCCAGGCGAGCCATTATAGCTTGCAGGGCTCTAGCCATTGGATCACTAGGCTCGGCTCTATCCTCAACACGAGCCTCTCTAGACTCTGGTCTAGCTGTTTTGAGGGGCCTGCCTTGACCTCTCTGTGTGTTCACCATATTTTTGAAACATCATAACGTAGTTTAGTATAAAAAAGGAACACACACCACCACACTACACTCAAATCATCCATAAACATTTCATATACAAGGGCAATCACATAATTTCAAGCCACAACTCCAAGCAATATGCCTGAACCGATGCTTTGATACCAATAAATATAATACAATATATATCTAACTTGGCATTCATAAGCTCCATATCATCATGTTCATAAGAGCACATGGAAAAGGAACCAATAATAATGGATTTAATCCTGTTACATCATGTTTAAAAATATGTACAAGTCATAACATCCCACACACAGAGCGTTTAACACGCGAAATAGTCTGGAGGTCAGACAGGGTCCTGATGCTGTCACAGTTTACTAATATGAACTTCAAAAATGTCCACTTAATTCCACAAAATTTCCATTTCCAGTGAATGATACCAATCTAGAAAGCTGAGGGTGTTAGCTAGAAAGGAAAAATCACTCCAAACCAGTTCAAGCTTGCCCAGACCCTGAATTTCGATCAAACAGTGACTAAGGTCTGGTTGGGCGCCTGATACTAGACTGAATCTTTGAAAAATCATATCTCTCTCTCTAGACATCCAAATAGGGTGATTCCTATTGGCACAAGTCACTTATAACCTCTAGTTTCTGCTTATAAAATTTCATGGCAATTGGACTTCACTTGAGCCTCATGTGATAGAAAATAATTTCAGACCTAATATAATAGTGCATCAGACCATTTCAAAAATTTTGGCCAACTTTGAAAAATCATCAAATATTTTATAGATCTCTGAAAATTATGATCTTTAGCTTCTCAAAAATCTCTCAGCATATTCTAATTGCATGCCAAATCTCAAATAAAAAATAAATCATTTAGCTAAAAAGTGACATAGGATTCCATTTTGATCATTTTTGGCTCCACAGAGGATACCAAAATTGCCATTTAGCTTCCCTTGAGTCTTGACACCTTTTGGGCAAATCCAAAAGCATATTTAAGACTTGTGAGAGCTGCCCAAATGGCTCCAAACCATTTGCCTATCATTTTGGCCTTTTCACCCTCACTTATACACATTACACCAAGCTTTTTGTCAAATGCATACATTGGCATAAACACTCAATTTTTGTTCTAGAATACATACACCATACTCATGCATTTAACTATCACATAATATCATTTTTACATTTGTCCAAGGGATCATGGACTCTTTACAATAATAATATACATCATGAAGTCTCATTATGAATCAAAAGACAAAAATCAAGCAAAAGGGTGGCAATCTTCTTTCTTCAATGTGGTTGGCTCCCATTGTCATGTCCACTTGGTCCACCTAACATATTAGGATATTTAAGAGGAGGGAGTGAGATTCAAGAATCTCAATAGCTCATCTCTCATTCCATTACACATAATATATGTAAGGAAGTTCTATGAATGCATGTGCAGAAAAAATAAAAGTCATGAACATTTAAAATCAAGCTTGGCATAGAACCACATCATACAAAGCATTCAAGAGCTCACCAAGTATTTGGATTAGCTTCACACTTCACTCTATGGTATTTGGACTTGCCTCACCCATTCTTTTAAATCTTTGGACTCAACCACACTCTTTGGGAGTTCATTTTGCTTTTGGGAGACTCTTTACTTTGTCTCAACTAAACTCAAGGGTTTTTGGCGTATCCTCACCATGGTGAAGAGTTCTTGGCCTCTCCACACTCAAACAAGTTCAACCACACATCATATATTCCTTTAAAAGCATAATGTGGCATTAAGAGTCATGGTATATAAGAGCATGCTAGCATACTTTTCATAACTTGAAAATATACATACACACATTCTAAAACAAGCTAAACATACATCCATACATGAGAGAAGGTGGAGAGAGCTACCTTATACAAATCTACACACTTTTCTCTTTGGATTTCCCTCCTTTGCCTCAGCTATACACCCACAATTTGGTGGAGATGGTTTCTTTTGGCCTAGATATGATTTAAGAGAGCTAATTAGGTTCATGAAACATATTCTAAAGTTATACAATTTGTTTAAGCCCTAGATTACTCTATAGGCTTAATTATGGTCCATAATGGTGCTTAATGAAGCAACACTCCTTAAATAACTTCTAGGCCTCATTCTTTCCTCTCAATGATGATTTTTAACTCCTTTTAAGCCTTTTGGAGCCACCACACCATTAAACCAAAGGGCCTAGTACCATGTTGCTTCTTTAGGTCATAATATGGAACCTATTACCCCAATTCACTTTCCTTGAATTCTAAATTTTTTCCAAAGCCTCTACTCATCTTCACTCATCACATATGACTAAAAAATGGGCTTAGAAAAATTTAAAACTCTCCCTAGGTGCCTTATCCCTTCTTGGCCGAGACATGAGAGCATTTGGCCTTCCATAGGGTTTTGTTTGTTTTCATGGAGGATGAGGCATATGGGGGACCTCTTAGGGATCTTAGGAGCATGTTTAAACATTCAATTAAGCCTAAGAATATTCATATTAAATCAGATTTGCAAGGGAGCATTTGGATCCCTAATGGTTCCATCCTGTTTCCTAATGCTCCTTTCTTGATTCTATTAGTTTCTTCTTAATCCTTGCCATCTAAAAGCTCTAATCCCTCCATAAATTTGACAGAACATAGCCCCTAAAGAATGGGGCCTTGGCTAAACGAAATTGGCAAGGGTGAGGGAGAGGAAGAAGCTACCAAAGAGTGGAGATTTTACCTTACTTTTTTGGTTCCTTTAGCTTGTTCTTCCACTTGGTTAGCTTCCTCCCTCAGATTTCAAAATTCCCTTCTCTGTTCTGCCCCCAAAATAGCACCAAACTCTCCATTAAAACCATAGAAAGAAAGCTTAAGAGGAGAGGAGCAAGTTTCAAGAAGTAAGGATATGGAATTTCTTAAAGTTTCTGACCTTTTTCTTGAATTTCTTCCTCCAAAATCTTCCTTCTCTTGTGTGCCCAAGAAGTTGGAGTTTTTCTCTAAAAATGGGTAGAAGCAAGTTGGTTTACTAAAGGAGAGACAGAACGTGACTTATAAAGAAGAATTTGGAAGCTTCCTTTAACACTTTAATTCCATTTTTGCCCTTTATTCTTTGTATTTTTATTTCTCCTTCGTTTTAGCTCCTTTTTTAGAACCATATTTTTCATCATAACAAATAGATTCCTAATTTAATAAAATACCTTTGGAATTACTCAAATCAGAGCTAAAACCTTCATGAATGAATCAGTCAAAATTCGGGTCAATCGACGTTGGAAAGAGTACACTGGAGGGGTTTTACCGGTCTCGGGGCTTCCCATGGTTTTTGGGGCCTCTGAGAACCCTGGACAACTCAAAATTTCCATTTAAAAAGCCCTCTTAGGTGTTTTTCCAAAATTACACTTATTTACAAAAATACTACTGGCCTTTCGGCAAATTTTTCGAATCACGCCAACCCCAGTTTTTGGGCAACTCAAGGCTCAAATTCTCATTTTCTATTATTTAAAATTTTATCTAAATTTTATTTGGTCTTGAATCACTCATCTCAGGGAGTTTACTTTTCAAACTGACCCATTTCAATGTTTTTACATCGTACCGGGCGTTACATTTAATGTTTGCATAATTAATTTAAAATGATATGGTGGCATGAGGTTAATTTGAATTTGTAGCAAATAAAGTATGTAATAGATTTGCATCAGGTGGATTTCATGTAAACCTGATAAGCTACTTGACCTAAGAGATGAACATGCTAATCATATCTACCTCCAACACTCTTATAGTCACAGTCTTCAAATCATCTATATATGAACATTTCAAATTTTATTATATTGCTTGCAATATGTGTTAGACTATGAGTGTTTTATTGACAATAACATTATTTGGGTATTCCTTTTATGATTGAAACTACTAAGTAGTTTATTTTTCATATGATTAAAGTATATATGGCCTATTGGACTATTTATTAATTTTCTTTCAATATGTTAAGGAAGAGATAGTTAAGCACAAACAAGCAATGCTTGTGGCCCTTGAAGATTTTTTTTTTTTTAATTTTAGGAACTAGCTATTGCACATTGCCTATCCTGTAAGGTGATTAATTCAAGGGCATTGCAATCTCCTTAATAAATTCACTCAATGTCATTTCTTGCAATTGATATTTCTACTATACATGCTTGGGTAAGGGAACTAGAGGTTAAAAGGTAAGATCCATGATTGGTAAGATAGGGACACCCTCATAATATAGTTTTCTTACTCTTTTATCATAGGCTTCTTAATTTAATGGGCTTGTTGTTCTTTTAACATGAAATGATGTGGAGGGCATTTAAATTTCCAAGGGGTCATTGAAATCATTGTTATTGAGAAGTTTTGTTTGGTTTTTGTAGTTTCAAAATAAATTAGTTTTTAGTAGTTCAAGTGCTTGTAAGTTAACAAATAATTTTATTTTTAAGCATGTCAATTAACTTGGTAGGTATATTTAGATTTTTTTCATCTTGAATGATTATGTAATATGTTGTAGACTTGTAGTTGAATTGTCATAAGAGTAAGGAGTGAAGGCCCCTATATTAACTTAAGTTTAGGTCTTAGGATGCAATGGTCGTGTACCTCATTGATTTGTGCTAGATAACTCTTGTCTTGTTAATAAAATTTCTTTTCTATCAAAAAATAAATTTGGCCACAATTTTGTGCATGTCAATCATGCTAATTATCTTTCTTTCATGTTGCTAAGGTTCTCTAAGCACCTCTTATCTCTTTCATTGTCATTTTAGTTACACATTAACTTTTGCATTTCACCTTGTTTTATTCCTTGGTAGCAATATATTATTAAACACTTTAATTTTTTGCTTTGTGAGAAATATTTTAATTGTTCTGTGATCTTTTTCTTAAGGAAGTCTCTTGAAAGAGGGATGTTGTCAAAGTTTTTATTCAACAAAGGTTTTCCAATGATGTTGCACAGGTACATACCATCATTATACATCAACATTGATTACTATTTGGATCATCCTTAGTCTAATATTTGGTTAAACCTGCTTTATAACATATTATGTTAGAATGTTGCTTTTACAATAATTATAAAATATAAATGAGTAAAAATGTACTATTAATAATATTTAAATCAAGCTACTCAAAAATATTATGACTTGAGGAAACTATGGCCAAGTTTGGCTTATATAAAACTATTTTAGCTTGCCTATTCACTTGAATCAAATTAGTTAGCAATTAAAGGTGACTTCAACTTAGTGTTTTTGGGTAGACTTTTAGTACAATAACTTATTTCATTTCCATTCTAAATCAATGCATCCCATTTCACTCTAATACACATCTTTATCATAAATTGAAATAGGATCTTGGGGAAGTATGTTTCTTGTTGGGTAGTTTGGCTAAGAACTTAACAAAGGCATATTGTTACTTGATGTGGTTAATAGTGGATACAATAAGCTTGAGGAAGAATGATCAAATGGGTTTATATTGAAGATTTGGTTACTTTTAGTTGGTTTTGCATAAATACAATAGTCAGTAGATAACCAATAGATATGGATAGATAGTAATATAACTTGATGAAAAGTGGATAATGTAAATGAGATAAGACTATGCATTAGAAAACACCCTTGAGTCCATAAAGTATTCAAAAGAATTTGAGGCACCAAAATGTAAGAGAATAATGAGAATTAAGCGCTACTTTGATAAATTTAAATTTGAATTTAATAGTATTGCAATTAATTTTATATGGGCAACTAGAAATATTTAAAATAACTAAAAAAAACTCTTTAGTGATGGTTGTAGTTGTCATTAATTTTTTAAAATTTAAAAAACTTTTAGCGGCGACCCTTCAAGTCGCCACTAAAAGGTATGCCCCACTTTAATCCTAGCATTATAAAAATCAAATTAATAAGGCTTTAGCAGCGATCTTTTAGTGGCAAGCTAATATATTGTCACTAAAAAAATACTTTTAGTGGCGACTAACGTCGCCACGAAAAGACATCTTTTAGTAGCGACCTTTATAAAAGGCAAATTAGTGGGGCTTCAATGGCGATATTTGTCGCGAGTAAATAGTATTGGTAACAACTTTTGTCGCCACTAAATATCATTTTTAGTGGCGACAATTACTGTCGCAACTAAAGACCTCTTGGTACGATAGTATTAGTTTCAACCTAATGGCAATAAAATGTCGCCACTAAAACTAATTAGTGGCGACTTTTTAACTTTTAATGGCGACAAAAGTCATCACTAAAAGTCTATTTTTTTGTAGTGAATCTGAATTATGAGGTGTTTTGGTTGGTCTTTGCCTTGTCTGGGCTCATGAGATTAATTAAGAAGATCATGAAAAAGCTTATTCCCTCCTGAGCTACTCAGCTCCTTAATTCTTGTAATGGTTTGCACCCTCTTCATAGCATTATGCCAGATTTATCAACTTAGTCATGTTTTCCGAAAAGGTAATAAATGTGTTGATAGACTTGTTAACATGACCCATTCTTTGCTTCTTGGATTGCATATTCTTCGGTCTCCTTCTACAGTCTTGTTCAAGCTGTTACTCAAAAACTCAATGGGAGTTTGTCTGCCTAGTTTCCTTGTTTTCTTTTTCTTTTCACCTCAATAATAATAATAATAATAATACACTTTTCCCTTAAAAAGATATTTAAAGTATATGACCATTTTTTATTTTAAAAATCTATAAATCAAAAGATATGTTACATTAACTTCCTTTGTAATAAAAATTAAATTACAGTCATGTTTATTTTGATTAAAATAATGTTATATTTATTACTTATATCATATAACAAAGTATTAAATATATATTTAACTAATATAAAAATACTCACTTTTTTCAACTTAGGATAAATTTAATTATAGTTTCTATTACAAGATAGATAACATTTTAAAAAAATAAAAATATATATTTAATATATTATAACTTTAATAAAAAAATCAATATTATTTTTTAGGGTATTTTTCTTATGCTTTAGCTTCAGGGGTTCATTTATATTTCCATAATAAAACAAAAGTTTGTATAATTTAATCATTGTTTAAAGAAGGGAAGAGTAATTCTAAAATATTAGTAGTTGGCTTGGCACTCAATGTAACATTTTTATCATGAACAAAATTATAAGGGTAAAATAAGACTCTCCTTCCTTGGTAGATGTTTAAACTATAATATTTCCTCTCTTTCAATAAAAGATGAATTACAGTTACATATATTCTGATCCAAAATAACTTTATGCATTATTTATATAAGATAATAAGTATTAAATATGTATTTGATTAATATAAAAACATTCAAATTTCTAAATCTAGAATAAATTAAATTAAATTTAAAAAAGTAACATTAAAATAAAAGTTAACAATATTTTTTATAAGTTATATTTTTAATAAAAGAAATTAATATTATTTTTTAAAGTATTTTGGTTATATTTTAGTTTAAGGGGTTTGTGTATATTTTCATAATAAAAAAGATAATTGTACAATTTAAACATATGTAGAAAAAAAAAAAAAGAAAAAAGAGAGTATAATATATATACTATTTACTTAAAATATTAAGCAAAAATGTTAAATGGGGTTGTCTTCCCAATTGGATTATGTAAGCATTTTAATAAACCTTAAGTCAACAAAATTAAATCAAAATCTACTTGATGTAATTTATAAAAAATTGAGTAGGGGTGGGACCAAGCCAAAAAAAAGAAAATAAAAATTGCCTGAATTGGGTTAGGTTAGTCATGTTAGTCAAAATAATCTAACCTAACCTAGTTATACACACACACACACACACACACACACACACACACACACACACACACACACACACACATATATATATATTATTTTACAAAATATATATATTTAAAATTTATTTTACAAAAACTTACAAAAACCTAGTTATATATATATTTGCTAAGGGTAAAATATTTTTTACAAAAACTTATATGAGAATTTATTTTTAAAAATAAAATATAATTTTATAGGAATTTACATAAAAACTTTATCTTTTAAAAAGTCATTTTATATAATGTTTATTTTTTTTTAAAGGTTCAATTAGCCTAGTCATAGTTAGCTTGATCAAACCGAACCAGCTTGGGCCAAGTTAGAAAAAGAATTGTTCGGTTAAAACCAAGCTACACATCAAGCCAAATAAAAAACTAAGTCCAACTTGTATTTTGTGCACTCCTAATATTGAGACTAAGGTAATGGTAACCATTTTTTGAAGACTGAAGATAATAATATACTTTATTCTTGATAAAGAAATTATAAAATATTAATTTTTAATATGGATATATAGGTATTTATCAGTGTGTTTATATTTTATAAAAAGATTGAATTATTAATTTTTTTACATGTTCTCTATTCCCTAAAATATATATTACTAGCATATTTGTAAATTATGTTAATTTTTTGTTAGGTTTGGTGCTTAGTAGTCAAATTAATGTCAAGTTTCATTAAGTTTCAATATAAAATTATGATTTTATTTTTAATATGACAATTAAGTAATTTTACTTTATGAAAAAATGCATATTGTGTAGAAAATTAATTTCATTAACCAAAAACAAGAGAGTTGTGTGTAATTTTTGAAATAATAAAGGTAACAAGAATAATTTAGCCAATTTTCAAATAAAGTTTGTATAATTTACAATTAATAGATTTTTTTCTATTTTTTTTAAATTTGCCTCTAATTGAAATATAAACTCAAACTCTTTAACTTTGGAAATAACTCTAATACGGCTTATAGTTGTGTGCATCTTTGCTATACATAGAGAATCTAGACATAAGATGAATCCTTTATAATTGTACAGATGATTATAGGAGGTGCATTTAATGTATTTTTATTTTTATTTTTTACTTAAAGGGACTAAAAAATTAATTAAAAAACAAAAATTGTAATTGTAATATTAAAAATTTTAATTATAAAAAAAATTATACTTTAAAAATTTTAACTATACAATACAATTAAAATTTTTAAAATATAATTTTTTTTACAATTATAATTTTTATCTTTTTGATTAATTTTTTTTAGTTCTCTTAGAGTAAAAATAATAAACATAATAGAAAGACATTGAAAAGGATTGAATGCACCACTGTTGTATTTCATACAACCTTAAGGGATCCACCCTCATGCCATCTGAGGTATTTGAATTTGCAATGGTTCACACAATTCATGTGTTCGAATTCTTCAAGATTCCACTGTCAACAAGTTGCCGTAACTGAAAAAAGAATATAAAAGAGATGCAAAGAAAAGAAAACTGAAAGAAAGATTTTTAATTTATTTGTGGAAGTCATTGAATCCGTAATTAATACCTTAAAAAGAACTAGGTTTGGCAAGGGAAGAATTCCATATAAAATTGCCTGATTTATTATTTACTTATCATTCAAGTCATCTTCATCCACATGATTAACTTACAGGATGGTTTGGAAAGGGTGTAACTTTATAAAATTGTTTTTAAAAATTGTTTAATATAGTATTTAGTAATAATTTTTTAAAGTGGTTATGAGCATATACAATGACAATAAGGATATATATATATATATATATATATATAAGAATTTCTTTTTTTTTTAATCCAAAAATAAAAAAATCAATTTATAATAAAAAAGCAAAAAAAATTCAATGTTGAATGAAACAAATATTATAAAAATGGAAAATAATAACTCATAAGCTAACAACGTAGAATTACAAGCATATTTCAAACTAAATATACCTTTGTTCCTTGATATGGCCCTAAATAACTATATTTTATCATTCTCTTGAAGGAATTTGAGGAACTAAATTTAATCACAAATTAAAACCCTAATCTATAAAGTACATATGACACATATTAATTAAGAAAAATAAAATTAAAATAGATGCGGAAACATACCTGAATTCATTAGTGTGATTAATCACATAGGCTGATCTCTTAGATTATTCTAAATAGAATAGTTAATATATATATATATATATACCAGAAACTACTCTACCGATAAGAATACAAAGAAGTTTATTCTAAACTTAAATAACACTCGGACCATAACCCCTTTATATATATATATATATATATATATATATATATATATGTAATGGTGCAGCTAATATTCAACCTATCATAAATATCTACATATTAATCTTATAACATTAGAGTTATAAGCCCACTAAAACACTAGTTCTAAATTAGATCACTTTATTTGAACTTAAATAAATAAATAAATAATGACACTATATCTTAATATTTACTTGTGTGACCACACATGTTGAATTTTATTCTAACAATCACCCATTGGCCCATATATGTAACCTTATAAAATGTATATAATCTCATGACGTCAAAAAAATGCTATTACTTATATACATAAACAATCTTGTCCATTGATTGTATCAGTATAGGATCAAAAGGGGTCTTTGTTACATCAATTATAACTAAACCCATCAATAATCACATATACTAACATAATCAAATGACATAGATCAATCATGAGTGGGTGGCATGGAAAATTACACAAAATGTGATTTATATATATTTATTTTCTAACTGGTCCTACTTTATTTTAGTGAAATCAAGACCTTAGCTTAATGTAATAGAGTGAGAAATAGAAAGTTATGTAACTTTATTTCTAATCAGAAAATAAATACATAAATGTCTATAATAAAACGCAAAATAAACATTGCCACTATAATGTGGTATCCTTAAACATAATGACACTTATACAAGCAGTATGCTTGTGAAAGATCATAGGTGATAATCTTTTCATAAGAGGATCTATTATCATGGAGTTTATACTAATGTATTCAATAGAAATCTGGCCATTATGTACTCTTTTTGTCATAACCAGAAACTTAATATTTATATGCTTTGAATTAGATGAACTCTTATTATTGTTAGAATAAAGAACTACTAACCTATTGTCACAATACAACTTTAGTAATGTTTCAATTCCTTCTAATATGTGCAGCCTATGACAAAGTTTCACAGTCATATCCTATAGCTAGATGCCTCATAACATGTTACAAATTTTGCTTTTATGGTGGAAGAAGCTACCAGCGTTTGTTTGACATTCTTTTAAGAAATGACTCCATCAACTAACAGATAAATGTAGCCCAATGTGGATTTCTTATTGTCTTGGCATCTACCATAGCAAAATCAAAATACCTTATAATCTTTAACTGATTTGATATACGGTATGTAAAGATTATAGTCTTTTGTTTTCTTTAGATATCTCATAATCCATTTGGCTACTTTCCAATAATCCATACCAAGGTTAATTAAATATTTGCTTAATGTTCCAACAACGTATGCTATATCTAGATGTGTACAAATCTGAGCATATATTAGACTCCCAATAGCTGATACATAGAGAATTTTTTGCATCTGTGTAATTTCAAGAGGGTTTTAATGCATTAATTGAGACTAAATTTGTCTCCTTAAGCAATAGGGGTGTCAGTAGTCTTGCATGCCAAATCTTTCAAACATTTTCTCAATGTAGTTCCATTGTGATAACCCAATAAGTGTGATCTTGATATATTTAGATTCCTAATACAAAAGAAGAACCATGGAGATTTTTCATCTCAAAAATTTTTGACAAAAATTTTTTGGTTTGATGCAATATACCTAAATTATTAGTAGCAAGTAATATGTCATTAACATACAGAACTAGGAGCATAAATTTACTCCTACTAAATTTTTTATATATACAATCATCAATAGTATTTATCTCAAAACTAAATGAGATAATTACATGGTGAAACTTCTGTTACAACTGTCGAGAAGCTTGCTTGAGACCATAAATAAACTTATTTAATTTGCAAACCATAAATTTTAGATCTTCTAACACTAAAGTTTGCTAGTTTCACCATATAAATTGTTTCATCAATGTCGCCAATGAGAAACACTGTCTTGACATCCATCCAATGAACTTCAAGATCAAAGTGGGCAACCAATGATATGATTATCCCAAAAGAGTCTTTTGTAGAAACTAGAGAGAAACTCTCTTTAAAGTCAATTCCTTCTCTTTGAGTAAAGCCCTTATCCACAATACAAGCTACATATATTTCCACATTATCATTTGCATCTCGTTTAGTTTTAAATTTCTATTTACAACCAATGGCTTTTGCATCTTCTGGTAATGGGACAAGTTCCTAAACCTTATTGTTTTGTATGGACTTGTGCTCCTCATTCATTACTTCAATCCATTTTTGAGAGTTAGAGTGTTATATAGCTTGTTAAAAGTTGATGGGATCATCTTCCACCATACCATTGTCTCCCTTATGTTCTTATAGGAAGACAATGTAATTATCTAGAATTGCATTCCTCCTTTTTCTAATGGATCGATGCAATGACATCATTTTTTTAGACTATTGAGTTTGTTCATCAGGAACAATTACCTCAATTTGAATGGGAGTTTAGTCAACATTATTCTATTGAGATTCTAGATTCACTTCTTGAATAATAACAAGTATAGTAACCCATATGTTGTCTAAAGCAGCAGTAGGAATCAGTTTTGAAACCTATTCTTCCTCAAAGGTAATGTCTCTAACCTTATTTTCTTCATCCAAACTTAACATCCTTAAAAAATCATATAATTCATTTTCTAAAAATGGTCTTAAGTTTAGGATCATAAAACTTATAGCCCCTAGAGCATTCAGAGTAGCTAATAAAGTAACTACTAATTGTTTTGAAATCTAGTTTCCTTTTTTAAGGCCTGTAAGGCTTTGCTTTAGCTGGGCATCTTCAAACATGGAAGTGCTTTAGAGTAGGTTTTTTGTCTATCCAAAGCTTATAAAATGTTTTAATAATTGATTTAGTTGGCACTCTATTCAAAATATAAAATGTAAAGTTTAGTGCTTCTTTTTAGAGAAACTCTAATAAAGTATAATGACTTATCATATTTCTTACCCTATCTTGAAGAGTTTTATTTTGCCTTTTAGCTACACCATTCATGCTAGGTAATCCTGGCATAGTATACTATGGGACAATTCTTGATTCCTTTAGGAATTAAACAAATGGCCCTGGACATTATTCTTTTAAATTGTCATATCTATTATAGTGTTCATCATCATGATCAGATACAATACTTTTGTTGAGTTAAGTCTCAACTTTAACCTTAAATACTTTGAACATGTCCAATGCCTATGATTTTTCATGAATCAAACATAGATACCTATATCTGGAGTAATCATCCATGAATTATATAAGTACTATTGACTATTCCAAAAGGGTGTATGAAATAGTCCGTAGATATACATATGTATTAATGGCAAGATTTTTGAACTTTTATGGGTACTTCTATTCTTTACTTTGGTTTACTTTCTTTTAATACAATCAATATAAACGTCAAAGTTTGTGAAGTCAATATTGTTTAAAATGCCATTGGACACAAGCCATTTAATTCTATATTTAAAAATGTAACACAATTGTTTGTGCCATATTGATACTGCATTTTCATGATTAATTTTACACTTTGAACTGCCTGATGTTACATCCAAGACTTCTTGATAAGATACAATCATGTCTAATGAATATAAATTATCATAAAGTATTTTCTAACAATATTTGAATTTATAGATAATGTAAACTAATTATTTTCATATGAACAAAAATAACCAAATTTGTCCAAAATAGAAATTGAAACCAAATTTCGTTTAAAAGATGGCATCACAAATGTGTCTAATAAATCTAAATAATACCAAGTTCCCAATAGCAATGTAAATTGAGAAATTGCTCCTACTTTTACCGATTAGCCATCTCCTACATAAATACATCTTTTAGCATCAGTTGGCTTTCAGCCGCTCAGGAAACCTTGCATAGAAACATTAATGTGAGGAGTAGCACTAAAATTTATCCACCATGTGTTGCTAGGCACTAAAGCTAAATTAATCTCATAACAAGCCAAAGCAAGTAATGTACCTTTCTTGATATGCCAATCATGATATTTGGTATAATCCTTCTTCTAATATCCATGCTTCTTACAGAAGAAACACTGATCATTGTTTTAAGTAGGTTTCTTCTGAATTAGATCTTTAGTAGCTTTAGGAGCTTTCCTTGTTTTGCCCCTAGCCTTAAAGGTGCTAACTAAATTAGCATTTTTAATGCCATCATGTTTCAGTCTTTCCTCTTCTTGCATAAGATAAGATATGACTGTATTAAGAGTCCATTTTTCTTTTTCACAATTATAATTGACCTTGAATTAGCTAAATTGTGCAGGAAGGGAAATTAACACCAAATGCACTAGTACATATTCAGATATCTCAAGCTTTAATTCCTTAAACTTTGTAGCTATATGAAACATTTCCATAAATATTCCCTTGTATTTCATTTGCCTTTGTACTTCATGGAAATCAAGCATTGTAAAAGCGTGCTTGTTTTCACCTTATCACTTTTGATAAAGTGTGTTTTAATTTTAATAAGGAATTTTTTTTTTTTTGCATTGATGATACTTTTAGAGATAGTACTCCTAAAGGCTTTTGGAGTGTTATGCTTAATAATCATTAGACTTATGCAACTTGAATGATCCCACTTCTTAAAGTACCTCTATGTTTCATAAGAACTTTTAGGCATAAAAGAAAAGGGCTGATAAGTCCTTAATACAATGTCTAGATCTATGCAACCAAGAATAATCTGAATATTTTTTTCCAATCCTTGAAATTTGTTCTATTCAAGATGGGAATGAAATTTAAGTTAATAGATATTTAGACAACTAAAGCTATAAGAAAAGAACAAAAATTAATTAGTAATCCACATAACAAAATGATAGCAATAAAATTCAAATAATTTCTTCCCATCCCAAAATGCCTATAACAACATTAATATTTTGTCTTTAGACAATAATATTAATGGTAAATGGCATTCTTGTTGTGAAGATCAAACATTGACAATAATGAATGCCAAATAACAATATTATCTTTAAATTGAATTATTATTTGCATTTTAAAACTTTTATAATTGTCACATATTTATCATCACAGTTGTCTATGTAATTTGGCCAAATATTAACCTTCCTTTAAAACAATTAAAATACCTACATGAAATTATATAACTATAGAGCATCTATTATATTTCATGAATAGTTTTTACAAAAGAGGTCACTTTGGTGACATCTTGTGTCAATTCATTTATTAGGTATACAAGACAAAATTTTAGAGAATCATAAAAGATTCTTATAATAAATTAATTGTAATAAATTGTTATCGAAATTTTTTTTTATTTTAAAGTAAAAATAAAATAAACATATCCCCTTCATGTTCACGAACGAGGGTAACGGGAAGGGGCCTTTATATTTTTTGTTTATGTTATACAATATTTAGGATTGTTGGAGGAATTTTTTTGTAATTACTTTGTTATTGATAAAGAAGTAGTAAAAAAACAATAATGGAATAAGATGTATGGCAATAAATTTATTTACTAGCTACAACCATAACTTTGCTAATACTTTGTTAGCTTAAAAGTGAGTCTCCCCTTCTCTTCAATGGTGTTTGTGACTTCTAGAGACTCTTTTTTTTTTTTTTCAAATAATTAATAAATCTAAAAAAATTGTGAAAATCACATATATATATATATATATATATATATATATATATATATATATATTTTAAGATTGATGCATAAACAACAAAGGTTCAGATTGTTTTAAATATATAAAGATTAAATATAATTTTATAAATTAATCATTTTAAGGAACTAATTATAAGAGGCTCTAATATCACTTGAAGGAATTTGGGGAATTAGATTTAATTACAAATTAAAACCCCAATCTATAAAATACATATGACCCATATAAGTTCAAAAGAATAAAATTAAAATAGGTGCAGAATCGTGCTTGAATCCATCATTGTGATTAACTACACAAACTGATCTTTTAGGTTATTCTAGATAGAATGGTTAGAATATATATGAGAAATTACTCTGCCAATAAGGAGACAGAAAAGTCTATTTAAAATATAGATAACTTAAGGGACCATAACCTTTTTATATATATAATGATATAACTAGTATTTAACCTATCATAGAATTCCAGTTATACTCCTTATGAGTATTTATACATTAATCCCCTGACATTGGATTTCTACACCTACTAAAATTTTAGTTTTAAATTAAATCACTTTATTTGGATTTAAATAAATAAATAATGATACTACATTTTAATATTTATATGTGTGGCCTCACGTGTTAAATTTTATTCTAACATATCTCGCATTAACCAAATAATATTAGGTATGAAAAATGGTTAATACTATTTTTTTCTTTAGTAAAATATATACTTTCAACATGTCTTTGTTCTGATTTTTTTTAATAATACTTCTATTTTGCTTTGTAACCAATGATTAATTACATGATTAGTATAATATAAGCCTTTTAAAGGAGTTGAGATTTTTTTTGAAAAAAAATTTTAGAGAACAAGAGAGACTAAAAGATCCTAACTGCCAACAAAATAGGGAAAAGAAAGTCCAACTAAATTAACCATCAAAATGCGGGTACTACTATAAAGGGGTGATCTAAGAATTGAATTCAAATGTCAATAAAGTAAGTCTATTTGGCTAGCTGATCAACTAACTTGTTACCCTCAGGGAAGCATGAGTAACAACTTTATCAAATTAATCTCTCCAAAGAAAAATCTCTAATTCAGTTAATCAATTGAGCCATTAAGTGTTAAGAGTTGAATGGATGAAGAAGAGTCAGCTTCAAGCCACAACTTCTTAATGCCTAGCTCTTAAGCAAGCTTTACTCTAGACAATAGACCTCAAACCTAGAGCAAAGAATTCCAACTATTCCAATGTTTTTAATGAAGCCCCTTACCTAGCTACTTGAAGCATCTTTAATCACTTCACCACAACCATTGGTATGCTCACCATACTTTATAGATCTATCCATGTTATATTTTAACCAATCACTTATAAGAAAAGACCACCGAATATGAATTTCTTACTTTATATAAGAGAAGAGAGAGTGTTTAGAAACAATAATAGCATATTCCTTAGAAGGTATAATAGTTTTAACCAATAGACAACTTATGCTTTTATTTTTGTTCTAAAAAATTAAGCTACAGTAATAAAGTAAGCTTTTCCATATCCTAAACTCAAATAACATTTGCTAGCTCATACTTTTATCCTTGTCTAGATGTTTATTTAGATTCATGGAGAGCTATTTCATTAGCGATGCCTTAAATAAAGCACACCAATTTTGCTAGGTCCATAACAGCAAGCTAGAAGCTTTGAACTACTTCACAGTCATGTAAAGCATGAAGCATGGATTCATTGTAGTGGTTACAGTGAGTACATGACCCAATAGTCAAGAAGCAATAATGCATATGATAGGTGTTAGTTAGAACTCTCTCATGTGCAACTACCTAAAGAAATGCCCAAATGCATTAGGGGGTAGCTGTTTTCCAAATAAGCTTCCACATGGGTTTGCTAGTGGTAGAATTCAATTGGTCAATGAGCCTATAAGCTGACTTCACAAAAAAAAGTATGATCTTTAAAAGGCCTTTAAATAACTATGTCAATGTCACTTGAAGGAGAAAGGGTTAGAATAAAAGCAATAATAAAACATATAGGGCTGAGAAGAAGAGACCTTAACCTACCCCAATCCTAATCATGATTTAACACATAATCATTCACAAAATGATCCATGTTAACACTATCCACACATTTTAAAGCATGCTGGAGTAAGTAGTTAATCCAAGAACCTAGCAATCTTTCCAAAGTTTGATAGAGTTACATTGACCTACATTTCACCCCAATGTTTCTTAAACAAAGTTCCATGTCTTGTACACACCTCTCCATGCATTTAAAGCTGATTGATGATGCTTGACTGAAGGTGTCTTATCTTCCCTGCATTTATATTTTGAACAAAGCACTCTCACCTATAAATAATCCTTTTTGGCAATGCACCCCCATCCAAATTCCATGATCATCACTATATTCATGAACTTGAAAGAACAAAAGGTGAGCTCACTAGGGTTTTTAGGCATACACACTTTCTTCCAGGACACCAAATGGGTATGTTTATGTACCATGGTGGAACCCTAAATGAAATTTCAAGAAATTTTTTCTATATCTTTGTAAGTGCTAGTAGGGAGCATAGTTGTTTGTATATAATAAATGGGAGTGTAGTTAAGAACACTTTGGGTGAGGGTAATATGAATCACTAATGAAAGCCTTTTAGTTTCTAAGAGTTAAGCTTGGTATTCATTTTTTCAATAACAAAATCATAGTTGCTTCTTGACACTTTATTATAATGTAATAGGACCCCAAGATACTCGCCTAAGTTATAGGCTAAGGAGAACCTTGACATAGTACTTAACTGTCTAACAATATTACGATTCACATTAGAGGAATGAAAAAATACAAGTTTTCTCTTTATTAACCTTTTCACCTAAACTAGAGTGAAAGAAATTAAGGTATTTATTCATGATGTCCATCTAGTCCACAGAGACTTCACCAAATAGAATTAAATCATCTGTAAAAAATTAAATAAGAGATAGGTAAGAGAAATGTTCTTCCAAACTTTCTATCAAATAGCTTCTTCAATGAGATGGTCTAATCTCTTCATACACAACATAAAAAGATAAGGGGATAGAGGACCTCCATGTCGAATACCTTTGATCATTTGAAAATCCTCCAAAGCACTATCATTCTAGATGATTTTCATATTATAAGTAGAAACTCAAGATATAATATATTAATAAAAGATGAGGAGAAGCCAACTTTTGACTAAGTATTAGCAAGAAAATTCCAATTCACCCGATCATAAGCTTTTTCCAAATCTACTTTCATCACAAGCATGCCTTTCTTAACTTTTTTTTTTTTGCATGGTGTGAATTACCTCTTAGGCAATAATAATAGTGTTTACACTATGTTTGCTAGAGACAAAACTACATTGATTATGTGCCATAGGATGATCCATGTATGCTTTTAATCTATTAGCAAAAATTTTAGTACTAATCTTATAAACAATGTTACATAAAGCAATAGGTCTCAACTACCTTAGGCTTTTAGGATTATCAACTTTAGGGATAAGGATGAAGAAGGTCTTATTGACCTCTCTAATAGCAAAAAAGTCCTTTAAACACTTTTTCACAAAAAGGCACAAAAAGAGTCGCCTATAATTTCCACTAGTTCTGGAAAAAAATAGCATATGGCTATCAGAGCTCAAGGCTTTAAAGGACCCCATACTAAAGACAACTTGCTTAATCTTATCATTAATAAAATCTATTTCAATATTAGTAAGAGTGTCATTGTTAAGTTTAATAAAGTGTCCTTTCAGAGAGAAATTAGAATAACAACTAACATTATCATTAGTGTACAGCTTCTTAAAATAATTAACTGCCATACTAGTTAAAAGGGACTCATTAATGATAAAATTGCCCTCATCATCTTTGACCCCACGTATACAATTATTCTTGCATCACACAATAATAAAAGGCATGAAAGAATTTGGCATTGCAATCTCCAAACTAGAGCTTGTTACAATGGGCTTGTTGAAACAAAGTGATTTTCTCTTGAAGGATAAGATCTTCATAGTCATAGTATAATTTTTTTTTCCCTATAGAATCCTAAGCTAGGGCTTCTCCTTAAAAGAGAGCTTCCTCTCAATCTTTACCATGTGACTTAACAATGATATTTTTCTCCTTTAAATATTACCAAAGGTGTTTTGATTATACTATTGCACATCTTCTAAAATTTTTTTTAGAAGCAATACCCTAATTGGCTTAATTCTACCAACTTTCTTTCACCACTCTATAAGAATGATTAAACCAACATCATGCTGATTAGCGATGTCCTTGATTAAGAGTGAGAAGGAATAATAATATATCCCTTTAGTATTTTAAGTAAGGATATTTATAATAAAATAAGGAAAAAAATACTGAAAAAGGCTTTCAAGAGAATCCATGATAAACCTTAGTGGCTTCCAAGGAATTAACCTTTCATTTATAAGCAGCTTCTACATAATCCTCATTAGATGTAACATCTCATTAGGATTAAGAGGTTTAGGTTGCTCAAGACACCTCTCTAATCTTTCCATGGAGCACCCTACATGATTGCTTGAGTACATTGTTTTTGCATAGGAAGCTTTGGGTTTGGATGTGATATCTATTATAGGCTTAATAGCCAAAGTTGAGTGCTTATGCCATTATCTCTTGGATGTTTCACATGGCTTTTACACCTATGGGACTAACCTATACCAATAGTTGTTTGCTTGCTAAAATTGTCTCCACCCTTTGACTCTTAGCCACATTTATAGCTTTCTCTCCATGTGTCACTAAAGGCCATTAGCCTACATGAGGTATAATTTTACTTTGTGCGATTTCCATTACATGCCTTTCTATCATAAGATCATATCAAAAACCTTTTATATTATTGTTATCCTTTCCCATCTTCATAGGATTTCATGGGATCTCTATATTATCAACATATTCATCCTCCAAAGTTACAAAATCTTTGCCATTATAGGATAAAACCATAAATCTCGATCCATGATCATATGAAAACGTTTTAGGCATATCAGCTTTGGTTCTTAAATCACACTAATAAGATCTAATCTTACCTTCTCAAACATTGCCTTGTTTGTTGCTTACTTGACACCTCTAATTTCATTAGGCTATCATTTATGGTATGAAACATTTAGACCTAGTAGTGTTTAATAGCTTAACACCTCTGCTGCCACTACTTAACAATGGAGCTCCTCTATTTTCAATAATAGAGGTATGAGAAGAGTTAAGACCCTTAAAAGAAGAAGTGCACTAGTCTTTATGGTGGCCATAATTATTGCACCCCTAACAAATCATGCTTAGCCCTTCATACTTAACCCTGTAAATTTGCCTTCTAACGTTTACTCTTAAAAAAAAGGTTTTCTTTAGATCAACTTCTATACAGATACAAGCATATTGGCTTTTCTTTGTAGCCCTCATCTCTCCCACCATTTTCTAGGTCTTCTTTAAGAGTGTGAATGTCAACTTTCAAAGTTTGCCAAGAGCATTCTGTATTCTCTAATGGAGGTTCTTGTCGTAATACTCTATTGGAAGTTTCGACACATGAATCGACATTGCCTATTTCTTAAAAAGATCTTTAGAGGGATAAAACTTTAGCTTCCAATGTTGCATTAACAAATAATGACCCATAATCATCCACAATCCTTGGTGTAAAGCAAAAGCATAATTAGGTGAGAATGAGAACCTAATAAGGAAGAAATCATTTTGCAGATCAATCAACTTAAAGACCATAGAAGGGTTCCATATTTTTTACAACATGTTCAATAAAAATTAATACCCCGCATTTCTCCTTAAAACTTTGATGAGTAGAGCTTTCTTCCATGGTTATCACAAATTGATACATTGTTCTTTGGAAACCCTAACATAAGGACATTGAAGGTCCTTAATAATCACATTCTAATCCTCGGAAAGATTGTCACCCTCCTAATCAAGCTCCTTATTAAAGACTTTTATCCCTCCATTCCCATTCACCTAATAGCAAATCCTTGTATGAGATGCCCATATGTGAGGTTGGTGCCTTCTAAATCCCCACAGCTATTCCATCACTAGGTGCTTTGGCTTTCTTAGTACTTCAAACTAGTTGATCAGTTTCATCTACATACATCTCCTTCCCTTTATGATCACTTAGCCATGAATAATTAGGCTTTAGAATTTCTACTCTTACAGATGAAATATTATAATCATTTGTTTTAATTAATTAGAAACAAAATGGGTGAAAGATTACTTAGCTAAAATCTTATTTGAACTTGATTTTGAAACCTCATATATATATATATATATATAGTTTTGATTCAACTTGATAAATGGGTAGATATTGACTATAAATTCTTGGATGAAATCATTTAATAGATTTTGTGCTTTCAGTTGACTTGGTTTGATGGAAGTGACAATTGATAGTTTTCTAACCACTTTTGGCTTTATGATTACTTTAGTGTTTTCTTGCTGTGACTTTTGCCATGTTTGATTTATAAAGTAAAGAAATCGTTTTGAACCATGTTGTTGTTTGTTTAGTTCTATTCCAACTAAATTTCCTTTTCCTTCTTCTGTTTGATCATATTTACTTATTAAAGATAAGATTAAATATAATTAAGGCAATGGTAATTTTTTAATAAATAGTCAACTTATAATGCTCTTTGGTAATAGTTTTTTTTTAAAATTTTATTATCATCAAAATATTTTTAAGTCAAATATAAAATTTTGGGACTAACATATTATATCATAAGAACTTTTCTATGCATAAAGGAAACTTAGAAAAAACTATACCTCTCTTTCTTTTCTTAAGAAGATCTAGAAAACACAAGGCACCCAATGAAAAATTCTTATATTTTATACTACAGTTTTTCTAAATATATGTGAAAGAAAGAACAAAGTTAATCGTTTTAACCATAAATGTTAATAATATATTGACTAAATGACATTAAACACATAACTTTTATTATAATAAGAGATTGACTAAAATTGTATTTTGGTCCTTCATAGAGAGATTATTTTTCATTTTAGTCATTCATAGAATTATCTTCTTTATTTGATTTCTTATAAGTAAAATATTTTTAATTTAGATCTTCATAAAATTATCTTCTCAATTTGATTATTCAAATATGAGTATTTTTAATTTAGTTTATCACAAATCAAATTGTGATCAATAACATCTTTCCATTAATCAATTGTAAATAAAATTAACAAATGTGACCATATATAGTATACTTTTTGTTAGGTTATCACTTAATCACTATTATATAATATATAAATTGATAGAAGATTCATAGTTAGTCTCATTAATAGTAAATTGATATAATGACATTATTGATCATCGTTTTATTTGTGAGAAATTAAATTAAAAAAATATTTATATATAAAAATCAAATTGAAAAATGCCTAATTTATAGGAGATTCAAATTGAGAAGATAATTCTATAAAAAGATCAAATTAATTAAAAAAACTTATCTATAAGGAACAAAAATAAGATTTTAGTCTTAAGAGATTTGAACGTATGACACTATTTGGATATATTCATGATTTTTGTGGAATATATTTTAATTCATATTATTTATTATCTAATCATGATAAACCACTAAATATGGTCTAGTGATATATTTATACATTAAATTAAACATCACATTAAATTTGCAATTACATATTTTATGTCTTTATATTTTCATATTCTATACCTTTCTATTTCAAACATCTAAGGGATAAACCATCCCAATAAATTTGAAATTTAAAATTTTTTACATGGTCCAAGAAGGAGGATGGATAAAAATTGATAATTATAAAAAAAAATTTTGGTATATTTATTTTTTCTTAACATGACTATCATATCATATGAGCATAAATTTGATGCGTAATGCATAATTACATCTTTAATTGTGTATATTGAATTTGCAACAATAAAGAAAATAAACTAATCTCTGAAACATGCTCTCATTATTGACTTCGATTTTAAAGGTTTATTATCAACAATTTAATTCTAATATTTTAGAAAATATATTTCATTCATGACTTAACTAAAATGATGAAAATTTTGTCTAAAGACTAAATTGATGCTATGAAAAATCATTTAAGGACTAATATGATAATTAACTAAAATAAAAAGAAAAATTTAAGATATAATTTTTAAATGTTTGTTAATACAATTTTCATTAATAAAAAAATACAAATTTCATTAGAAATATGATAAATAAAATTTTTTTTATAGTTCAACACTATATAATTAGACCTTTTAAAAAAATTCAAGTATCATATTTTTTTTAAATAGTTTGATACTCAAATCTTGTCTTAAAAGTATTACACGCGGTTGGGTGGGATCAAAACTCAACTCAATCCAACCAAAAGAACATTTCTTCCATCCACAAACCAACAATCCTGGATTTACGAAGAACGTCTATAGGTCTAAGAAAAAGAAGCTGTGTTCATCAACCCCAAAACCCATTTTCACCTAAGCCCATGCCTGTCGGGCCAGAACAGATCCCATTGTCTCCCCCTCTCCGACCTTCACGCGTAGAAACCACGTGTGCAAGTCATTCCTCGGTTTTTCCAATTCTTCAAAACCAGAATAGGATTACGAGAAAACCAGTACACCCAAACTGTATAAACAGCCACCAACCTGGACCTCAACCGTTTGATGCTGCCACGTCATCCTCCGAGGGCCACACGTCAGTCTTCATGACGTGGTGACATCAGAACCGTTCAAATAATCCCAGTGGGTGATGTGAACCGGAGATTTGGGGGGAAAGTGAGGGAAAGTAAAGTGTGCGTATCCTGGAAAATACACACTTGGGATTGGAAACGTAAATGAGAAAAGGGAGAAAATAGGAAAATAATTTCAGAGAGAGAAAGAAATAGAGCGAGAGTGCACGATGGTTTGGTATTTACAAAGTGGCGCTGCAATTCCAACCCAAAAATGACCCTTTGCTTCTCTCTCTCTCTCTCTCTCTCTCTCTGAGAATTGCGTTGCACTCCGATCAGTTTTGGTCTCTTCGGGGAATTGCGTCTCGGAGCAAGAAATTACCTGTGAGGGATTCGGTGAATTTCCCGGGGCGAGGTAAGGTTCCTTGAAAATTCTTGCTCTGCCGTTCTGTCACGTCGGGGGCTTCTGGCAAGGGGAAGACTTCGTCGCATTCGGATTGTTTTTGCCTCAGATCTTGTAGTGTGTGCGGAGGGATTTCTGTAAACGGTGATTTAGGTATTTTATTTGGTTTTCTTCGTGAATTTTTGGGGATGGATTTTGAGGGGGAGGTTTACGCGATTTAAGGGGTTTTGGTTTTGGTTTTTCATGTAGATGGAACCGGGCATGAGATCAGCTGGCCCTCCGGGGGTTGTAATGAAGAACAGGAACTCTTCGGGCTGTTTAATTATTAGAAAGAAAGGAGATGGGTTGGGTGGCGGATTTGGTTCTTCGAGCAGCTCTCGGAAGCTGTATGAATCAAAGGTTAGGAAAAGGCCCAGTGAGGCTCTGAGTGATTCAGAATCAAACGATGAGTTGCTGATGCCTCCAAGTAGAAGGCTTGGTCCTGAGACTATTCGAGTCTGTGATGGTTTGACTGCTTTTGAGCGGGGTATGGTGGGAGGAAGTGAAATTGGTAGAAAGAGGAATAAAATGGAGCAAATCAGACGTAATGAGGATCCTGTGATTGAGAAGAATGGTTTGGAGCAGAGGGAAAGAAAGCGGAATAAAATAGACGTGTTTGATTTTGATGAATATGATGGTATGGATGCGCAAATGATGCGAAGGAGGAATTTTGATGATGATAATGGAGTTAGTTTTGGAGGACGAAGGTTTATGGGACCAATGCATGCTGCTACAAGTGGCATTGAGAGGGAACTTGAAACAGGGTCAAGCAGACAAATTTTTGATAGTAGAAAGAATTCTTATTATGACAGGGCTAGTGGCTTGTATCTGGGAGATAATATTGACCACCGCAGGTTCAAAGTGAATAGGGATGGTGCTCAGCTACCTCTACCCTTGCTGAAAGATAAGTTTAAATCAGATGAATCCATCAGGGTTCAGGGGAAAAACGGTGTTCTAAAGGTGATGGTTAATAAGAAGAAGATGGCTGGCCCATCAGAACACTACGATCACTGCAAACCCACGGAAAGCAGACAGAGCTTGAGGACTGAGGCCACTGCCAAGAGGAACATCCTGGTCCATCCTTCATTGCACTCAGAAGCAAAGTTTGTTGAGAAGCCAGGTTTAGTTGTTAGGCCAGAGAAAAAACGGATGGCATCAAGAAAATCATTGTCAATTAAGGACAATAAGGGCCATGATTGGGATTCAGAGGACAGTGACACATCATTGAATCGGGGACTAGAAAATACTGAACCTTACAAGTCTGTGAAGAGGGTAGGTTCTGAGGATGAACAGACTCCTTTGCATGAAAGTCTCCCAACTACAATCATGAAAGAAGGAAAAGTAAGGCGGGGTAGTGGCACAGAAAAACAGAAACTGCGAGAAAAAATAAGGGAGATGCTACAGAGTGCAGGTTGGACTATAGATTATCGGCCTCGAAGGAATAGAGACTATCTAGATGCAGTTTACATTAATCCGGGGGGTACAGCCTATTGGTCGATCATCAAAGCCTATGATGCTCTTCAAAAGCAACTGAATGATGATCATAATGAGGCCAAGCCCATGGGTGATGGTTCTTCCTTTGTTCGTATCTCAGATGAGGTGCTGAGTCAATTAACAAGGAAAACTCGGAAAAAGATGGAGAAAGAATTGAAGAAGCGAAGAGATGGTAGTGAGAGTGATAGTGAAAAAGAACCCAACCTTAAAAGATCTGCCAATAACAAGCATGATATGGATAACATGGATAGTGATAGCAATGAAGAGAAATTAAGCTCTTTTATAAAGCAGGGAAGTAAGTCAATGAAAAATAAGATGATAGAAAATTTTGTTGCCAGTGCTAGCTTTAAATCCCAGAAATCTACCCGTCACTTACATGATGAAACTGAAAATTCACTGTCTGGATGTGATCCTCATCTGCCACATGGCAGGAAAAGTAGAAAATATGGTAGATGTACTTTGTTAATTCGAAGTTCTAACAAGGGATTAAATTCAGAATCTGATGGCTTTGTTCCGTATACTGGCAAAAGAACAGTGCTTTCCTGGTTGATTGACTCTGGGGCAGTTCAGTTGAGCCAAAAGGTTCAGTATCGCAGACGAAAACGGGTAATGCTTGAGGGATGGATCACAAGAGATGGCATTCATTGTGGCTGCTGCAGTAAAATCCTCACAGTTTCCAAGTTTGAGATTCATGCAGGAAGCAAATTGCGCCAGCCATTTCAAAACATATATTTGGATTCGGGAGTTTCTCTTCTACAATGCCAAATAGATGCGTGGAATAGACAAGAGAATTCTGAGAAAATTATTTTTCATTCTGTGGATATTGATGGTGATGATCCAAATGATGACACTTGTGGTATTTGTGGAGATGGTGGGGATTTAATGTGTTGTGATGGTTGTCCATCTACATTTCACCAGAGCTGCTTGGATATACAGGTATGTCTACATATTTTATTAGCCATGTGACATCTTTAGTTTTTTCCCATATCATTAACACAGGTTATTGATCAGAGTTTGGTTTTTCCTTGTTTCTTGTTGCACTTTAGCATGTTAAAATATATGCTTCCCTTGTTGATGTTGCTTGTTTGTCTTCTTCTTTTTTATTTTCATCTTGGGATAAAGGGAAAAGGGGGGCTGTTGTATTGCTGTGTTAAGTTATGCATATGGTTTTGGTCGAAGAGGGACAGTAAGTTCTCGTGCTTGAGAGCTTTTTCAGTGAGGAGGACAAGATGAAATGTTACTTTCTTATTATTATGCTTGTGCTGAAAATCCTTACAGTTATGCTGAGATTTGGTGCTCTAAAAACAAACTTGTGAATACCCACAATGTGGTTTTCGTGTGCATTGAAGGAAAGTATTACCTAAATACCTACTGAAAATAGATTTATGCCTGTAACTGCATCATGATTAATAGATGCATGATATCTTGTGTGTGGAGCACTATAGCTTCTTCGATATCTACATGGTTTATTGAATGAGTTTTCTCATTGAATTACTGTACCTGTAACCCAACTTGTTTAAGAAAACTACACTATTTTATTATAGATAAAGGTGTTATTGACTTGTGAATACTATTTGGGCTAAAAATTAATTTGTTGTAGATGCTTCCTCCTGGTGAATGGCATTGTCCAAATTGCACCTGCAAATTTTGTGGAATAGCCAGTGGGACTGCTAAAAAAGGAGGCGCTGCTGCTGCTGCATATGCACTAATTACTTGCAACTTATGTGAGAAAAAATGTACTCACTTTGTCTTGTTTAGATCTAAAGCTCTTTTAATTTGCTCATATATGCCTGGTTTAATATATTTATTACTGTTTGCTTAGACCATAAATCTTGCACCAAGGAGATGGATGCCCTTCCCATTAACTCCAATATATCAGGCTTTTCTTTTTGTGGAAAAGAGTGCAAAGAGGTACCTCTTATATTTACCTTCTGGCTCTCAACATATAAAAGTATAGCATGACACACACACACACACACACACACACACACACACACACACACACACACATATGGCCACAAAGGACCATGCTTGAGTTTTAATTATGACTTTCTTTCGTATGGGTTGAGTCATAGGATTGTAACACTTTTTCCTCATATATCTTTCCAAAAATCTGTGGAATGTGGACTAGACTTAAATATAATTCTTGATATCCTTGTTTTCAGGTTCTACAATAAAAACATGAGTAAAAAATTATTTGGAAGATCCAATCATGTAGTGTTGAGTTGTTAAAAAAAAAAATCACTTTTGGTTTTTATTGGAGAACTTAGTAGCAGAGATATAAATACTGTACTTAAGTTTTCTCCAAAAACTCTTGAAATTTTAATTTTACTGCCCAAAATACTGATGCACTCCTCCTCAATTTTATCTAGTCCCCATTTTCTGCTTGACCTTTATATTTATTTTGGAGATGCTTAGGCTTTCAAATTCAACTTTTATATGTTTGATGTGATGTCAGCTTAGGGATTAGATTTTAATTGAACATTCTTGTCTGAAACTTGAGTTATCTTCAATGGGCTTTAGATTTCCAAATGGGTTTATCAAGAAGGCAGACATCTCTAGTAGGAGTATAAGTAAGGAAATGAAAATAGGATTTACAAGTGTACACCCCTGAAGCGACTAGTTTCCAAACTCTCCTTTCCTTAGTTGCCGATAAACGAACAGGATCAAGAAGAAGCAAAAGTGATTTGATAAACACATTGGATTTATCACACAATTGTTCCTGTCATCTGGTCAGAATGTCCTGATATGCCCCCCTCTCTCTTTAATTTAAAATCAGTGTATATCTTGGTAAACAAGTGACCTAAGATGCTTTTGTCAATTGATATACATTGAGTTTACCTAAGATACATAAAATGTTCGTAAGTGGGACATTTTTTTTTTTTTTTTAATCTTTATTTTTTAAACAGTTTCAAAATTCCTTTTTCTGTGAACTTCTGTATTATATTGTGTTATAAGAAATTCGAGTAATGAAGGAGAAAAGCAAAAGAGAAGTATACAATGTTGCACACGAAAGCATGATGTTGAAATATACTTTTTGTTCTTTGACAGCTTTTTGAGCATTTGAAGAAGTACCTAGGTACCAGGCATGAGCTAGAAGCAGGCTTTTCATGGTCTCTTATTCATAGAACAGATGAAGACTCAGAGGCAGCTATTAGAGGAATTTTTCAAATGGTGGAATGCAATTCCAAGCTAGCTGTTGCACTGACTGTCATGGAGGAATGCTTTTTACCCTTTGTTGATAGGAGGAGTGGGATCAATTTAATTCATAATGTTTTATATAATTGTGGGTAAGCACTGGCGGAGAACATTATGGATGAGCAATATATTGTTTGATGCATGAAAACTGATTTTTTTTTTTTAATTATAAAGAATGAATGCTTAAGTCTGATTTAACCTTATAATTTTAGCATCCCTAAAATTGCAATTTGATGAATCCTTGCGTTTTACTGTTTTACCTTTTGGTATTATAAAATTAGTTTTCTGAAGTTGACTGTTTTATTTTAAGTTGGACTAAAATTGCAATTTGATGAATGCTTGCGTTTTACTGTTTTACCTTTTGGTATTATAAAATTAGTTTTCTGAAGTTGACTGTTTTATTTTAAGTTGGAGGAAAATGGATTTAGCAGTTCATTAACATGATTTTACCATGTGTGGTTGAAGTTACTCAATTTTGAAGTTGCTTGTGGCATTGTCTGCCACGAACTGGTGTGCAGTATGGAACATCAGATTCAAATATTAAAGTATATATTCATTTTCTTGCCTTTAAACAAACAGTAGGTCATGCTCATATTCTCTATCTGCAATGAAATGTAGTTTTAGCCACAGAAAGTACCCTTTTGACCGGTGTAGCCCATTACCACTTTCCACACAAGGAAAGGATGTCTGATGTTGAAACCTGGTTAGCTGGATTACCTGTCATTAGGATTGCAAAAATATGTTTAATCTGACTTCAAGAAAATTGTATGATGGCACTGTCCCCGCGAAGTTTCCCTGTGGGGATATCATATATTCTATGCACATGGTTTGAGGCTTTATACTTTCTTAATAAAATACTTTAATTGCTATAAGAATATAGCTTGTTTTTCTCCCTCTAAGATGTTTCATGGTATTTTTGATTCCTTTATTCTCTTCTTTTTCAGGTCAAACTTCAGTAGGTTGAATTATAGTGGCTTTTACACTGCTATTTTGGAGAGGGGTGATGAAATAATTTCTGCAGCATCTATCAGGTACTCTGCCTCGGACTATTTTATTTTTTTTCTTTTTCCATTTGCCTTTTTCTAGAAATCTTCATCCAAGCCTTGCCAACTCATTCAGCAAATCTTCTTCTAGTGTTCAGAGGGAAACTTAAAACCTTAGAGATCAGAGAGGATTAAAAGTCAATAGTTTCCATACATTTGTGTCTGACATTTGTTGGTTAGAATGGCTTGGAGAATGTTAGTAAGGAAGGAAGCTTCATCACAATAAGTCTGATATTCTTGTTATTAAAAAGAATCAAAATACATGGGTATTTATACAATAAAAAGTTATTCTAGGAAATAAAATAATTGCGAGACAAATCCCTAACCACTAGAGATTGACAAAAAAGATAAATAAGCTAATTTCTAAAGTCAAGAATTGCAAGGATTCTAACAATAATTACAATAATTAAGGATTTGTAATACTCCTTCTCAAGCTGGTGAGTAAATATCATCATTGCCAAGATGATTATGTTTTGAAAAATGATGCTAGACAACCCTTTGGTAAGCATATTTGCAAGGCCACCAATAGGAACAAAGAGAGTATAGATTAGGCCGCTATTCAATTTTTCTTTAATAAAGCGTCGATTGACCTCAATATGTTTAGTACGATCATGTTGCACTGGGTTATGGGGCAATATTGATAGTGGATTTGTTGTCACAAAAAACCTTCATCAGACCTTTCCATTTAATCTTTAAATCATATAAAATAATTTTCAACCATAATAATCCACATGTTTTGCATGCCATCGTTTGAACTCGGCTTCTGCAATAGATTTTGTGACTACATTTTGTTTCTTGCTTCTCCAAGTGACAAGGTTTTCTCTTGGGAAAGTACAATATCTTAAGGTTGATCTCCTATCAACTAGAGATTTTGCATGGTTTGCATCAATATAGGCCTTAGGAGTATGTTTTTTGCCTTTTTTAAATAGGATTCCTTTTCCTGGTGTACTTACTGTAAAATTTTATGAACTGCCTTGAGATGTGATTCTCTAAGATTGTGCATAAACTAGCTTACCACACTCATAGCATTGAGCTATATTAGGCTTCTTATGAGACAAATAAATTAGTTTTCTCACAAATCTTTGACAGGACGTTTTATCGACCGACAAATCGTCTAGAGCATCACAAAGTCTATTGTTTAACTTTACGGGTGTTTCTACTAACTTGTATCCGAATTTGTCTGTTTCTATCAATAAATCTAATACATACTATTGCTATGATATGAAAATGTCTTGTTGTGAGTGAATAATTTCAATGTCAAAGTATTTTGGTCTACCTAACTCAATCTTAAACTACATTATCACTTGTCTTTTTGACAAATTTATTCCCGTCAAATCATTTCCTGTGATTATGATTTCATCCATATGGACTAATAATATGGTCACTTCCCCTAAGAATAAATGCTTCACAAATAAAGCCCGGTCACCTTGACTTTGCATATACCCCATAGCAATCATAGTTTTGGAAAATCTCCCAAACTATGCTCTTGGGGGTTGTTTCAGCCCATATAATGTCTTTTTTAATCTAACACACGATGTCTAGTTCAATGTGAGAGTGTTTTAGTGGTATCTTTATATAGTTTTCTTCCTTGAGGTTGCCATGTAAGAATGCATTCTTGACATCAAACTGTTAGAGTTTCCAACCACAATTGGTTGCCATAGATAATAAAACTCTCACTGTATTCATTTTAGCAATTGGAGCAAAGGTCTTCACATAGTTTATGCCATAGGTCTAAGTATAGCTTTTGACAATAAGCCAAGCTTTGTACCTCTCCAAGGTACCATTTGAATTATAATTAATAATGAGTACCCATTTACAACCAATGGGTTTCTTTCCTTTCAATAACTACGTTTGTCCTAAGTTTTGTTTTTCTCAAGTGCTTCCATCTCAACTTTCATAGCATGTATCCAATTTTCATTTTGCAATGCGTCAAATAAACTTTTGGGAATAAGAATGGCATGTAGAGAAGTGACAAAAGTTTTGTGGTTACGAGACAAATGCTTATAGGAAAGAAAAGAAGACAAATGGTGCTTAATGCGATGTTTTGTGCCTTTTTGTAAAGCAATTGGCATATTATAATCATTGTGTGAAAGAGTTTTAGAGACATTATCAATGGGTAAAGGTATTACTTTAGCACTGACAGGGGTAGAAGGAAATGATTGGACCGGCTGTGATTGGGAGATCAGTGCCTTCTTTTGAAAATAAACCTGTAATGGATAAAGAGGCTTGAGTTTGCTTGAGCTGCAATTCTAGCTTAGGTATAGTGATGGGTTGTAACAGAGTCTTAGATGAAGCATCTATTAGTAATTCTAGGAATTCAAGAAGAAAGAAATCGATATCTCTATCTGTGACAGAGGAATTGTCCCCTCGATGAGGAGAATTATTAAAATATAGACTATTTTCAACAAACATGACATTAGCGAAGATATAAAATTTGCTCCTCGGAGGATGATAACACTTTTAACCTTTTGAGAAGAAGAATAGCCAATGAAAACACATTTGAGAACCCAAGGATCCAGTTTGTTCTTGTTTTGGGAATGGGCATGAACAAAAGCAACACAACCAAAGATTTTGGAAACAAGTTATTTAAACGCATTGAAATTTAGAAAAAAATTATGTGAGAACTTGCATTAGACTGCAGAAGCCAAGAACCTAGGTAGAGAGTCTATTAATGAAATGAATAGCAGCTAAAACAATCTCTTCCTAATATTGTTTTGGAACATTGTTCTGAAACAAAAGAGCTCTTGTACTAGCAAGAAGATGATTATTTTTGGCTCAGCTGCTATATTTTGTTGAGGTGGATGAATGCAAGAGAACTCATGTATTATTCCCTTTGTTTAGAAAAAAATAGACAGAGATTGATTGAAAAAATCTTTTATATTGTCATATTGAAATTTTTGTATCGTAATCCCAAATTGAATTTTAGTCATTGTGGAAAATGAGAAATATAAAGCTGACATCATATTTTTGTTTTAACAAGTAAATCTATATCACTCAAATGCAATCATAAATAAATGAAATAAATCAGGAGCTCCAAAAATATTTGACATAGTGGAAGGACCCCTTAATATCACTTTGAATTAAAGGGAATAGAAGTTCTTTTATTATTGATTGGGAAAGAAGCATGTTTATACTTAGCAAGTTCACAAGTTTCACAATGAAAACTTTCAATGGCTAATCCTTTAAACAAAGAAAGAAACATTATTTTGATAGCATGAAATGATGGATGAGTTAGACAAAGATGGTGAAGCCAAATCTTTATTGGATTTGAATGTTTTGGAATGAGAGGAAAAAAGGCCCACAAACTCTAAACTCTATTTTGTCCTTTGTTCTTTTCGAGATAATATAAGCCATCTTTCTCCTTAGCATGTCCAATCATCTTTTTCATGCTTTGTTCTTGAAGTACTTAACAATTAAGAAAAAAAAGTTACGCTGCACTGAGAATCAGATGTAAGTTTTTGAATTTAGATAAGATTGGTGCAAAATTTGGAAATATGAAATACATTTTTGTAAGATAGTTACTTAAGAAAATCTCCTTGACTAGTCATAGTAGCGAGCTATGGTGATTTTTCGATTGCTAGAACAAGGAGTATATGAAATGAATTTTTGTGAATAATGAGTTATATGATCAATGGCCCTTGAGTCCATGACTCATGAGTTGGAAGGAAATTTTATTTGATACATTACAGATAGAATTAAAGGCAGATGAAGAGTGAGAAGAAGTACTTGAAAATACCAAAAAACAAGTACTTGTGAGAGTTTTCTCCAATGTCTCCAATAAGCTTTGTAGCTGTTTAATCTCTTCTCTGTTGATATCAACAAAAACAAAATTTTCCTTGATGCTGGAATTTGTAGTTCCATATGGGTCTGAGCAAGTCCCTTCTTCATGGGTTAAGGCTTACCGTGGGGCTTCCAACACTTCTGTTTAGTGTGTCTAAGCTTTTTGCAGTAGATCTATCACAAGATGTTTTTGTTGGACTATTTAGACTATTTAGTTTGCCCTTTCACTTCATCAAAATGCTACACAAAATGTTTGGACAAAGCAGAACTCTCCATTGGTGAGGTGTCAATTATCACACCCTTCCTTTGTGCTTCCTCTAGGACTTTAGCAATTGTTTAAGGATGGCAACTCCTCTCTATCAAGTATCTAGATTCGTATAGCATCAAATTCAATGGCAACCTTACAAGAAACTCATAAATCCTCTCTTTTTTGACAAATCAGTTAAGAATAGTTGCATCTTCACTACACTTTATTTGAATGCATTGGTAATGATATATTTTCTATTAAAATCCTTTCAACAAATTAGAGTATTTTGTGATTGATTGGTTGTCTTGTTTAATGACGGAAATTTTGGTTTTAACCTCATAAATTTGTGTTGTATTGCGAACTTTGAAATAGGTTTGTTGAACAACATTCTATATCTTCTTAGCAAAGTGAAGGAACATGTATATGTCACCTATCTCTGGTAACATTGGGTTCCATAGCCAAGGAATCTTCTTCATCCTAAGCATTAAATTTGGCATCCCCTAGTTTAGCACCGATACCTAGCAAATGACTTGTCTCATCCTTTGAGGAATGTGCGAACAATTCAAGACCATTTCAAATAATTTTTTCCATTCAATCTATATGTGGGCTAAATGTGTGGCAAATCACTCATGGGAGCAAAGTGACTACTCAAGGATATGTTAGAGAACTTGAGCTCTCCTCAAACTATTTCTGATGATTAAGGCCTAGTTATTGTAAACTCAGAAATAGTCAGGATAGCAACACAGCTATGACAATTAGCAGATATAAGAAAATAAAGTAGCGAACAAAATCCAATAAACTTGACCTTAAATAAAAGAACACCATTTTTAGAGCCAAAAGAATGTCTTGTGATGTGATCTAGATTGATGGCAATAAGAGGAGATGTCATGCGTTGGTGTGAGACTCGTTGCGGGGATGTTGTGGCGGTGTGTGCAACGACGGTTGGTTGGTTGGTAAACGTGATGACATGATTGACAAGGTTTGGGGTGGTTGTAGGTGGTGTTTGAGTCAAGTGAAGACCCAAAACGACAAAACCAGAAATTATAGTAGAAATGAAGGCTACAATTAAAAAAATTGGCAACAAGAGCCAAGATGATAAAACAAAAAATTGCTTAGAAACTCCAGGGCTCTTATACTATGATAGGAAGTATGAAATTCTTATTATTAAAAGGAATCAAAATACATGAATATTTATACAATAAAAAGGAAGCTATTCTAGGAAAGAAAATAAATGGGAGACAAATCTCTAATCATTACGCTTTGTTTGGATGAGGGAGGAGAAAAGTGGAGGGAAGAAAATATAGAGGGGTGAGAAGGGCGGAGAAAAAGTGTCTCTTCCCCTCTTTGGATGCGACATGAAGAAATGCGAGAGAGAAATAGTTTATTACCTTTTTTTGGACAATATTGCCCTTAAGAACTTTCGGACAATAACGCGCCATTAGTAACTTTTTCACTTACTATTGATAAAAGAACAAAAAACATGTTATGTTTTATACATATAAATTACCTTGTTTAAATTTGTACCTACATATACATATATGATATGTTTTTAATTTTAATTTTTTAGTTTTGGAACAATTAATTAAAGGATTAATGTTGAAGTGAAATTGAAAAATATTAAGTATAACTAATTCTTCTATTGAATCTAAAAAAATACATTGTAATTAAATTTAGTAGTTTCACGTCAATTAATTACATTATTAATTTCATATTAGTTTATTAACTCACATTTCCAAAATTATTACATATAACTAATTATTTTAGTTAAGTTGCCTTTATAAAAAATGAAGCATTAAGATAATTTTTAAATTTATAATTATATTTCTAGACATATGTATTACTTAGTTAAATAAAAAATATCTTGTATAATAATTTACAAATTATTAGTAAATATAATATATATATATATATATATATATATATATATATATATATATATGAACCATCAAACAAATTGAGTGGAAGCAAATAAACTTATACTTTTGAACCTTCACGTAGGTACCAAATTTTATTTCTTTTGTATGCAAAGTATTTCATCCTTATCCCCTATCATTTGGGTCTTTACGCGAAGATCAGGGTACGATTCACATGAAGGGAAGTTACTTCGTCCTTATTCGTTACTGATTTTGAAGTGACAAAAGTGTTATTAGTGACTCTGCATACATAGGGGTGGATAAGGAGAGGACCTCTGAAAGTTGCAATAATCCAGCAAAAGGGGGATTGTTTAGAGCGAGTTCAATGGACAATGGGGATGGAATAGTTGTTGGTTGGTCAGGACACGCTATCTTTAGAGATAAAGAGGGTGTGAACTTTTTGTACGTTGTATGTCTACCTTTTTTGAAACATTTTCGATTGTTTTGGTAGACGAAGATGGATTATTGCAACTTTCAGAAGTTCTCTGCTTTATACACCGCTATGTATGCAAAGTCACTGGTAAAATTTTTGTCACTTCAAAATCAACAAAGAATAAGGATGAATTAACTTCTCTCCATGTGAATCATACTCTGGTCTTCGTGTGAAGTTCCAAGTGGTAGGAGATAAGGATGAAATACTTTATATATAAAAGAAATGAAGTTTGGTATCCACGTGAAAGTTCAGATGATAATGGATTTTGGTATTCACATGAAGGCTTAGAAGTATAAGTTTGTTTGTTTCTACTTAATTTGTTTGGTGGTTCCACTCAAATTGCTTCCACTCAATTTTAGTTTTGGAACAATTAATTTGGGATATAAAAATAATGTTGAAGTGAAATTGAAAAATAATAAGTATAACTAATTCTTCTATTGAATTTAAAAAAATACGTTGTAATTAAATTTAGTAGTTTCACATCAATTAATTACGTTATTAATTTTATCCTAGTTTATTCACTCACATTTACAAAATTATTACATATAACTAATTATTTTAGTTAAGTTGACTTTATAAAAAATGAAGTGCTAAGATAATTTTTAAATTTATAATTATATTTCTAGACATATGTATTACTTAGTTAAATAAAATACATCTTGCATAATAATTTACAAATTATTAGTGAATATATATATATATATATATATATATATATAAACATGAACCATCAAACAACTTGAGTGGAAGCAAACAGACTTATGCTTCTGAGTTTTCACATGGATACCAAAATCCTTTGTCATTTGAGCCTTCACGTGGGTACCAAATTTCATTCCTTTTGTATGCAAAGTATTTCATCTTTATCCCTTGTTATTTGGATCTTCATGCGAAGATCAGGGTATGATTCACATGGAGGGAAGTTATTTCGTCCTTATCCTTTGTTGATTTTGAAGTGACAAAAGTGTTATTAGTGACTCTGCATACATAGAAGTGGATGAGGAGAGGATTTCTGAAAGTTGCAATAATCCAGCAAAGAGGGATTGTTTAAAGCAGGCTCAATGGACAATGGGGATGGAATAGCTATTGGTTGGTTAGGACACCCTATCTTTAGGGCGTGAACTTTTTGTACGTTGTATGCCTACCTTTTTGGAAACATTTCTAGTTGTTTTAGTAGATAGGGACAGATTATTGCAATTTTCAGAGGTCCTATCCTCATCCACCCCTATGTATGCAGAGTCACTGGTAAAATTTTTGTTACTTCAAAATCAGTAAGGGATAAGGACAAAGTAATTTCCTTTCATGTGAATGATACCCTGGTCTTCGTGTAAAGCTCCAGATGGCAGGGGATAAGGATGAAATACTTTGCATACAAAAGAAATGAAGTTTGATACTCGCATGAAGGCTTGGATGATAAGGGATTTTGGTATTCACGTGAAGGTTTAGAAGTATAAGTTTGTTTGTTTTCACTCAATTTGTTTGATGGTTCCACTCAAATTGCTTCCACTCAATTTTAGTTTTGGAACAATTAATTAAAGGATTAATTTGGGATATAAAAATAATGTTGAAGTGAAATTGAAAAATAGTAAATATAACTAATTCTTCTATTGAATTTAAAAAAATATGTTGTAATTAAATTTAGTAGTTTCACATCAATTAATTATGTTATTAATTTTATATTAGTTTATTTACTCACATTTACAAAATGATTACATATAACTAATTATTTTAGTTAAGTTGACTTTATAAAAAATGAAGTGTTAAGATAATTTTTAAATTTATAATTATATTTCTAGACATATGTATTACTTAGTTAAATAAAAAATATCTTGTATAATAATTTACAAATTATTAGTGAATATAATATATATATATATATATATATATATAAATGAACCATCAAACAAATTGAGTGGAAGCAAATAGACTTATGCTTTTGAGCCTTCACGTGTATACCAAAATCTTTTACCATCTAAGCCTTTACGTGGGTATCAAATTTCATTCTTTTTGTATGCAAAGTATTTCATCCTTATTCCCTGTCATTTACAGTTTCACGCGAAGACCAATGTATGATTCACATGGAGGGAAGTTATTTCGTTCTTATCCTTTACTGATTTTGAAGTGACAGAAGTTTTACTGATGACTCTACAAACATAGGGGTGGATGAGGAGAAGACCTTTGAAAGGTACAATAATTTGGCAAAAAGGGGATTGTTTAGAGTGGACTCGATGGACAATAGGGATAGAATGGCTGTTGGTTGGTTAGGACACCCTATCTTTAGAGATAAAGAGGGGCATGAAATTTTTGTACGTCGTATACTTACTTTTTTTGAAACATTTCTGGTTGTTTTAATAGACGGAGACGGATTATTGTAACTTTCAGAGGTTCTCTCTTCATCCACCCTTATGTATGCAGTGTCACTAGTAAAGCTTTTGTTACTTCAAAATCAGCAAGGGATAAGGACGAAATAACTTTCTTCCATGTGAATCATACCTTGGTCTTCGCGTGATGCTACACATGACAGGGGATAAGGATGAAATATTTTGCATACAAAAGAAATAGAATTTGGTACCCACGCGAAGGTTCAGATGGTAAAGAATTTTGGTATCCACGTGAAGGTTCAGAAGCATAAGTTTGTTTTCTTCCACTCAATTTTAGTTTTGGAACAATTATTTAAAATTTGGGATATAAAAATAATGTTGAAGTGAAATTAAAAAATAATAAGTATAACTAATTCTTCTATTAAATTTAAAAAAATATGTTGTGATTAAATTTAGTAGTTTCACATTAATTAATTGCGTTATTAATTTCATATTAGTTTATTCACTCACATTTACAAGACATGTTTTTAAGCCTTTACGTGTATATCAAAATCTTTTACCATCTGAGCCTTCACGTGGGTACCAAATTTCATTCCTTTTGTATACAAAGTATTTCATTTTTATCCCTTGCCACTTGGAGTTTCACGCGAAGATCAGGATATGATTCACATATAGGGAAGTTACTTTGTCCTTATCCCTTGTTGATTTTGAAGTGACAAAAGTTTTACTGATAACTTTGCAAAGATAGGGGTGGATGAGGAGAAGACGTTTGAAAGTTGCAATAATCCGACAAAAGGGGGATTGTTTAGAGTGGGCTTGATGGACAATGGGGATGGAATGGCTGTTGGTTGGTTAGGACACAACACCTTATCTTTAAAGATAAAGAGGGGCGTGAACTTTTTGTAAATCGTATGCTTATCTTTTTTGAAATATTTTCGGTTGTTTTGGTAGACGGAGACGGATTATTACAACTTTCAGATGTCCTCTTCTCATCTATCCCTATGTATGCAGTGTTACTGGTAAAACTTTTGTCACTTCAAAATCAACAAGGAATAAGGATGAAATAACTTCCATGTGAATTATACCTTGGTCTTCGTGTGAAACTTTAGATGACAGGAGATAAGGATGAAATACTTTACATACAAAAAAAATGAAATTTGGCACCCACGTGAAGGCTCAAATGGCAAGGGATTTTGGTATCCACGTGAAGGCTCAGAAGCATAAGTTTGTTTGCTTCCACTCAATTTGTTTGGTGGTTCCACTCAAATTGCTTCTACTCAATTTTAGTTTTGGAACAATTAATTAAAGGATTAATTTGTGATATAAAAATAATGTTGAAGTAAAATTGAAAAATAATAAGTATAACTAATTCATCTATTGAATTTAAAAAAATATGTTGTAATTAAATTTTGTAGTTTCACATCAATTAATTACGTTATTAATTTCATATTACTTTATTTACTCACATTTATAAAATTATTACATATAACTAATTATTTTAGTTAAGTTGATTCTATAGAAAATGAAGTGTTAAGATAATTTCTGAATTTATAATTATATTTCTAAATATATGTATTACTTATTTAAATAAAAAATATCTTGCATAATAATTTACAAATTATTAGTGAATATAAAATATATATATATATATATATAAAAAAACATGAACCATTAAACAAATTGAGTGGAAGCAAACAGACTTATGCTTCTGAGCCTTCATGTGGATAACAAAATCCCTTGCCATCTGAGTCTTCATGTGGGTACCAAATTTCATTCTTTTTGTATGCAAAGTATTTTATCCTTATCTCCTGTCATCTGGAGTTCCATGCGAAGATTAGGATGTGATTTATATGCAGGAAAGTTACTTTGTCCTTATTCCTTGTTGATTTTGAAGTGACAAAAATTTTAATGGTGACTCTGCATACATAGTGGTAGGGGTGAATGAGGAGATGACCTTTGAAAGTTACAATAATCCAATAAAAGGGGATTGTTTAGAGCGGGCTCAATGGACAATAGGGATGTAATATCTGTTGGTTGGTTAGGACACCCTATCTTTAGAGATCAAGAAGGGCGTGAACTTTTTGTACGTCATATGCCTACCTTTTTTGAAACATTTCTGATTGTTTTGGTAGACGGAGACGGATTATTACAACTTTCGGAGGTCCTCTTCTCATCCATTCTTATGTATGTAGAGTCACTGGTAAAACTTTTGTCACTTCAAAATCAGTAAGGATAAGGATGAAGTAACTTCCCTCTATGTGAACCATACCTTGGTCTTCACGTGAAGTTTCAGATAGTAGAGGATAAGGATGAAATACTTTGCATACAAAAGAAATGAAGTTTGATACTCACGTGAAAGCTCAGAAGTATAAGTTTGTTTGTTTCCAGTCAATTTGTTTGGTGGTTCATGTTTATATATATTATATTCACTAATAATTTGTAAATTATTATGCAAGATATTTTTTTTTAACTAACTAATACATATGTCTAGAAATATAATTATAAATTTAAAAATTATCTTAACACTTCATTTTTTATGAAGGCAACTTAACTAAAATAATTAGTTATATATAATAATTTTGTAAATGTGAGTGAATAAACTAATATGAAATTAATAGTGTAATTAATTGATGTGAAACTGTTAAATTTAATTTCAACGTTTTTTTTTAATTCAATAGAAGAATTAGTTATACTTATTATTTTTCAATTTCACTTCAACATTAATTTTTATATCCCAAATTAATCCTTTAATTAATTGTTTGAAAACTTAAAAAAAAAAATTAAAAACATATCATATATGTATATGTAGATACAAATTCAAACGAGGTAATTTATATATATAAAACATAACATGTTTTTTGTTCTTTTATCAATAGTTAGTGAAAAAGTTATTAATGGCGCGTTATTGTTTGAAAGTTCTTAAGGGCAATATTGTCCCAAAAAAGTAATAAACTTTTTCTCTCTCGCATTTCCTCGCGTTGCATCCAAACAGGGGAAGAGAAACTTTTTTCTTCGCCCTTCTCACCCCTCTTTATTTTCTCTTCGCTTTTCTCCCCTCCACTTTTCTCCTCCCCAATCCAAAACGATGAATTTTGCAGAAAATGGAAAGAGAAAACTTGGGCCATTTATCGAGGACGAGGGCGTGAAAAAGGACTAGGGATGAGGGGTAATTTGGGAAAATAAAAGATAAAAAATGTTAACAAGCCATTTTTTCGTATTCTCTTCATATTTGGGGAGAAAAATTTTGTGTAAGACTCACAGTACTTTTCTTTCCATTTTTTCTCTTCTCTTTCGTTTTCTTTTTGAGCCAAATGGAGGAAAACTCTGTTTTTCTCCTCTCCTTTTCTTCTCTCGCCATTTTTCTCCCCATCCAAACGCAATGTTAGGGTTTGACAAAAAAGCTAAATCTGCTAATTCCTAAGATCAACTAATAATTACAAGGATTTTAATAATGATTACAATAATTACAATAATTAAGGATTTGTGACACTTCATAGGTTTGGCAGTCTCCTCATTCTTCATTGTATTCCTAAGAAATGTGTGATATTACTTGATGCTTCTAATGACTAAGAATAAGAGACATCGGGCAGCCACTAGCCCTGGGTTTGCTTTATTATAATGATTTCTTCGTCTTTCTTGAAGGAAGCAGATTCAATTTTACTTATTTAGCTAAAGATAAAAACAAGGCCATGATCTGGTTACCCAGTTTTTGGATTTGTGTGTTGTTAGGATGGAAGAATAAATTTATGTTTTGTAAAACATACTCACTTTCACTTAGGTATCTATCAAAAGTTTATTGAGAAACCATTTTGACTAAATTAAAATGGTCACTGTTACAAAATACTTTTAAGTATGCCAGTGATGACAAACTTTAAGTCATCTGATACCATATTTGGAACTTTGATATTGAGTGGTTTGTGTTTTTGCTGGCAGGCCACAGTACTAATATGTTTTCACCACTATATTTTGTTAATATCTGCTTACTTAGATTCCTGTGTAATCAAAGTGCCCCTGTTAAGTGGCATCTTGGGATTTACATTAATATTTGTGTTTATCTTTTCTGTGAATAAATGAGAATGCACTTACCTGGAGGCTGTGTACTTTACTGTTTTTAGGTTTCATGGGACTAGGTTAGTGGAGATGCCATTTATTGGAACTCGCCATATATACAGACATCAGGGGATGTGCCGCAGGCTTTTTGCTGCCATTGAATCGGTAAACTTTGAGAGTTATGATTCTTTTTTATTTTCTTTGCATCTGATATCTCCATAAAACTTTGATTAGGCATTTTCTGTTTTGCATGCATTTTTTACAACATTGACATGCATCTTTCTTTCCCTCTTCTTTCCTATGTGAAGGCCCTCTGTTCTATGAAGGTTGAGAAAATGGTTATTCCTGCAATTGCTGAACTCATGCCAACATGGACATCAATTTTTGGCTTCACGCCTCTTGAGGAATCAATCAGGCAAGAAATGAGGTTATTGAATATGCTGGTCTTCCCTGGTATAGATATGCTACAGAAGTTGCTAGTGGAGCAAGGAAAATTTGTGGGGAACACAACTGCCACAGGTTTTGATCTTTTTATTTTATTTAACTTTCAGCAAGTTATTTTTGCATGTTGCTTAGAGTTTTATTTTTCTATTCCAGTAGGTGCTGAGAAAATGGAAAATGGAGACAAAGTTTATATGACGCCAAAATTGGCTGATAGGTCAGATGCTGATTCCTCAACTCAGCAAGATCCTGATGGAAGTGATGACGGTGGTCCAAATCCTGTTAATGAGATAAATGATGAATGTAGTGATGCTTCTCAAGAGCTAAACAATCAAGTTTTGTCTGACAGGACTGTATGTTCCGAATCTCATTCTGAGGATAGGCTATCTGACTCAGTTTCGGATAAATGTTCCTCTCCCTCTGGTACAAGTCATGTTGCACTGGATATGGAAAATAGAGTAGTGGTGGCTTTTCCTGTGAAAGATAACTTGAATACATCTAGCAAAAGTCAAGTCATTTCTCTGAATGACACCTCTGTTGATATACATCCATTAGATGCTCTGGATTGCCCAGAAAATCAAACCTTGGTTCGGGGAACTGCTACATCCGATCCTAATTCGACAAAAAACCTGGTTGAACCTGTTTCTGACTGGAAACGTCACCTGCCCACTGCTATAAATGGTGATTCATTTGAGACTGAGATGAACCCAGTGTTGGATTCTCAAGTGGTGGATGATACTGTGTCAAGAGAGGCTGATATGAAAAATTCTCATGGGGTTCATGAAGCTGTTGCTTCAGGTGGTTTATCTGGAGAAAATATTACCAAATGGAACTGTGAAAATACAGATGTGTCTGATTCTATACTCAATCATGCTGATGAGAGTTCCTTGCAAATCAGATCGGGTTTGAATGGTGAAACTGTGTATCAAGAAAGAAATTTATATGTAGGTACAGAAGTTGCTTCAAAAGAAATGCGTTCTGATGAAAATGGCATATATGCATCCAGTGATAGTTCTGAGACTGATCCAGAGTAAAAGAATTGCTGTATCTGATATTGCCAACGTGTTTGCTCGCAAAGAGTCTTTCAAAGCTACAATGCCCTGTATGCAATCAATTTTCAAGGCTTTGAAGCTATGCTTCATGCTTTGGTCTGGATAGTATGAATAAACCAATTGGTTTCAAGGGAAATATTGATCGGTCTCTTGCATCATGGATAAGTATGAATTTTTTAATGATCTAAATTAAGTTGATTTCTTGTCCTTGTTTCTTCTGCCAGAGAGATTCAAGAATGCTTTATGCAGAAGATTAGTTCATATCCTCACATGGTCAAATGAAATTACTTGGGTGTAATATGCGATTCTTCAGGCACTTGGTTGCATATGTGTCATTAATACATTTTGATGGGCAATTTATGTGAAAGCAAGAAAATATGGTTATTTAAAGTTCAATTCCAGCATTTTCTACCCGGTTTTGTGACCCATGTCAGCATGCCTATTTTCTCAATTCCGACATTTGGTCTTCTATTTTGGGTGTGCTAATGTTTTCACATTGACTCACAGCTGAATCAGCTCTCAAAATTGAAGGCATATTTCGGTAGGATTTTTAAAGAGATGAGGAACCTTGTTGGATCCATTGGTGCAATGTGTAGAAAATAAGTAACAATCTTTTCCTGCGTATAGGATGTCAAGACCTTTCCCATCATTATAGGGTTATTTTTTGGGTTCGTGAGGTTCTGATTTTGTTCATCTTTTCTCTCTGTAATTAAGGTAATGTTTGATGTCAATACGGCAACTGCAGCTTGTTGCGAAGTAGCAAAGTCAATTATTTTCGACTATTAGTAAATAACATGGGACACAAGGCTTTTAGTACGTTGGAGATTCAACTTATCACACTGTTCCTGTTATGATTTCTGTGGTACATGTTTTAATTTATATTCTTCATCATTAGTCACGATAAATCACAAAATATGATCTAGTGATAAATTTATACATGAAATTATACTTCAAGATAAATTTATGATTACAAAAATTTATACGTCTATATTTTTAAGTTTCTGAAATTTTATATTTTAACTTTCCAAAGTATGATGAACCAACCCAAAGAGTTAAATATTTTATTTTTTTATTATATGACATGATGGTCATATAAAAAAATGCAAAGAGAAAAATTAATTACAAAAAGACAAATAAATTACTGGGTTCATATCTATTACGTGAATATCATATTGAAAGTCATAATAAATAAAATGTTCCGTTGATTAGGATTTTTTTTTTCGGGTGGGTATCATATGGGCTAGAAAGTCCTAAAAGAAAAAGAAAAAAAATACATAAATACATAAGTTCCCATTAAATCAAATAAAAATATTAGCTAAAAAAAAAGGTTGGAATAGAATCCCAAAACCGTACTCCTAATTGGAAGGTGTAAGTTGTCTTTCACTAGAAGAACACAATGATTAACTTCATGGTGAACGAGTTATCCTGATAAATCAATCCCTTGACACAACATTCTTGATTAAAGTAAACAAGCAGCTAGTGGTAGTAGAGTGGAGATTGCTATCATTTAATGTAATTACCAGGATGTTAAAGCCTAGTTCAAGATGGACTTTATGAAATCATAGGCTCCAAGCTAACCCAAGTCTAAGTAAGAGCACCCAATGCCTCAACCTGCAAAGAAGAGTACTATCCAACATTCCTCGAGAAGTCTCCCAACTAACAACTATGGGAGTCCCGAAAACTACCTCCACACTTTGCTAGTTTAGGTTTCCTTTTCTACTATCATAGTTAATTTTTACCCAATTATGATTAGGGAGCCGCTAGCATATATTATAAGTAACCAAAGGGGTGGGATAAAAAATCATAGTTTTTAATATTTGTATGAATGATTTGCTAGCTAAAAGCATCGATCTTACCAACCGAAGGGTAGAACTGGTTGCTAAACAAAAGTCTCATCATGCCTCGTCTAAAGCATCCAACAACCAATTCCAAAAATTAATTGCCACATCATTTCCTTATACAAACAAGAATCCTTTTACAAGTTAAAGCCTAGCCAAATTATGAGTGATAAAGTGAAAAACACCAATTTTTTATTAATTGAAACAGAACGTCCCACACTTTATATGTAGTGGTACAATCATAGAGTACATGCAAAGTGGTTTCAAGATTAACGCTAACATGGCACACAAAAACACTACCATCTACCTCCTTCTAAGCACTTTTGTATCAAGGCGATTATAAACCATCGGCCATAGAGAGGATCAAAGTCTTTTAGGGTTTGGCTACTTCTAAATGAGTTTTCAAAAAAGGCCCATGATCAATTTATACCTCTAAACCTATAGGAACCATTTGCTTCACCACACCATGAGAGAGTATCATGACCAAGTAGTTTGGATCATTTCCTATACAAGAGGGGATCTTGTGGAAAAAAGAGGGATTGAGTAAAAATGAAGCCTTCACAAGTAGGTCTCATTAAATGCCGCTCACTCAGTTACTTTCTTGTCCACAAGACCCCTTCTTGTACCAGAAAAGATTTAAAATTTATGACTAAGAGCTTTATTAAAGAGAGAGATGGCATGAATTTTTAAATAAGTTTCTCTTGATATTAGGTGTTGAAACCTATCCTAGCTCTAGTTCATGTTATAGTTTACCAAGTTAGCAACCTTCTAATTAATCATGGTTGGTCCCAAATTTTGCATATTGACATAGAAGCTTGGAACCATCAATCCAACAATCATGCAAAAAATTGAAAGTCTTACCATTACCAATTTCATGCTAGAGAATGCTTCAATGTGCCTCCATACTGATCCCTACACATACCAAAAGGGGGAAGTTGTGTTATTCACTCTTGAAAAAGACAAAATAGGAGCCTTTCTATTGTATTTAAAATTCAAGACGTTAGCATAAAGGCCATTATGACCACAACATAAATCCTAACCTAATTTAGGTAGACAAGCTTCATTCATGGCGTTTAAATTATTAACTCCCAATTTGCCATTAAGCTTAGGCTTATAAACAAGCTCATGAGATGAGTTTTATGAACCACCAAATCATACCCCTCACATAAAGTATCTTTGGAGTTTTTCAAACTCTATATAAATTGTTTTAGGAAATCTTGTAACCATCACTAGATAAATGGGAATTAAGTAAAATATTGATTTAGCCAAAGTAATTATCCTCGCCATAGTAAGGCAATTAATCTTCCATCCAAAAACCCTCCTTTTAAATTTAGAAATAATAAACTTGAAATCTTTTAATTGAGACTTGCTATACATTAAGGGTATTCCCATATACATCCCTAAATCATGAGTAACATTGAAAATTGATGTGTTACCTATTTGATTTTTCAATGTAAAATCCACATCTTGGAAAAATAAATATCAGACTTTGTGGCATTAACATTTTGCCCAAATAAATTACATAATAGATTAAGAAAATTCATAATGCACTCAATTTGCTTCATAAAAAGTCCCCCTAGAAAGAATCAAGTCATCAACAAGTATAGAATGAGTCATTGAGGGTCCATTTCTACCCATTCTAATAGGTTTCCATTGTTTGGCAAGCATTGCATTATTTGTGATGTAAGTTAATTTCTCCATACACAAAACAAATATATATGGGGATGGAGGATCTCCTTGAAAATTCCTTTAGTTAGAAGAAAGGATATTGTCTTAGCACCATTCTAAAGAATTTGAGAAGAGGTAAAAGAAATACACCCCATAATTTTATCAAAGAGATAAGTAGGTATATTAATTTCATAAAAGATATTTGGCTAAAATACATGGAACTTTCTTGAACTTTTAGTCATGTGTAGATAACTCTTATGATTTTGAAACTTAACAATGGACTTATAAAACTTGAAATTATATGCAAGTAAGCCCTTTATCATTAGTTAGTATGTTATTTCACTAATAGAAGTATGAGACATTAGTAGTGTTATGTATATATATAACACAAATTTTAATGGAGTTATTTGTACATAACTTAAAGTTTAAGGAGGTTATTTGTATAAAAAAAATGAATTTTAAGAGGACCCATTTAATATGATGTGTCACCTTTTTATTAGTAAATTAACAAATTAACAACAAGGGATATTATCTAATACAAATTTAAAAGTTTAAAAGGATTTATTGTTAAGTCTTTAAAAGTTAGGGGATTATTTATACATAATTTAAAATTTAAAGAAGTTCTATACATTTTAGCTAAGATATTTCTAATAAAATCCTATTTGATTCAATTATAAACCTTTTTAGGATCAATTTTAATAGTTGGAAAAGAGCTTTTACCTTTCAAGTTCCTTATAGTGTTTATGATATACTAAGTTGCCATAATATCCTTTTAAATGCGTCTATCAAACAAAAAGCTAGTTTGAGAAGGTGGGATAATATAAAGAAGGACTTAAGCCTTATAACCCTTACTTCAATTATGCATACTGCATTTGGCAATTATAAAATAAAAATAAAAATAAACATAATTGAGTTTGAATAAGACCCAACTTAATCGGCTTTTTGATTAGATTGTTACAATAGAAAAAATATCACTAAAATGCCCAATTGACAAAATTTGTTTCTCATATGGTTAATTTTTTTTAAAAATAAAAATGTAGAGGATCACTGTCTATGTTTCAATTAATTTTTTTTTAAATTAGCATGAACATGGAGCAATATGTTCCATGTTCAAATAATTTTTTTTAAAATATTCAAAGAAATACGAGGTTACAAACCTCACTTTTCATAAAAGCATCGTGTGCGGGGAGAATTAGGATGAGAGAGATCCCCCAATCCCTTTCTCCTCATGCCCTACCCTTCCCCAATTCTCCTCTAACTCAGATTTTATGAAATATGAGGTCAAAAGCTTTTTTTTTTTTTAATACTTTACAAAATTTTTATTTGAAATTGGAACAAATGCTTTGCGCTCAGGCCAATTTATTTAAAAAAAATTAATCAAAATACAGAGGATATTCTTCTGCATCCATATTAAAAAATAAATTTAAGCATATGAAAAAAAATTTTGACAGCCAAACATTTTCGCAATATGTTTTCTTCACTGCATCAACATAATCTAAAGGTCCATTCCAAATTGACCAAACAGCGTTCCTCTCATCTACAATCCAGCAAACCTCGATTTTACCAAAACAGTTAAAGGCCCAAAGAAAAGAACTTATGATCTCAAGCCCATGATCCATTTTCACTCAAACCCATGCCTTATGCGACTGGCCAGATCAGATCCTATGGTGTCATTCCGATCCCCCCTCTCCCATTCTCACGCCCGCAAACTCGCGCGTGCAGGTCATTCTCGGTTTTCCCAATTATTTATTTATTTAATTTTTTGGAACTGAGTTTTCCCAATTCTCAAACCATAAAAGAATCAAAATAAAACCAGTGCGGTCAAACTGTATAAACAGCCACCAACCTGATCCTCAACAGTTTGATGTTGCCACGTCATACACAGAGGGCCACATGTCACGTTTCGATGACGTGGCGGAATCAAGACCGTCCAAATAATCCTCTGCGCATGTAGACCGGGGATTTGGAGGGAAAGTGAGCGAAAATGAACTGTACGTATTCTGGAAGGTACGGCCTTGGATATGGATATGAAAACGGAAACGTAAATGAAAAAAGGTGGAAAAAAGGGCAATAACTTCAGAAGAGAGAGAAAAAAATAGAGAGAGAACAATGGTTTGGTATTTATAAAGTGGCACTGCAGTTCCGAAACCAAAAATCTCCCCGCTTCTCTCTCTCTCTGATTCGCGTCGCTCTCCGATCAATTCAGGTTTCGTCGGGCAATTGCGTCTCGGGGCATGAATTTACCAGTGAGGGATTCGGTGAATTTTAGCGGGGCGAGGTAAGACTCTTTCAAAATTTCTTGCTTTTGCCGTTTTGGTCACGTCGTGGGTTTCTGGCAAGGGGAAGACCTTGTGGCATTCGAATTGTTTTGCCTCAGATCTGGTAGTGTGTGCTGAGGGATTTCTGTAGACGGTGATTCAGGGTTTTCTTTTGGTTTTCTCGGTGAATATTTTGGGATATATTCTATGGGGGAGGTTTACGAGATTTAAGGGTTTTGGTTTTTCATGTAGATGGAACCGAGCATGAGATCAGCTGGCCCTCCCGGGCTTGTAGTGAAGAATATGAGCTCCTCGGGCTGTTTAATTGTAAGAAAGAAAGGAGATGGGTTGAGTGGTGGATATGGTTCTTCAAGCAGCTCTCGGAAGCTGTATGAATCAAAGGTTAGGAAAAGGCCCAGTATGGCTATGAGTGATTCAGAATCAAGCGATGAGTTGCTGATGCCTCCAAGAAGAAGGCTTGGTCCTGAGACTATTCGAGTCTGTAATGGTTTGACTGCTTCTGAGCGGGGTATGGTGGAAGGGAATGAAATTGGTAGAAAAAGGGATAGAATGGAGCAAATCAGGCGTAATGAGGATGCTATGATTGAGAAGAATGGTTTGGAGCAGAGGGAAAAAAAGCGGAATAAAATGCACGTGTTTGATTTTGATGAATATGATGGTATGGATGTGGAAAAGACCCAAAGGAGGTTTTTGGATGACAATCATGGAGTTAGTTTTGGAGGACAAAGGATTATGGGATCAACGCATTCCATAAGAAGTGGCATTGAGAGGGAATTTGAAACAGGGTCAAGCAGACGCATTCTTGATAATAGAAATAACTCCTATTATGACAGGAATAGCGGTTTGTATCTGGGAGATACTATTGACCCTAGCAGGTTCCAAGTGAATAAGGATGGTGCTCAGCTGCGTCTACCCTTGCTCAAAGAGAAGTTTAAATCAGATGAATCCATCAGGGTTCAGGGGAAAAATGGTGTTCTAAAGGTGATGGTTAATAAGAATAAGGTGGGTGGCCCAGTAGAATACTATCATCACCACAAACCTGTGGAAAACAGACAGACTTTGCAGACTGAGGCCACTGCCAAGAGGAACATTCTGGACCATCCTTCATCATACTCAGAAACAAAACTTGTTGAGAAGTCAGGTTTAGTTGTTAGGCCAGAGAAAAAACGGATAGCATCAAGAAAATCATTGTCGAGTAAGGACAGTAAAGGCCATGATTGGGACTCAGAGGTCAGTGACACATCATTGAATCGGGGACTAGAAAATACTAAACCTTTCAAGTCTGTGAAGAGGGTAGGTCCAGAAGATGAACAGACTCCTTTGCATGATAAGCTGCCAAGTGCAATCATTAAAGAAGGAAAAGTAAGGCGTGGTAGTGGTACAGAAAAACAGAAACTGCGAGAAAAAATAAGGGAGATGCTGCAGAATGCAGGTTGGACTATAGATTATCGGCCTAGAAGGAACAGAGACTATCTAGATGCAGTTTACATTAATCCAGGAGGTACAGCCTATTGGTCAATCATCAAAGCCTATGATGCTCTTCAAAAGCAACTGAATGATGATGATAATGAGTCCAAGCCCACAGGCGATAGTTCTTCCTTTGCTCGTATCTCAGATGAGGTGCTGAGTCAATTAACAAGGAAAACTCGGAAAAAGATGGAGAAAGAATTGAAGAAGAAGCGAAGAGATGGTAGTGAGAGTGATAGTGAAAAAGAACTCAACCTTAAAAGATCTGCCAGCAACAAGTATGATATGAATAGAATGGATAGTGATAGCAATGAAGAGAAATTAAGCTCTTTTATAAAGCAAGGAAGTAAGTCAATGAAAAATAAGATGATAGAAAATTTCGGTGCCAGTGCTAGCTTTAAATCCCAGATATCAGCCCATCGCTTCCATGATGGAACTGAAAATTCATTGTCTGGATATGATCCTCATCTCCCACATGGAAGGAAAAGTAGAAAATATGGTAGATGTACTTTGTTAGTTCGCAGTTCTAACAAGGGATTGAATTCAGAATCTGATGGCTTTGTTCCATTAGCTGGCAAAAGAACGGTGCTTTCCTGGTTGATTGACTCTGGGACAGTTCAGTTGAGCCAAAAGGTTCAGTACCGCAGACGAAAACGAGTAATGCTGGAGGGATGGATCACAAGAGATGGCATCCATTGTGGCTGCTGCAGTAAAATCCTTACAGTTTCCAAGTTTGAGATTCATGCAGGAAGCAAATTGCGCCAGCCATTTCAAAACATATATTTGGATTCGGGAGTTTCTCTTCTACAGTGCCAAATAGATGCATGGAATAGACAAGAGAATTCTGAGAAAATTATTTTTCATTCTGTGGATATTGATGGCGATGATCCAAATGATGACACTTGCGGTATATGTGGAGATGGTGGGGATTTAATCTGTTGTGATGGTTGTCCATCAACATTTCATCAGAGCTGCTTGGATATACAGGTATATCAACTTATTTTATGAGCCATGTGACATCTCTTGTTACTTCCCATATCATTAATATTGGTTATGGTTCACAATTTGGTTTTTCCTTGTTTTTTGTTGCACTTTAGCAAATTAAAATATATGCTTCCCTTGCTGATGTTGTTTGTTTGCCTTTTTTTTTTTTGGGGGGGGGGGGGATGTTACTTTCTTATGATTATGCTTGTGCTGAGCCCTTATGGATGTGGTGAGATTTGGTGCTCTAAGACCAAACTTGTTAATACCCACAATGTAGTTTTCTTGTGCATTGAATGAATGGATTACCTAAATACCTACTGAAAATAGATTCATGCCTGTGACTGTATCATGATAAATAGACACATGATATCTTGTGTGTGGAGCACTATGGCCTCTTTGATATCTACATTGTACCTTGAATGAGTTTTCTCATTGAATTGCTGTACCTGTAACATAGCCTGTATAAGAAAACTACTCTATTTTATTACAGATAATGGTGTTATTGACTTTTTGAATACTATTTGGGCTAAAAATTATTTTGTTGCAGATGCTTCCTCCTGGTGAATGGCACTGTCCAAATTGCACCTGCAAATTTTGTGGAATAGCCAGTGGGACGGTAAAAAAAGGAGATGATGCTACTGTATATGCTCTATTTACTTGCGACTTATGTGAGAAAAAATGTACTCACTTTGTCTTGTTTAGATTTGAAGCTCTATTAATTTGCTCATATATGCCTGGTTTAATATATTGTTACTGTTTGCTTAGACCATGAATCTTGCACTAAGGAGATGGATGCCCTTCCTATCAACTCCAGTATGCAAAGCTTTTCTTTTTGTGGAAAAGAGTGCAAAGAGGTACCTCTTATATCTAGATCCTGGCTCTCAACATATAGAAGTACAGCATTATATATATATATATATATATATTTGGCTGCCAAGGACCATGCTTGAGTTTTAATTATGATTTTCTTTCATATAGGTTGTGCCATAGGATCATAACACTTTTTCCTCATATTTTTTGAAAAAGCTGTGGACTAGAGTTAGGTATAGTTTTTAATATTTTTACTTTCAGGTTGTCCAATAAAAACATGACATGTAAAAAAAATTATTTGAAAGACCTAATTATGTAATGTTGAGTTGTAAAAAAAAAAATCTACTTGTTTTGTTTTTATTCGAGAACTTGGCATCAAAGATATAAATACAGTACCTAAGTTTTCTCCAAAAACTATTTGTATTTTTATTTTACTGCCCAAAATACTGATGCACTCCTCAATTTTATCTAGTACCGCTGTACTACTTGACCTTTCTATTTATTTTGTAGATGGTTAGGCTTTCAAATTCAATTTTTATATGTTTGATGTGGTCTCAGTCTTCAATTGAACATTCTTGTCTGAAACTTGAGTTATCTTCAAGGAGTTTAGATTTCCAAATGAGTTTATCAAGAAGGAAAAGATCTCCAGTAAGAGTATGAGTAAGGAAATGAAATAGGATTTACAAGTATTCTCACCTGAAGTGTCTAGATTCCAAACTCGCATTTCCTCAGTTGTTGATAAACAAACAGGATCAAGAAGAAGCAAATGGGATTCAATAAACATATTTTAAGTTGTACTCTTGATTTATCGTACAGTTATTCTGGTCATCTGACAAGAATATCCCAAATATGTATATTTTTTCCTCTTTAATTCAAAATCTGAGTATCTTGTTAAACCAATGACCTGAGATATTTTTGTCAATTGATATACATTGAGTTTATCTAAGTTACCCGAAATGTGTGTAATTGGGAGATTTTCTTTCTCTGTTTCTTTCTTTCTTTCTTTCTTTCCCTTTTTTTTTAAACCTTATTATTTGCTGATGGGGCGGAGTATGAGTTGGTATACATTTTTTTAACAGTTGCAAAATTATTTTTTCTGTGGACTTCTCTATTATATTGTGTTACGAGGAATTTGAGTTTCTATTATGACTTTCTTTTATAGGGGTTGAGCCATAGGATCATAATGCTTTTTCATCATATATTCCAGAAAAAACTGTTGACATTTTTATTTTACTGCCCAAAATACTGATGCACTTCTCAATTTTATCCAGTACCGATGTACTACCTGACTTTGTATCTATTTTGGAAATGCTTCAGCTTTCAAATTCAATTATTATATGTTTGATGTAATGTCAGCTCATGGATTAGATCTCCAATTGAACATTCTTGTTTGAAACTTGAGTTTTCTTCAATTTTCCAAATGAGGCTTAGTATCAAGCTTTAATAAACACATATTTTTTTATATAAAAGAAGAACAAAGTTTGTCAAGATTGAAATCTTACCTAAGATCTATCAGGGGACTAAAAAGATAGAGTTGTAGGATTGGAAGGTCCTACCTCTATAGCAATATAGCAATTCAAAATTTACATTTACTTATATAGAAGTTACAAATAAGCATAATATCATCAAAATCATGTGTAAAATACTCAAACAATGAACCAGTTTAAATTAATAAGCCCCAAAACATGATAATAAAGAATGCACTTTGCAGCAATGAGAAGAAGAAATTGCTGAACAAGTTTTGAAAACAAACATGTAAAGAACGGGGGAAAAAGAGCCAAACCCCACTTCCTATTAGTTTTAAAAGACTCTCTTTTCACCAGAATGCTCCTTGTTGCGGCTAGAATCCGTCTTCAAGACAGATATTTTATGCTATGATTTGTCACTGTGGAGTTAGCCTTCACCAATGAAGGTAAAGGTTGAACAAATCAGAGGTGCAGAGGCTGGAAATGTTGGGTGTGAGCTAGTTTTTGATTTTCTTTCCATACCAGTTGGCCTAAGAGGTTTAAAACCTTGCCCAAAAAAAAATAAAAAAAAATAAAATATCGCCAAATTAAAAGTCATGGGATTGGTGAGATCATAAGATCTTAAGATTTAAATTGAGATCCTATTGAAATGGAGGTACATAGGACCAGGATCACTAGGGTTATTTGGGAAGGTAAGATCTTAAGATTTAGATTGAGTCTTGATATCCTTTATTAAGAAGGAATAATAAATACACAAGTATCCTCCTAAGATAAAGTATTAGAATTGAAGCAAGAACATTAAAGAATAAAAGATAGAAACTTTTTTATGCAGTAAAGCTGCCCAATCCCTCTGCATATCTAATAAAATGACTCCCTTAAAAAACTGTTAGCTGGACACCAAAGAGAGGCTGCATAAGTTAGTTAATCTCTTAAGGCATCTAAAGACAGAGATACCCATGAAGATATGAGCATTCCTTTCCAACCAAATGTACCAAATCACAGCAAGAACCCGACATTGCCACAAAATTTTTCCCTTCTTTTTCTGTCCAAAATCTCTGAACAGTATTAGGAGAAATATATCTAAATCTTGCAGACACACCCAATTCAGATCCCAAACAATTTATCCCCTAAGTACATAGTTATCGAAATCGTTTGATTCGCGATTCAAGACACATGGATTGATACGGTTTGATTGGCCAGCGATATAAATCGGTGTTTGAGTTGTTATATGGCCTGAATTGTGCCTCTGAATCGCATGGATCGAGCCAGAAACGACGATTCAAAAGCTTCCAGTGATTCAGAAGCTTGTTTTGCGTGGGGTCATGAAGTCAGTCCTTTGTGACCCGACATGAACCGTGGGAGGAAGAAGACGCTACTGTCCTTTTTCTTTGTAAACGCCTCACTGAATTGTGTTTCCAGTAGCACGTCCTGCACGTGATGACTGCCAGTTGGATGTGCTTCACGTGATTTATTGGTTTTCTATTTTGGCTAAAAAAATGATTTATCTGCATAAGATCAGCCTTCACATGATTGTACAGATGAATGGACTGCTGCAGAGCAACTTTTAACGTTTGTTTTGGGATTTGTGATTTTTATTAAATAAAAAAGTTCCTTTGCTTCAGTTTAAACCTATTTAAAAAGTTAAGATTGCATATCCTGGAGGCTGAAACTTTAAATCTGATAAAATAATAAATTGAAAATTGAAATCTCTTATCTTTTTTAGTTGAAACTTAAAAGTTTTAATATATCCTGAAGGCTGCCACTTTAAATTTGATAAAATAATAAATTAAAAATTGAAATCTCTTATCTTTTTTGGTTAAAAGTTTCAAACTTGTTAAATTAAAAAAAGTAATATCTCTTATCTTTTTTCAATTAGAACTCTACAACTTTAAATGTAACTTATAAAATATCATATTACTTTCTTATATTTTGTTTTATAAGACTTGTGGTTAAATTTTTATCAATTCCTAGTTTAAAATTATTATGTGAGCAAATTTTAGTGGTACATGTTTTTTATATAACATATTTCTAATTATATTTCTGAATCTTATGATTTGATGCGATTTATGATTCACGATTCAAAATAAGTCTCCCGATTCACGATTTGAATCATGATTCGTTAACTATGTCTATGTAAACAACCACTCTACACTGTAAAAATAAATGAGCACTATTTTCTGCACTGGACTTGCGCATAACACAAATATTAGGAGACAAGGCTGCATTGGGCCTACGAATCTGCAATGTGTCATTTTTGTTAATTCTATTGAGTACTGCTCTCCAAATGGAAGTTTTGACCTGAAGCGTACACAACTGAAATGTCTAGGATTGAACAGGATCAAAAAGAAGCAAAAGGGATTCAATAAACTCATTTCAAGTTGTTACTTGATTTATTATAGGATTGTTCTTGTCATCTGACAAGAATATCCCTATACACACACACATACACACTATAATTCAAAATTTGATTATATCTTGGAAAACCAATGACCTAAGATGCTTTTGTCAATTGATATACATTGAGTTGATCTAAGTTGCATGAAATGTTAGCACGTGGGGAGTTTTATTTCTTTATTTTAATCTTTATCTTTTAATTATTTGTTGATGGGACAGAGTATGAGTTCGTATACATTTTTTAAACAGCTGCAAAATTCTTTGTTCTATGGACTTCTCTGTTGTATTGTGTTATAAGGAATTTGACTAATGAAGGACAAAAGCAAAACTAGGCATGTAGCACGAAGCATGATGTTGAAATATATATTTTTATTCTTCTACAGCTTTTTGAGCACTTGAAGAAGTACCTTGGTACCAAGCACGAGCTAGAAGCAGGCTTTTCATGGTCTCTTATTCATAGAGCAGATGAAGACTCAGAGGCAGCTAGTAGAGGTATTTTTCAAAGGGTGGAATGCAATTCGAAGCTAGCTGTTGCCCTGAATGTCATGGACGAATGCTTTTTACCCATTGTTGACCGGAGGAGTGGCATCAATTTAATTCATAATGTTCTATATAATAGTGGGTAAGCACTAGCATAGAACATTATGGATGAGCCATACATTGTTTGATGCATGAGATAATTGTTTTAATAATAATGAATGAATGCTTAGCTCTGATTTAATGTTATAAATTTTAGCATCCCTAAAATTGCAATTTGATGAATGCTTGCTTTCTACTGTTTTACCTTTTGATATTATATGGCTAATTCTCTGAAGTTGACAATTTTGTTTATTTCAAGTTGGAGGAAAATGAATTTATTTGTTCACAACATGATTTTACTTAGCGTGGTTGAAGTTACTCAAATTTGAAATTTCTCATGGTGTTGTCAGCCACGAACTTTGCTATTGTGCTTCTGTGATCTATGGAACAATGGATTCAAATATTGAAGTCTATACTCATTTTCTTGCCTCCAAACAAACAGTAGGTCATGCCTTTAATCTCTGTCTGCAACGGAGTCTAGTTTTAGCCACAGAAAGTGCCTTTTTGATTGGTGTGGCCCATCACCACTTTCTACAAAAGTAGAGGATTTCTGATGTTGAAACCTCTGGTTAGCTGGATTACCTGCCATTAGGTTTGCAAAAATTGTCTATTCTGACTTCAAGAAAATTGTATGATGGCACTATCCCCCACTAAGCTTCTACATGGGGATGTCAGATATATTTTTTGCACATAGTTTGAGGCTTTCTACTTTTTTAATAAAATACTTTAATTGCTATATGAACATACCTCGTTTTTCTCCCTTTAAGATGTTTCATGGTGCTGCTGATTCCTTTACTCACTTTTTTTTTTTGGTTTTAAAGGTCAAATTTCAGTAGGTTGAATTATAATGGCTTCTACACTGCTATTTTGGAGAGGGGTGATGAAATAATTTCTGCAGCATCTGTCAGGTACTCTGCCTCAGATTTCTTTTCTTCTCCTTTTTCTAGAAATCTGTATGGAAGCCTTGCTAACTCATTCAGTAAATCTTTTTCTAGTGTCGATAGAAAAGGTTAAAACATTAGAGATCAGGAAGGATTAAAAGTCAATAATTTCCATGCATTTGTGTCTGACATTTGTTGGTTAGAATGGCTTGGAGAATGGTAGTAAGGAGGGAAGCTTCATAGGTTGGCAGTCTCTTCATTCTTTGCTTTATTCCTCAGAAATGGGTGATATTACTTGATGTTTCTAGTGACTAAGCATAAGAGACATTGGGCAGCCACTAGCTCTGAGTTTGCTCTGTAATAATTTCTTCACCTTTCTTGAAGGAAGCAGATTCAATTTTCCTTATTTAGCTAAAGAAAAAAAGAAGGCCATGATCTGGTTCCCTATTTTCTTGGATTTGTGTGTTGTTAGCGTGTAAGAACACATTTATGTTTTGTAAAACAAAACTGGTGGACTTTTGGTTCTGTTTATTATTTCAGTAAAATGAAAACTCACCTCTATCAGTGCATATGGTAGTAGAGGTGAATTCCAGCGGTAAAGAAAGAAAAACAAAAGAGGAGAAGAAGAAGGGCTGAGGTCTAGCTTTCAAGAGGCTAGTCTCTGCACTAATTCTGAATTTCTTTGCCTCACTCCCACACAGACTTTTTCCCATATAATCTCCTAACCTAAACTCATTCTCTCTCCTCATGTCACAAGGTCCCTGACAAAATTAGTTACACCCCTTATTCTCTGTTCTGCCCCTACTAACTACATCTCACCAGCCTTCTTCCTTCTAGAATAAGTTTGCACGCTTGCCTTCACCATATTACACCTATCAGATACTCACTTTCCCTTACATATCTATTGGTAGTTTATTGAAAAACAATTTTGATTAAATCAAAATGGTCACTGTTACAAAATGCTTTTAGGTACAATAGTGATGACAGACTATTAAGCCATCTGGTACCATATTTGGAACTCTGATATTGAGTGGTTTGTGTTTCTGCTGACTGGCCACAGTGCTAATCTGTTTTCACCTCTATGTATTGTTAATTTCTGCTTACTTAGGTTCCAGTGTAATCAAGGTGCTCCTGTTCAGTGGCCTCTTGTGATTACACCAATGTTTATGTTTTTCTTTTCTGTGAATAAATGGGTACACTTACCTGTAGGCTGTGTACTTTAATGTTTTTAGGTTCCATGGGACTAAGTTAGTGGAGATGCCATTTATTGGAACTCGCCATATATACAGGCGTCAGGGGATGTGCCGCCGACTTTTTTCTGCCATTGAATCGGTAAAGTTTGAGAGCTATGATTCTTTTTTATTTTCTTTGCATGTGATATCTACATAAAACTTTGACTAGGCATTTTCTTTTTTGCATGCATCTTTCACAACATTGACATGCATCTTTCTTTCCCTCTTCTTCCCTATGCAAAGGCCCTCTGCTCTATGAAGGTTGAGAAAATGGTTATTCCCGCAATTGCTGAACTCATGCCAACATGGACATCAATTTTTGGCTTCACACCTCTCGAGGAATCACTCAGGCAAGAAATGAGGCTATTGAATATGCTGGTCTTCCCTGGTATAAATATGCTACAGAAGTTGCTAGTGGAGCAAGGAAACTTTGAGGGGAACACAACTGCCACAGGTTTTGATGTTTTATATTTTATTTTTTAAATTGCAGCATGTTTTATTTGCATGTTGATAAGTTTTATATTTCTATCCCAATAGGCGCTGAGAAAATGGATAATGGAGACAAAGTTTATACTAAGCCAAAATTGGCTAATAGATCATTTGCTAATTTCTCAACCCAGCAAGATCCTGATGGAAGCGATAATGCTGGTTTAAATCCTGCCAATGAGATAAATGAGGAATGTAGTGATGCTTCTCAAGATCAAAACAATCAAGTTTTGTCTGACAAGACTGTATGTTCCAAATCTCATTCTGAGGAGAGGCTGTCTGACTCAGCTTTGGATAAATGTTCTTCTCCCTCTAGTACGAGTCATGTTGTGATGGAGATGGAAAATAAAGTAGTGGTGGCTTCTCCTGTAAAAGATAATTTGCATATGTCTACCAAATGTCAGGGCTCTTCTCTAAATGTCACTTCCATGGCTATACATCCATTGGATGCTCCTGATTGCCTTGAAAGTCGAACCTGGGTTCAGAGAACTGCTACTTCTGGTCCTTATTCTCCAAAAAACCTGGTTGAACCTGTTTCTGACATGAAATGTCACTTGCCTACTGCCATAAATGGTGATTCGTCTGAGCTTGAGATGAATGTGGCGTTGGATTCTCAAGTGATGGATAATACTGTCTACTCTAGAGAGGTTGATATGAATAATTTTCAAGAGGTTCATGAAGCTGTTCCTTCGGGGAGTTTGTCTGAAGAGAATATTGCCATGCAGAACAATGAAAATACAGGTGTGTCTGATTCTGTACTCAATCATGCTGATGAGAAACAACCTGTGTATGAAGGAGAAACAAATTTATATGTAGACACAGAAGTTGCTTCAAAAGAAATGCAATTTTATGAAAGTGACATTAATGCATCCAATGATAGTTCTGAGACTGATTCGGAGTAAGAGAATGGCTGAGTCTGATACTGCCAATGTGCTCACTTCTCTACTGCTCATACTACTATCCTCACAGGGTCTCTTTCAAAGCTACAATGCCTTGTATGCAATCAATTTTCAAGGTTTTGAAGCCATGCTTCATGCCTTGTTCTGGATAATTTGAATAAATTCTATTGGTTTCAAGGGAAATATTAATCGGTCCCTTGCATCATGGAAGAGTATGAATTTTGTAAGGTTCTAAATTAAGTTGGTTTCTTGTCCTTGTTTCTTCTGCCAGAGATTCAAGAGTGCTTTTGGCACAAGATTGATGCATACGCTCACATGGTCGAATGAAATTACTTGGTGTAATGCGGCCTTGGGATATCCTTTGAGTGTGTCATAATGCTCGTGGTTATACCTGAACTTCTGGGGTTCATTTATCCTTAAATTTATATGACATCAGCAGTTGCAGATGATCCTTGGAGCAGTTTGTGTTTTGCTTGGTAGCACACGTTTCAATTGGCTTGTCTACATTTTGATGGGCGATTGATATGAAAGCAGGAAAATATGGCTATATAGAGTTTAATTCCAACATCTTCTAGCCAGTTTTATGACCATGTCAGCCTGCCTCGTTTCTCAATTCCGAAACTGTCTTCAATATTTGGGTGCGCTAGTGTTTTCACCTGAAGTCATAGGTATTCAGCTATCAAAACTGAAGGCATATTTTAATAGGTTTTCAAAAAGATGAGGAACCTCATCGGATCCATTGGTGCATTGTGCGGTAAATAAATATACTTTCCTGCGTATAGGATGTCAGGACCTTTCCCTATAAAGGCTTAATGTCTGCGTTGGTGGGGTTTTGATTTTGTTCATTTTTCCTCTCTGTAATTAAGGTAATGTTTAATGTCTTTTTTTTTTTGGGGGGGGGGGGGGGGGGCGGCGCTGAAGGTAATGTTTAATGTCAAAACGGCAATTGAAGGTCTCATAATATTCTTGTACTTGGTCATGGCTTAGAAGTGTAGCTCCAATTTCATTTCATGATAGTTTTTCCCTTTTTTTTTTTGGGTACATTTGGCTTCTTGGTCAGAAATTTCTATGATATATCATATGCCATAAAATGACACAAGTGCAATTGCCAGTTCTGCGGGTGAAACTGATTGCAAGAAGAGCATTTATTAAAAACAAATTTTTGAGTTCCATAGACTAGATCTTTGGTAGGACATTGCCATAATTATTCATGAATTTTCAACGTAAACAAAATTTTTCATTCAATTTATCTTCACATATGACCTGTGGAGAGCTCAAGAGTTTTGATAGGTGACATTAAAAAAATAAAAGCAAATAACAAAGAATGAAAAAATAAATAAGTTAAGAATGCAACTCCCATACATTAAATATTTTTAAAACTATATTTTAAGAAAGTGTCATTGAAGTCAAGGCTTTTTGGACCCAAAAGCATTAAACCATGATGAGATGTTAAAAAATTTAATTGACCGGAAATTAAAGATAGAAATGTTTAATTATTATTAAATATATTTTGTTACAAGAATTACACAATAAGAGTTATTTTGTTCTTAGTCTCAACTCAGGGAAATTCTTTGAAATGAAAGTTATTTTGGTTTCAAAAAAGATGTTTGGTCTATTGATTTAGTCTTTGAAAAACAATTATCCTCAAATGAATCCAAATCCTTTGAAGAATATATCAATTTGATAAGTCATGTTAACCTTATGTTAATAAAAATGTTTAGATGGACCAACTCTTTTCGTGTGAAATGTTAATGGCTGATGTGGATGGTAAAAGGTCCATTTGAAATATGTAAAATTCTATAAAAATTAAAAATAATATAATTTTATATTTACATATGCCCTTAAAAGAAATTATTTAAAAGTTATTAGGATAAATTATAAATATAAAAAAATTGATATGAATATATATACTAAATGCAACATCCTTCTCAAATTAATATTTATAAAAATAAAAGAAGCCCTTTAAATACAAAGATAAAGGAGAATTTCAAAACATTTTGAAGGATATAAATTCTTAGGAACAAAGTGGAATTTTATTTAAGCCATTAGGAATTTATTAACAATTTCTAGGAATTTGTAAGAAGTATTCTTAATAATTTAATAATAAATAATTAAAGAATAAACATTTGGGGAAAGGAAATTTTTAAACTTTCTTAGCCATAAAACCCTAAAATTTTAAGAAAAAAATTTTTTAGGCAAAAATTTAAGGGGTCAAAATATAAATAATAAAGTTTAGGGAACTAAATGTAATTTCAACCAAGGCTAAAGTATATTTTCTTGGGTAATTTTCACCAAATAAAATATAATAGCTTATGAATGATTTAATTTGTTTGAAATCATTGTTACAGTTAAACAATCAACTTCTATAACTATCACTAACATCACAACTCATCCATGTAGCTAAAATCATGGGTCAAAGATAGTAAAACTAACAAAAATATCTACACATATGGTTAAAGAAGAAAACTTGTGAGGAGCTTTCATCCACTATCTTGCTTTCCCTACAAATACCTTCTTTAATGGGTAAATGGAAGCAATGGAAAGAAAACTTGAGTGAAAGGCAAAAAAGGATGCAAGTGTAAGGAAAAAGAAACAATAAGAGAGAGAAAAAGGAAGAACAAAGGTGGCACACATAGTTGAAGGTAGAAGAAGTTAGGAAAAAGAAAAAAAAGAAAGCCTTGGTTCAATTAAGAACTCTTCCTATGTCTTATTGAGAATCCCAGTTACTTCCATCTCTCTTTTCCTTTCTCTTCCTCTGTCAGTCATGTTGAACATAGGTGTCAATGGTTTGTGTGAAATGATTATATGTTTGATTTAAAGAGGTATAGAATAACAACTAGGTGGTTTGCTAATGCTTTATATCTAGAAATGATGAGCCAAGGATGTTTGAATAAGAGAGATCATCCTTTCTATCTCTACCTCCTTTTTTATTTTCTCTTTAATGGGGTGTAACCAAAGCTTATGGGTGATGTTTTTAATCACTTAGAATATATTTTAATAATTTAGAATAAATTTTAGTAGCTAATAAACTCATAAGAAGAAGAAAAGAAAGGTGAAGATTTAGATGAGATGAAAGGCAATGAGAACAGAGCTAAATAGAGATGAAGATGATGGGGGAGAGGGGGGTGGTGCTATAGCACTACACATTTTGCTTGAGGGCAAAATTGAAAGGAAAAAAAAGAAAAAAAAGACTTAGCTTTTCATATTTAAGGAAATTTTTATATATCATTTTATTTCATGTTCCTCTTTGGTTGATATAAGCATTATTATTAATTAGGTTTTTCTCTAAATGATTGGGTTGACTTATTTAATTCTTCTGGAATCCTTGGAAATTGTAAATAAAGTAATTCTCCAACTTAAGAACCTATGCCAGGAGTATCTTATAAACCTTATGCATAGAAGACTGACTTGAAAAATTGTACCTATGAATGAAAGTCATATCAATTGGAACACCTTGACTATGATTCTTATATATGAAAGACTAACCCATAATAGTTTCCCATGCTCAAATAACCATTATTATAATTATCAGACATGGACTGAGAACTGTTGGGACCTTGAAAAAATTAAAAGCTATATTAATAATGGTAAAGGGTTCTAAGAAAATTTATATTGAGAACCTTTGATTTAGACAAATGATAGATTTTATTGGTTGTTTGAATTAGAAATTTAGGTTTTATGATTAATTGTTTGTTTTAATCATTAGTTGCCTTAATTATTATGCTCACTTAATTTCAATAGTAGACTTATTTTGAGATATATTATATTTCTTGTTATTGTTACTATTAATGCTCATAAGGGTTAGAACCCCTCACAGGTTAAAGTCTTGAAAAGAATGGGGCTTTAGATTGCTATTTGAGTGGATTCATACTAGAGGAAGCCCTAGTCTACAATCATAATTCCTTAATAATGATGGATGATGATTATTATGATTATACTAACAAATTTTCATATGCAGGGTTAAGAAATGCACTTATTTCATTATAATTGGCATGTACATAGTATATTACTCATTATGTGTCATTTATGTGTGTTAACTCTCAATTAAATAGAGAATACAAGAGAAAAAAATGTTTTTTCTACACCACGTGGTACCTAAACCATTACTTGCTTTCTATTTTATGTGTCTTACTAAGAATTTTATAATTCTTACTTGTATGTGGTAATGTGTTTAGATAGTAAAGATGCCGACCACATGTTACACAGTTGAGATAGACCAAATGTACCTTAATGTGCTAAGGGTTGGCATAGTACATATTGTTATGAATATGAACACAAATGTAGTCATAAAAGCTACCTAACCAATATCTATTTCGATGCCTCCATTGATACCATTGATGCCACATATGTCACCACCCTAGAATTTGTCTAACTGACTTGGATGTTAGGTTGGTTAAAGTAGATGCCACTAAGCCTTTTTGGTTTGCATATATTAACTCCATGATTTGATTTAAATGATATTTTGATGACTAATGTATTATTAAACTTTTAACATCGCATGGTGGATTCATAAGACTCACTACTAGAACTATCTTTTAGATAATGAAGTACTAGTTGTGTAATCCTTCTTAACTGTGTTTCTATTTTTCTATTAGTTTGGCTTTGACTTATGTCATATGGTTACTTAAAATCAATACAACCTAATATAAAAATAAATAAGCAAAGTAAAAAGGGGTTTACATTAAACCAATTAGATAAATTAAGAATATATTAATATTTTTAATATAGCAAGGTATAGCCAGGCTGAGCCAAGTTTTACCTTAATCCAGTGCCTATTTTGATTTAAATTGGGTAGAAAAAAATAGGCCTATGGCTTGGGCTAGCCCGTGTATGGTTTAGATTGAAATTGAGCAAAGTAATGGGCTTGAACTAGGTTTTTAAAAATTTTTTAATGAGTTCAAAATTTTAAAGGATTATATTTTTGTAATCACTTGATTATTTTAAGCATATAATTACTCGTTTTGATATACTTTACGAGATCTATATAGTTAAAATGAAAAAAGTAGGTCCAACAGAAGATATAAGAAGAAAATGCAAGTATAAAGGATAAAGCTTTAAAAAGTTATAACTTGAAACTTGGTTATCCAATTAGGGCTTTTTTTTTTTTTAATTCGAGTAATTTCTTGAGACAGATGTGATGCAAAAGACGAAAGTGCTTTGACCTACTTATTTTTTTTTTTATAAAAAGAATGCATGTTTACTATTTCAATTTTGATTTTTTTTTTCTTTCAACTCAAAAAGTACACATTTTTCATCTCATTTGGATGTGATGTGATAATCATACTTAGGACATGTTTGGATCCGCCATCTATTTATAATTTGTAAAAATGTGTAAAATTTTTTTGGCTACAATTATAAAATTACTTCCAAAAAATATTTTTTTTCATTTTGATCCTTACACTTTTTTTTTTTAAGTATGATATTCCCACTAGGTCAAGCTAAATCGAGCTGAGCTAGACTAGTTAGTAGAGCCAATTTAGTGCTTGGCCCTATTCTTTACCTTTTTTTTTTTTTTTTTCTCTTTTCATGTTGACTCAATTCGACCCAATTGGAGGTGCAACCTTACCAATTTATCTCTAGTTCTATTCTTTTCATTCCTACCTTCAACTGAACAATTTTTGTGAGAATATTTACAAAAAATACCATTTTTATATTTGGGCAATTAGTAGGCTACCCAAACTCTTATATATATATATATATATATATATATATATATATATATATATATATATATATATATATATAAGATTAGGTTTAAATGTAGTTTCTTACACCTTTGTTATTAGATTTGCTAATTAAAATATAATAAGTATATAATTTAATTGCTAATTAAAATATAAAGAATTACAAATAAGTTTTCTCTCTCTCTCTCTCTCTCTCTCTCTCTCTCTCTCTCTATATATATATATATATTTCAAAAGTTGGTTTGTTTAAGATGAGAACTTTAGAAAGAAAAAAATTATCACTTCATAAAAAAATGAAAGAAATTATAAAGTACTAAAATTAAATTCCTTTTTAGTTGTTTGATATTTTAAGATTAAGAAGGAAAAATGAATTAAATACAAATATAAGTATAATATGATTTTTATAAATATTGGAATTATACTATAACATATAGAAAATTAAAAAAAATTAATATAAAAATAGAATATTTTGAAAAAATAGTTATATATATGTAATTTTTTTCACTTCCTACAAAAATTTCTAAATAAAAAATTGCCATGAAAATTTTGCATTATCCTCCGCAGACGACAACAACGACAACCATGCCAATAATTAATTTATTTGTCAAATCAACCCTTTGACAAGTACCCAACAATTTTTTTAATCTCATATGTGGCACCTTCCGTATCACGCCGCCTCTAGGGTTTTTCGGGTTCTTTTGAGATAGAGACGGAGGAAAGACGAGAGAGAAAGCCTTAGCCATGGTGAGCTAACTCGTTTGGATTCACCCAACTATTCGTTTATAACTTCTAGCATTATTATCTGTAATCTTTTGAATCTTAATCTGATAGTTGTTCTTTGTTGTTGTTGCTGCAGTCTCTGGTAGCGAACGAGGATTTTCAGCACATTCTTCGTGTTCTGAACACGAACGTCGATGGCAAGCAGAAGATCATGTTCGCCCTTACCTCCATCAAAGGTATTGGTCGCCGCTTCGCCAATATCGTCTGCAAGAAAGCCGATGTCGACATGAACAAGAGGTTTCTTTCTTATCACTCTCTTCTGTTAGTTTGATATTGATTTTATTTTAATTTGAATTTTAGCTAAATGAATGTTAACTTTGGTTTGGGACGAACAAAATTAATGGGTTCCTTTTATTGTACGTGCTTTGTAAGATTTTAAATACGTCAGTTGAGGGTGCCCCTTGTTACTTTAATGTTTTAGATTGAGAACATTGTTTGAATTTTTTGCTTGATCTCCTTGTACATAGGGAAAACTGTCCAGATGTTAGGCATTATTGTCTTTTCACGGGCATGCATATGTTTTGGACTAGATATTATTCGAGACTTCATTCACTCTAGACAGGAAACGGATCTGCTCAATTTAAAGCGGGAACATGATTGCTCATTTTGATAGAATCTAACCCGTTCAAGAAATCTGATGCACAAGAAGTTCCACATCGTTGAAAAATTAATGAAACGTTGCGTTGAATTTTTTTTCTTAGAATTTGCTTCTCAAATCATAGCAGTCCACGCGATCGATGCTCACCAAGCTGCCACGTTGCCAGTACCATCTCAGGTGCTCCATTTTGAAGAATACATCTCTTCCTTCTCCTTGCCTCTGTTTCATTCCGTTCAGTATGCTATTTGCACCCAGCTCGAGTTAGCGCAAAAAAGAAGCTCCCATTTTCGTTCTTTCTTTGCACGTTCCTTCCCTGCCATTTTTGTAAGAAGCTTCCATTTTTCGTTCGTTCCACGGTTCCACTCTCTCTTGTTGGTCGCTCTCTCCCCAGAGCTGTTGTTTCGTTCCATAAATGGTTGCCACTATTGTTCATTCCACGCATAAGCTTTGTAAGAAGCTTTGTTCCATAAACGGTTGTAGCTGTCATTTTTTGTAATAAGCTTCCATTTTTCTTGGCTGTATTATTTTGCATATTCTTCGTTCCAAGAAGCATCGTCCCTTCCTTTTCGCGTATTATATCTACAATGCCATTTTCTTACCAAACCATCACAAAACTTTCTTGGATGTATTATTTCACATTTTACTTATAGTAAGGAATTTGGAAAGAATGGGTTTATATATATTTTGTTGCAAAGAGGGAAAACAAAAATGGAACTTGTTTCTTGGTTCCATTACGCCAAAAGTGATGGAATGGCATTGTAGATATTCCCGATTAGACTTGAATGGCTGCTGTTAGATTTGATCCAAGCAGCATCAAAATAGCATAGGAAGTGACATAGGAAATATTGAATTCATCTTATAAAACAAAGTGACAGAGTTTTCTCATGGGTCATCATTGATATCAGATTTGAATGGAGGCTGGGGACTCACCGTATAGATGAGGCTCCATCTTTTAATGGAGGTTAGGGGACTCGAATAGCAGCTGCGACAGGGAAGGCAACTGGAGACTTCACTGGAGGCTGAGTAGATACAGGTGCACGATGGGTTCACAGGCTTTGATCGTGCAGCGTTTTGGGAAGGAGGGAGAGGGTTGTGGCAGAGCCTATAGCATTCATCGCATGAAACACAGCGATTTGGGACAATTTCAGAGGGGGGAAAAATTGGAGTTGAAATGCTGCATTCCATTAACATACATGGCAGCTACTCGACGGTCAGATGTGTTGAACAACTGAGATGAAGGCAACATGAGCGCTCCAGTTCCCACGTCAACTTGAGCAAATCCGAATCCCTCTAGACATTTTGGGCAGTGAATTTCTTCTTGATCACTAACAGTGATAATAGTATTATGTACCTTTTATTTGTATCAAAACTTTGTCCTCATCAGTATTACTAGCAAGTGCTGCTTCAGTTTCTGTGTTTTTTGATTTGGACTACATAGTTTGTTGTTTATATCATTTGGAAACTGTTACTTTATCTAATTGAATTTGGTTTCAAATGATTGACTGCAGGGCCGGTGAACTCTCTGCTGCTGAACTTGATCAACTAATGACAATTGTGGCAAATCCACGCCAATTCAAGATTCCTGACTGGTTTCTGAATAGGAAGAAGGATTACAAGGATGGTAAATACTCTCAGGTTGTTTCCAACGCATTGGACATGAAACTCAGGGATGATCTTGAGCGTTTGAAGAAGATAAGGTTGTTCATTTGTTATTAAACTTGTTAGCTATTTGCTCTCCCCAATTACCCAACTGAAAGGAAAGATTCTGTACCACTTAACCCTACACATCTAGGATATTACATATATACTCTTCACTTCGCCTCTGTACAGAAGTGCCAAGCATGTATCTTTTAAGTTGTCCATAACTGTATATACTTGTTTTGAATCCATTGGGGTACGAGTTGTGTAAGTTTATGAATATTTTACATATTGATGTTACGTATGATAAGCTATGTCCTTAGTGGTCAAGAAAGGCAGAAAGACATGGTTTAGTCTTGCTTTTTTTTATGTGGTCAGTTATTATATGTATTATGGTGATAATCTTAACATGCTTATTTATTTTCCTCTTGCCTCATCCAAGTAGTGTTGATTACTTTCATTTTGTATAATGTAATGTAATACGATTTGCTGATGGTGCAGAAATCACCGTGGTCTGCGACACTACTGGGGTCTTCGAGTCCGTGGACAGCACACCAAGACCACAGGACGCAGGGGCAAGACTGTTGGTGTCTCTAAAAAGCGTTGAATTTGTTGTCCTCCAAAGTTCTCTCTCAGGCCAAAGTTTTGATGTTTCAGTTCCACATGGAGATTTTGTTGGTTTAGTAGATTTACAAAATGTGAAGATGTCTCTTTTGGCTTTTTGCTTTTGGTGTTTGAGAAATATTTTACTATGCTATAGCATCGTTATCTTAAATTCTAGAAGATCATGATTATTCATTTGCAAGATATTGTAATTTTCAATTCAATTGTTTGCATGATGCGGCAAATTCCTTGAACATTTTTTGTCTTGTGTTAATCCAGCACATCATATTATTTTGGTCGAAACAGGATAGTTATCAGCGTAGTGTTGGGTCAATTATACTATGATGAAAGTACCATTATCATAGTTTGTTGAAGTTATGCTGCTTCCGCTCATATAATTGTTGCAACTATGCCGTACAAAATTGCAGCATCTTGCCTTAAGCTAAATTGTTTTTGCATAATATCATTATTTCTGCTGAGTGTCCAAGGTGTCAGTCATTGCAACCAGCTGCAGAGCCTTTACCCCTTTGATCCATTTTGCGATGTAGTTTAAGTTGTAAGGGAATAGCCGTGATGTTAAATTTGTAGCATTTGGCTGAAAAGGGGTGTCACTCTGACCCGGATAAGGTTTAGCATTAAAAGGGTTTGTTTAACCCTTGTCCTGGTATTCTTGCATTTTTCAAATGTTGCCTAGATCTCTGATCTATTCCTTTTGAGACTCAGGGAAGTCATGGGGTGCTGCATATATCCTTTTGTGCGGTAAGATTTAGTAGTGAGACGCCAGCTCTAACTAAAACTTCTTGGCATAGTGAGATTGATAATTACACCGAGCGCTGGTGGATAGGATTATGCTGATTCCCCTCACCTCTTCCCCCCACCCCCAAAAACCAAAAAAACCAAAAAAATATAAACACGAAACAAAGAAAGAAACAAATTTGTAAACAACGAATATGATGCAAAACTATAAGCAGAGAGTCAAGGAAAAGAAAATGTATGTAAGAATTTACCATGGTTTAGCTTAATTAGACCTATATTAAGCCGCTTTATCAAACAAGAGACTTTTCACCGACAAGAATCTTGTTTCGCCTAAAATGGATTACAAGTTGGTTTTTGCTCACACATTAACAATGACTATGTTTTCTCCCATTCACCTTGAATGGATTACAATAAGGTTGTAATTCACTAACCCATATGCACCTTTTGTTGCACTTTTTCAAAGCTAGAAGTAGAAGAGTAATACAAAAAAGTATTAAGGTGGTGGATCTCAAGGTTTCAAATTACAGTTGTAGTTGCGATATAGTTACTACAATTGCTGCAGTTATGATTTATTTTAAAAACACTTATATAATTATTATACAAAGAGGATATTCATCACTACGTGATAGAATGACATGGAGGATCATAGTTTTAACTTTCACTTTCATTATCTTCTTGTCTTGCTTCTTTTCCAAAAATATAATTAAAAAAAAATTCCTTCACCTATGTTCTCTATTTATTGATGACAAGGAAAATGTGGTACTTGGTGATGGTAAGGCTCTTAAAAGGTTAATAACATTAGGCCTGAGTTGTTGGATAATGATCATGTGAAATATAAGAAGATGGTAAATAATTGTCTTAACTACTTTGAAATAACTTACCAATGTTGTTGGTATAAAAATAGAGAAGAGAGAAAATAATTTACAAGTTTATTGAGATTCTTCAATAGAGAGCTGAGTCTTACTAAAGACCATATTTATATCTCATATGGCTTAGTGGTCAGTTGTTACAAAGGTAGTTGTTGAATTAACTCCCTTAAGAACTTCCTTTAACTACTTCTATCTATTTTCTTTTATTCTTAATTATATATGCTTATAGTTGATTATGTATATGTAACAATTGTGGTGATTGAAACTTTGTGAAAATTTAAAAGAGGAAGAATCTTCTAATATATCAATTTGTTGCCTTATGCCCTCTCACAAATTGAGAACCACCTCTTCTACTATCAATGAGGCTTCTATCTTGAATAAATGTCATATCAACAACAAAGCTCCAATCATGCATAGGATATGTAGTGTCTTGATATGGGTTTTGCTCTATTTATCATTTGTCAAGATTAAGATTACTTTTTGCTATACTACCATTACCACTATGACTATCACCTTTATTGGAACTTAAATCATTATAAGCCTCTGTCTCTTCATTATCATTATCCATTATAGGAAGCCATTTTGAATTTTGAACCCCATCTAACAATAGGCCTACTCTCTCCTCAATTATGGAGACAATGTATTATCTCCTTGGAATATGTAGTCAAGATTAAATGAATTGAAATTATTTTCAATCTCTTATTGACTAGTTTTCTTATTATGCTTAATTTTTAGCTTTATGTTGTAAAAGGTAAAGATAAGTTTCTATGACTTTTCATACTTGAGTCTATTCTTTGTCTTTGTATGAATGTAGCTAAATGTGCTTTAGTTTATTTCACATTTTGATACTAAAATTCTTTGGCTCAAAACTTCTATTGTAATATTCTGAGTTTAAGAGCACATGAAGCACATACCATTCGCCATTTAGGTATTTAAATGAACAATACAAATAAATTGGTTATAACACACACACACACACACACATATAAAGTAAAGCTAAGATGATTTTATAGTTGTAGACAAAAAGTAAATTATATCTTCTTGGGGTCCATTTAAGACTATGCTCTTTTTGTTCCAAATGTAATCCACTTTTATTTAGTTGAATATGTTTTTTTGATACTTAGTATCAATACAATTTTTTATTTTGAGGTTAAATGCTTACAAAAAAAAGGAAAAAAATAATGATTGGGAAGGTTATAGTAGCAAAAGCCATTGGAATTTTATATTTTATACATTGGAAGAATCCGTTTTTATTATTAATAGACTAGTAAAGGGAAAAGAATAACTGAAAGAAAAGAAATCAAATAGTTATTCATCAAAGAATTAATTATTCATCAAAGTCTCATTTATTCAATGACCAGAATTAAACGAGGATATATAGCTCGGAAACGTAGGACAAAAATTCGTTTATTTACATCAAGCTTTCATTCTAAATATTCATGATAGCAAATCATTTTAAATTATACATACTAACTTGATTTAGAGCTTTAATTTGATCATCCATATTTCTTTTCAATTTGGATATCGCATTATAGGTTCCATTAAATGTTTTTGTATTAACTAAATGCCCATGTTCAACTCTAAATTAAAGTTGAAAGTTAAGAAAAAAGTCAGAAAAAATAAGAGATTTAGTCAGTTATTGCACAAACATGTAATTTTAGTAATAACATAAATTATGCATATAGACTTACCCACATAATGTAAATCAATATGTAGAAGTTTCCACCTCTTATCTATCATATAGTTATATTACGAGTGATAATGACAATTTTGTTGTATAGATTGTTTTGCTCTATTAATAGCTTCAAAGATAAAACTCATGGTTGGATTTTCATCACCATTTACCAATCTTAAAACTTTGACAATTGACTTAAATACTTTTATTATTTCAGTAACTTTTGTAATACCTTAACCTTTAGCCTTCATATTTCATGAATCATGCTTAGCTTCATACACTTTCAAGAAAAATAATATATTTAATAGTATTTAATTGCGTTACGTAAGGCCTCATTTCTCCATTTTATGCTTTATAGATCATGTGAACTCATCAATATCATTTTCTATCCATAACAAATCCATATAAGTCATAAACATTACAAAACATCTCAAGAGCCTCAGGTTTTAACCCACATCCCATAAAATTAATGTTTTGTTCTTGGGTTCACTTTCCAAATTTTTGATATGAACTTTGAAAATTCATAACTAATTCTAAAAAAATCAAAATCAAGCAAACTATACTATTTTGGAAAGCTTTGGATGTTACATAATGACTAAAAATAGTTTTAGATGAATACAGTCACCGTTACCTTAAGGAAAATAATGGAATAGTACCAGAGGTCAAACTACATTGTTGATACTGTCATGCAACTTCAAAAATTTGGTTCTCCCTTTACAGAGTTCCAAATGAGATGATCTTAGTGACTATGGAAATTTTATGATGTCTAGTTTATACTTCTAAAATTTCATAAGTATTAAACTTCATTTGTCTTACGTGTGATAACATAAATTGCCATACGAACAGTGCATATACCATTTCTGCATAATTTGGCCAAGTTTAAAAAATCATAATAAATTCTTTAGAGTTCCAAATTGAGTGCTCTTTAGCTCTATGAAAAACTCTAGATGAGACCTGCTTGCTGGCCAAATTTCATAGAAAAACTCACTCATTTGGTTAGACTTTGGTTTAGAACACAAAATTGTCAAATTTGAAGTTCAATTTGGTATCTCAAGGCACCAAAATGCTTTCTTCTCATCTCATAGTCACTTTGGCAATTTTAAAAGCATAAATATAACATAAAAGCATTCCAAATGATCCAAATTATTATGGAGCTCATTCTCACCTTGTCACTTGCAATTATACATATGCATATCATAGCATATGGGTGGCAACAACTCATGCATTCATTCATTTGGTTCCAAAATGGTTACATATATGATCTATACATACATTTGAACTTGCTCAAAGGTCTACATCATGTATATATATATATATATATATGTATTATATGATTACAATTTTTGACATCAAAATGTAAATATAAAGCACATTTCTCTATCCGTTTGTCAAAGTTTTGCTTCTCAAGGTTGTTGATTTTTATTCCTTGGTTCACTTGGCTCACCTAGACATGGTTAGACATGTGTAGGGGAAGAGTAAGATTCAAATAATCCCAATAGCTCTTAACATTTTTAAACATATATAATGGATGCATATACATGTCAAAGAATATATGCATGACATTCAAGCTACTAGTGAGCATACATAATCATTTTTCTTGACACATCAAATTATACATAGCAAATATAAGCTTTCAAGGGCATTGGTTTAGCCTTACCCAACTTTTTTAGGACTTTTGGATTTGTCTCATCCACTTTTAAGGGACGTTTGATTTAGCCTCACTCTTCTTGAGACTTTTGGCTATATCTCACATATTTCTAGAGACTTTTGGCTCATCCTCATCCTTATTAATAGACTTTTGGCGTCACCAAACCTATGTAAGCCATAATACAATAATAACCACATTTCAAGAAACATAATGGAACTATAATATGTAAACATTGGCAAGAAATATTTCTTATGATTCAAACATACACACAAGCACTCAATGACAAGAAAACAACTAACCTATGCATGTGAGAAAGGTTAGAGAGCTACCTTGAAGCAAGATTTACACACTTTTTCTTGGATTATTCTTCCCCTCTCTCGGCCACACACTTGTAACTAGGTGGAGCTTGATTCCTTTGATTTAAACACATCAAATGGGACACAATTACATCATTGAAGTAAGCTATAGTATCACACATACTCTATAGAAGCTTACTTTCTCATATGGCTACATAATGGTTCCATACAAAATCTAATGAAGCAACTACTAGAATTCAAGATCTTGGCTCTATTTTCTCCTTCTATCTAGGTATGTTGACTCCATTTAGACTCTTTGGAGTCATCACAAATTCATTCTCAAAAGCCTAGATACAAGTTGGTTCTTTAAATCTCATTATGGAACCTATACCTCTATCTCACAACTCAAGATTTCTAAAATTTTTCCAAGGCTTCCTTTGATATTCTTTCATCATATTTAGTCCCTTTCTACCCTTAGAAAAATTTAAAACACTCTCTAAGTGCTTCCTCTTGCTTAGGTCGAGACACCTTTACCAAAATGGATCTATGGAGTTTGCTTTGTTTTCTTGAAGGGAATGGCATATGTGAGCCTTTCTAAGTATCTCAAGAACCCATATACACTCTTAGACAACTAAAAGTACCACTAGAAAGCTTTTATACATATCAAGGTGTAACAACATCCCTAGGTTTTGAAAACTTATTTTTTAATTCTCCTTTTTGGAATTTCTTTGCATATACTTGTTTCTCACATTCAAAAACCTAGGTTTCATACTTGGTCTTGGTCAGAATTCACTCCCTCTTGGTTGTTCTATAAGTTGCCGAAAATCATCCATGGAGGAACAATAAGAAGGAAGTAAGGAAAGTCATGATACATACATTGATTTTTAGCCTTTTCAAGAGCTCTCTCATTTGCTATAGTCTTCTCCTTGAATTTCTAACTTCCTCCCTCTAAACAAGACTTAAAACAATCTCAAATCACACATTAAAACCATAGAAAGAAAGAGGAGAAGGAAGAGAACAAGTTTAATGAAGGAAGGAGCAAGAAAATTCATAGTTTTCCTTACCTTTTCCTAGGTTTTTCTTCTCCCTTAAAGCTTCTTCTTGTGCGCCTCCCTTGGTAGAACTTTTCCCTAGTTTGAGATGAAAAATAGGTCAACTAAGTGTGGGGAAGAAGAGGGACACCTCATATATATAGCTAAGGATCCATTTAAGACATTTCAAAATGTCAAATTTGCCCTTTGTTCTTAGTTTCTTTCCTTAAGGCTCATTTCAACTTCTTTTTGAGAACCGGCTTTTCTATCATAAAATTTAGGTCTTATAACTTATAAAATACCTTTGGAATCACTTAAATTGGATCTAAAACTTTTATGAATGAAAGGGTCAAAGTTTAGGTCAACTGACGTTCAAAAACATAAATTGAAGGAGTTTGAACCATTTTAAGCATTCCTATAGTTTTTAAAGCCTCTGAGAACGTCAGGAAACTCAATTTTTTCATTTAAAAATTCATCCTTTAAGTTTTTTTGAAAAGTACCCAAAATTATGAAAATGCCACTACCTTTCATCAGATTTTATTTAGCCACTCTAGCTTTGGTTTTTGGGCATCCTAAGCCTTGGATTCTCATTTTTTATTATTTAAAATTTTATCTTAATTTTATTTGACCTCAACTTATTTGTTTTATAGGATTCTCTTTTATACCTGGCTCGTTTCCATTATTTTTATGAAAACTGGATGTTACAGCTTTGCTACAAAGTCATTGTCCAAAATTTTCTTTCTCATATCATTTAACGCCTAGCTCCACAAAAGGACTAAAGTTAGAGAATTAATTAGTAACATTAATATTTAACTTGCATAAAGCTTAACTAAGGCCTATGGTCTAAAATAATCCTAGGAAATTTAAACATTTCACAATTGAATCCATTACCTACTTTGATTGTGTTTACAACCTAAGGTACTATATAGTTCAAACACCGTAAGACAAGGGCCTTAAGCATGATAGGGAAGTCCAAGACAACTAAAAGTAAAAATTTCACTTCTTCTAATTAATCTTCTTATCCCAACATTTTGTCTTAATACTTTTACTAAGAAAGGTATTCCATAATGAAATAATCCATCATCAAACCTCAGAGAACTAAAGCCACACCAAATTAATACTTCTATTAATCTCCAAATATGTCTAGTTACAGTTATTCACAATCTTGTAATATTAGTCATAACCCAATTACCCAATAGACTTTCATCATACTCAAAGTGGACTCTAATTAACTATTCGAAAACTACAATGAGATCACCAGGAAATTTAGAGTTTTTACACAGGTACACAAAATTATGTATGAAATCTCAATCATGTAACCCAAGTCCAATTACTTCAAGCTCATTTGAAGAAAGGTCAAAGAGAACTATAAATCTAGGAAGAGTCCACCTTAAATAACATAACTATTAGGAGGCAATAACTAAAAGAAAACCACCGAATATCAAATTATGGATCATTAAGCCTAATATATTGCTAACTACCATGCATTACTTAAGGTTCTGCCTTCACACAAAAGCAAAGTCACCCTAAAAATAATTCCTAAGGAGGCTAAGACCATTTCATTAGACTAGACTAAATTAGAAGCATGGTTAATAAAACACTAACAATTGAACCAATTAAAACATTTATGTTTTATAATCTAAATCAAAATAAAACTCAATCATAAACTTCCTACAAGCATCTAGCGATAAACAAACTATCTCCCATCTTTATGGTATCACTAAGGATCTTTAAACCTCCCCTAAAAGACTCTTGAAAACTTGAAGTTTTACCCAGGAAGAAAAATTGCTCTTGCAATGATTAGTTGACTGCCTTAGAGAAGTGGTTGATTGGTTGGTCATAGTCAATCAATTGCTTATTAACCAGCAATCAACTAGTCACTTACAGTGTTGATAGGTCAATTCAACCCTGTCGATAGTCAATTGGTCCTCTACACCCACTCGACTGGCACCTTACAAAGAGCAGCTAGTGCATCTAAACATATAGCCAGTCTATTGCTAGGCCTAATCGGTAAATTGATTACATTAGAACTAGCAACTTGAATATAAAAAAAAAAGGGTAAAACACTAACATTTCTAAGGTAATCACACTTCCTAACTATGCAAACATCCTAAAACCATACACAAGCATTTCCAAGTAATTTACCACCATGCCCATGCTCACTATTAGCAAACCCAACAATATAACCACCAAAATACATCTATTTCCATAAAAGCTTCAAAATGCCTCAATGCAACATTTAAAGGTTCCTAACCTAATCTAACTCTCACCAAAGCTAATCCAACCTATTAGAGCAAATTTCAAATGACTAAGGGAGTGTTTGGTTCAAAGGAGGGGAGGGGAGGGGAGGGGAGGGGTTTTAATGATATCTTATTTGGTTGATTTGGAGGGGAGGGGAGGGGAGGGGTTTTAATGAAATCTTGTTTGGTTAAGGAGGGGAGGGGAGATAAAATTAAATGGATAATTATACCCTTATGATATTAGAATTTTTAATTTCATTTTATTTTTATAAAAAAAGACTTTTTCTTGCTTTTTATTATTAAAAATAATTTTTTATTTTTATTCAAAAAATATTTTTTATTTTTATAAAAAATTATTTTAAGCTCCATTAAAAAAAATAAGATTTTATTATATTTTAAATGAAAATAAAAAGTGGGGGTAATTTTGTCAAATGAAGCAAAATATTTTCTCTCCCCTCCAAAAACCCCTACTTTTGGAGGGTTCCCTCCCCTCCCCTCTATCTTTTTCATACCAAACAAGGGGAGGGCCTCCCCTCCCCTCCCTCCCAAACCCCTCAAACCAAATAACCCCTAATATTTCCTAAACTAGGGTTACCAAGACTAAAAACCAAAAGGACCAAAATATGACTTGGTGAGTTCCTATACCCTTTTGCTAAAACCAGTCACTAATTTATTTTCATACCTATGACCTACAAATTTTAGTCACACCTTTCTAAATCATACCATAACACCTTAGAAAAGTTTTAAATATAGAATTACCTTAGTTTAAGCCATGAAATACTACTTTTAGGGTTGAAACACAACTTTGGACCATCTCAAACCCCTATGTTGCATATCACCTTAAATTCAAAACATGGAGTTTAACTCCAATTCATCCTAAACCTATCTAAACACAAGATTATCATTTAAACAAACTTGCTTAATCTTTAAAAAATGCTAAATGCACTAGAAATAGGCAAAGTGGCTAGATAGAGCCCAAGCTTCCTACTAAAGCTTTAAAATCATCACTTACACCTTTAGACTCCTATGCTAAAAATTCAATCATTCCAATTACAATTAACCCTACACTTGGCATTCTTAAATTAACTTGGCTTTCACAACCATTTATGTCAAGACCAACCCCGGATATATTCTCTTATAGCCTATCAACTACCTAAGGAATGCAATATATTACCATAATATAACACAACACAAAATAAGATGAAGGAGGAATAGTTACTAGCTTTTCTTAACCTTTCTTTCCTTTTTGCTCTTCCATAACCTACTACCTAAAATGGATAACCTATAACCTAGGTGAGATATAAAATCTCAATAATTAAGATACAATTCCAATGATACAATATAATAGAAACTATAATGATTCTTCATATAACAAAAATATCCAAAAAAAGAAAAGAAAAGAAAAGAAACAAAGCATGCACTAAGCGAATGAGCAATTTGACCATCAAATGATTACTTTCTTATACTAGTATCCATATATCAATATACTTAATTATTGGCCTATAACTTAAGGAGTGGTATGATCATAACAACTTCTCCTTCCAAAACAAGCATGATCATGGCTTAGTGCGCTATCATGACATATACATATGCATTAAGGGGATCATGATCATGACTCAGTGCACAATCACAACACTTATGCATAATTGAGAGCATGATCACAACTCCATTGACTAGAACACAATCACGGTCCATGGTATCTCATAAATATCAATAGTTAAACTTATCATTAACATCATATAATCACATGTACAAGCAATCAATAGAATGTTACTACATATATGAATGGAATTAAATCCTAGTTACCTCTTAAAGATACTTTGCACTTCCTATGTAGTTACCAACATGTCTCAAGTGGACACCTAAGTCTAACATAGTCATATATCATTAAAACACTCTATTAATACAAGGAAAATCCATACCTCTAATTAAGTGAAGTCTATAAAATCAATAACTCACTTCACTAAACCTCATAAATCATAAATCCTCAACCTTTAACACCAAAATCTCAAGCTCTCTTAATAGGTCTTTCCATTTTCACATATGTACATCCCATCTATAAAACTTAATCAAAAGAAGTGATTTGGGAGGGAAAAAACTTGCAAATGAATGGGAGAACAATATCCATACCTTAGAGTTGCTCTTTCTTCAATTTCTTGCCCAAGAACACCCTAAAATCATCAAATCTTTAACCTTATGATTTTGCAAACAATCACTGAATCATAAATCATTCAGATCAAAACGAAGATGAGAAAGAATAGGTTGAGTTTCTCTAAAGTTACATAAGTTAAATGTCGCATTTTCCCTTTCAAACTTGGCCCAAAACATTACCTTCCATCTTCCTCTTTCATCTTTTGAATTTTCCTCCTCTTTTCTAGTTGTGCATTATGCATGTGTGAAAATGATAAAGGAAAGGGAGTGGATCAGCTTTAAGTGAACTGGGTTATAGGTCATAAGTCTAAATGGGTTATAGGCTAAGTGGATCTTTGCTTATTTCTTAAAATTTGGCCTTATGAGTTTAGTTTCCACTTTTAAAACCAAATAAATAAAAGTCCTCAAGTTAAAATTATTTCCAACTTCATTTAATAAAATCTTATAATGATAATATGTAATTAATTTTATTAGGGTAATTTTTTTTCTAAATTCTCTAAATTAATTAATTGGGCCCCTAAAAATTAAGTAATTTCCTTAATGATTTTTTGAAACCTTATTTCTTTATATAATCTAATAAAATCCCAATATCTCCATTATTTTTATAATATTTCACTAATTCCTCAAAAAAATTAATTAAATCCCTAATTAAATTAATTTTTCCATCTAAAATTTCAATTTAATAATTTTTTGAATATTACATTCTCTCTTCCTTTTAGGGATTTTGTCCCAAAATTCACATGCTTTACTCAGACAATCTTTCTCTTAGAGATAGATTCCTTTGATCCACTAAGGTCATAAGAAGGTTCCTTATGCTAAATTGCCCAGTCTAAGTATCTGAGTGGTTTAACTGAATTTTCCTCATAAGGTTGTAAGTCACACTAGTCACCAATTAGTTAAGTAGGATAATTCTCTTAATTTCTTCCTCTACACCTATATTAGAGGTGGAATTTTTTTCTTAGTGAGGACATACCGTTAGTATTTCTCTAATTAATACATTAATAAACTGGCTATTTTCTTTTGACTTGGAAGATCCATTACTTCATTTCTTCCTATGCCTTTCTAATTTACTTCCTTTTGGTCTAAACCAAGTTCTATTAGACCAAAAGGTTTTTAATTATCTAATTTGTTAAGTGAATATTTAACATTAATTCCAATAATCTTGTCATATACTTTATCCAATATTTCACAATGCTTAACATTAAAGACTTGATATAATACATATTCCACCTTTTACACTTCTTTGTCTAAGGGTTACGAATTATAGATAACAATGCATTTGCCATCAAGAGCTTCTAAAGGATTAACATTTGCTAGGTTTATACCTTCAATAGAAACTAAAAATAATTCATTGTTTTTCCTTTCATTTGTTGACAATCAAAATCTCATAAAGGTGGAAAACTAAAGAATTTTCACCTCCTTGATCTTATTAGTGTTAAACTTTCAAACTCCTTTAATTCCTTTAGGTCATTTACCAATCTATCTTTCCACAGGAAAAATTCTTACACTTTCATTCATAGCATCCTTAGATATCCAAACACACTATCTATCACATCACTTGGTCATTCCGCTACTCACCTTCACATTATTACATATCACAAAATCTTTTTAGTGGGTAAATATGTTTACATCTAGAATTAAAGTACTGTAACTTTTAATTCTTAGGAATTGATTCATATCAACTACTATCAAATTCATTGTAAAGACATTGATGATCTTAGGGTTAGGTCACTCCCATTCTATTATTCATGTTTCCAACTCTTATCCAAATTACTCCAAGGGAATTACTCGTTACAAGGGTGACTTAAGCATTCAGGTTCTTGCAAAAAGAAAATATAGTTGACCATGCTACAGTCAAGTTGCATAAATCTCATTAAGAAATTCACTTAATCAATTAGAGATCATGTTAACTTGATTCTCTAAAATTCCTATAAATTAGAGAATCAAGTGCATAAAATTTTAGTTTCCAACTAAATTAGAATCCAAAAACATCAAAAGTTATCTCTTATTAAAATTCCTTCTCCAAAGACCTCTCTGTTTAACTTCTTAGCTTCCTATTCAAGAACAACTTTATTGGTTCCAATGATAGAGGGACGTTAGACAACACATTAAAGACGAGAATCACCAGTGGGACTCTAACCATCTTTCTTATTTGTCATTACACCCATCATTTCAAGAGGTTAAATTTAGAGTTGCTCTTGCCATTAACTCTAGTTAAGAGCCCTTATCAATAATATAATTATAGTTGTCTAATTCTCCACTCTTGGCTAATGACCTTCTTGCTTGATTTCACCTTCTATCTTGCCTTATTATTCTGTGTAGGCTAGCTTAGCTTCGTAAATTCCTTCCCCTTTAAAATGGTCACTTTCCATTCAAAAGTGAAATTTTGTTATGTTAGGTCACCTTGCCTTGTATGTCCAATACAAGCATGTCCTGAAACTAATGCCTAATTACTTGGAATCTTTATATTCACTCACATTCTTTCATCATTATTGAAGGTTAGGAAGGACTAAGAGTAAGTAGCAATAATTCTGCTTGACCTATACAATTTTGAATTGACCATAATTCCTAAGCATGGGGTGTAATATCCTTTTCCATCATATTTAATTCAAGATATTTAGTAAAAACAAACAAAGCCATTTAAAAATAATAATATAATGGAGAAATGTTAAATAATTTTGAAGGATATGAATGTTTGGAAATATAATTGGATTTTAGTTGAGTTGTTAGGAATTTATTTGAAACTTTAGGAATTATTTAGAGATTTTTCTAAATAATTTAATTATAAATAATTTAATAATAAATAATTAAGAAAAGAAAATTTTAAAATTCCTTAAGCCATTAAAGCCTAAAAATCATAAAAAAAATATTGTGAAATAAAAATTTTTAAGCAAAACTTAGGAGTCAAAACATAAATAACAAAAATTTAGGATTTAAATATTTAATTTTAATTGAGACCAAAATATAGGTTATTAAATAAAATTTGACAAGTTTTGAATGATCAAATTGGTCTAAAATGGTCGTTGCAATTATACAATCAACTTCTATGATGATCACCTTTGTTAAAACTAAATCATGTTGTATACATCAATGAAAATAAATAAATAAATGAATACATATCTATCAAATTGATTGCAAATATTTTGTACAAAGAATTTAGAGGAGAAGGCTGGAGAAGGGAGTATCATTGCCTTTGTTCATCTATAAATAACACCTTACTAGTCTTTTTGGGATGCAACAATTTAGAAAGAACAAAAAATGAGTGATGAAAAGAAAAGAGAGAGAAAGGAAATTGTCAATAGGGATGTGAAGAAACATGGCATAACCAAAGCTCAATGTCTTGGCCAACGGAAAAGGAAGAAGTAAGAGAAGAACTTTTGAACTTAGGTAAAACATTTTGTGATGTTTTACTGAGAATACAAATGTTACGTTCTCACTACTTCTTCAACCTTTTCTTCTTCTTCTTCTTCTTCTTCTATGAATTCTAAGTTGGATTACATGCCAACTACATCTAAACCATACTGTTGTATATTTAAGTTTGCTTATAGATATACATGATCAAGTTACAATTAAAAACTAGGATTTGGAAGGTTAGGAAGAAGGAAGAATACAAGTAGTGAAAGCTTCTCTCTTTACCTCTTCTTTTTCTCTCCTTTAGGGTTTTAAGATTAAATATGATGATTCTTGCACCAAGTAGGAATTTTGTAATTTAAAGTGTTTATTTACATGTTTACATGATGGTTTCACAATAAAAAGGGTTATGGGTTTGTCAGTATGGTTCAAACCCATAACCCTTTTGGTTACAAAATATAGCTTTACCAAGTTAGCTATAAATGAAGATTATATATATATATATATATATATGAAGCTTATTTTAGTTGGTTTGAAAAAATAAAAACATATCATTGGGTTTTCTAACAAGTGCCTTTGCCAGTTCTCCTAAATTAGTGCATTTGTTATAAAACTTCATATAAGTATTTTATAAGTAAAATTGTAAAGATAAAATTATATAAAGTATATTTTTAATAGTTCAAAATAACTTATAATGATTTCATAATTGATTATTATTATTATAAATAAAATTTTCTAATTTTATATTCCAAGATATACATGGCATATGCACTTTTAGTATATTGTACTACAATTTTGAGATACTTTTAATATTGCACAGTTGCTATATTTAATTCTTCTTGAAGTCTAGAAAATTTTGTAAATTAATTCTCTAATATGGAATTATTATGTTAAAAATTTTTATAGATCCCATGCATAGAAGATTGAACCAAGATTGTTCATATGCAGCATAAAAGACTATTTTAACTAAGATATCATGATATTGATTCATGTATATGAAAGACTAACATCTAACTATTCTCATATACAAAAGACCATTATTTTAAATATCGGTACCCTGATTCTTATATATAGAAGATTGATTCCAAACAATTCCCATATCAAAATGCCTGTTTTCTTACATATTGGACCTGGACTAGGAGACTTTAAAGACAGTAAAAGAAATTTTAATAATGACAAAAGGTTCCTGTAGAATTTATATAGATAACTTGTAGACTGATTAAATAAATAAATAAATAAATAAATAAATAAATAAATATATATATATATATATATATAGTCTAGTTAAACTTTATGCTTATAGCGTTGCTTGACTATTTTTATGATTAATTTAGCACCTTTGATTTATGATAAGATTATAAGTCATTAGTACTAAGGAGACAAGATTCTCAAAAGGAAATGGTCTCTAAGAGATATGTTTCTCAAAAAAAGATGATCTTTCATATTATAGATAGGGTTCTTAAAGGGATAAAATTCCTAAAAAGAGATGGTCTTATGATTACTTTATGAAGTGGATCTATATTAAAGGCTGCCCTTGTATGCAATCTTATTTCAGCACCTACGGTACTAATATGTTTATTCATTTGTGTAGATCATTCAAACCATGATGAAATAAACTACACCTAATTTGATTTGCTTTTTTGTATTATAATCAATTCAATATTTCACTTGATGCCATTATTTTATATGTCACAGTCAAGACTAGAAAGGAAGAAAAATAAAATACTTTCTACACACGTAACAATTAGACCATTGTAGATTTTTTCTTTTATTTGTCTTACTAATAATTTATATAGTTCTTATTTTTAATGCAATGCATTTAGATACTGAAGATGCTGATAATTAAGTACACAGTGGAGATTGAGCAAGTCTATGTGGATATCCCAGAATTTGGCCCAATGTAAGTTATAATTAATATTTTTATCAATGTGATCATTGAAAATAATTAGCTAGTTAACCTATAAGTCCTACGACATATGTGTAACATCCGGTTATCTGAAAACGAGAGAAAACGTGAGAAACGTAACATACGGTTTCTCCGTAAACGAATGAAATTCACTAGATAGAAAAAGAAGTCTTTCGAAATGACTTAGTTAAGGTCCTGAAAAATTTGAGAAGCATTTTAGACTCCTAAAAATGAGAATCCCAGCCTCAGACGGAAAGAAAAATGGAGCTAGAATGAAGAAACGAATTGTGATGAAAGGTTGACGAAACTTAAGGGCATTTTCGTCATTTCGAGTAAATTTTGAAATTCACATAGGATGACTTTTTAAATGAAAGTTTTGAGTCTCCCAAGGTTCTCAAAGGCCCTAAAAACCATGGAAAGCCCCGAGACAATTAAAATCCCTCTGGTGAATGTTTTCCAATGTCGATTAACTTGAACTTTGACTAATTCATTCAGGAAAGTTTTAGCTCCGATTTGAGTGACTCCAAAGGCATTTTATGAATTAGAGGACTTAAGTTTTATGATGGAAAAGATTTTATGATGGAAAAGATTATTATAAAAAAGGAGTTAAAATGAGCCTAAACAGAGTAAACAGGCAGGGGCAAAATAGTCATTTTGAAAAATTATAACAGAGGCTTCTTAAGTAAGATTACACCTCATCATCTTCTTCAAGCTTCCATTTGTAGAAAATCTAGTAGCTATGGCGTGACATTAAGAGGGGGGAGAGAGAAGAAGTTTAAGCTCCCGTTTAGGTAAGTAAACGGCCCCGTTTCATCCTGCACCAGTTAGGAAAGTCGTTCTTCTCTCTAAGAACTCTCTAATGGTAGTTTTCTTTTCTTGAAAATTTGAAGATTTAGGTCTGACCCAAGCCAAAAAGGAACTCTTTTCAAGAAACCAATTAGTGGGAAATAATCTAAACGAAGAGAGCTCCGTTTTAACGTAAGACTTCACTTGAAACACTTGTAAAATTTTATGTTTCCAAGCCATTCAAGCTTAGGTCTAGAGAGAGAAAGTGAGGAGGAGAGTTTTTTATGTGTTCTTGATGGAACCAAAGGTTATGGAGTGTGAGAATTAAGAATATACAACTAGAATTGAAAAGGGAGCTTTAGAATGCAAGTTATGGAAGTTAGGGTTTTGATTGCACCTTGAACTCTATCATGAACCCTAGCCATATTTTATGATGTTTAAATGTTCATATGAGTTCCTAAGACACTAAGAGAGCTTCCTACATGATTATCCCATCAAAGGAAGCAAGGAAACTCCATTGGTACCTTATGGAAACATTGTTTCAACCAAGGAGGGTTCATACATCTAAGGAGTGTTTTAATTTCTTCCAAACTTAGTTTTTCATCATGTATAATGGGAAAATATGAGAGGAAGCCTTGAAAAAATTTTAGAAACCATAGATAGTGAGATGACCTTACATGTTCTATAATATAACCTAAAGAAGTAACATGTAGTTAGGCTCTTTATTTTAATTATGTGATGACTCCAAGAGGCTTAAAAAGAGTCAAGAATTATATTTGGAAAGAAAGAATGGAGCTTAGAAATTATTTGAGGGATGTTACTTCATTAAGTGCATTTATGGAACCATAATGAGGTTTATAGATCAAGCTAGTATTTAAGCAAGTTGTGTAGCCTTAGAATTAATTCTATGAACTTAATTGGCTTCCATAAATTGTGTCTAGGCCAAAAGGAATGATCTCCACCTTATTAGGTGTGTGAGGTCAAGGGAGAGGGTTTATGGCTTAAGGAAAAAGTATACAAATGTTAGCAATGTAGCTCTTTCCACCTTCTCTCATGCAGGATTGCTTGCTTTTCTTGTCTTTAAATGTGTGTATATGTATTTCAAGCCATGAAAATTGTTCTAGCATGAGCTCTTACTCTATGGTACCATGATGATGCATTATGTTTTTCAAATAATATTTATGATGTTTGCCTTGGTTTACTTGAGTGTGGTGAGGCTAAGAACCTTTAGCCATGGTGAGGATGAGCGAAGAAACCTTAAGATTAGTTGAGACAAAGTAAAGAGTCTCCTAAAAGTGCGGTTGACTCCTAAGAGCATGGTTGAATCCAAGAACCTCTTAAAGAATGGATGAGGCAAGTTCAAAATCCACAAGTAAATAGGTGAGGCCAATCCACTTGCTTGGCAAGTCTTTGTATGTTATGTATGACTTTCTCAAATGATGAAAATGCCTCTTGAATATTTGCATATGCCAACATGACCATACATGTATTTATGAGACTTGTTTGCATGCTTTATATATGATTGAATGGGAGATGAGCTATTGAGATTTTTTGAATCTCATCCCCTCCTTTCCAATATTCTAACATGTTAGGTGGACCAAGAAAGTAAGGTAATGAAAGCCAACTACCTTGAAGATGAGAGCTTGACATTGAAATACATGAAATTTACTTCTTTAAGGCCATCAAGGTGGCAAATGTTGTCATCTATGATTTTATATGACTTATGAATTTATGAACATGTATAATTATGTTATTGCATCATGTATAATTGAGAGTTAAGGTTGTATGAATGGAAATGCACATTTTAGTCATGTAATGGCAATTTTGCATTATGGAATTTCACGTATGAATGGAAGTGGAATAGCCAAAATGAGATGCATGAGATTTAGGATCATTTAGTCAGCTCACACAAGTCCTAATGATACTTTTATACTTTCCCAAGAGGTGCCAAACCTCAAGGAAAGCTATTTGGACATTTTGGTATCCTATATGGAGCTAAAATTGACCATAATGGAACCTTATGTCAGTTTTTATCTAAATGAGTTTTTCTTGATCTGAGATTTGTCATGCAATTAGAATTTGTTTAGATCTTTTTGGGAAGCTAAAGAACAAAATTTTCAGAGGTCTAGAGAATATTTGATGAATTTTCGAAGTTGAAAAATTTTCTGATTTTGGTCATGTCACTGTTCATACTCGTTCGAAAATGAAATCTGTCACATATGGCCTAAATGATGTCCAATTATCACAAAATTTTATACAAAGAAACTAGACATTCACAGTGACTTGTGCCAACTAAAAGTACCTCATTTGGATTTCTAGAGAGAGATATGGATTTTAAAAGATTCTATCCAGTATCAAGAACTCCAACTGACCTTAGGTACTATTTGATTGAGTTTTGAGGTCTCAGTGTGTCTAAACCGGTCTGGAGTTATTTTTTTCCTCTAGCTAATATCCACAAATTTCTAGATTGGTATCATTTTTGTAGATTGGATTTTTTTGGAATTAATTGGATATTTTTGAAATTTGCTACAGAATTCTATGACAGTACTAGTGAATAGCCTAACCTCTGGATCTTTTCGAATGTTAAATGCCTTTTGTGATGGATTTTATGGTCGTTAAATATTTTTAACATAAAGTGGATATGTGTAGTTTTTCAGAATGACCAAAAATGCATGATTTTTATTTTTTTAGAATTAGTTATGATTTTCTAAAGTTTGTAATAGAAATGAGGAAAATCTGGCTGAAAATATATATATGTATTTTATGCTTCCCTTGGATTTCCACGAGATGTAGGCTACTTTTAATGATGCAAATGAGTTATATTCATATAATTAAATATGAGAATGTAATGTATGAACTCACATGGTTCACGTGACACTAAATGGAATTTTTATACGTGACGCAATGCAAAAGTATTCATTATTTTTATGCTATTTTCTTGGTTCTTCCATGAGATGCATAATGGGAAGCATAGATATAGTATTAAATGAGTTAAAAATTATGGTGTTATATATATGCCATCGCTACCACCAAATCCATTTGACTGAATGAATCTTTAGAAGTGGATAGCATATAAATCATAGAGCCCTATTTTGTCATGTATATAGTGGCTCTATGGCTATTTAAATAATGTTTTGACTAGCTAGATGTAACCTTAAACTTTTTATATAACAATAATGGGCTAATAAGACCCATTATTGGATAGTATGTTTAGAAATATAATACTAGTTTTATTAGTTTTATTTGTTTATGTGATCCTTTTTTACTTTACTAGTTATGCTTATAAGATTAACTTTTGTTACATCATACTATTAATAAACTTAATTTGAATAATCTAATAAAAATTAATGTTAAATAATTAAGGAGAAGTTACATTAGTGGTATCAGAGCACTTCATCTAGTGGAACTTAAATCTAAGATAAAATAAGAATTTTTGAAAGCCTAACCCTACTTTAATATGCAAATTACCATAAGTGGAATTGGTACTGACCCTTCTGCACCTACATATATATATTAATACTATGATTTTATTTCACAAGTAGAATTAAATTATTGAGCCTAATCACCTTAATACAATTTACTTTATTTATGTAATAGAAACATGGCATCAAGAAGAAAGAGTAACTCTAACAGTGCCTTCCGTGATAATGGCATGATGACCATTAAAAGAATGGCTATGGTAATGAGGTAACATGCTAAAGGAATGATTGCTGCTATGATAGAATAAGCGGCTGCTATAACCAAATTGGTTCATGAAATACAAGTAAATAAGAATAGTAATTATATCCTTGAGGCATAAAAATTTCACTCACTACCCACCCATAAGTTGAATCAAAACTTTCATGGATTGTAAGAATTTTGCAAAGCCAAACCCCCATCATTTCGTGGGGAATACAACCCTATTAGAGAAAATGAATGGTTAAAAGAGTTAGAAAAAAATATTAAGGTAGTGGGATGTGCAGATTCTAAGAAGGTGACATTCACCACCTATGTGCTTATAGGTGATGTGAATAATTGGTGGAAGGAGGTGAAATGAGGACTAGAAGCCCAAGGGATGGAAATAACATAGGAAAGGTTTAAAACCATCTTTCTTGAAAAAATATTTTCCAAAAAGCATGAAGAATGAAAAAGAAAGTGAGTTTCTACAATTAAAACAAAGGAACATGATAGTAGACCAATACGTGGCAATGTTTGAAGCTTTGTCAAAATTTTCTTCCAATTTAAATCCAAACCTAGATGAAACCTAGAAAACAAGGAAATTTGAAGGTAGGTCTAAGACTTGAAATTAAGAGTGCAATCATTGCCTTGGAGATCAAAGGCTTTGTAACATTAATAAATACAGGTCAAGTAATAGAAAAACACTTGGCAGAAATAGAAAATGAACAATAAAAGAAATAATTCTAGAAGAAGAAAATATTATAAGGTGTATAGAAGAAAACTTCAAACCCAAGATTAATCCTAGTATAAGCAAGGAGAATAGCTGGTCAATCCTTGCAACAAATGTAAAAAGCCAAATCACCTATGCTATTTTGGCTAGAATGTTTGCTACAGCTATAGCAAGCTAGGTCACTATTCCATAGAGTGCCCACAAAACAAAGCAAAAACATTAAAAGGGAAAGTATCAACCTAGAAACCACTGACAAATGGGAAAGTTTTTACTATAAATGGAAAAAAGCAAGTCAGTCTCCCAATTTAGTACAAGATATATGTTTTATTCAAAATACTCTTTTACTTTCACTATATGACTCGGAGCTATAAACTCCTTCATATTTGATGATTATTTGAAATGATGAAATTTATTTGTTTTGAAATTATCCTTTAAATTACATGTTTCCACTCCTATTGGAGAAAAAAGTTTACACCTTCTTAGCTTGTTTAAATTGTCTTGTTCAGATTAAAAATAAATCTTTCATTGCTTATTTGGTATGTTTGCCTTTAAAAAACACTGACATTATCTTTAGAATAGATTAGTTAGCCATAAATAATGTGATTATCAACTATCTTTAAAAGATAGTAACTTTCTCATTCTCTTTCCAATTAGATAACATTGTCAACCCTATTAATATGGAGATAGACAAGATGTAACACCATACTTTTAAGACTCAATTCATGCAATTCCCATGTCTCATCTCATATATTTTCTATGGAAATAACTTAGTGGCATAGGGAGTCATAGATTAAGATGCATTTCTCTATAGGTAAAATTTTTCTTTCGGGGTCCTATGGGTTGTATGGACTTATGTATCACACTCTCACATTTAGATACATGTATACAACTCATTTCCATCCCCAAAATTAGCCTACAACTCGTGGAAGGCAAAGAAACACACATAAAACCCATGTTTGCATTTTTGGCCAGAATTTTCTCTTTTCTGTCACAAACTTTGGAAACTCATAACTAATTCTAAAAAAATTGAAATCATGTGTTCTTTGCCATTATGGGAATCTACACACGTCTACTTTATGAAAAAAATATTACTAGGCCATGAAACACCACATAGAAGACGTTTGACATTCGAAAAGGGACGGAGGTTTGGCTATTTACTGGTATTGTCATAGATTTCTGCAACAAATTTTAGAAATCTAATTAATTCCACAAAACTCCAATGTGCATAAATGATACCAATCTAGAAAGCTAAAAATTTTAACTAGAGAAGAAAAATAACGCTAGACCAATTTAGGCATGTGCAGACCTCTAAACTCGATCAAATAGTAACTTGGGTTAGTATGGATGCCTGATGCTGGGTAGAAAATGAAAAAATTCATATCTCCCTCTCTAGACATCCAAATGGGGTTCTTCTAATTGGCACAAGTCACTAGGAGTGTCTAGTGTCTATCTATTAAATTTTATGGCAATTGGACATCATTTGCCCCTTAAGTGATAGATTTCATTTTCGGACCTGAATAAACAGTACATCAGATCAAAACCAAAATATTTCTTAACTTTGAAAATTCATCAAATATTCTCTAGGCCTCTGAAAATTCTACTCTTTAGCTTTCCAAAAATATCTCAATAATATCTACATGCATGCCAAGTTTCAAATCAAGAAGAGCTCATTTGGTCAAAAAGTGATAGAGCTTCATGAAATGGTCATTTTTGCTCCCTATCAAGAGTCACTTTAGTCCAAATAGTCTCCTCTTGAGTTTGGCACCTCTTGGATAAGTTTAAAAATATGAACACAACTTGTATAAATTGCCCAAGTGATCTCAAATCTCATGCACCTCGATTTAGCCATTCCACTTCTATTATTACACTAATCTATCTAACCATTCAAAAGCTAAACTTGCCATTCAATACCCAAAACATGCTATCTCATACATTTGGCATCAAATTTTATTCATACATTATACATTTGGGCATTTACATATGTTCATATGGTTACATAACAATTTCATCATGAGATTACATCATATGCCATATGTGTGGCTAAAAAGGAAGTAAAATTAGATATATTCATATACTTTGATGCCAATCTTCTTTTTTTAGGCTTGGTGGCCTCCAATACCTTACTTAATTGTTTCACTTAGCATGTTAAGACATTGGAAAGGAGGGGATGAGATTCAAAGAATCCCAATAACTCATCTCCCATTCAATCACACATAAAGTATGCAATACAAGTCTCACAAATGCATGTATGAGTATATTAACATGTGCAATCATTTAAGAAGCATTCTTGGCATTTGAAAACATCATACATAGCATACATAAGCTTGCCAAGTAAGTGGATTAGCATTGCCCATTTACTTGTGGATCTTGGACTTGCGTCACCCATTTCTTTAAGAAGTTCTTGGACTCAACCTTACTCTGGGGAGTCAACCTCACTTTTGGGAGACTTTTCATCATGGTATCATGGCATATAAAATCATGCTAGAATATTTTTCATGGCTTAAAACATATATACACACATTCAAGATAATGTAAGCACACAACTATGCATGAGAAAAGGTGGAGAGCTACTTTGCTTTCATTTACACACTTTTTCCTTGAATCTTGAATCCTCTCCTTTGACCTCATACACCTAAGAAGGTGGAGATCATTCCTCTTAGCCTAGATACATCATATGGAAGCTAATTATACTCTTGAAGCAAAGTCTAAGGCCACACAATTACTAGAAAGGCTAGGTGACTTGTAAGGTTCTTTTATGGTTCTATAATACACTTAATGAAGCAACCTTTGGAAAACATCATCTTGACTCCATTCTATCCATTCATTCATGATTCTTGACTCTATCTAAACCTCTTGGAGTCATCATATAATCAATTCTAGGAGCCTAGCTTAGTGTTGTTTCTTTAAGCCATATTATGGAACATATAAGGCCATCTTGCTTTTTATGGTTTCTAAAATTTTTCCAAGGCTTCCTCTCATACTCTCCCATCATACATGATACAAAACTAAGTTTGGAAGGAATTAAAACACTCTCTAGATGCATGGACTCTCCTTGGCCGAAGCTATGCTTCTATAAGCCACCAATGGAGTTTCCTTGCTTCCTTTAATGGGAGAATCATATAAGAAGCTCTCTTAGTGTCTTAGGAACTCATATGAATACTTAAATATCATAAAATATGACTAGAGTTTATGATAGAGTTTAAGGTGCGATCAAAACCCTAACTTTTCTATCTTGCGAATTTATGATTTTTACTTGGGTTTCTTTGTATATTCTTACTCTCCTCCCTTAAATTCATGGAAATCATCCTTGGTTCTCCTCAAAATTCTAGCCTTCTTGTATCTACATACATGGGGTGAAATGCAACACCATAATGTATTAACCTTAACTAATCTCCCTTTAGACTTGATTCCATATGATTTCCAAAGAAAAGGACTAAAATTGTGGTATTTTAACACTTTAAGTCAGGTTTTAATCAGTTATATTTTGCCCCATGGGTTCTATGAACCCATGAATTACATTTTCTACTCAAACTCCATTTATAAAACTCATACATAGCATAAAACAACCTATAAACCATAGATATGTAGCTAAAAACCAAGAAAATGTAATTTCTTAAATGAGCTCAAAAGTCAAATTTTTCGCTCTAACTTTGAAAAATAATAACTAATTCTATAAAAATGGGAATCAAGAAAACCATAGCTTACTGGAAATATTTAAGTGTTATTTTACACTAAAAATAATTTTTAGCCACAATCTCAGCCTTTAGATTATGTTTGATATCGAAAACGAGACAGAGGTCTAGCTGTCCCTGGTATTGATGCAGCTTGTTGTTATAAACTTAAACAAATTCATAACTAATTCCAAAAAAATAAAATCTAGGAAAACTATACAAATTTGGAAAGCTACAGATGTTATCTAGAGAGGAAAAATAAGATCAGATCATTTTGGTAGCCTTTGGACCTCAAAAACTGATGGAACAGTAACGAAGGTCTGATGGCTTCCTTGATGCTGACATAGAACTTCAGAAAGTTATTTCTTCCTCTATAGTCCTCCAATTGAGGTGATTCCAATTGGTATAAGTCACTGTAGATGTATAGTTTATGACCATAAAATTTTGTGACCATTGGACACCGTTTGATCTATGAATGACACAGATTCATTTTCGGACCTATGGTAATAGTACACTAACCAAAATCAGAAAATTCTCCAACTTTAACAATTTGCCAAATATTCCCTAGATCTTCGAATATTACCCTATTTAGCTTCCTAAGAAGCTCTTAACAAGCTCTAAAGGCATGCCAAATTTCATACCAAGAAGAGCTCATTTGGTTATACTTTGACAAAACTCACAAATTTGGCAGTTTTGACACCTTAAATGATTCAATACGGGGGTAAATGGTCCCCTACATGCTCTAGCACCTCTTGGGCAAGTTTTAAAACATAAACATAGTATATATAAAATGTCCAAGTGGTTTAAATCATCATACATTTCAAACTCACTATGCTACCGGCAAAAATACACTACTACATACAAGCCACCAAAAGAGCCAAATCTCATAATTTCATTACTTTGGTTCCATACACGGATCATATATTATTGATACATACTTTTACACTTGCTTAAGCATTTACATCTCAAAAAGAATATGTATACATGAGCATTTTGGCTTTATAATACATCAAACTATGCAAAAGTGTGCAAAAGTGTCAAAACAAGGCCTTCTATACCTCATGACCTCCACTCTTAGGCTCTTAGGTTTTTAAGCTCCACCTGGACCATATGAGATGGGAGAGGGAAGGGGGTGAGATTCATAGAATTTCAATAGCTCATGCACTCATTCAATGAAGTAATCAAGGCATATAAATAAGTCAAAGTGCGCAAGTAGGTATCTAACCATTCACAATCATACAACACATGATTTACATGCCATGAATATCATATCAATGCCAAGAATAAGCTCTAGGGACTTTTGGTCTAGCCTCACCCAATTTTTGGGACTTTTAGATTAGCCTCACTCTTGATTTAGAGACTTTTGACTTGGCCTCACTCAGTTATGAGACTTTTGGCCTTGTCTCACCCATCCTCAGGGACTTTCAGCTCTACCTTACCCATCACAAGGGACTTTTGACACTACCTCATCTGAGCAATTTTCACATTCCAAAACATAAGCATATTGGTACCAATGCATCAAGGTAACACCAAATGGCATGTCTCATAATATAAGCACATACACAAGCATACAATGACTATTACACATCCAAGAATGCAATAAGAAAGAGTGGAAAGCTACCTTATAAGCCAATACAAGCCTTCCTTTTCAATTTCTCTTCTCCCTTCCTGGTTTCACAATCACAACTAGATGGAGCTGCTTCTCTTGAGCCTAGACACAACAAAAAGCATAGAATTACTCTCTCATAACTCAAATAAACACTTACAAGGCTAGGGAATTAAATCCCTAATTTTTCCCTCTTAAATTTTACTAGCCTTTCTCTTAGTTCTTTTGTATTTCACAACTTCCCACACTCTAATTTTAAGGATTTCCTGCTTGCTTTAGGTCAGATTTCCTTCCTCTCTCAAGCTCTCAAGTTGGTAGAATCAACATACTCAAGGAAAGTAAAAAAGAAGAAGTAAAGATACATGAGTTCTAGCCTTCTTTAAAAGTGGTTTTCCACTCTCCCTCTTTTGAACCAAGGCCAAAACCAAACTAATTCAACAACCAAAACCATAGAAAGAGAGGGCAAAGAGAGAAGAACAAAATTCTAAGAAAAAAAGTTATGGAAATCTCAAGCTTGCTTACCTTTTCCTTGTTCTTCCTTCATTTTCTTGGTCTCTCTCTCTCTCTCTAGCCCTTTTCTCTGTTTTGGATGAAGTTTAGGTCTGTTAGAAGAAAGGAAAAGGATCTGAACTCTTTAAGAAGTAAAATTCTCTTTTTTCATATTTTTCCAGACTAACCCTCGCTATAGCGAAGAATAACCCTCGCTACGGTGAGCATGTATCAGTCCCAAACCCCTGTTCTTGCCACAACACATGCTATTGCGAGGAACCCCCTGATTTTTGTATGAGATGCTCAAACTCGCTATAGCTAGAAGCATTTTCGCTATAGCGAATAGGCACATTTCGTTATAGCTAGACTATTTCTCGCTATAGCGAACAGGTACATTCGCTATAGTTAGGCCATTTCTCGCTATAGCTAGCAGACTTAGAAAATTTTCAGAACTTGAAAAATTTCAACTTAATTTTTGGTTGTTACAGAAATAGGGAGAAGAAAGGGAAGGAAGTATCTACTATGAGATGGAAGATTTATCTTATTTTTCCTTATTTTCTCACTTGAATCTTCCTTTCTTCAGCTTCCTCTCTTTAAATCTGAACTTTTCCTCCTTGGTCTGACCTTAAAATAGCACAAAAACTTTAAGAAAACCATAAGGAGAAAGGAGAGAAGGAGGAGAAGAGATTTCCTAAGGAGAAGACTAGGAAATTCCAACAATTTCTTACCTTTTTCTTGAAAATTTCCCTTTTCCCTTGCCTTGTCTTTGTGCGCCTCCTTCCCTTGATCTTTCTTTGGTTTTTGGATAGAGTTTAGTTGAGCTAAATGAGGGGAGCAGATGGACGTCTCATATATATATATATATATAGGCTTAAGAAGGACTTTTTTAAAAATTACTATTTTGCCCTTCGTTCTTTGCATTTTCGTTTTTAACTTGTTTTAGCTCATTTTTAAGAATTCTTTTCCATAATAAAAATTGGGTTCCCAATTTAGTAAAATGCCATTGGAATCACTCAAATCGAAGCTAAAACTTCTTCAAATGAATCAATCAAATTTCGGGTCAACCGACGTTAGAAAAACGTCCACCGGAGGAGCTTTAACTGTCTTGGGGCGTCCCATAATTTTCAGGGCCTCTGAGAACCCCTAAGAACTTAAAATTTTCATTTAAAAAGCCCTTCATACCCAATTCCATACCATACAAGTTTTAACGCATTATACAAGAAGACCTTGTACTTGTTGGTGAAAACCTTATCGACAAGGTCTCATAATTTACACTATAGGTTATAGGATCTTGTTGACAAGGTCTTCGACTCAAGTGATGAGATGTTATTTCAGCCCTTAAATTTACTTGGTCCGCTGCCATACTTCATACTCAATATATATTCTAATGGTCACATAACATAATCTCTCATTTTTTAAGAACCAGATATTACACAAGAAAAATACATAATTTGTCCCTTTGGGAGCACTAGAACAAATGGAGAAGTAAAAGATAGATAATATTTCCCTAGTCAAGTAATACCTAAGAGTTTTCCCCTCTAAGATATATAGTCTTTTCCCAGAAAGAGAGGTATAATTCTTCATAAATTTGATTCCTGGAACAAGACCCATTTTAATTGCACCTTATAAGATGTCTCCTTTAAAATTGTAAGAACCTGAAGTTTAAATAGAAGATTTATTGTCCAAAAATTTTATCCATTTTAGTATATCACTATAGGGAGCCCTAGTTCTTTGTGTAAGGAAGAAAGATGGAAACATTAGATTGTGTATAGGTTATAAATAATTAAACAAGGTAATCTTTAAGAATAAATATTCACTTCCCAAAACTAATGATTTTCTAAATTAATTAAAAGGATTATCTATATTTTCAAAAATTAATCTAAGGTTAGGATATTATCAAATTAGGGTAAGAGTTATGTCCCAAAGATTGCTTTCAGAATTAAGTATGGACACTACAAATTTTTAGTCATGTCTTTTAGCTTGACAAATGTCCTTTATAGTATTTGTGGATTATATGAATATAATCTTTAGGACTTGTTTAGATCAATTCATAGTAGTATTCATAGATGATATTTTAAACTACTCCAAAGTAGAGCAAGAACATGAAAAGCACCTTAGGATAGTGCTTTAAGTCCTAAAGGAACAAAATTGTTTATTTAGAAAAATGTGACTTCTGGCAAGTAAAATTTTTACGCCATTTAATTTCACAAAAAAGGGTAGCTATATGTAATATCATAATATTTCTAACATTAATCCCTCTCTTGCAAGTGGGAATATGTACTTTATCAAGGAAATCTCAAGAAAATGCATTAAAATAAAGAATTAAATTATGTTGCATAGCAGATAAATTTTTCATTTCATGTCTCCAAGATCCCATGAACTCATCAACAACATTCTCTAATTATTTTTCATACATACAAATCATAACAGTCTCAAAAATTAGCACTAACCACTGATCAAGGGTCAAAAATCCCAAAATTTTTTCATTTCCCGCGACTGCACAGTGGTAAAATTCAGGGGCAACTTTGAAAAATCATAACTAAATGTAGAAAAATTGAATTCATACAAAACATAGCCTTTTGGAAATATCTGGATGTTAAATTCATAATAAAAATAATTTTAAGACATGAATATAGCCTTTGGACCACATTTGATAATGAAAGAGCCACAAAGGTCCGGTTGTCCTGGGTGCTGATATAATTTAGAGGAGAAAAATAGTTCTAGACCAAGCCAAGAGCATTCAGACCCCAAAAACTAATCAAACAGTAACACAGGTCTGACTGGTCTCCTAGTACCAGATAGCAACTTCAAAAATTAATATTTCCTTCTCTAGACATCCAAATGAGGTACTTTCAATTGACACAAGTCACTGGGAAGATCTAGTTTTGTCCTATTCAAATTCATGGTAATTGGACATCATTTTCCCTATGAGTGATAGAATTTCATTTCGGACCAGAATGAATAGTGCACTAAACCAAAACCAAAAAAAATCTCAATTTTGAAAATTCACCAAATATTCCATAAACTTTTAAAAATTCTACACTTTAGCTTCCCAAAAAGTTCTCAACAAGCTCTAGATGTATACCAAATTTCAGACCAAGAAGAGATCATTTAGACAAAAAGTAGTATAACTCACCAAAATAGTCAATTTTGCTCCATATGAGACACCAAATGTGTCCAAATGGCCTCCTTTAATATTTGATACCTCTTGGGCAAGTTTAAAAGCACAAATATAACTTGTAAGAATTGCCCAAGTAGTTCCAAACACCATGCAGCTCTTTTTGACTACTTAACATCCATTAATGCACTAAAACATACATGCCATCCAAGGGTCAAATTCCACACTCACATTGATCTAGTGTCATATAAGATTTACATAGCATCCATACATCTTATTACATTTGCTAAAGGTCTTACATCACAAAAATAATATGTACAAAGCCACTTTGACATTCAACTACAATTTAGATTACATAATAGGTAAAGTAAGGCTTTTCAATGTTTACATTTCCTTGTCTTTAAGCACCACCTAGACACGTTAAGAGGAAAGGGGGAAGGGGAGTGAGATTCCAAAAATTTCAATAGCTCACACACTCATTCACATATACATTCAAGGCATATATACATCAAAGCATATGTATGAAAGGTTAGGCAACTATAAAGTATGCAAAGTCATAATTTCCATGCCACTTATTCATATTCAAACCAAAAGTCTAAAACCATGCTCTAGGGACTTTTGGTTTTGCCTCACCCCATTTCCAAGACTTTTAGATTTGCCTCACTCTTGGCCTAGGGACTTTTAACTTGGCCTCACCCTTCCAAGAGACTTTTGGCCTTGTCTTGCTCATTCCATGAGACTTTTGGCATCTCCTCACCTTCATTAAAGGACTTTTGGCATCACTTCACCCTTGGGAGGCATTCTTATAATCAATGGGATTCAAGACAATACATTGGTACCAATGTAACCTCAAGACATCAAGTGGCATATTCTCAAATCACAATAGCATACACAAGCACACAAAGACATACATATGCCACATGAATGCAAGAGAATGAGGTGGAGAGCTACCTTGAATTTGTGCAAGCTTCCTTTAGTCTTTCTCCTTCCCTTTCTTGGCCTCACAAGCACACCTAGGTGGATGGATGTTTTCTTGCCCTAGACACCATAAACAAAACATAATCACACACTTGAAGTAAGCCAAGACACCAAAGATATTCTTGAACACACACTTAATTCCATAAGTGATATAATGGTTCCATAATTGGCCTATTGAAGAAACTCTCACATTTCAAGTTCTAGGCTCCATTTTCTTGTTATTTTTAGACTTCTTGGACTCATTTAAGGTCTTTGGAGCCCTCACACATTCACTTGCACAATTGGAAATCTAAGTTGCTTTATAAGGCACCATTATGGACACCATTACTCCATCTCTCATTCTATGGCTCCTAAAATTTTTTTAATAGTTTCTCCCATCTTTTAACATCATTTAAAGTCCCAAACCAAGGTTAGAATAAATTAAAATACTCCCTAGCCCCTTGAACCTAGTTTGGCCAAAAGATAAGCACAAAAAGGGGTTCTTGGAGTTTCAAATTTGTCCTTGATAGGAGAGCCACTTGAGGAGGTTTCTAAAGGTCTTAGGAGCTTAAGGAAACATTCAAATAGCCAAGGAAACACTTACACAAAATCAGATTTTACAAAATCCTAAAGAACCCTACACTTTTCTATCTTGTTTTTCATTAGTTTTTCTTAGAATTTATTGCCATATTCCATCTCCCCATGGCCTAATTCCCTTGTTTCTCTCTTGTTTTTAGATAGAACTCCCTCCCCTCTAATGGTTCTGTACAAGGTCGAAATCACACCAAGGGAGGAGTAAAAGGAAGAAGCAACAAAGATAGAAAATCACCTTGGGTTTAGCTTCCTTTCAATGATCTTTCTCCTTGGTTTGCTTCCCTTCAAAAATTTCAAACTTTCCCCCCTCTATTCTGGACCAAAATAGAACTAAATAACTCAAATAAATCATGGAAAGAAAGCATAGAAGGAGGGGAGCAAGGTTGGAGGAAGAAAGAGCATGAAATTCCATGGATTTCTCACCTTTTCTTGGCTTTTCTCCCTCCTTCTTCTTCCTCTTCTAGTACACCTAAGAGAGCTACTATTTTTCTGTAATTTGGGTAAAGGAAGTTGTGCTTAAGAAGGTGGAAGAAGAAGAGAGAAGTGTGTGGGAGCTTTTAGAAATACACTTTTTCAAAAATTTTAATTTCATCCTTTCGTAATAGCAATTTTGTTTTAGTTTCATTTTAGCTCCTTTTTAAGAACTATCTTTTTCATTATAAAATTTAGGTTCCTAATTTAATAAAATGCATTTGGAATCACTTAATTTGGAGCTAAAACCTTCCTGAATGAATCTGTCGAAGTTTGGGCTCACCGTTGTTGATAAAAGTACACCGGAGGGGTTTTAGCAGTCTCGGTGCTTCCCATGGTTTTTGGGGCCTTTAAGAATCTTGGGCAACTCAAATTTCCCATTTAAAAAAACCCTCCTATGTGTTTTTTCAAAATTTATACTTATTTACGAAAATACCATTACATTTTGTTAGTTTTCGTCACAAATTATTTCACAGTCCTAACTCTGTTTTTCTTTCCCTCTAAGCCTAGAATTATCATTTTTTGGGAGCTTAGGATTGTACCTAAATTTTTTGACACATTATGATGAGAGACTCCATAGGAATAAGTCCTAGGAACCTTCAACAAGATGATACGTTACCCAAGACCGGCTAAGAACAAGAAATGTTAGTTAAATGGATAAGACCCTAAGAGAACTCGTCCCTTAGAACCTTAGCCTTGAGACGCCACAAAGGAAGACCACTCCTTTGATAAGTCACTTGTATTCTATAGAAGAACATATAGAAGCAAGAATTCTCACAATGAGAAATAAATTTATGAATTCATTCCAATCTCTAAAAGTATAATTGGTGGCCTATTAAATAGGCATAAAAGAAAACCCTAAACCTAACTTAATCTCTAAGAATTCTCTTCCAAGAAATAGGAAACAAAGAATATGATTTTAATGGGAGGAGATGATGCCATTTACTATAAGAAATCCTAAAGAAAAGGAAAGAAAGTAATAAGTTTTCAGGAACTAATGAAAATGGAAATAAACAAAATTTGAAACTTAAATCATAAGTCTTGACTAAATGGCCTTGTTCAAACTAATGAAAATGGAAACTAATGAAAAGCAAATAAAAGACATCCTAATAAGATTTAAAACTCCTATTCATGTCATTTTTGTTGCCCATGTGATTTGCACATGCTTGTTAATTGATTTCTTCAAGTTGGACTCTATTTGGACCTTGCAGGATGTCTTGTTGGGCTTAGACAATGAGGATCAAGTCCCTTGGGCCTTGTAACTCTTCAAATTGATGCAAAAACATGGGTTCAAGCTCTTGAACTTTTTGGACAATGCAACTCAAAGCTTGCTTCATGGCTTTAGCTCTTCCTTTAGTCATTGGGCCTCCTATGCCTTGTAATGGGTCCATTTGCATGTTGGGCTCTCTTACACACCCTCCATGCTCTTTTAGGTCATTACACCATGCTCCCTTATCTATAAGCTCACAGGCCCCTTCATCATTCCCTCCCTCTTCAAAAGGATTCGTCCTCAAATCTGTATAATTAAAGGGAGATAAATCAGTAACATTGAATATAACACTAATATTTCCATAAGAGCTAGGCAAATCAATTTTGTATGCATTGTCATTAATTCTTTCTAAAACTTGGAAAGGTCTATCCCTTTAGGGTGTAATTTTGACTTTCATTGCTCAGGGAATCTTTCCTTTCTCAAGTGTACCCAAACCCAATCTCCAGGTTCAAATACCACACGCCTTCTACCTTTATTAGCATGCTTGGCATATTGTTCATTCTTCCTTTCAATGTTAGCCTTAACTTTGGCATGTAATTCCTGTACAAACTTAGCTTTCTTCAAACCATCAAGATTAGCAAACTCATTAGAAGGTAAAGGAAGAATATCAAGAGGAGTTAAGGGATTAAAACCATAGACAACCTCAAATGGAGAAAATGTAGTAGAAGAGTGCACTGTTCTATTATATGCAAATTCAATGTGAGGCAAGCATTTTTCCCAATTCTTTAAGTTTTTTTGAATGATAGAACAAACCAAGGTAGTAAGAGTACGATTCACAACTTCAGTTTTCCCATCCGTTTGAGGATGTGCCACAGTAGAAAACAACAATTTAGTTCCTAGCTTAGACCATACAGTTCTCCAAAAATGGCTAAAGAACTTTACATCTCTATCACTCACAATAGATTTAGGTAAACCATGCAACCTCACAATTTCTTTAAAGAAAAAGTCAGCAATATGTATGGCATCATTAGTTTTTGAACATGCAATAAAGTGTGCCATTTTGCTAAATCTATCAACCACAACAAAAATGCTATCTTTTCCACTTTGAGCTCTAGGTAATCCTAACACAAAATCCATAAAAATATCAATCCAAGGTTGGGAAGGCACGAGGAGGGGAGAATACAAACCATGAGATTGAACTTTAGATTTTGCATGCTTACATGTCACACATCTGTCATAAACAGCAATTACATCTTTTCTCATGCTTAGCTAATAAAAATGTTCATGCAAAAGAGCTAAAGTTTTCTCCACACCAAAGTGTCCCATCAAAGCACCACCATGAGACTCTTTAACAAGCAATTCACGCATAGAACAAGATGGAATACATAATTTATCTTTCTTAAACAAAAATCCATCAAATCTGTAAAAGTCATTAAAACCATGTTTCTCACATAATTTCCAGATTTCACCAAAGTCACAATCAGAATCATACATGCTTTTTAACATCTCAAAACCAAGTAATCTAGCATGCAATGATGTAAGAAGACTATATCTCCTAGATAATGCATCAGCCACAACATTCTCTTTACCCTTTTTGTGCTTGATGACATAAGGAAAAGTTTCAATGAATTCAAGCCATCTAGTATGTCTCTTATTCAATTTACCTTGAGACTTTAAAATTTTCAAGCTTTCATGATCAGAATGTATAATGAATTCTTTTGACCACAAATAATGTTGCCAAGTCTCTAAGGTTCTTTTTAAAGCATACAACTCTTTGTCATAAGTGGAATAATTCAAAGTAACTTCACTTAATTTTTCACTAAAGAAAGCAATGGGCTTAGAATCTTGCATTAAAATAGCCCCAATTCCAATTCCAGATGCATCACATTCAATTTCAAATACTTTAGAAAAATCAGGTAAAACAAGTAACGGAGCATTAGTTAATTTTTCTTTCAAAGTGCTAAATGCAACTTCTTGTGTTTCACCCCACTTGAAAACTACATTTTTCTTTACCAAATCATTCAAAGGTGCAACAATGGAGGAGAAGTCCCTCACAAAATGTCTATAGAAGCTAGCCAAGCCATGGAAACTCCTTACTTCATTTGCATTCTTTGGTGTAGGCCACTCATGGATAGCTTTCACCTTCTCTTCATCCACACGAATACCTTGAGCACCTACAACAAATCTAAGAAACATAACAGAATCCAAACAAAAAGAACACTTTTCTAAATTTACATAAAGGCTATTTTTCCTAAGAATGCAAAAGACCTCATGCAAATGACCAAGATGATCATCTAAACTCTTGTTATAAATCAAAATATCATTAAAATAAATAACAACACATTTCTCAATGAGAGAACAAAAAATATGATTCATTAAGCTCATAAATGTACTGGGTGCATTAGTTAATCCAAATGGCATAACTAACCACTCATACAATTCAAACTTAGTTTTAAGTGCAGTTTTCCATTCATCACCTTCTTTCATTCTAATTTGATGATATCCACTCCTAAGATCAATTTTAGAAAATAAAGATGCACCATGCAACTCATCAAGCATATCATCTAATCTAGGAATGGGATAATGATACTTAACTGTGATTTTATTGATGGCTCTACAATCCATGCACATTCTCCACTTGCCATCCTTTTTAGGCACTAGGATCACTAGAACCGCACAAGGACTCAAGCTTTCTCTAACAAAGCCTTTCTTCATGAGCTCTTCAACTTGGCATTGGATTTCCTTAGTTTCTTCCAAATTGGCTCTATATGCTGGTCTATTAGGAATGGATGCTCCAGGAATGAAATCTATACAATGTTCAATGCCTCTCAAAGGGGGCAAACCATCGGGAATTTCCTTTGGAAACAAATCACCAAAATCTTGCAAAAGAGACACAACACTAGGGGGCAAAGAGGGATCAAATTCATTAGTAGAAAAATAAATTTCCTTGTACAAGAGTACAAGTACTTGCTCATCAGCCAATATAGCTCTCTTAATCTCTCTTTTTCCAGAAAAGAAACTCACTTTTTTTCATCAATTTTCTCACTTTCATGCCTTTTCTTTTCAATCACTTTCTTTTCTTTTTCCCTCTCCTTTCTTTCTTTTCTCTCTTTCTCTCTCAATTTGCACTCATTTTCAATTCTAAGTTGATCTTCATAAGCTTGGATGGGTCTGAGAGGAGTAAGCACAATAGTTTTACTGTTGAAAGGAAAATAATGGCAATTTTTATATCCATCATGTTTAACACGTCGATCAAATTGCCATGGTCTACTAAGCAAAATATGTCCAGCATACATAGGAGCTATATCACACAAGACTTCATCATGATAATTACCAATAGAAAAAGAAATTAACACTTACTTAGTAACTTTAACTTCACCACAATCATTAAGCCAATGCAACTTATAAGGACTAAGATGCTTTAAAGTAGGCAAATTCAGTTTATCAATAAGCAAGATACTAGCAACATTTGTACAACTACCACCATCAATAATCATGCTACATACCTTGTTCTGGACAAAACATCTAGTATGAAAAATGTGCTCAAGTTGCTCTTTCTCATGATCTTCCTTGGGTTGAATATTTAGAGCATGCCTAGACACCAAAGCCTCTCCAAGCACAGGCTCACTAAGTTCTAACTCGGAATCCTCCACCAAAGATGGCATACTTCCATCGAAATCTTCATCACTAGTTTCCTCACTAACTACATCACTATTCTCAAGCAAAATCATAGTTCTCTTATTTGGACATTGAGAAGAGATGTGACCAAAACCTTGACATTTAAAACACTTAATTTTTGAAGTAGAAGAAGAAGAAGAAGAAGAAGAAAAGTTAGAGTTATACTTACCTTCAAAAGGTGGATCTGAACTTTTGGGCTTTGCTTCCTCCTTTAGCTTGCTTTCTTTGGATTTGAAGGAGGATTTGGAATCCTTTAAACCTTGCTTTCAAGACCCAGAATCAGTAGCAAATATGAATTTTTGTTGAGATTTAAGTTGTTTCTCCACTTTAATAGCTTTGTGTAATAGCTCTTCCATGTCAACATAATGTTGGAGATCAACAATTGCAGCAATTTCAGGGTTCAAACCATTTATGAAACTTGCCATGGTTGCCTCTTTGTCTTCCTCAAGATTGGCTCTAATTATAGCCATTTCCATCTCTTAATAATACTCCTCAACACTCATGGAGCCTTGCCTCAATTTCTGCAATTTCTTGTGCAAATCCCGATAATAATAACTAGGGACAAATCTCTTTCTCATAGTGATTTTCATCTCATGCCAAGTCTGAATTGGAGGCTCTCTATTTCGCCTTCTATTTATGAGAAGTTGATCCCACCAAATGCTAGCATAATCTGAAAATTCAACAGCTGCTAATTTCATTTTTTGCCCTTCAGAATAATGATGGCACTCAAAAACGTGCTCAACATTTCTTTCCCACTCTAAATAAAGCTCTGGATCATTCTTTCCTTGAAAGGAGGGAATTTTCATTTTGATGTTGCCTAGACCATGCTCCTTATGTGAGGGAACTTGCTTGTGCCTCCTTAGAATGAAATCATCAAAGTTAGATTCTCCTTCATACTCCTCTTCAAGATCATGCCTTTTTGGAATTTTAGAGTTAGATGGAGATTCAAAGTCATCCAGTCTTGTATTGAGCCTTTTGAATTGCTCATAGAAACTTTTCATGAAAGCTTTAAGATCAGCATCATTAGGCTCATTTTCAGCCATTTTACAACCTAAAATGTTAGTGGACAGAATAAAAAATAATATGAAATAGGACCTTACACACTTTTCTCATGTATATCACTCAAAATATTGCAAATCCACTTGTGTTTCACTCAAAATTTGACTTTTATCTTTAATATGACACTCTTGCCTTTTACCACTCACTTGCTTCTTTTTAGTGCTCTTAGATAGAAACAAAAACAAATCAATAGGAGTAAAGAATAAAGTGGCAATCCTAAAACCAGAAAATTCCAAGTTAAAATCCTCAAAGAGCTAAAAGGAAAAAGGGCAAGGGGTAGTAATAATAAAGTAAAAGAAAAGAAGAAAAACGTGCAGCAATATGGGGAAAAGAAAGAAATCAAAACAAGAAGGAAACAAGAGAAAGGAACATGAAACAATAATAGAGGAAAGAGAGTAAATTCAGCAAAAAAAAAAAATGAAAAATGAAATTTGACAAAATGGATGTGAGAAGGAGAGGTTAAATCACATTTTAGACCTGATCAAGGAAGGAGGGGGCACAACTTGAAGGATTTGGAAAGAAAACAATGAGATCTAAAGCAAAAAAAAAAATGGAAAGAAAGAAAGTCAGCAAATCTGGAAATAGAAAGGAAATAAAAAAAAAAGGCAAGAAGCAAATTAGGAAGTAGATAAGAATTTAAAAGGGCAAGGATAAAAAACAAGCAGTTTGGAAAGAAAAGAAAAATAGGAAAGAATTAAAAAAAGGAAAGTTGGACTCAATTTAGAAAATTTGGAAGCTTACCACCCAAGTTTACAGAATTAGGAAAGTGATTGCTACTTGTAATGTAAGTTCTTGACAAATGGGTAACTTGCTACAACTTGCAATTCAGATTAGTCAAAATAGGAGCTTTAAAAATAGGAAACTAATGGGATGCCAAGCAATTGCAATCAGTTACAATGAAATAAGAAAGTTGTTACTTGAACACAAAAGGAAAGAACTTGATAGATACTCAACTCAAATTGGAAATTCTTCTTTCTTCCTTTTTTTTTCACTTCTTTTTTTTTCACTTTTTTTTGAATTTATTTTTTTGGAGTATCACGCACTCTCTTTTTTTTTTTTTGGAAGAAAAAAAATGAAAATATGGCAAAGAGAACAAAACTCACACACAAGTTAGCAAATCACAAGAAAAAAAAAACTATGGATGGTATGAAAAGGAAGATGGAGGCACACTACAATGGAAGAAGGACGGAGATGGAAGACAAAGGCGAAGATGGAAAAGGTAACACAAATGGAAGAAGAGAAGGTATGACGAACAATGGAAGGGAAACACAAAGATATACTTTGCACTAGCGAACCTATGCTTTGATACCAAATGATGAGAGACCCCGTAGGAATAAGTCTTAGGAACCTTCAACAAGATGATACATTGCCCAGGACCGGCTAAGAACAAGAAATGTTAGTCAAGTGGATAAGACCCTAAGAGAACTCGTCCCTTAGAATCCTAGCCTTAAGACGCTACAAAGGAAGACCACTCCTTTGATAAGTCACTTGTATTCTATATAAGAACACATAGAAGCAAGAATTCTCACAATGAGAAATAAAATTCTGAATTCATTCCAATCTCCAAAAGTACAATAGGTGGCCTATTAAATAGGCGTAAAAGAAAACCCTAAACCTTACTTAATCTCTAAGAATTCTCTTCCAAGAAATAGGAAACAAAGAATACGATTTTAATGGGAGGAGATGATGCCATTTACTACAAGAAATCCTAAAGAAAAGGAAAGAAAGTAATAAGTTTTCAGTAACTAATGAAAATGGAAATAAACAAAATTTGAAACTTAAATCCTAAGTATTGACTAAATGGCCTTGTTCAAACTAATGGAAATGGAAACTAATGAAAAGCAAATAAAAGACATCCTAATAAGATTTAAAACTCCTATTCCATGTGATTTGCACATGCTTGTTAATTGATTTCTTCAAGTTGGACTCTATTTGGACCTTACAGAATGTCTTGTTGGGCTTGGACAATGAACATCAAGTCCCTTGGGCCTTGTAACTCTTTAAATTGATGCAAAAACATGGGTTCAAGCTCTTGAACTTTTTGGACAATGCAACTCAAAGCTTGCTTCATGGCTTTAGCTTTTCCTCTAGTCATTGGGCCTCCTATGCCTTATAATGGGTCCATTTACATGTTGGGCTCTCTTGCACACCCTCCATGCTCTTTTAGGTCATTACACCATGCTCCCTTGTCTACAAGCTCACAGGCCCCTTCATTATTTCTAGCTCATTTCAGAGGACTTGTTTTTATACAGCTCATTTTGTTATTTTACGAAAATTACGTTCATTACACTATAAATCCTAGTAAGATAAAAGTAGTCTTAGAATGGAAAAGAGTTGAGATAATGACTAAGACTAAAAGTTTCATAGGATTAGTTAGATATTGTAAGAGGTTTATTCAATGATTTTCCTAATTGGCCTTACCCTTGACTAAGTTAATTAAAAAAGGAAATCCTTTTACAAGGACCTCTGAGTATGAGAATAGTTTTCAGACTTTGAAGGAAAAATTAACCACTACACTAATCTTGACAATCCCAAATCCTTTAGGAACCTTCGAAGTTTACAGTGATGCCTTTAAGAAAGGCTTAGGATGTGTATTGATACAAAATAAAAGAGTAATGGCCTATGCTTCTAGACAACTTAGGTCACATGAAGAGAATTACCCCATTTATGACTTGAAATTAGCACAATTAGTGTTTGCTTTAAAAATCTAGTGATATTATCTTTATGGAGCTAGGTTTGACGTATTTAATGATCATAAGATCTTCAAATATTTATTTGATTGGAATGAATTAAATTTGAGACAAAGAAGATGGATGGAATTTATTAAAGATTATGATTTTGAACTAAATTACCATCTAAGAAAAGTAAATATACAGGCCATTGCACTTAGTTGAATAATGATTAAAGAAATCAAGTTATTGGAATATTTTAGGGACCTTAGACTTTCCATGGTAGTTTTACCCCATAGTCTATGTGTAACAACCGGGAAAAAAGAAAAGGAAAGGGAAAAGAAAGAAAGTAAAATCTGGAAATTTTCGGAATCCAGAATTTCTGCCAAGTCTTCTCGCAATAGCGAGAAACGGTCTTGCTACAGCGAGAGAGCTAGTTCGCAACAATGAAGGCATTTCTAGCTATAGCGAGTGCTGGCAGCAGCCCATACAAAAACCAGGGAGTTGCTCGCCGTAGCATACGCCATAGCAAGAGTGAAGTCTGGAACTAACGCGAGTTCGCCATAGCGAAGGTCGAAACTCGCTATAGCGAAGGGAACTGACCCGATCTCGCCGTAGCGAAGGTTACACCTCGCCATAGCGAAGCCAGATTACACGAGCTCGCTATAGCGAAGGTTAGTTTTCGCCGTAGCGAGAGTCAGTCCGGAAGAGAGTAAATAGCGAGAATCAGACTTCATTAAACGCCCAAACTCATTTCTTCTCTCATATCTGCCCTAAGCTTCGACCCAAAGAGAGAAAAGAGGCGTGGAGAGTGTGAGAGATCAAGAGAAGGAGGAAGATTAAGGGAAAGATAAGGTCACTTCTCCCATGTCTCTTCAGATTTCTGATCCCCTCCCTTTGCCCCCTCTTTCTGCGGTTTTAATTGTGAAAATGGACGGATTTTGGGCATGGGTCAGAAGAGGGAAAGTGGAAAACTCTTTTGAATCCTTGAGTTTTCTTTGAAAATGAGGTTTTCCACTACCATGGGAGCTTGAGAGAGAGAAAGGGGTAATGGCATTCTAGAGAAAGAACCCTAGGTTGTGTGTGATAAAGGGTTACTCTAAATTAAATTACAAGAGAGTAATTGCATACTTTTGGTGTGTCTAGGCTCAAGTGAAACACTTACATCAAGGTGTGTTTGTGAACCTAAGGAGGGAGAGGAGAAATTGAAAGGAAAAGCTTGTGTTGGCTTTGGCTCCAAAGGTAGCTCTCTGTTTCACTCTTTCTTGTTGCATTCTTGGATATGATAGTCATTGTATGATATGTATATGCTGAATGTGTGGAATATGCCATATGCTATTGTTTTGATGCATTGATGCCAATATGCTTGTGTGTTGAAATGTGAGAATTGCTCGGGTGCGGTATTGCCGAAAGTCCCTTGAGATAGGTGAGACAAGGCCAAAAGTCTCAAACGAGTGAGGCCAAGTCAAAAGTCCTTAAACTCGGGTGAGGCCATCCAAAAGTCCCTTAAACTCGGGTGAGGCTAGACCAAAAGTCCCTGGAGCCCATTTTTGGCATTGTTGTGAATTCCATAGCATGTACATTATGTGTTGGATGATTAAGAATAGCTAAATGCTTATTCACATGCTTTGACTTGTTATATGCCTTGATTGCTTGCTGGATTGAGTGTATGAGCTACTGAGATTCTCCGAATCTCACCCCTTTCCCCTCCCAACTAATATGCTAGGTGGAGCTCAAGGAGAACCGAGCACCCACCAAGGAGCCTAGGAGCATGCATAATTAGAGATATTACTTTCTTTTGATATTGTGATGTATATATGATGTAAAGTGGTGCCAAATGAAGATGTGCCCACTATTTTTGAGATGTAAAGATTGTAACAAGTATGAATGTATGAAAGGATATTGTATGACCTATGTTTATAGCCAAATGAATGGGAATGAGGGTTTTGCCCCTTTTGATGCATGGATGTAGTAGTGTATTTTTAGCCGTAGCATAGTGAAAACAGAATGTATGATGATTTGGATCATATGGACATGTTAGATATACTAGTCTTATGCTTTTAAACTTATCCATGTGGAGTGAGAGTGTGTGAGAGGCTATCTAGACCCGTTTTGGACCTATGGGGTGCCAAAACTGGTATTTTTGTGAGCTCCGTTTGCCATGAAATTTGGCATACCTCTAGAGTTTGTAGAAAGCTTCTTGAGAAGCTAAAGTGGGTAATATTCGGAGGACTATAGAATATTTGGGGAATTGTTGAATTTGGGAGAATTTAATGGATTGGTCATGTATTGTTCATCTAAACCAGAAAATGAAATCTGTGGCACTTTTAAACCAAATGGATTCCAAATGTGGTGAAATTTTATACACATAAACTAGAAAACCAAAGTGACTTGTAGGAACTAGAATCACCCAAATCGAATGTCTGTAGAGAGAGATTGAACCGACTGAAGTTCTGTATCAGCATCAGTGAGCTTATCTGACCCCCATCACTGCTCCATCGGTTTTTTGGGTGCTAAAGCTACTGAACTGATCTAGACTTATTTTTCTCCTTTAGTAGACATCCGTATCTTTCTGAATTGGTATAATTTTCCCAAATTGGATTTTTGTGAATTTAGTTATGAATTTTCGAAAGTCATGACAGAAAGCTGCACCAGAAACAGTGACAGCTGGACCTTCCTCCCATTTTCGATTTCAAACATGGTCTAAACGATGTGTTTGTGGTTGGAAATAATTTTTACTGTAAAGTTGACACTTAGAGATTTTCAGAAAGCTAAAGTTTGCTGCATGCCCATTTTTCTACAATTTCTTATGATTTTCCAAACTTAGAGCCAAAATATGACTTTTGGGCCCAAGTGAAAAAGTGAAATTATTATGGTTTTTGGCTCTATACCCGTGGCCTATGGTTTGTTTTATGCTATGTATGAGTCATCTATATGGAGTTTGAGTTAAGGATGCTTGAGATGGGTTCACAGGACCCACGGGGTAAAAGATGAGTATATGAAACCCCGGTTCATAGCATGTAAATGCCACGGGAGAGTAGTGACTCTTTGGAAATCATATGGAACCGAGCCTATGGAGAGGCTAGGTAGTGGTAGGAGATTAAGGTGTCATATTTTTGGTATCAGAGCAATGGTTCAGGCACTTTTGCTCAATGTTGTATGTCCCAAGTTCAGTGAGGAAGAAGAAAGAGATGGAGTTCATGAGCTTGAGACAGACGGATGAGATGACTGTGGACCAGTATGTGGCCAAGTTTATAGAGCTGTCTTGGTATTCCTCTTATCTCCAGAGGTATGATGATGAACCCTGGAGATGTGAGCAGTTTGAGACTGGTTTAAGGCCCCTGATTAGCGACAGAGTCATTCCACAGCAGATCAGAAAGTTTAATACTCTGGTAGAGGTCAATAGGGTGATTGAGACGAACTTGCAAGTTATCATGCCTACTGTGACGACGGCTAGTCAGAAGAGGGTTCCAAATTTGAAAAGGCCGAAACCAGAGGAGGGTTCTAGTTTGACCCCTAGTAATAAGAGGAGAGGCAAAGGGCCATGGAATAGAAAACCACAGCGAGGTGTGCCACCTTCACGGGGTCAGTCATCCTTCCAGCAGTCTCCGGTGACATGTTACAAGTGTGGGAAGCCGGGGCACATTGCTAGACACTGTCCTCAGATGGAGACAGCGCCTCCTCTTAGACCACAGACCCAGGGCCGAGTGTTCGCCCTTACTCAGCAGGAAGCCAGCGCATCTCCCAGTTTGATCCGAGGTACGCTGATAGTGAATGGCTTTCCTGTAGTTGCTATGTTTGATTCGGGTACTAGTCACTCGTTTATATCTTATGATTGTGTGAGGAAATTGGGTCTGGTTGTTAGTGTCTTGCCCTTTGACTTATCTGTCATTACACCCACTGGAGGCCACGTGGTCACTTCCCAAACTTGCTTAAATGTCACTGTCCAATTTAACCATTGTCATACCACTCTTGATTTGGTTTGTATGCCTTTCCATGAAATTGACTTGATTATTGGTATGAACTGGTTAGCTGCAAATAATGCCATACTTGATTGTGAACACCTAACCATTTCCTTACCTACTTGTGGGACCATACCTAGGGTAGGAGCTGAGTTATCTTTTATGACTACTACCCAGGCTAAGAGATATTTAGAGTGTGGATGTCAAGGGTTTCTAGTCTTTTTCTCTATTCGGGCTGAGGTAGAAGAAGGGATTGAGGAGATCCCAGTTGTCAGGGAATTCCCGGAGGTTTTCCCTAGAGAGTTTGATTTTAGTGGCCTACCTCCTGAGAGAGAATTAGAGTTCCCTATAGACATAGTGCCTAGTGCTGGACCGGTGTCCAAAGCTCCTTACAGGATGGCTCCCGCCGAGCTTGCTGAGTTGAAAGCACAGGTAGAGGAATTGTTAGAGAAAGGGTTTATCCGCCCTAGTGTTTCACCTTGGGGTGCTCCGGTGTTGTTTGTGAAAAAGAAAGATGGTAGCTTGCGGTTATGTATAGATTACCGAGAGTTGAATAAAGTTACCATCAAGAATAAATATCCTCTCCCTAGAATTGATGATCTGTTAGATCAGTTGGCTGGGGCATCTGTGTTTTCTAAGATAGATCTTAGATCTGGTTACCACCAGTTGAGAGTGAGAACTGAAGACGTCTCTAAGACGGCTTTCAGGACGAGATATGGGCACTATGAGTTCCTTGTGATGCCATTCGGGTTAACGAATGCGCTTGCTGTGTTCATGGATTATATGAACAGGGTATTCAGACCGTATCTAGATCAGTTTGTGGTGGTCTTTATTGATGATATTTTAGTGTACTCCCGATCTTTTGAGGAGCACGAGAGGCATTTGAGACTAGTCCTAGACACCTTGAGAGAGAAAAGGTTGTATGCCAAACTGAGTAAATGTGAGTTTTGGCTGACCGAGGTGCGATTCTTAGGTCATGTGATCTCACGGGATGGGGTTGCGGTGGATCCCCATAAAGTTGAGGCTGTGTTACAGTGGGATAGACCTAGAATGATCACCGAAGTCAGGAGTTTCCTAGGTTTGGTAGGGTATTACAGATGTTTTATTCAGGACTTTTCTCGAATGGCCTTATCACTGACGAGGCTAACCAGGAAAGATACACCGTTTGTGTGGGATGAGAGATGTGAAAAGAGTTTCCAGGAGTTGAAACTCTGTTTGACCACTGCCCCTGTACTGATTATCCCTGACCCTAGTGAACCATTTGTGGTTTATTGTGATGCTTCGGGCAAAGGGTTAGGATGTGTGTTGATGCAGCAGGGTAGAGTAGTGGCATATGCCTCGAGGCAGTTGAGACCTCATGAGGAGAATTACCCCACACATGACCTGGAGTTAGCTACCGTAGTGTTTGCTCTTAAAATTTGGAGACACTATCTGTATGGTGCGACTATAGAGATCTATAGTGACCACAAGAGTCTGAAATACCTGTTTGATCAGAGAGAACTCAATATGAGACAGAGGAGATGGATGGAATTTTTGAAAGATTATGATTATGTGTTGAAATATCATCCGGGTAAGGCCAATATGGTGGCAGATGCCCTGAGTAGAAAATCCATCCATGTAGCCCATATGATGATTAGAGAGCAGAAGCTCCTAGAGAAGTTCAGAGATTTGAACCTCTCTTGTCAGGTGGTATCGGGTAGATTATATCTGAGTGAAACCCAAATTGAGAATGTCTTGAGAACCCAGATCTTAGATGCCCAGAGAGAGGATGAGTTCCTGAAACGGATCAGGAATGAGATCACCCAAGGTAAGACCTCAGATTTCAAATTGTCTGAGGATGGCATGATAGTATATCGGGATAGAATCTGTGTGCCTAGTCAGAATGGGTTGAGAGAAAGCATTCTAGAAGAGGCGCATAAGAGTAAGTATACTATCCACCCAGGTGCCACCAAGATGTATCAAGATGTGAAAAGAGTTTTCTGGTGGCCAGGGATGAAGAGCCATGTGACGGATTATGTGGCTAGATGCCTAGTGTGTCAGAGGATAAAGATTGAACATCAGAAATCAGCTGGGTTGTTGCAACCTCTAGATATCCCTGAGTGGAAGTGGGATAGTATATCCATGGATTTTGTCATGGGGTTATGCAGGACGTCCTCTGGACACGATGCTATATGGGTAGTTGTGGATAGACTGACGAAGTCTGCACACTTTTTAGCTATTAAGGCTACTTATACACTGGATAGATTGGCCCAGTTGTATATCAGAGAGATAGTGCGACTTCATGGAGTACCCAATAGCATAGTTTCGGATAGAGACCCCAGGTTCACATCGAACTTTTGGAGGTCACTGCAACATGCCTTAGGGACGAGATTGCGGTTTAGTACTGCATATCACCCCCAGACAGATGGTCAGACTGAAAGGACCATCCAGACATTAGAAGATATGTTGAGGGCATGTGTGCTAGAGATGAAGGGGAACTGGGATGCGTATTTGCCGCTAGCAGAGTTTGCTTATAATAACAGTTACCATTCCAGTATCCAGATGGCCCCTTATGAGGCTTTGTATGGGAGAAAGTGCAGATCTCCTCTGTGTTGGGTTGAGCTAGGAGAGAGGAGTATGATAGGACCTGAGATTGTGGACCAGACCACCCGACAGATAGAAATAATTAGAAAGAGGCTCCTCACGGCCCAGAGTAGACAGAAAAGCTATGCTGATAAGCGTAGGAGGCCGTTAGAGTTAGAGGTTGGAGACCATGTGTTCATTCGAATATCTCCAATGACGGGAGTAGGTCGGTCAATGAGGGTAAGGAAGCTCAGTCCTAGGTATATTAGTCCGTTTGAAATCCTTGAGAAAATTAGACCCGTGGCTTACCGAATAGCCTTACCTCCTAACCTAGCCCAAATACACAGTGTTTTTCATGTCTCCCAGTTGAAAAAGTATTTACGAGATTCCTCACATGTCATAGAATATGAGCATGTGCAATTGCAGGAAGATCTTTCCTATGTAGTGAAACCGGAGAGAATTGTGGATGCTAAGCTTAAACAGCTGAGAAGCAAGAGCATTCCTCTAGTGAAAGTGATCTGGAGAGGTCTGACATCTGAGGAAGCAACCTGGGAATTGGCAGATGAGATGAGGCAGAAATATCCAGAATTATTCCCTTGAGGTAAGTCTTTAAATTTCGAGGACGAAATTTCTTTTAAGAGGGGTAGAAATGTAACAACCGGGAAAAAAGAAAAGGAAAGGGAAAAGAAAGAAAGTGAAATCTGGAAATTTTCGGAATCCAGAATTTCTGCCAAATCTTCTCGCAATAGCGAGAAACGGTCTCGCTACAGCGAGAGAGCTAGTTCGCAACAATGAAGGCATTTCTAGCTATAGCGAGTGCTGGCAGCAGCCCATACAAAAACCAGGGAGTTGCTCGCCGTAGCGTGCTCCATAGCGAGAGTGAAGTTTGGAACTAACGCTAGTTCGCCATAGCGAAGGTCGAAACTCGCTATAGCGAAGGGAACTGACCCGATCTCGCCGTAGCGAAGGTTACACCTCGCCATAGCGAAGCCAGATTACACGAGCTCGCTATAGCGAAGGTTAGTTTTCGCCGTAGCGAGAGTCAGTCCGGAAGAGAGTAAATAGCGAGAATCAGACTTCATTAAACGCCCAAACTCATTTCTTCTCTCATATCTGCCCTAAGCTTCGACCCAAAGAGAGAAAAGAGGCGTGGAGAGTGTGAGAGATCAAGAGAAGGAGGAAGATTAAGGGAAAGGTAAGGTCACTTCTCCCATTTCTCTTCAGATTTCTGATCCCCTCCCTTTGCCCCCTCTTTCTGCGGTTTTAATTGTGAAAATGGACGGATTTTAGGCATGGGTCAGAAGAGGGAAAGTGGAAAACTCTTTTGAATCTTTGAGTTTTCTTTGAAAATGAGGTTTTCCACTACCATGGGAGCTTGAGAGAGAGAAAAGGGTAATGGCATTCTAGAGAAAGAACCCTAGGTTGTGTGTGATAAAGGGTTACTCTAAATTAAATTACAAGAGAGTAATTGCATGCTTTTGGTGTGTCTAGGCTCAAGTGAAACACTTACATCAAGGTGTGTTTGTGAACCTAAGGAGGGAGAGGAGAAATTGAAAGGAAAAGCTTGTGTTGGCTTTGGCTCCAAAGGTAGCTCTCTTTTTCACTCTTTCTTGTTGCATTCTTGGATATGATAGTCATTGTATGATATGTATATGCTGAATGTGTGGAATATGCCATATGCTATTGTTTTGATGCATTGATGCCAATATGCTTGTGTGTTGAAATGTGAGAATTGCTCGGGTGCGGTATTGCCGAAAGTCCCTTGAGATAGGTGAGACAAGGCCAAAAGTCTCAAACGAGTGAGGCCAAGTCAAAAGTCCTTAAACTCGGGTGAGGCCATCCAAAAGTCCCTTAAACTCGGGTGAGGCTAGACCAAAAGTCCCTGGAGCCCATTTTTGGCATTGTTGTGAATTCCATAGCATGTACATTATGTGTTGGATGATGGAGAATAGCTAAATGCTTATTCACATGCTTTGACTTGTTATATACCTTGATTGCTTGCTGGATTGAGTGTATGAGCTACTGAGATTCTCCGAATCTCACCCCTTTCCCCTCCCAACTAATATGCTAGGTGGAGCTCAAGGAGAACCGAGCACCCACTAAGGAGCCTAGGAGCATGCATAATTAGAGATATTACTTTCTTTTGATATTGTGATGTATATATGATGTAAAGTGGTGCCAAATGAAGATGTGCCCACTATTTTTGAGATGTAAAGATTGTAACAAGTATGAATGTATGAAAGGATATTGTATGACCTATGTTTATAGCCAAATGAATGGGAATGAGGGTTTTGCCCCTTTTGATGCATGGATGTAGTAGTGTATTTTTGGCCGTAGCATAGTAAAAACAGAATGTATGATGATTTGGATCATATGGACATGTTAGATATACTAGTCTTATGCTTTTAAACTTATCCATGTGGAGTGAGAGTGTGTGAGAGGCTATCTAGACCCGTTTTGGACCTATGGGGTGCCAAAACTGGTATTTTTGTGAGCTCCATCAAAGTATGACCGGATGAGCTCCGTTTGCCATGAAATTTGGCATGCCTCTAGAGTTTGTAGAAAGCTTCTTGAGAAGCTAAAGTGGGTAATATTCGGAGGACTATAGAATATTTGGGGAATTGTTGAATTTGGGAGAATTTAATGGATTGGTCATGTATTGTTCATCTAAACCAGAAAATGAAATATATGGCACTTTTAGACCAAATGGATTCCAAATGTGGTGAAATTTTATACACATAAACTAAAAAACCAAAGTGACTTGTAGGAACTAGAATCACCCAAATCGGAGGTCTGTAGAGAGAGATTGAACTGACTAAAGTTCTGTATCAGCATCAGTGAGCTTATCTGACCCCCATCACTGTTCCATCAGTTTTCGGGGTACAGGAGCTACTAAATTGATCTGAACTTATTTTTCTCCTCTAGTAGACATCCGTATCTTTCTGAATTGGTATAATGTTCCCAGATTGGATTTTTGTGGATTTAGTTATGAATTTTCGAAAGTCATGATAGAAAGCTGCACCAGAAACAGTGACAGCTGGACCTTCCTCCCATTTTCGATGTCAAACATGGTCCAAACGATGTGTTTGTGGTTGGAAATAATTTTTACTGTAAAGTTGACACTTAGAGATTTTCAGAAAGCTAAAGTTTGCTGCATGCCCATTTTCTACAATTTCTTATGATTTTCCAAACTTAGAGCCAAAATATGACTTTTGGGCCCAAGTGAAAAAGTGAAATTATTATGGTTTTCGGCTCTATACCCGTGGCCTATGGTTTGTTTTATACTATGTATGAGTCATCTATATGGAGTTTGAGTTGAGGATGCTTGAGATGGGTTCACAGGACCCACGGGGTAAAAGATGAGTATATGAAACCCCGGTTCATAGCATGTAAATGCCACGGGAGAGTAGTGACTCTTTGGAAATCATATGGAACCGAGCCTATGGAAAGGCTAGGTAGTGGTAGGAGATTAAGGTGTCACACTATGTCTAGGTGAAATAAAGATAGAATGTGATCTTATGACTTACATAAAAGAAGCTAAAAAATTATATTAGTTCCTGCGAAGGCAATTAAGGAATTAGGATTTCTCTTTAGCAAATGATAGAACCATTCTTTTTCAAGGGATGATATATGTTCCTGAAGAATTAAAGCTTAAGAATAAGATTTTAGAATAAGCACGTAAGAGCAATTTACTATTTATCTTGGATCCACAAAAATGTACCAAGATTTAAAAAGAATGTTTTGGTGGCCAAGCATGAAAAAGGAAATTACAGAATATGTGACAAAATCTTTAACCTTCCAGAAGGTCAAGATAGAACATGAAAAATCATCAGGCCTTATTTAAAATTTAAAAATTCCTAAATGGAAATGGGACCATGTTACTATGGATTTTATAATAGGGTTAGCTAGGACTCAGATTAGAAATGATGCCATATGGGTAATTATAGATAGATTAACTAAATTACTCATTTCTTACCTATCAAGGCTAAATATTCTTTAGGTAAACTTACTCAGTTATACCTCTAAGAAATTGTAAAACTGCATGGGGTCCTACATGGTATCATGTCATACTAAGACCCTTGGTTTACTTTTAGATTTTGGGGCTAAGTTGCGATTTAGCATGACTTATCATCCTTAAATGAATGGTTAGTCAGAAAGAACCATTCAAACATTGTAGGACATGCTAAAAGCCTATACCTTAGACCAAAGGGAAAATGCGGATAAATACCTACTATTGATAAAGTTTACTTATAACAATAATTATCATTTTAGTATCAAAATAGCACCTTATGAATGTCTTTATGGTAGGAAATGTAAATCATCCCTTTGTTGGTTTGAAGTAAGAGAAAGAAATTTATAAAGACTAGAAATAGTGCAAGACACTACTAAGTGAATTAAATTGATTTAGAAGAAAATACTCACTACTCAAAACAAATAAAAGAACCACTTTGACAAAAGAAGAAAATCCTTAGAATTTGAAGAAGGGGCATGTAACATCCAGTTTCTTCATAAATGTGAGAAACGTAATGTTTGGTTTTCCTGTAAATGTATGAAACGTATTGGATATAAAAGGAAGTCCCTTAAATAAAATAATTTGAAGTCTAATAAAATTAAAGCTAGAATCTAGACCTCAAATAATAAGGATCTAAAGCCAGAGGTGCCTAAAAATGGAGCCAGAATAACCAGATGAAATTTAACAAGCATGTAGTGGCATTTTTGTAATTTTGGGTACTTTTTTAGAAAACTCAAAGAAGAGATTTTTAAATGAAAAAAAAAATGAGTTTTTGGGATTTTCAGAAGCCTTAAAAATTATAAAAACCCCTAAAATGGTTGAAACTTCTCTGGTTGACATTTTACAACATCGGTTGACTTGAACTTTGACTAGTTCATTCGGGAATGTTTTAGATCCCAATTGAGTGATTCCAAAGACAATTTATAAGTTGGAGAACCTAAATTTTATAATGGAAAAGAATGTTCTAAAAAAGAAGTTAAAATGAGCCTAAAATGGAAAAGCCAAGAAAAAGAGACATAAAGGAAATTTATAAAGGACAATTTTAAGAAAGCTTGCTCTTTATATAGCATCCTACTCTTCTCCTCCACTTGAATCGACTTTGGTTCTCCCTAAACAAAGGAGAGACTATTAGAAAGTAATGCACAAGGAGGAAGCCAAGGAGGAAGGAAAAAGCTAGGAAAAAGTTAAGAAATCCTTGGAATTTCATGGTGCTTCCTTCACAAACTTTATTATCCTCCTTCTCCTCTTTCTTTATATGGCTTCCATGAATGATTTAGGACTATTTTGGGTCTAGTTTAGAGGGAGAATATTAGAGTTTGAAAGAGAAGCCTATTGCAATGGAAGAAGCCTTTGGAAAAGTCTTGAACCAAGGTAATTTTCTTAGCTATCCTTGCATCTCCTTCTTGCTTTTCAAGGGTGTGAGTTCTGCACCCCATGGCCCATCTAAGAGGAGATGAAATCTAACCTAACCAAGAAAGAAACATAGGTTATGTAGTGTGAGGAGTAAGAATATGCAAAGAAATCTAACTAAGATACATTAGAAATTAAGTTGGCACAACTTGGGGTTTTGAAACAAATGATAAAATCTGATTTTTCCTAGGGATATTCTAGTTTATGTAAGACATGGTATCTTAGACCTTTAGGGAAATTTACATGAGCCATTTCCTTCAAGAAAATAAAGACAAATCCATAGGCTCTATACACTTGCTATGTCTCGACCAAGAAGGCTTGGAGCACTTTGGGATAGTTTTAATTTGTTTCAAGGCTAGAATAAGACTAGATATAATATGAGAACATTAAAAGAAGCCTTTGAAAAAATTTAGAAGCCTTGGTTTGTGAGATGGAGGTGTAGGCTCTATAATGAGACATTAGAAAACTATTTATAGTTAGGCTCCTTAAAATGAATTTATGATGACTCTAAGAAGTCTAAATAGAGTCAAGAGACATAAATTGAAGGAAAAAATAGAGCCAAGATCATGAATTCCAATAGTTACTTCATTGTGTCTTGTATGGAAGCATAATGGATCCATATGAGAAAGTAGCTTTGCATAGAGCTTGTGTAAGGTTAAAGCTTGTTCCCATGAGTGATTCATGTCTCATTTGATGTGTTTAGGCTAAGAGATTCAAGTGCCACCTAATTCTATAAGCTTGGCCAAAAAGGGGAAGACAAGTTCAAGGAAAAAGTGTGTGGCATTGGCTCTAAGGTAGCTCTCTAACCTTTCTCACATGCATGGCTTAGATATTTATTTGTCTTTGAGTACTTGTATGTATGTTTAAACCATAAGAAATGTTTCTAGCCATTACTTACATGTTATGGTATCACTATGTGTCTTGAAATCAGTTTATGATTGCAAAGTGGTTTAAATGAGTTTGGTTATTCCAAAAGTCTCTTGAGATGGGTAAGAATGAACCAAAACTCCCTAGAAATGGGTGAGGTAAAGCCAAAAGTATCAAGAAGAGTGAGACTAAGTCAAAATTCCCTTAAGAATGGGTAAGGCAAATCCAATCCCAAGAAAAGCGAGGTTAGAACAATGCCTTTGAAAACCTATATTTGCCATGTATGAGTTTATGTGATAAGGAAAATGATGTTTATATGTTCATGAGTAGCCTAAATGCCATACATGCATTCTTTGACATATATATGCATCCATTATGTATGTTTGAAAGGGTTAAGAGCTATTGAGATTCTTGGAATCTCACTCTCCCCCTCCATATGCTTAATTATGTCTAGATGAACCAAGTGGATCAAAGAATAAAAGCCAAAGGTCTTCAAGCATGGCACTTTGACAAAAGAGTAGAGAAATAGACATTTTAATAGCATATTGACGTTAAGAATTGTATCCACATGATGTATATAAGATGTAACCTCTTGAAAAAATGTAAATGTATGTATTTATTATGTGTATATCAATATTGAAGCTAGATGAATGTATATGTTGGAGATTGACATCTTAGCACCATTATATGTATGTGCATAAATGTGAGTGGCATGGTAAGATTTAGCTCCATGGGAATTTGGATCATTTGTCATGCTTTTATATATTGTAATTATACTTTTGGATGTGCCTAAGTGGCTATGGAATGAGAAGAAAGCTTTTTGGTGCCTTGAGATGCCAAATTGGACTTCAAAAGTGACTATTATATATGTTGCACCAAAGTCTAACCAAATGAATGATTTTTTTCATGAAATTCGACTAAAAAGTAGGTCTTATCTAGAGCTTTTCATAAAGCCAAAGATCATTCAATTTAAAGCTTTAGAGAATTTATTATGATTTTTCAAACTTAGCCAAATTATGTAGAAATGGTTTATGCACGGTGCATATAGTCAGTTTGCTTCTTTGTGTCACACATGAGTCAAATGAAGTCCAATACTTATGAAATTTTATAAGAATAGACTAAATATTATAAACTTTCCATAGCCACTAAGATCACTTCATTGGAGCCCTATAGAAGGATAACCAAAATTTTAAAGTTACATGATAGTACCAGTAATGCAGCTTGATCTTTGGTACTATTCTATCAATTTTTGTAGGCTAAATGCTTTTTTTTTTATCTAGAATAATTTTTATTCAGTAGTTAACATCTAGAGCTTTCCAGAATGGTATGATTTTCTTGATTTTGATTTTTCTAAAATTAGTTATGAATTTTCAAATTTCATATCAATAAGCTAAAATAGTGAACCCGAAAGCAAACCATTATTTTTCTGATGTGTAATGCTAAACCCGTGAAGCATGAGATGTTTTATGATATTTATTACTTGTATGGATGTGTTATGGGTAGAAAATGATATGGATAAGTTCACGTGGTCCACAAAGCATGAAATGAAAATTTTCTAGCCTTATGTAACGCGATTTACTGCTATTATTTATATGCTTTTTCATGGGATTGTATGAAACCAAGCAAATTGTGTTGGAATAAAAGACTAGAGAGCTAAGATGTTACTAGGCACATGTGTTTCTCAGAGTCACTTTTATTATAGGTGTTAGTAGATCCTTAAAATCCAAAAAGTTAAGCTTTAAATATGTTGGCCCATTTCAAATTATTAAAAGAATTGGACTTGTCACAAACTAGATAGCCTTATCTCCCAAACTATCAAATCTTCATCCTTTATTCCATGTATCCCAACTCCATACATATATCTCAAGTCTTTCACACGTCATGGAAGAAGAATCAATGCAAATAAAAGAGGATTTGATGTACCAATCAAAATTGGTATGAATTGTGGACACTAACATAAAACACTTATAAAATAAAATAAGGTAATCTAGGAAGGACTAACTCCTAAAAAAGCTACTTGGAAAATGGAAGAATAAATGAAGGAAAAACATCTTAAGCTATTCACTTAAGGTAAGCCTAAATTTTGCAGAGAAATTTTCTAAAATGATGGGAGAAATGTAATATCCTCCTCCATCATATTTAATTCAGGATATTTAGCAAAAACAAACAAAGCCATTTAAAAATAATAATATAATGAAAAAGTTTCAAATAATTTTGAAGGATATAAATTTTTGGAAATATAATTAACTTTAGTTGAATTGTCAAGAATTTATTTGGAATTTTAGGAATTTTTAGGAATTATTTGGGGATTTTTCTAAATAATTTAATTATAAGTAATTAAATAATAAATATTTAAGAACACAAATTTTTAGAATTTCTTAAGCAATTAAAGCCTAAAAATTATAAGAAAAATAATTGCAAAATAAAAATTTTTAAACAAAATTTAAAGGTTAAAATATAAATAATAAAAATTTGAGGTTCAAATATGTAATTTTAATCATGACCAAAATATGATTTTCATCAAATAAAATTTAATGAGTTTTGAACAATCAGATTGGTCTAAGACGATCGGTGCGATTATGCAATTAGCTTCCATAACTGCTACCTTTGTTCAAATTGAATCATGTTGTAAATGTCAACAAGAATAAATAAACAAATGAATAAATGTCTACCAAATTGATTGCAAATATCTTATACAGAGGATTTAGAGAAGAAGGCTCAAGAAAGGAGCATCACTACCTTCATTTACCAATAAATAGCACCCCTCCAGTCTTTTTAAGATACAATAATTTAGAAGGAACAAAAGGTGAGGGATAAGAGTAAAAGAGAAAGACAGGAAATTGTCAAGAAAGATTTGTAGAAATAGAGTGTAACCAAAATTAGGTGTCTTAGCTTAGGGAGAAATAAAAGTAGGTGAAGAAGAACTTTTAAATTTAGGTAAGAGCCTTTGCTATGTTTTATTGAGAATACAAATGTTATGTTCTCACTACTTTTACCTCTTCCTCTTCTTCTTTCTTTCTTATGAGTTAGTTTACATGCCAACTACATCCAAGCCATGATTTTGTAGATTTAAATTTTCTTATAGATAAACATAATCAAGTTAGTTATGTATAAAACTAGGATTTGGAAGATTAGGAAGGAGGAATAACACAAGTAGTAAAAGTTTCTCTTTCTACCTCTTCTTTCTCTCTCGCTAGAGGGCTTAATATTAGATATGATGATTCTTGCACCAACTAGGAATTTAGTAGTTTAAATTGTTTATTTACATGTTTGCATCATGGTTTCTTAATAAAAATCAATTTAGGTACATTAAGAATGAATATGAAAATTGTAAATAAAAGAATAATGAATTTACAAAAGGAAAAAGAAAGGAATGAGGGGCTATGTTTTGCACACACAAAAAATCTACCAATATGGTTCAAACCCATGACCCCTTTGATTACAAAATATAGCTTCACCAAGTTAGCTATAAATGAAACTTTAACTTATATGTACAAAATTATATGTGTGTGTGTGTGTGTGTGTACCTTATTTTAGTTGGTTTGAGAAAATAGAAAAGCATTTCGCTTATCCAAGGATTTAAACCCCTGCCATTGGGTTTTCTAACAAGTGCCTTTGTTAGTTCTCTTACACCGGTGCATTTGTTATGAAACTTCATATAAATATATTATAGGCACAATTATAAAGATAAAATTATATTGAATATATTTTTAATGGTTCCAAATAACTTATAATGATTTCATAACTAATTATATAATAATATTATTATTATTACAAATAAAATTTTCTAATTTTATATCCCAAGATATACATGGCATATTGCATTTTTAGTATACTATACTACATTTCTAAGATACTTTAATACTGCATAGTTATTGTACTTAATTCTTCTGGAACCTTAGAAAATTTTATAAATTAATTCTCTAATATAGGATTATTATGTTAAAGAATTTCTATGGACCCTATGCATAGAAAATTGAACAAAGATTGCTCCTATACATGAAAGACCGCTTTAACTAAGATGCCATGATACTGATTCTTGTATATGGAAGACTAACCCCTAACTATTCCCATATACAAAGGACTATTATTTTAAATACAATACCCTGATTTATGTGCATGGAAAATTGACTATTAATAATTTCCATACATATATGCCCGTTATCTTACATATTGAACCAAGTCTATAAGACTTTAAAGACATTAAAAGACACTTAATGATGAAAAAGGGTTCATTCATTTTGCCAACATAGACATAGTACCTATTAGGATAAAAATATTTCATTTGAATGACATCTATCTTTTGTTGCTATTCCATAATAGGAGTAATCGTTAAAGATTGGTTAATTACAGGCCTCTTGCTTCAAATCTTCTAAAGATTGACTTAATAGTTCCATCTTCAAGTTTCTCAATGACAGGTGGAGCACTAGTATGAAAATGTTTTTGGCCACCATGGAATCCCTTTTCATAATTAGTAATCCATTCTAAAGGCATGAGCTGCAGAAGTTCTTCTTTGGGAATTTGCTTTGGTTTTTGGATAATGGTGGTATTATCAGGTTTATCAGAAACCATGTACAAAATATCATTAGTTGTGTTTGGAAACTAGAGATCTATAGCATGATTTTGAAGATGATAGATCATTTGATGATAAAGTATGGTTAGGATGAGTATGGCTGAGATGGTGCTTTTAACTTGTTTGGCTTCTATGATCTAAATCTGCATCTTAAGCCTGGTTGGAAGAGTTAGATCTAAGAATTTTATGTTGAAGCTAGGAACAATGGTGAGAATGACACTTTCTGTAACACTCTAAAATTAATTAAGAATAAACATGATTAATTGGAAATTAATAGGGATTTAATTAGGAAAATTACTTAAGAGAGATGGACATTAATTTTGACCTTATGATTAATTTAATTATACTTTGGGTTAAGTGTAGAAGCCCAATCTTAACCTTAAAGAGATCCAATTCATTTTCTTAAAAGCCCAATATTTATTTTGTGTAGGCCAAATTTACATTTAACCCATTTAACACCTAAACCATGGCCCAACTAACACCAACTTCGGAACCCACTTGGATTTGGGCCTTTAGGTCAGCCCACAATCCACTTAAACCCTAAAACCTAAAGTTCCTTTAGCCTTTTTCCCTTCATTCTGTAGAAACACTAGAGGCACAAAGCATTTTTAGAGGTTTAAGGTAGAGGCTAGGGTTCTTGGCATAAATCCACCATTTTCTACTTCTAGAGTTAAAATCAGTCAGGGTAATTATTATATAACTTGAACCTCTCATCTTCCTCTTCAATTTGACCTAATTGATTTTTTATTTGGAGCATTTTCACCCACACCTCAAATCTGATATGGGTTGTTTGATGTTTTCTTGGAGGTTTTTTTGAGGTTGAGGTTAGGAGAGATATTGGGGCAAGTATAAACTTCTCATTTTGATGCATTTTTTATTAGTTTAGGACCTCTATAGCTGATTTATGATATAAGTGGTGATTTTGTGTGAATTTACCTATAATTTGGAGTGTTGTTATGAGACTATTGCTGTAGGCACAACTAAATCCGAATTTGGTTCTTGTAGTGGCTGAGTAAATGTTCTCTTGGTAGTCCTTTATGGTTTAATTCTTTAAGTATTGGGTTTGCTGTTATAAATGATGATTAAGAATAGTAATGGTCTGGTTTTGTGTCTATAGGCTGAAGTAGTATTGTGGTTGGCTCTTAAAGAATTGTCTATAAGTGAGATAACTGGGGTTAATGTTAAATTCTATGCATATGTCTACTTTAATTTTATATCTGTTGCACAAGTATAATTTTGAATGTATAATGAATGGTTAGCTCTCTGAATTGTGTGTTTGGACCTTGTGAGTCTATGGTGGAGTTGTGGTACGGCTGCCACCCATGTATTGTGCTTTGATCGGGCATCGAGTTATGATCAGACCCTTGTATGCATTAAGCCCAGGTTGTATTCATTGGGGAGTTGGTGCCGCGGATGGGCCTCTCCTGATGTTAATGGCTTTTAAAATGTGAAATGTGATTGCTAGTATGAAATAATAGTTACTGATAACCCAATTATTTCATTTACTAATATGACTATTATTTCTGATGCTTATATGATTAATTGCATATATGTTAATTAAATTGAAATATATAAATGGAATTTGCTTTTGGTTACTAGGATTTGCATCTCACCCCATTTCATGAGCTAACTATTTTAGGAGAAAGTCATTTGGGTAAGGATAAAGAAAAGCAAGTGGATGAACATCCATGAGTAAAAACTATGTATGGGAAATTCTACTCTTAGATGGATCTAATTTAGGATATATGCTAATTTTTGTTATTTTTTTTTTGTATAATATCATTATCATGTAATCATATTGCCAAGTGTAGGTATTTTATATTTTGGTAAACAATAATGTAACTAATAGAGAGTTAGACTCTTTATAACTTGAAATTTAATGTATACACTTATATATCTAATATAGAACTTTATTGATCTCAAGATATGGTCTATTATCTGAGAATGTAATCTTGTGATACCTTAATTGTTAACTTAGAGTAGTAATGCATGGAGCCTATATTGGAATTTGTTTTTGGGTGATAATATTAGTAGTTATGAATCCTTCTTGTTGTCATTGATATATAGATTACTGATATATGATAGTAGATGAATAGGAATCAACATCTAGGATTTGAGTTAGTAATGGCAGACATGCTAAGTAAATTAGGTAGTGGAATGTCATTAGAGCCTCCTAAACTAAGGTAGAATGGCCCTAGAGTGTTACTTGAAGGAGAATTGGAGTATATGGGAGGAAATTTGGGAGGTATAGGTGTTGAGGGGAGTTGAGCTATGGCCAAGAATATAAGAGTTATAGCCAGGAGTCAGTCAAAAGCAAGGAATGCCATGGTGCATGATGTCTCGCCATGGTACAAGGCAAAAAATTCACCTAGGGAAAGTGACAGAGAGTAACCTCATTACAACACAAGTCGAGGAAGTCAAGTAGAGAGTGCTCTAGAGAGTAAATTCACCGTGACATGAGAGGATCAAGTCATGATGAAAGTTGAGGAAGAAAAATTCAGGGTTCTAATAGCTAGTTTTGCCATAGTGCAGGTATGGGCCACCATGGCGTGAATCATGCAATTTTTTACAATAAGTTCTAGGATGCTTTCCCACCGCGGCGAGATTTGAGAAAATGTGAATAGTAGTTTTTTAGAGCACTTATGCTACGGCACATGTATACCAAGTTGTGACAAGAGTCCCCAAATTTGGTTTTTAGGTTCCAATAACCAACTTAGCCGCGACGAGAAAGGTCCAAGTCACGGTGAAAGTTCCCAAACCCTTATTTTCACTTAGAAACCTTAGTTTCTCTTATGATAATGTTATGTAATGCGTTGGGAACGTTTATAAGAGATTTTTGTGAGTCAAAATTAATAGTAACATGAATCAAAGGTCTTAATTGATAATTATGATCACTTATGGATTCAATTAGTTGCGGTTACTTAGTTAATAATCCTAGTGATATAAGGTTCAAAATTTTCTACTTTCTTTTATTTTAATTAATTATAATGACTTTAAACCTTGATTTATTATTATTAACTATTTAATTAAGCTTAATCACTGAATTAGAAATTAGGGTTGTTACACTTCCACCATTGGGAGTGACAAGAGCTACACCAATTAAAGAATTTTAAGAGGAAGTTTATGTAGTATCAAAAAGGGAGACTCAGTATACCACTCCAAAATTTGAACCATCTCTTTTTTAGACCAAACCCTTTGAACAAACCCTTAAACCCTTGAAAATAAGAACACCTCCTTCTTCTCCCAAGAAAACTTAGTCATCACCTTCAAATCATAAAGACAAACAACCAATGCAGAAAAAAAAAATCCATCTATCTTGCCTAAAAACCAAAGATTCCTAAAAAAAGAAAAGACTTCTGGAACCATCGACTAAAAGTTTGCCTCACTATATTCATAGCTTTGACTTTATAATTCTAAAAGAAATCAATTTTGATAAGTCCAATGATCATGCTAATGTCTCAGCTCTTTGTATAGTTACTTCTAATCTTGTTGAAGAAGTTAAAGAGTCCAACATGGACCAACCTACAAATGAAGAGTATGAAGAATATTATCCGTATACAGAAACTTCTTCAAAATAAGTTCAGGCTCAAACTCGCCCTACCAATGGACCATGGTTCACTTTTGATGATGTCTCTCTAGATAAATAGAAAGACAAGTTGCATTAGTTTGCAGTATAGATAGACCTCTATATGACAAAGCCAAGAGTAAATCTTGAAGCAATCCTTACAAAATTTGCAACAAGGTTCACAAAAACTTTCTTAGAATGATTTCAAAGCTTAAAGGAGTATAGGCAAATTTAGACTACTCAATCTCACAGAACTAATCAGCTTCTGGGCATGATTCACAAAGAATTTCTAATATATTTTTATTTAGTTAATAAACATAAATAACAGTAGTATTTTCAAATGCATTATTACTCTCTCAATAAGAAAGATCTTAATCTTTACTAACAAAGGATGGTTGACGTTGAATGGATTTAATGACATAAATCTTAGAAATATTTTCATAGCCTTCTTACTAGAGGAGCTCAAACCAAAACTCTTAAGAGTAATCAGTCACTTTGAAGAGATAAAAAAGACATCTTTTAGGAGAAATGTATCAGCTCACTCTTGCTACTCTTGAAAAGCTATATGAAAAACATGAAATGTTTAATTCCATGATAGAAAGTAAGATAGCTCTTCAAAAGACTTGTGAGAAACCAAATCTCCTAATTAAGTGGAAGAAGTCTCATTTTCATAAAGCTTGTCTCAAGAGCTATAAGAAATTTAAATGGAGACATAGAAAGCTTGTAAGATTTTTTAAGAGACGGACTACTTAAAATAGAAAAAAATATATTGATGTTATATTTATGGAAAAAAAGGCATTTTGTGAAACAATGTCCTGATAAGTCTAAAAGAGACATTAAGCTTCTCCAATAACTTCAAATTAGCATTCCTCTTTAACAAGAAAAAGAAATAGAAGAACTCTTCTTAAAGCAGGAAGATATTAATGATACCACTATCTTTGCTTTAACAAGTTTGAAAACTTCAGATTCAAAACTCTTTTTGGACTTAGAAAATTCCAATATTTTTGAAAATACTAGAGATTTCCTTCAGTATAGCTATTCAATTCAGCCATGCAACTAGGTAGAAAATATAAAGCCACCATTGCCATACATTGAGATGCAAGTCCTTAAAAGCAAGTACCACAAGCTAATTCTAGTTATTGCCTATATGGACACTGCTGCATTAAAGAGCTTAATAAATCCCATAGTTCTCCCTCCTGAGGCATGGAAAAAGCATTTAGAATATTTCAATGCAATAGACAGAAAGAATTTTAAAGTAAATCTTATCACTAAAAAAAAGATCAATGAGGTTCTTTCCAAATTGCATTGTATGGACAAAGGTTCTTGAGAGTAGTCTTATTGATAAGGATATCCTTACAGGTATGAATGTTTGTTATCAAGTCAAACCATTGCAAATCTTCCTAGAAGAATCCAGTTTAAACAAAATTTTAAGCATTACACAAACATTCCTAAGTTGCTTGAGCTATAGCAACTTATGGAATTTTATCCAAATAGCCATGACCAGTTTAATCATCCTTCTCCCTTTTTGACAAATCGAGACTTTTTTTTTCATCCAACTTCCTTTTAAAAGGAACAAGGATGTTAATCCTACAAAAGCCTCACACTAAGAATGAATCCAGATGATCTAGCTCTTATAAGAGAAGAATATGCATCCTTATAGAAACAAAGTCTTATTGAACCTATCAAGTCAAATTGGGTGTGTCAAGCTTTCTATGTTAAGAAAATATCAGAACAAAAAAGAGGAAAAAAGATATTAGTTATTAATTAAAACCCTTTAAATATGTTCCTTTAGGACGATAAGTTTCCTCTTCCGAAAATTAGTTCATAAATAGTCCTTCTTAAGAATGCAAGAGTTTTCTTTAAATTTGATCTTAAAGCAGGTTTTTGGTAATTGGATATTGATCCTTCTAAAAGATACAAGACGACATTCTATATTCCAAATGTTTAATATCAATGAATAGTTATGTGGTTTGGTCTTAAGGCAATAATAAAGATATATAAGCCTATTATGCATAGTAATCTTATTTATATAGATAATATTCTTCTTTTTTCCAAAAATGAAAAAAATTATAAAAGGCTCCTTCAGCAATTTCTGAATATCACTAAATAGTATAGGATCATCCTTTCAGCCTGTAAAAGTCAGTTGGACCAAACCAAAATTGAATTTCTTGGAATAAATATATTAAATGGACATTACTATGTAGGCCCATATATTGCCTAGGAACTATTCAACTTTCTTGATAAGGACTAATAAATATCATTTTCTATATATGTTATTTCTCTTTATTTAGATTTTTTAAAAATGAATTATAACTTATTGGATTTTATTAGATGAAATTTGATTTTATTGGCCATTATTACACTCTAGGAATTAACTTGCACAATTCTTGGTTTTTAATGCATAAAGTCTTTTTAATTAATTTTGTAAATTTTTCTACTTAATATTTTCTATTATTTGTGTAGATTTTTAATAAGCAAATGAAATTTAAATAGTAGAGATTAATTTGGAGGAGAGTTGAAAGCTACAAGATTAAATTAAGGGCTAATATCTGAAGATAAAAACTACATGTTTTATAATGCCAAGAAGGGAATAATTATTCAGATTTTTTTATGACTTTTAAAGAATATAAAAATTGGAAATAGGGGATGATGTGTGCGGATGAATGATGCTACCAAGTGTAGATTCACGTAACTTGCTTCATTCTTACATTCACACACGTAGATACATACTCAAGGCATGTGGACACCAATTGAAGGCATAGATCCATTACACACACACACACACTTTTGGGTTCAAGATAGGAGATGCACAGGTTTTAACACAACTCTCGAGCCCTCTTACACACATTCATACACGAAGATGAAGGCCCATTTAGTCCTAAGTTCAATATACTCTCTCAGGCTCTGATTTCACGTAGGAGGACATGGATTGATAACAAGCACAGATGAGTTGTGTGAGGCTATTCCATTTTGAAGTGTCTAGAGGCCGAGTCCAACATACACACGAAAAACACATCATTCTCTATTAGGAAGGCATAAGAATAAGGCATGAGGCTCCACTCTCTTCCATTCACGTACATGAACTTTCTAATGTATGAGATTGGAGAGGGGCAACACGTTATTTACATTCTCTTCCATTCGTAAAGCTTCATAGCCAAATCAGTGCATCTAAAATTCCTCCATCATTTTCATTCAATGAGAGCTTAGTTCCATCATGTAGGTAGCTTGGGATGAAGACCTTGAAGTGCATATCTAAGTCCATGAAAATTACTCCAAGATTTGGCTAATTCCCTACTCATTTTCTTCTCCTTTTTAGTTGCAATATTCTAGTTATATAAGACTAGGTTTAGCTTATATGAACTTGATAATTGCAGCTGTAATTTTAGATTGGATTATTGTGATTGTTAATAGACATTTTGGAGATTGAATTAGATGATTAATTGTTCAAATATTTCTTTATTTTATAATTGCACATTCCATTCTTTCTTCCTCTTAATTTTTACCTTGATTATTGTAATGGTTATTGTGTAATCTTTTTGAATTTTTGTACTTAATTTTTTATTTGAGGAATGTTGATGCTTAATTAGTTAATTAGTTACCTAGGATAAAAGTGCATAACCTTTAAAGACTAATTAATCTTTATTTTTAGTGTGTTCAATGAGCCTAATCCAAGAATTAGTAAGCTAGTATAATCTTGAGATTTCAATAATCATTAACTTGCTAATTTCTTGCATTCTTAAGTGGTAACTTGAGAAATTTTATTATGAATACACTAAAGAGGATTAGGATCAGACTTTAGCAAAAGATAATTGGATGATGATAATTGAACTTCAAGGAATTCACTCATAGATAGCTACACTTAATTTCTTGGTTGTTATTACTTTCTTTGATTTTAGCTAGTAGTTTTGTTTTAACTCTTGAATTACCTTTAATTTTAGTCATTAAATCCCTAACGAAATTTTGAAATTATTAGCTTTTAGGTTGTATTTGACATTTAGAGAGTTTTCTTTAATAATTGGAATCTATTTTTGTGGGAGACAATTTTGGTTGCATCACTATCCATAAATTTATTTTTACAACTAAGTTATTTGTAACTATTTGGCAATAGTTATCAAATTTGGTGTTGTTTCTAGGAAAATTAGATTCTCAATTATTTGGAAAAGTTGACTAAGTGTTAGTATTGTTTTTTAATGTGTTTTTGCTCTGTTTTGCATTTGGTTCCTGGCCTTTTATGATTTTGTGCATCACTTGTTCTACTTGCTAGAATTTTTGTTAGCTTTAGTTATATAGACCATGCTTCTAAACCAAAATCCAATGTTTAAGGCACTTTTTTGAAATTTTTAGTATTTTTTTTTCAAAATTTTAAGAATCTTTCTAATATTTTCATATTTAATTTCTTTATTTTTAGTACTTCCTTTTGTGCGATATCTCTCTACTTTTTAGTTTCTTTGTGTGTTAATAAGTTGTTAATTTGATTTGATTTTAATTCTTTTGCTTTTTGGTGTGTGGAATTGTGCTAATTCAGTTACCAACTCAATTTTTAGGTGTGCTTTGATTTTTCTCAAATCACTTACTCAGAAAATTCTGAAACTTAGTACTTTGATATTTGGGGTGGTGATGAGAAAATGCACAGCTTTAATTGTGCGATAACTCTTGGATTGGCCAAATTCCTTCATTTTCTTTGAATTTTTCTATTTTTCAAGTATTTTTCTATTTTTAAGGCATTTTCTCTATTTTTCTAGATTTATTGTTTTGATCTTTCTTGGCTTGTTCTTGTGCTATTTCTTAGTTCTTGCTTGCTTAATTGGTTTATGACATGATCCTCTGATGAGAAATTAGTTCATTTAGACCCCAAGATTAAAAGAACTTTCCAAAGGCAAGTAAGGATCAAGAAAAGTAGTGTTAGTGTATGGAATAGTGGTAGTAATTCTTATGCTTTTGATTGTATGCAAGAAATTGATTGTGTACTTAATTTGTTAATTGTAATATGGCTGAACAAGAGCAAATAAATGCTAATATGAACATGTATGCACATGCTAACTTGAATGATAATAGGAATTTGAATGGTAATATGCATGCTAAAACCATTAAGGAAATTGTTGCTCCTGATGTGCATTACCAAAATCACCTAAAATTGGATGGTATACCTAAGGATTAGTTGTATTATCTTCCTCCTGGTGCTATTAATTCTTGGGATCAGTTGAAACATCTTTTCTTGGAGAAATTCTTCCCTACATCCTATACAACTTCTATCTAAAAGGAAATTTATAGGATCCGTCAAATGGCAGGAGAAACTCTTTATGAATATTGCAAAAGATTCAAGAAACTCTGTGCCAGTTGTCCCTACCACCAACTTACTAATCAATTATTTTCTATGAAGGGCTTTTATCGATAGATAGAAACATGATTGATGTCATAGCAGGCGGTGCTTTAGTTGATTTGATTTTGGAGGCAACCCAAAAACTTATTTCTAAGATGGCTCAAATGGTCAGTAGTTTAGTACTATGATGGTATAACTAGTGAAAGGTATTAATAAGTTATATACTCCTTAGTATGATCAGACGCAATAGAAAATGTAGAACACTTTAGAAGAGCTTTCTTCTATGGTTAGACAGATGGCTTTAGTTTTGAGGCAAATAATCTCCTATCCTCTATAATAGGTTTCTACATCTACAGGTTTCATTGAACCTTTTAGATGGTATCTACTCCCTTGCCACACATACTACTAATCAGTGCCCATACCTAGACAACCAAATTGAGACTTGTGTTGGAATCTTTCCAAGAAAACCAATGCAGGAAGAATAACATAGATATTGATCCATACTCCTGCACCTATAATCTGGGGTGAAGAGATCACCCAAGCTTGAGATATGGAGGAGGTCATCAACAATGGAAGTATAATGCTGTAAGGCTAAGTACACAACCTCCACAACCTATGAGATTGTCTATTCCAATACAAAAAGAGTTTGCTAAGAGAAATAGTCTAAAAGATATGATGAAGCAACTTATAAAGAGGTTTCAACAAAATGAAATTCATTATAGACAGTAAATATAGAATATTCAGACACAAATTATTCAGTTAGCAACCTCAATGAATGAGATAAAGACGCAGGGATTCAGGAAATTACCCTCATAGACAGTGGTTAATCCCAGAAGCAGTAATGTCAGTGCCATCACCCTCAAGAGTGGGAAGGAAGTTAATGAGTCCTTGGATACTACTACTATAGATAAGTCAACATTAGCAAAAACACATTTCGCATTATATGAGCTTGAGGAGGAAAAAAAGTCGAAGAAGATTTTGCCTTTCGCACATAAACCTACTCAGGGGAAAAGACAAGCTAAAGTAGAACTTAAAAAGGAGTTCTTGAGACCTTTAAGAAAGTTGAGATCAACATACCTTTGTCAGAAGCCATTAATACTATCCCTAAGTACATTAAACTCCTTAAAAAATGTGTACCAATAAGAGGCAACTAAGAGGGAATGAGAAAATCAATTTTGGCAAGAATGTTGCAGCATTTATACTACCATGCAATACCTACTAAGTGTCAAGATCCGAGCACTTTTGCAATACCTTGCACTATTGGCAATTTTGAGTTTTCTTATACTTTAATTGATCTTGGTGCTACTATTAATTTAATGCCTAAGTCAATGTATTCATCTTTGCAGGTGGGAGAATTGAAGCTAATTAGAGTGGTTGTGCAGCTCGCGAACTAAAACATGACTTACCTTCAGGAATGCTAGAGGATGTTTAGGCAAATGTAAAGGATTTAATATTTCCAACTAATTTTTACATCTTTAATGTGAAGGATGATAGATATAGGTCTTATAGTCATACACTACTCATTCTAGGTAGACTTTTCTTAAAGACTACTAAGACAATCATAAATGTTCATAAAGGAACTCTTTCTATAGAGTTTGTTGGCAATGTGATACATTTTAATATTTTTGATGCCATGAAACACCCATGTGATGATCATTCTGTTCTTAGTGTGGGTTTGATTGAATTTGATAAGTATATTTTACACACTTAAATATATATAATTTTGATATTTGAAGTAATATAAATTTTAGATATTATATGGATAATAAGCTGATTCTATATATATATATTCTTTCATAGTTAGTTGGAGAAAATAAAGGGAATTTTATTACATAGCTTATTCATATTCTCTTTTTAATATTTGTGTAGAAAGAAGATACAGATAAAGATGTGGCAAAAAAGGGTTATCCATATCCCTTTTTGAGATTGTAAAATGAAGATAAAGATAGAAATGCGGCAAAGAAGGCTTATAAAAGCAGAGGTACAAAAAACAACTTAGATTCAAGATTTATTCTTATTCCTCTCTTCTCATATATTCTCCTTATTTTCTTTCTACCTCTTTACAAATCTAATTTTTTTTAGTTTTCCAGTCAAGATTATTAAGGGTTTGGCTTTATGAACAATTTGTTAGAGCTTTGATTTATTTGTTTTTCTTTTCTTGAATATTGAATTCAGTTAATTTAAATTGGCACCTATCTTATTTTAGCTAAATAATTACCATTATCTGAATTTGTAAATCCGTAATTGTTTATTAAATTCAGCAAAGTAACGATTCAATATCTTTGATAAATCAAAATTGTCCTTGTATATTGATAAAAATAGCATATGTATTTTTAAATGGTGATTGGTAACTTTTCTTGTTCTTAACGCTGTTCATGATTTAAATTCTAAGAACTTATTTGGAATTAATTAATGAACAATGTTTAATAGGAAAATTTGTTCCCTTTAAACATCCTTAAGGAAGAGTAGAACATAAGAATTTATGATATTTATTACTAATATATTTTAGAAGAGAAATTATTTATATTTCTTTTGCAGTTTCGATGATCAAATTGGTTAAGCTAGACCTGAAATAAACCTTGACTGGGAGTTGTTTACATTAAATTCTTTTAAAAAATATTTTTTGAATTTATTTATTGCTATTTTATTAAAAATAAAAAATTTTCTTATTTTCTTTCTTTTATATTTTAATTTTAGATTAAATAATTTGATTAGTCCTATAAAATACAATTCTACTCACTCTATCTACAATAAAAATTACTTAATCTTAACAAAAAGATAATTATTAAAACCTAACAAAAAGATAACTAAGAATAATAAAATAAAGTGACTTAAATATTAATTTCTAATACTAATCCTAATGAAATATTATTTTTTATATTTATTTTTAACCCATAATTTACAAATAATTAATAACGGCCTTTTTGTATTATTTTTCCATTCTCTATCATTCTCTTAAAAACTCCAACTTCATCCTTGCGAATAAAACGCTATTCCTCTCTCTCTCTCTTCTTCTTCATTTATTATTTTTCCTGCACAAAAAAAAGAATATATCAGTAGATTTTCTATCCAAATTTTATTTTTGTCTAAGAATCAAATTTAGGAATAAAATATATAAAATAGATTAAATAGGTATAAAATATTTATAAATTTAATCCAATGTATCCTAAAATCTACCCCTATTTAATTATAAAATATGAATTTATCAATATGCTAGTTAATGATGTTACTACTGAGTTTAGGGATAGCGTGTTGACTAATTCTTGTGACATTGCTAAGTTTAATGATTCTTTGAGACGTACTTGTGATGGTTCTCATGTATATACAGGATGTAGAGAGATTGATGATTTTTTGAGTTATAATGATAGTATTAACTTTAGAGAACCTATTACATATACTGAGCGGATTAATTCCAATGCATACAGAACTTCTAATGATTGCACTGGTCTTACTAAGTTTTCTGGTTCTGATAAGACTATGCATGCTGTATTGATTATTTAGATCACTGTGGTACTAGCTTTTTTACTTGTTATAGTGTAGCTAGTGCTAATATTCATGTGATTGATGATTTTATTGATTCTTCTCATGCTACAAATGTTTCCCATCTAAGAAAGATTCTTTTGTTTCTTACAAGTCATATGTGTAGGTATATGGCATAGAGGAGATAGTGCTTAACAAGCTCATACCCTCTATTAAGCAAGCTCTTATCCCAAAGTTTAAGTCACTTCCAAATACATTGAAGTATGCTTACCTTGAAGAAAGAAACAAGCTTCCTGTCATTGTAGTGAGTGCTATTACTCAGGATGAGGAGATGAAACTTCTAGAGGTATTGAGGAAGTGAAGCAAGGATGGACTTTAGCAGATATAATGGGCATTAGCCCCAAGACTTGTATGCATAAAATTTTGTTAAAAGATGGAGCTAAACCAACAAGGTAACCTTAAAGGAAACTTAACCTGCTTATTTTTTATTTAGTAAAAAAAGAAGTATCTAAACTCTTATTTGCTAGTATTATATATCCTACTTTTGATAACCAATGAGTTATTCCTGTGCAAGTTATTTCTAAAAAGACTAGGATTATAGTGGTTTCAAATGAAAAGAACAAGTTAGTGCTAACTTATGTGCAAAATAGATGGAGGGTTTCCATTGATTATAAGCGTCTTAATCTGTTACTAGAAAAGACCACTACCTCTTCCCTTTAATTGATTAGATGCTTGAGCATTTACCTAGAAAGTCTCATTACTGTTTTCTTAATAGATTTTCAAAGTATTTCCAAATATACATAGCCCTAAAGAACTAGGAAAAGACAACATTCACTTGCCCATTTCGAAACATTTACTTACAAAAAAATGCCTTTTAGTCTTTGTAATGCCCTTGGAACTTTCTAACGATGCATGTTTCCATTTCTAGTGATTTTCTGAAAAACTGTATGGAAGTTTTTATGAATATTTTCACTATGTATGGAAACTCTTTTAAGGATTGTTTATCTAGTCTTGATAGAGTTTTAAAGAGATATATAGAGAAGAACCTTGTACTTAATTTTGAAAAATGTCATTTTATGGTTCAAAAAGGCATTGTGTTCGATCATGTTGTATCTAAGAAAGGCATAAAGGTTGATAAGGTTAAGATAGATGTTGTAATTTTTTTACCATACCTGACATGTGTTTAATAAGTTTGGTCTTTCCTAGGTCATACAAGTTTTTATCACAAATTTATACTAGACTTTAGTAAGATTGCATTGCCATTGTTTAAGCTTTTATAGAAAGACGTCGAGTTCCATTTTGATGATACATGCAAAGCAGCCTTTGATGAGTTTAAGAGGAGATTGACTTCCCTACCTATCATCTAGCTCCCTGATTGCAGTCTTCCATTCAAGCTTTCATGTGATGCTTCTAATTATGCTCTAGGAGCAATGTTGAGCCAAAGAGTGGATAAAAAGCCGCATGTGATAACTTATGCATCCAAGACTTTAGATGGGGCCTAAATAAACTATACCACCATAGAAAAAGAATTTCTTGCTATTATTTTTTCTTTCAATAAATTTAGATCTTATTTGCTTGACACTAAAATTATTGTTTTTATTGACTATGCAACCTTGAAGTACTTGATGAAGAAGCATAATGCTAAGACGAGGTGAATTAGATGGATGCTTTTACTCCAAGAGTTTGATATTGACATACGTTATAAAAGTGGAGCAGAGAACTTAATGGCCTATCATTTGAGTTGGATTGAGGCTCTGAAGGTAGATTTTGTCCTCATTGATGATGATTTTTCATATGAGCATTTGTATGCTGGACATAGTTTCTACCCATGGCAATTATCTAACTGCATTTGAACTACTTGTTGACTTGAATAAACATCAGTTGAATAAATTTAAGAGTGAAGCTAGATACTATATATGGGATGATCCATATTTATGGAAGCTATATAGTGACCAAATGATTAGATGTTATGTTCCTAATATAGAGTTTGAATCTATTTTAAGATTCTTTCATACTTTTGCATGTGGAAGTCACTTTAGTCCAAAACATATAGCTAGAAAGATTCTAGATAATGGATTGTATTAGCCTACCTTGTTTTGTGATGCTTATGATTTTTGCAAGAGGCATGTTAGGTGTCAACAAATAGGTAACATATCTAAGAGAACCACAGTATCCTATTTTATTCTATGAGATATTTGATATTTAGAGCATTGATTTCATAGGACCTTTTTCTATTTCTTTTGACTTTGCATATGTCTTATTGGCTGTTGATTATGTTTCAAAGTGGGTGGAAGCAAAGCCAATTAGGACTGATGATTCTTCTGTGGATATAAAGTTTGTTCACTCCTAAATTTTTTGCAAGTTTGGTATCCCCAGGGCTTGTAACATCTGATATGTTGTAAAAACACCAGAATGGGCCAATCTGAAAAGGAAGTCCTTTGAGGTGAGTGATTCAAGACTAAATAAAATTTGGATAAAATTTTAAATAATAGAAAATAAGGATTTGATCCTCGAGTTGCCCAAAAATTAAGGTTAGAGTGATCCGAAAAATTTGTTGAAAGACTAGTGGCATTTTCGTAAATTTAGGAAATTTTTAGAAAACTTACAGGAGGGCTTTTTAAATGAAAATTTTGAGTTCTTTGGGTTCTCAGAGGCCTTAAAAACTATGGGAAACCTCGGGACAGTTAAAACCCTTCCGATGTTCATTTTTAAACGTCGATTGACCCGAATTTTCACCCTTTCATCGAAAAGGTTTTAGCTCCAAATTGAGTAGTTCCAAAGCTATTTGATAAATTAGAGAATCTTAATTTTATGATGGAAAAAAAAGGTTCTTGAAAAGGAGCTAAAATGAGCCTAAAACAGAAATGCCACACGCAAGGGATGAAATCGTCATTTTTTTGGAACAATTCTATCTTAATTTCCCTTTATATGTGGCATCCCATACTTGGCTCTCTTTAACCAACTTGCTGTAGCATCCAAACCAGAGAAGAGAGCTAAAGAGAAGAATGCACAAGTGGAACCAAGAAAGAGGAAGGAAAAGGCTAAAGAAATGTAAGAAAGTTTAGGATTTTTACACTTCTTCCCCTTAAAACTTCATTCTCCTCTTCTTGCTTTATCTTTTCATGGTTTTAATGAAATTTTTTACGCTATTTTGAGGTGAAACTAGAAGAGATAATTTCAAAATTCAAGGAGGAGGAAGAGGGAAGAGGAAGAACTCTTGAAGAAGGCTTGATTTAAGGGAAATTCTTGCTTTTCTATCACCTCTCCTTGTTCCCTTAGTATGTGTGTTTGGTCAGACCAGAGCCATGAGAGGGGAGGAGATTTTATTTTGAAATAAGAGAGAATTGAGGGTTTTAGACCATGGGGAGTTGGGAAATACTAAGAAATTGCATGGAAAACTAGTGAAATGCAAGTTAGGAAAGTATAGGGTTCTTGAACATAATTTGAAATTTGGGTTGATTCAAGAATTTCCTAACATATATGAGTGTTTGTTTGAGTTTCTAAGACTTCTAGGAAGCCTCTCAAGTGCCTCATCCATTAATAAAAAAATGCAAACTCCATGGGTCCATAATGAAGGCATATTTCGGCCAAGACCCATAAAAATAGCTAGGGGATGTTTTAAATTGTTCCAAACTTGATTTAGGACTTTGTATGATAAAAGAAGGTAGGAGAAACCTTTGGGAAAAATTTAGAAGCCTTAGGTTAAGAAATGAGATAATGGTTTCCATAAGGGGTGTATGATAGCTCCAAGGATTTTAAATGAAGTCAAGAAGGCTAGATAAGGGAAGAAATTAGAGCCAAGAACTTGAATTATGGTAGTTGTTTCATTAGACCATAATGGAACCATTATATGACCATTAGGCAAAGTGTGTCTTTCAAGTATGAGTTTGATGTTTTAGCCTGCTTCAAGAAAGTAATTGAATGTTATTTATGGTGTTTAGGCCAAGGAAGTCAAGCTCCATCTCATTGTGAGTGTGCAGCCAAGAAAGGGAAGGTGTAGCCAAGTGAAGCTTGAAAATTTCCTAAGGTAGCTCTCCACCTTTTTTTGTTGCATTTCTTGTTACATATGTGTCATTGTATGCTTGTGTGTATATTTATATTTTTGAGACATGCCACTTGGTGCTATGTTGTTATTTTGGTACCAATATGTCTCATTGAATGTCTTTGAATTGTGGTAATGGCTCATAAAGGTGAGGTGGCACCAAAAGTCCCTTAATATAGGTGAGGAGATATCAAAAGTCTCATGGCATGAGTGAGGCAAATCCAAAAGTCCTAGAAATGGGGTGAGGCCAAACCAAAAGTCCTTATAACTCATTCTTATGCTTGACATGAGTTTATGGCATGAAATGTGAAATTCAATGTTTCATAGATTAGCTAGTTACATACTTGTACCCTTTGACATATTGTATGCCTTGAAAATGTGCTTGAATAGGTGTATGAGCTATTGAGATTCAATGAATCTTACCCTCATTTCTCTTATCTTATATGGCCTAGGTGGAGTTCAAGATCTAAAGGATGGAAGTCAAGGAACTTAGATATCTATCTCTTGGCAATCTTGCTATTTTTGATGTACTAGGATGTCAAAATATATATGTATGTGTTATTTTTGAGTCATGAAACCTTGAACAAGTGTAAAACTATATAATGATAGTGTATGTATCAAGAATGGAGTTAAATGAATGGAAATGTGCAATTTGACCACTTGAGAGCCTACTTGGGCACGTATGTTTATGGATGTTTCATGATGAATTTGATTTGTATGATTGTTTAAACCTTATGAAAGACGTATTTATGTTATATTTATGCTTTCAAAGTTGTTCAAATGGGTGTGGGAAAATGTATGGATCATTTGGACTAAATTTGCCCCTTTTTTGGAGCCAAAAGTGCCATAATCTTGAGCTATAGTAAAATCTGACCAAATGACCTCTTCTTGACTTAAAATTTGACATACAATTAGATCTTACCTAGAGCTTTTTGGAAAGCCAAAGACCAGTAATTTAGAGGTCTATGAAATTGCTTATGATTTTTCAAAGTTGGTATCAGAAATTCGGATCTGCAGAATTACTGTTCATTTTGGTTAGTTGTGATTTTGTGTCATCTGAGGGGCAAATGTGGTCCAATGGCTACGAAATTTGGTAGGGATAAACTAGACATTCACAGTGACTAGTAGCAACTAGAAACACCTCATTTGGAGGTCTAAGCTAAGAGTTTTGAATTTTTGAAATTTTGGAATAGCATCAGTAGTGTAGCACGACCTTGCTTATTGTTCCATTAAATTCTAGTGGCTAGACGTGTTTGTTTTGGTCTAAATTTATTTTTATCATAAATTTGACATCCATAGATTTCCATATTAATATTATTTGTATAGATTGGATTTTTTTGGAATTAATTGGATATTTTTGAAATTTATATAAAAAATCTGTAGTAGTATCAATAGCTAGTCGGACCTTTGTGCCTTTTTTTATGTCAAACGTGGTCTAAATACTATGTTCATGACTTAAAATTATTTTTAGTGTAAATTTAACACTCATAAATTTCCAGGAAGCTATAGTATGCCAGATTTCAATTTTTCTACATTTAATTACGAATTTTCAAAGTTGATGCACAAAATCTACAGACTGAACCCGAGGCAGAACCATTAATAATTATGTATGCGTGATATAAGCTGGGATTTTTGGTAATGTTTTGAGATAGTTTTGAGTTGTATTGATGTAATTAAATTTGAGAATGATATGAGAGAGTCCCCAAGACCCACGGAGCCAAAACAAAAAAAGTATAGATGACGTAACGCAAATAAATTGTATTATTTTTTTTGTTTTCTTAGAGAAATTCATGTATGAGACTTATGTATATAAGGAGGCTAGCTAAGATAGTTATGGTATTACAGGGCTATTATTAGTGACCAAGGTTCTCACCTTTGCAACGGGACTATGCAAAGCTTGCTTAGCAAGTATGGGGTCATGCATAAAGTGACTACTCTATATTGTAATACCATAACTCATAGACTTACACATTACTCTCAAAAGGTCTTAGGCATGTGACTTCTTACATTGTGGCAAGAAAAACAATAAATTTAATGCCATATTTTTGTGTTACGTAGGGTCTAAAATTTTTATTTCATGCCACATGAGCTATATGAACCCATCCATATCATTCTCTACTTATAATTCATCTATACAAGTCATAAATATCATAAGTCATCTCATCAATTTTGAGTAAGAAGCCACACCCCAAAAAAAGGAGTTTTTGCCTCAGGTCTAGAATTCAAGTTTCTATCATCAACTTTGAAAAATCATAATTAATTCTAAAAAAAAATCAAAATCAAGCAAATGATAGTTTTCTAGAAAGCTCTAAATGTCAGCTATAGGTAAAGATTCATTCCAAGTCATAAAAACTTCATCTAGATCACGATTGACAATAGAAAAGTATCAAGGGTCTAGCTACCCAGGTTTGCTATCACATATTACTGATATAAACTTTAAAAATTCATAAATAATTTTAGAAAAATCAAAACCCAGCAAACTATACTATTTTAGAAATCTACAAATGATAAATTAAGGCTAAAAATAATTTTAGACCAAAATAGGAATGCTTAGCTACTAGAAATTGATGGAATAATACCAAGAGTACTACTGCATTACTAATACTAACTCTAAATTTCAAAAATTCATATCTCTTTGCTCAGATCTCTAAATGCAATAATCTTAGTGGCCATAAAAGGATTATCATGTCTAGTTTATATCTATAAAATTTCATAGCCATTGGATATCATTTGACGCTTGGATGACACAAGAGAAGAAACTCACCATATAAATAGTATTTGGACCATTTCAGCAGCTTTTTACCAATTTTGGAAATTCATAATTTATTCTCTAGAGTTCCAAATCATCTAGTTTTTTGGCTTTCCAAAAAGCTGTAGATGAGACCTCTATTCATACCAAATTTCATAGGAAAATTCATCCATTTGGTTAGTTTGTGACATAGGGTTGCAAAATGGCATTTTTTTGCCACCTGAAGGGTCCAAAATGGTTCAATTTAGTTTCTAGCTTTTTTAGAGCCACTTAAGCACGTGGGAAAGCATGACAATAGCCTATTAAACATGTCTTAAAGGTCCAGAAACCTAAATCTCACAAATTCACTCTCCCACTTAGTGATATACACAAGGAACATACATGCATCATCTTATATTTCCATGTCAAAAACATACACTATCATTCATATGGGTCCAATTCTCATACATACATCATATATCCATACTTTTACAAGTGTTCATAGGCTTATACATCATGTACATTATAGGAGTACATCATTTGACAATGATATGGTTACAAAATGAACAAATAACATACTCTCTTGTCAATCTTCTTGCTCTCAAGTGTAGTGGCTCCCATTTTTTAGTTCACTTAGTCCATCTAGACATGTTAGGTAATGAGGAGAAAAGAGTGAGATTTTAGGAATCCCAATAGCTCTTCTCTCTTTCAAACACACATAATTGATGCAAATTTTAAGTCTAAAAATGTATGCATGACTATCTTGAACTTCATAAACATACATAGAATATTTCCTTCATTCAAAAAGTCACATATAACATACATAAACTTGCTAAGATAATGGTTTAGCTTCACCCATTCTTTTTGGGACTTTTAGACTTGCCTCACCCATTTTTTCAAATGACTTTTGACTAAGCCTTACTTTTCAAGAGACTTTTAGCTTTATCTCACCTATTCATAGGGACTTTTGGCTCATCCTCACCCTAGTTAAGGGATTTTTTGTAACAACCGGGAAAAGGGAAAAGGAAAGAAAGTAAAAAGCTGAAAAGTTTCGAAATCCAGAAACCCTGCTAAGTCTCCTCGCAATAGCGAGAAATGGTCTCACTACAGCGAGAGTGCCTGCTCGCAATAGCGAAGGTAATTCTAGCTATAGCAAGTACGGGCAGCAGTCCATACAGAAACCAGGGAGTTGCTCGCTGTAGCGTGCGCCATAGCGAGAGTGGAGGTCTGGAACTAACGTGTGTTCGCCATAACGAATGGTAAATCTCGCCATAGCGAAGGGAACTGATACGTTCTCGCCGTAACGAAGGTTAATCCTCGCCATAGCGAAGCCAGATAATACGAGCTCACTATAGCGAAGGTTAATTTTCGCCGTAGCGAGGGTCAGTCCGGAAGAGTGTAAAGAGCGAGGAATTGACTTCTTTAAACGCTCCAACTCATTCTTTCTCTCATTTTTGCCCTAGACTTCGACCCAAGGAGAGAAAAAGGTGTGGAGAGTGAGAGAAACCAAGAGAAGGAGGAAGAGCAAGGGAAAGGTAAGTAAGTTCCTCCCATTTCTTCTTAGAATTCTGATCTCCTCTCTTTGCCTTCTCTTTCTACGATTTTGTTTATGAGTTTAGTGAGGTTTTGGGCATGGGTCAGAAGAGGGAAAATGGAAAACACCCTTGAATCTCTGTGTTTTCTTTGAAAATGTTGTTTCCACTACCATGGGAGCTTGAGAAAGAGAAAGAGTTGATGGCATTCTAGAGAGAGAGAACTCTAAGTTCTGGTATGTTAGGAAAGTTTACTCTAAAGATTATATTCTAAGAGTGTAATTGCATGCTTCTGTGTGTCTAGGCTTAAGTGAAACACCTCCATCAAGGTGTGATTGTGAACCTAAGAAGGGAGAAGAGAAATTGAAAGGAAAAGCTAGTGTTGACTCCAAAGGTAGCTCTCTTTCCACTCTTTCTTGTTGCATTCTTGGTTGTAATAGTCATTGTATGTTTATGTATATGCTTGATGTGTGAGATATGCCATATGTTATTCCCATGATGCATTGTTGACAATATACTTGTGTGATGGATTGTGAGAATTGCTTAGGTGAGGTAGTGCCGAAAGTCCCTTGAGATGGGTGAGGTGAAGCCGAAAGTCCCTTGAGATGGGTGAGACAAGGCCAAAAGTCTCAACCGAGTGAGGCCAAGTCAAAAGTTCCTAAACTCGGGTGAGGCCATCCAAAAGTCCCTAAACTCGGGTGAGGCTAGACCAAAAGTCCCTGGAGCCCATTTTTGGCATTGTTGTGATTTCCATAGCATGTACAACGTGTGTTGGATGTTTGAGAATGGCTAAATGTTTATTCACATGCTTTGACTTGTTATATGCCTTGATTGTTTACTTGAATGAGTGCATGAGCTACTGAGATTTCCTGAATCTCACCCCTTCCCCTCCCAACTTAACATGCTAGGTGGAGCACAAGGAGAAGCAAGTGCACACCAAGGAGCCTAAGAGCATGCTTAGCTAGACTTTAGCTTTATTTTGGTTATTTTGTTGTAAAATGGTGCCAAATGAATATGCACCCACTATTTTTGAGTTGTAAATGATGTAGCAAGTGTAAATATATGAATATATGATGTACAAACTATGTAAAGAGCTAAATCAATGGAAATGTGGGTTTTGCCCCTTTCGTTGAGTATATGTGAAAGTGTATTTTTGGCCGTAACATAGTGAGTTTGGAATGTATATTGATTTGGACCACTTAGACTTGTTATATATACTAGTTTTATGCTTTTAAACTTGTCCATGAGTGGCTAGAATGTGTGAAAGGCCATTTAGACCCATTTTGGACCTCTTGGGTGCCAAAATCGATATTTTTTAGAGCTCCATCAAAGTATGACCAAATGAGCTCCTCTTGCCATGAAATTTGGCATGCCTCTAGGTTTGTAGAAAGCTTTTTGAGAAGTTAAAGTTGGTAATATTTGGAGGTCTAGAGAATATTTGGTGAATTGTTGAAGTTGAAAAAATTTGGTAGTTTGGTCATGTACTGTTCTTATAGGTCAGAAATGAAATTCATGTCATACATAGACCGAACGGTAGCCAAATGTCATGAAATTTTACACACATAAACTAGATAACCACAGTGACCTATACCAACTAGAATCACCTAAATCGAAGGTCTGTAGAGAGAGAACAAATCGTCTGAAGTTCTGTATCAGCATCAGGGAGCCACCTGACCTCCATTACTGTTCCATCAGTTTTCAGGGTGTAAAGGCTATTGAACTGATCTAGACTTATTTTTCTCCTCTAGTAGACATCTTTAGCTTTTCAAATTGGTATAGTGTGCCCAGATTGGATTGTTTTGGATTTAGTTATGTATTTTTGAAGTTCATGACAATAAGCTGCGCCAGAAACAGAGACAGCCGGATCTTTGTCTGATTTTCAATGTCAAACGTGGTCCAAATGCTGAGATTATGATTGGAAATTATTTTTAGTGTAAATTTAACACTTAGAGCTTTCTAGAGAGTTATGGTTTACTAGATTCCCATTTTTTTATAATTAGATATGATTTTCCAAAGTTAGAGCCAAAATATGACTTTTGGGCCCAAGTGAGAAAATGCATTTTTCTGATTTTTGGCTCCATACCCGTGGCTTATGGTTTTTTTTATGCTATGTATGAGTTGTATAAATGGAGTTTGAGTTGAGAATGTGAATGAGGTGTTCACAGGACCTATGGGGCAGATGATGAGTGTTGAAATCCCGTTTCATAGCATAAAAATGCCACGGATTGGTATTGGTTCTTTGGAAATCATATGGAACCGAGCCCAAGGAGAGGCTAAATAGCAGTAGTAGATTAAGGTGTTACACTTTTGGCATCACTAAGCTCATACAAGCTAAAACATATTTATAAAGCATCTTTCAAGCACATAAACAAAGCATCATGGTACTAAGACATGTACATACATACCAAAAACATTTTTCATAGCTTAAACATATACACACACATTTAAAGACAAGAAAACACCCAACCATGCATGAGAGAAAGAAGAGAGAGCTACCTTATATATAAGAACACACTTTATCATTGGAAATTCCTTCCTTTCCCTCAGCTAAACACCCACAAGGAGGTGGAGTTTGATTCCTTTGGTCTAAACATATCAAATGGAATCTAATTACACTCTTGGAACAATCTCTAATGCCACACACACTTTAGAAAAACTTTGGCACTCATATGGTTCAATTATGATTCTATAAAGCACCTGATGAAGCAACTTTAGGAATTCATGATCTTAGCTCAATTCTCTCCCTTAACTTATGACTCTTGAATCTATTTAGACTCCTTAGATTTATCACACATTCATTTTAAGGAGCCTAATTATGTGTTGCTTCATTATACTATAATATGGAACCTATACGTCCATTACATTTTCTAGGCTTTCTAAATTTTTTTTCAAAGTTTTCTCTCATATTTTCCTATCATATATGATACAAAACTAAGTTTGGAAAAAATTAAAACACTCCCTAGGTCTATAAACTCTCCTTGGCCAAACCAATGCTCTTCATTTGCACCCATGGAGTTTTCAATTTTTCCTTGAAGAAGGAGAAACTTGGGAGGCTCCCTAGAGGTATTAGGAACTCAAACAAACACTTATATAGGCTAGGAAATTCTTGGATCAATACAAATTTTAGGTTATGTTCACAAATCCCTAGCTTTTCTATCTTGTTTTCTAATGCATTTTAATTGAATTTCTTTGCACCTACTTACTTCTCACACTTTAAAACCTATGATTCTTCCTTGGTTAGGTTAGAATTTAGTCTCCCTTGGCTAGGCTCTAAGTGGGACAAAATTCACACTAAAGGAAACAAGAAGAAGTAAGCATGGAAGACAACAATTTATCTTGGTTTCTAACTTTTCTCAAATGCTCTTCCAAGTGGTGAACTCCTCTTCTTCAAACTCCAATCTTCCTCCTTTGAACCAAACCTAAAACATGTCATATTAATTAACAAAACCATAGGAGAAGAGAGGAGAAAGAGGGGAAAAGGTTTAGTGAAGGAAAGAACATGAAAATCCATGGAAATCTTACACTTTTCAAGCTTCCTCTTCTTCCCTTGACTCCCCCACTTGGTGTGCCTCTTGGAGCTCTCTTAGAATATGTTTGGACTATATGTAAGTCAGTGGAGAGAGCTAAGACAGAAGGGGACGTGATTTATAAGCCTAAGGTCCATTTAAGTAACTTTTAAAATTTGTAATTTAGTCCTTCTTCTTGGTTTTGTCCAATTGGGCTCATTTCAACTCCTTTTTGAAAATTATCTTTTTCATCATAAATTTTAGATCCTCTGACTTATAAAATGTCTTTGGAATCACTCAAATTGAATCTAAAACCTTTTCAAATGAACCAGTCAAAGTTCAGGTCAATCGACATTATAAACTGTCAACCTGAAAGGTTTTAACTATTCTAAGAGTTCCTATGATTTTTAAGACCTCTGAGAACCCCAAAAACTTATTTTTTTTTTCATTTAAAAATCTCTCCTTTGAGTTTTCTAAAATGTGCTCGAAATTACAAAAATATGACTGTATTTTTGTCGATTTTTGTTTGGTTATTCTGGCTCTATTTTTAGGACACTTCTAGCCTTAAATCTTCGTTATTTAAGGTCTAAAATATTATTCTAATTTTATTGGATCTTAAATAATTCTATTTGGGAAACTTCCTTTTATATCTAATACATTTCATACATTTATAAAGAAACTGGACATTATGTTTCTTATATTTTCGAAGAAGCTAGATGTTACACATATCACTCTCAAACAAATGGCCGAGTAGAGATTTCTAAGCTAGAAGTGAAGAAAATTTTGGAGAAGATAGTGCAGTCAAAGATTAGAGCAAGAGGTTAGATGATACTTTATAGGCTTATAAGATTGCTTACAAGATTCTAATTAGCATGTCACCCTATTGGTTAGTCTTTGGAAAAGCTTGCCACCCACTTGTGGAAGTGAAACATAAATCTTATTGGGCTATGAAGAAATGCAATTTGGACTTATATAGAGTGGGTTCTCAAAGGAGATTTCAACTACGAAAGCTTGAAAAGTTTCATTTAAAGACCTATGATAATGCATAGATTTACAAAGAAAAGACCAAAACTTTCCATGATAATAGGATTATGAGGAACTGATAAGTTTCACTCTAAATGGGAAGGTCCTTATCTTGTTTTTAATGTTTTTCCTTTTGGTGTAGTAGAGCTATCGAATGAGGCTAATGGAAGGAAATTTAAAATGAATGGCCACGGATTCAAGCATTTTTTATGAAGGAGGAGCTCCAGCTTCAAGATGTCACCTAGCTTGCCTAGTTGTATACTTTCCCTTCACCTTTTTGTCTATCTTTTAATTGGATCTTAAGCTTATATTGTGGACAATGCAATGCTTAAGTGTGGGGGAAAGAGCATTCAAAAAATTTTTTATGTTGGTTAATTTTTAGCTTTTTTGTGAAATTTTGTTTTTATGTTGTTTATGTGTTTTAAAAAATTTTTTGGAAGTTGCTAATACTAAGGTATGACCATAGCTTTGATATGTCTTGACTTGATAGAAAATTGACTTAGTGTTGAAAATGCAAGTTAAATAGTAATTAACTTAATTTTAATGAACTTTAATTATGCTCAATTTATTTTGTGAGATTTTGTGCTTATTGATATTTATTTCTAATGTGTATTTCCTATCTTACCTTTATTTTAGAACTTGGATTGAATCTTATTTAAGGCTACATTTGTACATTTGCCATGTGTGTAAAGGATTAAGACATTCATTCTTCTTTGCTTTTGTTGTAGATAGAGCCAAATAGTCATCTCATATGTGTTTTACCCTTTATTTTACCCCTTTGAACTTTATATGTTTTCTTTTTAACCTTTTAGCTATGAAAAATAAATAAATATCTTTTCCACCTTTGTTGTAGGATGCTTTTGGTTTTTAAGAGTATTTCATCTAGCTAGGGTGGATAGATGTTCATTTCCATATCATTTTCGGCTCATTTAGTTTGTTCTTGTGGAAAACATACATAGTTGGAAAAAAAAAAGAAATAAAATAGAAAAGAAATATATATTTACATTTTAAGACCAAAAAAAAGAAAATAGAGAAATAAAAAAAGTTTGAAAAAAAAAGATATGAGAAAAAGAAAAGGAAAAGAAAGAAAGAAAATTTACTTTTTGGTTTCTTTGGACATATATTTGTTTGTAGTGAATAAAGCCTTGAAATATACATTTATTCCATTCTATGTTCTTTTTTTTATCCTCTTGATGATTTTAAGTATCCGCTTTGTTTCTTGAATTGTCTTTTTTTTTTTTTGTTTACTACTTGTTTCTTACCTTGGTTTACATTACAACCATATTAAAAACTTTACAAGTCATACATTTAGCATTTGATTTTTAGTGGTGAAAATGGAGATAATAGCTAAGATTATGGTAGTAAAGTTGGATAGGTTAGAATTTGAGCATAAACATCTAACCTTAAAACACTAGAGAGTAGAGTGACAAATACTAATTAATGTGATAAACTATTATTGCATTTCATTTTTGTTAAATATATTACCATGGCACTTGTTGTATTTATGCAAGTAATATAACTTGGATAGTCAAGATGTTAATATGTTATGATCTTTTTTGTGCTTAGTACCCTACACATTTCTTTTTTGTTTCTTTTCATTTTCCTTAGAGTTTTGAAGGACCTCACTTTAAAACAAATTTAACAATTTCTTAGAATAATCAATTTCATCAGAGACTTTATTCCACATGTTTCAAATCGCATTTGCCAACTATCTAAACTTTTGAAAAAAAAGAATCCTTAACCTTGGGGACATGAACAAACTATAGCTATAAAGCATATCAAGAAGATCACACAAAATCCTCTACCTTTAAAGATTCCTGACAAATGAAAAAGGATACCTCAGACTAATGTTAATAATGATTTCTGAGGAGTTGTCCTCATAGAAGAAAAAGAAGATGACAAATAATATTACTATGGTCATGCAAGTAGGCAATTTAAAGATTTTGAAAAGCATTATCATACTATCTACAAGAAAATCTTGACTGTCATAAAAGGAATCAAAAAATTCATTTTTCATCTCAGCCCTTATAATTTTGTGATTTGGATGAACAATTCATCTTTCCTTAAGATTTTAAAGTCTAAAAAGAAAGTCTTGCTTGACAAATAATTACTTAGATAGAAGGACTAGTTCTTATTTTATAAATTCACAGTTTAACATATCAAGGATTATAAAATTCTCATTGTAGATTATCTTTTTCGACCAGAGATAATGGACCTTGTCATAACAGTAAAACCAGTTCCTCTTATCTTCATGGCTTACTCAATTCCTAGCTGCACCATTCACCACCCTCTTCCCCTTGCAACTCAAAACCAAAAGGATTTTCTTTTATGTTCCAAAAACAAACTAACCTAGCTGAAGTAAAAAACTTGTTGAAAAATCTCTTTCCTATTATCTCTATCACTACCTCAAAGACTCTTTTCTCCCCGTTTATCCATCCTATTTCAATTACAATATCCCTTCTCCATCCTTTTTTAGGATTCACACCCTTATCACTCATAACGAACTTTGGTACTTATAGGCACTCATTGCTTTTTATACAAGTGCCAATTGAATCCCCTTTTTTCTTAATTTACATTTTTTTTTGTCAAGCTGAAAATTGCAATTCCAATATCTAGATTCTCCTCAAATGTCCTTACCATTATACAAGTGGTGTAAGGAATTACATAAAATCATTGCCCATCATAACTTTAATTTAAATAATGTTTTGATTGACTAGATGTAACTCTAAACCTTTTATATAACAATAGTAGCCTAATAAGACCTATTATTTAATAGTATGTTAGAAATATCATACTACTTTTATATACTTATGTGATCCTTTTTTACTTTACTAGTTATAAGATTAGTCTCCATTGCATCATACTATTAATAAACTTAATTTGACTAATCTAATAAAAATTACCATTTAATAAATAAGGAGTGGTTACAAGGGAATCCTTAATCAAAGTAGCTTCTTATGAAGAATATAAGGTTAAAAGGTTGACTCCAAATCTTCTATTGGAGTCCTCCCCTAAAAGAGCCTTTCTTAAGCTATTGTACTCTACCCAATTTTCTATACTGGTACCACCTTCATGCTTTCTATTCATCCATATCTTTCATAAGAGCATGTACATCATTTCAATACATATATAATGGATGGAGAAAGAGATCACAAAATTTTTACAATCAAGGGTAACACTAGACACCAAAACATGTATATAGGCAATCATCCACTTTCCATACTTCTTTATAGCTTCACAACTGCTTACCAAAGTCCACTGTCATACTCACTATGCTAACCATATTAAGTTTGCCTCTAGCGACTATCCTTGTATTTTAATCACTCCCATTTCTATCCCTACATACAATTATCTCCATATACCTATGCTATAGACCTTTTTTAATAAGACCTTCATATCCATTCATTGCCAAGTCAATTAAGCATGGTTGCCAAAACTACCCTACTTGACTCATTTTGAAACCCATATTCTGAAAGATTACTTAAGCCTTCTCTACTATGGTGGTTGTTGTTTGGCAGTACCTTATACTTAAGTTTGCTTATGCCTAGGCCATTATTCTTAAAATCATGGCCATTTGCATCTCATTTGCCTACCATTATGGAATTAGTTTTGCAATTAACATTGTCTTCAATCATATCATGGCCACACTTTACTCATAAGGAAGTTACTAAGTTCTCAAGAATTTAGCCTTAAGTGTATTCCACTTATTGCACTATCACTAGGTGATAAACTTTACAAGATAATTGGAGATCAACCTCTTTGACTAATTTTGTACTTTACATATGGGGTTGGATACTTATCCCTTATGACACATTTTGAAATTCCTAAACACCCACACCTTATCTTACTCTGTCCACATCAACTTTAACCACTAACTACATGTGCTATGGCTACTTAAGTTTTAGCCTATCCTTACAATCCCACCCATAGAAAATTTCACTTTTCTAGAGCATCTTAATTTGTGCCCACCAATTAGTCAGGGTATGTCTTTATCCATATACCATGGAATAGATTACCAAGTCAAACCTCACCCAATAGCAAAGTTTACAATATTACACATTCATATCCATAGTATTTTAGGCTTAAAACATATGCTTTTAAACAATCAACAATTTAAAACATTTATGATCATGTTATTGACACAATATGAATGCCAAGTTCCTATCAAAATCTTCCATATAAAGTAAGACTTCCCTGAATCATTACTTTAATACCAAACCCAACTCCATAAAAGGATTAAACTTAAAGAATATTTATCTTATAGAAAGCTCAACTAAGGCATTAGATCTCCAAAAATCCTAATAAATTTAAAAATTCCATGATCAAGCTAACTACTTAATTTGATTGTGTTGATTACAACTTAAGGTATTGTATAGTCCTAACATCAAGAGGCAAGGACTTTAAATGTAATAAAGGAGTCTAAGACAATTAAAAGTAAAAAGTTTATTTTTTCTTATTAACCTTCCTATCCCAAAATCTTGTCTTAATACTCTTACTAAAAAAAGGGTATTCTTTAATGAAAACATCTATCATTAAATCTCGAGAACTAAAGCCATATTAAGTTATATACTTCTATTACTCTCAGACTATATCTAGCTAAAGTTATCTACAACCTTATAATATTAGTTATAATCTAATTAACCAACAAACTTTCATCACACTCAAAGTTTAACTATTTGAGAACTACAGAGAAATCACTATGCAATTTAGGATCTCTACATGGTTACATAAGATTAAGAATGACACCTCAATCTTGTAACCTAAGTCCCAATTACTTCAAGGTCACTAAAAGAAAGGTCAGAGAAAACTATAAACCTAAAAGGAGTCTAATACTTAAACAATATAACTATTGAGAGGCAATAACCAAGAGAAAACTATAAAATATCAAATTTTAGATCGTTAAGCCTAATATATTCCTAACTACCATGCATTACCTAAGGTTCTCTGACTTCATACAAAAGCAAAGTCACTTTAAAATAATCCCATAGAGGCTAAGACCATTTAATTAGACTAGACTAACTAAGAAGCATGGTTTAAAAAACACTAACAATTGAACCAATTAAAACCGTTATGTTTTATAATCTAATTTGGACTAAAACTCATTTATAAACCTCTAAGCTTTTAGAGATAAACAAACAATCTTCCATCTTTTTGGTGTCACAAAGGATCTTTAAACCTACCTTAAAAGACTCTTGAAAACTTGAAGTTTTACTTAAGAAGAAAAATTACTCTTGTAGTGATCAATGGACTACCTCAGAGAAGTAGTCGATTGGTCGGTCATCCCCGATCAATTGTTCATTAGCCAACAGTTGACTAGTTACTTACAATATTGATAGGGCAATTTAAACCCCTCAACAGTTAACTAGTCTTCTACACCTGACTAGTTGATGCCTTGTCTAATGATCATTAATTCAAAAATCAACCTAAACCTTATAAATTAACACTAGAACATTGAGGACACATAATATTAGAAGGAGAATTAGAACTTCTTAAAATGTGATTTAAAACCTAAGGATATCCCAAAATTGGAGCCAAAATGGTTGAATGAATTTAAGAAATAATGCAATGACATAATCGTAATTTTGGGAAACTTTTTGAAAACTCAAAGGAAGAAACTTTAAATGGGCAAATTGAGTTTCTAGGGGTTCATAGAAGCTTTAAAAACCATAGCAACCCCTAGAATAGTTAAAACCCCTCCGATATGTAATTTTAGACATTAGTTGACCAAAACTTTGATAGAGTAATTCAATAAAGTTTTAAATATAATTTGGATGAAACCAAAGGTATTTTATGAATTAGAGGACTTAAGTTTTTTATGGAAAAGATGGTTCTAAAAAAGGAGTTTAAATGAGCCCAAATGAAGAAAACTAAGATGGGGGACTAAATTGAAATTTTGAAAAATATTATAAATGGGCTCCCTTGCTTCTTATATCACATCCCTCTTCTCCCACACCTTATAACTAACTTTCCTCTAATCTAAAACAAATCCAAGAGTAGACCTAAGTGGCACACAAGAAGAAGAAGTAAGGGGAAGGAAATCAAGGCTTGAAAGTATAAGAATTCATCACTTTTTCAAACTTATCCCTTTGTTAAACTTCTCCACCCCCTCCTCCCTCTTCTTATGGTTTTGGTGTCTCAATTGGTGATGTTTTATGGTTAGTTCAATAAAGGGAAGAGAGGCTTTAGGGAAACTTTTAGAAACCTAAGGAAGTGCATCTTGTGAACTTTGAAATAAGGTAACTTTTTTTTCATATAAAACTTGTTTTTCTTAGCTCTTCTCCCTCTCCATTAATTCATCCAGAACAAGGGTCATGTGTAGCGAGTTTTATTTTGATCTAAACTTGATGGAAATTGGGATTTTGAAGCCTAAGGAATCACATAGGATAATTAGAGTCCAAAAAGAACCTATAGATAATAAGTTATGGATATTAGGATTTTGGTTGCACCTAGAGATTTATGAAGTTTTCTAGAGATAATTTAAATTATGTGAGAGCACATTTGAGTTCTCAAGACATTTAGGAAGTTTCACAAGTGGCAATTTCCCTAGAAAAAATAACAAAACTCCATAGGTTCCAACATTACTCTATGTATCGGCCAAGAGGGGGATTCCATACCTATGGAGAGTTTTTCTTAATTCCAATGATAGAAATGCTCCAGAAATAAATAATAGACACCAAAGAAACCATTGGTTTGAATTTTAAAAACTATATTTTAAAAGTTGGAAGTTTATGGTTCCTTTAGGCATAAAGAAGTAATTTGATGTTTGGCTCTTTGAAATGAGTTTGTGATGACTCTAATGTGTTTAAATTAGTCATGTGACTTAGATCGAGTGAAAAATTAACGCCAAAATCATGAATTATATGAGTTACTTCATTATGCCTTTGTATGGAACCATAAGCATGCCATAAGTTAAAAGTAACTTGTGAAGAGTTCATGTAAGGCTAGTGATGATTTTATTGATATGTTTATGTCTTATTTAATGTGTCTAGGTCAAGGAAAATAAGCCTCCTCCAAGTGTGTGTGTGTGTGTGTGTGTAAGGCTAAACCAAAGGGCTAAGGGGATCAAAAGAAAGTTGTATTTCTTGACTTAGGTAGCTCTTCATCCATTCTTGTATACATTTCTTGGTTGTTTGAATGTCATTGAATGCTTGTATGTATGTTTGAATCATGAAACATGCTTATAGCTATTAGTTTGATGCTTTGGTACCATTATACTTCTTGAATTGTATTTAGAATATGAATTTGCTCTTGATAGATGAGGTTGTGCCAAAAGTCTTTTGAATTGGGTGAGGTGAAGCTAAAAAGTCCATAAAAATGTGTGAGACAAGGCTAAAAGTTTCAAGAATAAATTAAGCTAAGTAAAAAATCTATAGAAAGTGGATAAGACTAATCCAAAAGCCCAAAATAATAAGGTGAGACTAGACCAAAAGTTCCTATAACTTAATTTTGATCTCGATATGTTTATGTAATCTTGGAAATATGTTTATATTTGGTTCTTGGAAGCATTTGATGCATGCTTGTATTTTTTGACATGATACCATGCCATATATGCATTTTTGAAAAGGTAAATGAGTTATTAGAATTCTTTGAATCTCACTCTCTCCTATTTTTATCTAACCATGTCTAGATGATGGTCAACCAAGAATGGAGGCCAAGGAGTGTAAAGTGTATTACTTTGATAATAAATGAGCTTTTTATGTAAATTAATGTCAAAGTATGTATGTATAAGTTATTTATGAGATGTAAACTTTTACTCATATGTAAAAGTACATGAATATGTTGTATGAACCCAAGTTAGAGCTAAATGTATGCAATCTTAAGATTTTGACATCCTTGAGCCTTGGTATATATATGTATATGAACAAGTAAGATGGTGATTTTGAACTCTATGATAAATTAGACCTATTATGATACTTCTATATGCTGTATTTGAGTTTTTGAATGTACTTAAATGATCATGGTTCATGTGGGAAGTTATTTTGGATCATGTGGTACTACATTGGTGCCATTTTGAGCCACATTTTTGCCCTAAACCAAAACTAAACCAAATGAATGAATTTGGACATAAAATTTTATGAGTATTTAAATCTCATCTAGATCTTTTCACAGAGTTAAATAACAAAATTTTTAGAGTTCTAGAGAATTTATAATGATTTTTCAAAATTGGATAAAATTTGTAGAAACTATCAATACACTGTTCATTTGGTTAATCTGGTTTTTGTGTATTTGAGAGGCTAAATGAAGTCCAATACTCATAAAATCCTACAAGCATATAACTGACATCATAAGCTATCTATAGCTACCGAGATCACCTAATTTGGAGTTCTATAAAGTGAGATATGAATTTTTAAAGTTGCATGTTTGCTGTAGTACAAGAAATAGACCTAGTTACTATTCCATTCGGATTTCATAGGTCAAATGATATTGTTTTTATCTAAAATTTTTACAATAGTTAGATATATCCTAAGCTTTTTAAAAAGCTTGAGTTTTCATGATTTGGAATTTTCTAACTCAAGTTATGAATTTATAAATTTTTGTGATATAATATGGAACCTATGGAAATTAAAAGTGTGATCTTGAACTTGATATGTATGGCCCAAACCTAAATTACATGCTTTAATTTGTGATGTTTCTGCTTGAATAAGTGTGTTAAGAAAGGAAGATGAAATTAGTAAGCCCAAATGGTTTATTTAATCAGAAATAAATTAATTCAACTTTTAGTGACAACACTTTCTACTACTATAAGTGATGAATATAAGAAAATGGATACTTTAGACTATTTGTAACACAAACTAAGTTTTATCTTAATATAGTATTACACCTTGTTGAGAGTAATTGGTGTATTCAAACACATAGCCAATCATTTCCTAGGCCTAACCAGTCAACTGGTTACATGAGAACCGGCAACCTAAATTTGAAAAAAGGTAAAACACCAAAGTTTTCAAGGTAAGCACACTTCCTAACTATGCAAATATCCTAAACCCATGCACAAGCATTTTTAAGTAGTTTACAACCATGCTAATGCTCCCCACTACCAAGTCCAACAATATAACCACCAAAGTGCACCTATTTCCACAAAGCTGCAAAATGCCACAAGGCAACATCCAAATGTTCCTAACCAAATCTAACTCTCACCAAAGCTAATCTAGCCTATTAGAGCAAAGTCCAAGTATCTAATACTTCCTAAACTAGGGGTTATCAAGACCTAAATCCAATAGGATCAAAATGTGACTAGGTGAGTTCCTATATCTCTTTGCTAACAACCACTGACTAATTCATATTAATATCCATGACCTATAAATTTTAGTCACACCTTTCCAACAAATACCATAATACCTTAGAAAAGTCTCAAAAATGGAATTATCCTAGTCTAAACCATGAAATACCACTCTTAGGGTTGACAAAAACTTTGGATTGTCTTAAAACCTTTTTTTACATACCACCTTAAATTCAAAAGGTGGAATTCAACTCCAATTCACCCTAAACCTATTTGAACACAATACTATCCTTCAAACAAACTTACTTAATCCTTAAAAAATTCCAAGTGCATTAGAAATAGGCAAAATGGCTAGGCAGAGCGCAAGCTTCCTACTAAAGCTCCAAAATCATTACTTACACCATTAGACACCTATGCTAAAATTTCAATCATTACTATTACAATGTCCTTACACTTGGCATTTTCAAATTAACTTAGCTTTTGCAACCATTCATGTCAAGACTAAAGATAGGGGTTGTTCAACCCTAAATATATTCTTTTATAATATATCAAATGACTAGGGAATGCAATACATTACCATAGCATAATATAACATAGAATAAGATAGAGGAGAGATAGTTTCTATCTTTTTTCATCCTTTCTTTCCCTTTTGCTCTTCCATAACCTACTACTTGAAATGGATAGCCTGTAACTAAGGTAAAATATAAAATGTCAGTAACTAAGATACAATTCTAATTATATAATATAGTATAAACTATTATAATGCTTTACATAACAAAATATCATAAAAACAAAGCATGCACCAAGCAAATGAGTAATTTGACTACTAAATTATTACTATCCCATATTAGTAACTACTTATCAATACACTCAATTATTAGCTAATAACTCAGGGAGTGTCATGATCATGACAACTTCTCTCTTCAAAATAAGCACGATCACAGTTCGATGCATAATCACAACATATACAAATGCATCAATGAGAGCGCAATCATATCTTAGTGCATGATCACGACACTTATACATAATTAGGAGCATGATCATAACTCGATCGACTAGGATATGATTGCAATCCATGGTATCTCACAAGTATTAATAATCAAATTCATTATTAACATCATATAATCACGTATGTAAGTGATCAATAGAATATCTACATATATGAATGGAATTAAACACTGGTTACTTCTCAAACTACTTTCCATTCCCTATGTAATTATTAAGATGCTCAAATGGACACATAAGTATAAGATAATCATGTATCATTAAAACACTCCATTAATACAAAGAAAATCTATATCTTCTATGAACTAAAGTCTACAAAATTAACAAGTCACCTGACTAAACCTAATAAATCATAAATCCTTAACCTTTAGCACCAAAATCTCAAGCTCTCCTAATGATCTTTCCATTTTCGCCCATATACATATCCATCCATAAAACTCAAGCAAAAGAAATGATTTGGGAGGGAAAACACTCGCAAATGAATGGAAGAACAATACCCATAACTTAGAGCTGCTTTTTCTTTAATTTCCTGCCTAAGAATGCCCTAAAATAACCAAATCCATAACCTTAGGATGCCGTAAATGATCACCAAATCATAAATCATTCAGATTAAAATGAAGAGGAAAAGGAGTAGATTGAGTTTCTCTAAAATTACATAAGCTAAATGTCACATTTTTCCCTTCAAACTTGGCCCAGAGTATTGTCCTCCATCATCACTCTTCATCTTTTATGTTTTCCTCCTCTTCTCTAGCTATGCATTGTGCATACACAAAAATGAGAAATGAATGATAATGGATCAACTTTAAATGAGATGGGTTATGAGTTAGGAGTCTAAATAAGTTATGAGCTAAATAAGTCTCTGCTTATTTCCCTATATTTGGCCTCTATGAGTTGAATTTTCAGTTTTAAAACCAAAGAAATATGAGTCCTCAAGTTAAAATTATTTCCAACTTCATTTAATTAAATCTTAGGGTAAATAATATCCAATTAATTTTATTAAGGAATTTTTTTTTGAAATTCCTCAAATTAATTAATTAGACCCTTAAAAATTAAATAATTTCCTCAATGACATCCTAAATCCTAGTTTCTTTATATAATCTTATAGAATCCTAATTTCTTTATTATTTTATAATAATTCCATAATTTCTTAAAAAATTAATTAAATCTCTAATTAAGTTAATTTTTTCTCCAAAATCTTAATTTAATAATTTTCTAGATATTACACATCATATACTAGTTTGGATTTTATCTTCCTAAATTTATACTTTCTGAATTTTTAAGAGTGAGCATACTCTTCAAAGCTTGCTTTTTATTTCATAATAGACTGTAGCTGCAAGAATTATGTAACAAAACGAGTAAAAGCTAGATAAACAATCTATACCTATAATATATACTTTCATCAAATTCATAGTTCCACTGTGGTTATGTATAAATGATATTATCATCTTTGTATCCTAGTACCTTTTGCACATTAGACTTTTTTATAATGTGTTCTAAGCATAGATTTAAACAATGAGATGCGCAAGGTGACTAATAGATATAAGGTCTTTTTTTTCATCAATTTTTTCTAGTTTTTTTTTTTCAAGATCCCTCATTATTTGTAACTACTTGGACTAAATATTCTTTTCTTACTTCTTTTACAACTTTATCAAGTAATTAAAGGCAATAGTTAAAATTTTTGTTAGCAATAGAAGTAATATCAATAGACTCTAAGAAAATAGTTTCTTTGTTGCAATAGTAAGGAAATTTATAATATGTATGTAGTTTAGTTGGATTATTTTTTTAATAATCTAATTGATGGATTAACATTAATAATTTGATGAGCTAAAATATATGGATTATTTTATTTGTTCATGATATTAATTAACTAGTTGTATATAGCATTGTCTAAATGGATAGTGCCATGTTTTAGTTAAGTTTATGATAGATTAGGCTAACTTAAGCGTGTTGAGAAAGAGACCCAACTTATAGCCTGATTTGAGGTCAATAGTCTTATCTCATTGACTATAAAGTTATTTTATTTTCACAATAACTTAATGCTTCATTTAGTCTAAGTGGGCATTATGAGTTGTTATTCTTTTATTTATTTTTCTTTCTTTCTTTCTCTCTCTTTCATGCATTTTTTCTCTTTCTTTTGTACAAAACCTTTATGGATTCGAGAACAACAATGGAACTAAGTCCATTTGCAAGTATGTTCCTTGTTTAATTTGTTATCCTACTAAGGTTTAAACTTTCAATTGGTATCAGAGCCTATTAGTTAAATCTATATCATATCTGTACAAACTTTAGGATTTGTAAAATCTAAAATCTTAGTAAATATTTGCAATATTTATTATTTTTTGCTATGATTCTTGTTTTGGATTATGAATTATTGTTAATCTATCATTGTTGTGTTGAAATCCTACAAAATTTGTGTTTAATGGACTAAAAATTATGCAAAAATATATAAATTACAAAGGGAAAAATTGTGTTTTTTGTAGCAACACTATAATGGTGCCTTAGTGCACTGTGACTTTGGAAAACATTATGTATATGCTATTTTTATAGAAATGTTATAGCATTGTAAAATGTTACCTAAAGTAAAAATGGCTCCTTCAATGCATTTTGAAAATTTTTTTAATGCTTTCTTAAGTGTTATGGCCCTAATTTACATCGTTTAGCAACACTAAACATATTTAGTTAGTATATCTTGATGACATTAACATGTTTTGATAGATTACAAAGATATTTATGATGATGAATGTTTATGCTTCAAATTTATACAATATTTATATGAGATTGTTGTTGTGTTTATCATTGAAAAGTGGTTGTATGCCTAATAACACCTTGTAATCAAAGCAGGGGCCATTAGCAACTTGGGATTTTAAGCTTGCATATTGTGAGATCATGGGGTTTTCTTAGTGAAGATTGATTGAACGATGACCATTGCTCCTTTTATTTTATGAGATGTTTACATACCAATTACAAATTGCATTAACAATGAACATACCCTATTGGTGTGACATTGCCAATGTAATATGTGTAGCTAATGTCTTAGTGTTACTAGGACCTTATCAATACAAAAATACTAGGGACACTTACTTGTTCTCCTTTCCTAGGCTAATCTAAATGTGTTATACGTTTTCTTGTTTCATTATAATTTGAGACCCTTAGGTAGAATTTGTTGGTAATAAATATGATAACTCATACAGAAGTGTACATATGATCCCCTTAGTAACTCAAGTTATCTTTCTTAGACCTATCTTTAATAGTATATATGTTAGTTCGGAGTTCCTACTGCCTATAAGAATTTTTCAAAATTACCTATAAGTGTTAGCTTATGCTAAACTCTTAATCACTTATAAATTTGAACCTAATTACACATAGTTGCACAGGCCCTATTTAAGCTATGTGAGACTAATAGGTACATTCAACGTAATTCAATAACTTTCATGTACCTATACTATTCAATTTAAGGTTTATTCTTAATCCCCTCTTCCTAAGTTCAACTAGAAAACCATAACAACTTAATTAGAAGCTAACCAGTCAAGCAGCATGAAGAATAAAATTAAACAAGCCTATAAATACCATTAATAATAAATCAAAAAAGATAAACAAGTTCTAATCCATACTAGGGTTCAAAGTATCCCTATCCAAAATGGTTTAGCTACATATCATAAATCCAATATTAAAGACATAGAGTATATCAAATTCATCATGGAAACAAAGAGAAAAGAAGATGAATTAAACAATTTAAGATGGACTTTTATCTTCTCCACCACCCAAGCTTCTCCTTGCATTTTGATGCTTTTGAATGCCTCTTTCTTTTATGAACTTCGCCCAGAACTCACCTAAACCATCTCCTTTTCCTTTAATTTTTAAAATTTAAGTTAAAAGCTTTGCACATGTGCTAGTTGCATTGTAATGTTGTGGCCCAAAAATTCAAGGCTGTGGCTTAGGATTTCAAAATTCTCCCTTTGTTTTTCAAGGTGGTAGCCCCACAACTTGGGTTTTTGAGGTTGTGGCCTAGAAATCACACTTTTTGTTTTATATACTTTTTGAAGCTAAAACTCTCATTTCTTAAGGCTTGGGTCATTGGCAATCCTAAAACTTGATTCTTGATATCATTTAGACCCTACAAAAAGACACTAAAACTTCCTTGATCAATGTTGAACATCAAAGAGACTAAAATCTATCATTTAAAATATTAAAAGTGAAATTAACTATGTTAAACACACCTAATTAGAAACAAACACAAAACTAACAACTTTTAGCCTTTTAAATCAAAACCTAACAATAAATATACCTAAAAAAATATTCACAATACCTTGTAAATTTGACAGTTAATGGGATTATGATGGATAATTTATGGACTTAATTGTGTTTAACTAGGATTTAAGGGAAACATTTTGCATGATAATTGTAATGCATACACAATTAATATTTCTTGGCTTATTTTCTCAGCTTATGTCCCAATGTAACTATTAGCTATGAAAACTCTAAATGAACTAACTATAAAGATTAGAAAGAGTCCCTGAACATTTAGTTGTTGCACAGCTAGATCTAACCTTTAAAAAACTGAAACCTATGGATCTTACTGCAAATTCCAGTGTTGTTGACAAATCCTATCATAAATAATGGCATGAATCCAATAGAATATGCTTAATAGTGATGAAATTCACCATTGATAAAACCATTAAGTAGGTATTCCTGATAAAGTAGTTGTTATGAATTTCTTGAAGGAAGTCAAGAAGAAGATCAAAAAATTTGATGAGGCTCAAAAAGCTTTATATCTTTCCCCTTTCAATTTCATCTTTTATGATGGGATGTCACGTGTTTGTGAGCATATAATAAGGTTGTTGAATTACTACAACAAGTTGAAAACCATTAGGGTTAGTTTAGGTGATCCTCAAATCTTTCCCCTCTCAATTTTGTTAGCCTTAGGTTTCTATATTATAAGTTTTGATGATAATAAATATATGAGAAACAAACGTGTGACAAATAAGTTATAAATACAACACCAATATGTATTTACTTGACTACTATAAGCCATACATGATCATAAGGAAGATTACTTGCCTTAATTATATTATAAGTTTTGATAATGAAAAATATTGATAAATATAGTATTAATATATGTTTACTTATTCAATTATTAACTGTATTATTTTATTCTTAAATTATGCTTTATTTTTAATGTGTAAGACACGTTTGCTTGTAACATATTCAATAGATTTTAAGACTACATATATAATTTAAATTAAATATATGAATTATAACAATCACATATGCATGATAAGATTATTTATATCGCACTAAAAGCTATTATATCATACATATTGATAAATGTGAATATGACTAACTATTTAGTTTGTAAGTTAAATATTTTTTATATAGAATGGTTTAAAGAAAGAAAAGTGAGTATTGAAGTAAAGAGTATGGAATATTAATATCATATTTTACTCAGAAGGATAACAAGCATAAACAAAGGATACTTCAAGAACTGAAGAACTTAAAGATTTAGAGAATTATAAGCTTAATTACATCAAACTAGCCAATATACTCAAATAGGTATATTTATCATAAGTTAGGGGCTTTATGTAAAATTAAGTGATTTATATTTATATTAATGAGATATAGATTTTCTTAAAAGCCTTAGTGTAACCTTTAGTCACTCTTTTTATCATATCTTATAAACCATATGAAGCCTTGATATGAAAATTATCTCATTTGAAAATAAACTCAAAAAGCTTTCCAAAGATGGGTCATGCATTCAAAAATAAGTTTAAATAAAAAAGTTATGATTATTTAAAGTTAAATAGTAAGATATAGATTTTACATGAAACCTATTTTTGATTATTGGTCACTCTTTTGAAATGAAACTTATTGTATTTGAAAATAGACTCAAAGAAATTTCTAATAATAGGTTATTTAAAGTTAAAATGAGAAAGTTAAAACTATTTAAAATTAAGTCTGTGCTAACAAGTCAACTAGCCTTGCCCAAAAAGGCACTTGGTGCCCATTGGATAAGAATAGTCAACTAGCCCTAGGCAATAATGAACTAGTCTACTAGAAATTCAAATCTAAAGGTCATATGTTATATGACAATTAACAAGTCAATGGTGACATTTGATCAATAACATTAGGAATACTTTTCTAAAAATATATAATGGCTAGTTTTTGTGCCAAGCAGCTATATTTCTTAATGCCTTCTATATGATCTTCAAAACATGTTTTTGAGTAGAACTATGAGTTATAATGTGATCTTAAACTTGTTCTTGATCATTAGAAAGAGAAAACATCATTTTTGAGATAAAATCTTGCAAAATATCTATTATTTGAGTTCTTAGAACTTCATCTTGTAAGTCTACTCTTATAGAAAGTTTCTTTAAGCAATATTATTCCTTTAAAATCATTGTAAGGCAACGGTGTATCCCTTATGAGAGAAAACAAGAGTGAGGGAGCTCTTGGAGTGATTATCTTTTAGGAAGAAAGGTGTGTTCTATTCTAGAATGAGAAATAATTCTAGATTAAGTTGTTGCAAAGGCTCACAAGTGCTTGATTAAACTTGTAGAGTTATTGGAGAAATTTCAAGTGGAAGATTAGAGATTTGATATAGGTTTGGATTAGGGTCAAACAAGCATAAATATTGGAGTTTGCCTTCTCTTTTTTTATACTTTTTCCATTTCAAATTGCTTAATTGGTGTTTTGTTTTTATGTTGATATTTTACATCAAATCTTGATTATTTCTTACTAAATAAATTCTCCTATATCTATTTCAAGTATACCAATTGTTGAAGAGATTATAAAATTATTCTAGTTCATTTATAAATAAGCTTTTATATCAAGTTTAACTATATATTATTAAATGCTCTATTTTAGGAATAGAAATTATGCTTTTCATACTCCAAACATCAATATAAGGTTTTCCTTAATTGATATAATTGTTGATTTGCTTAATACTTTTCAAAGTAACTTTAGTAACAAGTTTTTGAAAAGGAATTTTGAAAATAACCAATTTTTTGTAAAACACACAATTCACCCCTTTATGGGTGTTGGTTGCCTTGTCTAATAAGTGGTATCAAAGCTAGGGTTCTTGTTTAAAGGACTTAACTATCTTAAGAGTTCTTATAGCAACCATTAGATGTTTTACAATGATAGGAAGTTTTGGTATTAATATACCCACTTTTCTTAATACCATTAGTTTTGAATTTTAGAAAGCTAGAATGGAACTATATTTTCAATCTCTTAAAGATTTATGGGATATAATAAAAGATGATTTTGTGTATAAACCAAGAAAAGATTGGAATAAGTATGATAAGATGTTATTTTCTTTAAACATTATAGCTATGCATATATCATATAGTGCTTTAAATAATCATGACTATGTTAAAATTGTCACATGCTCTAGTGCCAAACAAATATAGGAAACACTTTAATCTTTATATTCTTCTAATCATGTTGTTAAAGTTATAAATGTTGATAGCTTTCAAGAAATTGTGCAAGATAAAGAAACATGTTCTTTGACTCTTGAAGATGATCAACATAGAATTAAGGAAGAGGCTCATGGAAGCCTAAATAAGAAGGAACTTTTCCATAAATCCTTCATCAATAGGGGAAAAAGAGAATGATTCTTTAGAAGAGCTTACCAAGCAAGAATTGAAAATTTTTCAACCTATGGCTCACAGGGACTTAGAGGTAAATAATTCCATTCATGTAACTAGTCATTCTCATAAAATTTTGCCATATGCATTTGATAAGTTGCATAAGACAATATCTTTGAAGTTGAAATGCTAAAGTTGTTATGACTCAAAACTTGAAAATGATTTTCTTATTGAAAATTCAACTTTGTACGCTTTCTAAGTCTCTAAATGAAAAAGATTTCAAAAAGAATTTTGGAAGTCATGATTTGGATACCATCTTAATAAAAGACAAAAGTTTTCTAAAAGCTTTCAAAATGCATGCATATTGATTATCTACAATAATTGTGGTTATAAATGACATATTTCTCACTTTTGCCTCCTTAAAAGAAATTATTCGATGAGAAAGAAACATATTTGGATTTCTAAAGGTTTTAGATGTCATTGTACTAACTTTGAAGGACCTAAGTTGAGATGGGTACCAGAAAGTTCTTAAGTGCTTCAATTATGCAAAAGATTTCTCAAAAGAATGGACAAATTAGTGTAGAAAAGGAAGAACCATTAAAGCGAGCTTCTTCAAGGGCACAAAGTTAGACTTACAAAGTTTAAATATTACAAAGAGAAGTAAAGGATAAGAAAATGGCATTCTTCATATACCAAGGTCAAGTTATCAAGTAATAAAACTTTTTATTTAACTATATTTGGTATCCATTAAGGTATAGTGCTTAAAGCCTTAGGTATAAGCATTGCATTGATTAAGATCATGCATGAATATATTATCATTGATACATAATTTTAAAAAATCTTGCATTTTCTTTTCTAAGAATTATTGAATGCAACTTAAGGAGGATTTATGCAACTTGAAGGGAATATCTATAGCAAATTTACTACGAAAATATATGGGTTTACTAATGCTTTAAGGGAGATCAAAAGTAAGAGCACTTGCTTACATTTGTTACAGTATATGCTTTAAAATTCAAGGTTAGAAGCATGGTATGTCATTTTAAGTAGGTAGGGAAATTCAAATTAAATCAATGGCTTCGACAATACCTCCTTTCCAATGTCTTGTTTTCTCTTCTTAAAGAAGTCATGTCATGATGAAGGCCTTGGGTTTAGAGATTTTATGAATTTTAATTTGATTTTCTTAGCAAAGTAGGGGTAAAGGATCTTGACGTCTCCAAATGATATGTGAGTTATAATTTTGAAGGGGATTTACTTCCCAAATTCAATTCTTTTCAATGCAAAGAAAGGTTTAAGAGCTTCATGGTCTTGGTTAAACTTTTAGGAAGGAAGCATCTTGAAAACAAACTTTTTGGAGAGTAAGGAATGGAAGAAATATTAACTTTTAGAATGATCCATGCATTTCTTCTCTACTAAATTTTTAACTTCAGTTTACTACACTTAGGAAATCTTTGCAAATTATATGGTGGGGGAATTCATTATTAATGGATGTTGGGATCTTTCCGAGGAATGGTTGTCATAAAAAGAAGCAACTACCATTGAAAATATTCCTATTCCTCTTTGCAACAAAGGTAATCTAATGTGGACTTTTGAAAAAAAAGGAGTATAAATGGCTAAACCAAGATGTTATTTAGCTAGAAAGCTTCCTACGTATGTTAATTGTAATCATGCAATACTTCATCCCTAACTCTAAGGGCTCTTTAGAAGGCCATATGGAGATTAAAGGTCCAACCAAAGATCATCCACTTTATCTAGAGAGTTTGTGTTAGTGCTCTTTAATAAGAGGAAAGCTTGTAGAAACAAAGATGCAATATTTCACTATGTTGCCCATACTATGAAAAAGAAGTGGGAACTATTGAATACATGCTTCTATTGTGTGACTGGAAAATGAAGGTATGGTTTGATAGTTGCTTTACTTTTAAAACCATCCTTTGTAATGTGACTAGAATGGATAGATGGCTTTGTTGCATGTTACTTGAATTAAATATGAATGATTTTGATAAAGCTTGGATAGGTATAATCTACTGGTATATTTAGAAAGCTAGATGTAAATGGGTAGTCAAGCAAATTTCTCTTGATCCAATAGTTTTGTCAAATGGGCTATAGACATGCTGAATGAGTTTTGGTCCACTAAAGGATGGTCTATAGTCCATCTTGGTTTGGATGGGCAAAGTGCATGTAGTATAGTTGGTTGGTCTTTTCCAATAATGAATTAATGAAAAAGTAATGTTAATGGCATGTTGATAGTGCAAGAAATAAGGTAAGGGTAGGAGTTATTATTAGAGATTGCAGTGGTTGTGTTTTAAAAATGTGTGAAACTTTAGGTGTTGTCTCTTCTACTTTTATGAGTGAAGCTTTGAATTGAGAAAGTGATTGTTGATGGCTCTTAATCTAAGTTTAGACATGGTTCATGTGGAAACTAGTTGTAAAGCTTTGGTGTCTATTGTTAATTGTAATATCATATTTTTCTATTATCATACTCTTCCATTCCGGGTAATTGGTGTACATTCACAAGACAAAAAGTGAGGAAAAGTATGAAAATAATACTTTTATCGTGTTACGTCAGGGTAAATTTTTTCAATTCATGTTATGTGGACCCCGTGAGTTCCCTAACATCATTATCTAATTATTTTTCATCCATATAAGTCATAAGTTCCCAAAATTACACATAAACCGTAGATCAAGGGTCAAAACCCCTAAAATTTTCTTCATTCATTGTGGCTGTACAGTGATAGATTTTAGGGGTAATTTTGAAAAATTATAAGTAAATGTAAGAAAATCAAAATCACATAAACCATAGCTTTCTAGAAAGCTCTAGATGTCAAGTTTACACTAAAAATAATGTCTAGCCATGAAAAACCCATCTGGACCACGTTTAATAATGAAATAGCCACAAAAGTCTGACTGCTACTTGATACTGATACAGTTTATTATCATAAATTTCAAAAATGTCAAATTAATTTTAAAAAAATCCAATCCATGCAAATGATACTAATCTAGAAAGCTACGAGTGTTAGTTAGAGGGAAAAAATAACTTCAAACCAATCCTAGAATGTTTAGACCCCGAAAATCAATCAAATAGTAACCCGAGTCTGACTAGTTACCTGGTACTGGACAACAACTTCAAAAATTAATATCTCCCTTTCTAGACATCCAAATGAGGTGCTTCTAATTGGCACAAATCACTGGCAAGGTCTAGTTTCTTTTTGTAAAATTTTATGGCAATTGGATATCATTTTCCTCATGAATGATAGAGAACAAATTTCAGACTGTATGAATAGTACCAGTGGCCAAACCAGAAATTTTTCTAACCTCAAAAATTCGCCAAATATTCCAAAAATATCCAAATAATACCCACTTTAGTTGTTCAAAAATATCTCAACAAACTCTAGATGCATGCCAAATTTCAGACCAAGAAGAGCTCATTTGGATAAAAAGTGATATAGTTCACCAGATATCCAATTTTGCCTTTCAGGTATCACTTTAGTCCAAATGACCTTTCTTTGAGTTTGACACCTTTTAGGCAAGTTGAAAAGCATGAATATGACTTGTATGAACTGTCTAAGTAGTTTTAAACCTCATGTATCTTAATTTGGCCATTCCACTTCCATTAATACACTAATACATCAAGCCATCAATAAGCCAAAATTCTCATTTTCATGGATTTCATGCCACATATAGTCTATACAAGAGTCATACATCATATTACATTTGTCCATGAGCTTACATCTAAAAAATGGTATGTATAAAGTAACTTTGGTATTTAAATAAATAACAAGCTACATAATGGACAAAGTATGACTTTTCAATATTCTTGGCTTGCTTTCCTTGCTTCTTGGACATCACCTAAGAATTTCAAGATAATGGAGGGAACGGGAGTGAGATTCCTTAAATCTCAATAACTCACACACCCATTCACATACACATTCAAGACATATATACATCAAAGCATATATATGGAAGGTTTGGCAACCATAAAGTATGCAAAGTCACAATTTCTATGCCACTTAGTCACATTCAAGCCAAGACCATACTCTAGGGATTTTTAGTTTTGCCTTACTCCATTTTTAGGAATTTTGGATTTGCCTCACTTTTTGCCTAGGGACTTTTAACTTGACCTCACCCTTCCAAGAGACTTTTGGCCTTATCTCACTCATGCCATGAGACTTTTGGCATCTCTTCACCTTTATTAAAGGACTTTTGGCATCACCTCATCCTTATGAGCCATTTCCACAACTAAAGCCATTCAAGGAAACACATTAGTACCAATGTAATGTCAAGGCATCAAGTGACGTATTCTCAAATCACAAGAGCATATACAAACACATAAAGACATACATATGCATACAAAAATGCAAGGAGAATGAGGTTGATAGCTATCTTGGATTTATGAAAGCTTTTCTTAATCATTTTCCTTCCCTTTTTGGGTCCCACAAGCACATCTAGGTGGGTATATGTTCTCTTGGCCTTGGTTTCAAGTGTGCTTTCAAGGCTTCTTCTTCTTAGTTTGTCTCTCTTTAAAATTTTCGAACTACCCCTCTAAGTTATATCTTTCTTGCCTTTTTCTTCCTCTTCTTGTGCGCTTCAGAGAGCAGGCCATTTTCTATATTTTGGGCAGAGGAAGTTGTGCTTAAGAAGGTGGGAGAAAAAGGGAGAAGTGTGTGGAAGCTTTAAGAAACACACTTTTTCAAAAATTTCAATTTCGTTCTTCCGTAATGACAATTTCGTTTTGACTTTGTTTTACCTCCTTTTTTAGAATCATCTTTTTCATTATAAAATTTAAGTTCCCAATTTAATAAAATGCTTTTAGAATCACTCAATTTGGAGTTAAAATTTTACCGAATAAATCCATCAAAGCTTGAGCTTACCGCCGTTAGAAAATGTATATTGGAGGAGCTTTACCAATCTCGGGGCTTTCCATGATTTTTGGGGCCTCTAAAGACCTTGGTCAAATCAAATTTCCCATTTAGAAAGCCTTCCTATGTATTTTTCTAAAAGTTCACTTATTTACGAAAATGCCATTATATTTCATCAGTTTTCGTCACAATTTGTTTCACCGTCTTAGCTCCGTTTTTCTTTCCATCTAAGTCTAGAATTATCATTTTTAGGAGCCTAGAACTCTGCAAATTTTTTGGGACATTATCTAACTCATTTCAGAGGACTTGTTTTTATACGACTTATTTTGTCATTTTACTGAAATTACATTCGTTACATTAACAATGATGAAATTGGTTTGGATTGGAAAAGTTAGGCTATCATTGATGATATTTTTCACTTGAGAAGGAGATTTTCTTCTTTCTTTCTTATGTAGGTTCCTAAGGTTGCTAACAAGACAACTGATTGGATTGCCAAGTGTACTGTCAAGGGATGTGCCCTCTTGTTTTGGAAATTTCTCCCTCTTCCTCTCTTAATTTTATTCTAGTCCATGATATTACTATTATAAAGAAAGGAATTAGTTGAAGTTCTCTTTTTTTTATTATGTAATTTTACTAATTTGTGTGTATTTTTCTGTATTTCTTTTAGTTTTTATGTTTCAGTTGTAGTCTTAAACTTGTTATTATTGTGTATGGTAGGTTTGTTCTTGTTTAATGGAAGTGAATTTGTTTGTGGCCAAAAAGAGAAAAAATAGAGAAGCTTATATTTGGTAATGCTAATAACAACTATTATATAAACTAGATAAATTACCCTTTTTCTTTTTTAAATGACAAAATAATCTTGTATATATTTTTAAAGCTTTTTGTTTTAGTTTGAGAACAGAAATAGACAAGCAAGGTAACTTTAGAGGGAAAGGAAGGGAATTGTTTCATTATGGTATAGATATGATACAAGATTATAGATTTCAATAAATATATTTATAGAGCTCTATTGTGTGTTTTCATTATGCCTTCTTAGTTTTTTAGAGATTTCTATTTATATTCTTTTTAAGGGTAGATTAATAGTGATATTAAATTAGGTGGCATTGTGAAATCATAAAAAACATATGTTTAGAGTGGCTTTTTATGTCTAATCATTTTGAGTTGTACCATCATAACAACTTGATATATCACTTCATAACATGAAACTTGTTGAATTGTGACTATATAATTCTTTGGATTGTAATATAGTAGATTGGATTACTTTAAGCCTATGAAAATATTGAACTTGTAAAACACATAAAACTTTTTATTCAACTACTCTTCAAGTAAATTTAAAAATATTTTTTTTATTTTAATATTTTAATTTATATTTTAAAATTAAGCTACTTTTTAACATGTCTCTCAATAGTTTTTTATTTCTAAAATTATAATTTTGCTAACTTTTTTTTTCTTTAGTTAAAGTCTTCTTAATTTATGACTTAAGACTAAAAAAAAAATTAGTTAGGTAATACAATTTTCTTAATATTTTATTTATAATCTGAAATTTTTATTAATTTAAATTAATATCAAGGTTCATTGCCTTGGCCAACTAATATTAATACGAAAAATATTTATTTCTAGTTTTTTATATTATTATTATCAAAATTTTTAATTAAAATATAATAAATATATAAGTTTTTAATAATAATATAACAACTGTATTACTTTTAATAAATTATTATATAATTAAATAATACATTTATCATATTATTTTTATAAAAAATTATATATTTATTATATTTTAATTAAAAATTTTGATACCAAAAATAAAAAGAATTAGATCAAAGTATTGTCTTGTTGATATCTCAATCTTTTTTTTGGAAAATTTTGATAATATCTAATATAAAAAAAATACTTATATATAATTTTTTATATTTTAATTATCAAATTATTTAATTAAAATATAATAAATATATAATTTTTAAATAATAATATAACAAATATATTATAATATTATTAAACTTTATATTTATTATAATTTATCAATTGATAAATATTATTTAATGCTCCTCCAAATAATACCGAGGGAAATGTAGGAAAAATTATTTCTTTGCTCAAAGTCACCACACAATTGTTGGCTGGTGCTTTTGCGCTTCCCAAAGGATGGCCGGAGGTAACCATCAGAACAAGTCCTCGCTCCAGAAGCCGCCGCCGCCGTCGTCGTCATCGGCCTCTTCCTCTCACCGCAAATCCCGTTGGGAATCCACCAGCAACGCCAATAAGAAATCTCCGCTGTCCGATCCTAAATCCGGCGACTCCAAGCCTCCCAAACCCTCCACCGCCGGTCCATCCCCCAAAACCAAACCCACTCCAAGCCCCGCTCATGCTAAACAACAACCTAACGAGCATCCCCCTCACCAATCGGCGGGACCCGCCGCCCGAGTCCCATCTCCCGGCGCTCCGTTTCCCTTCCCGGATCTTGCTTCCTTCGGCCCACCACCTCCGCCTGCGTACGGCTTCCACATGCTCGAGCGCCGCACGATTGTCCTTGCCGACGGTAGCGTCAGATCCTACTTTGCTCTCCCTCCTGATTACCCTCTTGATCCACCTGGGAGATTATTCCCGCCACCAATTGGTCCCGGGCTCGATCCGGGTCGGTTCGGAACCAGATTTCCTCCCGGACCACCGCACCTTGATGATCAGGATGGAGGGCGTGGTGGGAGGCACCAAGATTATTGGGATTCGATTGGGCTCGATGGGCGTGGTAGTGGCTCCGTTGAAGCTTCAGCGAAGAGGAAGTTTGGTGGTGATGAGGTGGAGAGAGATGAACTTGCTAGACAAAGGAAGCAACTTTTGCACGATGCTAATGTTAATCCAAATGGGTTTCCACAAAGGGGCGAGTTTTCTATGGGAACGAGTGGACCCTTTAAGCGCGATTTGATGGACCCTGGACGAGATGCTGAATTGAGGGCTTCCAAGTTTATGAGGGTTGGGGGGCTTTACGAAAATGTAGGTTTTAGGCAATCTGGTGGTGTTGGTGATAACGTGACCCTTAAACATTTGGAGGTTGATCAGGATGCTCTGAAGAAAGCGTTTCTTCACTTCGTTAAGTTAGTCAATGAAAATCCTACACAGAAGAGGATTTACTTAGAGGACGGAAAGCAGGGGCGGATACAGTGCGCTGCTTGCGGCAGGTTTGATAGAATCGTGCTGAATATGTTTGTTTCTTTTTATTTTGTGTGGCTGGACTTTGTATCATTGAAACCTTTGTTTTTTGTTGCTTATTGTGAGGAAATTTTATGTCGCAACTCGGCTGTCATCTGTTTTGACTTTTAGGTATATGTTCAGGCTTCATACTCTTCCCATCTCTTATCCCAAAATAGTTAGATGATGCATGTACGTTGTTGGCTAGAGTTTCGACGTTTCTAATCTCCCTAAGATGGATTCGCGTCTATTGGTCTATATGAAGTAGCTATAGCGTTACAGCATTACCTAATGGTCCTAATCCATATGATTTTGATATTTAACTGGAGCAAATGAGACTAAGAAAGTGTTTTTGAGATCCTTATGATAGTTTTAGATTGTTAAGAAGTGTTCTTTAGTTTTGAAGATGTGTTTATGCTTGTCTTGTACGTTGTAACCTTGTGGAGCTCAACTTAATAGTCGAAGTTGAATGCTTTCTTTCAGGTTGACAACATGAAAATTAAGATTTTGTTTGGACCTTTGGTGTTTATTAGGGTCTTCATGTTGTTTCTTTCCCTTTTTTTGGGGGGGGGGGTTGGGAAGGGGTTTCTTGAATCACATTTGTCATGTTAGGTGCTATAAAACTCTGATACTTTAAAATGGCAGAAGTATCAGTGTTGTACTTGTATCAAGTACTGATACACGAATGATAAATCTGGATTGAGAGTATCCCGCTGATTTGTTATTTTTTTGATAGTTTTCTAACTATGGACTGTTGGATACAGCTTGGGTATTCCAACACAGCATCTTTTCCTCTGTTCTTATCCCCTTCTCACCTTATTTGATTCTGTGACTTTCCTTATAAGTTTCAATGCTTGGCAGTAAATTAAAATCATAGGCTACTTCGATTCAGTTTTAATGTGAAGAGGAGAGTGCCGTAATTGAACTCTGTACAGAATCAAAACTGTGTTGCTTGTGGTCTTGGACCTAGTTTATATTTTATATGTACTCTTTATATTACATTATCAGTGGAATAGGGCTTTTAGCCCTTACACCTTGGAAGCATCTATGGAGATCTTAGGGATCCTTACAGGAGGCTGTACCTTTGAATTTTGAAACAACTGTTGATCCAACATGGTCCTTTTACAGAGTCATAATTTCTTCTTCCATTAATTGGAAATGGAATTGTTATACATCATTTTAGGTCATCATATTCAGAAATATCAGAAAGTCATACACAATGTTTTAAATTGCAGTTGTCGTTGAGTGTGGACACTGTAATGCAGGTTGCCTTCATATTTTTTTTAAGTTGTATAAAATGTTTAAAAAATGTATATAATTGCTAAGTCTCAAATACATATGACATATTATATCTAACATCCATATTAATTCAATAAATACATACTTTATACAAGTATATGAATGCCACTTGAATTTTTTTCAGTATTCAATACTCATATAAAATACATATAATATCTAATACTCACATCAATTTAATAAATGCACATTTTATAGAATTAATATCCACTTCCCATAAATTTGTTATTCCCTCTCCTAAAATATTTTCCCTTCCCTCAGATTTTTTCAATTTCTTCTTCCCATCAAAATTCCCCAAAATTTCCCTCTCTTAAATTTTTTGTGAAATTTCTCTCTCCCTCCATCCTAATCCCTTATTAATTAATTTAATGCCATTGACCCCTCCCCTCAATGCCTCCCGTCCCTACCTACTCCCTTCCTCTGAGTCCCTTCATTTTTGTTTTCAGCTTTGCACAATAGCTTGAACCCTCCCAACCAAACCCCCCCCCCCCCCCCCCCCCCCCCCCCCCGCGGCCACAAAAAAACCCCAAGAAAGGGAAAAAAAAAAAAAAACTTTCTTCATCTTCCCAAGCAGGCAGCTTCTTTCCCCTCTTCTCTCTTGCTTCAGTTCAAAATATGCTTAGGCTTCTCCCCGTCAACCGCTCGCAACCCCTCAGTGCTTAGCCATTTGGATTTCCAAATTCAAACCAATGGCAGATTGACAGGTAATTTATGATGAATTTGGAAAGATTTTTGCTGCTTTCTTGCTAGAACTCTCCCCTTCTCTTCTCTAGATCTGATTCTCTTAGGCTTTGTTTGGTTGGGAGTTTTTGGAGGGGAGGAGAGGAGGATAAGTTGTTTGGTTGAAAAAAATTAGAGGGGAGGGGAGGGGAATTTTAATTTATAATTTACTTTATTGCCCCTTAATTTTTTTATATTTTAATTTTTTAATATATTAACATTTAATAAAAATTAAGATAATTTTTTTTTCTGTCAGGAATTAAAAATAAAAAAGATTGGAATTTATAATTATTTTTTAAAAAAATATTGATATAAATAACTTTTTTTATAAAAAAATTTAAAATAATATAAAGGTAAATGTGTCCAAATATAATAATCTCCCCTCCCTTCCTCTCTCCTCCTGAACCAAACAATAATCTCCCCTCCCCTCCCTTCCTTTAACCTCTCTCCCCGTCCCCTCCCCTCCATTGAACCAAACAGAGCCTTAGGGTTAGGGCTGGCTGCTGTGTTTCTGAAATGAAATCTGAGCTTTCTTTTTTGTTTTCCTTTCAAATTTATAGTTAAAAAAACGCAATGGAATGGAATTGCAGCTGCAACAATGTTCTGTTGCAATGCATAGCTGTGATTGGAGTTTCATCAGGATCACCCTGCAATTGCGGGGTGATGCGGATGCGGCTGTGGCTTAGGCTGCATCTGCAATGAGGACATGGTGAATTCTCTATAATCTGGATACAATATGTGTGGGGAGTATTACCAGGAGCACAAAACAAAAACAGAATAATTAAAACATCACAAAACACACACACACACACAAAATAATAGTGATTAGGAATATAAGTGGAATTCATATCTGCAACACAAGAAAGACAAAATAATAGCGATTAGGAAATATAAGTGGAATTCATATCTGCAACTTGTTAGCCTGTAGTTTCACATACTAATGTGCAATTCTTTTTTTTAATTATTTTGTTTCTGTTTTGTGCTCTTGGTAATGTTTCCCACATAGATTGTATCCAGATTATAGGGAATTTGCCAAGAGCACAAAACAAAAACAAAGTAATTATAAAACACACACACACACACACACAAATAATAATAATAGTGATTAGGAAATATAATTTGTTAGTCTGCAGTTTCACATACAAATGTGCAATTCTTCTTTTTTTTTTTTTAATAATTATTTTGTTTTTGTTTTGTGCTTCTGGTCATGTTCTCCCAAACATATTGTATCCAGATTATAGAGAATTTGCCATGTCCTCATGGCTGTAACTTCTCAATCCAGATTGTGTACCATTATCATATACATCTCATGAGTATTGTACCTGTGCTTTGAAGGTTTGTTGCAGCCACTCTCACATATAAAAGTATGACAAGTTTTAGTAAACTAATAGAGGTTGCATGTTTACAAGACTAGGAAGCTTCTTGCATTGAAACAAGCTGCTAAATTTGACTCTGTTCTTAAAATATCCTTGGTCATAGAAATTAGATTTTGCAAATTTGGTGTTTGGTGCCTGACTAATGTTGCTTGCAAACATGAAGTAAAAATGTGTGATTCCTTTGATTTGTTTTTGGTCGGTAAGATTGACTCTAAAGGAGGACTTTTGAGAAACCAATCTTTGTATAAGCTTTTCTTAGTTGCCATGGTTCACCTGGTAATTTATTACCTATTTCTACAGTTTCCAGTTGCTCCTTGTGAATTTGGTTATGCATGCATATAATTTTTTTTTTTCCCTGTAGTTTAGGTTTTGTACTCTTATATTTAAACCTCTAAAGAAGTTTCCCGATGATGTTAATATCATGATAGTATGTTGTTCTATAGGCTAAATGTATTGTTGATACTTGATACCTATCATGATAATCATGTAGTCTATTCTGTCAACCTGCAGTTACGCCTTTTTCTGGTTGCTAAACAGCTTGATGTCTGTGCCAAAAAAAAAACATTTCTGATTTTTACTCCTTCCAGCTGAATACCTTTAGTCCCTTCCGTTTTGAAAGATTGGCATTGAATTTCTTGATTCATGTGTCATCAATCATTTCAATCTATGTGTTTTATTCTTTTTGAATTTTGATTGTCTTCTAAACTATTATTCTATGAAAAATTAGTTAAATCAAGTATATCCCCTTCCATTTGGTTTCCCTGAATTCTGTAGTTCTGGTGTCGTGTTGGTGAGTGTTACAGTTATAATTCTCTAAAGATGTGACCAGTTTTGGTCAACTGTGAAATTTTTACTTTAAAGTATTGGAAAATCATGATTAATTTTCTGGGAAATTTTACTTTTTGTGCTTTTAATTTCATCTAGGTTAGTCATGAAAATTAAGTAGAAGGATGTATGTTCTATATGATGATATAATAGGAGAATGCTAAGCCTTAAAATTTCATGCACTTGTATATACATTCTTGGTTTCATGATTTGTGTTGTTCTACTAGTGTCATTTCCCACTTTTTTTTCCCCCTCCCTTGTGAATCATGGGGAGTGTCATTTCCAGTTGAATGCTCCCTTGTACACAAATTTCTGGTTTATTTACTTAGCTGCTACATTTATGTGGTTGGTATAGTCTTTATATTAGAAAAACTTGGAAGTGGTACTTGCACAACTTTATTAGAGTCATCTGAAGTCAGTTGATAATTGTGTAGAATTTGATGGTTTTAGAAGGATAATTCTTTTACTTAATCTCCATACTTATAATGTATTGCTCACCTGTCTCTTGGAGATTTGTATGTAACATGACATTTTTCAGATTTTTAATCTCTGTTTCGGTGCTGGATGGCTTTGATTGGATGGATATCCATGTTTATGGAATTCAGAAGCTTTAGAGCTGTTATGCCTTCGAATAAGGGTAGAGCTTTGTGTTGTCTGATGGGCAGCATGTCTGATTCATTTTCTGATTGTCCAGTTACCATATGTATAAAATGGCTGAAGCTACCATAATTTCTGACTTGTTATTAATTATAACCTCTGAAGGAAGTCTTTCCTTTCCTGTTCTATATACAATATAGTGTCTCCAGTCATCTGTTTAGGTAGGGTTGGGTGGGGAATTTCCTTGATTTGAGTCTTGCTATGTTAGGTACTATAGCTGTGTCAATTTGATGCTTTTGGTAAAAGATGAAGACATTTAAGACAGGGGTTACAAAGCTGCTAGTGATGATGTGAGTTGCTTCTAATTATTTTAGAGGGAAAAGTGAGCTGCATTCATCTCTGGCCTTTCCCATAGGGTTATAAAATTTTGCTATCATAGACATCTTTTACCAGAAGCCTGAATAGGTGGTTGCTGGTGTTAGTTATATTGTTTGATTGTTAATATTTTGTTGTCAAAAGTTACTATCATATGGTTCCTTCTGTCTTCGATTTAGAATATGAGTTGAGAGCCCATTTATAGTATGTTATTAATTTCAAGGTACCAAGGTCTCGAGTTTGTTGATATTAAATAATCTTAATCTGTGCAACTGTTTAGGTTGTCCTAATGATTTCAAGAAACCAAGCCTGAGTATGCCCTTAGTCTTTAGGTTGGACTAGGACCAATTTTTCTTGGGTATCATTTTCTAGATGGTTGAGGTTTGCTGTTATGATAGAAGAATTTGAGTATATCTGGTTAAAGCCTTTCTGATTGGGTCTGACAGTTAGTTTTAAAGTTAGGTCTTGCAGGGGTATTCCTTATGAATCTGGTCAATTTCCACGTTGATTTGTGTTTACAGAGGACTCTCTGCTTTGATCAATATGTTCGTATCATATTTGCAGATTTTTCTGGGCCTTCTTGGCTAGTGGTTCTGCCATTGTCTGTTGTGCTGTTTTGAAGGCCTGTTTTACTTGGCCAGCTTTGGCAGTTCTTTTATATTATCAATGGTTGATGATAAGCTAATTCATCTATTTGTTTCTTTGATCTTTGCTTTGTCTAGGATATGACTGATAGCCAACATCATACTTGTTAGTGAATTTCACATTTGTATATCTAGGAACCCAAAACTTTAGCTGTTGTCAGGTGCTGGATTTGTTTGCAATATTTTGCTATTGTGGATGAACATTTATTCAGGCATTGACACACTATATTATGGGTTACCTATGTTGATGTTAAATTTGGTGCTGGTATGATTAATTTATGGGGGTGATGCTGCTATTTGGTTTTTGCTTTTTTGTCCTTCATCATGATGTCAACCAGTAAGAATTTAGCTAGACTATATCTGTTTGATCTGTTACTATAGGAATTAAAATTTAAAGCATCCCTATTTTTATGGGTTTCTGACTCATTTCCCATCCTTCTTTCCTCTCTCCTATTTTCTTATACCTGTTTTGCCCCTTTTTTATTCCCCATCTTTGTCTTGCTCATAGGTATGGTGTTTTGTAGAAAATAGAATTTACTTGTGTGGAAGGTTGTTGAGTTCAAAATATGATGGAGTAGATGTGGGTTGTGGATTAGCTTAGGAAGATATAGAAATTGCTGAGATTCTTCTATGCATTTGTGTTCATTAGGGTGGGCAATCTTCGAAGTTTTTAACATCATTGATGATGTTTAATGTGGTGATGTCTTTTTAAGAGGCTGTTACTTGATATCTTACTCAGCAGCCAGTTATTATTGCTGATTTGAGGCAAATAATTTAGCTTTCTTAGCCTGGTGTTATGTGTCATTGTGATCCTTTAGAAAATTTCTTCTCAAGTTGAGTTCCTTGGCATCATGTTTTGTGTGCACTCAGATGTTCATTTCTATGCAATGGCTCAACCCAGCAGTGTTCTGAATTCTGTGATGGAAAAATGAGGTTTTGTTTAGATTTTTGCTCTTGTCTTGTCTCTCTTTAGAGAGGTTTATTTATATATTGGAGATTTCTGTGTGTTTGCCTATATCACAATATCCAGTTGCTTTGTAGTTATTTACATGCTATGCCATGCCCTGCCTATGCAGCTCAAAATATGGGGCCGACATTGTGCTCTATTTCAGTGTATGTGAATGTCATATATGGATAAATTGTTCCATTTAGAGTTTTGCAATATAAAGGTACATATGTACCTTGATAAATTGTCCTTCAAAATTTAGGCATGTGCTCCCGCCTTATTCTAAAGTAGTGTTATTTCAATTGTTGCTTTATATACCTAAGAAAGTAGCTGATCTTTGACTAGATCAAAATACATCTTGGGTGTGACTTGTATATCGAAATTGATGAATGTGTTCTGTTCCTTACTATTATTTTAGACTCGCAGGCTAGCTCTGGGATGAAAACCTGAAATATATTCTTCAATGCCCTTGATATTCCAACTTTCAGGTCCTCTAAAGATTTTCCAGATATGCATGCTCTCATTATGCACACCTACAACTCAGATAATGCTGATTTGGGTGTTGATCATTTGGGCTTACACAAAGCTCTTTGTGTTTTAATGGGTTGGAACTACTCAAAGCCACCTGATAACTCAAGGGCATATCAGTTCCTATCTGCTGATGAAGCAGCAGCAAATCGGGATGATCTGATCTTGTGGCCTCCTTTGGTGATTATTCATAACACAATTACTGGAAAGGGAAGAGATGGTCGCATGGAGGGCTTGGGGAACAAAACAATGGATAATAAAGTTAGAGGTATAATGTATCCCTCCATTTCTTAATCTTCTGTTGCAATGTCTCTCGCATGGGTCAGACTAAGTTCAAGTAAATCATTAGCATGCATGCTAAGTTGGTACATGACATCTGTTTCTGCAGGAAACACTTGTGGTGATCTGCTCAATTCTAGAAAATTGTTTGGTTGCAATACTCTACTGTTTACTAACCTGTGGTTTAGGCTGAAATCTAATAGAATACCTGTATGATATTGTCTTTTGTATAGATGACAAGATGAAAGTTATTTTGATTTTGTAGTAGTTGCTGGTAACATGAAAGTTAGACTAGCTTAGAACAACTTGGAGACACTAGATACCCATACAGCATTTGATATGATGGTTGAGAGACAATTGCAGCATGCTAAAATTTTACTTTTTGTGTGCCCCTTTGGTAATTGAGTTGTGTTAAGGAGGGTGACTTTTCTTTTGTACAAATACCCGATTGTTATCCTGTAGAGGTTATGCCAAATTTGGGTTTGTGTATGCCTTTCATTTAGTTGGGAGTTGAAGTCATGGAGAGTTGAAATATCGTGCAGCTACTTTTATTTCTTCTTTATTTTGATTAGTATATACTCTTATCTTCTTTGTAGTTCCTTAAGTAATCATGGGTACTACTCCCTGATCAATTTTTTTAGGGGTAACTGCCTGTAACAACATTCGTTTTCCCTGGAGTCCTGGATCTGATTCTATTCTCTTTTGTCTTCCTTCTGTTTGGATAGAATTAAGTCCTTTATCTTATTTTCATAGTCAGTGCATGATCTGGTCTTGCTACTGAATTGCACCATATATTCTCATCAAAGCTTTGTCATTTGTAATTTGATTGACCTTGCATTACCACTCCTTCAAGTTGCAATATGATGTATATAATTAATCATCAGTTGCACTAGGCCTCCATTTTCTCAATTACAGCTCATGAAAGGGGTAAAGATTTAGGAAGCAATATCTTAAAGCAGATTTGTTGAAGCTGCTAATTCTTTTTATATAACTTAGTTTTCTACTCTTAGTAAAGCCTCAAATCATTTTTTTTAAAGTTTTGTTGTGGTTGTCTCTTGTCCAGTTGTGGTAAATGTTAGCATTTCATGTGGAAATGTTGGTGTTGCAATTGTTCCTCATCATCCTTTTATCACCCTATTATGTGCCCTCATAATGATTAGAACTCAATTTGGTTTTAACGCAATTGACCTTAAGCTTCATCTGCAATTTAGTTTTGACAATGACTGCTCATTGATATTCTTGGAAATTTTACATGTATGAATTCAACTCAAGTAGATTGGTTGCTTATTTTTCCTTCCTTTTTTAATTAATTTGCTCTGTAGTCAACATATGCCAACTTTGCCTGGGTTCATAATTAATGATGGTACATCTGCAGTATTGGAATGCAAATGCCGTGTTGATTCTCTGGCTGTTACTAGCCCTATTTAGATTTCAAAGCATTCAGCTCTTTGGTAATTTTGGATGAGGAACTTGGTTGACTAGACTATGTCAATGTTGAGATGGTTCTTACTTGGTAGATACAGAGTAGATGGCGTAAGGGTGGGATATAGACTAAACTATAACCCCGTTCTTCAACTTGTTCAGTTGAAGATAGGGAACACGAGGGCATCCAATATTTGGAAGTTGTTTGTGCATGAATTACCACTGTTTCATTCCAAGTTCGACCCTTGAATTTTAAGCAGATGGCCTCTTCCATGGGTAGAAGGCAGGACCATCATTTGACATTGTAATGAGTGAGGTTCTTACAACACATTTGGATGGATGGAATGGAACAATATAACAGGAAATTGTCAAAGAAACTATCCAATCCCTTGTTTGGATGCATTATAGTAATGATAAAAGGAAAGAAAGCCAAATGAATGACATATTCCCAAAATGGAAAGCTTCGGAGGTGGAAAAGCTTTCGATGAATTTTTTATCAACTTCCAATTTTATCCATCTACAGTTGTAAAGAAACAAAGTTAAAATAAGCTCACATTGTATGGATTTTTATGAGCTTTCAGTTGTCTTACTCACCTGGTTTTGAAGTTGATTTTTTTCCAGTTAAAACACGCACTCACACACACACACACACACATGTTGCTTGCTTATGTATAGACCTTTCTATCTTTGGTCTGTTACTTTGTATAACTTCTTGGGGCTATGTATACACACCTGTGCTTTCATGTGCATGTGGACATGTTAACGGGTGGCATTTTTGTTGTGGTTGAGCCTTCATTTCAGCGAATCATTTCAAGAAAGTGTACTTGATGCTTTACTATTTTGTTTTTCTTACATCTGTAATATGTATATATTTTGAGATGAAGAACTTTCAATTATTCATGTTTCTCTCTTGCATTTTGTTATCAATTCAATATAGCTCCTCTTGCCTTAATTTCAACAAGGTAAGTTTAGAAGGGGGAGGGAGTTTTGACGTATAGGCATTCTGATTTAGTTTTGTATTGTATATTAGATCTATTGTGCTTACCAAGCGTTTTGATTTTTAATACCATGCAAATGGAGTGATAGCTGGTTTGCTTATCCTTGAATTTGGCCTTCCTGGCTTATTAGGTTAAGTTTCTTTCTTTTGAATAAATGGTGTGGATTTACACCATTTGCATTTTTTTTGGGGTCCGTACCATATCTTTCTGATTGCTTCATGCTTTCTTAGCCCCATGTTATTGTATTTGGTATTTCTTAAGCCTCTGTCTTACCTACTAACTTGTGAAGTCAGCTGGTCTTTTATTGACTGATCTTATCAGAAAATGCCTTAGCTGGTTACTCTGCTTTTACAAATAGTTTGTTAGCTAATTTTGCCTAAATCCTGTCTGTTAGTACTATCATCGACTATAGATACTGTAAGACATTGATGTCTTGTGTTATACTAGATAAAGCCTCTATACTGGTGGATGGAAATATGGGTAAGGTAGATTGAATCTATTGCCTACCTCTGAGCATCCTCCTTAGATTGCTGCATTCCTTACTATTGAGCCCTTTGTTTTCTTTGTATCCTCTCTGCTCTCTGCTCTTCCTCTTCTCCGTCCATTAGTTTTACTTGACAAAACAGCATTTACGTTGGGCGTGGCATTTCCTCAGAGAACCAAAATGCTTAGTTTTTGTGCATTAAGTGGCAGCATTTCATGGTCCCTGTTTTCTATATTGATGGGACTATAAAGCCTTAATCAAGATATTAGCACTTAGGAGTCGTCCACTTATATATCTGATTATGGTGAGTTTCTTTTGACAATATATTTTTGCCATTTGATGTTCATGGTTTTCCAGAGCTTGGAATTGGGGGTGGCAAATCAAAGTCATTATATGGAAGAGATGGTCATTTGGGCATAACACTGGTTAAATTTGCTGGGGACCAATCTGGCATTCAGGAAGCCATTCGGCTTGCTGAGCACTTTGAGAAGGAGAATCATGGACGCAAGGCATGGGCCCGTGTGCAGCCCCTAATATTAGGAAAGGATGATGAGAACAATCCGAATTTAGTAAAGGTGGATGAGAGGAAAGGAGAGAAGAGGAGGATCTTGTATGGCTATCTGGGGACTGCTTTTGATCTTGACAAAGTTGATTTTGACACTAGGAAGAAGGTGGTCATAGAGACCTGGAGGGAATACAAACCGCCATCCAAGTAGTTTCTGGATGAAAATACAAGGTATAACAGTGTATTTAAATGGTATGTGGAATGGTTTGGATAAAATCTTATCCTCAATTATTGCATTTTAGTCCCGAAGATGATGAAAGCTTCATGTAATTTTCAACTCACTGTTTCTATGGTATATTAGGAGGCAGCGAATGCCATTATTTTGATTCTTTTTTTTCGGTGATAATGCGGTAGCTTTGGTGTCCTCATATGGATTTTGTTTAGCCACAGTGCATTTAGCACATTAGGCAGATGACTCTTGACTGCCTCCACCAATCTGACACTCTGGAACACACTGCTAATGCGTTTTGGAATAGGAGTCAATGTCTGGAAGCTTAGGTTATTGGCTAAAGGACATTTCCTAGTCCAGCTTTTCCCCTTGTTAAATGGGAACTGATTGTTTAAAGTTTAATTGCATGAAAAATTCTTTAATAGACTAATTAGCAAAAGATATAAATAAATATATAGGCATGTTATGTATATATTTCAGAAGAAACTTATCTCTAATATGTCTACATATATATGATTGACTTAGTTGGGCTACCTAAGAATCCTCAGTAGTTAATTGCTTGATCAATTCATCCATTATACTTTTTCCTTTTTTTCATTTTTTAAATGAAGTAATCTTTTTACTTGTTTTATGTTTTAGGAAAGTGGGGATGTAGCGTTGGTGATAGAATATACTTGCACAGTTTCGATTCAGTTTTCTTTTTTTTTTTGTTTTGGGGGGGGGGGTTATGCATTTTACTCCTAGGTTTCATTGGGGTTTATGCCTTTTACTCCTAGGTTTCATTTGATAAGAGTATTTTATTTGTTATGTACTTGGAAACTTACTTATAAATAAGTTATTTAGGATGCAAACAATACATTAGTTTTAAATTTCCATATTTTTATATTAAATATTATATAAATAAGTCGAAGTACTAAAAAAATTAAAATTTTCATTTACTAAGCTCCACCGTATGGTTTTCGGAGTGAAGGGTTGGTGATGAGTAATATGATGCTTGTACAACTTTGCACTCACAGACTTGTATTGGACTTTAAATGGGGAAAATTTTAGTGGTGACCTAAACTTTGGAATTATTACTTCTGGTATATATAAGAAGTTTTTTTGAGATTTGATTTGATTTAAAATATAAGAAATAAATAATTAATATTTGATATATTAATTATAATATTTTAATTATATCTTTCGGTAGATAAGTATATCAAATTATGAATAGTAGTTGTTATTAATTTTAAAGAGAAAGTATATATATTAAATAGTTATTTTTAAAAAATAATTTTTATTTGAGATAAAATTAAAAAGATTAATTATTTTTAATCAATTTTTTTTTTAATTTTCATGAATTAGTTATTTATTTCTCATTTCTCATATATATGAGTATATTTACAATTTTTGTAACTTTGTCCATATACAAAACTATCGAAGCAGAAGTGATCTGCAAGATGTTAGGTTGGCAAGTATATTTATCCAAGTTTTGAGGTTGGAGAAATTTTTATTTACGTGGTAGGTCAAATTAATTTTATAGTAAAATATAATTGCTATATTTACATGATGATTTAGACAATTTTTTTTTAAATTGCAAGAAAATATGGGTTATAATTATACTTATTTTAATCAAGATGTCTTCATATATATTATTTATATAATATGTATTAAATGTGTATTTGACTAATATGAATATAATTAATTTTTAAATGTAGAATAAATTAAATTCATAAAGTTTCAACACAACATAAATTATATTGAAATAAAAGTTATTAAAAATATATTTTTAGTAAACTAAATTTTTAATAAAAGAAATTAATATTATTTTTAAAGATATTTTAGTTATATTAAAGCTTCATGGGATATGTGTATATTATATTCAGAGAAAAATAATGTGTAATTTAAACATTTCTTAAGAGGGAAAAAAGTAATTTATTTATATTTTAATTTGATCATTTAATTTAATCCTTTAACTTTTGATTTATATCATATTCACCCTTAAACTTTGTTTATTATTTTAAAATGTTACTTAACTTTTTTTAAAGGTTCCAAAATGGCCATTGACAAATAGAGTAAAAAAAAAAGACTAAATCACTTGTTTTGACCGAAAATTGGCCATGCTTTCGATACATTTAATCCTTAAAATTAGCTAAAAAAATTGTTAAGACCTAACCAAATCAATTGAAAATTGGTGAAACTCTGTCAATTTTGACACTAGACCATTTTATTACTGGTTTTTTATTTTTTTATTTTTCTGTCCAAATTGAAATTTGGACATTCTATTTATAATTATTTTACATAAATTTGCTATGATATTGTATGTAGACTATTTTAACCTATTTTTATGTTATTAAATATGTATACCTACTTTAAATATTCTTTTACATTATATTTTTTTTTAATTTAGTTAATGATCATGAAAGGGATTCTGTGACAGTCTTTTATAATGCAAATGAATTGTTGCGGCTGAAGTATGAGCAGATGGTTATGGGAAGTAGAGATTGGCAGATATTCCAACTCTTTGACTCACTTCTTCCCAGGTTCATACAACAACATGATGCGTGGCTCCGTGGGTCCACGTCCTTCCCATACTTGTTCATGGCAGGTGATTATTTTTGCCGAAGGAAAATGTCACGTCTGGAATATAAAAGGAAAAACAATAAAATAATAAGAATTTTTTTTTTAAAAAAAGTAGATAAATATAGAGTAGGATATTTTGAAGGGAGGGATATTTTTGTCATTTAGCCTTACTTATTATGTTGTTTTTTTTTTTATATAAGATTTGGTGGCTCATTGGGTATTCTGAGAAGAATTTCGGTGAGCTTCAGTCTTAAAGAACTTCATCCTTTACTCAAAAAAGGATATATTGCTTGTAATTTCCAATGCTTTGGATCTAAAACCGTAATACACTTGCTTATCAGCTGGCTTATAATTTCTATAGATATATCAGAAGCTTTTGAAGATGGTAACCAATTACTGATTGTTGTCTATGTTTGTAGTTAGTAATTACTAACCGTTTTAACGGTAGCAATTCTGAGTGCTAGTCATGACAACTGTGTTAGTTCTTGCTCCGCATTTATGTGAGAAGTTGTAATTCTAATGGATCCTCTCAAGTCGTATATACGATTAGAGAGGATCTAGTCAAGCCAAAAAATAATTTTTTAGTTTTAAATTTTAAATTGTAAGTTTGATAATAAAAATTAAAATTAAGACATAAAAAATTTTAATTATAATAAAAAATTATATTTCAAAAGTTTTAACTACATAATATAATTAAATTTTTTAAAATGTAATTTTTTTGTAATTACAATTTTTTATTTTTTTAATTTTAATTTTAATTTTTAAACTTGTAATTTAAGATCTAAAACGAAAAAACAATTATTTTTAGCTTAACTGCTTCCTCTCCGGTAAGATCTGCTCCCGTCATCTAGGACTAGCTGCTAGGTGACTGTGGAAAGTAACTAGGATGGACAAGAAGCATTAGAAACTCTATTACTTGTTTTGGGCTTATGGGCTTGGCTGTGGAATCACTTTGACGTGCACTCATGTCAATTTATTTCATTTTAATATTAATTTTTTAAATGAAAGTAAGTATAATTATTTTTTATAAAAATAATGAATTTTCTTTTAACTATTGATATTATATATATATATATATATATGATTTTGAAAGTAACAAAAAGAAATGTTGGAAAGTTTGTTCCTTTTAGGTAGAGTAAACTACTTTTCTTTCTTTTAAAAAATGTTTAAATTATATAATCATATCTGTTATAAAATATATACAAATTTTCTTAAAGTTAAAACATAATCAACATACTTTTAAGAAGAATATTAAATTCTTTTCCTAAAATTATAACTTAATAAAATACTTTATTTCAATTTTATTTATTTTATGTGAAAAATTATAAATTTATCTTATTTTAAATTTGAAAATTAACTATTTTTATATTAGTCATATATATAATATATACACGCTACCTGTTATGTTATATAAATAATATACAAGAATATTTTTGTTAAAATAACTATAATTGTACATTGTTTTTTGCTTTAAAGAAGTTTGTGTAGCATATTTTGATTATTTTAGAAGAAGAGAGTGTAGATTATTAAAAAAGAGGGTAGGGTTATGTAGTTTGTGCATCTTTCATAGAAGAAGAGTGTAATTTACTCTTTTTATAAATATAATTATATATTAAAAGCTATTAAATAATTATTCATTTTTTCATATCAAGATAAATTATTTTATTTTTATTTTTGTTATATAAACAAGTGTTAAAATAGACTATTTCACCAAATTGGATCCGTCTAATTAATATCGGGTCTGGATCCCTTGCGGGGGTGCACTACAAGGCGTGCTAAGCTGCAACAAAATGAGCCCAATAAAAGAGCGAACCAACCCACAACCACAAAACACAAAGAACATAGAAGGAACGAAAACAGAAGGCTAGGACACTCCCATTTCTCCAACAGAAGCCGAACAGATTGGTGGCAACGAATCTTTGCTCCCAAATTCAGCTACTCACTGACCACCCCCTTTTGCAAAATCTTCCTTTTCTTCTTTCCCCTCCTTGTTTAATTTTAAATCAAGTAGAAACGAACACTCGGACATCAGAGTTTCGCATTTTCTCTGCCACTGCACGCCAAATGTTTGTTGTTTTGCCTCTGTAAGCTCTCACATTCAGAATTCTCATCTTGGGGTTTCTTTTCTACATTATGATCATGCGGTCGATGTTCGTGAGAAAAGGTATTGCCTTTGTTTCACTGTACAATCCACATCTTCTGTTGAGGAGACTCAGTTTTTGCTTTAAGGCCTATCCGAAAATTCCCAATAAGGAGGATGAAGCTATAACTCATTCCATAGCAGTTTCTGATTATTCTAGTGGCCTTCATAATCTCTCACCATTGTTCTCTGATTGTAAATTTCCTTCAAATGGTTACAATATTGAGCTTGTGGATCACGATGCTTGGCGGGTCTCATCAGGAGTATCGCAAGCTTGGCAAGGTAGGGAATGGGGTACACCAGAAGCAAGTTCTATGGGTCAGGAAGAAACTAATGAATCCATTGATCTCAATTCCTCCAATATTGAGGATGAATTTGATTTTGAAGACATTGACAATATGAGAATTCGTGGGAATTTATTCTATAAACTTGAAAGAAGTTCTAAAGAGTTTGAAGAATATAATCTAGAGTTTCACAGGAAGAAATCTCCAAAGAAAAGAGATGATGGAAAGGAAAATGCTAAGAAGGAAAAGAAAGTTAGCCCAAGTCCTAAAACCTCCAAAGTTCACGAAGTCACAAGCACTAAAAGTGTAATTATACCTCAGCTTGGTGATTCTAATGTTACTTCTATTGAGAACAAGAAGCAGAGGACTCTTACTTTTAACCAGCTTACGGGTCCATATCATGAGCCATTTTGCTTGGATATATTCATATCAAAAGCTTCTGTTCGTGCTTGTGTTGTTCATAGGGTAACTAGCAAGGTTGTTGCTGTGGCTCATTCTATTTCAAAGGATATGAAGTTTGACTTCACTTCCACTAAGAACAAAAGCACCTGTGCTGCTGTAGGGGCAATACTAGCTCAAAGAGCATTAGCTGATGATATTCATGATGTGATCTACACACCAAGGAAAGGAGAGAGGTTGGAGGGAAAGCTTCAGATTGTTCTTCAGTCTATCATTGATAACGGCATTAATGTGAAGGTGAAGATTAAGCACAGAACACCTAAGAAGGCTGCTCAATCACCTAAGAAGTATGGTTATTGATATTGAAACAGATGTAGGACATTTCGCGATATGAACACTAAAACATGACAAAATATAGTATCTACGTATAATTTGAACTGTTGCGCTATATCTAACACGGGTGTTGGATATGTATCCAACACAAAAGGCGTGATTTCTAAAGTATTGATGATTCATAGTCAGCCACTTGTCACCCAGGAACATGCTTATTCGGTTGGCTCTCATGGTTGTGTCTGATGACCCACTTGGTTTTGTATTATGTTGAAGACTAGAGATTCTAATGGCGCTCAAAACCCAATTAATTGGCTCCATTGGTTATACACAATGAATATGCATAATTTTATGGTCACAAGGGGATATAAGGCAAGCACCTTCTAATCTTTTTTGTGTTTTGGATTGTCATTACCCTAAAATGAGGTGATATCAAATTCATGTTACCATGAAAGCTTGCATTTTTTGCGGACTGGGATTTCAAGCAATAAGCAACTGTGGACTCACAAGAATCATGGGTTTTCTTGGATCTTATCCTTGTAAACTCTGAATAAGTTTCAATATGCTTAGATTGTATCTCCCATAATCTTTAATGGAATTTCACCAGATGATTCAGTGTCCATATTTTTGTTCATCACGCTGGAAGAAAGTTATCAACAATGTTTCGGCTATTGTAACCTATTCTGATTCCAGTTAGATGTTCTATCTGATGTAAAATTGAAAAGCCAATATGAGTGGAGTTTAAAACCAGAGCAGCAACACAAATCACTAGGAACCAGCAAATACTCTTCTCGTACGAATGTTTGAAAATGTACATGCTTCACAAATCAAACTTGAAATCAGCTTAGTCATTAGCTGTTGCTGATTGCAGTGACAGCAGCTCGTCCTCTGGATAGTCCTAAATGACGATCAGTTGGAGGGTATGTACTGAGCATTGCAGAGCATATCCGAGAAAATTATAGACACATAACATACTAGTTGATTGTGCAATAAACTAATGAAAACTCATTAATGAATATTGCAAGTGGTAAAATTCACCAACACCCCAACTTTATTAAATTCTTATTAGCTCTTCTTGCACTACTTGGTTGTACTGTACTGAAGAATTTCTCGTGCATACTCACTCTCCAGCACATGATCGTTGAGCATCCCTTCGCTCTGATCAACAGGCCCACTAACATGACGAGCTGGGCAAGTCATGCAAACCCCAAGCTCGCCGTCAGGAGGCACGGGCAAAGGCAAGCCTGAGTCCAATGCCTTTGAGAGTGTAAGGGCTGTAACCTTTTTCAGACATTCTTCAGGAAGATAAAAGTTGTTTATCCTCTACGACCCCTTTCATGACGTACGGTGAACATGCAAAAACAGACAGGGCCCAAAATATACTGAAAAAAGGACTGGGTCCAAAACGATGGCAGTTCCATTTAATTTCAACACAATGGATCTAAACTAATTTAATCAAGAGTTACCTTTTAAAAGGATTAACTCAATAAATTTTCATAAAATTTTTTTATTCGGTCTTGGATATCCACTTTATGAATTTAAATTCAAGGGAACCGGTTTGATATTCTATTAATAATTTAAATCTCTCTCTCTCTCTCTCTCTCTAGTACGTGTGTGTGTGAGATATATAATCATTTTACATTTTTTTTGTTTGTTTCTGATTGAATTAGACAACTCTTTACTCTCGCTCTGTACCTTTTTATGAGTTACTTTTGTTGGGGTGTAACATTTGAAATATTAGTTTTAATGGTTGAGATTAAAAAAATTGTAAATTTTAAATTTTAAAAAACATTACAAGAATGTTTTCTTAAAAGAAAATTGATCATCCCATCCAATTCAAACCAATTAGGATGGGATTGGATTGATTCAATTGTAATCACTTTGATTGAATTGATTGGTTATGTTTTTCTTTTTTTAACAAACTTAGGGTTTGTTTAGGGATGATGTGCGTTTTCAAAATTTGATGGATTGTACTTCTTGTGAAAAAAGTTGTTGGTTGCTTACTTTCAAGGAGAGAGTCATAATTATTTTTTTTACTTGGATAAAAAGATTGGTAATATAAGGGCTAAGAATAGGTTATTCTAAAAGTATTTGTAAGAGCACAAAGGGGCAAGTAGAAGCCTGGCCTAAAGGATTACCTTTTGTTAGCATTAAAAAAATAATAATAATGAGTTCAACCAATATTACAATTGACTAATTAACCCAAAAAATTAATTAATAAATAAATAGTTGAGCTTGTGGTTAAATGTAACTAGTCAATAGCAAGGTCCCAACTGGTGAATAAATTGATAAATGAATGTGACAAGCTAAGAGCCTAAGTCACAACTGATGAATAGCCAAAGAATTAATGAACATAACTAGCTGAGTTCTTGACAAGTTGTGATTACTTGAGGAATAATAATTGTACTTTCAATTAGGTATAATCAGTTGAGTATCAACTAAGCATGATTAGCCAAGGTTTTGACTAAGCTTGATTAGACAAGATCTTGGGTAACTCTTATGGTTGAAAGTGACTAACCTTAAAAAAAAGGACATTAATTTGACATAATTAGCACATTTTCAATATAACACATTCTATTTAAGCACAAAAAAGATCATGAAATTATTAAAAGCATAAAATATAAATGATAACCTATCATGAGAAACGTTTACCAACTGAGGAAAATATTATAAAATAGAAGAAAAATCAAAATACAATGGCATATAGAATAACTTCGAAATTGTCAACAATGTAATTTTTTTACTTTATGCATCGTTTATTCACTTTATGGCTTTATTTACAATTTTTGCTGGTCTTTTATCATTGTTTATCCACTTTATACTTCTATTTTCAATTTATTTAAGTATTTTACCATTGTTTCCATTTCATTATTAAAGTTGTAGCTAGTGTTTTCAATTTTTTTTTGTATTTGATATTACTAAAGTTTGTATAAGTATTAAATTAATTTTAAACAATATTTATAGCCACAAGTCCAGTTATCTTTGTACTTTTCCATTTGTTTTCATTCAAAATCTTTATTCCATAACTTAACTATGTTAGGACTTAGGAGAATTCATCTTTAAAGACTTGTGCCTCGTCTCCGGGATCCACTCATAAAATAAGGACTTTAGATGTCAATAGAGATTCTTTATCACAACTGGATGTTATGATTAATTTACGGCCGGTTTGATACGCAGAAAATTAGGTATAGAAATGGAAATAGAAAGAAAAAAAATAATTTTGCTAATAGGAAATACATATAATGTTCTTATTTTTAATGATTGAATAATGATTAGTAGATAATATTAAATAATAATTAAGTAATAATTATAAGGGTAAAATTATAATTTTAACAAAGTTTCCCTTTCCTTTTCTTTTTCCTTTTGCCATAAGCAATGGAGATTTTGACACCAACACATGTGCACCTTTACTTTTATCAATCATTATGTAAAAAAAATACTTGTATATAACTTTTATATAATGTCTATTATATTATTGTAATTATTATTTAATAATATATTTTTTTAATTAATTTTTTAAAATAAGGACAGATTATTTTTACATTCAAAATCACTTTTATTATTTTTTCTGTGACTCGCATTCTTTTTATATTTTTCACATCAAACTAGCTTTTTAAGACCTTTGATATCTAAAGATGGCTATTCAATTAGCTCCTGAGCAATAGGAAATCTCTCTAAAAAAGGTTGACCAACAAGTATGATTGTTAATCAAAGGAAAAATTTGATTCCTTAGCCTTATTGAACCCCTTCAAATCAAATGCTAATACTCTTGGAATCGGTCATGGGCTAAACAATTTACTTGAATTCATTTATAAAAATTAAACAGGCTTAAATATAAAATTAAGTCTTAGCCGTTTTCTTGGATAAAAATTTGGGCTTGACTTGTTTAAACTCATGTAAAATCATTAAAAAAAAAAGGAGTTCAATGAGCTAAATGAATTTTTAGAAAAAAAAAAAATAAAAGTTATACAAACTATATTTTTAAAATGCAAAATTTGAAAAGAAATAATATAATAGTATTTAAACAGAAAGTTAATTATGTGGGTGTCAATAGTACCTATCATATCAATCTCAGTACTCTTTTGTCCAGTCTCTGTTCCAACACAGAATCTGACTCTGGCTTCTACGTTTTTCTAATGGCCATCTTTTGAATCAGGAGCCAATTTGAAAAATTTTCTCGTAGATGACATGTACAAATACACAGATAGATAATACCTTCTTACGGTTTGGACTGTAAGTTTGAGTTTTTTTTTTTAAAAGAAAATCTAAAGTTGAAAATAATAAATTAATAAAAATTTATTATACTCAATTGTGTTAAAATACAAATTTATCAAATTATATAATAAAACATTTGCATAAAATTTTACTCTGGTTTTTTTATTTTATCAATGTCTTTTCATATTTAAGTCTGCGAAAGATTTTAACAAAATATTTTTAAAACTTAAGATAATATATCAGATTTTCAATAATTTTTTTTGAAATTAAGTCTGCAAATAAAAGAATATGATTAAGAATGTTTTGAAAGATAACGAAAGTAAAATTTCAATATGCGGAAGCATAATTGCATTCTTTGGCTCTGCCCAAAAGTATGCCGTAGAGCAAGCGCAATAATTAGAGCGCGTTTCGTAACGGAATGAAAAATGAGGGTCTAAGGGAAAGTTTGATGAAATTTTAAATTTTTTTATAATTATTATTTAATTAATAAAAATAAAAACATTATAAATATTTTTTACTTATAAAATTATTTTTTTAGTTTTAATTTTTATATTTAATTTTTTGCACACCAAATTAAAGGTGTTCATTAGCACGTTTGGCTTTAAGGGTTCGCTCTAATCCGATCTAATCATGTCGGGTTAAAAATATAAATAAATAAAATTTTAAACAAAATTATATCAAATTAGATCAGCCCACGGGTGAATACATGTTTTACCCAACTTATACTAATAGTTATTTTTTTTAATTATTAACATCTTATCATTTTATATATTTTTTATTCTTATTTTATTTAATTCTCTCTGCATTTTGCAGCTTTCATTACTTACCGAAATCTTACCTACTTCTTAATTGTTTTCATCATTGATGTGCATACTTACTGACATTTCTTTTGTTGAATAATGAAAATACACATATTTATCTAACCGAAATCTGCATTTTGCAGCTTTCATTACTTATCGAAATCTTATCTACTTCTTAATTGTTTTCATCATTGATGTGCATACTTACTGACATTTCTTTTGTTGAATAATGAAAATACACATATTTATCTAAGAATAATTATGCTAGTATAACTTATATTTTGCTTGATAATATTAGGTTATTTTTTTTCTTACTAATAAAAATATGAGAGTTTTTAAAACTTATTATTTTGAAATATATACCTATAAATTTGTAAAAAGATATTTTTATATTACAAGTATTAGTTCATAAAAAAAAAAAAAAGGTTTGGGCAGCCCTAACTCAATATAAAACCAGACTTGTTCGAGTTGAGTTAGGCACGAGCATAAAAATAAGCTTGATGTCTTAATCGAATCGAGTATCAAGTTTACTAGATGTCCAGCCTGACTCTACCCATAAATAACCCTACACCAAGCAAGTCAATTTAATATATATATATATATATATATATATATATATATATATATATATTTGTATACGATCTATGCGCCATAATGTGATGTATGCTTGATTTTATCTTAGCAAAACAAATTAGGATGACTACTCCTATTATAGTGACTCTGTAAAGTGTTTTTTTTAATTTTTTTTGTAATTTATAAATCTCTTAGTCTCCATTAGAAGTAGATTAATTATAATATGATCCCCAACCAGCTATGTTAAACATCATCTCACTGTTTTGTGGCCCCAAAAAAAAAAAGATCACCTCCCTTTAATAAAAATAAAATAATATAACTGCTTGGTTTGGGGGCAATCTCATCAGACAAATTAAACTTCAGCGATTGAATTTTTTAATAATAAGATGAATGGAAATTTATTGAAACAATTTTATTATATAAATATGTATATAATTTTTTTCGTAATCAATAAAATTTGATATTATATTGTTCATGAGAAATTCATATATACTTTTGTAATAAGAGATTTCCCTAACTCCAATGCATATCAAAAGGTTGAGATTTATCTTAAATTGCAGTTTGGTCCCACGTATGCAAGCTCTTCATATCGATAATGATGCCATTAAATCAGTCTCAACCATTGAATGTGTTGGAGTAAGAATAATCTTCTATTCTGAGATTATAATAACGTAGAACCGCACGTATTAATTATAATTATTATGCATGTGATGCAGTATGTGAGTTTATTTGAGTTTTTTTTAAAAAAAATGATATAGGGCCATTCCTGAATTCAGGAAGACAAATTTAACTGCAAGATTTAATGTAAGGACTGTATTACTCATTTAAGAGAAAAAAATGATTTGGACTAGACCATATTATATTGATCTTTCAGTTTGAAAAGATTGAAGTGATGTCTCATTACAACAAAAATGTGCGGGCGATGATAATGCAAAAATGTCTTTCAGTCAATTGCTATTTTTTTTTTTTATACGGAAGAGCAAGAATTTAAATCTACAATTATTTCACCAAATTATTCGCTATCGTTATCATTAGACTAACACCCATTAGCTTATTCAATTAATAATCTAACTGGTAAACATAAATCTATCACACAATTAACTGGTTTCTTTGGAGGCAAATATTTCCCCTTATTTCTCTGTGATACACACCTGTATATTGCGTTGCTTATGATGGCATATCTAATAATAAAAGAGTAGAATTATTCCTAAAAACGTAGGTGTGTATTAATTTAATCATTTAAAGAACATATACATCAATTTCTAAATTTAATTGAGTTAATAAGAAAACTAAGTCTTCAAAAAATTTAATTTACATTCATTTAAGACTCAATTAAGTTAAATTTGAAGCTAAAGATCTAATTATTTGGTGCAAAGCATATTTTCAAGAGCTAAAATATAGTTTTATAATTAATTATGATTAATTAGTATGTAAGTAAGTCCATTCTCAAATTTTTTCTTATAAATTAAAAATTTATAATTTTAAAAATATAATTTGATTATTATTAAACTTTGGTTAGCATGTCATTAAATTCTATTGATATTATTAATTATAATATTATTTTATCACTAACTATAATATATAAATATTTAAAAAATATTTATGTCACATATATGTGGGTGAATTTCAACTTGTCATCACATTTCCTTTAACATAAATTATATTTATTTAGAATGTTAAGATTATATATTATTGATTACTCAATAAAACTTAATAGTACATTAATAAAAAGTTTAATGACTAAATAAAAAATTAAATAAAATTTTGTGAATCATCAATATGTATGTGTGTGTGTGTGTGTGTGTATATAAACCATTAACAAATTGAAGAATACAATGTAGGTTGTCCTAAAGCATGCAAACAAGAACCGTGCCTATAAGTCTATACTCAACCCAGCTACAGAAGAAATTGCTGTTCAAAACAGGCAGGGAGATGGAGATCACTCATTCCCGAGGTGACATAACTTGAAAAACTATACCAGATGGGAACTAAAAGACAATAATGCATGTTGAAATCCATCCGAAAGAAACAACAGCTTTGACAGAGTGTTTCTGCATGTGAATGGACAATTTAAGGATACCATGAGGCCACCCAACCCAAATCGCTTCCCTTACCTGCAAGCGATTTATTCGAGAAAATGATACGAAGTATCAAATCTCCTGCATACAACTTCTATTACATTGGTTTTGCACGTGCCAAACAGGGGCTTTGAAGAAATTGAAATTCTTGCGTGTGTACCCCTTTTATGTACAATCAGTGCAGGAGCTAATACAAACATAGCAATAATATATATTAACAGATTTTATCAGCAGAAACAATATATGTATTTGAGAATTTTTCTTTCCACACTAAAGATCGATCTCCATGTCCTGAAATAAATCAGTTTTGAATTGAATGAGATGAACTTTCTGATTATATATCCTCATTATTTGATATATTTTCCCTTATCCTCCATGGGTACATTATTTTTAATTATTTGAGGGGTCAAGGTGTCAAATCCTGCATGTGCTCACCCTTAATTTGGCTGTAGAAGCTGCATAATGTTTTTGACTTATTTATGGTGGAATCACACATATAAGTTTGACAAGTGATCTATTAAATCCATAATACCGGGTTACTTAATTAGCTTGTTATCTTCTATATCTGAGTTACCACACAGATTGTGTTAATGTTCCCAAATTAGCCATTAGAAACAGATATTAAAGATCTCATGAAATCAATACAGTTGTCTTGTTAACTGACAGATTTTCAATCATGAATGTTGAAATTCAAAAATAATAATATCGACTTTTCTGAAAAATAAGACAGCTTCATGGAATTAATGCTAATTAGTGCAACTTATAACCTTTTTTTTTTTTTTTCAGTGTTCTCTTGCAATGAGGGAATAAATTTTCTTTCTTGACATAATGCCAGAGCCCTCAATCTTGTATTTATAGGCTTCCACATAAAGCATTCCCTATGTATAATTAATATATGGTTTTAATATTGTTCACATTTTTTTTTAATTTTTAAGTTATCTCCATCATGCTTGTTGGTGTGGTATACATAGTAGTTACACTAACGCAGGGCTAACCCTAAAAATAAGTAGAAAATTAATCATATGAACTTGGTTATTTGTAGAAAAGCATCCATTATTTTGCTGTTATTTGTTGACATGTTGACTTTGGAGCTTCTTGGTTTGTCTCCGAGTGTCACCCTCAGTCGTATATACTCTCTCCAATTTTTTTTATTAAAAACAAAAAATTGTTCTACTAGTATTAAAAAAATAATTAATATTAATTTAACTCATTAATTAGATTTAAATTTAATATTTTTTTATTTTATCCATCTTTTATTTTATATGAAAAAATATTATACATTATTAAATATATTGGGTGTAATAATAAATGAAGACTAAAAAAAAATTTATTATTTAATAAAGTGAAAAATATACTATATTTTTTATATGTTGTGATAAAAATTCTTTTTTTTTTTAAATTTTCTTATAAAAAGAATCCGAGAGAGTATAATACTAGATGAACACCACTTATTAATTAAGTACACTAAAACCACGATCTGTATGTATGTAATGAACGGTCCAAAACCCTTTTTTCTTTCCAAGGCAAAATTTTGAGTTTTTCAATACTCCTGCTAAGCATTTTTCAGACCAACTGGGGATTTTGGATCTGACACGTCCTCTTACTTGATAGTTTGAAATTTTTGTTTTTGAAGGTTAATTTGTAGACTCTTCTTAAATGCCCAGAACTGAAATTTGAAGATTGTACTTTCCCTTGCAAAAGCAAAAATGTTTACGAGAGGTATTTGTTGCTTTCAGTGGATCTTTTAACTTCTGGATTTTTGGCAAGCTGCTAAAGAATCTTATATTTTGTTGTCACTTTTCGGTTTTTCTTTCTTTGTCCTGGGTTGGTTTTACTTGGTTTCTGCTTTTAACGCAATGCTTTGCAGCATTAAAATAAGATTCAATTTCAAATATCCTCGAAAACTTTCTTCATTATCAATTGAAAACTCAAATAAATTTTTGTATTTTTTAATCTTTTAATACTTAAGAGATTATTTTTTATTTTAACTCTAAAAGATATTTGATGATCTTTAATATTTTAACATAATTTTAGGGTAAATAAGGCCAAAGGTCCAATCATTTTCGTATCTGTAAAATGATAAAATTATATAGAACAAAATATACTCATAAGTACCCAAAATGATTAAAAAGATTGAAGAGTTAATTAATATTTAGATCATCTATAAAAAAATTAAACAAAGATTTTAGTTTAAAACTTCTCACGAGGGAAAAATATTGTCACTAGTAACTGCAACTGCACCAACTGTAATAGTAAAATAAAATGTTATAGTTTAAAATTTTAAATTAAAAATATTTATACTCAATCATCTTAAATTTTAAAATTATTTTGAATGATCTTAGCACTAAAAAAATTACAATTCAAAACCTTAAATTAAAATTTTTGGTCTTGGGTTTATTTAAAATAATTTTAAAATTTAAAATTGTTTAATATAAATATTTTTAATTAAAAATCTTAAACTATAATTTTTTTATAGTAAAATCCAATATTCTCTTTCCTCCTTTCCATGAGCCTTTACATGGTCTTTTTCTCAAATTTGTCGTCTTTCCCCTTCTCTATAAATTAATTATTATTATAATAAAATAAGAATCGTAAGCCTTTTGATACACAAAATGAAAAGAGAAATGAAATTAAAAAAAAGTGATTTGAATAAAAAATAATATTTATATTCACACTTAAAAAAATAATAAATAATAAAATAATAAGAATAAGAATAAGAATATAATAAATATTAAAAAAATGGAACTCATACCAAACGAAGCAGCAAATAGCCCTTAAGTTCATATTCACCTCCACGTTGGTTTGTCGAAATGGGCATGCCTTTGCGTTTGGTTCATCATATCAGCAATCATGGAACAATTATTTGAGCTCAAAAAAGTTTGAAATGGTAAGTGAATATTGTTGTTTCTTAAAAATTAAAGAAGTGGTTTTCTTAACCATTTAACTTTATATTTTAGGTATTTTAGAAGAAACTATCTATATGTCATTTTTGTTAGACAACTTAATGATACATATATAAAATACTTATCTTTGTTTAATTTTTAAAATTTGTTTACATATCAATTTTATAAATAAAATTTAATAGCAAATTTCTAAAAAGTTTTACTTAGATCTAATTCCTTCGAATTTCTAAAGACAATGCCCACCAAAGTGCCCTACTCCCTAGGTTAAAAAACAAGCTTCTCGTGAGTTTGGATGCAAAACTCACTATCAGGTATGAAAGGTACCATTTAAGGACCACACAACCAATGCAAGGACAAAAAACAAAGGAAAAGTTATCACCAAGAACTTAAATTTTGTAAAATTTATAATAAAAGATTTTAAAAGTTAAAATTATTTTAAAAGATTACAATTACTATCAAATTTTTAAAGATTTAATGTTGAATTTAACAAAATTACTGCTAAATTGTAAGTTTTATAAGATATAAACTAGATGTAAATTTTTCATGAGCGAACCTGTCATCCCTATGCAACGTTATACAATATATGTATGGAAATACAAGACTTTTTTCCCCCAAAAGAAAATAAAAACTCAGAAAGAGTTATTTTTTTAAAATTACACTTAAAATTTTAAACCAATTTGATATATATTATAAAAACCTCTCATCCAATTAATTTTTTATAAGAAACATTAACCTTCTATGCAAATAATTTTATTGTTAATATAATAATATGACCATAAAAATAATTACATAATTTTTTAATAAAAATAAATATTATATAAAAATTAACTTCATTACTAAAAATTAAATTAAAAAATTAAATATAATTTTTAAAATAAAAAAATAGCAAATATAATTTAACTAAATCATATAAGAGATTAATTTAATTTACCCTTCGCATAATAACAAACTAACATATATAAAATAATATTAATAATAAAACAGCATCGAGACACCAACGTTTCTCTCCGGCCACCATGTCTCCTTGGTTTGATGAACATCAATAAACAAACTTTTGTTTTGCCTTGATTGATCCCTGAAATCCAATCCTTTCTTTCAAACTAGAGATGCAAAGGATTAAACAACCGCCAATGGCTTTTTTTTTTCTCTCTGTTTACAAGGTTCAACGACAAAACGATAATAAAATAGAATCGTTGTTAATCAATTTTAATTAGTTCACTAATTATTATACCAACTGTCTCTATATAGATACTTTTGAGATCACACTGGAACTACAAATTATATTTAAATATTACATGATTTGTGGCGTATCTTTTACCTAATCGGCATCCGTGCTCCTTACCTGACTCCAGAGAAACTATTCTGTTGGTCGTGGTTAGGTTCCGCCATCTCCGACGAAGATAAAAGGTCGACGACGAGGTCGGTGAAAGCACGGATGATGTGCTTGTGGGTATGTGTGGGATTCAGAGCAAGATAGCATAGTAGGAGCTCGTGAAGATAATCCCAGTCTTTTTGCACGTCTATAAACAACTCACGGGATTCGATCATCTCCTGCATTGAACGCCGGAAATCCACGTAGGGGTTGAGAGAGTACTTGGCCACTACGACGCCGCCTCTGGGTATGGAGGTGCCGGCGCTGCCGTCGGCGCTGTTGGAGGTAGTGGAGGGAATAATGGAGTTGGAGTGGCCGGGAGAGGAGAAGAAGAAGCGCTGGGAGGCGAAGACGGCGGCAAAGTCCGGCGCCGGAGTGGTGTCAGAGGAAGAAGTGGAGGAGTAATGGTTGAGGGTGAAGTTGGTAGAACTGGAAGACGAAGCAGATGGAGATGGAGATGGAGATGGAGATGGTGATGGGGTGTGGTGGTGATGTTTCGGATGTGGTGGCGATAAGGGGGTGGTGGTGCAGGTGGGGTATTTGAGCTTGAAGAAACAGAGGTGGAGGTGTTTCGAGAACAGGTTAGACATTTTTGAAAAATGAGAATGTGTACATTTGCGTGTGTTCTATATATTATATTGAGTCGTTGTGTAGTCAGTAGCGTTGTGTTATGTTGGCTAGCTATATGTTTGCTAGGATAGGCCATAGCCCATAGGTAGTAATTTTTTTTTTTTGCAAATATAGTTCGGCCATTCTTGCTTTTATCTGAGGAAAAAATTTAAGGGTGTATTTGCAAGATGGGTATGATATATTCAAAATTTTATACTCCACATTTTTATAAAAATAAAAGAATTAAAAGAGTATGATCGCCTCTTATAAATGTTCTACCGAATATGTGACGTGGACAAAACAGCAAAGTGTTATCATTCAAACAGTGGGTTGTTTTGACTTGAAAATAATGATAATTTTACCATTGAGAAAGGAGTGAACTACACTCTATTAGCTCCTTTTAAAGTATATTAATTTTTATTATAATATTACTATAAAATTGAAAGTTACAAAGAAAAAACTTTTTCATAGAATATGAGTTATTTATTATATGGATCCCTAGAAAATTTCGATTGTATTAATTTAATTCTTGAAAATTTATTATTATCAACTTAGTTTAAATATTTTACAAAATATATCATTTTAGTCCTTACTCTAACTTAGTTAGAACTAATTTATGGATATAATCTTTTGGGTCAAAATTAAATTGATAGCATGATTTAGAACTAATTAAATTTATAACAATAAATTTCAAGGACTAAATTGATGGCACCAGTTTTTCTAAAATATAATAGAAAACAAAAATTTCATAAAAATCAACAGGTAACGATGTTAGTTGTTGGTCATAGACTTTTTAATTAGGCTTAATTAATATTATTCTAGTCCATTGAATTATTTATTTATTTTAATTTAGTTCTTTAACTATTTATCTTTTCGTACTATATATTTGATCCACACTTCGAATTTGTGTCACGTATATTCTAATCCGTCACATTTGTTGAAATACTCAATATGGATGTGCTTGACACTTGACAGTGCCTACATGACATATAAAGTGGACAAATGCTACCATTAAGGTGTCTTTTGACCTTCAACATGGTCTCTTAACTTAATTTCTTTATCGTTTTAAAAATGATCTCTTAAATGTACATGAATCTCTCACTGCTCCATTAAAAATAAACCATGCATAACCAATGAAAATAAACCAATAAAATAGCACTCCATCATACTTTCAGCACATCACTGCACTAACATGCTAAAAGAAGACTAATCTTAACCTTTGACATCCAAACTATAAAAGACTAGAATAAAGCAACGCGAAAACCATGTGAAGAAAAGATCCAAGAAAAACAAGAAAATGATTATTTGGTTTGAAGATAATTAACACAGATTGTGGTCTTTTCTGGCCTAAATAATCCACTATAACCATTATGGAGTATGTTTTATTGGTTTATTTTATAGTTTACTTTAATTGGCTATTATTCTTTTTCATTAATTATGACTTATATAATTTCATTAGATTAGTAAGAGCTTCTTATGCATTTGGGGAACCATAATTTTAAAATACAAAAAAAGTTAAGAGGCTATTTTAAAAGCAAATGGACACTCTAACAACGTTTGTCTACCTTAGATATTATGTAAGTGTCATTAAGGGTGTCCATCAAGTAACTTAACAAATACGATAGAAAAGGACACACACGCATGGCATAATTTAAAAGTCATTGAACTAAATTAGATCAAAAGGAAGTTAAAGGAGCCAAATTAAAACAAATAAATTAATTAAAAGACTAAAATACTAATTAAAACTGAATTTTAATATTTTTTTTATCATGTGATAAGAATCTTTCAAAATGAAAAATACAATTTATTTTCTTCAGTTAATTTACCCTGTCTATAATTTTGTCCATAAAGTTCAAATGATTTCTTTAGACTCAACCTAGATAAAACCTTAAATCATGAAAAAACAACCCAAAATAAAAATTAAACTCAAAATAAATCATGAATTCATAAGATGAGACCTGAATCGAAACCTTAAATCCCTACTTATATATGGTGATAAAATTCTTCAAATCCTAATACCTAGCTAAATCACCATGTTGCTTTGCAAAACCAAAACTTCAATATTTGAACCAAGAAACTTCAAATTAATTTAAGCAAAATTATAGCCATTTCAAACCAATGGTAATCTCTTTTGACAAACAAAAGATAAAAAACCACTCAATGATGCTACTCCACTGAGCGAAAAACGCAAACATTCTCATGGAGTAGGCACGATGAAAGCAAAATAAATCACACGAAAGAGACAAGAGAAGAAGAAAACGCAGAGACACATATATTACTGAACATGCAAAATTATAGTCTGTGCCTGCCATTGACGGGGACATAAATGAATCTTTTGTAGTATATCATAGGGTACAGTTGAGGAGAAATTGAAAACTTTTAATGTTATAATTTTTTTTAATTTAAATATCTGAAACTGCTTAACCCTAAACATCTGGATTGGTGGGGGACCTACTGTCAAGCCAATTAAACTTTGTTAGTATTACTTGCATTTATCTTCTTCTCTGCATGGCTGTTCCAAGTGATTGTGACTGTTCTCCAACTCCATGGATTCACGTGATAGCTTTGTCCTCTTGTCTTCTACTCATCACTTAAAATGGGGAATGCTGTGAATTCACTTCACCGTCCTTTGTATATCACTTATAAACCGAATGATTCCCATTAATTAATTTCTGTATTAATCAACGCATCCAAGTATTTTGGCAATAATAAAATCCATATTTCAAGAAAGAAAATTAGAAACATCAATTTCTATATGAACGATACAAGAAGACTATCTTAATAGATGGGACTGTGACATTCCCTAATTTGAAGGAGACACCAACCCACTACCAGTAGGCCTCATTAGCCCATTTAAACGGGCATCAAAAACCTTGATAGTCCTTTTTGTATTATTCACAAAATACTCGAATTTAAATATTAAAATTAACATTTAAGATAATTTTTTAAAAATGAACTAAATCAATATAGAGATACACCTTTAAGATTAAAATTTAAATTGGTCCGAAGATATCCTTATCGTTAACTTACGCAAATAACCTCATTTATTAATTTTATATATATATATATATATGATATTCCTTATAAACACACAATTATATTGATTAAAAAATATTTGCCATTTTGCCATTAATATACACTTTAATTACATGAAATACTCAAATTTAAAAGTTAATAATATAAAAATACTTTTGTTTTTGAGCAGAAATAATATAAAAAATCTGTCTTCATGTAATGTAATCTTTTATGTTATCTAGTATTTTTATATTATATGATAATATATAAATATTAGATAACATAAAATATTACGTTACGTGAAGACAGATTTTCTCTTTTTATTAAGCTGAAGATATCCTTGAATTTTATCCAAATTATTTTTCTCCAAATGATTTTAAAAATTACACTTTCTCATATTGATTTTATATATTTAACTATTAAAATTTTAATTCTAATATACTTCCTAAAAGAATCATAACCAATTTTTTTTAAAAAAATATTTCTCCTCTTAAGTAAACTAACTCCTTTTGAGTGAGATACAAAACAACCCAATGTTCAAAGAAAATTAAAATTACCCTGAAAATGCAAATAATAAAGGATCATGAGGAAAAGGAAGAACCGTTATACATAACCGTGTTATATTACAATATATGCATTGTCTTATATTCTTCTAAGAAAAACCACCATTATCTTGTTTAGAAAATAGATTCAACAAGAGAAAACAAAAAGAAAAGAAAAAACCGCAAACATACACACACGACTCCACTTCCCTTATTGAATTACCAGAACCATGCTTGCACTAGCTCAGTCTACAAACCACAATTAGATGTTAGTGTTCTCATTGAGCCTGGCAGCTGCGGCCACAGAAGCCGCCACGCCTCCTGGAATGGTCGACACGTTGGGGTTGTTCCTCATCTCTGCACTCACTACTCCTTCGGCATCTTGCCGTGTTGCTGCCTTGTCCGCCGGCATCTTCCCCGTTGCACCCGCCAAAACGTCAGTCAGTTTGATCTTGTCCTCCTCTCGAACACGTCCGGCATTGTAAGCCGCCGCCGACTGCGCCATTGCTGCCAGCCCACCTGGTGTTATCACATTGCTTCCCGTTGCCCTCATCTCCGCCGCTTGTATCGCAGCCGCATCGCTCCGCTCCACCGGCTTGTCACCCACTGTCTGGGCCGTAGCTTCCAGCGCTTCCCCTATGGTTATTGCTGTGTCTCGTGCCGCCCCCGCCCGACCGGGTTGCACCGCGGTCGGTTGAACATACTGTCCCACAACCTTGGAAACACAACAAAAAGACAAAATGAAACTTATAAAATCCAAGTATTAAAGAAGTGTAAATACTTATGTCTAAATACAATTTAAAATATTGTATTACATATACATACCCAATAAGATACTATTTTTCTGATAAATTAAAAAAGATAACATTTTTTTTAAAATATCATTTCTCATGTTACTGCTAGATACATATCCAACAATATACGATTAAGAGATTGAGATTGAGACCATTGTGGCATACCTGTCCACCGACTGATTCGGTGATAATGCGTTTTCCGGAAACTTGTGTTTCCGTGACATTGACACCACGGTCGCCGGTAACGTCTTGGTGACCGACAAGGCCAGCTTGTTCATTTCGCGTGGCAGCTGACTGCATAACGGCGGCGAATCCGCCAGGTTGGGTCTGGCCGAGGACCAGGGTTTCAGCTCTCTGCATCATGGCAGCGTCTTCCGGTGCTACGGGCTTCTTCGCGAGGTCGCCGGATACATTGAAAACGTCGCCGTATTTGATGGGGTCCTGTCCTCTTTGGGGGCGCCTTGGCTGCTCCTGGCTCATCTTCTTCAACAGTACTTGTTCACAAATCAGATAGAGATATTAACTGGCGGAGATCAATTATCGTTCGGAGCGACTTCGTCTTTGGGTTATAGGTGACTATGTCGCAGAGAGCTATAAATATTAAATAACTATAGTCCAGCGATAGAGGTGGGAAAGGGATAACAGGTGGCCAGCATGTGTGCCAGGTGGACACGTGGCAACTAGCCACGTAGTTACACTGCCATCTATCTAGCACTGCATGACACCAGGTGTACATAACAAGGCATGTGGTTCGCCTTAAAAAAATGCAAGTAGAATTGCTGGCAATGGCCCTGAGGAATTCAAGACTTTTCTAGACACTCCAAGCCAACCGAAGAAGAGGAAGGTACAGTGACATGTCCCTGATAATTTATGTTGACTTTAATTAATTTACCATTTTTGGTTCAATTAGAAGTAGAAGAATGCTGCCTTTGCTGAAAATGTAAATGCTACTTTTGTTGAGAATGTTACCACGGTAAAGGGCATGAAGTTTTTCTTGGAGGCTAGGAAGTCATAACTTGTATTACTTAATTGCCATCCCCGGTGCTCTTCAGTGGGCACTTCAACAATTACTTAATTGCTTATTTATATGGTCTAGATGTTATTTTTTTATTTTAATAATATTTTTTAAAAATAGAAAATATAATAAAAATAATTTTTTAATTATGAACTTAAAAAAGAACGATTGAACTTAAAATCACTTGATTGATTTTTAAAAAATAAAAAAAATGAAATTCTTATTGTCTGAATTAAATCTGGATAGTTTAGATTAAGACAACTGAATTTGTTTTGCTTAATTGCTGATTTTTGAAAAGACAACTAAATTTTTTTTTTTTTTATAAGCAAAATAGTTACAACACACAAGAACCTAAAAATCCTAATTAAACCGTTCCACAAAACATACTTGATAGAAAATATTGTGGAATAACTAAAACTCTAAAAGAAGCAAAATGAGAAAGTAACGGCTAGATATTATGTCGTATAATCTGGAGGTTAATTGGAATACAATTCTTTTTCTCTAGATGTCGATAATCTAGGCTATGATATACACACGGGCTCAGCGGATAAGCCTGAGGATTTAAAATCTATCACTGTTGCTTCAGAAATACCAATGCATACTAGTTTGCCATGAATAGAGCCCTAAGTTTGACCATATGCTAAGAATCAGACCAGATCCATCTTCGAAAACTAGTACACCTAAACCAAATTGATATAATGACTTTTCCTGTATGGATACAATTATAATGTTAAGGACGCCAAGCCATCAAGTAACAGTGATTGACCAAATTTATTTTTATTTTTATGATTGGGAGAAGTGTGAAATATATTATTCAATTGTTTGTCTCTTGGTGTTCAATGGCTTTGTCTCTTTAATTATTTTTATCTATACACAAGATTGAGTGTAGAATGCATCAATTCTTTAGTATAGAACTGCATAGTCATTTAATAGTTTTATACAAAATTTAACAACTGATGTCCTTTTTGCATATTGGATTAAAATATTTCTTCGTGTTGAAAATAAATTATGCTATCGTTATTTATTTTATCCTTAAACTTCACACCCGGGTGAAAAGGGAAACCTTAATATTTTAGAGTGACTTTTAAGAAATTCCAAGTTAGCCATACATAGATGTTATCAAATGATAATTTTTCCTTTCTTCATTAAACCATGAAAAGAGAGGGAGGGTAAATTTCTCATCATATATTTTCCAAGGTTCCTTCAAAACAAAGAAAAAAATAAAAAAAAAATTGCTCTTATCATCATAACAAATGCCAAAAAGTTGGTTTATTTTGAATGCAGGTGCATATCTTAATTTTCAAATCAACTCTATGACAATGTCCTAAACTATGTTTGGTACGTGGGAATAATTTTTATGTGAATAAGAATAAGTTTTGATAGAATAAAATCTGTAACTACTACAAAAGAAAAGGTGATTTTGCTATGGTTTAACTGCAGTTTAAATAGTGGCTAAACCACTTAATTGCAATTTTTGTAAACTGCAACAAAACTATCCTTCATGAGAGGCTTTGATGCGGTTTTACAAAACCATCTTTCGTTAACTGTAGCTAAGCCCTGGCTTAGCTGTGGTTCATAAAACTGTAGCTAAATTAGAGTATCAAAGATAGTGGTTTAAAGTGCTATTAAATTCAATTTTTAAAAATAAATTTTGATATCTAACTTTTTTCCTACTGTATTAGTAGCCTACAAAGATTTCCACTTTACTTTTGCTCTGGAATTGATAACGCACCGTTATATTGAAAAGGACCTAAAAACTTTTCATCCTATGCAGTATACACAGTTATCCAATCATGACTACTGATATTGCTTTTCTAATCATTAAAATAACAAGTTTCACCATAAAATGTTATAAAGGAACCATGTACATAAGTAATATCAATATGGTGGATTTCATAAGGCACAAAAAGCAACCACGTTGAAAATTGAAAACATTAGAGAACTCTATAATTCCTTTAAGGAGTAATAATTATCAGAAATGATTTAAGGACTTGTTTGGTTTCATGCGATATAGATGTATTATCTTTACGTAGTTATATGCAGTGTCTACTAATGCCCTTGTAATTATTATTTATCATTATTTAATAATATCTATCTCTTTTCAAATTTAAATTAAAATAGAGGCACAAAAGTCTTTTCCCATATACAAGACTACTTTTTTTTTTTTACTTTTTTTTTTCTATTCACAAAACCAAATGGGCCCTAAAAGCTACTCTCATGCTAAACATGTTACTACCAAGCCAAATACCAAGCCCATCAACTGCACCAACATGCATCCATCCACTTGATCTCATTTAGAATTATGATCAAAACTATCAACCATCTTTGAATTCTTCCACTTTAGAGACCTAATTAGTGCGGTCATTTTGCTATTTGCTTACAATAAATAGCTGTCTTTCACCAACAACAATATTAAATTGGTGTGCAAATCTAATAGTAAACAATATACCTAATACTAGTAGTAATTTTTCTTTAGAGCATCTATAAAAGAATTAAATTTAAAACAATTAAATAAGAGCAAAATTTTTCAAGAAAAATATATCCCAACAAATGGAATAATTTTTTCTCAATATTTTTTAAGCATACAATTAATCAATTTTGTCAATAACTTTTGCCATGATTCCATTTTACAATAGAATAAATAGAAAACAACATGCTTCACTAACGTAATTAAAAGGAGAAAACAAAACTTGTTGCAGCTCTTTCCGTAGTGTAGTATCTTTACTAGCAACAAAAAAGTGCCGAGAATTACTTTGCCCAGTAACCTCCATGAAGCATTTAACCGGATGCTCACATCTTTCGTGCTCACATCTACATGTTGGCATTTATATTCAATTAAGAAAAGACATGTCTATAGCAATACTAGAATTCAAATATCTTGAAATTTATATGCATAAACGACATTGATCCAAATTGATTCACCATTGATCATAAGATTCTTATAGCTAATTACCACTAAAGATAAGCATGTCCACTTAAACATGTTTGGCCAGTCAAATCTCTTTCATGCTTTCTATAAAGAAATTGAATTTGCAATTTGTGACTTAAACAACTCTTGACCCTTTTAAGTTGAAAGACTTTATGATGGAGAGAAAATTGAGATGCTAGGTTGAGAGAGGATCAATTTCTTCATAGGCTTATATATACTCACACTCCATCAATATGTGGTTATTGTGTGACCATTTGGTCTTATCTTATCAATAAAGTTTTAGCATTTGATGTTATCAAACTATAATTATATTTAAAATAATATATATATATATATATATAATATAATTATGTGGACCGCCAAGTTTTTTTTCCCTAAAAAAAAAAATTTACATTTATCTTACTTAGCCCTTGTGACATTATTTAAGCTCATGGTTTAATTAATAATAAAACATAAAGCTCAAAATACAAGCTAAATTTTTTCTCATCTCACTTTGACTCTCTTTTTATCCTTTAATTAAGTTAAAGATTAAACTTAGTGTAGTTTCTTATATATTTACTATTAGATTTTTCAATTAAAATATGACAAATGTATTATACTATGACAAGTGAATAGTTTAATTGGAGAACTATATCATTATTTGCAAAAACTATATACTTGTTGTGCTATTATTAGAGAACTATACACTTTTCATATTTTAATTGAGAAACCTAAAAGCAAATATTTAAGTAATTGTATATAATTTTTAATTTTTCACATTGGAGAACTATACACTTATATATAAGTTTTTTTTTCCCTTAACTTAAAGCGTTGGATAAGTAGCAGAAACTAAGCCAAAACTTTAGCAAATACTTTTGTGCAACATTATAGAACTTGAAATTATAATTTTTAATCTTCCCCCTCTAATTTAGATGATCATCATCCTGTAGGATATATTTATAATTCTAAAGATGAATTTCCTATAAGCAATATTTACACATTAATCTTATACAACATGCAATTGAGACTATATATAGTGAAAACTAAAATTATAAATACTTTTGACCATGCTAGATGAATTTGAAGCAAAAACTAAAATTTATTTTCACAATCTTAATTACTGAAATCATAGTAGTAGAAGAAGAAGGGTTTAACTTTATCAAAGGCTTCTTTTAATAAGTTAGAAGACCTCAATGATGATGATTTTTCAAGGGGCCTCTCTTGTCGAGCCTTTCAAACTTAGAACTATTAGTCAAGAATACATTGTTCATTATCTATCAAGGTTCATGGTATATTTAACCATTCAAATAATAACTAATTGCTAACTCATTAACTCCTTAATTGCCTTATATGAAAAAAAATTAAAACTTATATTTTTCATACTACTAAATCACAATATTTAAAATTTTAAAATTTTAAAAAATAGAATATGGAATATGCTAATTTATCCTTGTTTAAAATATTCTAATATTAATCAAATTAAAAAATATTCTAACATTCTTCCTTCACCTGAATATGATTTACCAAATAGCATGTTTATGAGTAAATTAAACAATATACTATAAGAATCATAGAAGTAAGCCTTTTAAAAGTGAGTATTAGCTTCTATGTATCACATGCAATATGTTTAAGTTTTATGAGGCAATTATCTTTATGAATAAATCTTAAGTGTCTATTCAATTCTAAATTCAAATGTTTGTTAATCTCACTAAATTGTATACAAATATATATATATATACACACACATACAAATACAAGAAACTACAATTTGAAATTTCATTACTCTACATATTTCAATTAGACTAAATATGATCTAAGACCCATCCAAGGCATAGAATTATTAAACTCTTTCAAATACATCCCTTTAATTAAAGGATTAGTTAATATTTTTTTTTTCTGAATGTCTTCTATGATCACCTTATCAGTTATAACCTATTCTCTTGAGGATAAGTACTTAATATCAATATATTTACTTTAACTTCTAATTTTGTTAGTTCACAATCTTAAGTTTAATAATGAAATTTCTTAGCCATATACCTTTTGAACTTGCCTCAAAATAAGAAATATATTTAGCTTCAATAGTGGAGGTGGCTATTAAAGATTATTTTACACTTTTCCAAGAAATAACTCTTTCAGTTAGTATAAAAATGTATCTAGATGTTGACTTCTTTGTGTCAAGAAATTTTGTCAAATCTGAGTTTGAATAACTAATAACCTCTAAATTATTGGTCCTCCTATATATAAATATATATATTCCTTAGTACCCTAAAGATACTAGATAAACTTCTTTACCGCTTTCCAATGGTTAATCTTATATTACTTTTATATCTTCCCAACATGCATACAACAAAAGATATATTAGGCCTTGTATAGACTTATGCATACATAAGGCTTCTAACTGCTAGAGTACAAGAAACATTTTCTATCTCTTTTCTTTTCAACTCATTATTAGGACATTGAAATAGATTAAACTTCTCCTTTTTCATAATAGGTACCACACTAGCTGAACAATCTTTTATTCTAAATCGTTCAAGAATTTTATTTATATAGGTTTCATGTGATAGTCCCAAGATATTTTGAGACCTATCTCTATGGCTTTTAATGCCAATGATATAGGATATCTCACTTATATCTTTCAATTCAAAATTCTTAAATAAAAACTATTTTATCTCATGCACCAATACTAACTCACTTGAAGCAAATAGTATGTCATCCATGTATAAAACCAAAAATGTGATCTTACTCCTATTAATGTTATGGCATATACATTCATCTATGATGTTCTCAATAAAACCAAAAGATATGATTACATCATAAAATTTGAGGTACCATTATCATGAAACCTGCTTAAGTTCATAAATTAACTTTTTCAAATTGCATACCAAATTTTCATTATATTTTAAGTGAACCCTTTAGGCTATTTCATATATAGATCATTATTAGATAACACAGTCTTTACATCCATCTGGTGTAATTATAAGTCAAAGTAGGATATTAATGCCATAATGATATAAAAGAAATCTTTTTTAGATATAAGAGAAATAATCTTTCTCTATTCAATTCCTTCCATTTTGATAAAAATTTTAGTTACCATCCTTGCTTAATAGTGCTCAATGTTTTCTAATGAATCCTTTTTTATCTTAAAAACCCATTTATAACTAATTGGTTTGACCTCACTAGGCAACTCCACAAGGTCCTAAACATTGTTGTTTGCCATAGATTCCATTTCATTAACCATGGCATTATGCCACAACTTAGAATTTTCACCATTCATTGCCTGAGAAAATGTTATTGGGTTATTCCACATACTTATGTCATAATCAAATTGGGAAGGTTGAGGTTGCTGAATAGAAGTATCATTTACCACTAGTTGAGGTGCCTTTTTTGCATTATGAGGTCCCTCATAAAAAATGATAGGATCTTTAGAATGAATATGCTCCTTATTTTTAACAAGATCAATTGAGATTTTAGGAATTTTGTCATGTTCTACATTCACTCCAATAAGGTGGGTGTCATGTAAAGCCAATGTTCAACTATAACTAGTGGAGGTAATTTGTTGTAAGCGATCATTCACAGTAACTAAGTAATGCAGATGATCACTCTCACCAATTATGTTATTTTCAAGAAATTTGGCATTCCCAAATTCAACAAATCTCATTAAATGTGAATGATAATAAATTTATATCTCTTAGACTTCTTTGCATAACCAACAAAATATGTAGTGATAGTCCTTAGATCTTCTTCTTCTATTAAAATCTAGGTTTGTCAAAATTCATATAATAGGCAAAGGTATAAAACCTAGGGCTTTGATACCACATTTAGGACATATTCATAATTCTAAAGATTAATTTCCTATAAGCAATATGTACACAATAATCATAGAACATGCAATTGAGGCTATATATAATCGAAATTAGAATTACGAATCCATAATAGATGAATTAAAAAAAAACCCAAACTTATTTTCATGATCTTAATTATTGAAATCATAGTAGTAAAAGAAGAAGAAGGGTTTTAAAAGCTTATTTTGACAAATTAGGAGACCTTAGTGATGGTGATTTTTCAAGGGTTTTCTTTTGTTAAGGAACCTTTCAAACTTAGAATGGTCAATCCATAGTACATTGTGTGCATTGTCTATCAAAGTTCACGATATATTTAATTATCTAAATAATAATTGGCCATTAGCCTAGTAACTCCTTAACTGCCTTATTTGGCAAAACTAAAACTAAGAATTTTAGACCACTAAATTAGAATATTTAAATTTTAAAAAGTTCAAACAATAGAATATGTAATATCCTAATTTATCCTTATTCAAAATATTCCAATATTAATTAAATTAAAAAATTTTAACTCCTTTAAATGATATAATCTTTAGCCAAAACTTTAGCAATTTTACTTATGAAGTTTCATACCCTTTATCGTTTAAGCTTAAGATTAAACATATATACATGAGTCCTCTTCTATAATTTCACAACCTAAAATTATAAATTTCATCTCTCTTTAAGATAATATGATGTGGCTTCATATTGAATGTTGATATTGAGAACTTTACATAGTAAATTTCTTATAGAAATTGAAAGAATCTTGATCCATTCTAAAGTTTGCCTCACATGAACAATAGCTTTAAAATAAAAACCTAATGATTAGAGGGGGAAGAAAACCACAATGTTGATTATATTATTATGGCATCTATTGTTTTTGGTAATTTTGACTTTACTTTCAAAATTAATAAACATTATTTATGGAATGAATTTCAAAACTTTTTAGAGGATATTTGGCACTCATGTGGAATTGGTGCAGGCAATCTTCTACTAAAGGTTTGTTGCATTTGACTACTCTTGTGTTTACAACCATAATTCACTCTATAATATAGATGATTAAGGGTGTAAAAGAAATATGATAATTTTGAAAGTAAAGGCATGGTACAAATGCTACTTATTAGAAGTAGATGAATGCTGCTTTTGATAATAAGTGCTTAAAATATAAATGCTACTTTTGTTAAGAACACTACCACAATAAAGGTCATGAAGCTTTTCTTAAAGGTTAGGAAGTCATGACTTGTATAACTTATTGCTAATTTTTCAAAACACAATTGAACTTGAAAGAATTTAATAGAGTACTACTTAGTATACTTATGTGTAGCAGATTGAATCTTCAAATTATTACCCTACCAGTTGACATTAGTCATAATTTGAACTAAAATCGATAATCCATAGTAAAGGCATCGGGGATTTTTTTAGAGGAAAAGAAGAAAAGTTTTTCTCTATTTTTATATTCTTATTCTTTAGAAGAGAGTCTCACACCAACATAAACGTTCAATTCATAATTCTCTTTTTAAGATAGTATGTCAATTTATTTTAATTCCCTCTAAAATAATAACCAACAAAAAATAATTTGAATTTCAAAATTCAAATTAAATATTAATTATTTAAATTAATTTATTCAATTAATTAATTAATTATGTTAAATTTAGGTTAGCTTATCATGAGCACCCTAATAATCCTAGTAAGCCTCATAAATCCAATATCTCCCCCTTACATATGATGGAATGAACAATATAGATCTTTCAACTCCTCTTGATCTTTCATACTAGATGTTTTGTTGTGACTGCTTGAGCATAATGTTTAGGAATTCTTGTATTGAAAATCTTATTATAGGACCAGCATAAAAGACTACTATGCTTGGATGTATGTTATATATTTATTTATGTGTTTTAGATGTCCTAGATTCATAAGTTTTACTCCATATATATACTCTACACATATCAAGAGATTTCACATACTATATATATATATATATCTAAGTATTGGCTTTGCCAGGGGATTTGCCAACATTTTGTGTGTAGAAATGTATTGTATATTAACACTTTTTTGTGCTATAGCTTTCTTAAAGAAATTTTGCTTTTATGTTTATGTGTTTTATCCTACTATGATACTTGAGATCTTTTGTATAGGTTAGGGTTGCTTGACTATACAATTTGTTAATATTGGGCTCGACGCCTCACCAATATTCCCCAAATGCTTTATAAATTTCTTCAGCCATATGGCCTCTTGTAATGCTACAAAACATGCTATGAACTCTGTCTCTCTTGTTCATAACATGATACATGTTTACTTCTTGCTGCTTCATGATATACCTCTATTGTCAAGAAATAATGTGTATTTAGAAGTTGATTTTTATTAATCTAAATCTCCACCTTAATCAGTATTAGAATACCATACTAAGTGCAAATCACTTCTTTAATAACATAAGGTATAGTTAACAGTACCCTTTAAGTATCTTAAGATTTTCTTAATAGCTTTCCAATACTTCTTACCTGGATTTGACTAGTATGGCTTACAAGGCCAATTGCATAACAAATATATGGTCTTGTACATATCATTGTGTACCTTAAGTTGCCAACAACATTAGAGTAAATGACTCTTTTCATAACTCTCTATTCAAATTTAGTTTAATGACACATCTTATAACTTAGACTCTCGCCTCTTCCTTATAAGGATTTTTATGGGTTTGTAGTCTTTCATGTTAAATCATTCAAAAACTTTCCTGATATAATTCTCTTGAGAAAGAGAAATTAATTTCTTTGTATTTTAACTCTAATAATATACTTTGCTTTGCCCATATTTTTCATCTCAAAATTCAAAGATAGTTATTCTTTAATAGCTAAAATCAAATTTAGACTATTTCTAACCAAAAGTATGTCATCTATGTAAAGAAATAATATGACAACATTTCCATCAGACTGCTTTATATAAACACAACAATCTTTCATCAATCATGTGAAATTCATTCGAAGTTACCGCTCAATGAAATCTCAAGTACCGCTATATAGATAATTGTTTTAATCTATAAATAGACCTTTGGAGTTTACAAACTTTTTGTTCCATTCCATTTTCAATGAAACCCAAAGGTTATTCAATATAAATTTCCTCATATAGTTCACTATTTAAGAATATGCTTTTAACATTCATTTAATGTAATTCCAAGTCTAAACTTACAACTATAGTTATAATTAATCTAATCGAATTGAATCACACAACATATGAGAAGGTATCTTTGTTATCTATACCTTTCTATTGTGTGTATCCCTTAGCAACTAAATGAGCTTTATATCTTTTAATAGACTAAAATGCCTTTTTTTAAAAAAACAATTTGAGAACCATTTGTTCCTAATTGCGTTTGGGGTAGATGGTAAATTAACTAAGTTCCAAACTTTGTTTATCCTTATTGAATCCATTTCTTCTTCCATTGCTTTTTTTTTTTTTTTTTTAAATTTTTCCTTAGCAAGACATGACAAAGCCCCTTGAACTGTATTTGGTTCTTCATCATCTTGTGGAGCAACTAATGTTGCCTTTTCAATCTCAAACCAACATTTAAGCATACTTCCTTAATTACTTCTATGTAGTAGGGTAACTTGTGTAACATTTTCACTTTGTTCATGATTCCTATCTTATTGTATGAAGCTCCAATTCAGATCATTAGATTGAGTACAATTACTAGTTCCTTACTTTCTTGATCACGTATCTAATAAAGAGATGAACTCCTATCAATTTCTTCCTGACTCATTTTTTGGGAATGTGGTGTCTTTAGATTCAATCTCAGTCACATTTTTGTCTTCATTTTCACCAATGAAGATATTTTTTTGATTGTTTAGAATATTTGATAAAGATACATTTCTTGCCTCTTAGACTTGATTTTCCATACTTATAAGAAGTATCAAGAATATAGGCAACTAACCTCCACGGCCTTAAAATGCTTACAACTAGTTTTCTACTCTTTCATAACTCATTAGTTGTGGAAGTGATAGGCTTAGAAGGGACTCAATTAAGTATAAAAGCAATAGTTAATAAAGCATCTCCCTAATAGGAAATAAGCCAATTTACTCAAGCCATCAATAATGTAACCATTTCAAAGAACATTTTATTTCTTTTTTCAATGACTCTATTTTGTTATAAAGTACGAGGGATTATTAATTTTTTTATTATACATTTTTCTTCATAGAGCATTTCAAATTATTCAGATAAATATTCATGTCCTTGGTCAATTCTTACCACTTTAGGTTTATTGTTCAATTAATTTTCAACCATACTCATATAACGTCAAAAACACTTAGTGTTTCTTATAACATCCAACTCTTCCGTAAACGTGAGAAACGTAATATCTGATTTCTCCATAAACGTGCGAAACGCACCAAATATAAAAGTAAGTCCCTTTAAATGAATGATTTGAGCCTAAATAAAATTAGAATAAAATTTTGAATAATAGAAAGTGAGGATTCAAGGCCCAAGGTGCCTAAAAAATAGAGCCAGAATAGTTCAATAAAATTGGTAAAAGTATAATCGCATTTTCATAATTTCGCACACTTTTGAGAAAACTTACTAAAGGAACTTTTAAGTGGGAAAAATAAGTTCTCTAAGGTTTTTAGAGGCCTTAAAAACTATAGGAACCCCCAGAACAGTTAAAACCCTTCTGGTGAGCGATTTCGGCTGTTGGTTGACTGAAACTTTGACTGAACTGTTCAGATTAGTTTTGAATCCAATTTGAGTGAAACCAAAAGCATTTTATGAATTAGAGGACCTAAATTTTATGATGGTAAAGACAGTTCTCAAAAAGAATTTAAAAGGAGCTTAGACGACATAGTCAAAGTGTAATGGCAAAATAGTAATTATGAACAAAGTTAAAAATATCCCTCACACCTTTTTTTATGTCATCCACGCTTTCTCCTCTGATTTTGCCTACTTGCTTTCTACCTAAGATCAGTAGCTATGGTGTGATGAAGGGAGGAAGGAGAGAGAAGGAGGAAGAAGGCAAATTAGGTATGGAAACTTACCCAATTTCATGGTCTTGTCTTCACAAATTTTCTTCCTCTCTCTAAGCCCTTTCCAATGATGGTTCTAGCTTCTTGAAAGGAGCCTTTTCATAGCTGGTCTCTTGGAGGAAAGAGATCATTTGAGAAAGCTATTGATAGTATAATTTTCTCCATAGAATAAGGAATCAAATTAGGTAAGATATCAATTAAAATACTTGCTCTTTCCTTGTGCTTTTCCTTCTCATTGGTTCAGCCACTCTAGAGAGATGCTAAAGGAGACATAATTGTGACTAAAGCATGGTTGAATTAGAGGTTTAGAAGGGAGAGGAATAAGAATATGCAAGTGGAATTAATTAAAAGGCCATAGGATTCTAGATATGAAAGCTAGGGATTCACTTGTACCTTGGCTAACATGAAACTTTCTAGTAGTAATTTAGACCATTTAAGAGTATGAATGAGTCCTCAAGACACCTAGGAAGCCTTACAAGTGGCTATTCCCTAAAAGAAATGAAACAAACTCCATGGGTGTCATATGCTTGTACAGTCTTGGCCTAGACCACTTAAAGTACCTGGGGAATGTTTTAATTGGTTCTAAGGCTAAAATAGGACTAGATATGATGGAAGAACACTAATGGATGCCTTGAAAAAAAATTTAGAAGCCATAGAATGTGAGATGGAGGTGTAGGCTTTACAATGTGACATTAGGAAGCAACTTATAGTTAGGTTCCTTAAAATGAATGTGTGATGAATCCAAGGAGTCTAAAGGGAGTCAAAGGACCTAGAATGAATGAGAAATAGGAGCCAAGATCATGAATTTCAAAAGTTACTTTATTATATCTTATATGGAAGCATTATGGAGACAAATGAGAAAGTAAGCATACATAGGAGTTGTATAAGGCTAGAGCTAATTCCAATTATCTAAGTATGTCTCATTTAATGTGTTTGGGTCAAGAGAACCTAGTGCCTCCAAGTTTCTAGTGTGTGGGCGAGAAGAGGGAGAAGAAATTGAAGAGAAATTTGTGGACATTGGCTCTAAGGTAGCTCTTTAACCTTTCTCTCATACATTCTTGGATGTTTTTTTATCTTTGGATGTGTGTATATATGTTTATACCATGAGAAATGTTTCTAGTTATTTCCTATATACCATAGAGCCATGATATTCTTGAAATATTTTTTATGAATGTGTTTTGGTTTGAACGGGTTTGGTAAAGCCAAAAATCCCTTAACAATGGTGAGGATGAGCTAAAAGTCCTTAAGATTGAGGTGAGTCAAAGCCAAAAGTCTTAAGAAGATTGAGGCTAAGTCAAAAGTCCCTTGAAAATGGATGAGGCAAGTCCAAAAGTCCTAAACAAATAGATTAGGCTAAACCAATGCCCTTGAGAGCTTATGTATGATGTGTATGAGTTTCTTGAACATGGAAAATGATTTATGTATGTTAATGACTAGCCTAAAAGACATGCATGCATTCTTTGACTTGGATTGCATCCATATGTATGTTTGGAAGGGTAAAGAATAATTGAGATTCTTTGAATTTTACTCCTCCCCATCTATATGCTTACTCATGTCTAGGTGGGCTAATGAGACCAAAGATGGAAACCAAATACCTTGGAGTATGATGCATTGACAATGAAAGAGAAAAATAGGCTTTTGAATAGCATTTGAATGTCAAATTATGTATCTATGGGATGTACATGTAAGGTAGACTCTTGAACATGTTTGAAAGTATGTAGACATCATGTATGTATCAATTATGGAACCTAATGAATGAATGTATGGAATTTTGCCACCTATGTTCTAAGATGTTATGTGTATAAGTATGTGTGGCATGGTGAGATTAAGCTCTATGATATTTTAGATCATTTAAGAGACTTTCCTAGGCTGTGTTTGTGCTATGGGACGTGCTTAAGTGGCTATGGAATAAGGGAAAGACCATTTGGTGCCTTATGAACCCAATTTGACCCTAAAAAGTGACCAAAGTGTATGCTGAACCAAAAATTGACTAAATAGACAAATTTTCCCATGAAATTTGGCATGATTATAGGTCTCATCTAGAACTTTTTTTTTTAGCTAAGAATCATATTATTTGGAGCTTTAGAGAATAAATTATGAATTTTCAAAATTGAAAAAGTTTTTAGATTTTGTATGTGCACTATTCATATAGTTAGTGTCTTCTCCTATGTCATCTGAAAATCAAATAATACCCAATACTTATAAAATTTTAAAAATAAACTAGGCATGATAAGTTTTTTACAAGACTTAAGAGCACCTCATTTGGATTTATATTGAGGGAGATATGAATTTTTGAATTTAATGGTCAATATCAGTAATGTAGGCAGACCTCCAGTATTGCTCCATCTATTTTCATGAGATAGATGCCATTTTATTGATTTGAAACTTTTTTTTTATCAAAAGTAACCATCCACAACTTTCCTGAATGGTATGATTCGCTGGGTTTTGATTTTTCTCAAATTAGTTATAAATTTTTGAAATTTATATAAAAAACTTGTAACAACAAACCAGGGCAACTAGACCTTCGGTGCTATTATGTTATTATTAGTAATCCAGTTAATATTTTTATGGTCTAGAATGATTTGTAACCTATGTTTGACACTTTCCAGAAAGCTATTATTTACTTGATTTTGATTTTTCTAGAATTAATTATGATTTTTTAAAGTTTATGTCAGTAACTTGTCCCTAGAACTCGGGGCAAGCAAATCTATTTTAAGGAAAATGGCTTCAAACTCGAGATTTGCATGATAAATTGTGGTGTTCTTGATGTGATTAAGTATATTATGAATAGAAGAAAGGGTTGGTAAACTCATATGGCCCATTTGACAAGTTTGAACTCACTTGGCTTGGGAGAAAATATACAAATCTATGATTTGATGTGTGTTGTGATGTGATTTTGTGGAATATGACTTGTAACCAATTTTTGAGCTTCCAATTGTCTCATTTATAGTTCAATAAATGTGTTGAGAATGGTTATTACATTTGGCAAGCTCATATAATTTATTTGGCGATTAATGAGTTATTTTGGCATTACATTTTGATCATTCCCGCCGCTAAAAGCTTGAAATTCATGAAAATAACTCTCTAAGCCATTTGTGATGTAATATGAAAGGTTTCTTGATATGGTATTACACTTCTAATTTATGAGAGATCAAATAAACTTGACCACACTGCAAATAGTTGTCAAGCAACATAATGAAATACTATGCTTCATATCTTGCCCTCACACTCATTAGACTACATATATCAGAATGGATTAATTATAATGAAAATTTAGCTTTAGCTCCTTTACCAAATGGTTTTCTAACTACTTTATCCATAAGCTAATGTTCACATAAAGACATCTCTAAGGTAGAGATTATTCCTAGCATTCCTTCTTTTTCTAGTCTCATTATTTATTCTTGGCCCATGTGGCCTAGTCTAGCATGCTAAACATTTATATCTAAATTTGAATTAGAAGTAGATGATGTGGTAAAGCAAACATCATTCATATTACAAACATTATCATAAATTGCATCCAATATAATAGAATCATAAAAAAAAAACTAGAACCATAAAATATCGTTCCTTTAAAAATGTCTACAAGGCTATCATAAAAATAATAGTAAAGTCAAACTTTAGAAAGGGAGCAATAAAAACCAAACTTTGTTAGATAAAAATAAGACATCATGTAGGATTAAGGTTTTCCACCACTCAAGACTAACTTACATGTTTGAATTCTTTTAACTTCTACCCTCCCTAATGTTAATTCTCACATATAGCTATCTGCTCTTGTTAGGCAATTGAAGGTATTCCATAAAGGATTTACAATCCTTGGCTACATGGTTTATGGTTCCTAAGTTTACAATCCATAAAGGATGGTATACACGATCAAAATAATACTAGAAACATAAATAAAACATGAAAAAAATATTGTATAGCATTACCTTGTTTTTCTCAGTGTAATCACGAGAAAAAGGACTCATCTTTTGATAGACATAACATTTGACCTTGACCATGTCATATTTCTTACTGCCATGCTTACCTTTCTTCTTGAAGTCTTTCTTAACCTTCTTGAAATGTTGGCCAAAACCTTTCTTCTTTTGAAAGTTTTTGCCTTTGGGTTTTGAAATTCTAGCATTTTTTGTCATGTAAGAATGACTAAAGGACTTAGTAGTCTCTAAGCACTTATCTTAAAACTCCAAGTGGTGAGCTACATCATCAATAATGGTGATGTTTTTATTATGGGCCAAGTTCACCTTTATATGTTCCTAACTAGGAGGGAGGGACTTTATAATAGCTTGAACTTGCTATTCATCTAAGGACATAGCATGCTAAATTCAGCTCTTGTATCATATTTGACATTTCTTTTAGATGTTGTTTCATTAAGTTATTAGGGTGCAACTTATAAGTGTCAAACTTAATAGTTAATCTTTTAAGTTTGGTAGTAAAAATACTATTGAACTTGTCCTTTGGTGCTATCCATATAGCTTGTGCGGTTAAGTAAGACTTAAACTCACATATTAAGTCATCATCCCTACAATTCAACATTATAATACGAGTTATGCTATCTTTCTTTTACCAAGCTTGGAAAGCCTCAAGATCCCTCCTATGATGAGTTGAGTTTCTATGTTCAAGCTCTAGCATGACATTATTTATTGGTTCTTGGACATCTTACTCTTTAAAGATATAGGAAACTTTATAATGCCAGATTTCTCAATTATCACCATTTAGCTTCTTACTTTTTTTTATGCTCATCTATTATACTTTTAGTAGTCATATTCTCTAATTTGGATATCTATATAGACATAGCATAGAATTAAAACATATACACAATATCATTTATTTACAATAAACTTTGGTTAGACCAACAATGGCATTATTAAGTTCATGATTGAAAATCAGCATCTATCTCATTTCCATGACATGTATCCAAGAAAATGTCATTATTTTTCTATCAAATTTATTTACAAATTATTTCTTAATTTTAGTTCCTAGGTGACCTAGATCAACTTGTCATAAATTCCCACTCAATTAAGTATTTATGAATTACAACAATTGTAATATAATATGCACCAGAAATAAATAATGCATAAAATAAATTATATTTATCAAAATATAAAAGACAAACACACAATCTTTGATTACATCAACATAAAATGTTCTCACGCTATGATTAATTTATATAGATTAAAAAAAAGCTAAAGATGCTTTATCTTATCAAAAGTTATTTCATCTGTTAGTTGATATAGTCTTTATAATTGTTCATAAGATTATTTGAGAATTCAAATTTACATTTAGCATGTTTAATCACTCTTTTCACATGAATCGTCTTCATATATGAACTATACCCAAACTTTTGTGCACTTCTTACATTTAGGAATTATGAGAGCAAAACTAATTGACTAACATTTCCATCAAGACAACATTCTTTTATGAGTTGTATGTCAGTAGCACATTGATAAAAATTCAAGCATTTCCAGTTTATTTCATTATTGGGCTTATACTTTTCTCTTAGTTTTGCTTTCACTAAATTCTAAAAATTATCATCTAGAAGTGAGTTAATAAATCCTAGGACAAATTTGAATAGGGAATTCTCTTATAATTTAGAATGAAATGCCTTTTTGCATCAAACTAACAACATCTCATTATATTGATATGATTTTGGATCCTATTGTTAAGATTTATTTTATAATTTATGAAGAGATTTAGGTCTAATTTATAGTTCATATAAGTCTCTTAGTTCTTATTGACCTAATAAAATAAGAAAAATTTTATTAATTAATATTAGGAAAATTTTTAATGAATTATTAAGGCACAGAAATAAAAATTAAAGACTAAAAAATTGTAGAAAAAAAAGAAAAAACCCAACAGTGCTTCAAGCATATCCAAATTGTATATCAAAATGAAGCTTTTGAAATAACAAATTTTTAAAGCTATAAATTAGCCTTATAGGAGGTGGCACGTGCGCCCACGCACTCAATCTGTCTTTCTTTGATTAAAAAGTTTCAAGAAAATAAGGAAAGGGATAGCTTTCATGGGCCTTAAGTGGTGTGTAAAGCCTACATGCCATCTTACAAGGTGATTTCGGCAATGTTGACACCACTGTTGCCTCCCTTTCTCTTAGCTAGTTCTATTGGTTTAAGTTTTAGAGGTGGTGATGGCACATGAAAGTGATCATGGAACTTCTAATTCAATCTCCCATTTTTTGCAACTTTCCTTTAAAATTATAGGAATACCATTTCAAAAGGCCATTTTCAATTATTCCTGTCTTCCTCATTTTAAGTCCAATTAAGGTATATTAGGTGTCATTAGAAAGCTTGCTTCCTAAGCTTGCTACTCATACAAGTTTTATAGCCAACAGTTAACTATGTGAAGAATGAAAGCCTTCACAAATTGGCTATTTGATCATGCCAAACCCAGAACTTAAAATTGTAATTTCTCTCCTAGAGTTTTTATTTTTTAATGAAAATTTTTCTACAAGTTATTCTTTAATGGTCTCCTTACAATGTGGATTTGGTGCCCTATAATGGTCTCTTAACTTTTCTACCATTTACAGCCATTTATGTTCAAAAAAAAAAAAAACATATTTCATGTTGATTTCTTAGCAATTATACCAACAATGATTTAATTAACATGACTTTAATATGGGAAAGCAACAATATAAGCCTTAACTTGGCTTTAATACCAATGATAACATTGAACAGAGTACTAGTGAGTATAAATACTTACAGCGGATTGAATTTTCAAATTATTATTTGACATGGTTGATTTTGGTCACAATTTGGATTGAAATCAATAATTTATAATAGATGCCCCAAAAATTTTTTTAGAGAAGAGAGAGAAATTTTTTTTCTGTGTCTGTACTCTTACTTCTTAGAAGAGAGCCTTATACCAACATACATGTTCAGTTCATGATTCTCTATCTGAAATAATGTGTTAGTTTATTTTAATTTCTTATGAAATAATAACTAACCAAAAAAATTTTGAATTTCAAATTTTAAATTAAATATTAATTAATTAAATTAATTTATTCAAATAATTAATTCTTTAATTAATTAATTTAATAGGTTATGAATATAAGTCAACCTATCATGGGTAATTTAATAATCCAATTAAGCTTTATAAATCTAACAGATCTTTTTATTTATTTTTATTTTAAGATTGAGAGAATTATTTGTCTCACGCTAGCATAGATTTCAATGGCTTTGTCTCTTTATCTATTTGTTTCTTTTTATCCATGCACAAGATTGAGAGAAGTGTAAAATAGATCACTCTTTAGAATAGAACTACAAAGTCATTTAGTATTTGTATACAAAATTTTACACAAATGATATACATTTTGCATAGGAAACAAATTAGATAAAGTTTCTTATATATTTGTTATCAAGTTTTCAAATTAAAATATGATAACAATATTTTAATAATATAATACTAAGAGTGTATGATTTTTGTAGACTAAATATATAGTTTTACAATTAAATTATACATTTGTCCTATTATTATTGAAAAATCATATTATTGTTATATTTTAATTGAAGAATCTAATTGTAAAAATATAGGAAATTGCATTTAAATCTAATCTTTTTATATATTGGATTAGAATATTTCTTGGTGTGGAAAATAAATTGTGCCCTTGTTATTTATTTTATCCTTAAACTACACAGCCGGGTAAAAAGAGCAACCTTGAGTTTCTAGGGTGGCATTTAAGAAATTCCAAGTTATTCATACATATATGTTATCAAATAATAATAATTTTTCCTTTCTTGACTTTCAGTACATGTTTCATTTATATTCCAAATCCAACATACAAAAATATTTATCTAGGAAATAAAAAACATTATTACAATCATGAAATATATCTTGACAATTTTTTTAAATTTTGTTAATTCGTAATTCTAAAAGTATGTTCCTTTACTTCAAATGGCTTAATTCTTCCATTATAATAAGGATATTTGCTTAATTGCAAATCTTCATGGAAAAAATTAATCATATCTTCAAAATGGGTATGAAATATTCTTGCTTGAACATATATAAATTAAGCGGCCAGTAACTTCTCAACCATTTTTGCTTCCACTACATTAGTTATCTACAAACCTTCCACGAGAGAAAAATGATGTTTTGGTAAATGTTTCATGCTTTACTCATAATTATTGTAATATATATATATATATATATATATATATATGTATTCATGGCCCTTTGAAATTTCTAGAGGGTTGGTTCTCTACTCAGTGACATCTGAAAAAAAAAAGGCCAAAGAGAAAATTATAATAAAGTTTTCAAAAGTCTCAAAAAGTCTTACATATACATTAATCTAAAAATAAACAAATCTTTAGAATATAAAAATGTAATGAGAAAAAAAAATTGTAAAGCTAACATACGGCCCGTCTGGTTGTCCAGCGTAAAAGTAAACTGATATGCATTACTTTGACATAGTTTGGTTGGAAGACATGATTTGTGGGAACTTCCAGTGCATTTGTCTCCCTCCATTGTAGCGCACAAATTCTGGAATGGTTTGGAGCTAAATTCGTACAAAGACCATTCTGCCCTTGGTGTTTTTTGTTTATCAATCCCATCTACCATTCATTCTTTTTTGTCATTTTGTCAAAATCGTCCAAAACGTGCACAAGAAACCAAAATTATACAAAAAATTAATTCTTCTTTTTTCTTTTTCTAAGGGATAATTTTGTTATTTTGTTATTATATTTTTATTTTAACATTATTTTTATATCCATTTTCCTTTTATATTATATCAAATATAAATTATGCAATTCCTTTCATCTTTAACATTTTCTTTGCAATTCTATTACTAGTAATTCTGTGAGCTATACATTTCCTAAAAGACACAACTTTGTGTAGAGCAATGTAATACAACATTTAAAGAGCTATTACATTAATTGTAAAATGCTAACTTAATATTATGACTGTCAACTCAAGAAAGAAATAATTCATTGTTATGATTGAATCTGCAAATTTTAAATTTAAATATAAATTGATCCATTTAAGACTATAGACGTAATTTTCCTATCAATTATGTCCAATTTTAGATTTGCGCTAGTTTTTAAAATGTTGATATCAAATTGGGCCTAATCCATTTATATTCTGGAGTTTGGACCTGCTCCAAGTTATTGGCCATCTTCTGGATATTACATGGCCTTTTTGTTTCTTCATTCACCAAAAATAAATAAAAAAATAAATACAACTTTAAAAAACTGCAATAAATGACATTGACAATAATTCTTTATGGCAATTTTTGAAAGCAATTTGACACAGTTGCATTGTAAATATTACAAAACAAATAAGGAAATTTTGTGTTTTATAAATAACTATGATAATTAACTTACAATAATAATTAAAGACAGGTCTAGAACTATTAAATGTTTTTATTAGCACATATGATATATGTAGTATTGTCTTTAGAGACCATACACACTCCAATACATATTGCTGATTGAAACTTATGCCAACCTCATCTTTACATGAGTTTGCAAGAGCTTCCAAACATTAAAACATGCAGAGACCTCTTATCTTTTGGTCCTTAATACTATAGGATTTGATATTAACCAAAAAAAATTCCGATTATTACAAAGTTATAAAAAACTAGCTTTGCTACAGCAAATTGAGAGTTCAAAAGAAGATAGGACTAAGAAATAAACATAAAGATATAATCAGTGATCATAGCCTCTAGCACTATTTTCAATCTTAGAGAATGAGATCAGCTTGATTTTCCTTAATCCAAGAAGAAGAAAGAAAGAAAGAAACTTGACCATGGTGGATCAAACTACACATACATACATGCACGAAACTTTTATTGTAGTTGTTATTTGGTATTCTCACATGATACAATTTTACGTTATATTGATTCATGCGTCGCAATCTCTAAGAGTCTTCCCTACTTGCAACTTCCAAAACACTACTTCCAAATACAATGTACATGTGAAGTCCATATTAGGGTTAGTGAAAAACTCAATGACAAGGACTTAATATGAGATTATGTTTATACTTAATTTGCAAAGTTTATGAATCGAAAGAAAAAACTTGCTTCATCTTCCTATTAGGTGGGGATCTCTGAAAAGTTTTGATGCCTTGTCCTGCATGAACAAATTCAAGTAAACCCCCTCATTTTCCTTTTTGGGTATTAATAACAGAGAAAAACAAATGAAATTAAAGGGGATCTTCTTGATGTTAAGGGGGGCATTCATATACATAATTTGGTTTACATAGGATGACATAAGAGTCTAGTTTGGTTTGTGTTTTACTCTAATTACTTAATCTCCTCCTCCTAACTCCTCTCGACTTTTTTCACTTGATAGGCTGAAAAGCTTCAGAATATAACATAGATTTTTAGGTACATTATCAGTAAAGGGAAAAAAAATAAAAAAGGGCAATATAGTTCATCAAACAACTTAAACCAACCAAGAAATGAATATATTACGAATAAATCATGAATAAAAGAACCCTAGAATTCAATATAATATAGTTGAGTACCTTGAGAGTATGAAGAAATGAGTCAAAATTGGAAAAAGAGAAGCAGATATGGTGAGCTCCTATCTCTTCTGCCGCTTTGATCTCTTGTGATGTTGCTACTGTTGATGACAATTCCAACTTGCCCCATCTATCAGCTTTAGGCGAACAACCTTCTAAGTAGATGCTCAGGATCAGCAATGGGTGACATGGCACTCTAGGGGCCTTTCAGGGAGCCTGGTGGTGGGATTCCTCTCCATGAGGTGGAGGTAGAGAGAAGCTGAAGGAAGACGCAACCATACGACCTTGAACTCTCTAAAGTCAAGGTTCTCTACCTCCTCGAACCCAAATATCTGCACCTTTCGACAGAAATTAAAAAAAAAAATCAAATGGGTATCATCGAAAATTGCTCTTCCATATTCATAATTTATGAGAAATGAAGAAATAATATGTAATGGTAGCTAATCAATTTACGGAGTTACAACAAAAGAAAAGTAACAGACATGATATAGAGAAGGAAAACGACAGAGAAAACCTCTGAGAGAGAGGAAGAGAACAAGAAGAAAAAGAAGAAGACAACTCAGGGAAGGATCATCACAAAATTCTCCACCCCTCTCACTCTCTAAATTCCTATGTATATCTATTAATCCTCCCAACTTCCACGTTTCTTTCAATTACTATAACTGCACAAGCTGCTAGGTGTCGATTAGTCCCTACGCCATTTGTGACCCACTTGCCATGTGATCTCCACACTTAACATTATTTATAACATTGCCGCCCCCATTAAGTGGGGCCTTGTCCTCAAGGTCCAAATATGGAAAAATGGACTGAAAGGGGACTTCCAATCTTTGTCCAAGAGCACGTTTAGGAAGAGCTTCTGTTCTGACCTACGCGGTAACTAATACAGCATGAACCATACCACCCATATGAGAAGGAGACATGGCAAAGCAGAATGCAAGCTAGGCAACATAAAACTAAACATTGATTGATCCATTTGAAGTGCAAAATCACATGCCCAAATATGTTGTATTACCGCCAATATGTAAAGCAGCACCTACCTTAAGTTTTGTCAACACCCTAAAACTTGATGCCATTATGTCAAATCTGTATGCAAGAGCAAGAAAAGGAAGCCCAACTATAGTTACAGTTAGATGCAGTGACAGTCATGCCTGTTAAACAGCAAACATGGAAGCTCACAAGGCTTTAGAAATGGAATCCCACTGTACTGTGATAGCCATGCAATCACTTCGTTAACACCATAGATTGAAAGAATGTAGTAACATAAAGCTCTATATCAAATTCCAAACTATCATGTTCAATTGATGGAATTGCATCTAACTGTCTCACCATATAAATTGCAACTGTGTTAGGGATCGGTAGAAAGGTTGAAGAAATGATAACCCTTCCAATGAAGTAAGATGTCTAAGTTGTCTCAACCCATGTTTAGGTTCTGCCTCATCACCCAGCAATTGAAGAGATAAAGCTTCACTAGAAAGTTGACAAGGATAAACCAATACAAGGCCAGCAACACCTAGACTCCAGTTGGCTGGATCATATATGAAACCAAAAGCCAACCCATGTTCTTCTCTTATCTTAAGCTTCACCTAAACCAAAATTAATGGACCAATGAAGTAATTTTGCAGCAGAACAGTGGAAGCTATGTTGGCTGCCATATTTAAAAGAACCAAGATACAGGCTAATGGACAAATATAAAGTTAGTTTTGAGTATTAATAGCAATAAACCATTTGTCAAGGTCCACAACCAAAGGTGGAATATCTTCAGTTAAACCATTAGATATGGCATACACAACCAAAGGTCGCTGTCTTCCCAATATCTGACGATGTTGCTGTTCAATCTCTTCCACTGCTGTAGCACTAGCACTTCTAGCAATGTGAGATATGCTAACAACCATACGCAAAATCGTAACATCACTAGGATCAAACACCAAAATAATAAATGGTAGCAAGTTTGGGAGATGACTAACACAGAAGCTAGTAATTGCATTATGTGACTTAGGAATTGTAGTGAGACAATGTGTCAAACATAGAGTGTTCATTTCAAGAGATGAACAATTTTGGTGGGAGCAAATATGGAAGGTATCAACAAGAATGTTGTTAGACATTATTGCAAAATCAATCCAAGAACTATCATAAAAGCCATTTGCTAAGTTGTTACTGTGAGGATGATGGTCATCAATGGTTTTGTTCCCAAATGCAACCATAAAGGCAATACTATTTACCATCTTTGGTGTCCAAAATGCATTTCTAGAACAGTAAGAGTTTCCAATAAAAAAAGATGGAACAAAAGAAGGCATGAAGGAAGCGTGTTCTGGATTGAGTACCTTTAATGCAAATAGCAGAGTTTCATTGTTGGACACATTGATGTTTTGTTGCATTGGACATGCAATTGATAATGGCATCGCAAACATAATCGACATCTTCTCACCCATGGATACCTTAGAGGGATATAGCATTTGTGATGCTATAGAACCACTTGGAAAAATCAATGGTCTTTGCAATCATCGATGAGCTCTCCAAATGTGAAACGTCAGAATTGGCATTTTCAATGGAGTGATGCATGCTGTAAAGATTCGTTTCAAGAAGATGTGGCATCCACAATTAGGAGATCAGTTCTTGGTATCTTGTTGTAGCTACCACATTAATGGAGTTTAAAGCACTGATGGCGTTAGGAGGAAAGATCCATTTCATTCTTGGAGTTAAAGAATCCACAGCATGGGCCAACTTGCCAATTAACGTCTCCAAATGATCAAAACAAAAAGAATTGTTGACATAGATATGTTTGATTATAGTAACCATTCCTTTGACTGCAGCTTCTAATTCATTAAGTCCAGTGTCATCAACCATTAGTCTCTTAATAAAAGCACCAATGTAATGGTGGCTAATCAATTTATGGAGTTAAAATAAAAGAAAAGTAACAAATGTGACATAGAGAAGGAAAATGATAGAGAAAAACTTAGAGAGGGAGGAAGAGAACAATAAGAAGAAGAAGACAACTTAAGGAAGGATCATCACAAAATTCTCCACCCTCTTATTCTTTCAATTCCTATATATATCTATTAATCCTCCTAACTTCCACATTTCTTTTAGTTATTATAACTGTATAAGCTGCCAGGTGTCCGTTAGTCCCTACACCATTTGTGACTCACTTGTCATGTGATCCCCACACTTAACATTGTTCATAACATAATAAATTTGGAATGACTAAGTTGGAAAAATCTAGAAAAGGAAACCTTCTGGTAGTACTTGGGGAGGCAATTGATGTTAGAGGACTCTTAGGAGATATGGTTGAGGCTCACTCCTTCTTCTGCCATCTCTTTCATTCTTTTTGCTTAGTGGCATGCAGAGAACGAAGACGATGACTATAAAGGCACCAAAGCAAATCAACGGACTAAAAATGATGTTGGTTAAGGATACAAGACATGTTTTGACTTCTATAACACCATACTTCTAAGACTCAATTCATGCAATTCACATGCCTCATCTCATATTAATTCTATGGGAAGCAACATAATGGCATAGGAAGTCATGAATCAAGATGTATTTCCCTATAGATAAAAAATTTTTTTTAGTATCCCATGGGTCATATGGACTCATCCATCTCATTCTCACATTTAAATATACAATTACAACTCATAACAAGCTCAAAAAGTGGCCCATACCTTGAGTAAAGGGAGCAAATACACAAAATATACTAGTGCAGCCTCGGATCAGTTTTCTAGATTCTATATCTAAACTTTGAAAAATCTTAACTAATTCTAAAAAAATTAAAAATTGTCACACTATACCATTCGGGAAAGCTATAGATGTCTAATTTATGATAAAAATAAATCCAGACCAAAAAGAGGCTGTTAGGAACTAGAAACTAATGGAACAATACTAGAGGTCAGCTATCATCCCTGATACTGATCTCTAACTTCAAAAATTCATATCTCCCTACACAGAGGTCCAATTGGGGTTATCTTAGTGGCCATGAAAATCTTATCATATCTAATTTATGCTTGTAAAATTTCATAACTAGTGGACATCATTTGACTAACGAATGACATAGCCCAAATTTTTGACCATATGAATAGTACTTGTATCAGTTCAGTAAAAAAATGGCAACTTTAGAAATTCATAATTAATTTTACAAAGCTCCAAATAATCTGGTCTTTAGCTTTCCAAAAATCTCTAGATAAAATCTACATGTGTGACAAATTTCATATGCAAATTAGTTCATTTGGTCAGATCTTGATATTGGGATGCAAAATGGTTCATTATGTCATATAAGGGGTCCAAATGGTCCAATTCAAGTTCTAAGGCAACCATAACCACTTGAGCACATGGGAATGCACCAAAATGACTCTCTAAACTTGTCTCAAAGGTGTATAAACCCAGATTTCTCAAATTCACTCATCCAACCCATGATATATACAAAAATACACATGCTAGTTTTGTCCATCCAATATCCAATTCATGCTATCTCATACATTTGGCATCAAATTTCAATCATACATCATGCATTTGGGTATTTACATATGTTCAAATGATTACATAACTATTCCACCGTAGTATTATATCATATGCCATTGGTATAACTACAAAAGATATAAAACTAAGCCATTTCATGTATTTTAATGTCAATCTCCTTCTTCTTGGCTTGGTGGCTTCCATTACCTTGCTCAATTGCTTCACCTAGCATGTTAAGACATTGGAGAGGAGGGAATGAGATTCAAAGAATCCTAATAGCTCATATCCCTTTCAATCACACATGAAGTATGCAATATAAGTCTAGAAAATGCATGCATGGGCATATTGAAATGTGTGAGTATTCAAGAAACATTCTTAGCATTTTAAACAAGTCATACATAGTATACATAGGCTTGCCAAGTGAGTGGACTAGCTTTACCCATTCACTTATGGATTTTGGAACTGTCTCACCCATTTTCTCTAAGAGTTTTTGACTCAACCTTACTCTTGGAGTTAACCTCACTATTGAAAGACTTTTTACTTTGTCTTAACCAAGGTTAAGGGTTCTTGGCTCATCCTCACCATGGTTAGAGGATTTTTTGCTTCTCCATACTCACGCAAACTAAGGCAAGCATATAAAACATCATTTGAATGCATAAAACATTATCATGGTACCATGGAATAAAAGCTCATATTAAAATACTTTTCATGGCTTAAAACATACATACACACATTTAAAGATAATGTAAGCACATAATCATGCATGAGAGAAGGTGAAGAGAGCTACCTTGCTTGCATTCACACACTTTTTCTTTGAATCTTGAGTCTTCTCCCTTGACTTCACACACCCAAAAAGGTGTAGATCATTTCTTTTAGCCTAGACACATCATATGGAAGCTAATTACACTATTGAATCACATTCTAAGGTCATACATTTACTAGAAAAGTTAGGTGACTCATAAGGCTTTTTTATAGTTCCATAATGGACTTAATGAAGTAACCTTAAGAAAATATCATCTTGGTTCCATTCTCTCCATTCATTTATGATTCTTGACTCCACTGAAACCTCTTGGAGTCATCACACAATCAAATCAATGAACCTAACTAGGTGTTACTTCTTTAAGTTATATTATGGAACATATAAGGCCATCTCACTTTCTATAGTTTCTAAAATTTTTCTAAGGCTTTCTCTCATCCTCTTCCATCATACATGACTCAAAACTAAGTTTGGAACAAATTAAAACTACCTTTTGGTGCTTCATCTAGCCCAGGCTAAAATTATGCACTATATGAACATCAAATGGGTTTGCTTTACTTTCTTGACGGAAGATGTATATGAGGAGCCTTCTAGGGATATCAAGAGCTCATCCAAATACTCATTTAAGCCTAGGAATAATTACATCAAATCAGATTTTCAAGAGAGCTTATAAAATCCTCGGTTTGTTATCTTGAAAATCAATAGCTTTTACTTGAATTTCCTTGCATATTCTTATTCTTCTCCCTTAAACTCATAGAATTCACCCTTGGTTTTATCCAAAATTCAAACCCTCTTACAGCTACATATATGGGGAGAAATAAGGAGAAGAAGGGGGAAGGAGTAGCTACCATAGGATGAAGATTTTACCTTATTTCTATGACTGTTTTTGCTTATTTCTCACTTTCCTTGGCCTCCTTTCTTCAAATCCAAAATTTTCCCTCTATTCTTCCCTCAAAATAGATTCATAAACTTTAATAAAACCATAGGAAAGAGAGGGAAATGGAGGAGAAGAGGCTTGCTAAAGAGAAAGCATAAAACACCAAGAAACTTCATACATTTCTTGCCTTTTTCTTCCTCCTTTTCTTCCTCTCTTGGTGAGCCTCAAGGAGCTGCTATTTTTCTGTAATTTAGGTAGAGGAAGTTGTGCTTAAGAAGGTGGGAGAAAAAAGGAGAAGTGTGTGGGAGCTTCTAGAAACACACTTTTTCAAAAATTTCAATTTCATTCTTCTATAATGGTAATTTCATTTCGACTTCGTTTTAACTCCTTTTTTAGAACCACTTTTTTCGTTATAAAATTTAAGTTTCCAATTCAATAAAATTCCTTTTGAATCACTCAATTTGGAGCTAAAATCTTACTAAACTAATCCGTCTAAGTTCGGGCTCACTGACGTTAGAAAACATACATCGGAGGAGTTTTACTAGTCTTGGGACTTCTCATGATTTTTAGGGTCTCTGAGAACCTTAGGCAACTCTTTCCCATTTAAAAAGTCCTTCTATGTGTTTTTTCAAAAGTTACACATATTTACAAAAATGCCATTATGTTTTGTCAGTTTTCGTCACAAATTGTTTCACTATCTTAGCTCCTTTTTTCTTTTTGTCTGAGCTTGGGATTCTTATTTTTAGGAGTTTAGAATATTTCTCAAATTTTTTGGGACCTTAGCTAAATCATTTTTGGAGATTTGCTTTTGTATCCAGTAAATTTCGTTTGTTTAAAGAGAAATTTTACGTTATGTTTCTCACGTTTTTTCTCATTTTTGGAAAACCAGATATTGCAAATTCTAATGTTATTGCTACGATAGAAGTGTGTGGATCATGGGAAGGCGTGCATGTGACACCCTCTAAGGAAAAACTCCAAAATCTATATTTTAGTGCTAAGATTATAATAATTCCATATGATTTTGTAAATTTACAAAATGGGCAATATATCATATAAAACCAAAGGAAAATTTTGGTCTCCTAATATGGTATTTAATGATAAATGTAATACTATAAATTTGTTTTATTATTTTAATATTTAAAAAATATGTGTTTTGACTTCTCCCCTTTTAAAGATATTAAAATAAAATGTATAACTTTTGTTTGATCAAGTATTTCATGAAATTGAAATGAAATCATATTCTTACAATTAAAATGATCAAAAAATTTTGAAATTTCAAGTTAATATTATTACCTACTTTGAACCGCAACAAACTTTTACTTAATATTTTCTAATGGTAAAATTAAAGTAAGTAATTTTATTTTATGTTTAGTAACATTTATTTGATTTTAATTTTTTTAGAAAATAAATATATAATTTTTTTTTATTCTCTTCGAAAATTATTTGGAAAGCAGACTTTGATGTTTGAATTGAATTGAATTGGAGTATTGAACACTTGATTCTCCAAAATTTAAGCCATATGTTGCGAAAATTGAATCTAATGAGTCAAATTTTATAGTATTAAAAGTATTACATCGGAATGCTATACTTTTGGAGAATTCAAGGAGTTGTCACTGGGCTCCCCATTATTTTCCATGAATTTGGTGACAATATCATTGAGTTCAATGAACTAATAGGGGTCTGAAGCTAACAAGATGCCAATGAATTTGAGATAGTCAATAGGATAGGATTATCCTTATGTTGAGGACATGGAAGCATGCCAAAGTCACAGGAAAGTAGGGAAACAAAAAGCCTATGAACATTGAAGTATTCATTAGCTACAAGGATGCGTGGCAGTGCTTTATTGACTGCAACAGACTACACTAAAGCTTGATTGAATACCATGACATGTTGGTATTTGTTGAAGTGGTTAAAATGACAAAATTGCCCTTGCATAAAATGATAAAATCATTGGCCTCTTTCATTTTCACCTCTGACTTGCCCTTTTGTCTTTCACTTTTCCTTAGTTTAAGTTTCAAACTTTCAACCAAACTTTCACAAAATTTTGGTAAAAATCACTTTTTTGACTCCATCTCTTCCTTTTGCAATGTGAAAGTTGCTTGTTGGTAAAGAAACTTGCATTTTGTGACTCCATTTGCTTGAATTGCAACATCATGTAGGAAGACCCCATTTGCATGACTTAAGGTAAGTGCCATTTTCTTTGTTTTTTGGTTACTACACAATTTTTTCAAAAAACCATTGCATGTATTTTTTAGTTTATAATTTAAATTGTTTGATTCTCATTTGACCCTATTAAATTGATTTTTGTAAATTTTTTTTTGTACGGTAATGTCTTGCTTGTTTTTATCTTGTTATTGGTTTGTTTTTAATTAATTATAGCAATTTATTGTCTTTATTTTGCCTAATTTATGTGAAGATGATTTTATTTGTTTTTATTCATTTTATTGGTCTATTTTTATTTTGTTACAACATAACAAACATTATTTTGTTCTTATTTTTCTATTTTACTTTTATTTGTCTTAATGTTGCCTGATTTATGAAAGTTATTATTATTGATTATTTTGTTATAGCATAAAACTTATTATTTTATTTTATTGCCTAATTTAAGTAAATCTAAACATAAAAAAATTTAAAATAAATAGTTTTAAAAAATAATTATTATTACATTGACCCACTACGATGCGAGTTATACTTTGTAAAAAATTATAAGTGGGAATCAAGAAAATAACTATTCTAAGGATTTTTCTAATGTATAAAAAGATATTAAACCAGTGGTAATATAATAACTATATGCTAAACAGTGGTTGCGAAATATGGGTGGCAATAAAGCAACAAATAGTTGAGCTATAGCATGAATGTTAACTAGGCAACAATGATATGATCTAACTACCTTAATCAATTTGTTTCAGTTGTTTATAGTTTGCCATTTGAATAATCAACTATATATGCATGCTTTTCATTCATTTTCTTTTGTATTAGTCATACAAAAGTTATTATGTTCCAACTTTAAATTCGTGATGAAATTGTAATAATTTTTTTTAGAATCCATGATACTTTATGGAAAATTACAATTAGGAATTAAAAAATAATTTATAAATTCATGAGGAAATAATATGGCAACCAATTATTTAGACATGAGCAACAATAAAAGAATTATGGTTATGAATATTTTCAAAGATCCTATTGTAGGAAAAATAAATAAATAAACATGAGGAATGAGTTTTTTTACATATACGAAAGAATTTATAAAAGCATTCAGAGTGTGACATTTTAGTGCATGATTTCCAAAATACTAATAGTTGGCACTGACATTACTTTGAGAAGGTTGAAAAAAGCAATTGATTAAAAGCTACAGCTTCTTCCAAATCAGTTCATATATGAGTTGATATACAGGTACCTAACATTATTAAATCAAATGTAGTATTAAATGGTTATCATGGATGATGATTTTGATGTCCAAATAATGTGGCAAGTGCACTCAAATTTCTCATCCTAGCTGAATAAGGTTGCATTGTACATAAACATCTTAAATGTCAAACAATAGTTCAACATAAAATCTCAACTAATAGAGAATGACTATGTTTTGGCATCATTCTTATCAACTAGCCATATGTATAGCATTGATGAACAAGCATCCATGCTTTTTTTTTTTTTTCCATACTTTATAGATGTTGACCTATTCTATCCACTGCCAACTTATGGTTAATAGTATCACACCCTTTCAATCAATCCTAGTTTACAACCAAGTTTATCCCACCCATTTCTTGACATTACTTAACCTCCTTCTCCCACTGGCCTAGAAGAAGATATAATAGGTGATTTTGAGAACAAAGAAGAATATGATGATGCACTTGATGCTAATTTTGATAATGATGAGAACAATGAAAAAGGTGATGACAAAGGTGGAGATGATCTTGCAAATGCCATTCAAGTATACCAATGGCCTGGTATGCTGACCCAACTACTATTTTCTTCTCACAGGTTAATACAATAGCAACTAAGGGTCATGATTTTCCTAGTGCAATCAAGCAAATGAATTTGAACAACTAGAAGTTATACATTGGATTACAATATGTGAATAAGAATGCTCTATGCAATGCAATGAAGCTATAATATGTGAGAGCACATCACACCTTTAAGTACACTACTCATGTGTAATGTATGAAGAACATCAATGTATTAATTACAACACCAATTAAACAACAAAATATGAAGGACCATAAATATATATTTGTCTATGATCTTATTGCAAGACCACCCAAAATTGGATTTTGAACTTATCTCATCGTATATTATAACAATGGTGACCGAGAAGTTAGAGGTGTCCATTAAGCAATCATTAAAAGGGTGAAGAGTTTGCTTAGATAAATTGTGTTGTACAAAAGTCCTAGAAGGAAAAATATCAAGCTATCGCCATTGCTTTTGGTAATTAGGAGAACGCACACACATTATTACCCAAGTGCAAAGTTGTTAAAACAAGCTAAACCTATCGAGTCAACTTGTTTAACCCACCTCTTTAGTGAGCTAGATTTTCCCTTTGGAGAAGTTTTATAGTATGATCATTTCAACCTAATATCCACATATTAATGGGCCAGCCCATATAACCCACATGCTGGCTCATTTAATATGTATATTTTTTATTTTCCTAACCTAAGTAACTTGCTAAACACCTAATCTAACATTCTAACCCAAGCTTGCCTTCATTTGTTTAGATTTATGAAAGTCAAGAGATAGAGACAGTACTTAAATAGAGGTAGTAGCACGTGCATACACACACACACAGCCCTAAGCTTCGTTTCTTCATTAATCACTAGCATCAGCCTTCTTCTTTGATTCTAGTGCAACTAACAGTAGTTGGAACTTCCCCAATCACATTCCTTCATCTTAATCTCATCAATAGCTTCTTCCTCCTCCTTCGTTCATCTCAATCTTAACCATCATTGGCAATCGAGCATACAACAATCAATAACTTCTCTATCTAGCAGAAAGGTAAATGTGGTGAGTTTTATTTCCTTTTTGTTTCTATGTTTTAACTTTGGTTGTTAAGTTTTCATTTAGTTTTTCTAAATCTTCTAAGTTCTAAATTTCATTCCTTTTTATTTCCTTTTCACTTCTCAAATTTTGAAAACAAATTTGAACATATTTCACACACGAGTTTATTATACTTGTATATCAAGTTGTGTTGATGAATTATAAACCAATTATGAACATTATAAAATCCTTTAGGTATAACAAGATGCAATGCTATTTTGCTTTGTATATCAAATGGGATTTAGGTTGCTAGGTCTTCTATATTAAATTTTATCATGAAAATCCTTTTATTGGGCCATGGATCCTAATATTAGGATAAATTGGTCACAAGTAAACTTGATTATGGGTCGAAAAGTTTACGTGGCTCAATAAGCTTAGCTTAGCAAAATAGGTATGAGCAAAAAGAAAAAACTTAAATATAATACAAGTTGGGCTTGTGCTTTTTTCTAGGTCTGGCCCATATTATATATATAATATATTTTTAATTAATAATAACATTAATATTATTATTATAAAAATATTATTATAATCAAGCACTTTGGAACCTTGCAAGTGGCATTCACCACATGTTATGTTGCTCTGCACCCAAGCATGAAAGGTGTAAATGGGAAATGCTTTTTGGAATAGCATGAGTTTTAATCAAGTGCTTTTGCCATAAATGAACTGTCAAAGACAAAACTTTGTGATTTTGGTGACAAGTTGATCAAGTACATTTCAAGAGCTTTAGTGCAATTGCTCTTTGGTGTTACCTATATAAGGCATCCAAGCCTCTCACTCTAAATTTATTAAAACTCATTATGCATAAGATAGCAATTATAGTTATAATCATAAATTTTAGCACTTTGGGAATTTTTCCAAACACTTTTATGCATAATTGTCTTTTGATTTGCTTGTATTCTTAAAATTAATTTTTTTTTAATTTTCTTTTTACTCATTATTTTTACTAGTTGGGCCTATCTCATTTTAAATTAGGCCGAGCCTAGGCTTATTTTTTGAAAATAGTACTGAGCTTGGCCTTGGGCCTAATTTTTGTGCTTTTCTTTTTCACGACCCTCTTGTTTTTAAATGAGTTTGGCCCAAAATTTGGTCTAATTACAGGTGTTGGTTTAGATTTTTTTTTAGCTGAGTGATAGAGATGTGTGTTGGGTTAGGCCTAAAGGTGATTTTAGTTTTGTAGGCCAAAACAAATCATATTTTTCTTGGGCTCAAAGAGCCCTTGGAGGAGAGTGGTGAAGGAATGCACTTGGTGTACCAAAATAGTGATCATTGTTGGAGATAAGGTGGTTGCTAGGTCTAAACATTTGTCAGTATTACAGGTTGATGAAATGAATAGGACCCACTTAAGATATACAATGAGGTAGAAGCAATTGTGTTATATATGTCAACATCAATGTCAATGTAATGGAGGAACTTTTAGGATCAAGTGGATCCCACCTAATTATGCAATTATAAATTAAGAGTATAAAACATTTAACATATATGCTTGGTGTGAGTCATTGTTTTTTTGTAGCTTCAAGAAGTAATTAAGGACAAGAGATTGTACAAAGATACAAGGTTTTATGAAAGTTAACATAATGTCTTTCATGGCAATATGATATAATTTTTTATAATACAAGCTTAGTTATATGGTAATACATTAAGGTGAAGAAAATTCTATAAGACCTAATTAGACTAAGACATTTTAATTTGACCATGCTAGGTAATGCTTTTATGTTCTGAATTTTTAGGGAGATCCATATACACAAGTTGGAGAAGAAGCTGTGCATTTTGTTGTTTGCATATTAGGAAGTAGACAAGGAATTAGAGGATGATCACATGGTCTGTGGGTTAATGGAATTATTTGACATAGATTAGATTGGGCACTTGGTTTGCCCATTCTCCCAAATATTCTTTGGGTTCCAAGGAAGAGGTTCATAAGCCCAAATTGTTTATGGCATATGGTGTGCCTTCTCAGGTTGATTAGGAGTTGGATTAGGCTAATGCTCGAAATTATTTATATTGGGCTTTTTAAGGCATGAAAAAATGCATTGCTAAGAGTCTAGCCCCTCAATGAAGCGTTGTCCTCTTTTGATAGCTAGGTCATGTGAAAGGAGTTTTGACCAAGGTTGTAGAGGATGATTGTTAAGATTTAGCCTTTAATTGTGCATGATTTCTCGTATTTCAATTAGACATCCAACCTTTTTGCTAGCTAATAAATTCTTTTCAATGTTAGAGGTACTAGGGGTTGATATCATCAGTTATGTTGTAGAGGACACTATCATCATAATGGTGTATGTTGTCATACCATATACTTTCCATTATCATACATTCTCATTCATGGGGAATTGCATAAATTCTTAGGAAATGAGCAAGGAAAATCCATTATTTAATACACTTTTTTGCGTTACGTCAGGGTTTAAATTGTAAGTCACATTACATGGGTCTCGTGGATTTTCCAACATCATTTTGTAGTCATTTACCACTTATACAAATAACAAATAATCCAAAAAAAAAAAACATATAATCCATGAATCTCAAGGTGAAAACCCCAAATTTCCCTTTATTCTTCTCGGACAGTATGTGGCAAATATTAGGAGTAAATTTAAAAAGTCATAACTAAATTTAGAAAATTAGAAATCAAGCAAATCATAGCTTATTGGAAAGATATGATGTTAAATTAACACTAGAAATAATTCCCAATCATGAAAATCTCAGCTGGACCATGCTTGACATTAGAAAATGCAAGGAGGTTGAGTTGTTTAAAAATCAGATACAACTTACTGATATAAACTTTGAAAATTTATAATTAATTTTATAAAAATCCAATCCATGCAATCTATGCAAATTTGGAAAGATACAATGTTACTAGAGGGAAAAAATAGTTCCAAACCAATCAAAAAGCATTTAGACCCAAAAATCAATTAAAAAGTAACACGGGTTAGAAGGTGTGCCTGGAACAGAACAGTAACTTCAAAAATTCATATCTCCCTCTCTAGACATCTAATTAAGGTGCTTTTAGTTGGCACAAGTCACTGTGAAGATCTAGTTCATCCTTGTAAAATTTCATGACAATTGGACTTCATTTGACCCATGAGGGATAGAGATTCATTTCGAACTAAATGAACAATACTAGTATTAAATTTTTATTTTTTTGCCAATTTCAAAAATTCGCCAAAAATTTCACAGACCTCCAAATATTCTGTACTTTAGCTTCCTAAAAATATTTCAACAAGCTCTAGATACATGCCAAATTTTAGACCAAGAAGAGCTCATTTGGATAGAAAGTGGTATAGCTCACCAAAATGGCCTATTTTGCTCTATATGAAGTATCACATCTACCCAAATGGTTTACTTTATTGTTTGACACCTCTTGGGTAAGTTTAAAAGCACAAATATGACTTGTATAAACTATCCAAGTGATCTTAAATCTCATGCATATCAATTTGGCTATTCCACATCCTTTAATGTACTACACACATAAACTATTCAAGAAGCCAAATTCCATGTTTACATTGATTTAAGGTCACATGTAGTCTACATCACCTCCATACATCATTTTACATTTGTTCATAGTCTTACATCATAAAAATAATATGTACAAGCTTACTTTTACATTCCATTACAATTAGAACTACATAAGCTACATCATTGTCAAAACCATGCTATTTATACTTCATTGCTTCCATTCCTTGGCTCTTAAGTTCCACCTAAGCCATATGAGATAGGAGAAGGAAAGGAGTGAGATTCATGGAATCTCAATAGCTCTTCTCCCTTTCAATTACACAAAAAGAATGCAAATCTATGTTTAACAATGCATGTATGAACATCATGGAGTCGGTAATCATTCAAAAAGCAATCTTGGCATTCAAAGAGTTATACAAAACATACATAGATTTGTCAAGTAAATGATTTGGCCTCGCCTATTCTCTTTGAGGATTTTGGACTTGCCTCATCCTTTTTCTTAAAGGCTTTGAACTAAGTCTTACTCTTGAGAGACTCTAAACTTTATCTCAACCATTCTTGAGAGTTCTTAGCTCATCCTCACCATGGCTAGTGGGTTTTTGGCTTTACCACACTCAAGCAAACCAAGGTAAATATACAAAATGTCATTTGAATGCATAATATAACATCATGGTACCATGGCATTTAAACACTTGCTAGAACATTTTTCATGGCTCAAAACATACATACATACATACATATAGACATACATACATGCATTCAAAACTAAGACAAACATCCACTTATGCATGAGAGAAAGAAGAGAGAGCTACCTTGTTATCTATGCAAGCTTTACTTTGCCTTACTCCTTCCCTTTTTTGGTTCCACAAGAATACTTAGGTGGGGTTTGGTTTCCTTGGCCTAAATATCATGAATAACACTCAATTACATTCTTTAGGTAAGCCAAAGCATTCAATTTACTCTTGAGAACATACTTGGTTCCATAAGTCACATAATGGTTCCATAAATGGCCTATTGAAGCAACCATCATGATTTAAGTTATTGGCTCCATTCTATCTCATTTCTAGGCCTCTTAACCTCATTTAAGATCCTTGGAGCCATTACACATTCATTTACAAAAGCTTAGACACAAATTGCTTCATAAGGTCACATTATGGAAGCCATGGCCTCATCTCCAAATCCATGGTTCATAAATTTCTCCCAATGGTTCCTCCTACCTTCTACCATCATATGAAGTCCCAAACCAAAGTTAGAACAAATTAAAACACTTCCTAACCTATTACTCTAGCTTTGGCTGAGCTTATGGAGGAGGAGAGAGCCCATGGGGTTTTTGATTTTTTCTTGATGGGAGACACACTTGGGAGGCTTCCTAGAGGCCTTAGGAGTTTAATTAAACAATTACACATGTAAGAAACTTCATAGATTAAATCAATTTTCACATTGCATTCAAGAGCTCTACACTTTTCTAACTTGGAATTCATAGTTTTTCTTGCAATTTCTTGGCATATTCCAAGTTCCCATAGCCTAATCAAGGACTTCTCAATGGTTCTTAAACAAAAACTTCCCTCTCTACTTAGCTCTCAAAGTGGCCAAACCATAGCATCAAAGGAAGAAGAAAAGAAAAGCAAGAAGAAATGGAAGCTACCTTGGATTCAAGCTTCCTTCCAAAGTGTTTCTCTTTGCCTTAGCTTCCTCTTTGAATTTCTAACTTTTCCCCTCTGGTTTAAGGCCAAAACAGAACCATTTAACAATCCAAAACCATGAAAAGAGAGCTTGAAAGAAGAGGAATAAGGTTTCAAAAGGGAGAAGTATGAAAATCCTTAAGATTTCTTACATTTTTCCTTGATTCTTCTCTTCTTCCTTAGCTCCTCTCGGTGTGCCTCTCTCCCCAGCCCTCTTCTCTATTTTGGACAATCTCAAATCAATTAAGAAGTGGCCAGAATTTTGGACGCCTAATATAAAGCCAAAAGGAAGAGAATTGTTTTGAAAAATTTCATTTATATCCTTGTAATTGGTATTTTCGTTTTACCTTCGTTTTAACTCTTTTTTTAGAACCATTTTTCCTATCATAAAATTTAGGTTTCCAATTTGATAAAATTCTTTTGGAATCACTTAATTTGGAGTTAAAATCTTCCCAAACGAACTAGTCAAAGTTTGAGCTCACCATCATTAAAAAACATATACCGAAAAGGGCTTTAACTGTCACGAAACTTCCCATGATTTTCAGGGCCTCTGAGAACCCCAGAGAACTCAAATTTCTATTTAAAAAGTCCTCTTGTGAGTTTTTCAAAAAGTGCCCATATTTACGAAAATGGCACTAGACTTTTGGCAAATTTTTTGAACTACTCTAGCCCTGATTTCTGGGCAACTCAAGACTCAAATTTTTATTTTTCAATATTTAAAATTTTATTCTAATTTTATTTGGCCTCAAACCATTCACTTTAGGGGACTTCTTTTTATATCCAGTGCATTTTGCACGTTCATGGAGAAATCGAGCGTTCCATTTCTCACGTTTATGGAGAGATACCAGATGTTACATATGTAAAGGTGACCAATGTGATAGTTGTGGTATTTGAGAGTTCATGCCCTAAAAGGCTTTTTGGTTTGAGTTGGGCCTTTTAAGATTGATGAAGTGGGTTGGGATCCTTGATTTTTGGTCTCTAGTATATTCTTGCGCGAAAGTATGTTGGAGTGTGTGGAAGCTTCCTGTGTATTCTTCCAAATGGGGTTTAACGATGAGCTCAAAATTATGTTGAATCTAGTCATAATTAAGGACGTAATCTATAAAGGTTATGGAGTGGATTATTTTAAGTGTGTATGCTTGACTATTGGATGATATGGTTTTGGTGTAAGTGTATTCTACTTTATTATGACTATATAGATATACTGTCTCCCATTTTGCAAAGTCCTTGCACTTCAAAATTTAATCTTGGACTGCATGGACATTTCAAGCTCCCTAAGCATTAGGATGGAAGGATTGGAAAGTGATTTAAGAATAGAGGTCAAAGAATCTTGAATTCTAGATTTCAAATTTGTAGGTTGATGAAATAAAGTAGTCAGCAAGTCTAGAAATTTGTTCAAAGACTTGGCACTATTATAGGTTGATAAAAATAAGTGGTTCCAATCTAAAATGAATAGTGAAATAGAAGTAATTGTGTCATACGTGTCAATATCAACCTCATCCTCTTTGTGGAAGCTTCGTTTGAATCAAACTCACTATATTATGGAATGCCCAATATGTTTTGCAATTTGTTAGGCCACAAGTTCATTGCATATTTACTTTTCCAAAAATGTGAATGGTACCCTACATAGTGAAAAATTTTAGAATTTACCATGAAAAATGACACAGGTATCTACCCAAAAAAAAAAAAAGTAGGCTTTTGGTAGTGACAAAAGTCGCCACTAAAAGTAAAAAAGTTGCCAATAATTAGTTTGAGTAGTGATGAAGGTTAAAGCTAATACTATCCTAATAAAATGTCTTTAATGGTGACAAAAAAGTTGCTAATAAAAAATGACTTTTAATGGCTAGAAATTTCGTCGCTAAAACTATTTAGTAGCAACAATGGTCGACATTAAAACTTAATAAATTTATTTCCTGTGCAAAGCCATCAAAAGAGGCTTTTAGTGGTGATGATAATCGTAACTAAAAGAACTTTCTTTGGGTTTGCCAGTAAAAAAAGACTTTTAGTGGCGATAATAATTGCCACTACAATCCCATCAGTGTTAATGTAGAGCTTACCCTTTTAGTGTTTTTAGTGGTGACTAAAAGTTTTTTTAATTTAAAAAATTTTATTGGCAACTATAGCCTCCACTAAAGAGTCTTTTAGCTTTTTAAAAATTTATTTTATATTTTTGGTTGTTAATCCAATTTCACGCTTAACACTATCAAATTCAAATTTAAATTTATTAAGGTAGCCAATACACTAAAATATATGCTTCAATATTTGCATTCTCCTTTTAAATACAAGAGTTACTCATCGTAGGTTATTATTATTATTTTTTCTTTTACTAAATCCATATTTTGCATTCTCAAACTTATTATAAATTTTTATTTGAATATTTTTTTTACTCTTTTAATTTAGTTTTTAAATCTTAGATGTTTCAATAATTATCTTTTTAATTAGAAATTAAAAAATTAAATAGAATTATCTATTTGGTTTATTTTTCATTTTTTTACTAATGATTAACTTGCAAGCCAACTCGATGGCATCAATCAAGCTTATCTTATAGTTGTGAACTGCAACACCACTACTAATTTTGCTAATTTCCTTTCCCCTTGGTTTTCATATTTGGTATAATCCTCCTAATGGTTGTATTCCTCTTCTAAATGTTGACCATTAGGGAGTTGCTCATCTTAGGATTAGGTAATTTCTTTTTGTGGGCTTGAGCATGATGTTGATTCCCAAAAATAAAAAATGAATGAATGAAAAAGAAACTATTGGTAATTAATATATAAATTAAAAAATAGTTTAACTGATAAATATATTCTTTAAGATCTTTTAAATTAAAATAATTTTAACTTTTATGAGACAAATTATTAAAATTTTAATAATTAGATAACTCATAAAATTTGATTAAAAAATATTGATAATTGATCTATAAATAAAAAAATTAGTTTAATTGATAAATATATTCTTTGAGATCCTTCAAATTAAATTAACATTATATTAATTTTTATGAGATAATTATTAAAATTTTAATAAATATTGTACAAATTTATTTTATTTCTTTTTTATTATGATATATAAATATAATAGAAAAAATTAAGAAAATATGTAACAATTTAATTGGTTAAGGTGTCATTGATATTATATTTTTAAATATTCAATAAATATTATAAAAATTTATTTTACAAATTTATAATTATTTTTATTAGAAATTAAATTTTTATCAATTTATAAGTGTACATCTCATTTTCATTGTAAAGCTATCAAATGAAAATAATAACTTTTAAGTTCTTATTCTCAAATTTTTAGTAAAAACATAATACATACATACATATATACATACATACATACACATATATATATCTAAAGTATAATTAAAAAAAACTACTAATAATTATTCTAGAAATAAAAAGTAGTTAATATGATAAATATATTATGTGAGATTATTTAAATTATGCTAATATTATTTTTATGAGATAATTATTAAAATTTTAATAAATAAAGTATAAATTTGTTTCATAAATTTGTAATTATCTTTTTAATTAGAAATTAAATAATTATAATAAAATTATCTATCTAGTTTATTTTTTATTTTTAATTAATAATTAAATAGCTTTTAAAACTAGATAAAGAAAAATTAGAAAGAAACTCATAAAATTGCATGATTAAAATCTTTCACTTACTTTACTACATCTACTAGATAAAATAAAATATCCGCCTTAAGCTTTCTAAGGAAGATACCATAACGAGTAGGTCTAAAGATTGAAGAAAAAGAAGAAGACGATCTAAATGAAGAGAAGAAAGGGAAGTGTAGGTGTGAACAAGTACTAGAGAAGAGAATGTAAAGATGAAATTTTGATTAAATTAGGAATTTTTTGTCTTCTTTATAAAAATTATTTAAAAAATATGATATATATATATATAATTGTAAAAAGACTTCATCATATAATATTAAATTATAAATGAATAAATATTAAATATGCAAGGATTTTAAAATCAGATTAATTATTGAATTGATAGGGCACTAATTTTGAATTTATTATTGTCACTATGGTTGAATGATAGTTAAACCAATGATAATTAAATATATTTTTTAAATTTTATATATTTAAAATCTAATTTAATAAATAAATATTAATAAATTTTAAATACTTAATTACTAATTGAAAGCTTTAAAAATGTTTAACATGTCATTTTTTAATTGAAAAATAAAAATGACCTATAATTAACATTTAAGAATATTTAATATTGAACATCTGGGTTTCCCAAATTGGATTAAAATTCTACTATGATTAAAAATTAAAAAAATAAAAGGCTTAGAAATAATAAATTAGAAAAGTAATTTATGAAATAAAAATTTAACCAAATTAAAAATATAGTTATAATTATAAATAATATATATGTTAGTTTTATTGTTTTTATATATATTATATATATATATATATATATCACATATATAATTTTTTGTTATATTATTTTATTTAGAAATATATATATATATATATTAAACAATGCATAATATAATTGCAAGAAACTTGCAGTACAATTAAATAAAGTGTTAATAATTTCCTTTAAGGTTTTTAGTTCAAGTCTCGATGATGCAACTTTAACATATAAAAATGTTGCCAAATTTTTAGTGGCAACATCTACAAGTTGCAGCTAAAAGTTCTAATACAAAAATTTTTGGAACTTGATAAAAAAATTTTATCAAACTTTTAGTGGCGACCTAAGGAGTCATCACTAAAAATTTTGGTACTAAATTTTTTTTATTCTAAAAAAATTTCTCCAAACTTTGAGTGATGACCAAATTCATTACTAAAAATCACTTTTAAAAGTTGTGGCATAAAAATTTTTAGATCAAACAAATTTATCAAACTTTTAGTAATGACTAAATGTCCTTATAAAAATCACTTATAGTGGCAACCATATAATCGCCAATAAAGGTTTTGCCAAAATAAGAAATAGTATTTTAGAGACAACTTTTACTGACGACCTAATAAAGTCGTCACTAAAAATATACTTTTAATAATAATTTTTTTTAATTGTAATTAAAAGTTGTCACTAAAAAATTTATTTTTTTTTGTACCAGAGTGTCATTGTCTTATAGAAGAGCCTGCACCACAAATTTTAATTTTTTGATGGAAAAAGTGAAATAGAGAATTATTGGATGGAAAACAAGTTGTTTAAGCACGGCAGGAAGAATAACATTGGCCAAATCTACTCTAGGTTCTATTATGATATTTACTATGATGGTTACCAAAATCCCAAATATGATATGCATGAAGCTTGAGAAATTGCAAAGATGTTTTGTGTGGGGGCATGATCTAACACAATGGAAAACCCATCTAATTGGTTGGAATCAATTATGAAAACCAAAACTAAATGGTGGATTGGGAAAGAAAAACTTGGAGGCCATAAATGAAGCATGATCGATGAAACTAGGGTGGGACTTGCGTAAAGACACTACCAGCCTCTGGGCAAGCATTATTCGACATAAATATAATAAAGGGGAGGCTCTATTTAGTTTGCAAAACTGAAACAATCAGCATCCCCACATTGGCGTGCTCTAGGATCAATATGGAGATACGTTGAAACTCACATGGTAAAGGATATTGGTGATGGTGCTCCTACAAGTTTCTGGAATGACAAAATGGATCGACAATTCAACAATCCTTACTAATGTGATTAACTCGGAGTTGATTGATCCTCATCCTAACTAGCGGATTGCAGACTTGGTGAATACGCACAGAGAATGGGACTGTAACAGACTTCAAAACTTGGTTCCTAAAGAAGGCCCTCTGAAGATCCAAGCTATTCCTCCTCCATCAAATGCCCTTGGACCTGATATTATACAATAGGATGGTGAGGGAGACGATATGTATATTGTACGAAGTGGGTACATGGGAAAAAGGCTTGGAAGTAAGTATTCTTTTTGGAACCTTACATGGAAGTGGACTAGGCCAGAAAGAATTAGTGTTTTCATGGATAAAGGAACTACGTGCAAAATGGAGTGCCACTGTCACTGCTTGCCATATGCGTGCACGAGCCGAATCCTCAATGCATGTATTAAGGGAATGTCCAGCTGCGGTAGCTATTTGAAGCAATCTAGTCGCCTCGGACAAAAAGATCACATTCCTCACAAGCTTTCTCACATCTTGGTTAGCCACTAATCTGCAGGATGATTCGGCTGACATGAATGGAGCTCCACGGAGGGTGGTTTTTGGTATCTGCTATTGGTTGCTCTCGAGAAGAAGGAACTCCGTGGTCTTTAATAACAAGGACACACTGCTGAATAATCTTGTAACCAAGATACAGAATTTCACGGCTCAAACGCGAGTTGCAAGAAGCAATGTTCTTGATCCAAAACCTGTCATAAACAATGTAAAAGATATCCGTTGGTAGCCACCAAGAGAAAAATGGAGTACAATAAATTGTAATTGAGTGAGTAAAGGTAACCCAGGTCTTACGGGATGTGGTGGCATTTTTCGCAGTTCACATGGTGATTGGGCAAGAGGCGTCCTTAGAAAATATGCGATGGTGCAACTCTATGTAGGCTGAAGTTTGGAGTGCTCTCAGTGGACTAGATCTTGCTTGGCAATAAAGTTTTTGCAAGATTTATCTTGAGCTAAATTCCTTCGGCATTGTTATGGCTATAAATTACACTTTTCAAAACTATAATTAGGATAATTGAGTTGTGAAGTTAATCAAGTTCATCATTCATGGGATTGGAAAAATAAGATTATTCAAGTATCTTGAAAAACAAATAGATATTCGAATCTTTTAGCTAATCATAATCTTAATCTTCCATTTGGACTTTATGTTTATAATTTCATTCCCTCCTTCCTTAGTTTGACCTTTAGAGTAGATTATGTGGAGACTTTCTTCCCTTAAAGAGTTTTTGTCCTTTGTTCTTGTTTTTAGGCTCTTAACCCTTTTTCGTTACCCCAAAAAAAAGTTTCCTTTCTTGACTTTCACTATATGCTTTATTTATATTCCTATTGCCAATCCTATATATATATTTATCTAGGAAAAAAAAATTACTACAATCATGAAATACCTCTTGAGATTCTTTTTATAATTTTGTTAATTCGTAATTCTAAAGGCATGTTCCTTTCCTTCAAATGGCTTAATTCTTCCATTGTATTAAGGATATTTGCTTAATTGAAAAAATTTCTTAGAAGAAACCATATCTTCAAAATGGGTATTATTACAATCTGCAAAACATCCCATGACCAACACAACCTTCTAATGCAATTTTTTGTTCTTGCCACAAAATGAGCCCACTATGAAAAGAACCTCCCTGTCCCTACCAAATTCCTTGAAACACGATGGCCTTGTAGCTCTTCCTTGAGCTATAGCTCACACGGGACCGCTACCATTCATATGGTATAAAGCTAAAGAACAGATTGGGACAAATAGATATTGGGCAGAATATTTGGCAACATCAAGTTTTTGACTACAACATGCAAAAAACGAAAAACAAAAAAGCTATTAACTCGAACCCTTAGCCATCAAAATGTTTTTCTCAAATACTTAATATTTTTTATTTTTTTTAATGGGTTGTGACCCCTTAAATTTTTTTTTAATTTGTTCTTAATGTGAGTCAAATGACCCACATTTATGCCATATGAGTCACGGCATTTGAAATGCCGAGACCCATATCATTTTTTATATTTTTTTATAAATTGTAAATAGGTCTAATTTTTGTTTTACAGTTTATTTTGCATTTTAATTTATTTAGAAAGACAATAAATTTAAATTTTGTAAAAAATAAATTTTATTTTTAATATAATTTAAGGTTTTAATAAAAGTATATGTAATATAAAATTAATAATAATAAATTTATAAATTATAATTTTATTGATAAGATTATATTTTTAATTATAATTTAATTCTTTTCAAGTAATTTGCTTTAAAAAATTGTTTGTCTCATTAAAAATCTTATAAAAAAACTTATTAAGTTTTTTTTTTTGCAAATCACTTTTGTCTAATAATTTAATTCTTTTCAAGTGATTTGTGTTAAAAATAATAATTTATCTCATTAATTTTATTGATAGACAAATTTTTTTTTTTTGGTTGCAAATCACTTGAAACAAATTAAAAAAATATATTAAGTATATCAAGCAATAGTTTTTGCAATTTAGTATTAAGGTTTCTAATTTTTAAAATTTAAGTGACAATGTCAACAAGCCAAGTAACAAATGTAAAAAAAAATATATAAAAAGAATGAAAATGAAATAAAATTTACAAATATACAAAAATAAGGCATAAATATTAAAATGAAAAAAACTTATTATTTTAACTAATATGTCCTTTAGTCCCGCAATCGGGTCTTCTTTACAGTCGTTGGGGTTGGCGCTGCAGTGACTCCTCTTCTTCATCTTCATCTTCTTTATCTTCATCATCATCAAACGATTCATTATTGATATTACGAGTTGGCTAAGAGGATTGAGCAGATAGAATTGGTTGATTAGAGGTGAAAAATCCCTATTGGGAAGATGATCGCTACTGTTCAGAAGATGTACTAACATACTCTGTGCTAAATACAAATAGATCAAAGAATAGAGTGGTGAAGGAGACACCACTAACTTGCATGGTTGGGGGTGATGAGGTGGAAAAGAATGACTGAGAAGCTGATGATGTGAATAAAGACGAACCAATATCGACAAAATCTGTTAATGATGTACCGGGAGCAAAAGAAGAAGAACTAGCACCCTTAAAATTTGGGAAAGATCCATTGGGTGCAAAAGATGATACAAAAGAATAATGACCAACACTTGCATAGTCAATGAATAATGCAAAAGTAAAAAGACTTAGACCTTCAATGTTTTCATGGACAGGCGCTGGCGTGAAATAAGATGATGGGGTATCTATCTGACATCTACTACTATGTGTAGTATCTACTAATGGCTTTTTAGTAGATATAAAAACGTGTTCCTGCTTTTTTGGATGAGCCTCTGGCTTTAGTGGCCTCTGCAGATGAGGAGCGGGTGGAACAGGTTGGAGACCATCATCTCCCGATATTTACCTAGGACCTGCAGCATTGTCCTAATATCTCTGCTTATCTTCTCCCTAAATCCTATATAATCAAGTGTTGGAGGGTCGATAATGGCAAGCCTATATAAGTCGTCTAATATATTAACCCATGGACATAAAAAAAAGATAAGTAATTATGTGGTTGAATAAAGTACAGAAGTATACAAAAGAAAATTAAATGCAGTCATAAAAGATCTTACCACAAAATCTTGAAAATCACTCTCTAAATGAATCCACCATTGCATATGTCGCTGATACCAATGTATGTAATCAGAGGAGCGATCTAAGAAAAATACCTCTATATTCGATTGGGCAACGACCTGCTACCATGCATTCCATTAGCAATAAAAATAATGTGCTCATGACGCCAATTTTTATATGTTTTTCCTCTCAACTGAAGGGTATGTAAAGACCCTACATTAAACAGCGTCTGAGGAATATGCTGTTGTCGATCGAACTGGTAGAGGACACGATCTGCATGGTGAAACAAAATGAGCTAGAAGCAAACAATAGGAACAAATGTGCGCCATATATCTGAAGATGCTAAGCAATAGCCAGGAATTAACTGTCGGACACTCAGAGGATCGTATAGTTGCCAAATAAACTCATCATCTTTCATATGACTCAACAATATCCTATAAGTCTACAAGGCCTCTATGATTAGACGAATATATTAGGGGATATGCCTCTATTTGAAACCCAGCAGCGGACTCAAGGAATATATCTTTATCTAAGGGTCAAGCTGAAGGGGTGGTGGTGGAGCCGGTCATAGGAAACGATCCCATACCCATAAGTGTAACAATGTTAGATAACCACTAATATTTATCTTATCATAATTTGTTGCACTACACATTTCTCTGTATAAATGTGTCAAAATTGCTGATTTATAACTATAAAGATCAGTCTCATCGAAATCGATAAGTAATGTCAAATACATCGACATCACCTTATATCCAGTCCGATCTAGCATCAAGTATCCCCCAATCAATCTCATAATATATGCCCAAGTAAATTGTTGTATAGTCACATCGTCAGCATCATCCAAAAGGGCCGTAAATGTCTAGACAAGTTATGAGACATTGAGTCACTGTCCATCCATTATCTTTGGAGGTGGAACCATGCCAAATAACTACCAACACACAATTGTTCAATTATAATTTGTCCAACCTAAAACAACTTGTACTATGCAGGGGAGCCAAGCTGAATAGCAACATCTTGTAAGGTAATTGTTGCTTTTCCTCTAATCAAATAGAAAGTGTGTGTTTCGGGCCGCCATCTTTTCACAAAAGTTGAAACTAATGCTGCATTAAAATCGAAGTGGCCAAATTAGAACACCTCATACAAACCAACCCTAATCAGGTAGAGAACGATTGCAAGTGGAGGATCAAAGATGTGATTCCCCTGTATTACCCGTTGTATATGTAAAATGCGATCAGCCTGTAATATATATTTATGTTATTAACATATAATCATGTATAATATTATACAAACAATTTTATTTTAATGCAAATCACTTGAAAAGAATTAAATTATAATTAAAAATATAATCTTATCAATTAAATAATAATTTATAAATTTATTATTATTAATTTTATATTACACATACTTTTATTAAAACCTTAAATTATATTAAAAATAAAATGTATTTTTTTACAAAATTTAAATTTATTATCTTTCTAAATAAATTAAAATGTAAAATAAACCATGAAACAAAACTTTTAAAACAAACTAAATAAAAAAATAAATGAGTCATTACATACCACATGTCGTAACCCATTTACAATTTATAAAAAAATTTAAAAAAATTAATATGGGTCGCAACATTTATAACATAAATGTGGATCATCTTACCCACGTTAAGAATAAATTTAAAAAATAAAATTTAAGGGATTGCGATAAAAGAGATGCTGCGACCCATTAAAAAACATAAAAAATATATTAAATATTTGAGAAAAATGTTTTGCCAGTTGAGGGTTTGAGCTAATAATTTTTTTTTTCCATATTGGAATCAAAGGCCCTGTCAACACCACTTGCTTCTTTCCTAGTTGACTATTAATAATTCTTACTTTAACAACAAAAGCAAGTGCACTAAGAGAGGTAGAAAGTGACACTTTTGACCCCCTTGGATCCCTAATGCTATAAATACCAGCACAATCTCTTCTCACTCTCAAATCACCCTAGAGTTCTTGTCTTAGCTATGAAGAAATAATGGGATTTCTTCAAATCAAACTTCTTCCTCATTGAGCCTTACTTTTCTAAATTCTTGCTGTTAATTTCTCGGTGATCTCTTCTTTTAGATTTCTTCCTTCACCATGACCATCTCGATGGTAATTTGCAGGCTAACACAACCACTAATAAATATATATTCCTGTGGCCCAAAAATAAACGTTACCACAGTTCCATGGCAGAAGGAGAAGGTTGTGTTGGTCACATATGATACTTCTCAATAAACCAAAAAGATCAAACTTGTTAATAAAATATAATTGAAACATAAAAATTATTGATTAATAATTTTAAAAAAATTTAAAAATTAAACTCAATCCATTTTATATTCAAACTTTCTTTTAAAAACACTTTTATTTTTTAGCAATTTTTTTTAAACTCTTTTTTTTTTCAGGGTCAAACGGACTTTTTACTCATGAAAATATACTTCTCAACCATTTTTGCTTCAGCTCCATTAGTTATCTAAAAACTTTCCATGAGAGGAACATGACAATTTGGACAAGGTTTTCATGCTTTTCTCATAATTATTGTAAATATATACAAATGGCCCCTTGAAATTTCTTGGATTTTGGTTCTCTACTCAAGGAAATCTAAAAATGAAATACCAAACTAGAGAGAAAATCATAATAAAGTCTTCAGAAATCTCAGTATGTCTTCCACGTACATTAATCTAAACATAGACAAGTCTTTAGAATATAAAAATATAATGAGATGAAGATTGTCAAACTAAAACCATAATTTTGTGTAAAGCAGCATAGTACATTATTTCAAGAGCTATTGCATTAACCATAAAATGCTAACTTAATATTATGATTGATTTAACAAAATTAAAATATAAACATAATTTGATTCATTTAAAACTATAAATGTAATTTTCCTATCAATTAGGGTTGTATATGGACAGAGCCGAACCGGACATCTAGTAGACCCGATCCCCTGCCTGATTAAGACATCAAACTTATTTTTATGCCTATAACTCAACCTGACCCAACCCGAACAAGCCCGATTCTAAGGCGGTTTAGGGTGGGTTAAGGCCGGCCAGACTTTTTTTTTTTGTTTTTTAATAAATTGATACTTGTAATATAAAAATATCTTTTTATAAATTCATAAGTATATATTTCAAAACAATAGACCTTTAGAACTCTTACATTTTTATTAATAATAAAAAAAATAATCTAGTATTATCAAACAAAATATAAGCTATACTAGCATAATTAGTCTTAAGTAAATATGTGTATTTTCGTTATTTAACAAAAGAAATGTTAGAAAACATACACATCAATGATAAAAATAATTAAAAAGTAAAAAAAGTTTGTGTAAGTTATAAAAACTACAATATATAGAGAGAATCGAATGAAATAAGAATTATATATATATATATATATATATATATATAAGATGACAAGATATTAATAATTAAAAAAAATAATTATTAAGACAAGTTGGGCAGAACATGCCTTCGCTCGTGGCTCGGCCTAACTTGATATAATTTTATATAAAATTCTGCCCATTTATATTTTTGACCTAATCTGATTAGACCAGATTAAAGCGAACCCTTGAGACGTATCAGACTAATAAATACCCCTACTATCAATCATGCTCAATAGGTTTGGGCTACTCTTTCAAATAAAGATAGCAAATTGGGCCTCATTCATTTATATTATGGAGTCTGGACTTGCTCGAAGTTATTGGCCCTCTTGTAGAAATTACACATTTTTGGGTTCTTCATACACCAAAAATAAATAAATAAACAATACTTAAAAAAAAAAAAACTGCATATCAACAATAATTCTTCGAGGCAGTTTTTGAAAGCAATGTGGCATAGTTGCATACAAAGCATATAAGGAAATTTTGTGTAACTATAATAATTAGCTTACAATAATAATAGTTAAAGAAAGGTTTAGAACCATTAAATGTTTTTATTAGCACATATGATATATGTAGTACTGTCTGTAGAGACCACACTAATACATATGTTGCTGATTAAAACATATGCCAACCTCATCTTTACCTGAGTTTACAATAGCTTCCAAACATTAAAACGAGTCTAGACCTCTTATGTTCTGGTACTAATTACCATAAGACCTGGCATAAGAAATTCGATTCTTACAAAGCTATCAAAAACTAGCTTTGCTATAGCAAATTGAGAGTTCAAAAGAAGATAGGACAAAGAAATAAACATAAAGATATAAGAATTGACCATGGCCTCTAGCACCATTTTCAATCTTAGAGATTGAGATGAGCTTGATTTTCCTTAATCCAATTCCTATCCCTCTTTACTCACTCCTCAGATCATGAAATTTCCTTATAAAAATAAAAGAAACTTGACCATGGTGGATCAACTACACTTACATACATGCAGGGAACTTTTATGTAGTTTGGTATTCTCATGATATAATTTTACATTATATTTATTCATGCACAGCAACCTCTAAGAGTCTTCGCTGCTAGCAACCTCCAAACCATTACCTGCAAATACAATTTAAACGTTAAGTCCATATTAGGGTTAGTGAAAAGCACAATGATAAAGACATAACGTGATATTATCCTTAATTTGCAAAGATTCATTTTAAGTTGTTAACCAAATTAGGTTTGCAGTAAAAGGGGCGAAAAAAATTTACCATCTGGGTCGAAAAAGAAAACTTGCTTTATCTTCCCATTAGGTAGGGATCTCTGAAAAGTTTGGATGCCCTTGTCCTGCATAAACAAATTCATGCAAACCCACTCATTTTTTTGGGGGTATTAATAACAGAGAAAAGCCAAATGTAATTAAAGTGGATCTTCTTGATGTTAATGGGGGCATTCACATACATAGGATGACACAAAAGTCTAGTTTGGTTTGTGTCCTACTCTAATTACTTAATCTCCTGCTCCTAACTCCTCCCAGCTTTTTTTCACATGATAGACTGCAAAGCTTCAGAATAAAACTTAGATTTTTAGGTGTTTTGTTTGTGAGGTTCTTCAATTAAATTATGATATTTCGAAAAACTCTTTTGAAAGAGTTAACGATGTGCTGCTTAGCAGGGGAAAAGAATGTCCAGATGTCATGTTTTTATTGAAGAATCTCATGGCAAACAGTTAAGAAACTGTATCAAAGTTTCATTAAACAAGGAAAAGAAATGGATGTAAATCTCTCATATTTTCCCAGGTTTATTCAAAAGAAAGAAAGAAAGATGAAAAAAAAATTCTGTTATCATCATAACAAATGCCAAAAAGTTGGTTTCTTTTGAAAGACGGTGGATATCTTAATTTGCTAAATATTTTAGTCTTATTCATAAGATAACAGATTTGATATCCACTATCATATACCAAATATAAAAATGTTCAATTTCTTGCTGATTTCACATTCAAATATCTTATAGATATGTGTTCAAATACTCACTTATGCAAATGTCCGTTCTCAATACAAGAAAAGCCAACCTCAATCGCTCATCATTTCCAAAAACCAAAAGCACAAAAAGAAAGAAGGGGGGGGGGGGGGGGGGGGGGACTTTCAACCATCAAATCAGAAAAATTCTTCTATGCCATCGGCAACTACTACGGAATCCTAGTGTATGTATGTAACACGATGAAGCAAGAGGCCATCTTATGTAGGCTCAATGTGTAATGATTTTCCAATTGGTGTACATGATTTACGAAGAATCCGCCATATTCAAGTTAATAATTTGATCCATAAATCGTTAAGTGCACAGAGACAGTACTTCGTTGCATTAGTCTTTTTGGCGAGTGATCTAAAGATATTAGAAGAAGTAAACTGTAATGAATTCACTCGTTAACTTTTGGAGACCAAAGCTAACTAGGTAAAAAATGACTAAATTATTAGTTTCATCTCATAATTTTATTTGTTATTCACTCACTTGTGAACTACAAAAAAAAAAATCCACGACACAGAACCACAAATTACATTATCAGTAAAGAAAAAAAAAAAGAGCAATATGGTTCATCAAACAACTTAAACGAACCAAGAAATGAATATATTACGAACAAACCGTGAATAAAAGAACCCTGGAATTCAACATACTATAGTTGAGTACCTTGAGAGTATGAAGAAATGAGTCGAAATTGGAGACAGAGAAGCAGATATGGTGACCTCTGGGAAGATGCGCAGGATCAGCAATGGGTGACATGGCACTCCAGGGACCTTCAGGGAGCTTGGTGGCGGGATTCCTCTCGATGAGGTGGAGGTAGAGAGAAGCCGAAGGAAGATGCAGCCATACGACCTTGAACTCTCCGAAGTCAGGGCTTTCTACCTCCTCGAACCCAAATATCTGCACCATCCGACAGAAAATTAAAAAAAAAAAAATTCAAATGGGTACCATCGGAAATTGCTCTTCCATATTCGTAATTTACGAGAAACAAAGAAAGAACAAATCTGGAATGACAAAATTGGAAAAAGCTAGAAAAGGAAACCTCCTGGTAGAACTTGGCGAGGCGATTGATGTCGGAGGACTCTCTGGAGATATGGCTGAGGCTCACTCCTTCGGCTGCCATCTCTCGCGTTCTTTTCGCCTTGGGGCTTCTGGAGAACGAAGACGACGGCTATAAAGGCCCCGGAACAAAGTAATGGACTGAAAACGACGTCGGTTAAGGTTCGCCAGACATGTGTTGCCTTATGCTCTCGACAGATGTAGAGTTTCTCAACTGCTGGGTCTAGATACTATTATTTCTTAGTTTTGATTATTTTAATATTAATTATTTTTTTAAGTTTATAATTAAAAGATTATTTTAATTTTAGGTTTTATTTTTATAAAACAATAAAAAAAATTTTAAAAAATAAATCTAAAATTTTCAAATCTAATTTAAATAATTCAAAACAATATAAAATAAGTTGTCTCCGTAGTAATAGAGAAACAGTATTCCCCTCAACAGTGCCTCCACCACATCACAGTGCGCTCTGCTATGATAGGTACATAATGGATGATCGGTCAGTTTAGTCTTTTTTTTTGTTTTTAATAAAACTCTAGGTTATAAATTAAGTTAAATCTTTTTAATTATTATTTAATATTATCTATTAATTATTATTTAATTATTATCTAATTATTAAAAATAAAGATATTATAGTAATTTTTTATTTACAAAATTATTTTTTTTAATTTTTATTTTCATATTTAACTTTTTGTGTATTAAATAAGTTATTAATAAAAATTTAAAATAAACAGTTAAGGTCTTGTCAAAACAAAAAAATAAAAAAAAATCCCTAAAAGGTAAAGATTATTTTTTTGTAATTTTTTTTACTTTTTTTTGAAATTTTAAAAAATTTAACTAGAGTTAAGTTCAAAATAAAAAAAGGTCTTAAATGAGTTAGTAAGACAATCATATAAAGCAATGTCTGGGATCCACATTCGAAAAAAAGTCATATAATTTCTGCAAGATGCCAACAACTTGGAGCAAGTCCAGACTCCAGCATATAAATGAATTAGGCCCAATTTGTTATCAATATTTCAAAAATTAGCCCACGACTAAAATTAAACATAATTGATAGGAAAATTACATGTATAGCTTTAAATGAACCAAATTATACTTAAATTTAAATTTAAAATTTTGCAGATTCATTCATAATATTGAGTTATTTCTTTCTTGAGCTAAGAGTCATAATATTACGTTAGCATTTTACGGATAATGCAATAGCTCTTGAAATATCGTATTACGTTGCTCTACGCAAAATTATGGCTGTAGTTTTACACTTTTTTTCATCATTACATTTTTATATTCTATAGACTTATTTTTGGATTAACGTATATCAAAGACTTTTTGAGACTTCTGAAAACTTTATTTCCTCTTTAGCTTGGTATTTCCTTTTTAGATTTCATTAAGTAGAGAATCAAAACCCTAGAAATTTCAAAGGGCCATTTGTATATATTTACAATAATTATGAGTAAAGCATGAAAACATTTTCCAAATCATCATGTTCCTCTCATTGAAAGTTTGTAGATAACTAATTAGAAATTAATCCATGTGATGTAGGAGCATCTCGTAAAATAGATGTGCATAAAAACAATTTCTTCATTAACATATAATTGCTAATTTAAATTAGTGATCGACGAACATATATATATAAAGATGAAATCTGCAAATGTATGATATAATCAATGTACACGACAGTAAAGAATAACATTATATAGAATTTTATTTTCATAAAAACATATTTTTACGTAAAAATTCTTTAATTTAAAACTTACTTTAAAAATAATTAAAACATTATTGATGTTGAAAAATTAAAAAAAAAAACAACACCAGATAATCAAGGTCGATTAATCTAGCCTAGTGGAATATTATATAAATAAAAATCAACATATTATATAATGCAGTTGTACATTGTTTAATAACTATAAAATATTAAGTAAACAATAACAACCAAGACATGTTGAAGCATTTAAATTAAGGAGATGTAAACGTCATAAGTTTGAGTGCAAAAAGTAAGACTAATAGAAATACAATATTTTCATATCCAAGCATCAACAAGAGTAAAATTTTTCATGTATTTAGCAACAATGCGGTACTAAAGGAAGCCATCTTCAACTCTAGAATTGTCGACAACAGTTAATTGCATGGTCATTATGTTTAGAGAGAATAATTTATGTCTATCATCCTCATTGCTAAAATTATCATAAGTAACCATACTCGGAATGACAAAATTAGAAGCTAGAGATATAGATTCATAACAATATGTGGCATTTGAGACAACTTGATACATCAAAAGTCCACAACTCAATTTTTTAAGAATTGTTATATAGCAGTACATAAAAAATAACTCCTACCTTGCCTTGATAGTTGATTCATCTAACAAAACCAGACAATATGTCATACACAACAAATGAATTTGCTGCAAGATTATCACCTACTTTTACTTCTAAGGGCCACACCAAATAATTTTCAACATTTAGAGCACTACTCTCAATATAGTTCTCTGCTAGTTGCCCATTTGTTTTCTTTTAGATAGAAAATTGCCTTCCATATCTTTCTTCGTTCATCTTCAAACTTCGTAAAAAGGCATGGAAATAAAATAATCCTTCTCCACAAAGTTATATGAGAAGGCATATAGTACCTTCTTTGAACATATTAAAAAATAAGATAGAAGATAAGTATAATGATACAAACAAATATCAATTTAACGGACAATTCGATATATGAAAAAAGAAAAGAAGAAAAAAATGAATTTACCTAATTCTATATGATGTTCAATGCCAAATAATTCAAGACTCTGATTTGTCTTTTGGTTCAACCAGCATCTCGTAAAATAGTTTTGCACGAAAACTAATACTTCATTAACATATAATTATTAAATGAAATTAATAATAAGCGCATATATATATTGTCAATTTTGCATATTTACCATAGAAAGACTACGAGAATTGCAATGTTTCATAAATAAGTTTTTTTTTTTTAAAAAAAGTATCAACAGTAAGGATGAAATCCATCCAACAATTCTTAAAAATAATTATGCTATATAATAAACATAAGAATAATAATCTTATATAAAATGGACTATTTCTACAAAATTTAGAATTTTAAAATCAAAATTATAAAACATAATTAAATTTGCTATAATAATTTCCCTTTCATTGTTGAAACGATGCTACAAATTAAAAAAATCTAAATAATCAAATATCATTTGAACCATTCCAATTGCAATAAAAAATAAACAATTTTTCAAATAGTGTAGAAGGCAAGTGTAAATTCTCCAGAAGTTATGAACCATTACGTAAACGATAATAACCTAAAAGTGTTTAGTCTTTATGCTAAGGAGATGTAGACATATTAAGTCTAATTCATGTTAACGGTATGCTAGCTACAGAAAGAGTTGTATATGTGATTGAGAGCTGAGCGGCAAAATGAAAATAATAATTCCAATTAAAAATTCTTGGTTATTGATAAGCATAAAAATTACATATTCTACTAGCTTTAAGGTGGGATATTTGAATTCAATTGACCTGATTTTAATGCAAATATTGTATATTTTGATCAACAACAAAAAAAAAGCCTCTAAACATATGCCATGTCAAAAGTGGAGCAAAGTACAAATTTGAAGGACCAACATTTCTTAGCCGTGTTAGCCTGCACCATCTCGTGTCAATTGCATTAACTCAGCATGGCTTGGCCATGTAATAAGGGCAAATCAACACGGACAAGCCGTGTTCTACAAAATTTGCACTGGCGAAAAAGAGGTCGGCTTTACTGAAGAAGAAGGGGCGGGCCGGGTGCTTGTGGGCCCCCTCTGCAGCAAGTGCTTGTTGGACCCCCACCCCCGTTTCCCGGGAGGGGGCCGGGCTGTGTCTCCCCAGCGGCCGGCCAGTGGCGGCAGAAAACGAACTCGGGGGGGCTCCGCGCGGTTCGCGTTTTCTTGTGTTGAGAGCTTCTCATTCTCTTATAGAAGCTCGCGTCCACGCCGGGCCCTTCGGGTGTCATATTTTGGCCGAGTTTACCGTACCTCCGGCCTTTATGTTACGCGACCCGTAAGATTTTGTTACGTTCCACCGCTGTTACGCCAGAAATAAAAGGTTCCACACGAGCTCCCGTTCTGCGGCGTGGTGGCAGGACCGATAGGGGATTGGCTCCGGGTGTAGATAGGGTAAAATCCGCAGGAGTCATGCAAAGGATAGTCAGGGTATTTTTAGAAGGAGATTTGAGACCCTAGGGCAAAGACATTTAGAAACACCTAAAGGAGCAATCAAACATTCACATCGCAATTAGGAAAAGAGCTCTGGAAAACTTGGAGTGATGCCCAAGAGATTTAGAGTTCTATTGAAGAATTGTTGCACTGTGATCACTTGTTTTGCTTCTCTATTTTATTTTTCTTTCATTCATAAATTTGCTTTACTTTTATGTTCAAGATGCTAGTTTTAGTTATGATTAGTTAAATTCCTTATTTTAGAGTTTAAATGAATCTATAAACTGAATAAGCTTATCTAAAAATTCTCTTGTAATGTTTTGTTTGGCATTAATTTATCGCTTTGCCTTACTTTCTAATGAATGGCTAAACAATCTATATTATTTGATTTATTGTGATAGGACCAAGAGGTCAATTGTAATAATAGATCACCACGGCAATAAACCTAGTGAACAATTCTATAGAGATATAAATTGTGCCTAAGCAATTTATGAACTGTGTGCATGCCAGGCCACTACACGCAAGTTTATCTTTTAATTCCTTAAGCTTAATAGGATTTTGTGTTAAGTGTAGGATCAAAAAAGTAGACTTAAGTTTAGCATGAATACATATGAATTACTCTAAGAAAGTATTTCATAGAAATTAGGGAATTATCATTAATTCAAATAAATTCAATTACATAAGTTCACCTTTATTTAAACTTAGGAAGTAAATAGAGGATCATAAACTTTGGATATTTTAATCAACAAGTTAAGTCAATAAATTTTAGTTTTAGTAGTTTTTAATTTGATAGCCAATTAGATTTAGTTTAAGAGCTAGTTAATTTGAATTTGTTATATTTCTAAATAATAAAGGTAATTAGGAAAAAAAAAATTGATAATTGATTAACATTTCTTGTGAGCTCACTTTTGTATTACTTGATAGGTCTATACAATTGTAAAACTCAACCAACAAGTTTTTGGCACTATTGATGGGTAAGATGCTATAATTAAACTTATTAGTTTATAAATTTTTTCAATTTTAAATTTAAATAAATAAATAGAGCACATAATTGACTTTAGAAAAAGACAAGGAGATGTATCACAAGAAACTCATGCCAATAATTTACAATAGAAAGCAATGGCTACTTTTCATCATCATCAACTGGTGTGCAACTTTGCAATGCTTGATGCAAGAAGACTTCACAATAGTATTGTTAGTCCCATGGCTGCTACAAATGATTTCAAAATAAATTCTAGAATGATCTAAATGGTGCAGCAAAATGACTTTGGAGGAGGAATACATAAGGACCTGAATGCATATCTAACTCGGTCATTGAGAATATATGATGCAATAAAGATGAATGGGTTTTTAGATGATGTAATCAAAAGTGTTTTTCCCTTGTCATCAAGAGTCAAGGCTATACCATGCCATTTAACTCTTTTACCATGTGGGATGACTTATCATTAGGCTTCTTGACTAAATATTTTTCACCTAATAAAACCTCTAAACTCTGGAATGACATTAAAAGCCTTATGTAATTAAAGGGTGAATCACAACATGAGGCCTAGGAACATTACAAGGACTTGCAAACAAGGTGCCCATATCATAGGATCCTAGACTAAATGATACTACAAACATTTTACTAAAGCCTTTCACATCTAATCAAGTTTAGTTTGGATTCAACCACAAGGGGACCTCAAACGGGAAAACCAATTGATGAGACAGCATCTATTATTAAAGAAATTGCTGCTAACTACTATTAATGGCCTAATGAAATGCACCTAGAAGAGTTGCAAGTGTCACAAAGATAAATAATATTAATTCCTTGAATACGAAGTTGGATATTTTGGTGAAAAGGGTTTATCATTTAAGCATTAACACTGTACTGAACTCCAATTCTCTTCCATCTTGTAATTTGTATAGAGGAAGACATAATTATAATGACTATCACATGAACACATTAGCGGGGTCTTATCCATTAGATCAAGTAAATTATGTCTTCAATAACAATAGACAACAGAAAAACCTATACTCATCCACCTATAACCCTAGGTTGCAAAATCACCCTAATTTGGCCTAGTGTAACTAAGGAAGTCATGTAAATTAGGGCCACTATAGTGGTCCACCTAGGTAAGGGTTTCAACTTGGAAATAAAAAAGGTCTTCAAATAAATGAGACTAAGCCATCATTACAGGTTGCTTTTGAGAAGTTTTAAAATGTGATCACTAAAAAATTTTAAGCACTAGAGGCAAAGATTGATCAAGTAGTTGGCTATAATAGAAATTTAGAGATGCAGTTGAGTTAGCTACCTAGCTAGTTCATGTAACTCTAGAGCCTAAGGAAAATTACCTAATAACACAAAGATAAATCTAAAGGAGCATTTGAAGGCAACTTCCTTGAGAAATGGAAGGTAAATAATAAGGACCAATAAATTTGTTAAGCTATTTGAAAATCAAAGTCAAGATGGTGAAAAGGAGCATTCTAGCATTTCAATTTAGATTGAGGAAGATAAACTAAAACCTAGTCTACCGTAAGTGCCAATTAAACCCTCAAAGATTAAGGAAACAAAAATTAAACAAATAATTTTAGAAGTTCTTAAGTATATTCATACAACTTTACATTAATATTCTCTTTGCTGATGGCTTAACTCAAGTGTACACCTATATGAAGTTTTCTAAAGAAATCTTGTCTAATAAGAGGAAAATAGAAGAGCACGATGCTATTGTACTTATTGAAGAGTATAACACCATTATTCAAAATAATTTTCCACTAAAGCTTATTGATATAGGGAGTTTCTCTATTTCCTACATGATTGGTGATGTTGCCTTTAAATTTGCTTTGTATGACTTAGGTGTTATTGTTAGTTCAATGTCATTATCTATCTCTAGGAGATTTGATTTAGGAAAGTTAAAGCCTATAATCATGACTTTGTTGTTGGCAAATAGATTAATAAAGCACTTTGTTGGCATTTTAGAGAGTAAACTAGTAAAAGTTGACAAATTCTATCTTCCAGTAGATTTTATAGTCCTAGAAATATAAGAGGATACTTCAATGCCTTTGATATTAGGAAGGCCATTTTTTGCCATAGCTGGAGCCATAATAGAAGTTAAGAATGGCAAGTTCACATTGAAAATGAAGGAGGATAAGGTTGAGTTTAACTTATTCAAGGTTATAGAAAACCCATCCCTTGATGAATAGTACTTAAGGGTAAACATTATTAATGATTTGGTGTTAGAACCTTAGGTAAAGGAATCTTTTGATGACCCTTTAGAGGCTTTCCTATCATTAGAAGCCATGGCCATGGATACTAATAGTGAGATTGTAGCTACGACCTATACATTAGAGGCAATCCCATTTCTCCCATTTGAAAAATGATATAAGTTTGAGGATCGAGGGAAGAGTAAACTACTTCCACTGCCTTCCATTGAGAAAGAACTAACCTTAAAATTAAAACCACTGGTATTTCACCTTAGGTATGCTTACTTAGAAGGGAACAAGTCCTTATCGATGATTGTTTCTATAGGCCTTATCAAGGTACAATTAGAAAAACTTCTGAGAGCTTTAAGAGAGAAAAAATAAGCCACTAATTGAATTATTTTGGATATAAAAGGACTTAGCCCCTCCCTATGCATGCATAAGACTTTGATGGAAGACAATTATAAGCCATCTTTATAAAACTAATATAGGTTAAACCCTAATGTGAAAGAAGTTGTCAAGTTTGAGGTTTTAAAGTTACTAGATGCTAAGGTCATCTATCCCATATTTAATAGCTCTAGGTTAGCCCAGTGTAAGTGATATCAAAGAAGGGTGGAATGATAATTGTTGAAAATGAAAATAATGAACTAATTTCTACTCAAATCATAACTAGATGGAAGGTATAGATTATAGAAAGCTAAATAGTATTACCTATAAGGACCACTTTCCTTTGCCTTATATATATATATATATATATATATAAAATGTTAGAAAGATTAGTGTGTTGCTTATATTATTACTTTTTGGATGGGTACTTCGACTATTACCAAATACCAATAGCCCTAAAAGACAAAGAAAAGACTACCTTTACATGCCCTTGTAGTACCTTTACATTTAGACAACTGCTCATTGGCCTTTATAACACACCAGCCACCTTTAAGCACTGCATGATGACTATCTTCTCAAACATTGTAGAAAAGATCATGGAAATCTTTATGGATGATTTCTCTGTATTTAGGTCTTCATTTGACAATTGTTTAAGGAATTTGTCTTTAATTTTGCAATGATATAAAGAAATTAATCTAATATTAAATTGGGAAAAATGCCACTTTAGGGTGAAGGAACCTATTATTTTAGGCTACAAAGTGTCAAGAAAAAAAAAAAGATAGAGGTGGGCACACCAAAATTGCTACCATTGAGCATATGCCACCTCCTACATCGGTAAGAGGAGTGAGAAGCATCTTAGGTCATTTTGGCTTTTACTAAAAATTCATTAATAATTTTTCAAAAAACCTATAAACTTTTATGTAATTTATTAAATAAAGTTATGGAGTTTGATTTCAATTAAGAATTTTTGGATGCCTTTAACATGTTAAAGCAAGAGGTAATATTAGCTCCGACTATAATGGCCCTAGACTAGACCCTACCTTTTGAGCTAATGTGTGATACAAGTGCCTTCACATTTAGGGTGATGCTAGGTCAATACAAAGATAACAAGTTACATGGTATTATTGATGCCAGCAAGACCTTTAATAATGCATAGCTCAATTATGCCACCATAAAGAAAGAGCTACTTGCCATAATATTTGCTTTTGGCAAGTTTCACTCATATACACAAACCATGTTATTATTAGATACCCATTGTCTAAGAAAGACTCACAACCAAGTTTGATACAATGTCTATTACTACTTCAAAAATTCAACCTTAAAATTAGAGACAAAAAAGGAATAGAAAATGTGGTTGACAACCACCTATCACATATAGAGCGGCAAGTTAGTGATAAAGATTATGGGGAATATCATGCATGTCTAAGGGTATTAAAATGAATACTGAAATCTGGCTCTACAAGTACTTCCAACATATGGCTATGGGGAATAAAGGGAGTGCTATATTAAGCAAATACCTTACTAACATAGCCTAGAGCTTAGAAGTCTTTGATCTTGAGACCATTGCTCTCACTCACATTAAAGGTAATGAGCGAGTAGACATCGAGCTCTTGATGTCTAAGAAATTTTATGCCCATCATAAATAGCGTATTATACCTACTTGACATAATGGGGATATGAGTTTTGATTGATCAGAATGTCGATAACCTACATGTTGATGACTCCCCTTAAAAGAACCATGGCTCAAATTAGTACATGGACTAGTTTAACACCATATATTCATACATCTCAATTTATGTAATTCAAGGCATCTACCATGGTTTTATCACATATGCGCTTGTAAGGCAACGGGAGAGTGAACAAATGGTAATTTAAATTGTCCAACTCTTAGCATATGAGTCATTTAATTATTCCTCAACTCAAATATATTCCTAACATATCATACCAACTCAGATTCATCACAAAATCTAAGAAGAAACACGAATTTCAAGCTCTTCCCTATGGTATTCAACAATCAGTCTTGGGTTCTAGAACCAAGTTTCAGTCATCAACTTTGAAAATTCATAATTAATTATTAAATAATCGAAACCTAACAACACATGGTTTCTGGAAATCACTTAATATTAACTTCATGTTAAAAATAGTTCTAGGCTATGAAAACAACTTTTGGCTGCGATTGACAATAGGAAAGCAATGTAGGTTTGGCTGTCTTGGAGTTCTGAGATAGTTTATTTATATAAATTTTAAAAATTTATAACTAATTCTACAAAACTCTAATTCAGACAAAATATATCGATTTGGAAATCTACAAATTTCTACTTTAAGGGAAAAATAACTTTAGACTAAGAAAATAATAGTATGCTAACAAAAATTGATGGAATAATACTTGAACTAAGCTAGCATTACTGGTACTGACATAGAACTTTAAAAAATCATTTCTCTTTCTATAAACCTCCAAATAAGGTGCTTCCAGTTGCCATAAGTTACTATGAATGTCTAATTTCTCCATGTAAAATTTTAGAATCATTGGGCCTTATTTGGATATCAGATAACATGAAAACAATTCTGACCAAATAAATAGCAACTCATACCAATATAAAAAATTTGCTAAACTTTAAAAAATTATAATAAATTCTATAAACCTCCAAATAATATGGTTCTTGGATTAGCAAAAAGATCTATATTAGATCTATATGTGTGCAAAATCTTAGCCTTAAAATTGTTCATTTGGTTAGGTTGGGGTTCAACTCATAAATTTTGTAACACCATAATTCTAAGACTCAACTCATGCAATTTCTATGCCTTATCTCATACTAGTTCTATAGGAAGTAATGTAATGGCATTGGAAATCATGGATAAGTTACATTTCGTCATGAGTAAAATTTTTCATTCGGTATTCCGTGGGCCATATGGACTCTTCCATCTCATTATCACATTTAAATACATAATTACAACTCATAACAAACTCAAGAAGTGGCTTATACCTCTAGCAAAGGGAGTAGATACACAAAATACAATGGTGTAGCCTCAGATTGATTTTCTAGATTTTGTACCTGAAATTTGAAAAATCATAACTAATTTTAGAAAAATTAAAACCAGACACACTATACTATTCTAGAAATCTACAGATGTCTAATTTATGCTAAAAATAAATCTAGACCATAACAGAGCTGTTGGCCACCGAAAATTGATGGAACAGTACTATAGGTCAACTGTCATTACTGGTATTGACCTCTAACTTCAAAAATTCATATCTCCCTGTTTAGAGGTCCAATTGGGGTGATCTCAATGGCTATGGAAACCTTATCATGTCTAGTTTATATTTGTAAAATTTCATTAGTATTGGATGTCATTTGTCTTATGAATGATACAACCCAAGTTTCTGACTATATGAACAGTGTCTGCATCAGTTTAGCAAAAAAATGCAAACTTTGAAAATTCATAATTAATTCCACAAAGTTCCAAATAATCTATTCTTTGTCTTTCCAAAAAGATTTGGATAAGATCTATATGCGTACCAAATTTCATAGGTAAATTCGTTCATTTGGTCAGATCTTGATATTGGGTTGTAAAATGGCTCATTTTGTGTTATCAAAGGGGTCCAAATGGTCCATTTCAAGTTCTAAGGCAAATATGTCCACTTGAGCATGTGGGAATGCACTAAAATAACTCTGTAAACTTGTCTCAAAGGTATATAAACCCAGATTTCTTAAACTCACTTTCTCACCCCATGCCATACACAAGATTTCATAAGTCTAGTCTTGCCATTCTATACCCAAAATACATATCACCATTCATTTGGCACTAAAACTCATACATACATCAAACATTTGAGTAATTACATATGTTCATATAATTACATAACAATTTTATCATGGGATTACATCATATGCTATGTGTATGGCTATAAAAGAAACAAAACTAGGCATTTTCATACACTTTGATGTCAATCTCCTTCTCTTTGACTTGATGGCTTCCATTACCTGTCTCAATTGGTTCAGCTAACATGTTAAGACATTGGAGAGGAGGGAATGAGATTCAAATAATCCCAATAGTTCATCTCCCCTTCAATGACATATAAAATATATAATACAAGCTTTGAAAATGCATACATAGGCATATTGACATGTGTGAGCATTTAAGAAATATTCTTGGCATATGAGTAAGTCATACATAGCATACATAGGCTTGCCAAGCAAATGGATTAGCCTCACCCGCTCTCTTATAGATTTTGGACTTATCTCATCCATTTTCTCTAAGAGGTTTTAACTCAACCTCACTCTTGGGAGACTCTTGACTTTGTCTTAACCAATTTTAAAGGTTCTTGGCTCATCCTCACTATGGCTAGAGGGTTCTTGGCTTCTCCATACTTAAGCAAACCAAGGCAAACACATAAAACATCATTTAAATGTATAAAATATTATCATAGTACCATGGCATATGAAATTATACTAGAACACTTTTCATGGCTTAAAACACACATACACACATCCAAAGATCAAGTAAGCACACATTCATGCATGAGAGAAAATGAAGAGAGCTACCTTTGCTATATAAGCATACTCTTTCCTTGAGCCTTGAGTCCTCTCCCTTGACATCACACACCCAAGGAGGTGGAGATCATTTCTCTTGGCCTAGACACATCATATGGAAGTCAGTTATACTCTTGAATCAAATTTTAAGACCACACATTTACTAGAAAAGTTAGGTGACTCATAAGGCTCTTTTATAGTTCCATAATGCACTTAATGAAGCAACCCTTAGAAAATAACATCTTAGTCTATTCTCTCCATCTATTTATGATTTTTAACTCCATTTAAACCTCTTGGGGTCATCATACAATCAATTTAAGGAGGCTAGTTAGGTATTACTTCTTTAAGTCATAATATGAAACCTATGATACTATCTCACTATCTATAGCTTCTAAAATTTTTCCAAGGCTTCCTCTCATACTCTCCCATCATACATGATGCAAAACTAAGCTTGGAGGAAATTAAAACACCCCCTAAGTGTATAAACCCCCCTTGGCTGAGGTTATACTCCTTATGGCACCAATAGAGTTATTTTAATTTCTTTGATGGGAGAAGCATATGGGAGGCTCTTTTGGTGTCTTAGGAACTCATATATACTCTTAGATAATTAAATTACTAGAAAGCTTCATTTTAACCTAGGTGCAACCAAATCCTTAAATTCCATAACTTGTATTCTAAAGCTTCCTTTTCAATTCTAGTTGTATATTCTTAATCCTCACACTCCATAATCTTTGGTTCCATTAAGAACACATAAAGAAAAATTCTCTTTCTCACTTTCTCTCTCTAGACCGAAGCTTAAATGGCTTGATAATACAAGATTTTGCAAGTGTTTTAAGTAAAGTTTTACTTTAAAACGGAGCTCTTTTTGCGTAGATTATTTTCCATCGATTGATTTCTTGAAAAGAGTTCCTTTTTTGTTTGGATTAAATCTGAATTTTTAAGTTTTCAAGAAAAGAAAATTATCATTAGAAAGCTTTTAGAGAGAAGAATAACTTTCTTAACTGGCATAGGATGAAACGGGATCGTTTGCTTACTTAAATAGAAGCTTAAACTTCTTCTCTCTCTTTCCTCTTAATGTCATGCCATGGCTGCTTGATATATATTTTATTCTCCTTATCTTAAGCATTTTAGTGTCTAAATATGGCTTTAGGGATTTAATTAGATAAGATTTTAGTCAAATAGCCATTTTCTACATTTTAAGAATTAATTTACAAATTATTGGTTTTTAATGCTCAATTTTATCTCAAATAATTCTATGAATATTCCTATTTGAATTCTTCTCATTCTTTTGTGTAGATTTTAATTGGCCAATGAAGCTTGAATGAAAATTTAATTTAAAGAAAAGAAGGAAAAGAGGTGGAAGCTCTCCAAGTCCAAGGAAGCAACATTAAGAGAGTATGTTAGAGGAAAGCATTCATGGAAAGGAAGAAGTTTGAAGGAGAAGCTATAGTTGAATGGAAAAAGATGCAGAACTCATTCATCCACATAGACTCTCACCCACTCACACTTTCAGCTTCATCCAATCACATATGGCACTTTCACATGACTAACATGTAGCATGCATCCACCTTCGTGAACTCAAGTCCTTCCTTTCCTTCACTTGAATACACTTACACAAAACCACCCACTTCCATTCAGCACATGTAACATGTGCAGCAACACACTAACACGTTGCTACCACTTCACTCACATCACATGAGCTTCATACACTTACCAGCCACGTCTCTTCCTTTAGCAAACATACACCTTCCATGTAACACACATGCAGAAATAGAGACACAAAGCTACAAGTTTCACGGGAAGGGAGCTAGTGAGAAAAAAAAAGCTACGGATTTGATGCAAGAGAGAAGGTGGCAGCAACAAGAAGACATGGAAGAACCATGCATAGGTAAAATGCGAAAGAAGTTGTGGGTTCTAGTTGATAATGAAGGCAAAAAATGACGAGGGACTTGAGATTGAAGGAGCTAAGAAAGCAGAATGCGAAGAAGGGAAGAATGAGTTAAGAGAACTAGCTATGGGTTTGGCTTCTCTCAAATCACAGTAGCTCCACGTTTCATGCACACAAAGGTTCAATTTCACGATGTAACTCATAAATGAAGCTACAGGGTCTAAAAAGAAGAGACATAAGTTGAACGAAGAAGAAGCATGGGCTGAATGCATAAGCTAAATTGACATGAGAAGCTCGAGTCAAATGTGCTACATGAGGGAATGTGTGATCATTACTCGGGCAAAAGGCAGCACGAGAAAGAAGCAGCTGAAAGAAAAGAAGCTACGGATTCATTAAGTTTGAAATGGAAAGCTAAGATGAAGCCACATTGTAAAATAAAGAGAAGTGACACATAAATGAAAAGCTACACATGCATGAAGGGAGCCACATATCAATTCATTCCACGGGTCCAAGAACACGTCAATTAATGGATTAAGTGAGGCATGGGCATGGCACGTGAGACATGAGGGATTCGGGTAGAGGCATTCAAGAAACACGTAAGATACAATCAATCCATCACGTCATTCACTCTTTTTTTTTTCATCGTCATCCATTCACGTTGTCCAGACCATCCTCTCCACACAATCTCCTCCATTCCTACTCCATCTTCACCCAATGATGCTCTAATCTCCATCTGTGGCTAGCTAGGAGGAAGATCCTTGGTGGAAGCTAGAATCCATTGGAGAAGAATGCAGAATTTTGGCTAAGACTTTATTAATTTTCCTACACTTTTTCTTTTTCTTGTACAAGCTTGGTTAAGTAGTATTGGATTGAGAATTTGTGTAATTGATTAGTAACTAGTTAGATACTAATTAGGAAGACATTATTATTTTAATTGATTAATTTTAGTTCTGAATTGTTTATTTTCCTCCAATTATCCAAGTGTGCAATCAAAGTGTTTGATAAAATGCTTGTGAGAATTGGTGTGCTTAATTGTTTGATTTGAGGATTCCTTGGTGTTTAGTTAGTTAATTAAATATTTTTGGATGATGATTCAGAGGCTAATTAATCAATTAATCATTCAATTCAAATGTTCATCAATCGTAGAGGCAAGAATTAATGATTTGCTGTAGGATTGAGGTCTCAATTCAATATTAACTTGTTAATTTCTTGAATCTTGAGTGGTAATTATGAACAAATAGGGACTCTTAGACCAGAATTAATTACAATTAGATTAAGATAAGGATAGTGGATACAAAAGGATGATTCTAAAGCTAGTCACATGACCATCATTCACCTATAATTCATCCAATTGGGTAATTAGTCATTTTAATTCAATTTTAATTCTAGTTAGTTCAATTATATCAAAATCCCCCAAATTTAGATAGCTTTTAGGATCCTTTAACACTTAGAAACTCAATTAAGCATTAAATTCTATTTCTAAGGGAGATGACTTAGGTTGTGCCACTAGCCACATATTTAGTTCAACCTAGTTTATTTTGAGGGTTATGCAACAAAACCCGTCATTGCTCAATTTTCTGTAAATGGAAGCTTGGAGAAGATGATAAGGTATAATCTTACTTAAAAAGCCTCTTTTACAATTTTTCTAAATGAGCATTTTGCTCCTATGCACCTGTTTGCTCTGTTTAAGCTCATTTTAACTCCTTTTTTAGAACTATCTTTTTCATCATAAAATTTAGGTCCTCTAATTCATAAAATACCCTTGGTTTTATCCAAATTGGATTTAAAACTCTCATGAACAAACTAGTCAAATTTTGGGTTAACTGACGATGGAAAATGTCCACCGGAGGGGTTTTAACTGTTCCGGGGCTTCCCATGGTTTTCAGGGCCTCTAAGAATCCTGAAGAACTCAAAAGTTTCATTTAAAAAGCCCTCCTGTGAGAATTCTAAAATTTGTTCAAAATTATGAAAATGTCATCACGTTTTGTCAACCTTCCGTTCAAATTCGTTTCTTTATTCTAACTCTATTTTTCTTTCCATCTAAGCCTGGGATTCTCATTTTTAGGAGTCTAGAATAGTAAATAATTTTTTTGGCACCTCAAATTACTTTATTTGGGGGACTTCCCTTTGTATCTGGTAAATTTTGTATATTTACGAAGAAATGTAGAAACTGTACGTCACGTTTCTCTTTTTTTTTTTTCCTTTTCAGAGAACCAGATATTACAAATTTAGTCATTTTTTGTCCTAAAATGGTTCAATTTGGTGCCAAATGGTCTTTCCCTTGAACCAAGACCATTTGGACACATCTAAAAGCCCTATAATATCCTAAATATGTATGCCAACTAATTCAAGAAGCCATAGAACTCAAATTCACTATGCCACAAGCCATATTACACATGATCTTACAACCACATCAATGTACCTCAATGTCAAAAACATCTATTCTCATTCATATGCTATCAATTTTCATACATAATCATATATACATGTATATACATATGTTCAAATGGCTATACATCATACACAACATGAGCTTACATCATTTGATAACAAAGTAGTTGCAAAAAGACCATTTAACACATTCTTTTGTAAATCTTTCATCTTCAAGTGTGGTGGCTTTCATCTTTGTTCACTTGGTCCACCTAGACATGTTTAGGTAATGGAGAGGGAAGAGTGAGATTCTAGGAATCCCAATAACTCTTAACCCTTTCAATCATATATAAAAGCCATGATTTCAAGTCCAAGAATGCATGCATGAACCTTTAGCTACTAGTGATCATAGATACAACCATTTTCATATTCAAAAAACTCATACATATTACATATTAGCTTTCAAGAGCATTGGTTTAGCCTCACTCCCTTTCTTTAGGACTTTTGGACATGCCTAATCCATTTTCAATGGACTTTTGACTAAACCTCAGTCTTCTTGAGACTTTTGGCTTTCTTACCTAATCCTAAGGACTTTTGGCTCATCTTCACCTTTGCTAAGGGACTTTTGTCTTCCCCAAACTCATTCAAGCCAACCAACATTCATAAAACACATATTATGCACATAATGGTACCATGGCATGTAGAAAATCACTAGAAACATTACTCATAGTAAAATCATATATACATACATCCAAAGACAAGAAAACAACTAAACATGCATGAGAGAAAGGTTAGAGAGCTACTTTGAATGCAAACATACACACATTTCCTTAATTTTCTCCCCTTCCTTTGGTTACAACCTTGCGAGTTAGTGGAGTAGGATTCCTTTGGTCTAGACATATCAAATAAGACCCAATTACACTCTTGAAACAAACTCTAGCACCACACACACACTTTAAAAAAGCTTGGTTTCTTATTTGGTTTAATTATGTTTTCATAAGACACCTAATGAAGTAACCTTAAGAATTCATGATCTTGGCTCCATTCTCTCCTTTCATCTATGACTCTTGACTCTAACTAGACTCCTTGGAGTCATCACATGATCATTTTAAAGTGCCTAACTATATGTTACTTCTTTAAATCACTTTATGAAGCCTACACCTCCATTTCACATCTTAGGCTTTCTAAATTTTTTTCAAGACTTCCTCTCATATTCTCCCATCATATATGATGCAAATCTAGGCTTAGAACAAATTAAAATTCTTCGTAGGAGTCTAGACCTACTTAGGCCAAGACATGCTTCTTGATTGTGCACCAGAGGATTTTGCTTGCTTCTCTTTAGGGAATTGGCACATGGATGATTTCTTAGGTATCTTGATAACTCATTTATACTCTTAGATAATCTAAATTATTATTAGGAAGTCTCCTTCCTATCAAGGTGCAATCAAATCTCTAATCTTTGTAACTTAATTTCTAATGCATTTTACTTGGATTTCTTTACATATATTTGTTCCTCACACTCTAAAACCTATGATTCTACCTTGGTTTAGATAGAAATCATCCCCTAAAGAATGGGCTATGAGCTAAATGAAATGCTCATAAGGGAGAACAAACAAGGAGTGCAAGAAAAGCCTTAGAATCTACCTTGTCTCAAGACTTTTTCAAGAGTCCTTTTCATTGCTTCAAGCTCTGCTTTGAAATTCTGAGTTCCCTCCTCTACAGCAACCACAAAATAGCCCCAAATGAATAACTAGAATTGTGGAAAGAGAGGTGGAAAGAAAGAAAACAACTTGAGAGAATGGAAAAGCTTAAAATTCTAAGTTTTACCTCACCTTTTTCCTTTTTCTCCTTCTTCTTCTTCTTCTCCTACGATAGGCCTCTTTCCCCCAACCTTCTCTTCTATTTTAGGCAAAAAAAAAAAAAAAATGGCTGGTTAATCAGATTGGAGGAGGGCCACGTGCTATATGGAAGGGGAAAAGTCACTTTAACAACTTTTTACTTTTGCATTTTAGTCTTTTTTTTAGCTTTTTCATTTTAAGCTCATTTTAGCTCATTTTCAAAATCTGTCTTTTCTATTATAATATTTAAACTCTTAATCTTATAAAATTGGTTATGGAATCACTCAATTTGGATTTAAAACCAATCCAAACTATTTGGTCAAAGTTTTGATCAACTGATAGCTGAAATTCTTTATTAGAGGGGTTTCAACTATTTTAGGGGTTGTCATGATTTTCAGGGCCTCTGAGAACCTTAAAAGGCTCAAATTTCTTGTTTAAAAAACTCTCCATGAGTTTTCCAAATTTTTCAAAATTAAAAAAATACCCTACTTTCTTTCACAAAATTTTCTAGCTCATTTGGCTCGAGTTTTCGGACATCTTATACCTTGGATCCTCATTTTCTATTATTTAAAATTTTATTTTAATTTTGTTTGACTTCAAATCATTCTTTAGAGGACTTCCTTTTATATCCAATAAGTTTTGTATGTTTATAGAGAAATCGAATGTAATACTATACTTCTAAGACTCAATTCATGCAATTTTCCATGCCTCATCTTATGCTTGTTTTATAGGAGGCAACATAATGGTATTAATTCTCATGGATAAGTTGCATTTTGCTACGTATAAATTTTCTCTTTCGGTGTTCTATAGTCCATATGGATTCATGTATCATGTTCTCATACTTAAATACATAGACACAACTCATTTCCATCATCAAAATTGGTCTAGAGTTCGTGCAAGGCAAAGGAAAGCATAAAACATATACTTGCAATTTCGGCCAGAAATTGTCCCTTTCTGTCCTAAATTTTAGAAAATCATAACTAATTCTAGAAAAATTAAAAACATGTATTCTTTACCATTATCAAAAGCTATACATGTCTAATTTATGCTAAAAATATGACCAGACCATGAATCATCACACAAAGGACGTTTGACATTCGAAAAGGGGTAGAGAGACCTGGCTAGCTATTGGTACTGTCACAGGTTTCTGTAACAAATTAAAAAAATGCCTAATTAATTTCATAAAAAGTCAATCTATAAAAATAATACCAATATAGAAAGCTAAGAATGTTAGCTAAAGGGGAAAAATGACCCCAAATTAGTCCAAGCATGTCCAGGCATCGATCAAACAATAATCTGGGCCAATTTGGATGCCTGATGCTAAATAGAAATTTCAAAAATTCATATTTCACTCTCTAGACATCCAAATGGGGTGCTTCTAGTTGGCACAAGTCATTGGGAGTGTTTAATTTCTCCCTATAAAATTTCGTGACAATTGGACATTACTTGCCCCTTGAGGGACAAAATTCATTTTTTAGACATGAGTGAACAGTACATTAGACCAAAATCAGAAAATTCTCCAACTTTGAAAATTCACCAAATATTCTCTAAACCTCCAAAAATTCTATTCTTTATCTTCCTAAAAAGCTCTCAACAAGCTCTAAATTCTTGCTAAAGTTTGGATCAATACGACCTCATATAGATAAAAAGTGGTATAGATTTCTAATATAGTCAATTTTAATCCATCTTAGAGACCAAGTGTGCCTAAATGGTCTCTCTTAGTGTTTGGCACCTCTTGGGCAAGTTTGAAAGCATAAATAGGACTTGTATGAACTACCCAAGCTCGTGCATCTCAATTTGGCCATTCCACTTCTGTTTATATATGTATTTCTAAGATGTTAATTGGTCATTACATATCCAAAATGCACATTCTCATACATATAATCTTAGCTCTCATTTATACATGACATGTTAACATAATTATACATGCTCATATGGTTACATAACAATTTCATCAAGGGATTACATCATATGCCATGTGTGTGGGTAAAAAGGAAGCAAAACTAGGCACATTCATATACTTTGATGCCAATCTTCTTTTTCTAGGCTTGATGGCCTCCATTACCTTACTCAATTGTTCCACCTAGCATGTTAAGATATTAGAGAGGAGGGGATGACATTCAAAGAATCCTAATAGCTCATCTCCCATTCAATCACACATAAAGCATACAATACAAGTCTTACAAATGCATGCATGAGCATATTAACATGTGCAATCATTTAAGAAGCATTCTTAGCATTAAAAAAAGTCATACATAGCATACATAGGCTTGCCAAGTAAGTGGATTAACCTCACCCATTCATTGGTAGATGTTGGACTTGTCTCACCCATTTTTTAAGAGGTTTTTGACTCAACCTTACTTTTGGGAGTCAACCTCACTTTTGGGAGTCAACCTCACTTTTGGGAGACTTTTTACTTTGTCTCAACCAACTGGTTAAAGGGTTCTTAGCTCATCCTCACCATGGCTAGAGGGTTCTTGACTTCTTCACATTCAAGCAAATCAAAGTAAGTATCATAAACATCATTTAGAAATATAATGTATCATCATGGCACCATGGCATATAAAATTATGCTAAAATACTTTTTATGGCTTAAAATATACATACACACATTTAAGACAATCTAAGCACACATCTATGCATTTGCACACTTTTTCCTTAAGTCTTGAATCCTCTTTCTTGACCTTACACAACCTAGAAGGTGGATATCACTTCTCTTGGCCTAGACACATTATATGGAAGTTAATTATACTTTTGAGGCAAAGTCTAAGGCCACACATTCACTAGAAAAGCTAGGTGACTCATAAGGCTTTTTTATGGTTCCATAATGCACTTAATGAAGCAACTTTTGGAAAATATCATCTTTGCTCTATTCTCTCCATCTATTTATGATTCTTGACTCCATTTAAACCTTTTGGAGTCATCATATAATCAATTTTAGGAGCCTAACTTGGTGTTGCTTCTTTAAGCCATATTATGAAACATATAAGGCCATCTTGCTTTCTATGGCATCTAAAATTTTTCCAAGGTTTCCTCTCATACTCTCCTATCATACAATACAAAAATAAGCTTGGAAGAAATTGAAACACTCCCTAGGTGCACGAACTCTCCTTGGCCGAAGCTATGCTTCCATAAGGCACCAATGGAGTTTCCTTGCTTCCTTTGATGGGAGAAACATGTAGAAAGCTCTCTTAGTGTCTTAGAAACTCATATGAACACTTAAACATCATAAAATATGGCTAGGGTTCATGATAGAGTTTAAGGTATAATCAAAACCTTAACTTTTCTATCTTGCAAATTTATGGTTTCTACTTAGATTTCTTTGCATATTCTTACTCTCCTCCCTTGAATTCGTAGAATTCATCCTTAGTTCTCCTCAAAATTATAGCCCTCCTATGGCTACACACATGGGGCAAAATAGGGAGAAAGAGAGGGGGAGGAAGTAGCTACCATGGAATGGAAGATTTACCTTGTTTTTCCTTATTTTCTTGCTTGATTCTCACTTTCCTTGGCCTTTTCTCTTCAAATCTGAATTTTCCCCTCTTGGTCTGACCTTAAAATAGTACAAAAAACTTTAAGAAAACCATAGGGAGAAAGGGGAGAAGAAATTTCCTAAAGAGAAGACTAAGAAATTTCAACAAATTCTTACCTTTTTCTTGAGTTTTTTCCTTTTCCTTTGCCTTGTCCTTGTGTGCCCTCCTCCCTTGAGTTTTTTCTGGTTTTTAGGCAGAACTTGGTTGACCTAAATGAAGGGAGAAGAAGGGCACCTCATATATATATGGGTTTAAGAAGGACTTTTTCAAAAATGTCTATTTTACCATTCGTTCTTGGCATTTTCGTTTCTAACTTGTTTTAGCTCTTTTTTTAGAACCATTATTTCCATTATGAAATTTAGGTCCTCAATTTAGTAAAATGCTTTTGGAATCACTTAAATCAAATCTAAAACCTTCCTGAATAAATCTGTCAAAATTTGGATACACCAACATTGAAAAACATATACCAGAGCGGCTTTAACTGTCTCGGGGTTTCCTATGATTTTCAGGGCCTTTGAGAACCCCAGAGAACTCAAAACTTTCATTTAAAAAGATCTCTTGTGAGTTTTCCAAAAAGTGCCTATACCATACAAGCTTTAACACATTATACAAGAAGACCTTATACTTACTGGCGAAAACCTTGTTGACAAGGTCTCAGAATTTGCACTACATATTATAGGATCTTGTCGACAAGATCTTGGACCTAGGTGACAAGATGTTATCTGAGCCTTTAAATTAACTTGGTTCACTACCATACTTCATGCTATTTCCAAGTCTCATGTTATGGAATTCACAAGAATATAAGAAAATACCATATAAAAGTGAATATTTTAGCGTTACGTCGAGTATAAATTTTTCGTTTGTTTACGAAGAAATCGTACATTACGTTTCTCACATTTTCTCTTATTTTCAAAGAACCAGATATTATATCTGACATTACATTTCTTGCATTTACGAAGAAGCCAAATGTTACAACCAGCTTGCATTTTATGATATGTCATCGAGTCTGAGTAACCTCTTAACCCTTGTGTTAGAAGAGCTCCACATACAAATGAAGTCTATAGATACATTCATGCACCAAACTTCACTTAAGTTCATTAGTGCCTTGACTTTATTAAGGCTTGGGTGTATACTAGTGCACCACCTAAGAGATCTTCTTTCTTGCCACCCCCTAATAGCTGAGGCCTTTACCCATCTATGAACCTTATCAATAGTAGCTATTTTCTTGTTATTACTTGCTTTTATGATTGGATATTTATCTTGACTACTTTTACCCTTATTTGTGATAGATATTACTACCTTGTTTTACTATGATGATTGTTCTTATATCTTTGTGTTGTTTTGGATAAAGTTCACTATCTAGAATTACGAAACTTAGACAGGATGTAAAACTTAATCACCTATGGCATTTGCTTGATTTATAGTATGAATAGAGGAGTATTTTGACAGGTTTGGATCCTTAAGAATAAATAAATTGCTGCATATAGTGCAACAAGAAAGAGATGAAGAGAAAAGCAAAAATAGGTGTAAAGAGCAAAAGTGAACCCAATACAAACTCTCACCCCTTTTGTATCACTTTCTCTCTTATTGCACAACTACATTACTATAAAGGATCCAAAGTGGTATTCTAACCCCTTAAATTTCTTCTTTTATTTTTTTAATTCTTGTATTGCAAACACTGTAAATTTTTATGTTTGTAAGAATGGATAAAAGCAAAAACTTATTTTTCTAGCACACAAATCTCAAGACAATAAATATGCTTTGAAATTGCTTAGGCCATCTCAAATAATTGATTATCTACAATTAATTATTATAAGTTAACTTAGTCTATGGAATTACCTGTTTTAAACTTTTTATTCTTAACTCAATTATTGAAAGTATGATTATTTTCATATTAGTTGCATAATATTCGTAAGGGTTTCATAATGTGGAAACATAAAATATAATATAATATAAATATAAATAAATTAAAAAAGAAATGAATAAAAATAAATGTAAAGTAGGCATTTTGTTAATCAATTGACTTCCTCCTACATAGTTTGAAATCAAGTGTTAAGTAGTGAGAGCACTAGTAAAGATTCTACTGCGTTGTTTAGGGCTACTTAAATTTAGCTTGGAAAAAAATTTTTAAGTTGAAAAGGCCAAAATTATGAGTATGCGTAGCACCTTGAATTTGTCATCTAGGTTAAGAAAAAGGCACCTAGTGACAAAACCCAAGGAAGGGCCTCTATATTACTAGCTTGCTTGTCATATCAAAAAGAAGGAAATTTAGGAAGCAGTTGCCTTAAGGAATTAAAGTTGCAAAGCATACTAGAATGATAATTGTTTCATATTATATGGATTGTCTTCATATTTTTTATAATTAGGTTAAGAATCCAATGGTTAATCAGAACAATTTATAGGACTTTGATAATTCCGTGATGAAAGATTACAAATATCACATATTAATGTTTGGCCTAAGTATCTTTATTGATTTTTCTTTATTTTCCTTTACTCGAGGACAAGCGAAAAATTAAGTTTAAGGGAATTGGATAAACATAAAAATTACATATTCCACTAGCTTTAAATAGGGATATTTGAATTCAATTGACTTGATTTTGATACAAGCTAAAGGAACATTTTGGGGTGAAAATCAAAGCATATTTAGTTTAACATAGCCCCCATTGTGTGATGTCCTTAGTTTCTAATTAAGCTAAATAACATAATTAAGTTCTAAATTTACTCGTAATTAATGCATAGAATTAGTTAATGAATCACAAGATATAAAACTATTGTTTAACAAGTTGCGCTTAGCTTCATAATTTAGATTAAGCCTAATTAACATTCTTTAATACCATTAGAAAATTTAAGTGAGTATATGTTGATTCACTAACCCATAATCATCATTAGCAATAAGTAATTGAGCTCTAAAAGTCATATGTTGATTTCAATATTCAAGTCACAATTTAAGAATTATAGCTTAATTAGCTTTTGGAAACCTATAAAACATGAAGGACCATGTTGCGCCATAACTTGAAGGAATCTCACTATAACTTAACATGTGAAAAGGGCAAAAAAAAAAAAATCACAAATATGATTTGTGCCATAACTAAAATATTTGCATCATGACTAAATTCGTTATTGGATTGCTACTAGCTCATTTGGCCTTGACTTAAATACTTATTGACCCTAGAGACTTAAATGAGTGAACTATCAAGTTACTACCACCCTAAGATCAATTTTAGAATCTTTCAAATGCTAAAAGTGCAAGACTTTTAAAGGGTTTACATTCCTTTAATCACCACCCAATCATCTTACATAGCTTAAGGATTAAAAGTTAACCAAACCAACTAAACATCTAATATGACAAGACTAGAACTTCAACATGACAGCAAATGGAAGGGAATGGCTTCAAGTGACAACCTAAAATTAATAATACACCCTCTAAATTCATCTAATCACTTTGAGCAAGTTTTAATTGACAAGTTGAGTTTATCCATACACCCAAAGCCTTGACACAACTTCAAACTTGAAATATGACCATGTCAACCCCAAAATTACTCAATAAGGACTAATGATAGTAAAGTATACTATGGTAACACCAAAAGGATGAACCATTTCACATTTTACATGACCAAGGCAACCCAAGGCTCTTAAACCACAACCAAAACTTAAAACTAAAATTATTCAAGCATTAATATCCACTTTGTACCTCATATGACAACAAAACTCTTTATTTAATAGTAACCAATCTAACACCAATGCAAGCATCATATCTAAATCCATCATGCAATCATAACAAGTTATAATTAAGTAATTATAAGTCAAATCATCCTATAATAGTAGGATAACAATAATAACAACAATAATCAAATAGCTACTTTTATAATCTCTAAGTGACAAATCAAAATTCAAAATGTGCCTCACAAATTCCTCTAAACAACTTGAACAAATTTTAAGTATATATTTAAGCTTGCCTAGGCTTCTAAACCTTCATTAAAATTGGTGGCACAAAAAGTGACCACTTCAACCACCATTTACAAAGGCTAGTTTCGAAATGAGCTTATTACTAAGAGTCACACACCCAATTTTGCAAATGGAGTCTAAGTGAATTCAAGTCACACCCAACCTTCCTAAAACCACTCAGATACACTTGCCCAACACAAGAAATTTACCAAGAATATTTGAAATGTCCAAAGTAGTCATTTTATACCCAAAATATCGATTAGAATACTTAAGTGGAAATATCATCTACTAATCACAAATACCAATAATTCAAATTTCACAATCTTAAACGTTTAATGGTCACATAATTTTAAGTTACTTATTAAGAATTATCTAAATACTTTCACAAGTACCAATTCCACGATGACTCAAATTATATAATTAGTCCCTATGTTGGGCAATACATAATGCAATGTAACAATTCTACAGCATAATAATCAATTGCATAAGAACTAGCATCTCAATCGTACAAACCCAATTAAATAAGGCATCAAGCCTATATACCACTAAACTCTTATGGTAGGCTTTCATTAGCTTCTTCTTGCTACTAAAGAGGTCCAATCTTTAAAAGTGTTAGCTCACAACTAGGGTGAGACATAAAATCTCAATAACAAAAAGTAAATTCCATATATATATATATATATATATATGTATATATACATACAAATTAATCAACATAATACTTTGCATGAACAATTATAACAAAAGGAATGCATGCATCATTTCAAATAAACAAGTTTGAGTACAAGTGACTACCATCCCATACTAGCAATTACATTTAATGAATTATTGGCTAATAACTAAGGGAGGGGCACAACTATGTCATGGGCTCCCTATTGAGTATGATCACGACTCGATGCATTTACAAAAGTATGATTATGACTTAGTGCATGATCACGACACAATGTACAAGTTGAATCATAATCACAGCTCCATATACAAGTACACAATGATGGTCCAGTTATACAATTAGTAGTCAAACTAATCATTAGTTATCAAAATAATGTATACAAGTAAACACATAATCAAAACTACACATATTTACGAAATTAACATTTACTTACCTCAATGGAGTCCAATTACCCTTCCTCTAACTATCAATATGTCTCAAAAGGCCATTAAGTCTAAGACAAGCATAGTTACCATTATTTGACCATCATTAACAAAAGAGCTGCATACTCATCAATCAGTCTCATCAAGGATCAAGTAGAAAACACTTAACCCACCTTTCAAAGAGTTAAAGATATTGATTTAAGCTCCAAAAACCAAGAACAACAAATAGGTCTCCTCACATACTAGAATTTTTACAAATATGCATAACTTGCTACAAATTAGTCCATATAGTGAAATTTCACACTTTTAACACTATGAAATGAAAGGAAAACACTTACCCAATGAATATCCAATCTTTCAAGAGTTTCAAAGCACCAATTTGAGCTCACTTGACTAAGCTAATATAATGAGTTATTACTTTCTCTTGAATTTCACACATGTGACAGTCATATACCAAAAATCAACCCAAATGGTGAAATTTCAACACATACACATCACAAAATGGTGGGTGGCACTTATCCAATCTTCCATATAACTAATTATATTAATTTAAAACCAAAACAACTTAAGTCCACAATAGGTCACTTCTAACACTTGAATTTTCGCACATGTGACAACCACCAAGTAAAAATTAGTCTAAGGGAAGAAATTTAAGAATGAGCACATTAAAATTAAGGGAAATACTTACTAAACAAATTCACTAGCCTACAAAGTTGAAAATTAAAAAAAGAAGTATCAAAATTCCTAATTTTTAGCACTTAAGATTTAATGATAAACTCTAAATGACTAGTTTTTCAGTTCAAAATGTAAAGGAAAATGAGTAGAACAAGCTTTTCTTCACTTACCTCGACTAAATCTCACGTCTTTTTGGAAAATTAGAGCCACAAAGTTGAAGAACCCTAGCTTTCATTGCTCCTTGCACTTTTCCTCCTTGCAAAATGGTTGTCTAAGTGTTTCAACTAAAAATAAAATGAAGTGTGTAGCCCTTAACATGTGTTTTAGTGAGTGTGTGGCTAACTTAAGGGTTTTTTTTTTTTCCATTGGGCTTTTGTCTGAGTACTAGGCCTTAGTACACTAAGTCCAATTAGGCTAGGTCTCAATTTATAATTTAGTTTGAGCTCCTAAAAATTATTTTAAGCAGAGTCAAAACTAATTATTGGGCTTTAACTTAAATTTTCAAAGTGCTTTTAATTAATTTTACCTAAATAAATTTAAATTTTACAATCAAAGTTTTTTTCTACTAAAAATCACCAAATAATTATTATTTGCCTCAAATTTTCATAGATTTCCTTAATTTTCACAATAATTTCTTATTTCCCCAAAAGTAAATCTTAAATTTCCATAATTTCACTTAACTAATCTTAGAATGTTACACCGTATCTCTTAACATGGGCTATGTCACAAATAGAGCAAAATATAAATTTGAAGGACCAATATATCCTAGCCTTGTTAGCCAACATGGCCTCATGTTAATTGTGTTAATTTAGCATAACCTAATTGTGTAAAAGGGGCAAATCAACATAACTAGGCCATGTTTAACAAAATTTCAATGAAATAAAGACAACTGAGTGTTTTTTTTAGTATAAGATTTGAAACCTTAGGGTTGAGACATTTAAGAACACCTAAAGGAGTAGTTAAACATTTATGTCACAATTAGGGAAAGAGCTTTAGAGACTTGGAATGACACCCCAAGAGATTTAGAGTTATACTAAAAAATTACTACACCGCAATCACTTGTTTTGCTTTCTTCTTCACTTATAATTTTCTTTGATTAATGAGTTTGCTTTCTTTTATATTTAGGATGTTAGTTTTAATTATGAGGAATTAAATTCTTATTCTAAGGTTTAGATGAATCTATGAACTAATTATGCTTATTTAGGGATTCTCTTCTAATGTTTTGTTTAGAATTAATCTATTACTTTATGTTACTTTCTTATGAATGATTAAACAATGTATTTTATTTGATTTATTATGAAAGGACTAATAGGTCAATTGCAATAATAGATCATTAGGGAAATAGACTTAAAGAAACAATTCTACAAAGATATAAATTGTTTCTAAGTGATTTATGAATTGTGTATATGACAAGCTACTAAATATAGGCTCACTTTTTAATTTCTTAAGCTTAAGGGGTCTTTGTGTTAAGCGTAGGATCACAATAGTAGACTTAAGCTTAGCATGAATACATGTGATATACCTTAAGAAAGGAATTCATAGAAATTAAGGAATTATCATTAATCTGAATAACTTCATTACATGATTTCATCTTTATTTAGGCTTTGGAATTAAATATAGGCTCCTAAACTTTAGAGTTTTTAATTGATAAGTTAAATTAGTAAATTTTAGCATTGAATTAGTTAATTTTAGTTTGAGTAGTTTTTAGTGTGATAGCTAATTAGATTTAGTTTAAAAGCTAGTTAATTTGAATTTGCTATTTTTCATAGAACAAGGGTAATTAGAACAAAATTGATAATTGATTAACTTTCCCTGTGAAACAACGTTGGACTCACTTTTATATTACTTGTTAGGTTTGTATACTTGAAAAATTAACCAATAGTTATAGAAGAAGAATTTATGGATAAAAAGAATAACACGCTGAGCTTGGCATATAGGCAACCATATCTTACTAGCTTACTTGCCTCAAAATTATTAGATACATAATATACATCTTATAATGGCCTATGCAATTTAGAATTGTTATATTGTTTGTTAGAAATGGAAATTATTATATACTATTTATTGATCTTTTCTTTTCATTTTGTATTTCCAAGTATTAAAATGTATTCTTAAGTACCAAACATAATTTAGTGGTTATGTAAGTATCCTTCCAAATAACATGGTAGTAACCACATTTGCACTACTACTTTTAGATAGAAAATTCACTCTGTGAGCAATCAAAGACTTATTCCGTTTAAAGGTTCCTCTTTTGAGTAGTTCTCATAGTTAAATAGTTTGCAAGTTGAGACATGCCTACAACTAATCAATTATACAATATCTAACTCACATGATACACAAATATTTATTTATTACTTAATTTTGATAAAAAATTAGATTATGATATTTAATTTTAATTTATTCATATCATATTCTATATAAATAATTTTCTAAATTGTATCTAATTTATTTTCAACAAATTATCTTATCTTATTCAAGATATTAGAAAAAAAAAGTCCTAAGAGTTAAAATTAAGGATGAAAATAGATCTCTTATTATACAATTTTAAACTTTTTGAATTAAATTTATAGTTATAAAATATTTGCAACAATACCATCAATCTATGTTTCTAATTTGCTAATATGCTCCAAATATTACTTATAAATTACCATGCACTAACATGCTAATATCCAAAAATTAACTTCTTCCTATTATAAGTCTATGAGAGAACACATGTAGTTTGAATATATCATACCCAATTTCATTAGCCTATATACTTGTCATTTATGTGCATCAAACACCAATTATCCAACTAAACCATGTATTTAAGGGTAACATTGGTCCATTTACATATCGATCAAGGCTATATGGATTCAAAGTTTAGATTGTCCTTTTTCTTCATTCATTTTTATCATAAAAATATTTGTTTTGGTCCATTTGGCCATGGAATACACGTAAGGGGCTTTAAGAATTCATGTAGCCTAAATTTGCCATCTAACCATAATTTTGCATAAACTTTGACAATGCATATCTCAGGGTATAGAATTCCAATTCGCACAAGTTCAAGAAGTGAATTACATGTTATAAAAATTTCAAATGCAATTGAGACCATTTGTCCCCCTTCATGCCTTAAAGATCAGAGGTTGCATAAGGTGACCAACACATAATTAGACCTTAAACTTTAAAAATGAAAGACTTTGGCTACTCAACTCTGATTTATACAAATTCAGTGGCCATAGAAAGCTTATAATGAGAACTATCTACTGTAAAAATTTCATATCAAAACAAGTTCGTTTAGTCTCTCAAATCCCACAAAAACAAGTTCATATGAATAATGCATAGCATTTTTTGTATTTTTCAACCAACTTTGAAAATTCATAAAATATTTCATAGAACTCCAAAATTATGATCTTTGGCCAAATTTCAGCCCAAAATTTGTCCATTTGATTTACTTTTGGTTCATAGACATTTTATGGCTCATAACATTCTAGTTTATGTTTCCAAAAGGTCCTAAATGTGTCATATTATGTCATGTAACCATTTGGGCACATGTTAAATGTTGAATGACGCATGTAAGGCTGGTTCAACATGTCTCAAATATCATACATCTTAAAATAACCCTTCTACAATGCCATTTTACATACATACGAAGAAGAACTTAAAGGGTCATATTACATAATATTGTATATTGGCATCCACAAATGGTTTATACATAATATTTTTGTACTTTTGAATTTGTTGTAATGATCATACATCAAATTACATATATACATTGTAATGATCATACATCAAATTACATATATACATAGTTATAGGTACAAGAATATATCCTAAATCACAAACTATTGTCAATGTAGCTCTTCTTATGCTTTTTACTTTTCATTTTTGCTTCTTTTAGAGTCACCTAAACATGGTTAGGGAAAATAAAGGCAAGAGTGAGATTTAAAGAATCTCAATAGTTAATCCAACATTCAAACATACATATATAGTTCACCCAAGCACATGGAAGCAAGTATGCATGTCATACAACCATGACAAAATCATAAATCATACTCTAAGGATTCCATGGTTCTTTTAAGAGTAACACCAAGTTTTAGAGGCTTTTGGCCTAACCTCATTTAACACTTAGGGACTTTTGGTTTAGCTTCACCTACTTTTAGGAACTTTTGACTTAACCTTACCTACGTCAAGACTTTTGGTCTAGTTATACCCTCACTTAGGGACTTTTAGCATAGCCTCACCCATTCAAGAGCCATTCCTTTCTCACATGCAATGTAATGTCACAAATTACATAACATATCCTATCAATCAACAAATCATATGAATAACACAATACATACAAGCAACCAAGAAACTCAAACAAACCATTTATACACATAAGAATGAAGGAAAAGTTATCTTGTTACATAAATTTTCAATAACTCCCCTTGATATCTTCTTTTGATCCCATGAACTTATGATTATCCTTGATTATGCTCTCACTTATTTGGCTTAGACACATTAAATAGAGTACAAAGCAACCAATGGAACCATCTTATTTTCATTCTAGACTTATGCATGCAAACTAGGGTTTTATATGCTCACATGGCCCTTAATGAAGCAACTCCCACAATTTAACTTTTTTGCTTCAAACTCTCACTCAATATAGACCATATGGCTTTAATAGAATTCATAAAAGCCATCATATGCATAATTTAGGGAGTCTAACACAAGTTGCTTCTTTAGGCCAAATTGAGCCCTAAATTTTTTACCTTTCCAAAATAAGACTTCTAAATTCAAACTAACAGTTCCTTTAATATTTATAATTCATATCTAAACCATTTATAACTTTGGAATCAATAAAATAATCCCTTAGGTACCACTTTTTGTTCTAGGTTGAGACTTTAAGAATGGCTTCTATGGTGCTTTGGTTATTTCTTTTAGGGAATTGGTACCTATGAAGCTTCCTTAGCTTTTCTTAGTTCAATTATGCTCTTACATGGTTTGAAATACCATTCTAAGGCTTCATGCTTCCTAAGGTGCAATCAAAATCCTAGGTATCCAATCTTATAACCTATGGCTTTTTAGTTACTTATTTTGGTTCCATATTAATCTACATTTTCAAAACCCCAATTTCTATCATGTTTCAATCAAAAACCAATTCCTTCCATATTCATCTTAGGTTGGCTGAACTTAAAGTGCCATGAAGGAACAAGGAAGAGAAATTTTCTTGCATCATGTTACATATCAATTGAATAGGCTTTGGATGAAGATTAATATGGTATATTTAGTTTCCTTAAAGGATCCATTTCCTTCAAAGTTTCAACCACAAAATTGTACCTTTTAGAAAACTAAAACCATAGGAAGAAAAAGGAGAAAAAGTAGAAAAGCTTTTACAAGAGCTAGAGAAACTAAAATTGTATATTTACTTACCTTTAGAAACTTCTTTCCTTTTCTCTTCCTTGGTTTTTCTCTACATCCTTGGTTCTGAATTTGGGCAGAGTTAAGTCAGTTATGGGGGCTAAGGGATGTGCTAATCTAATATAAAGAGAGAAAAGGTGTTTTATAACATTTTTTAAAATGCCCATTATACCCCTCCATTTCAGTGCCATCGTTCGAGTTCATTTTAAATCCTTTTTTAGAACCATCTCTTCCATCATAAAATTTGGGTCTTCTAGTTTATTAAAAATATATATATTTTTTCAAATTTAGGCTATTCGAAACAATCCCAAATGATTCGGTTAAAATTTAGGTCAACTAATAACCTAAATTATACATTAGAAGAGTTTTAACTATTCTAACAATTCCTATAGTTTTCTAGACCTCTAATAATTGCAGTGAGCTTAATTTTTTTTATTTAAAACTTTCCCCTTTAAGTTTCTTAAATTTTGTTTGAAATTATAGTTTTGCCACTACATTTAAAATTCATTATGTTTAGCCTTTTCAACTCCAATTTCAAATGACCATTGGTTTCCCAATCTCATTTTTCTAGATGCTTTATTTAGCATTCTAGCCTTAATTTGCCTCAATTCATTTTACTTTGAGGTCTTCTTTCATTAACCATATAATTTTGATTCCAATTTCTCTTAATTCACATTGCCTTTCTTTAGGCCTGTGACCTCATTCAAATGATTTATTTCACCATTTATGAACTATTTTAAATTACCAAATCATAGGATATCATAGAATAAGAGTAAAAAATTGGTATCACTTGATTGATAGCTTTTAATTATTTTTTGTGCAAAGGGTAGGAAAATAAGAATAACCTATTTCACAAATGGAACAAGTTTGTTATTGGTTAGTATATTTTAATTTATGAAAACTAAATTGATTCCATTTTCTTGCTCTCTTCATTTTCTATTTTTTTAAAAAATTTCTTTTTGGATTTTTATCTTAAACAAAAGAACAATTAAGCAAGACTAATCAGCATACTTGAGAACATTTATTGTCACTCATAATCTACCAATTGATATGTTATGTGCCTGCAAAGACTTAAAGGTCTCTTATGACAAACTTTGAAATTAATTTTTGAAAGAGATTTTTTTTAAATTTTCATAAAACATAAAAATTACATAACCTAATCAACATTGGTACTTGCGATGACTTGTTATCACTCACAATCTACCATGGAGATCCATGAAGACTTAAAAGTTTCTTACAACAAACTCTAAAATTAATGGAAAACATATAAAATAAAATAAAAATTAATCAAGTAAATCATTATGTATTCATGTGTGAGTTTGTATTAAAAAATTAAATTTTATTATAAAACTAATGAAAATATAAGGAATTTAACAAAAGCCAGAGATATAATTGAGAAGAGAAAGGAGAAGTTAATTCTTAGTTATCTATGGTATTTCATGCTTAGTACATAACCTTTATATATAGGCTTTCAACCATGGATAGCAATGTAAGAGTTAGAATAATATAAATATGAAATTGAAACTACATAATTGTACAATATAAGTTCTTTAGGAATTATAAGATAAGACATAAAATAAGAGAAAAGATCATAGATTTATTTTTTAGAGGTTATGGATATCCACATAATTATATCATTTACGACACTTCCTTTTAGATGTCTAATGTAATACCTTAAACTCTTAGCTCTCAGACAATTGTCCCATAAGCTATCTTAACATATCCTATGTATATTGGAAGAGATTTGTAAGAAAACATACACTTTCACACATGAAAATTTTTGTAATTGAGAGGCCACACATATAATTCATAGCTTTAGGGACCATATGAACTCATCAATATCATTTTCTATCCATAACATATCCACTCAAGTAAGGAACATCATAATTCATCTCATATATTTCAGGTATGAAGCCATATATCAGAAAATTCAAGTTTTGCGTTCGGGTTGGCATATTCAGCTTTTTGATGTGAATTTTGAAAATTCATAACTAATACTAAAAAAATCAAAATCAAGCAAATCATACCATTCTAGAAAGCTCTAGATGTTAAATAATGACTAAAAATAATTGCAAACTAATGAACTAGCATTTAACTTAAGGAAATTGATAGTACAATATCAAAAGTTGACCTATATTACTGCTACTATTATGTAACTTCAAAAATTTGGTTCTCCTTTTGTAGAGCTCCAAATGAGGTTATCTCAGTGGCTATAGAAAGATTATGATTTTTAGTTTATGTTTGTAAAATTTCATAAGTAATGGATATCATTTGGCCTATGTGTAACCTAGAAAAATAAACTGACTATATAAACAGTACTGTTACCATTTCAGCAGAATTTTCTCAACTTTGAAAAATGATAATAAATTCTCCAAAACTTCAAATTGAGTGCTATTTAGCTTATGAAAAGATCTAGATAAGGCCTATAATCATGCCAAATTTCATGAGAAAAATTTGTCCATTTGGTCAGTTTGTGGTTTAGCTCAAGTTTTAGTCACTTTTAAGATTCAAAGTGGGTTTATAATGCACCAAATGGCTCCATTCTCATTCCATAGCCACTTGAGCATGGCCCATAGCACAAACACAACCTAGGGAATAATGCCAAATGGTCTGAGTCATCATGGAGCTAATTCTCACTATATCACTTGCTATCATACACAAGCATATCATATCACTTAAGGGCTCCTTGGTGGTAAAATCTCACACTTACATACATTTAGTGCCAACATGAGTTCATCATCATATATACATACATTTGGACTTACTCAAAGGTCTACAATATATATACATCACATGGATATAATTCTTGACATCAATATGCTATTATAATATCCATTTCTCTACTTCTTAGTCAAAGTATTGCTCTTCAAGTGGTTTGGTCTCTATTCTTTAGTTCACTTGTGTCATACACATATATTCCATTATCATACTCTTTCATTCAAGGCTATTATATCCATTTCCCCTATGAAATTACAAGAAAAGTATGAAAATAATGCACTTTTGTTACGCAACGTTGGGGTTAAATTTTCAATTCGCGTCATATGGGCCCCATGGATAAACCAACAACATTCCTTAGTCATTTAGCATTGGTACAGATCATAAGTAACTCAATTTATCTAGCAAGCCACGGTTCTCAAATCAAAAACCTCAAAAATTGCTTCATTCATCACAGATTGTACAGTAGCAAATTTAAGGAAAATTTTGAAAATTCATAACTAAATGTAGAAAAATCAAAATCTGCCATGCCATAGCTTTTTGGAAATATTTGAGTGTTAAATTTGCACTAAAAATAATTTCAAGTTATGAACATAGCATCTAGACCATGTTTGACATCGAAAAAGGCACAAAGGTCTGACTAGCTATTGGTACTAATACAGGTTTCTGATATGAACTTCAAAAATGTCTAATTAATTCCAAAAAAATCTAATCCATGAAAATGATACCATTATGGAAAGCTATGGATGTTAGATAGAGGTAAAAAATCACTTCAAACCATTTTAGGTTCGTTCAGACCATAAAAACGAATCAAAGAATGACATAGGTCTGACTAGATGCTTAGTACTGGATAGCAACTTTAAAAATTCATATCTCTCTCTCTAGAGATCTAAATGGGGTGATTCTAGTTCGAACAAGTCACTAGGAAGGTCTAGTTTTTTTTTATAAAACTTCATGAAAATTGAACATCATTTGCCCTATGATTGACACAGAACAAAATTCGGACCACTGTTACAGTAGCTGTGACCAAATCAGAAAAATTTCTCAATTTCAAAAATTCATCAAATATTATGTAGAAATCTAAATAATACTCACTTTATCTTTTCGAAAAGCTCTTAAAAAAATCTAGATGCATGACAAATTTTAGACCAAGAATACCTCATTTGGATAAAAAGTGGTATAACTCACCAAAATGGCTATTATTGCTCTATGTAAGATGTTCACTTTGTCCAAATGGCCTCCCAATTGGTTAGGCTCCTCTTGGGCAAGTTTAAAAGCACAAATATGACTTGTAGACATTGCCCAAGTGGTCCCAAATCTCATGCTTCTCAATTTGGCTATTCCACATCAAAGAGTACACAAATATGTCAAGCCATCAAGGGGTCCAAATTTACATTTCCATTGATTTCATACTATACATGGTCTATACAAGATTCATACATCATATTACAAATGTTCATAGTCTTACATTATAAAAATAACATGTACAAATCACTCTTACATTTATACACAAAGAAAACTACAAAAGGTTTAAAGTATAACCCTTCAAGACTCTTAGCTTGCTTTCTTTGCTTCTTGTGAGCCACCTAGACAATTCAAGATGGAAGGGGAGAGAGGAGTAAGATTTCAAGAATCTCAATAGCTCACACACCCATTCACACATACATTCAAGGTATACATACATCAAAAACACAAATATTCAAGGTGCCTCAAGCATATAACAACAAAACCACATTTTCATGCCACCATCTCATACTATATTCAAGGAAGAGCTCTAGGGACTTTTGGTTTTACCTCATCCCATTTCTAGAACTTTTGGATTTGCCTCACTCTTGGCCTAGGGACTTTTGACTTAGTCTCACCCATCCAAGGAATTTTTAACCTAATCTCACCCATGCCTTAAGACTTTTGGCATCTCCTCACCCATATTAAGGGACTTTTGGCATCACCTCATTCGTGTGAGTCATTTCCACATGTAAAGCCATTCAAGAACACATATTGGTACCAATGCAATTTCAAGATATCAAGTGGCATATTCTCAAGTCATACAAGCATGCACAAGTGTAACACCCGGTATATTGTAAAAATACAGAAATGGGCCAGTTTGAAAAGTAAGTCCCCTGAGATAAGTGATTCAAGACCAAATAAAATTTAGATAAAATATTAAATAAAAGAAAATGAGGATTTGAGCCCTGAGTTGCCTAGAAACTGGGGTCGAAGTAATTCAAAAAATTTTCCAAAAGGCCAGTGGTATTTTCGTAAATAAGTATAATTTTGGAAAAACACCTAGGAGGGCTTTTTAAATGGAAATATGAATTTTTGAATTTCTGAAATAGTAACAGTAGCACAGCACAACCTGAGTCACTGTTCAATTGAATTTCAGTGGCTAAACGTGCTTTTTATGGTCTAAACTATTTTTATCATAAAGTTAACATTCATAGCTTTCCAAATTGGTCTAATTTGCATGGATTAGATTTTTGTGGAATTAATTGGACATTTTCAAAGTTTATAGCAGATACTTGCATAAGTACCAGTAGCTGTCTGAACCTTTGCCCCTTTTCGTGTGTCAAATGCTTTCTGTGTTATGTTTCATAGCCTGGACATATTTTTGTCATAAAGTAGACATGTGTAGCTCTTCATAATGGCCAAGAATGCATGATTTTGATTTTTGTGGATTTAGTTATGAATTTCCGAAGTTGTGGCAGAAAAAACTGAAATTCTGGCTGAAAATAATAGAGTGAATTTGATGTTCCCTTTTGAATTCCACGAGTTGTGGCCCAATTTTGGTGATGCAAATGAGTTGTATGTATGTAATTAAATATGAGAATGTAATGTATGAACTCATATGGTCTTCGTGACATCAAATGGAATTTTCATACGCGACGCAACGCGAAATAAGGCATTATTTTAATGCTATTTTTCCATTCCCTTTTGTGCAATTCATCATGTAAAACTTAGAAATGATAAGAAGTAAGCTAGAAATATATGGTGTTACAACAAGTACCCAATGACATATTTACAAACAAGAATGCAAAGGGAATAAGGTGGAGAGTTACCTTTACTTTGATGCAAGCTTCGTTTGCCTTACTCCCTCCCTTTCTTGACCTCACAAGAACACTTAGATGGATGTGTGTTCTCTTGTCCTAAACATCACAATTAGCATACAATTCCACACTTGAAGCAAGCTAAGACACCAATGATACTCTTAAAAGTGTACTTAATCCTACAATTGACATAATGGTTCTATAATTAGCCCATTGAAGTAACTCTCACATTCTAAGTTCTAGGCCCCATTCTTTTATTATTTCTAGACCTCTTGAACTCATCTAAGGTCCTTGGAGCCTCCACACATTCATTTGCATAAGTGTAGAACCAAGTTGCTTCACAAGTCACCATTATGGACACCATTGTCTTATCTCTTAATCCATGGCTTCTAAATTTTTTCTAATGGTTCGTCCCATCTTCTAACATCATATGGAGTCCCAAACTAAAGCTAGAACAAATTAAAACACTCTCTAGCCCATTGAACTAGCCTAGACCAAGACAAGCACCATAAATGGGGTTCTTGGAGTTTCAAAATTTTTCTTGATGGGAAAGCCACTTGGGGAGGTTTCTAAGGGTCTTAGGGGCTCACTAACACTTACATATGCAAGAAAACTTATACATCAAATCAATTTTTAAGTTGCATTTCAAAACTCTACACTTTTCCTCCATGCATTTCATTGATTTTTCTTGAAATCTCTTGGCATATTCCAAGTTCCCATAGCCTCATTCAACAAATTCTCAATGGTTCTTGAACAAAAACCTCCCTCTCTCTTAGGTCTGTATAAGGCTAAGACATGGAAGAAGAAGCTAAGGAAGAAAAAGCATCATCATACAAGAAATTTACCTTGAATCAAGTTCTCTCCAAGGGGTTCTTCCTTTGCTTAAATCTCCTCCTTGAATTCTTACACTTCCCCTTCTAAATTCAGCCCAAAATAAAACCATATGAGCACCCTGAATCATGGAAAGAGAGAGCAAAGAGAGAGGAATAAGGTTTGAAGAAGGAGAAATATGAAATTTCTTAAAAATTCTTACCTTTTCCTTAGTTTTTCTTCTCCTTCTCTCGTTCTCTTTGTGCACCTAAAGGAGCTGCTCCATTTCTGAAATTTGGGCAGAAGAAATGTCGGTCTAAGTGGGAGGAGAAGGTGCGTGAGCTTTAAAGAAGAATAAAGAAGCTTCTTTTTAAAATTATTTCCTATTTTGCCATTTCGTAATGGCATTTCTGGTTTGGCTTCGTTTTAGCTCTTTTTTGAGAATCGTCTTTTTTATTATAAAATTTAGATTCCCAATTTAATAAAATATCTTTGGAATCACTCATCTCAGAAGATTTGTTTTTCAAATTAACTTATTTCAGTATTTTTAGAACATACCGGATGTTACAACTTGGCTCATTTAGACATAATTAGGCATATGAAAGGGAAGAGTGAGATTCAAAGAATCTCAATTGCTCCTTACCCTTTCAAACATATATAATGGATGCATATACATGTCAAAGAATGCATATATAGCTTTCAAGCTACTAGTGAGCATGTATAAAGTATTTTCCTTGTCATAGAAACTCATACATATCATACATAGACTCTCAAGGGCATTAGTTTAGCTTTACCCATTTTTCTTGAGACTTTTGGATTTGCCTCACCTATTTTCAAGGGAATTTTGACTTAGCCTTACTCTTCTTGAGACTTTTAGCTTTGTCTCACCCAATTTTAGGGACTTTTAGCTCATCTTCACCCTTGCTAAGAGACTTTTGGCATCACTATATCCATTCAAGTTAAAATACTTTTATAAATTCATTTCAAAATATATAATGGTACCATAGCAAGTGAGCATTAGCTAGAAACAGATTTCATAGTTTAAACATATACACAAGCACTCAAAGACAAGAAGACATCCAAGCAATGTATGAGATAAAGTTTAGAGAGCTACTTTTAAACCAAAATCACAAGTCTTTCTCTTGATTATTCTTCCCCTCTCTTGCCCAAACACTTGCACTTAGGTGGAGATTGGTTCTTTGGTCTAGATACATCAAATGGGATACAATTATATCATTGAAGCAAGCTTTAGCATCATACACACTCTACGAAAGCTCACTTTGTTCTATGGCTCTATTTTATAGTTCCATACAAGACCTAAGTAAGCAACTATGGGAATTCATGATCTTGGCTCTATTTTTTCCTTTAAACTAAGTCTCTTAACTTCATTTAGGCTCTCTAGAGCCATCATAATTTTATTTTAAGGAGCTTAACTATGAGTTGTTTCTTTATGTCTCATTATGGAGCTTACACATCCATCTCACAAACCAAGGCTTCTAAATTTTTTCTAAGGCTTCCTTTGATATTCCTCTATCATATCTAGTCCTATTCTAGGTTTAGAATAATTTAAAACACTCCCTAAGTACATGGTTCTATTTTGACCAAGACTATGTAAGCGTATAGTATCCATGGAGTTTGCTTCACTTTCTTTAGGGAATTAGCATATGTGAGGCTTCCTAGATATCTTGTGAACTCTTACATACTCTTACATAAGTTAAATTATCCTTAGGAAGTTTTAGATTTAGCTAGGTGCACCAAAATCCCTAAATCACATATCTTGAATTTCAATGCTTTTCTTTTAGTTCCAATTAGATAATCCTATCCCACATGCTCTAAAACCCTTGTCTCTACCTTACTATGATTAAAATTCCTTCTCTTCTTAATGGGTTCAAGTCTGAGTGAAAATACATTCAAGAAGAATAAGCAAAAGAAGCAAGAAAGTTATGGAAGTTTACCTCATTTTCAAACTTCCTAAAAGCTCTTTCTCACGCTTCTAAAAGTTTTTCCAAATCTTTTCCTCCCTCCACTGACTCAACCAAAAACCAACACCAATTCAATCACTAAAACCATAGAAAGAGAGGGGAGGAAGAGGAGAGCAAGTTTGATAAAGCAAGGAGTGTGAAAAAAACTAGAAAACCTTACCCTTTTTTAAGCTTCTTCTCTCCCTTTTTGTGCATCTCTTTCAACTCTCTCAAATTTTGTCCAGACCAGAGAAGCATTAGTGGAGAGGAAGGAGAAAAGCTGGATGTGCTTTATGAGGCAAAAAGTAAAGTCAATATATTTTTCCAACTTTTCATTTTAATCCCTAAATCATGGTTTCTTTGTTTGGCCTCATTTTTACTCCTTTTCTAAAACCATCTTTTTCATTATAAAGTTTAGGCCAATTAACTTATAAAATGCCTTTGATTTCACTCAAATTGGATTTGAAATTATTTTGAACTATTCAGCCAAAGTTTCAGTCAATCATTTGTCGAAATCACTTACTAGAGGGGTTTCAACGGTTCTAACGGTTCCCATGGTTTTCGGAGCCTCTGAGAACTCCAAAAAGCTCAAATTTTTTTATTTTAAAAGCCCTTTTGTGATTTTTTCAAAATTTTTAGAAATTAAGAAAATGCCCCAACTTATTTTCGCAAATTTTCTTAGCTTTTCTGACTCGGGTTTCTAGGCACCTTGTGCCTTGGATCCCATTTTCTATTATTTAAAATTTTCTCCTAATTTTATTTGGCCTCAAATCTTTTTATTTAGGGGATTTTTTTTATATCTAGTGAGTTTTATACATTTACAGAGAAATCGAATGTTACATCTAATAACAAATAATATGCCTTGTCAAAATCTAATTAGGAAAAACCTAATGAGATAAAAATCTAACAAAAGAAAAAAAGTATGCAATATTTATAATATAGCAACCTCATTAAAAACCTTAATAAGAAAACTTAATGGGACAAAACCTTGGTTAAAAAAAAAAGAGTACAATGTACCTTTTAATCCTCATATTGACAATGTCATTTTATGTTCTTAAGTCAGTGCATCCCAATACCATATACTAACTTCTCAAATGTGGCACTTAGTAATACCTTAGCAAACAAATCTATTAGATTATCACATAAACAAATCAATTGAACACATATATCACCATTCTTTTAAAAATCACAAGTGAAAATAAAAAATTAGTGAAATATGTTTTATTTTATTTCCTTTAATGTACCATCCTTTAGTTTGAGCTATATACATTATCTTCATACAATATTATTAAAATTGTTTTTCCCTAAAGGGAAGCCACACATTTCTTAGATATATTGGATCATTAGCCTTAGCTAGCATTGCAATTATTTTTGCATTATTTGATGAAATATAAGTTAAAATTTGTTTCATAGAGTGTCATGATATTATTGTATCTCCACACCTAAATAAGTAACCTATTTAAGATCAAGCTTTATATGGATTAAATAAGTATCATGCATTTGCATAATTAATTAATTGTGATCCAGATTAAATTGAATAAAAGAACCCCATATCAATGGTCCCTAAAAGATACTGCAATAAATACTTAACTCCATTCCAATATCTTTCTATTAGAGAAGAACTAAATCTTGCTAACAAACTTATAACAAATGCAACATAAGGTCATGTACTATTAATAAGATACATTAATTCTCCTATAGTACTAAAATATGATACTTTATGACCAAAAAGTTTTTTTTTATTATCATTCTCTTATGGATGAAAAGGGTCTTTATTTGCATTAAATGATCTTATAAACATTGAGGCATTTAATGTATGTACTTTATCCAAATATAATTGCTTTAAGATCTTTTTAGTATAATTTGATTAATGAAGAAGAATTTAATTTACCAAATGCTCAATGTGCATATTGAGACAAAACTTTGTTTTCTAATATCTTTCATCTTAAATTCTTCCTTCAAATGATCAAATGTGTTTTAAAACTCTTTAAGAGTTTCCAATAATATCCAAATCAACAATATATATAGCAATTATGACAAATTGTGGTCCAACTACTTTTATAAAAACACATGGATAGATTACTTGTAAGACCTTCATTCAACAAATATTCACTGAAATGATTATACCATATATACTCCATGACTATTTTAATTCATATAAAGATTTATATAACAATATTGAACAATTTTCCTAAGAATTTTAAATGCTTTTATTATTTTAAATCTTCCAAGGATTTTCATATAAATTTCTTTATATAGTAAGCTATATAAACAAGCTAGAACAACATTTATTAGACCCATATCAAGCTTTTTATACACTGCCAAACTAATAAGATATTTAAAAGTGATTGCATCCAATATAAGAGAATATATCTCTTCATAATTAATGCTAGGCCTTTGCGAAAACTCTTGGGCTATGAGTCATGTTTTATATTTGATGACTTTATTTTTCTCATTTTGTCTTTGCACAAATACCTGTTTATATCCTACTATCTTGACACTTCAAGTGTTTGGATTATAGGTCCAAAAACTTCACATTTTGAAAATGAATTTAATTTTGCTTGAATTGCATCTTTCTATTTTGGCCAATCATCTATCTGTCATATTCTTCAATGGATTTAAGGTCAAGATCATCATTTTGTTTTATTATTTCACCAACAACATTGTAGGGGGGAAAAACATTGTTGATAACTATATTTTTTGAGTTCTATCTATTCCCTTTAATGATATAATTTATTGAGATCTCTTCATTATTTTCATATACCTATACCATTTCTAAAATTTTATTATTAATTATGTCTTGGATTTTGTAACACCATAATTTTTAGCTTATTTTTATCACAATTGCATACTCATATGATATATTCCATGAGGGGAAGTAAGAAAATCCATTAAAATAATACATTTCTTTGCATTGCGTCGCGTATAAAAATTTCATTCGGTGTCACGTGGACCATATGAGCTTATACAACATATTCTCATATTTAATTATATGTATACAATTCATTTGCATCATCAAAAGTAGCCTACATCACAGGAACTTTGAATGGAAGCTCAAAATATGCATATTAAATTTTAGTCAGAATTTGCCCCTTTTTTGTCTAAACTTTGAAAAATCATAACTAATTTTAGAAAAATCAAAATCATGCATTTTCAGTCATTCTGGAAAGCTAAAATGTCTACTTTAGGCTAAAAATATGTCCAAACCATAACATCCATCACAAAGAACTTTTGACATCTAAAATAGTCCAGAGGTCAGACTATCTATTAGTGTTGTCACAGAATTCTACAGCAAAATTTGAAAATGTTCAATTAATTTTACAAAAATCCAATCCATGCAAATGATACCAATCTAGAAATCTGTGGATGTTAGCTAGAGGGAAAAAATAACTCCAAACCAGCTCAAGTATGCTTAGATCTCAAAATCCAATCAAACAGTAATGGAGGTTAGCTGGAATCCCTGATACTGGATAGAATCTTTGAAAATTCATATCTCTCTCTTTAGACATCCAAATGAAGTGCTTCTAGTTGGCATGAGTCACTGTGAATGTCTAATTTCTCTATAAAATTTTATAACAATTGGACATCATTTAAGCTCTTTGTGACAGATTTCATTTTCGGACCTGAGTGAACAGTGACATGATTAAAACAAAAAAATTTGCCAATTTTGAAAATTCATCAAATATTCTCTAGACCTCCAAAAATTCTGTTCTTTAGCTTTTCAAAAATCTCTCAATAAGTTCTAATTTCATGCCAAATCTCATATCAATAAAAGGTTATTTGGGTAAAAAGTGACATAGGGATCTAAATTGATCAAATTTGGCTCCATATAGGATACCAAATTGCCCAAATAGCCTTCCTTGGGTTTTGGCACCTCTTGGGCAAGTCTAAAAACATAATTGGGACTTTTGTGAGCTGCTCAAATGGTCTCAAATCTCATGCATCTCATTTTGACTAATTTATACACACTTACATCAACTTTTCGAGAACCATAACTTGACATTATAATTCACTTTACATCCTAGCATTCACATCTCATATTGTTTCATTTATACATCACATAATATCATAATTACATATGTTCCAAAGGTCATAGACCATATACAAGCATGGGTTACATCATTTGACATGAATATGACTTTAAAGAATTAAAAACCATGCATTTTGTTGTCAAATTCTCTTCCTTAAGGTAGTTGGCTTCCATTACCTTGTCCACTTAGTCCACCTAGCATGTTAGATCATTGGAGAGGAAGGAATGAGATTCAAAGAACCCCAATAGCTCATCTCCTATTCAATCATACGTAATGGATGCAAACAAGTCTTATAAATGCATGCATGGCATGTGGACATGTGCAATCATTCAAGGAGCATTCTTAGCATTTGAAAAAGTCACAGATAGCATACAAAGGTTAGCCAAGCAAGTGGATTGGTCTCACCCAATTTCTTGTAGATATTGGACTTGCCTTACCCATTCTTTAAGAAATTCTTAGACTCAACCATGCTCTTAGGAGCCAACTTTGCTTTTAGGAGACTCTTTACTTTGTCTTAACCAATCTTAAGGGTTCTTGGCTCATCCTCACCATAGCTAAGGGTTCTTGGCCTCACCACACTCATGCAAACCTAAGCACACATCATAACATCATTTAGAAATATAATATGTCATCATGCAATCATGGCATATAAAATCATGCTATCATACTTTTCATGACTTGAAAATACACATACACACATTCTAAGACAAGCTAAGTACATATCCATATATGAGAGAAGGTGGAGAGAGCTACCTTGTACACAATCACACATTTTTTCTCTTGAAATTCCCTTCCTTGCTTTGGCCACAGACACACAACGGTGTGGGGAAGATTTCTCTTGGTCTAGACATAATTTATGGAAGCCAATTAGATTCATAAAACAAATTCTAAGGCTATACAATTTGCTTAGACACTAAGTTATTCTATAAACCTCATTATGGTTCCATAATTACACCTAATGAAGTAACACCTCTCAAATAAATTCTAGACTCCATTCTTTCCTTTCAAATATGATTCTTGACTCCTTTTAAGTCTCTTGGAGTCATCACACAATTAAAACAAAGAGCCTAATTACATGTTACTTCTTTAGATTATAATATAGAACCTAAAGCACTAACTCACTTTCTATGAGTTCTAAATTTTTCCCAAGGCTTCCCCTCATATTCATTCATCATATATGACTAAAAAATGGGTTAAGAAAAATTTAAAACTCTCCCTAACTATGTTATCCTTGCTTGGCTAAGGCTATGGAGGAAATGGAGCTCCTTGGAGTTTGCTTTGTTTTTTCAAGGGAAGAAGCATATAGGTATCTTCTTAGGGATTTTAGGAGCTTATTTAAACTCTTATTTAGGCATAGAAATTATCATACAAAATCAGATTTTACAAGGTGCAATTAAAACCCTAGAACTTGCATCTTGAAATCTAATAATTTTTTGTTAATTTCCTTTGCATATTCTTAATCTTCATACCTTTTTTCCTTAGAATCACCCTTGGTTCTACCTAAAAATCAAGTATTCCTAGGGTTTTCTCATGTTAGGTGAAATGGAGGAGGAGAGAACCAAAGATGGCAACCATAGGAAGAGAAATTACCTTGTTTTCTTACTTTTTCTCACTTGAATCTTGCTTTCTCCAAGCTCCCCTCTTCAAATCCGAAATTTTCCCTAAGTTTCTCCCTTAAATCAGATTTGTAACCTTTATTTTAATCATAGGAAACAAAGGAAAATGGAGGAGAAGAGGTTTGGAATAAAGAAAGCATGAAAACCATGAAAATTCATACCTTTCTACCTTGAATTTCTCCTCCTTTTCTTCCTCCTCTTGTATGCCTCATCCCCAAGGGTTTTCCTCTAATTTTGGGTAGAACATGGTCATGCATAATGAAGGGAGAAGAAGGGTGCATTATATCTATAGGTGGGAGAAAGTTACACTTTTCAAAAATTTTCATTTTACCCTTCGTTCTTGGCATTTTTGTTTCTCCTTTGTTTTAACTCCTTTTTTAGAACTATCTTTTCCATTATGAAATTTGGGTTCCCAATTTAGTAAAATGCCTTTGGAATCACTCAAATTGGAGCTAAAACCTTTCCGAACGAATCTATTAAAGTTTAGGCACACTAACATTGTAAAACATCCACTGGAAGGGGATTTAACTATTCCGGGGCTTTCCATAGTTTTTAGGGCCTTTGAGAACTCCGAAGAACTCAAAAATTTTATTTAAAAATCCCTCCTATATGAATTCCAAATTTTACTCAAAATTACGAAAATGCCATTACGTTTTGTAAGTTTTCCGTAAGAAATTATTTCTTTATTCGAGCTCAGTTTTTCTTTCCGTCTAAGCATAGGATTCTCATTTTTACGAGTCTAGAATGCTTTCCAAAATTTTTTTAAGACCTTAAATATATCATTTTGGGGGACTTCTTTTTGTATCTGGTGAATTTCGTTCGTTTATGGAGAAACTGTACGTTACGTTTATCATGTTTTCTCTCATTTTCAGAGAACCAGATGTTACAGATTTCTTCTAAGGTATATACCTTTTCAATATGATCACCATGGTTATTTGCTCCATTCTTTCTTTAAGATTTCTTTTTTAAATTTTTGGAACTGATAAGTCTACCATGCTTTAAGTATGACTTACTTTCATTTGCATTGATAGACTATCCTACAAGGACATCAATTTAGATTAGAGCATTTTCAACTAGTATATGAGATTTGGTCATTCTTTTTAGGTTAGTAAATATATCTAGTAGTTAATTTGTAATATTTTGCAAATGCATTATTTTTTGAACTTCTAATTCACATTACTTTGTACAAAGATCTAAATAATGCATTCCATGTAATTTCTTCTTATGGTTGCTTAATATCTCCCCCTAATATTTGGAAAATTATTTTTTCAAAATAACAATAGGTAAATTGTGCCATAAATAAAAGGGGATCTAACTTTCTTTAAAGATTTATCTTTGTGCATTATAGTGGAATAATTAGAACATATATCACACTTTTAAAAATTTTAAGATAGAAATTTTTTTGCTTTTGACTAAAAGTCAATTGTACTTGAAGGAATTTATAACAATTTGTTGACTTAATACTTATAAGTACTACTACATGTAAAATTGCATTATCCCTATATCGTAATGGGAAGTTTTGTTTTCACAAGCAGTGGTCTAGCTATTAACTAAAGGCATTTAATGAATAATTCTGCTAAACTATTTTATGTATAAACATGAGCAACAAGTTTTTTAATTGTTATTTCAATAGAAATATAATAATCATTAAAAGTTTAAAATGTAAACTTACTGGCATTATCAAGATGAATTGTCTTGATTGCATAATCAAGAAATTGAGCTTTTAATGAAATTACTTAAGCAAGCAATCTCTCAAACACTAGGTTATGAGTTGATAATAATTACACATGTGACCATCTTGTAGATCCATCTACCAAAACCATAGAACATTTGAATGGTCTATAAAGTGGATGAGTGGGCTAACATATATCTCCTTGGATACATTCTAGAAATAAAAAAGATTCAATCCTAACTTTAGTTAATGATGTTCTAGTTATTAATTTACTTTAAGAATAAAAGCACATGAAATTTTTATGAATTAAAGAGTCTTCCAGCTCTTTAATAAATGTCTATGTAAATTTTCAATAATTTTTCATATCATAATTGATCTGAGATGGTCTAACTACTCGTGCCAAATAATAAATGAATTGATATTAGTAGACTTTTAGTTTACTATAACATATGCTTCAATTGTACTAATATTTATATAGTACAAACTAGAAGATAAGGTAGGCAATTTTTCCAATACACATTTCTTTCTTAACACAATAGCTTCATATATGAATATTCAATATTTTTATCTTTTATAGTCTTAATATGACATCTATTACAGTAGATATCTTTAAAGCTTAATAAATATCTTTGAGATTTAGTAAAAATAATGCATCATCAGTAGTAGACTTTGTCCTCTATGTAATAATATAATAACTTTTTTAGAGCCTTCAATAGTTCTATACTACTTGATATAGTATTGGTATTGACATCACCTATTATCAAATGACAAAAATATTTTTCATCTTAAGTATTATTTGCGAGACATATGTCTTTGCTATAAATATTGTGTCTAATCATAAAATGAAAAATATCTATATTAATTCTTCAAGAACTAAATCTCTTTCTATTATTTAGTTCTTTAAGAATTAACACACATTACATTTTCATATATATTATCACTATACACTTGTATGACTCATTAACAATATTGTATTAACTACTTTAATATTACTGTTGCAAAAGCATATTCATAATATCTCTTCCTTGGAAAAACATCACTTCTGGTTCATGTATTGTCCTTTCAAATTGTTATAAAGATTGTAGGTCCATTTATAAAATTTTTTTATTCAATTTTTTCTTGAAAATTGGCTAGAAATATAAATAAGCACTTTATACCTTTTAAAAGAATGTTTAATTTTCTTCCTTTAAAGTATTTTTTCATATTGATAACAACAAAATAAATTCAATATCAATTATATACCTATAAGAGGTACATTTATCATTTAAAAAAAACTAAACATAATAAATTCATGAAAATGAATCATTTTTCAAATTCAAGTATCACATGAATATAAGATTCTTTTTCAAGTCATACATGTAAAAAAAAGCAAATTGTAGACAGAGAATAAAGGTATAAAATGAATACATGTTTTTGTTTTCTATCATAATGAAGGTAATCTGTTATATATATATCGGAAGAAAATGTAATTGGTCTTCTCTTTTAGGGTCTTACAAATTTGCATATACATTACTACATAAAACACATTATTATCACAATATGACTATTCAACATTTGATGGTCTTCTAAAATTCATAATCACTTATGGCATTTTCTATAATGATCGTTAATCCAGAAATCGAATTGAACCTTATAAATTAATATTGAAACACCCTAAATTAGAGTAAATTGAGGCCAAATAAGATTAGATTGAGAATTAGAACATCTTAAAATATGGTTTAGAGCCTAAAGATAGCATAAAATTGGAGCTAAAACGGTTTAACGAATTTAAAGAATAATGCGGTGGCATAATTGTAATTTTAGGCAACTTTTGAAAACATAAAGGAGGGGGTTTTAAATTGAAAAATTGAGTTTTTTGGGGTTATAAAAAGCCCTAAAAATTGTAAAAAGTCCTAGAATGATTAAAACCCCTTCGATATGCGATTTTGGTCATCAGTTGACCAAAACTTTGACCAAATAGTTCGGTAAGGTTTTAAATCCAATTTGGGTGAAACCAAGGGCATTTTACAAATTAAAGGATTAAAATTCATGATGGAAAAGATGGTTCCTAAAAAAGAGTTGAAATGAGCTCAAATGGAGAAAACAAAGAAGAGGGATAAAATGAGAATTTTGAAAATATTATAATTAAGGGGAAATTAGTACAGATGACCCATACCACTAAATATTTACTAGAAAGGACCTGAAAAATCAAAATTACTATGCAAAACGAAGTGAAAATCGATGGACAAAAATGCCCTTCTCTGTAACCTAAGCCATTCGAATCAAAATAAATTCAAAAGCCCTCCAAACACGTTCTCTTCCTCTTCGACCCTCTATTGCCGCAGTAGCTTGCTTTCTCTTGCAATTGGTAACTAAAAATCCTTGGATGGTTTCTCTTGTAACTAGTCACTTAAAATCCTTGGACAAGTTCTCACTAGAAGCCATCCTTCAATAGTTTCAAGGATGCATGCCAGTGCTAGCCTTTGACGGGTTCTCTAGCCCTCGCAAATCTGTGAGAAGCAACAGTAAGCAGTACCTCTCCATCTTATTCAAACTTTCATTCCTTCTAAAATGCTAGTATGTACATGTTTTTACATCAGAATTGAATGCATGTCTTGGTATTATTGGCTAAGTGAATTTGGGCAGTGAATGACGAGACTCTAGATTTAGACTTGTGGATATGAAATTTTTACTTGCTTTATGCTATTGTGTATTGGATATTGTTAATTTATTTGAAACCTAAATTTAGTTCTACATTTTGGGATAAGTTATGATAATCCAGTAGCAACATTGGTAAATTTGCAAAGTCCCTAATTCAATTAGCAAAGTCCCTAAACCTGTGAGTAAGAGTTCTAGAACTATAAGTATGCAATGCAAAATCCTTAAACATGGTGGTAAATTTGCTGAAATGTAGTAGTAACAGAATTAAACTTGGAAGTAAAGCGTCTAAGAAAAGACAATCCCTAAAACCTTATAGTAAATGTCCTTAAGCACAAAAGTAACACCCATAAATATGGTAATAACGGTTTTGCACAGTCCCTAGTAAATTTTTTTAAATAGAGTAGTAAGACACTTATACTTAGTAATCACATGGCTAAAGTGCAATAGCAAAGCACAGTCTATAAAACCTAGTTGTAAATATCTTAAAATTAAGTAGCAACATCCCTAAACCTACTAGTGGAGGGGTAAATGTGAATATCCCTAAACTTGGTAGTATATGTCTTTAAATGCAATAGTAACACACCTAAACCTAGTAGTAATGGGCAACAAAATAAAACCTAATAATAATGGGGCAAAATGAATGTATGAACTAATAGTAGAGGGTGAGTATAGAACCTAAAAGGATATAGATGTTCTAATTTGATTGCATAAAACAACATATATCATAAGCATAATGTAATGTTTTGGCATGTGTACACTACATAAATTTTCTATTTTGCTTGTTAGTTATAATGAAATGATTGTATTACTTCTAATTGGCATATCTGGAGTCATTATGAATCACACTTCATTATTTATATAGGAAGAGATTATTGGTGTTTTGTTTGGCTGTGGTTCAATGGTATTGATTTTGTAACTGTCAGGATAGAGCACCATGAAAGACAAGGATAACATCTCACACAAACATAGATCTGGATTGCAGAAGTTCAGGTGATATTTTTTTTTTCAATATTCTCTAACATGGTTATGATTTATGGTGATCCAAATAAGAGTTAGTTAGGCATATGTTTTCATTTCCACGGCTAAATTTTATAAGAAAAATAAAGGAAAGTTTTATAATATTAAAGAGGTAGGTAATATAATTGTTGTAAAGCAAATGATGTCCAAAATATTGTAAGGGAAGTAAGTAAGACTGTTTGTCATCCTTTTATAGGGAAATGCTATAGTCTTAACAGAATGGAAGAATTTGGAGCCAAGTGAGCAAAAGAGGTATAAGGATGAAGCATATACAGAGTGAATAGAGCATAAGAAGGAGCATGTTCTAGGAAATTCCCGTGTAAGAAAGTATTCATTGTTATACATCCCTGTAATCCCTCATTTAATGATTTTATGCTATTTTACTAAATTATTTATATTCTATAGATACCATTTGTTACAAGGTGCTCGCCCTCTCAATTCAAGGAAGTTGTAGAATTCATTGGAAAGAACAATGTGCTCAATAAGTTAGTGAAAGAAATGGGGTTTAGAAAGTTGCTAGATTTGGCATTCCAAACCCTATCAAGGGACTTCATCATCGAGCTTATTATAGCCTTTGATGTTCCAACAAAATCTCTATTAATCAAAGGTAAATGAGTGCCACTAAAAGCCTAAGATGTCTATGGCATAATGGGCATTCCACTCGATGGCTGACCCATACCTAATAGTTTAAAGGGAGAAGGCATAGCTGTAATCAGAAGAAAGTTCAAGGGGAAAAAATTAAAGGATCTGAAAAATATTATATTAAAGGGTAAGACTGAGAAAAACTTCAAGAGGGCTTTTTTGCTATTTGCCTTAGAGGCATTCCTTTGCCCGACATCTAGCTCATACATTAATAATAAACTACTTCCTACTATTGTAGACATTAACCATGTGGACACATATGATTGGTCAAAATTTGTCCTATCTACTCTTGTGAAAGAAGTGACAAGCTTCAAGATAGATTCATATAAAGGAGGAGCAGAGAAGCAGAGCATTGTGGGATGTCTTCCACTCCTTATGGTATGGTTTTCCTCTTGTATATTTACTTAACCTATTATGTGCAATGTCTAACAAGTTCAATTTTAGTTAGTATTTTTTCTTTCAACATTTTCCCTTTAGAGATGTAGTTGTCCCTAGCAATGTTAATGCTATAAAGTTTTGAAATCAATAATGCATATAAGAAAGGGTTAAACTTGAAAAACAGTATGTTCAGGTAAGGTACTCTAAGTTTGGTTATATATGCATATGAATGTCTAGATTAGGTTTAGTAGCTAACTGCTATGTTATTGCTTTTGGATGCAGGGCATCTTCAACACTGAAGGTCAACACGAACTTCATTTAAAATTTACATTTCACCATCTGGTATTATTTATTCTATTTGAATCAATTGTGTTAAAGGTTCTTACGTATCTTTGGACTAACTTTTATTTTGGGAACCTTGTAAGGTATTAAGAAAATGTATAAAAGACTCTTAAAATTTATTTATGGGTTTACCCAAGATCTTCTGATACTACAAACAAAACTTGTCCACCCTACAAATGAATTGACTCCTATTGTGGATAAGATGGAGGGAACCTCTGCAGGCAAGGTTACTGGTGATGAGGAAGGGGAAGAGGAAGGAGAAAAAGCAGTTGCATCACATGGGTGCATGTCTAGTGGAGATGGGGAGGATGCCTCATTGGATGAGTCATCTAGAAGTGGTACTGGGATTGAGGTTAAGAAAAGGAAAACACTATATGCCCCCAGTTAGGTGGATAAAGTTGAGGGAGAAGAACACCCATGCAAGTCGATGAGATAGCGTCATAAGGCCATCAAATGGTCACCATCTATGGAGGCACATCTCAATGCTCAAACAGAGAAAGAGAAAAAGAAAGTGTATGATATTACACTTCACGTTCTGTAAGGGCCAATAGCAATCAGTATGTGTATCAATGCTAGTAATTTCATATGTTTAATGAATTTATGTTAGTGATTTCATTTTATGTTGCTCAAATTGAAAATTTCTTTGATATATTAATATTAGTGAGTGAATATGCCTAGTTTGTTACTAGGGTCGTAGTGGATTTGTTTGACTTTTACCTCACCCGTGCTAAGTGCCAGTGCCTTAATAGACAGAAGTGGATCAGCACATCAATAAGTCTAACTTTTGTATGTCTCGATTAGTGTAATGCTTTTAAAAGTGATTATTTTATACTTGCCTTCATTAAGTGTGTGTAGGTGATAACCATGGTGTCTAAAATGCTAATAGAAGGCCAAAGGCGTGAAAACTTGGGAGTCAGATGACTTATGGTGACTAATATGTCTTCCTTTTCATATGACCTTTAATGATCATTTGCTTTAAGTCCTTATTTGATGTAATTTATAAACTTATTGGTGTAGAGAAACCTCTTAAAACCCATAAGGCAGTATAATGTGGATGAGTTGCTAGAAAAACTATAGCCCGACAAAGTGGGCTATAACTTTATGGACTGCACCTTAGTAACGTATTTGTAAGGTATTAGTTGTATTGTGTTAGACTGTACCTTAGACAGTGTTGCTTATTTGGAAATGTTTGCAGGTATTTACCCCTATGCTATTTCTGAATCATTGGTTTTGCTTTGCTCTGGACTCTCATGCATCCATTCTATACATCCTTGACTCATTAACTCAAAGGACCAATGTAGGCCAGAGGAAGATGGCCCATATTATGGTAAACTTTTGTTATGTTGTAATGGCATTTAGTTGTTAAAGTTGATTATAACTATGTGTGATATTATGTATGAGTGATATAATAGAAAGACCGGTTGACCACGTTATTAAAGTTGCTGAAACCTGAGTGATTTGTGGTGGCGAGCCCATTATTAACTTTCATTATTTATAGTATTGTGTGTATGAAACTTGACTTTATGACATCACATTTGTTGCTCAGTGATGATTGTGGAATTTATTTGATAAAATATTTTCAATCATGGACTGGGGAACTTAAGCCTAAGTAGGAAGGACTCACTATGCTAACATATACTTTAGTTTCAGCTTCTCTTTCATTGTCTGTTACAGTTTAATGCTTGTGGCTTATAGTAAATGGTTGTGATTTCAAGAAGAGTTAGATGCATTTCGTGTCTAACTCATGTGGAATCTAGTGAACCATCCACTGAACAAGTGCTATAGTGATGTAATAGCAGTCGCAATGATAACAACCAAAGGGAAGCAAACTAGAAAGATGTGATGTAGGGATTGTTTCCTCCCCTATTGTTTTCTTCCCTAGATTTTGTATTATTATAGTTATGGACAAGAACATCTTGCTGTGAGGCTTGTAAAAGGATGGTTGTAAATTTTTTATTTTTATGATTATAATAAGATCATGAAATTCTTTGAATTACTTTTGTCTGCTACCATAATCATCTATTTTCTTAAGGTCCACTAAGTCATGTCACAAAACTTGGCATTAACGGTCAGATAGCCAGAACACGTTAGTAAATTCCTTGAAGTCTACTAATAACATCTCTAAAATTTAGAGTAACGAACCTAAACCATGTTAGTGACTATACTCTGGATGGTCTCTAAAATTAGGTGTAAATTTCCTTAAATCCAATAGTAACACCCCTAAACTTCATAGTAATAGTCCTAAAACTCTATACCATTAGAGTATGAACCTGAAATAGAAAAAAGGATTTACAAAAATGAAAACTAGAGGAGAATACTTCCCCATCTAATGATTCCCTTTAAATTTAATATGAGAACATCCCTCAACATGAAAATTAAAAAGAGGGCAAAGGAAGGATATGCTTTAGAGTTGCTTTTTTTAGTCTTGCAAGTTAAATAAGCATCAACATTATATTATAGGTAAAATAGAGCCAACCACCTCAACCATGTGGACATTCTCAATTGCAAGGTTTGCTTTTACTAAAGCCTTCTTCAAAGGTAACTTCACACAATCCAAAATTGAAACACTTAGTTGCTCAGAGTCCTTACGCTAGATGAATCTCCTAACATCCTTCTCATCCATTAAGCATTCAATTGTCAGAGGTGCCTATGGATTTACAGTGAGAACCTTTTTTAGCTTTCACATACAGCCTTGAGCCTAAAACAAGCCTTGCCATTCTAGAAAACCTCAATCTTGTACTCCTTCTTAAATTTTGCACCAAAGTGACTGACCAAAATCTCATCAAACTCTTTACCACTTATAGACCTATCAAATGAATGGGTCAATACTTGTAGTTGCCCCTTTTTAAAACCAGCAATGCACACTTGCATGCGAGCATGTCCAGTGTCAACAAAGACAACATTCAGTTGATCATTTTTAGGAAGATGTGTTTTATAAATTCCATAAGCCAAGGCAGTTGCTATTATTTCATGAATCAGGCGTAGAGGGTGCAAGCCACCAACCTTGGCAGTGGCTAAAATGACCCATATTTGAAGATCAATAAAATAAGTTGGAATTCCAATGCAATAATAAACAACAACTATATTCAGGTTCTTTTTAGCTATGCCCTTGACATCAAACAACTGTGAGTACAACAAGTGCAGAAGTTTCATGCATGGAGTCATCATTGATTGATGTAATATTTAGAAACACTTTTTGGTTACATTGGAAAAGTAAGGACTAGTGTAGTGGTTATAGCTACGAGTGTGTTGCTCTACATGTGTTGCTCTAAAGGTACATTTACTCTTTTTTTACAAACAAACTTTTCTCTCTCAAAGTTTAAAGAATGTGCTATGAGTGTTTTAATTTGAAAAAAATTTAGCACTATGCAAATCATTGAGCAACTATCCAATGATGGATATGGGCAATTTATTCTTTATTGTTTGATCATTCAACTTCCTATAGCTAATTCATAATCATCATGAGCCATATTTTTTCTTTACTAAATCCACTGGTACTGCAAATGCACTATTACTATCCCTTATTACCCTATTTTCCAACATCTCTTGAACTTACTTTTCTATTTCTATATTTTGAATTGGAACATACCTATTTAGTCTTGAACTTATAGATTGATCAAGTTTCAAATGAATTAGGTGGTTAACTGATCTAAATGGTGGGAGTGACTTAGGTTCTTAGAATACATCCGTAAATTCAATATCTCTTCTATACCTTTTGTTTTGCCCTCTTAACTTTCCCTACTCCTATTTTAAAGTCAGCCCCTTTTCTCATTAACAAGGGTTGACTTGAATAAGAAAAGCTTGTTATAATCCCAAATTTTACTTTCTCTGTAAAGCTTGCTCCTTAAACATAGCTTTCGGTTACTTAGCCCCTGTTATCTCATAAAGCTTGTTATTCAAAATAAATTTCATCACCTTTTATTTTAGATACCATACAATCTTTTCTATTGTGGACAACCACTCAATTCTTATCACCATGTCATAACCTGTAAGCTCCATAATAAAGAAGTTAACTTTGAATAATTCCCCTTGCAATGACCACTCTAATTGAACACATTTCTTATTTACTTCAAATTTCTGTCTGTTAGCCATTGTCACCTTAACTCCTTTAGATAACTACAGCTTTAGTTTCAATTTTTTTTCCTACTAACACATTTAAGAAATTGTGTGTGCTGCCTGTCTCTATCAAAATCATTACGGGTTGCCTCTTCACTTTCTTGTGTACCTTCACAATAAAGTGACCATCCTTCTCGTCATAGCATTCAGTGATTTTGCTGAATTCTACCATGAGTGGTAACTCTTTGATTCTTGTTCAGTACCATAGGCACCTTAAAACTCCTTTTCATTGTCCTCTTGCACTATGATCATAACAGCTTCTGAGCTTCTGCATTTGTGGTCTAAACTAAAGTATAGCATTTTGGGCACCAATAGCATAACATTTTCTTTCTTCTTTCATCCATTTCTTTTTTGTATGTTGATTGGTTTCTTTGCCATATGGAAGACTCATCTTATTGGTATTGTTATAGGTATTATTTTTGTAAACATAAGTGGGATTTTTGTAAGAAAAAATGGTAGTTTGAGTTTAAGAAAAATCTTAAGAACTATACTAGGTTTTCTGATTTGAAAATTAGGAAATTAGGATGAAATTTCAATTGTACTTTCTAGTGAAGGTTAGCGCACAAGTCTGTAAGGCTTGTATGGATGTTTCTTGAAGGCAAATGAGGTACATAATGTTAGCAAGATTGCTAGAATTAAACAACCTCACAGGCACAGCAATGTGAATATCTGAACAGAGACCTTTTAACAAGCAGCTTATTTTTAAATGTTAATTACCAAAAGAAAATTTCAGACATGGCATAGATTTCTAAATTCTTTCGCCTTTCATTCTACTATTTACCACATTAAAATAATTGGTCAAATATTATTGCTACATTCATAAGCAAAAGCCATATAAGTGTCTTATTCCAGTTCTCTTTAAACTAACCAAAAAGAGGAATACATGATAAATATAAAAGATGCAAAATACAGGTTATACAGCCTAAAAAGTGAAACCTCATGATATCACTAACATATTTCATTAACATAACCTCTGTATTGCAATTGGCTCCCTATTCATATAAATGGTTACAGATCCCAGATTTGTGAAGTAGCAGTTTTAGGAAATTCATACTAATGCAATGAACATAAATTTTTAGGATTTCATAATTTAGATAAATAATAATTTTCAATGGAAAATCATAAATTCTTAAATCATGCTTTGATACCACATGATAGAAAAGACCAACTCAATGGCCAATAAGGCCTTTGGGTTGCTAAAGTCAATTATAACAAGTCATCATATGTTAGCCAAGAGAAATATTTGAAAAAATTAATGTAATATTTACATTTGATATATGAGATTTTCTTGTTACACAAATCCAATAACCTTGAGAGAACAAACCATGAAAATAAGTAAAAACATTGTTTGAGCAAGTGATACCTCTATTGTTACTTTTGCTATGGCCTTGGTGGAGGGAAAGTCTAGAAAAGAGTGCCTACAGTTTGCTGGTATGTATGGAAGCAAGCAGTCTCTTTGTGTTAGCTGTAATGTGCTCATCACCAAAAATGTCCTTAGTGTTATTGGCCAAGCTTCTTTTTTTTTACCTACATAACAGTTGCAGCAGCTGCTCTTTATTTTTAAGTGAAAGGAGCCATTCTTAACATGCCTGATGGGAGATTTGTTATGGATCAATCCCTATGAGAATAGTTGTAAATGGTAAGAGGTTAATTTTGTATCAATATTGTCCTATTTTTCAGTTCTTTTTCTTCCCTCCTTAACACTTATGTGGTGATTAGTTCTTGGATTTGGTATTAGGCAACTATGTTATCTAAATTTGTTAATTTTATCCCTAATAATAATAACCACTTGCCTAGTTTTCTAGGTTTATGGCAATGCAATGCTTTTATCAACTAGAATTTTTAATGAAGTGCGATGAATAAGTATCTTTATTTCATAACTAGGGGTTGGTTTTGTCTATTTTTACTAGATTATTGTTATATTATCTAATAACCATCTTTACCCTTTGTTAAACTTCATTAATAAGTGGTGGAATCTCAAGATAGATAACATGCCTTTATATAAGCATCTCAAACAACCTAAAGGCTATTAGGACAAGTGACTTAAACTTAGGGCCTAAGCAATGCTAATTCAAATAGGAATTAAAATACGAATCCTAAAACGTCATAATAAAAGTGACTTAATTGGATTTAGAAAATCACACCCCCTTATGCTAAAATATCTCTAAAAGTAGTGATACATATCCTTAAATCTACTAAAAACAGCCATAAACTTCGTAGTAATGGCCTTAAAACTATCTACTTTACATGGAGCTCAAACATAATAATAAATTCTTTCACCTAGTATAGTAACAACCTTAAACTTTATAGTAATAGTCTTAAAGCAATTAGTGACTACACATGTCCCTAAAAGGAGTAGTAAATTTCCTTAACTACATTAGTAACATCCCTAAACTTTATAGTAATGGGTACTACTTGGTAGTAACGGACTTGGATCTCATCAGTGTTTTACCACTTGGTAATAACTTTATAGTAATGGTATAAGTGTAGGTTTTAACTTTAAATCATGCAAAGGCATACACCTATTTGGTGCATTACTTGATATAGTATTCAATTTATGGTCTGTTATATGGGAAAGTAAAAAATGATCAATATAAGCACAGTATGGAAAGGAAAGATGCACAAAAATCCCTAAACAATAACCTTGTAGTAAAAGCCTTCAAAATTAGTTCAAACAAATACTAATATGCTATAAATTCTTTTCATTTCCTGTGTAAAGAGTAGACAAAAACAAAGACTACATACATAGATCACTTGTAACATAAAGCTTGTTTTCATTATTAAAACAGATGAATATTACATACAATTGCCAATAAGCCAACAAATTCAGACCTGCCTTCACTTGTAACTACATGTTAAAAAAAAACTTTAACATGTCATTGATGCATGTACAAAAAAATTAGCTATATTTGCCTATGTACAAAAGAGAACCTAACTTCTATAGCTTCAAAAAATAGGTTATGTCTACCCATATACAAAAGAGCTTGACTTCTAAACCTTTAAAAAATAGATTATGTCTGCCATGTACAAAGAGAATCTAACTGTTACACATTCAAAATACCACTAACCACTTTAGCCAAAATAAAACCACCAGGGAGCTTATTTTACAGCATCAAGATAGAGAAGGATTAAGGGTTTTGTATCTAGCCCTATTATAGCCTACCACTTAACAACGAGAACACCAATATTAAACCTTGTCTTGAAATTGTGATTCACATCATTTTTTCTGTGGTCTCCCAGCTGAATGGCTTGTGATGGGTGTAACACCATAATTTTTAGCTCACATCCGTCATCATTTACATACTCATGTGATATACAATAAGAAGGAAGTGAGAAATTTCATTGAAAATAACACACTTTTTTTGCGTCGCGTCACGACTAAAAATTTGCTTCAATGTCACGTAGGCCGTGTGAGCTCATGCTATACATTTTCATATTTAATTACATCATTACAACTCATTTGCATCACAAAAACATGCCTGCAACTCATGGAAACCAAATTGAAAGGTAGAAAAGGAGGTTTCATTCTCGGCCAGAATTGGCCTCCTTTCTGGTTAAAGTTTGGAAAATCATAACTAAATCCAGAAAAATCAAAATTATACAATCTTGGTCATTATGGAAATCTTAGGATGTCTAATTTATGTTAAAAATATGCACAAGTCATAATATCCCACACACAGAGCGTTTGATATGCAAAATAGTCTGGAGGTCGGACTGGGTCTTGATGCTGTCACAGTTTATTGATATGAAGTTCAAAAATGTCTAATTAAATCTACAAAAATCTAATCTATGCAAATAATACCAATCTAGAAATCTGTGGATGTCAACTAGAGAGAAAAAATATCTCTAGATCAGTTCATCAAGCCCATACCTCAAAATTTGATGGAACAGTACTTCTGGTTGGGCAAGGTCACTGATACTGGACAGAAACTTCAAAAATTCATATCTTCCTCTCTAGACCTCCAAATGAGGTGCTTCTAGTTAGTTTCTCTGTATAAAATTTCATGAAAATTGGATATCATTTGAGTCTCATGTGACAGAAAACAATTTTAGACTATTATAACAGTGCATCAGACTATTTCTATAAATTTTGCTAACTTTAAAAAATCATCAAATATTCTGTAAACCTCCAAAAATTATGTTCTTTAGCTTTCCAAAAATATCTCAAGGAGACCTAATTGCATTCTAAATCTCATATCAAGACTAACTCATTTGGCTAAAAAGTGACATAAAGTTCTATAATGGTCAATTTTAACTCCATATAGGGTACCAAAGTTGCCAAATGGATTTCCCTTGGTCTTGGAACCTTTTGTGCAAATCTAAAAGTATATTTGAGACTTGTGTGAGTTACCCAAATGGTCCCAAATCTCATACATCTCATTTTGGCCATTCAACCCCCACTTATACACATATCCATCAAACTTTCAATTCTCATATTTTGGCATCAGATACTCAAAACATATGCTAGGGGTCATACATCTTATCCATATATAAACATCACATAATGGTGTATTTATACATGTCTCAAGGGTCATGGTATATTTACAACATCATATACTTTGTGAAGCCTCATTATGAATTCAAAAAGAATGAAAGCTAGGCCTAGACTTGTCAATCTCCTTCTTTTATGGTTGCTGGCTCCCTTCATCATAACTACTTGGTCCACCTAGCATGTTAGAGCATTGGAGAGGAGGGAGTGGGATTCAAAGAATCCTAATAGCTCATCTCCCATTCAATCATACATAATATGTGCAAGTAAGCTTTACAAATGCATGCATGGAGACAATAAAAGCCATGGACATTTTAGAAGCAAAGTTGGCATGTGAACAACTTATACAAATCATTCAAGAGCTCACTAAGTGTTTGGATTGGCCTTACACTTTTCCTCATAGGTTTTAGACTTGTCTCACCCATTTCTTGAACACTTTAGACTTAACCATATTCTTGGGAGCCCACTTTGCTTTTGGGAAACTCTTTGCTTTATCTCAACCAAGCTCAAGGGTTCTTGGCTCATCCTCACCAAAGGGAAGAGTTCTTAGCCTCTCTACACTCAAGCAAACTTATACAAATATCATGCACTCATTAGAAAATATAACATGGCATCAAGGATCATAGCATATAAAGGCATGCTAGTATACTTTTCATAACTTAAAAATATATATACACACATTACAAAACAAGCTAAACACACATCCATGCATGAGAGAAGGTGGAGAAAGCTACCTTGTGCAAATCTACACACTTTTCTCCTTAGATTTCCCTCCTTTGCCTCGACTATACACCCATAATTTGGTGGTGATGGTTTCTTTTGGCCTAGACATGATTTAAGGGAGCTAATTAGGTTTATGAAACATATTCTAAAGCTATACAATTTGCTTAAACCCTAGATTACTCTATAGGCTTCATTGTGGTCCATAATGGTGCCTAATGAAGCAACACTCCTCAAATAACTTCTAGGCCTTATTCTTTCCTCTCAATTATGATTCTTGACTCCTTTTAAGCCTCTTGGAGCCACCGCACTATTAAAACAAAGGGCCTAGTACTATGTTGCTTCTTTAGGTCATAATATGGAACCTAAAGCACCAACTCATTCTCTAAACTTCCTAAATTTTTTTCCCAAGGCTTCCCCTCACATTTATTCATCATATATAACTTAAAAATGGACTTGAAAAAAATGTAAAACTTTCCCTCACTATGCCATCCCTACTTGGCCGAAACCTAGGGCATAAATGGGATTTAATGGCTTCTTGATTTTTCCTTGATGGGGGAACCATTTAGGGAGGTTGTTAAGAGTTGTAAGAGGTCAAGAAAACACTTAAATAGCCAAGAGAACTTATGAATTAAATCAATTTTTACAATCCCCTTAAGTGCTCTACACTTTTCTAACTTATAAGTTCATGACTTTTCATGGGGTTTTGTTCATTTTCATGGAGGAAGAGGCATATGGGGGACCTCTTAGGGATCTTAGAAGCACATTTAAACATTCATTTAAGCCTAAGAACATTCATATTAAATCAGATTTGCAAGGGAGCATTTGGATCCCTAATAGTTCCATCTTGTTTCCTAATGCTCCTTTCTTGATTCTATTGGTTCCTTCTTAATCCTTGCCATCTAAAACCTCTAATCCCTCCATGAATTAGGCAGAAAATAGCCCCTAAGACTTGGACTCATGGTGGCCAAATTCGTGCAAGAGGAAGGAGGAGTAAGAAACTACTAAAGAATGGAAGTTTTACCTTATTTTCTTGCTTCCTTTGGCTTATTCTTCCACTTGGTTAGCTTGCTCCCTCAATTTTCGAAATTCCCCTCTCTATCTTGCCCCCAAAATAGCACCAAACTCTCTATTAAAACCATAGAAAAAAAGCTTGGTAGGAGAAGAGCAAGTTTCAAGAAGGAAGGATATGGAATTTCTTAAAGTTTCTTACCTTTTTCTTGAATTTCTTCTTCCAAAATCCTCCTTCTCTTGTGCGCCTAAGAAGCTAGAGTTGTTCTTTGAAAATGGGCAGAAGCAAGTCAGTTTAATGAAGGAGAGAAAGAATGTGACTTATAAAAAAGAATTTGGAAGCTTCCTTTAACACTTTAATTCCATTTTTGCCCTTTCATAATAGCATTTCTGTTTCTCCTTCATTTTAGCTCCTTTTTGAGAACCATCTTTTTCATCATAACAAATAGGTTCCTAATTTAATAAAATTCCTTTGGAATCACTCAAATCGGAGCTAAAACCTTCCCGAACGAATCGATCAAAGTTTGAGTCAACTGACATCAAAAAAATTACACCAGAGGGTCTTTACTGGTCCCAAGGCTTCCCATGGTTTTCAGGGCCTCTGAGAACCCCCAGAGGACTCCAAACTTTCATTTAAAAAGCCCTTCTATATGTTTTTCAAAAAGTCCACTTATTTATGAAAATGCCACTGGCCTTTTGGCAAAATTTTCAAATCACTTTGACCCTAGTTTCTAAGCAACTCAAGGCTTAAATCCTTATTTTCTATTATTTAAAATTTTATCCAAATTTTATTTGGCCTTGAATCATTCATCTCAGGGGACTTGCTTTGAAAACTGACTTATTTCAGTATTTTACGAAAAATTGGACGTTACAACGGGTGGTAGTAGGAAGGTGTTGCTAGTATAATCATCAATTGAAAGATTGTTTAGGTTTGGCATATCATAAGTCTCTACAGGGATCATAGTATTCATATATATCTTTTGTTATGAGGTCAGTAAGTAGCATTCTTGTATATATGAGTACACATTCCAATGCGCCTTCTTTATTACTGCATATGCATGAGGACATGGGATGCCAGACATTTGCCAAGCTTGACAAGTACACTTTTTTAATGCCATATTCACCCTCAAATCATTTCTTTCTATTCAAACCAGGAGCTTATTAATCGATATGCTTGCTATCATATTTTCTGCCCTAAGAACATTTTCCTTTAGCATTGCCTCAATTCTCGGACCCACTTCATTTATCTATTTAGCCATACCTTCCTTGGTAGCATATAGTTTTTTAGCTAGCTTCTCTTATGCTTGTTGATTAATATATAAACATTGTCTTTCCTCTCTTTCATTATCCATGCATTAAAAGATTCTGCAAGGTTAGTTGTGATATTATCTCATCTTTAGTATAAAAATCTGGATAATGCCTACCTCTACACGTAAGCCTGGGTCTCTACCCATCTAGCCAACTCAAGGGAGAATGACCTTAATTTTTCCAATGCTTTCACATAGTCTGTAGCTAGCCAAGTATATGAAATCCCATCTAATAATTTCAGCGCATCATTCTTACACTGTCTTTTTTTATCCTTTTAAACTTTTGAGAACTCACTACTAAAGTTCTTCTTTATGTATCAATAGCAAAATGCATGTCTCTTCCCACCAAACACTTCTCTTACTACTCCAATTATGGCATTGTGGTGATCTGAAGCTAAAGTAATTTCCCTACAACTAGTTAAGTCCTTAACTTTTCGAAGGAACTACACCCAATCATCATATGTCTCTGTACTTACAATTGCATAAGCAAGTGGAAACAAGTCATTGTCTGCATCATACGTAAATATAGTTAAGAGAGTCCCTAAGTGTGGTCCACTAAAGTGGCAACTATCAATGTACAATATTGGTCATAAACCAAGTATGAAGCTAGTTATACAGTATCCATATGCAATGAATAACCTTTCAAAATGATTGTTCATCATGAAGTCTAGTAGGCAGCAGTTCTGAATCTATTTCCATTAAATGGTTGCACAATTAAGAGATTAGTATGTATGATCGGTTTACTGGCCCATTTATCCCAGCTAAAGCTTTCTCCTTGCCCCTCTATATTTGATGGTAATTTAGGGTCAATCCATATTCTCTGAATAGCTCATCACAGATATCATTTGGTATTTTATCTCTAGTTAATCTTACACTATCAACCATTATAGATACCACTAAGTATACCCTTTGCTTGTGAGATATTACTAAGTTATCTTATGCTAAGTGCACGTATTCACTGTAAAAGGTTTGCATACTTAGGAAGGGTGTGCTTTTAGCCACTGCATATGCTGTTAACTTCTACTTGCATCCATCCATATTACACTTGACAATCATCTTGCAGGGCTGTTCTTTAAGAAAGTGTATCCAAATTTATGAGCAATGCTATACTTGTATAGTGCTTGCCTGAATTCAATAGCATTCTGAAAAATTTGTCCTAACCCAACAATCAAATCTGTCTACTTGGCAAATTTAATTCAGCCATTGGTGAACGAAAACTTTATATTGCATATGGATAAAGTACAAGTTCTTAGTTGGAAAGAGATCCAGCACTAGAATGAACTGAATTTAAATTCGTTTTGCATTTTCATTGATTTGATTTTTTGTTAGCCTAGGGACTAATACCAAAGTATACAAATTATAACATATGGTAGATATTTATTTACTACCTAAGTTGTTAAAGACTAATTTCTTACCTTGTTTTTGAATGGGCCAGTATTGCTTTACTTTGTTTCCCATTAATTATATATATATGTGTGCACATTGATCATTGTATTTGATCAATTATTGTATACCATTATCATCCACCAGGTCTAATAGCTTAGAGGCATCAAATTTTAAGATGTATTTCAATTGCATTTTATTGTCATCACAATGCATGCATAATCTTATTCCTCTCATTAGTTCTTCCAACAATATTCCTTCCTTTATGAGTCTTCCATTCATTCAACCCCCCTCATAGTGGATTTTCCTATTTGAATCCCAATGAATTTATCCACCCATATGAAAGTAGCAAAACACCTTATTGAAGTATGATTTTTCATCCTTTACTCATCACAACTACACTCAAAAGGATATATAAAGTTTAGGCTCGTTTATCATTTTTGGAATCAAAATAACAATATTAATAGGAATAAAGCTAAAAGTAGATAGTAATATTCTTAAAAAGAAGTAATAATATTTCTAACAGTTATTGCATTCTTTCAAACGGTACGAAACATAAATAATGGTACTTCATATAAACTATCCTTAACAAGCATAAAAAGAAGAAGACATTCCCATCAATCATGAGAATTTGAGAGACATAGCATTACTAAATCCTACAAAAATGCCTTCAATATTAATAGATCAATAAGTCTTTCTAGGCTATTTCGTTTTGCTCACGTTATAACTGTGAGTAACTACAAATAACAAGACTGAAGAAAAAACTTGCTGGATGACAAGAGGACCAAATGAAGGGTGGAAGAAATAGGTGAGGAGGAAAGATGAAGAAATGAAAGGAAGAACAATGACGAGAGAAATGAAAGAAATCTCAATAAATAAGAGGAGGAAGATCATGAAGGAAGTCAAAAATCATTATAGAACAAAAATGGCAGAACAAGAAGAACTGATGGCAAGAGTAAATTCTGCAGGCTTCATATGGCTTACCAACAGAGAAGGGCATTTTTGTCCATCAATTTTCAGGTCCTACAAAGTAATTTTGATAAGGTCCTTCACAATAAATATTAGGTGGTCTGTGTCCTCCACACTAATTTTCCCTATAATTAAGCCCCCTTCTTCTTACATATCATACCCCACCTTCTTTACACTTCTAAACTGACCTTATTCTACCTCAAACCAAAAACTTACTCATCTTGAAGTGGCACACAAGAAGGGGAAGAGAAAGGAGAGAAATCCAAGCTAAAAGTGTAAGATTTCTTTACTTTTTCATGCTTCTTCCTTTACTAAAATTTTTCTCCTCTTTCTCCTCTCTTTTCAAATAGTTTTGGTGACCTAAATGGTGATGTTTTATGGGTAATTTAGAAGAGGGAAGAGAGAATTTGGAAGAATTCTTGGAAGCTTTGAAAAGCTCTCTTGAAAAACTTTAAAACAAGGTAAGAAACCATTGTTGAAATTGCTTCTTCTTGGCTCTCCTTTGCTTGAGTGTTTTGGCCAGACCTAAGAGCATATGTGGAAGATATGATTTTGATCTAAACTTGATGGAAATTAGGGTTTTGAAGCCCAAGAAATCCTATGGAAGCAATAAAACTCAAAAAGAACTTATAAATAACAAGTTGTGAGAATTAAGGTTTTGATTACACCTAGGGATTTATGGAGCTTTCTAGTGATGATTTAAATTATGTAAGATCATATTTAAGTTCACAAGACATCTAGGAAGCTTCACAAGTGGCAAATTCCTTAAGAAAATTAACAAAACTCCATGGGCTCTTAAATTGCTCTGTCTCGGCCAAGAAGGGGTTCATATACCTAGGGAGAGTTTTTCTTAATTCCAATGATAGAAATGGTCTAAAAATGAATAATAAACACCAAAGAAACCATTGGTTTGAATTTATAAACCATATTTTGAAATTTAGAAGTTTAGGGTTCCTTTAAGCATAAAGAAGCAACTTGATATTTGGCTTCTTAAATTGAGTTTGTAATGACTCTAATGAGTTTAAATGGAGTCATGAGACTTAGATTGAGTGAGAAATTAGAGCCAAGATGATGAATTATATGAGTTGCTTCATTATGCCCTTATATGAAACCATATACAAGCCATAAGTTAGAAGTAACTTGTAAAGAGTTTGTGTAAGCCTAGAGATAGTTCCAATGATGTGTTTGTGTCTTGTTTAATGTATCTAGACCAAGCAAAGCAAGCCTTCTCTAAGTGTGTGTATGAGGTCGAACCAATAACCTTTAAAATCAAGGGAGAATTTATGCTTCTTGACCTAAGGTATCTCTTCATCCATTCTTATATGCATTTCATGGTTGTTTGATTGTCATAGATTGCTTGTATGTATGTTTGAATCATGAAACATGCTTATGGCCATTGGTTTGATGCTTTGGAACCATTATGCTTCTTGATTTACATTTTGAATGTGAGATGGCTCTTAATAGATGAAGTTATGCTAAAAGTTCCTTGAATTGGATAAGGTGAAGCCAAAAGTCCCTAAGTAAGGGTGAGACAAAGCCAAAAGTGTCATGAAATGAGTAAGGCTAAGTCAAAAGTCCTTGAAATGGGTAAGACTAATCCAAAAGTCCTATATTCGGTGGGACTAGACCAAGAGACCTTAGAGCATGTTTTCGACATTAATAAATCCTAATGACTTTGTGAACATGTTTAAGTTTGGTACTTAGAAGCATTTGATGGATATTTTCTCTCTTTGACACAATAACATGCCATATATGCATTCTTGAAAGGGTGAACGAGTTATTGGGATTCTTTGAATCTCACTCTCCCCAACTTTATGTTTAGCCATGTCTAGGTGATGCTTATGGAGGCCAAGAAGCTTAGGACATGTTACTTTAACAATAGAATAGGATTTATGTCAAAAAATGAATGTATATTATTTATGAGATGTAACCCTTTATTCATATTTAAAAGTATGTGAATATGTTGTATGAACCACATTTGGAACCAAATGTATGAGAACTTAAGTTTTTGACATACTTGTACCATGGAATGCATGTGTATATGGTCAAGTGAGAGAGTGGTTTTAAGTTTCGTGGTATTTTGGATCTATTGTGATGCTTCCATATACTGCGTTTGAGGTTTTGGACATGCTCAAATGGTCACATATCATGGGAGGAGCCATTTTGGCACTATTGAACCTAAATATGCACCATTTAGAGCCATATTCTTCCCTTGAACCAAAACTAGAACAAATGGATTAATTTTGGCATGAGATTTGGCAAGCATTTATATCCTATTTAGAGCTTTTCATAGAGTTAAAGAGCATAATTTTGGAGCTCTATAGAATTTATTATCATTTTTTAAAGTTGGTTAAAATTTATAAAAATTGTTAGTGCACCATTCATTTGGTTAGTCTGATTTTTAGTGTCTTTGAGGGGATAAATGAAATTCAATACTTATGAAATTTTATAGTCATATAGTACACATTATACACTTTCCATAAGACTGAGATCACTCAATTTGGAGCTTTGTAGAGTGAGATATGAATTTTTAAAATTCCAATGTCTACATTAGTATGAAATCCTGACCCAGTTACTATTCCATTAGGATTTCATGGGCCAAATGATATTGTTTCGATCTAAAATTCTATAGTAGTTACATGATGTCTTTATCTTTCCAAAGAGTTTGAGTTTGCATGATTTGAAATTTTTTAGCTCAAGTTATGAATTTTCAAAGATTATGATAGAATATGGAAATGTGTAAAAGCTTATGTAATTGGTTGCTCTTGATGTGTATGCTCCAAATCCGAATTCCATGCCTCAGTTTGTGATGATTATGTATGAACATGTGTAATAAGGATGGAAGAATAGTTTGGAAAGTTGATATGGTCCATTTAATCAAAATTGAATAAATTTGACATTTAACGTTGATAAATTCTTTTGCTAAAAGTGTTGAATTTATGTAAATGGATCCTATAGGTACTTTGTAATATGAATTAAGTGCTATCTACCATGGTATTATATTTTGAATTTTAAAGAATTTATGATAGTTTGTTTTTATGGCTTCTAGCCATTGGTCATAATTTTATGTCATTTTCATAACTGTAGCAAGTTATCATTGACTTTTAACAATTAATTTGTGCATAGATCATAAGTCATTATCAACTTATGCATAGGTCATAAAGTTCTTTGGTGGCATGAAGTGCATAAACTACTAACGTTCAGGGTTATAGTAAAAAATCTTTGATAGCTATCAATTCATTAAAGTATGCTATGAATTTTTCTATAAATAGGCACTATTCATGTAAACAATGAATTCATCAATTATAAAATAATCAAAACCAAAAGTGATATAGCTACTAGCCATCTAATTATATTTAGTCTTTTAGTTTTCAAGACATTTTTTAATATCAAATTGATAATCATTTTATAAATATGAATAAGTCTTCAATTTATGAATAATATAACCCTAACCTAAGAGGGATTCTAATTCCCTTTGTTCGCACATGATCATATCCTTTCCTTTCTTTCATATTGATAGAAATTATGTCCTTGATGATCATCTTATATTGGGATTTCATCTTTTGAGATTACTATTTTTTGGACACTTTAGTACAAATTAAGAATTCATAGAATCTTGACTCTAGATACTATCTCTTATTGGAAGTCTTTTCTTCTGAGAGTTTTATTTTTATTGTAAAGATGTTTTACCTGCAAAAACTTATCTTATATGCACAATCAACTAGATGCCATATAACTAAATACATCAACATTCATATATCAAGGCCATAATACTCAATTTTCTATATTACAGGTCATATCTCATGGTTAACATAGTAATTTTGTTAAGACATACAATAATATCATAACCTTAGTAAGCCAAATATGATCCATATAGCACAAGCATAGTTGAATCATAAATTATGATCTAATATAAAGGTTATTAAATCATATTAGTAGAATAAAACATGCATGTTTCTTAATATAAAGAATTACTAGTTGCTTATACTAATTTTAGTGGAACCTCTTATCCTTGTTATCATATCTTATAGTGTTTTAGATATCCTAATTAGGTCCTTATCATGGTACTTTAATATGAAGGTCATCTATGCATAGGAAGAGTTCACAATTTAGTTATCCAAGCATAAGAATTATGTTTAATATCATAGTCATCCATGCATGAAAGTAGTTTATACTTTGGTCTTCCATTTATAGGGATTCAACATATACTCCCTGTATAAAGTCTTAATTGAAAAATTGGCTCTTAATAATTTTTAGGGTTTGAAAAAATTTCATAAGGCAACCATGTGTAAAAGGATGCACCAACATGTCAAGGTTCATGTCATATAAATATTAAATCTATGTTTATCACAATTTAGTTATGCATCAATTCTACCTGCATACAACCTACTATAAAACATTTCTTATAAGCACAAACAACTTTGTAAAGATTTGCAAAGTAACCTTGTACACAAATTACCAATTCATAAACCACATGGTGCCAATAAGGGTTTAAATTAATAATTCTATTCTAATTTACATGTCCCTTTACTTCCCTAAACTTGCCTTACAACATATATCGTTAAAACCACCAAGAACAAAAGAGAAAAGTGCACAAAAATCATCAAAGAAGGCTAGCACCATGGCTTGGACCATATGCACTATAACCTGGGTTATGTTTTAAGTTGTCAAAAAGGTTTGGATAGAATGCGAGGTGCCATGGCACTACCCCTTGGTATTATGGTGTGAACAAAGCATAATGTGCGTTGTTTCACATTTCAATTCTATAGTTGAATTCTGACTTAGGCCATTTTTTGTACTAACCTCCAAAATTTACCAAATTTGGTTTGAGGCAACTTTTATGCCTTAAATAAGTGTAAGAAAAACCCCATAGCAGAAACGTTGTGTTGATCCCCTTAACTCTTCAATTTTGAAAAACTGGCCAGAAAAGGCTTGAACTGAAAAAACTTGAACTTTCAATGCTGACTTATGTGACCAACAAGCTCCAAAATTCATGAAATTAGCCATTCTAGTTCTTCTATATGTCAAGCATAGCACACTAAAATTTTAGATGATTTGGAATTCAATTGGACCCATAACACTTAGATGCAAAATTGTTGCTTGATTTTCACTCTTCGCCAACTATGAGCCCATTTTGTTCTCGAGTTAGTTTCTAACCTTTTTCTTGCCATTCTTGCATTTCACTAGGATGCCAAAATAGCTACAAACAATGAATGCACTTTTTTTAAATGAAAATCCCAAACTATATGCCCTATGAACGCTTTATGTAGACTTTATAGATTTAGGATGTTTAAGTGATCCATAATCTCTTCTTGCCATTTTCAAGACTCTTATTACCACCATTAGGGTCCTAAAATCAACTACTCGATGCAGAAGAGAGAGATAGGGCCTATTACTTCTTTTTCATAAACAAGAAAACAAAGGAGGAAGAGAAATGCATGATAGGCGTTCTTACCTTGAACTTCTTCTCCCTCTCAGTTCTTCCTTGATCACAAGGTGGTTGGAAAGTGTAAAGGACCAAGATGGATCTTTCTTTGCCTTGGTTACTCCTTTCGAATCTCTCTTTATAACTCAAGCTCTCTCTATTTCTCTCTTTTTCTCACAAATTTCTCTTTCTTTCTCTCAATCTCTCTCTTTCACACTCTGTAATACATATTAAACTAGCTTTTCTTACTCATTTACTTAATGCAAATCCCTTGGTATAACAGTTTTCACAAGAAAATAGAATAAAATAATGGAATATTTTACGTTATGTAGGGTTTAAAATTTTTGTTTCACATCTTGCGGGGCATATGAACTTACTCATATCATTTTCTAGTCCAAATATACATACACAAGTCAGAACCATCCCAAAAAGTCTCATAATTCCCGAGTTTGGAGCATCCACACACAAAATCATGAAATCAGTCTCGGGTTCTAGTTTTCAAGTTTCCGTCACCAACTTTGAAAAATCATAATTAATTCTAGAAAAATAAAAATCAAGAAAATGATAGCTTTTTGAAAAAATCTAGGTGTTAACTATAGGTTAAAAATTATTCTAGGCCATAAAAACCTAGTTAGACCACAATTGACAATAGAAAAGTATGAAAGGTCTAGCTGCCCAGGTTTGCTATCACAAGTTATTGATATGAATTCTAAAAATTTATAACTAATTCTATAAAAATAAAAACCTAGAAAACTATACCATTCTAGAAAGCTATGGATGTTAACTTTATGGGAAAATAGGTATAGACCACGTTGAGCTTGTTTAGGAACTAAATCATAATGAAACAATACATAAGGTCAACTGGCGCTATTGGTTTTGGTGCAAAATTTCAAAAATTCATTTCTCTCTCTATAGACATCCAAATGAGGTGCTTCCAATTGCTATAAATTACTATGAACATCTAGTGTGGTGACTTCTATCTCTTTGTTGACTTGGTCCACCTAGACATATTTAGGCAATGGAAAGGGAAAAGTAAGATTCTAGAAATTTCAATAGCTCTTAACCCTTTCAATCATACATAAAAGCCATAATTTCAAGTCCAAGAATGCAAGCATGAGCGTTAGCTACTATTGATCATATATATAACCATTTTCATGTTCAAGAAACTCATACATATCATATATTGGCTTTCAAGAGCATTAGTTTAGCCTCACCCCCTTTCCTTAGGACTTCTAAATTTGCCTTACCTATTTTTAAGGGACTTTTAATCAAGTCTCACTCTTCTTGAGACTTTTGGCTTTGTCTTACCATATCTTAGGGACTTTTAGCTTCACCAAGCTCATGTAAACTAACCAACATTCATAAAACATATATTATACATATAATGGTACCATGACATGTAGAAAATCACTAAAAACATTTCTCATAGAAAAATCATATATACACACATCTAAAGGCAAGAAAACAACTAAGCATACATGAGAGAAAGGTTAGAGAGCTACCTTGAATGCAAACACACACACTTTTACTTGATTTCTCTTTCCTTCCTTTGGCTACACCTTTGCAAGTGGGTGGAGTAGGATTCCTTTTGCCTAGACATATCAAATAAGACCTAATTACATTCTTGAAATAAACTCTAGCACCACACACACTCTAGAAAAGCTTGGTTTTATATTTGGTTCAATTATAGTTCTATAAAGCACCTAATGAAGCAACCTTAAGAATACATGATTTTGGCTCCATTTTTTACTTTCATCTATGACTTTTGACTCCATTTAGACTCCTTGGAGCCATCACACAACAATTTTGAAAAGTCTAACCATATGTTACTTCATTATATCACATTATGGAACTTATAACTCCAACTCTCAATCTATGGCTTCTAAATTTTTTTCCAAGGCTTTCTTTCATCTTCTTCCACCACATATAGTCTTAAACCAAGTTTTAAAAAAAATTAAAACACACCCTAGCTCCTTGCTTTTACATTGGCCGAACCATAGGGAGCAATTTAAGCCCATGGAGTTTTCAATTTTTCCTTGATAGAAGAGGCACTTGGAAAGCTCCCTAGGAGTCTTAAGAACTCAAACAAACACTCACATAAACTTGAAAATTATTAAATCAACCCAGATTTTATAACATCTACATGGATACCTACCTTTCCTATCTTGGATTTCATTTGTTTTTCTTCAAGTTCATTTGCATTTCCTAGGTTCCCATACTTTAAATCATAGGTTTCTTACTTGCTCTAGGTAAAAATTCCTTCCCCCTACAAGCTCTCCTCTTGGTTGAACCAACACACATAAAAAGCAAAAGGATAAAAGCAACAAAAGCAAGAAGGTTACCCTGATTTCCTTGCTTCTTCAAGAGATTCTTCCTTTGGTATGGCTTCCTCTTTCAAAGTATAATCTTCTTCCTCTAAACAAAGCTCAAAATAGTCTCAAATGAATAACCAAAACCATATGAAGAAAGCTTAAGAAAAGGAGAACAACATCAAAGAAGGAAGAACCATGAAAATCTTTCATTTTCCATACCTTTCTCTTTGCTCTTTCTTCCTCCTTGAAGCTTGTAACACCATAATTTCCTAGCTTATTTCATGCTATTCTCATGCTTCACATCATGTAATTCATGGAAGAGCAAAGAAAAGAGCAGAAAATAATGAATAATTGAGCATTGCATCGCGTATAAAAATTTCATTCGGTGTCACATGGACCATATGAGTTCATACATCACATTCTCACACTTAATTACATGAATAAAACTCATTTGCATCATCAAAAGTGGCCTACATCTCGTGAAAGTCAAAGCGAAGCATGAAATACATACATATATTTTCAGCTAGATTTTTTCACATTTCTATTACAAACTTTGAAAAATCATAACTAATTCTAGAAAAATCTAAATTAAGCATTCTTGGCCATTCTGGAAAGATACACATGTCAAATTCATGATAAAAATATTTTTAGACTATAACATCTAGCACAAAAGGTGTTTGATATTCAAAAGGATCCAGAGGTCAGGCTATCCACTGGTACTATCACAGAATTCTGTAGCAAACTTCAAAAATATCCAATTAATTTCAAACAAAGCTAATCCATGAAAATGATACCAATGTAGAAATATATAAATGTTAGCTAGAGGGAAAAAGTAACTTTAGACTGGTTCAGGCATGACCAAACCTCGAAACTCAATCAAACAGTAACTGAGGTAGGCTGGAATTCCACAGATTATTTGAAAATTCATATCTCCCTATCTAGACATTCAAATGAGGTTTTTCTAATTAGCACAAGCCACTAAGAATACCTAGCTTCTCTATATAAAATTTCATGGAAATTAGACATCATTTGTGCCCTATGTGACAGATTTCATTTTCAGACTAAGTGAATAGTGCATCAAACCAAAATCAGAATTTTTGCCAAATTTGAAAATTCATCAAAATATTCTCTAGACCTTCAAAAATTTTATTCTTTAGCTTTTTAAAAAGCTCTCTACAAGTTCTAATTGCATGTCAAATCTCAGACTAAAAAGAGCTCATTTGGATAAAAAGTAATATAGGGTTCTGTATTGGTCAATTTTGGCTCCATATAGGATACCAAAATGTCCAAATGGCTTTCCTTAAGGTTTGACACTTCTTGAGCAAGTCTAAAAGCATAATTAGGACTTGTGTGAGTTGCCTAAATGGTCCCAAACCTCATGCCTCGTAATTTGGCCATCTCACTTGCATTTATACATGCTTGCATCAAACTTTCAAGAAGCATAATTTGCCATTACATACCCAAATAACATTCTAGCATTTACATAACATATCCTCTCATTTATACATCACATATTAATATAATTATACATGTTCAAGAGGTCATAGACCCTATACAACCATGGGTTACATCATTTGACATCAATATGGCCTTAAAGAACAAAATTCCGATACTTTAGTGTCGTGCTTTCATTTCTCATGTAATTGGCTTCCATTCCCTTAGTCTATTGGTCCACCTAGCATGTTAGAATATTGGAGAGGAAGGGATGAGATTCAAAGAATTGCAATAGCTCATCTCGCATTCAATCATACATAAAGCATGCAAAATAAGCCTTACAAATGTATGCATAGCATGTGGACGTATGTAATCATTTAAGGAGCATTCTTAGCATTTGAAAAAGTCATAAGTAGCATATAAAGGCTTGCCAAGCAAGTGGATTGGCCTTACCCATTCTTTAAGAGGTTCTTAGACTCAACCATGTTCTTAAGAGTCAACCTCACTTTTAGGAGACTCTTTACTTTGTCTCAATCAATCTTAAGGGTTTTTTGCTCATCCTCACCATGGTTAAAGGTTCTTGGCCTCACCACACTCAAGCAAACTAAGGCAAACATCATAAACATCATTTGGAAAACATAATGCATCATCATGGTACCATGGAATAAGAGCTCATGCTAGAACATTTTTCATGGCTTGAAATACATATACACACATTCAAACACAAGTAAATCAAGCAATTATGCATGAGAAAAGGTAGAGAGAGTTACCTTGCTAGCATTTGTACACTTTTTTCTTAAGTCTTAAATCCTCTCCCTTGACCTCACACACCTAAGAAGATGGAGATTATTCCTTTTGGCCTAGAAACAATTTATAGAAGCCAATTAGGTTCATGGAATTAATTCTAAGGCCACACAACTTATTTAGACTTTAGCTTGGTCTATAAACCCTTTTATGTTTCCAAGAATGTACCTAATAAAGCAACACCCATCAATTAAATTCTAGACTCCATTCTCTTCTTTTAAATATGATTTTTAACTCCTTTTAAGCCTCTTGGAATCATCACATAATTAAAATAAAGAGTCTAACTATATGTTGCTTCTTTAGGTTATATTATAGAACATAAAGCACCAACTCACTTTCTATGATTTCTAAATTTTTTCCAAGGCTTTCCTTCATCTTCACTCATCATATATGACTCAAAAGGCTTAGAACAAATTAAAACTATCCCTAGGTACACAAACTCCTTTAGGTCGAGACTAGGAAGCTTTATAATCTCCTTGAACTTTGCTTTGTTTTCTTGATGGATGAAGTACATGGGGAGACTTCTAGGGATCTTAGGAGCTCATTTAAACTCTCATTTAGACATAGGAATCAAGGTATTAAATATAATTTTGCAAAGAATATATGAAACCCTAGACTTTGCATCTTGATTTTTTATGGTTATTTGTTAATTCTCTTTGCATATTCTTAATCTCCACACTTTTTTTCCTAAGAATCACCCTTGGTTCTACCTAAAAATCAAATCCTCTTAGGTCTTCTCAAGTGGGGCAAAATGGTGGAGAAGGGGAGTAAGGGGTAGTAACCATGGAAGAAGAAATTAACTTGTTTTCTTGCTTTTTCTCACTTGAATTTTGTGTTTTTTGCACTCTTCTCATCAAATCCAAATTTTTCCCTCAATTTCTCCCTTAAAATAGACTTATAAATGTCATTATAATTATAGGAAACAAAGAGAATGGAGGAGAAGAGGTTTGGAAGGAGGAAAGCATGAAAAACTACTAAAATTCTATAACTTTTTGCTTAAATTTCTCCTTCTCTTCTTTTTCCTCTTGTGTGCCTCATCCTAGGGCTTCTTTCTCTAGTTTAAGGCAGAAACATATGAGGCTACATGAGGGTAAGAGTGGGGTGCCACTTATATATATAAGGGAGGAAGAAGAACTTTTCAAAAATTCCTATTTTGCCCTTCATTCTTGGCATTTTCGTTTTTAATTTGTTTTAACTCCATTTTGAGAACCGTCTTTTTTATTATAAAATTTAGGTTCCCAATTTAGTAAAATGCCTTTGAAATCACTCAAATCGAAGTTAAAACCTTCCCGAACAAATCTGTCAAAGTTCAAGTACATCGACATTAGAAAACATCCACCGGAGGGGATTTAACTGTCCCGGGCCTCCCATGGTTTCCAGGGCCTCTGAAAACCCCGAAGAATTCAAAATTTTCATTTAAAAAGCTTTCCTATGTGAATTCCAAAATTTACTTAAAAGGATGAAAATACCCTTATGTTTTGTCAATGTTTCGTCACAATTTATTTCTTCATTCTACCTCTATTTTTCTTTCCGTCTGAGCCTTAAGATTCTCATTTTTAAAAGTTTTGAATGCTTCCCAAATTTTTTGGGACCTTAACTACACCATTTTAGGAGACTTCCTTTTGTATCCTATGAATTTCGTTCGTTTATGGAGAAACCGTACGTTACGTTTCTCACATTTTCTCTTGTTTTCAAAGGATCAGATGTTACATTTCTTTCCCCCTTAAATAAATTTCATCATCAAAATTTAGGGTATACTTTCCTCTAACTCTTTTTTTTTTTTCTAGCTAACTACACTTTTCTTTCCCTTCTTCCTGACTCTATCCGCTTTTCTTAGTGATTTCGCTCATTTGAATTTTTTTCCTAGCCAGGGGATTTTCATTGCTAGCTTTTAATGAAGGCTCTATTATTATAGAGTACTAACTAATTCTTCTTATAAAAGAAAGAAATTTCTAACTCTGGAGGCCTATCTTGGGAGAGCTTACTAATCATATCGAGTTAGTATTAACCCATTCATATGGATTAATGTTTCTTTCAATAAACTTATTTACACATCTAAGGAGGTGATTCATTTTGTTTCAAGTCCCCCATGTCCTCTCTCAATGGCTTCTCATAACATCTCATCATCTTTTCTAATTATTAGAGCCATCGAAGGTTTCTGTCTATTTACTATTTTAAAGTATACTGTCCATTGTTCAATCTCTACGTTCTTTCTTACTAGCTCATTTCATGATAACAATTCATGTTTCTTTCTGTTACAGGCCTTATATCTTAGTTATCTACTAGGATTACAACTCCTTTGAGGAGTTTTCGCTTTAACAATCCTAGTTTCTTTATATATTACTATATCTATCTCCGTAGGTCGGGACTTTTTCTCACTTTTTTTGCTCACTTACAGTAGCATTTTATAGTTCCTCATTTTAACACTGATACGCCTAAAATACATGTCTCATACTGGCATCAAAGAGTGACTACCACTGACTATTGCTAAGTTCTGATGGAATGCTAGCTATTCTCACAATTTTGCTCACTGGAGATATACTGTACCACTTACCTCATATAAAAACTGTACCTGACCCCTTTCTAAATACATAAGCTAGCATGCGAGGATCTCTCTATCCTTCGATCAGGGCTACTATTTGCTAGGTAGTGGTTCATCTGGCTCTAACTTTGGAAAGCTAATTTCTTATTGTCCTCATCCCATACACTATGCTTATCTTTCAAGAGAGCTAGTAAATGGTTTAACTGTCTGAGTAAAACCTTCATATCTTTATGGCAATGACCAACCAGACTCAGGAGGTCTCTAATTTCTGAGATAAAAGTTAGCTGAAACTGTATTGGTCTCTGAGACTAACTGCTCTGTAAAAATTATATGAGGCCTTCATCTCACTAGAGAACTATCATGCTGTGGGTAGGGCTCTCTGTAACTCTGTGAGATCTACCATGATCCCTGGGTCTACTACGACCTCTCAGAGCCTTGTTAGAGTCTACTGTAACCCGCTGTGCTATGCTAGGATCTACTGTGATCCATCTTTGAGAGACATCAAAGTTTAAGATCACTGTATTTGACAGTACAACACATACTCACTAAGTTCGGTGACTATCGCCTATGATAACTGAGGCTAAACTCAGAGGTACATCATGCTCTTCGTGCGAAATGGGTTCTGTGTCATTTACTTCTCTAGGATCCCATCATACTGATACTTAAAAGCATTTTAATTTTCGTTCATCACTTCTCATGGGATCCTCAAATTCCTACTTCAGCTTCTTTTTACTTGGGCTTTCTTTTCTTGCTCTTGCTGCTTACTTTGCTTTACATATGCTCATTCTAGCCTTTCTCTCATATCCTGCAATTTCTAACTATACCCATGTTTTGCCTTTAAGTGCTTTGGCACTAAGGCATCTCACACACTAAGTATGGCTAACATCTCTGGCAAGAGAGAAGCTATGAACTGGTCTCTTCACATTTCATTTACATATATTATAAGGGACTCAGGCTATGTATATTAAATCTGGGCATTCTTTATTGGCGATTCCTTTTTGCATACTTTTCTTAATATTTTGGTATTCTTAGAATGTGACGACCCTAATTTCTAAATATTGTAATTAAGGTTAAATACATGATTAATAATCATAGATTGGGGTTACAAGGCATCACGACCAATTACATTATGAAAATACGGAAAAATTTGAACCTTAATGTGATTAGAGTCATCAATCATACAATTACAAGCACTTATGTTTATAAGAGAAATAAACATTTATTTGTAAGTCTTTGATTCTATTACTCATCAGTTATAATTCATCCCAATGTCTCTAAATCATCCCTTGAGATTACCATATGAAAAACCAAGATTTCCTAGCCAATATAAGAGTTTCAGGATGTTCGTCGCGGCCAATTTCCCCTTAGCTGCGGCCAATTCCTCTTGGTTTCACCCCTCAACCTACATGGCGTAGCGGCAAAGAAGCCTCCTGGAACCTCCCTTACTCGCCTCTCACTATTGGCCGCAGCCAATACCTCATTTTGCCGTGGCCAATTCCTTTCTAGAATGCCTAGCTCATTTTCATAAAAGTTCGCCGCAGCCAATTCCCCCTTTCGTCGCGGCAAATTTTCCTCTAGAAGACTCCCAGTTTTGCCTCTCACATTTTTTCGCGGCTAATTACACATTTCGCAGTGGCGAATTCCTCTCTGGCACTCTTTCTGGGCAACTTCGCCTCTATTGGCCACGGCTAACTCCATTTTAGCTGCAGCAAAATTCCTTCTGATCCTATAACTCTGAAAATCTAGTCTCATAAGCCGCGGTGAAACTTTTTCTGATCCTATAACTCTGAAAATCTGGTCTCATACTCTCTACTCTCCCTCCAAAATCACCCTTTATGTAGCTCTAATGGTAGTTATGTACCTTATTCACCCAACTATTCTACCATTACCAATTTAAAACTTAAATGTAAATTTTCACTCCTCCAACTACCCTATATCAGCAAGTCTATGGAGTAACAGCAACAAAATTCATGCACTATTGATAATTAACATTCGATACCTACTCCATTAGAAATTTCATACATCCATGGTTTATATCAATATCTAATGCATCATGTGATTACAATTCCCAAATGGTAAGCCATATCATAAGTTCAATAAGGATTACATGTCAAATACTATAAGTTCATACATCTAATACCAAATTAAGATGAGGCCTAACCCCTCAATAAATACATCCTAAGTAATCAAAAATAAGAGCTTACACTTGGCAACATGAATACAAAATGATGCTATACAGTAAGGAATACAAAATGTAGCATCTATACTAAATGAATCAGCCGAAGTGTAGCCTTCTCCCCACATGTTGGAGCTCATGGATTTTCATCCACTTGCTTCCCCTTATCCTTACCCGAAGAACCTTCACCTGAAATATTAATCCCATGAAACAGGGTGAGATATGAATCTCAGTAACCAAGGCAATTCCATCATATAATCCAGTTTAATTAATATATATGCATGAATCAAAATCAACATCAGAATCATATCAGTCATATCAATAAATGAAACAATTAGACTATCATAATTACTATCCCATACTAACAATCATATTTTCACATGTTAAAGGCCAATAACACCGGGAGAGGTCCGTCCATGACACCTACTCCCCATTGAGCACAATCAGGGCTCAGTGCATCTGGGGTTTAATCATAACTCGGTGCTCGATCGAAGCACATGCACGGGTGATAGTCGCACCACAGCTCCACCATGGACTCACAAGGTCCAATCACAATACAATAGATAACCAACCAATTCATTCAACATTTCAAATCATTCATATACAGCAAATATGAAATTAAAACAAATATATGCATGGAATTAATAAACCCCAGTTACCTCACTTGTAGATAATTTGTAACAACCACCAAGGGTACAAAATCTCCCTATAACCATAACATCAGAGAATTACTACTCTAATTCATCATTAACAGTTGCAACAAGTACCCAAAGAATTTAAAATACTAATGACTACTTAGGGAACACTTACCTAGCCACTATAAGTCCCAAATTTGAATTGAAGTGTCCTCTACCAAAAACCTCAATATTTCACCCAAAATCCTAAGCAAATTCGTACAAAATTAATACCCATATTATAAATCAGCTATAGGGGTCTCAAATTAGCAAATAAAGCATCAAAATGGAAGGTTTATACTTACCTAAGGTCAGCCCTAGCCTCAACCTACGAATTTCACCAAGAAAATCCCAAACAACCACATTTCAGATTTTGGGTATGGTGAAAATACTCCAAATGAAAAACTAATTAGGCCAAATTAAAGAGAAAGATGAGAGGATTAAGTTATATAACTATTACCTTGGCTAAATCTTGCTCTAAAGGTGAGAAAATATGGAATTTTTACCCCAAACCCTAGCCTCCCTTCACACCTCCGATTTTCCTTCTTGAGTTTCAGCAAAATGAGGAAGTGGCTGAAGTATTTAGGGTTTTAGTTGGGTTAAGTTGGGTCAAATATGGGTTATAGGTTGCTCCAAAGGTCCAACTCCTAATGGGCTTCAAACTTGAGCTTGGTTGGGCCAGCTCTTATACATTGGCCTGCTAAATTTTAATTAGGTTTGGCCCAAGTTTGAAGAGCTCAAGGATTTAGGTTTGCACAAGGATTATCGAGCCATCACTAGGTGCTCTCTCCTGGGCCAAGTCTCACAATAAAAAAGTTAGTCTACACATATAATCATTGGGCCTCTATTAGTCTTAACCTTGGCCTACTCAATTTAATTTGGGCCTAAATGAAGTTTCTATCCCAATTAAATCTCAAACCCATATTAATAATTTATCTCTCTAAAATCTCCATTCACTTAACTTGCCCAATTATCCCATATTAATTATTCTTAATTAATCTAAATCCATGATTAACACCTTAATTAATTTTGGGGTGTTACATAGAATCCATTTACCTCTCTTTTCTGACTTATCTCATTATCTAGCTAACTAGGACACCCTTCGACTATCGGGATACTTTGGTGATTGATGTTGTCATTTGCTATGCACTTAAGCCACACTACTACTAGGTGGCTAAATCTAATATCATGTAGCCTCTGTTGCAAGCAAACCATAACATCAAATACTAATACCCTAATGCTTCATGACTGAGCTCAGAGTCATATCGCCAATATATTATAAGTTTCCCAATAATCTAAAGTATTCCTTTCATACTTTTCTCTATCTGCCCTATTCTCATAAGATACTTAGGGAAAACATAATTCTTTTCTCTACTTCGTCCTGAGATCACTATATATTACCCAACTATTTTTACTTTGAGCACTATCATGCTAGAAGGGCTTCTATACCAAGGACAAGTGTGCTTTGTTAAACACTCAAGCACATTAGCTCAATATCTATTCTCAATCTATTATGTCCTTGGCTTGAACACTATCATATTTTCCATTTCTTTTATTTTTCTTATCCTTTTACTTAGGTAAAAGGATGTTCTACTACTGGTTGTTTCTGTTGCCAGCTTAGGTTTCTCTACTCTTAAGAGCACCTGCACTTTTCTTGGGTTCTTCTACTTATTCACTCTCTGTAACATCAAGGGGGTCTACTTTTTCTTATACTTTTGCTTTACTTTTAATTAAACTATCCTTTGGTAAAAGAATTTCTATTACCTATAACCTCAGGAATTACATTCTATGGCGCTCTTGGCCTACACTATTTCTCTACATAATGCAAGACTTACCTTTTGAAACGGTCTCTAACTTCCTCAAGCTTCCCTGAGGGTACTAAGGCACTAACTGTTTGTCTTAACTTGCTTTTATGTTTGAATCAGAGTTAGACTTTTTCTCTATTCAGCCTCTTTAGTTTCATTCCAAAGAGCACCGTATACTGATCTCTAAGGTTTTTCTAACCCAATCCAGGACATATATTCTCAATGTCCAAATTCTACCTCACTGAAAGCTTATGCTCTACTAGGTGCTCTAATCACTCACGTGCCTTACCCCTATATTCTCATCTTAAGGAGCTTGTCTAACTAACTATCAGACCCCTATCTGTTTACCTCTCTAGCTCAGTTTACTTATCTAATCATTACTAAAGCAAGAGCATCCTTTTTGTAGCTAGTTTCTTATCTCTTCCTTGCTTCCTTTGTCACTATACTTTACGACTTACGAGGGTCTATCTAGGGGAATTTACTAACCACTACTAGGTGGTTTTCCCGACTTAGAATGTCTCATCTTTCCTTTTTGGATCTAGAGAGAACTTTCACTGAGCCTTTCATTCACATATCTCATCTGGAATGATGCTACTAGTCATCTTCCTCAAGCTTTAACTTATACTCAGCCTAGGCAAGCCATCTCATCGGACCTATAGCTTACTAACTATCCTCATTCTTTTATGAGTTTCTATTACTAGGCTATTCATACTTACCTCTAGGTATTACCTATGAGGTACACCTTTCTAGGCTACTTGCTATGTGCCTCACTGTTGGTAGTCTTATCTTACGTTACTTCGAGGCTACACTAACATTCTATCATTTAGTGTCTCATAGGGTAGCATCCTAGTTGGAGTCAACAGCTTAAAGGCGGGTCTCAACAACCTTATCATCCTTGTGTCTAACTTTCTCTATGCTGAGCTCTTTTCTTAGTCTCATTTGCTAGGCCCACAGATTTCTTACTAATCTTTCGTAACTATTCAATATCTTTTTCTCTACTTATACTAGGGGTTTCCGCTCTTTGTGGGTTGTCTGACCCCTTATCAACACCTTTCTCAAGTTGGCCTGAATATAACCAATAAGGAATTCATTGTGCCATTCGCCATGACTAATCAGCCTCAAGTTCACCCTATTTTTTCTATCTAAGTATTGGCCATAGCTAATTTCTTAATTGGCTGCGACAAGGAATTCTCTGGATTGCCTTGCTACTTCCTGAAATAATTGGTTGTGGCTAGGCTGTTAATTGGCCGCGGCTAACAGCCTCTGATTGGCTTACTTTTTCAGGGATTAAATTTTCTTTTTTTTTTTTTTTTGCTACCAACCTGAGCCTCATTGCCTCAATATGTAGCCTATCATCAAGCTAGAGGATTCTACTTCTTGCTTTATTCATGCATAATTAACTGTCACCCCTGGGCTATCAGGTGTAAGGGGTGTAGCTTGTAACTTAACCTTTGGCCTAAGGGAATTAGCCTTTTGGGCTCTGGAATTTATCTAGACATTTAGGTGTTATGGTTAAGAGATGACTCTTTTTCTCACTTCCCCTCTAGACTAATCTCATGCAGCCGCAGTCTCATTTCATACCGCACTGCATCCTACTTGTCTCTGCATTATGTAAGACATCTTGGAATGGTCTGACTATGACTACTAGGGAGAATTAGGCCTCACATACTCTCTCTAACAAGTCTCTTCCTATCAATGAGATCATTTCTCATCATTTTTATCCAGGGCTTGCCACTGATCTCAGCGAGCTATCACATCTTATCGAGCTCTAGTCGTTAGATCCCTTAACTTTGATTAAGCTTAGCTCTACTTAAGCTACTCTAGAGGCCACTCTTTCTCAGTGTCTACTCACTACTCCAAGACCATTCTATAGCTTACTTATCATGAATAAAGTTATAAATTATCCTTATACACCTAACATGTCTCATACAAAGCTCTACCTATCCATTCAAGCCTCTACATAGCCCTTTACATAACTCTATTACCATATCCTCAAGTCAAATCCAATCCGAGAGAGCTTTGAACTTTGCTCTTATACCAATAAATGTAACACCATGATTTTCTAGTTTATCTCATAATATTCTCATGCTTCACATCATGTAATTCATGGAAGAGCAAAGAAAATAGTATAAAATAAGAAATAATTAAGCGTTACGTCACGTATAAAAATTCTATTCGGTGTCATATGAATCATGTGAGTTCATACATAACATTCTCATATTTAATTATATAAATACAACTCATTTACATCATCAAAAGTGGCTTATATCTCATGGAAGTCAAAGAGAAGCATCAAATACATACGTATATTTTCGACCAAATTTTTTCACATTTCTATGACAAATTTTTGGAAAATCATAAATAATTATAAAAAAAATCAAAATCATTCATTCTTAGCCATTCTAGAAAGCTACACATGTCTACTTCATGCTAAAAATATGTCTAAACCACAACATCTAACACAAAAGGAGTTTGACATTCGAAAAGGTTCAGAGGTCAAGCTATCTACTTGTGCTATCACAGAATTCTATAGCAAACTTTAAAAATGTCCAATTAATTTCACAAAAATTTAATCCATACAAATGATACCAATCTAAAAATATATGGATGTTAACTAAAGGGAAAAAATAATTCTAGACCAGTTCAGGCTTACTCAAACCTCGAAACGCAATCAACCAATAACTAAGGTTGGCTAGAATTTCTAACATTGGACAAATTTTTTGAAAATTCATATCTCCCTCTCTAGACATCCAAATGAGGTTCTTCTAGTTGGCACAAGTCACTAGGAATACCTAGTTTCTCTATATAAAATTTCATGAAAATTGGACATCATTTGAGCCCTATATGATAAATTTCATTTTTGGACCAAGTGAACAATGCATCAGACCAAAATCAGAATTTTTGTCAACTTTGAAAATGCATCAAATATTCTCTAGACTTCTAAAAATTCTGTTCTTTAGCTTCCCAAAAATCTCTCAACAAGGTCCAATTGAATGTCAAATCTTAAACCAAGAGGAGCTCATTTAGATAAAAAGTAATATAGGATTCCATATTGGTCAATTTTGGCTCCATATAAGATACCAAAATATCCAAATGGCTTTCCTTGGGGTATGGTACCTCTTGGGCAAGTCTAAAAATATAATTAGGACTTGTGTGAGCTAACCAAATAGTCCCAAATCTTATGCCTCTCAATTTGGCCATCTCACTTGCATTTATACATGCTTGCATCAAACTTTCAAGAAGCATAATTTGCCATTACATACCCAAATCACATTCTAGCATTTACATAACTTATCCTCTCATTTATACATCACATATTAATATAATTATACATATTCAAGAGGTCATAGACCCTATACAACATTAGGTTACATCATTTGACATCAATATAGCCTTAAAGAAAAAAATTCTAACACTTTAGTGTCATGCTTTCATTTCTCATGTAGTTGGCTTCCATTCCCTTAGTCTCTTGGTCTACCTAGCATGTTAGAATATTGGAGAGGAGGTGATGAGATTCAATGTAACACCTATATATATTAACTCCATCTAGCCTCCCTCTGGGCTCAATTCCATATGATTTCCAAAGAACAAATACAAACCGTGGCTTTTTCATACTTTAAAAACGGGGTTTAACCGCCCATATTTTGCCCTGTGGGTCCCGTAAACCCATCAGTCACATTCTCAACTCACACTCCATGTATACAACTCATACATAGCATAAAACAAGCCATAAGCCACGGGTATGGAGCCAAAAACCAAGAAAACGCAATTTCTCACATAGGCCCAAAAGTTAGATTTTTGGCTCTAACTTTGGAAAACCATAACTAATTCTAGAAAAATGGGAATCAAGCATACTATAGCTCTCTAAAAAGCTTTAGGTGTTAAATTTATGTAAAAATAATTTCCAACCACAATCTCAGCATTTGGACCATGTTTGACATCGAAAATGAGACAGAGGTCCGGCTGTCTCTGTTTCTGGCGCAGCTTACTGTCATAGAATTCGAAAATTCATAACTAAATCGACAAAAATCCAATCTGGGCAAGCTATACCAATTTAGAAAGCTACAGATGTCTACTAGAGGAAAAAATAAGTTTAGATCAGTTCAATAGCCCTTAGACCCCAAAAACCGATGGAACAGTAACGGAGGTCGGATGGGTTCCCTGATGCTGATACAGAACTTCAGAAGGTTCATTCTCTCTCTATAGACCTCCGATTAAGGTGATTCTAGTTGTTATAGGTCACTGTGGTTGTCTATTTTATTCTTATAAAATTTCATAACATTTGGACTCCATTTGGTCCATGAATGACACGGATTTTCTTTCAGACCTATGGTAACAGTACATGACCAAACCATCAAATTTTTCCAATTTCAACAATTCACCAAATATTCCCTAAACCTCCGAATATTATCCACTTTAGCTTTTCAAGAAGCTCTCTACAAACTCTAGAGGCATGCAAAATTTCATATCAAGAAGAGCTCGTTTGGTCATACTTTGACGAGCTCACAAATTTGGCGGTTTTGGCACCCAAAACGATTCAAATGGGTTCAAATGACCTCCCACATGTTCCAACAACTCATGGACAAGTTTAAAAGCATAAAAATAGTCTATATAACATGTCCAAGTGGTCTAAATCATCATACATTTAAAACTTACCATGCTACGGGCTAAAATACACTATCACATGCAAGCCACAAAAAGGGCAAAACCTACATTTTCATTACTTTGGCTCTCTACATAGTTTGTACATTATATTTCCATACATTTACATTTGCTAAAATATTTACATCTCAAAAATAGTGGGTGCATATACATTTTAGCACCACTTTACATCAAAAAGACCAAAATAAGCTATCCTCTAGCTAAACATGCTTCTAGGCTCCTTGGTGTGCACTCGGTTCTCCTTAAGCTCTACCTAGCATGTTAAGATGGGAGGGGGAGGGGTGAGATTCATGGAATCTCAGTAGCTCATGCACTCATTCAAGGAAGTAATCAAGGCATATATCAAATCAAAGCATGCAATATAGCATCCAACCATTCTCAATCATATATTACATAATTTCTCATGCCATGAAAACCACATCAATGCCGAAAATGGGCTCTAGGAACTTTTGGTGTAGCCTCACCCGAGTTTAAGGACTTTTGGATGGCCTCACCCGAGTTTAAGGACTTTTGACTTAGCCTCACTCGGTTATGAGACTTTTGGCCTTGTCTCACCCATCTCAAGGGACTTTCGGCTCTACCTCACCCGAGCAATTCTCACAATCCAACACATAAGCATATTGGTACCAATGCATCAAGGCAATAACATATGGCATATCTCACACAATAGGCATATACACAAGCATACAATGACTAATACATCCAAGAATGCAACAAGAAAGAGTGAAGAGAGCTACCTTTTAAGCCAACATAAGTCTTTCCTTTCAATTCCTCTTCTCCGTTCTTAGTTTCACACTCACACCTTGATGGAAGTGCTTCTCTTGAGCCTAGATACAATAAAAGCATGGAATTACTCTCTCATAACTTAACAACTCTTAGGAGTTCTTCAGAGCAACCTTGCTAACATTTAAGAACCTAGGGTTCACTCTCTCTAGAATGTCACCAACTCTTCCTCTCTCTCAAGCTCTCATGGTAGTGGAAACAACATATTCAAGAAAAACAAAGAGGTTCAAGGGTGTTTTCCACTTTCCCTCTTCTGACCCATGTCTAAAACCCCACTAATTTCATAAGCAAAACCATAGAAAAAGAGGGCAAAGAGAGGAGATCAAGATTCTAAGAAGAAAAGAGAGAAGTTTACTTACCTTTCTTTTGTTCTCCCTCCTTCTCTTGGTCTCTCTCACTCTCCACGCCTCTTTTCTCTCCTTAGGTCGAAGTCTAGGGCAAATAAGAGAGAAAGAATGAATTGGGACGTTTAAAGAAGTCAAATTCTCGCTTTTTACACTTTTCCGGATTATCCCTCGCTATAGCGAGGATTAACCTTCGCTACGGCGAGCACGGATCAGTTCCAGACCCCCGTTTTCGCTATGGCGTGCGCTACAGCGAGTAACTCCCTGGTTTTTGTATAGAAGGCCTGCACTCGCTATAGCTAGAAGCATTTTCGCTATAGCGAACAGCTACTCTCGCTATAGCTAGACCATTTCTCGCTATAGCGAATAAGTACATTCGCTATATCTAGGCCATAGCGAACAGGTACATTCGCTATAGCTAGGCTATAGTCAGCAGACTTAGAAAAATTTCAGGATTCGAAAATTTTCAACTTTCTTCTTTCTTTTTCTTTCCTTTTTTTTCTGGTTGTTACATTTAAAGAATCGCAATAGCTCATCTTCCATTCAATCATACATAAAGCATGCAAAACAAGCCTTACAAATACATACATAGCACGTGGACATGTGTAATCATTGAAGGAGCATTCTTAGCATTTAAAAAAGTCATACATAGCATACAAAGGCTTGGCAAGTAAGTGGATTAGCCTTACCCATTTACTTATAGATTTTGGACTTGCCTCACCCATTCTTTAAGAGGTTCTTAGACTCAACCATGCTCTTGGGAGTCAACCTCACTTTTGGGAGACTCTTTACTTTGTTTCAACCAATCTTAAGGGTTTTTGACTCATTCTCACCATAGTTAAAGGTTCTTGGCCTCACCATACTCAAACAAACCAAGGCAAATATCATAAACATCATTTGGAAAATATAATGCATCATCATGGTACCATAAAGTAAAAGCTCATGCTAGAACATTTTTTATGGCTTGAAATACATATACACACTTTCAAAGACAAGTAAAGCAAGCAATCAAGCATGAAAGAAAATGGATAAAGCTACTTTGCTAGCATTTGTACACTTTTCCTTTAAGTCTTGAATCCTCTCCCTTGACCTCACATACCCAAAAAGGTGCAGATCATTCCTTTTGGCCTAAAAACAATTTATAGAAGCCAATTAAGTTTATGGAATTAATTTTAAGACCACACAACTTACTTACACTCTAGTTTGGTCTATAAACCCCTTTATGTTTTCAAGAATGCACCTAATGAAGCAACACCCATCAATTAAATTCTAGACTCCATTCTTTTCTTTGAAATATGATTTTTGACTCCTTTTAAGCCTCTTGGAGTCATCACACAATTAAAATAAAAAGCCTAACTACATGTTGCTTATTTAGGTTATATTATGGAACATAAAGCACCAACTCACTTTTTATGATTTCTAAATTTTTCCCAAAGCTTCCCCTCATCTTCACTCATCATATATGACTCAAAAATAGGCTTGGAACAAATTAAAACTATCCTTAGGTACACAAACTCCTTTAGGCCAAGACTAGGAAGCTTTATGATCTCCTTGAATTTTGCTTTGTTTTCTTAATGGATGAAGCATATGGGGAGACTTCTAGGGATCTTAGGAGCTCATTTAAACTCTTATTTAGACATAGAAATCAAGGTATCAAATCAAATTTTTCAAAGAACATATAAAACCCTAAACTTTGTATCTTGAATTTCTATGGTTATTTGTTAATTTTCTTTACATATTCTTAATCTGCACACTTTTTTTCCTAAGAATCACCTTTGGTTCTGCCTAAAAATCAAATCCTCTTAGGTCTTCTCAAGTGAGGCAAAATGGTAGAGAAGGAGAGCAAAGGGTAGTAACCATGGAAGAAGAAATTACCTTGTTTTCTTACTTTTTTACTTAAATCTTGTATTCTTTGAACTTCACTCTTCAAATTAGAATTTTCCCCTCAATTTCTCCCTTAAAATAGATTTATAAACTTCATTATAATCATAGGAAACAAAGGAGAATGGAGGAGAAAAGATTTGGAAAGAGGAAAGTATGAAAAACTACCAAAATTTCATACCTTTTTACTTAAATTTCTCCTCCTCTTCTTCTTCCTCTTGTGCGCCTCATCCTAGGGATTCTTTCTCTAGTTTACAGTAGAAACATGTGATACCTGAGGGTGAGAGTGGGGCGCCACTTATATATATAAGGGAGGAAGAAGAACTTTTCAAAAATTCCTGTTTTACCCTTCATTCTTGGTATTTTTGTTTCTAATTCTTTTTAGATCCTTTTTTAGAACTATCTTTTTCATTATAAAATTCAGGTTCCCAATTTAGTGAAATGCCTTTAGAATCACTCAAATCAAAGCTAAAACCATCCCAAACAGATCCGTCAAAGTTCGGGTACACCGACATTAAAAAATATCCATCAAAGGGGATTTAACTGTTCTAGGGCCTCCCATAGTTTTCAAGGCTTCTGAGAACCCTGGAGTACTCAAAATTTTTATTTAAAAAGTCTTCTTATGTGAATTCCAAAATTTGCTCAAAATAACGAAAATACTCTTACGTTTCGTCAATGTTTTGTCACAATTTATTTTTTCATTCTAACTCTATTTTTCTTTCCATCTGAGCAAGGATTCTCATTTTTAGGAGTATAGAATGCTTCCCAAATTTTTTGGGACCTCAACTACATCATTTCGAGGGACTTCCTTTTTTATTCGTTGAATTTCGTTTGTTGATGGAGAAACTATATGTTACATTTCTCACATTTTCTCTTGCTTTTAAAGGACTAGATATTACAAAGCTTCTCCTTATGCATCTCACTTGTGTAGAACCTCTCTCTATTTTGGACATAATAAGTCGATTAGGAGAAGCTCTAGGGGGGACGCCTCATTTAAGGGAATAAAAATTAAAAATTATTCATTAAAAATGCCATTTACGTCTCATCTTTTGGCTAATTCATTTGAGATTTATTTTAGCTCCTTTTTAAGAACTGTCTTTCCATCATAAAATTTAAGTCTTTTATTTTAAGAAATAGCTTTGAAATCACTCAATTTGGATTTAAAACATTCCCGAACAAATAGGTCAAAGTTCGAGTCAACCAATACTCAAAAACCTACATCAGAGGGATTTTAACTATCCCGATAGCTTCTATGGTTTTCAAGACTTCTGAGAACCCCAAAAAGCTCAAATTTTTCATTTAAAAAGTCCTCCTATGAGTTTTTTAAAAGTTTCTCGTATTTACGAAAATACCATTTTGTTTTCAATAATTTTATTGAACTACCTCGGCTTGAGTTTTTGGGCATCTTAGACCTTAAATCCTCATTTTTTATTATTTAAAATTTTTTTCTAATTTTATTCTGCCTCAAATCTTTCATTTTAGAAGACTTACTTTTCAAAATAATTTATTTCAGTATTTTTACGAACTATTGGATTTTACACACTCTCTTTTTATTCATTTAAACTCTTCTAGCTTTCTCTCTCTCTTGTGTGGATGTGCCAAATTTTCTAAAGGAAAGGTCTTTATATAAAAGGGGAAGGTTAGTGGTTTCCTTAAGAATCCTTTTCTCTTTTCCTTTCCATGCTTCCTCCTTCAAATTCATGGCTTCTTAGAAAAGTCAATAATTCGCTCAACTTTGACTCCATTTTGCAAGAATAGTATTTTGATTTACTTCAAACTCCAATTATGAAAGTTGTCCTAATCATCAATACATTCATTTTCATATAAGAATTTCTTCCTAAGTCCACCATTTTTAGATAGGAAAAATCATATTTTAGGCCCAAGAGAACTGTATTTTAGCCTTAGTCCAAAATGTACCTTGGCCCTTAAACTTTAAATAATTACATTTTGATCTAGGAATTTTATCCAATTATTTTTATCTTTTGAATATTTTTCTTATATGTTTTAAGCCCTAAATGTTCAAAGAATTTATAAAAATTTATTCCATGGGTATTTGTTTCATAACTATTTTTTATTTAATAAATTCTAATTAATTCTAATTAATTCCAAATAAATTCCTAATAATCCGTAAAATTTTTTTAAAATTCCTAAAAATTTCTAATAGTCCAGAAAAAATTATAGAATGCCCTAAAAATCATAATTTCTTCAAAAGTTTAAGGTTTCACTAGGAATTAACGTCAAATTATTCCTAGTAATTATTTCAATCTTAATTAATTAACTAGGAAATTTAGGAATGTTACATACATCAAATATCTAAATTTCTCTAAATTAGATTCAAGGACTCATTGCAATTTCTGACATAGTAGACTAACAAGTTTTGCATGTAATCAATCAATACTTAAATATAAACCTAAAACTCATAGAACCTCAAATTCACCTTTTTTTAATGTGATACCTCTAGGTCTTTTTGCTTAATTGGTAATCAAAGTAATGAAAAAAGCATTGCAAATATGTGAAATGAATTTACTTTCAATCAAAACTTTGCCTGGTTGATTTTCAATAGTCTCAATCACTCAAACTCTACTGCTTTCTCTATCTCCTTTGGCTCCCTCAATTATTCTCAAATTTGGCATGCAAAATGTTAAAAAAAATGCAATCATGGAAGGAATGAAAAAAAAAGTAATTTTCAGGATTGAAATGACTTTTGTATTCCTATGTTAAAAGATAATAAGAAAGTGATAAGATACCATTAAATAATGATTACAATGGTATAATAAATATTGTATAGGAGTTATGTAAAGGTAATACCTTTATATAGAGATTACCAAACAGCATTCCATTATCTTCCTCTAAATCTTTGCTCTTTATTTTGTTGTTTCTCCAAACTCATTTCCTTTAACCTTAGTCTAGTGAGCTTTTATAAATTAAAGGCATGAGATGAAGGATTTAAGAGATTTTCAATTATCCTTTCATTATAGGATTAAGATAAAAGAGATCTACTTTATCTTGAATTGAATTGAATTTTCTCATTTGTTAGTTTTTTTTAAGTTATCTTATCCCTCTTTTTCTTTTATCCTAAACTGAATTAGTTTTGAGATTCATTTGAGAATTTTAGATTATACTATTTTATTGGAATTATATTTTATTTCTTTATTTCCATATATGTATATATATTAAAGTAGTTAGTTGTTAAGCTAGAAAGGAGTGGTTTGTTGAAATAAAAACATGATTATGAAGAAGGTAATGCATGCATTGATTGGGAGGCATCCTACAATCTAACCAAGGAGCTTAGTTACTAGAAGATTACATCTTCATCTAAACTAAATCTTATACTACTAAGCAATGTTACAGGAGATGTGACTCCTCACAAAGTTAGATAAGTTTTGTTGTGCTATGTTTTACCTTTTTGGCTTGTGGTGCCACTTCTTTACCCAAAAAATAAATAAATAAACTCAAATTAGCCAAATAATTAAAATAATCCAATGACCCAAAAATAAATTAACTTAAAGCCAAAACAAATTAGCCCAATAAATTAATCTAAAACCCAAAGCAAATTAGCCCATTAACTTTTCTTCCCATAACTTGAATTATGTCTTTCGACCTCTTTTTATTTGCATTTCCTAAATTTTCTTTGAACAAAATATGGTTAACTTGTATGCAATAATCATTAATTTAAGGTAATAGGCAATATTTCAATAACTTCCCATGTCTAATGTGCATAAAAAATAAGTCATTACACTAAATGTATCAACTCTTCACAAAATCATTTGCCCTTCGTAAAGTTTAAAATACTATATTAAATACCTCTACCATAGTTATGTAACAATTACTTTATGAAAAGGAAAATTATACTTTTAGTCCTTATAATTTCATTTAATTTTTAATTTAGTCATTATAGTTTAAAAATTTGTAATTAGGTGCGTATAGTTATAAATTTTTTTTATTTTAGTTTCTACTATTAAAATTTTGTTAATATTCTATTACATTTTACAGTATAACTACCTATATATTTTGTTGATACTTTAAATATATATGATTTATGTTAACCAAATAAATAAAAATATAGATAACAAGGTAATACTAACTCACATATATGGCAAAATATTGAAAAAAAAAAAAACCAATGATATTGAAATCAAACAGTACCAAATCGATTGGTTCAATTAGTTGGACTAAGAATCGGTATCTAGTCCAGCTCGATCAAGCCACAAAATTAGAGAGACTCAGAATTGATCAAGAACTAGTGAAATTGGTGAGCATTGGAAAAACTATTTAGGTCATGGTTTGAACTGATTTGGAAATTGTTTTGTAAAAGTAACTGCCAATACTTGAACATTTGACCCTCTACCAAGTGTCGAGCATTTTTGCCTTCCAAGTCATAAGCCGCATTCAACAATATTACACATTGTTTATCATATATAAATATCTCAATGAAATAATATAATAAATAATTATACATATCATACATATAATATATAAAAAATCTAATCTAATATATATTATACTGATAACTATATTTTTAATTTAGTTAAATTTTTTATTTGATAAGTTATTTTTTCTAATTTATGATTTATAAACCTTTTGCTTTTTTTTTTAATGACAAGTGAAATTTTAACATAATTTAAGAATCTAAAAGAATAAAGTTAAGTATTCTTAAATTTTAAGAATAGGTAGTTTTTATTTTTTTTTAATTCAAAAATTGCTTCTCAAGCATCTTAAAAAACATGAAATTAGTAATTAAATGTTTAAAATTTATTAGTATTTATTATATTAGAATTTTAATATATAAAATTTAAAAATTATGTATTTAATGATCATTAACTAAATCGTAGCTCACCATAGTTAAATTATTGAATTATAAGCCAATGCCTTCACCGATTCAATGATCAGTCCAGTTTTAAAAACATTAACAAAAGTTATGATGATAAGGACTAAAATAAAAATTATTTAAACTACAAGGTCCTAAATACAAAATTTTAAATTATCAAGACTAAATAAAAATACTATTCCAACTACAAGGACTAAAAATATACTTTTTTTATATAATATTTAATCTTTGAATAAATTACACTAACTTCTTTTGAAATTTGACTAAATTTGAATTGATATCCTTCTTGTTCCAAGCTTACTCTCGTCTTCCTACTAATATATTTTATATTAATAAAGTTAACTTTTCACACAATATGCATTTCTTCAAAAAAAAAATAAAACCACTTGATTATCTTTATTGTCATATTAAAAATAAAATCAAAGTGTAATATTTGAGCTTAACATTAACTTAATTATCTATATTGGAAAATGTGCTGCCCATGACAAGCTGACCTATAACTATGACCTAACCCAATTTCATGTAAAGGGAATTAATTAATTAATTAATTAATCAAATTCTTAATATTTAAATTTGAAATTTGCATTTAAATTCAAATTTTAAATGGGGGTTGGTTACTATTTTTATAGGGAGTTAATTATTATTAGCATTATCATTATTATTATTATTATTATTATTATTATTATTATTATTATTATTATTATTATTAGAAAAGTGGAAAATTGAATAAAGTTGAGTGTGTTTTTGGTATCACGTTCTTTTCCCTCTTGTCTCTTCCGTTTCAAAAAACACACTTCATATTATAGAAAACATAGAACCACACTTTGAGAAATCCCTATCCTTTCTTTAGAATTATTGTGCATAGGGCAGTGAATTCGAGCAAATTTGATTTCCGCTATAAAATAGGTAAGTACCTAGATCCCTCAAATCCTTCACTTGGTATCAAAGCCTAGTTAGGCTCGGATTTGTTATTGTACTATGGTATTATATGCCTTTTATTATGATAATTTCATGCAAATTGCTATATTTGTTGTCTAATTATGTGAAATCATATTTTGAAACCTTAAAACATCCTTTAATGGCAATTTTTTAATAGAGACAAAACCAAACCACATAATTAACACCACAAGTAACTTATAGTGTAGTGATTATTTGGTAGAGAAATAATAGAAAGAGGGTAAGTGTAACGCCTGGTATGTCACAAAAACACCGAAATATGCTAGTTTGAAAAGCAAGCTCCCTGAGATGAGTGATTCAAGGCCAAATAAAATTTGGATAAAAATTTAAATAATAGAAAATGAGGATTTGAGCCTTGAGTTGCTCAGAAACTGAGGCCAGAGTGATTCAAAAAATTTACCGAAAGGCCAGTAGTATTTTCGTAAATAAGTGCAATTTTGGAAAAAAACACCTAGGAGGGCTTTTTAAAAGGAAATTTTGAGTTGCCCAGGGATCTTAGAGGCCCCAAAAACCATGGGAAGCCCCGAGACCGGTAAAGCCCCTCTAGTGTACTTTGTCCAACGTCAGTTGACCCGAATTTAACTAGTTCGTTCGGGAAGGTTTTTGCTCTAATTTGAGCTATTCCAAAGGCATTTTATTAAATGGGAACCTAAATTTTATGATAGAAAAGACGGTTCTAAAAAAGGATTTAAAACGAAGCCAAATCGAAAATGTCATTACGAAAGGGCAAAAATGAAAACAATTTGCAAAAGGAAGCTTCTAAATGCCACTTTAAAGTCAACATTCATCGTTTCCCTCCCTAAACTGACTTTCTTCTACTCATTTTCAGAGGAAACTTACAACTCCTTAGGCCCACAAAAGAGAGGGATTTGTGGAGGAAGAAAGCAAGGCAAAAGGTGAGGAACTGTAGGATTTTGCTACTTATTCCTCTTGAAACTACATTCTCCTCTTCTTGCTTTATCTTTCCATGGTTTTAATGAACTTTTTGGTGATGGTTTGGGGTTAAACCAGAGGTGATAAAGTCAAAATTCAAGGAGGAGGAAAAGGGAAGAGGAAAGACTCTTAAAGGAAGCTTGATTGCAAGATAGTTTCTCCTCCTTTATTGCTTCTTTTTCTCCTTCTCCTCTTCCATAATGGGATGCCTAAAACTGAACCATGAAGAGGGAAGAGGGAAGAGTGTTTATTTTATAATCCATAAGAATTCATTAAACTAGGCCATGGGAAGAGGGAATATACTAAGAAATTGCATGGAAAACTAGTGAAATGCAAGTAGGAAAAGTGTAAGATTCTTGAACATAATCTAAAATCTAGGTTAATTCAAGAATTCCCCATCATATGTGAGTGCTTGTTTGAGTTTCTAAGACTCCTAAGGAGCCTCCCAAGTGCCCCATCTATTAAATAAAAATTCCAAACTCCATAGGTCCTTAATGGAAGCATAAATCAACCAAGACCCATAGAGATAGCTAGGGGATGTTTTAAATGGTTCCAAGCTCGATTTGGGACTTTATATGTTAAAAGAAGATAGCATAAACCCTTGGAAAAAATTTAGAAGCCTTAAGTTGGGATATGAGGCAATGGCTTCCACAATGTAACCTTTTGAAGCAACATAGACCTAGGTTTGGGAAAATGAGTGTGTGATGGCTTCAAGGACCTTAAATGAGGTTAAGAGGCCTAAATATGGCAAGATAATGGAACCAAGAATGTTCATTATGGTAGTTGCTTCATTATGTTAGAAATGGAACCATATTGTGACAAATAGAACAAAGTGTATTCTTAAGAGTGAGTTGGATGTCATAGCTTGTTCTAAGAGTATAATTAAGTGTTTTTTATTGTGAATAGGCCAAGGAAATCCAACCCCACCTCATTGTGGTTGTAGAACCAAAAAGGAGAAGGAACAAACAAAGTAAAGCTTGAATTTGCACCAAGGTAGCTTTCTACCTTTTCTTGTTACATTTCTTGTTTCATATGTGTCATTTTGTGCTTATATGCATATTTATATCTTTGAGACATGCCACTTGATGCTATGTTGCTATTTTGGTACCAATATGATTTTTTTGAATGTCTTTGAATTGAGGAAATGGCTCATAAGGCTGAGGTAGTGCCAAAAGTCCCTTAATATAGGTGAGGAAATGCTAAAAGTCTTATGGCATAGGTGAGACAAGGCCAAAAGTCCCTTGGATGGGTGAGCTAATTCAAAAGTCCCTAAACTGAGAGTGAACCAAATCTAGAAGTCCTAAAAATGGGGTGAGACCAAACCAAAAGTCCCTAGAGCTCATCTTTATGCTTAACATGAGTTTGTGACATAAAAATGTGAGAATTGAATGCTTCTTAGATTGATTGGTTGCATACTTGTACCTTTGACATATTTTATGTCTTGAAAATGTAGTTGAATAGGTGTATGAGTTATTGAGATTCAATGAATCTCATCCCTTCCTTTCTCTCATCTTATATGGTCTAGGTGGAGTTCAAGATCCAAAGGATGGAGGCCAAGGAGCTTAAATCTCCATCTCTTAGTAAATCTTGCTATTTTGATGTACTAGAATGTCAAAGTCTATATGTATATGTTATTTTTGAGTCATGACACTTTGAACAAATATAAAACTATGTAAAGATAATATATATATCAAGAATAGAGTTAAATGAGTGGAAATGTGCAATTTGACCCCTTGGGAGCTCACTTGTGCATGTATGTTTATAGAAGTGGCATGATGAATTTGAGTTGTATAATGGTTCAGACCTTATGAGAGACTTATTTATGCTATATTTATGCTTTCTAAGTTGCTCAAATGTGTGTGGAGCAATGTAAAGCTCATTTAGACCAAATTTGCCTCTTGTTGGGACTAAAAATGCCATAATTTTGAGCTATGGCAAAGTCTAACCAAATGACCTCTTCTTGACTTAACATTTTGCATGACATTAGATCTTTCCTAGAGCTTTTTGGGAAGCTAAAGGCCAGGTCATTTGGAGGTCTGTGCAATTTTCTATGATATTTCAAAGTTGGTATTAGAAATTTATATTTGTACCAGCACTGTTCATTTGGTCAGTTGCGAAATTGTGTCATCTAAGGGGCAAACATGGTCTAATGGCTACAAAATTTTATAGTCAGAAACTAGACATTCACAGTGACTTGTAACAACTAGAAGCACCTTATTTGTATGTCTGAGCTAAGAGATATGAATTTTTCAATTTTTAAAATAGCAATATTAGTGTAGCACGACCTAAGTCACTGTTTCATTGAATTCCAAGGGCTAAACGTGTTTGTTTTGGCCTAAATCTATTTTTACCATAAATATAACATCCATATCTTTCCAAATTGGTATCATTTGTATGGATTAGATTTTTTTGGAATTAATTAGACATTTTTGAAGTCTATAGCAGACACTTGCATAAGTACCAGTAACTGTCCGAACCTTTGCACCTTCTTGCATGTCAAACATCTCCTGTGTTATGTTTCATGGCTTGGACATATTTTTACACAAATTAGATATCTATAGCATTCCAGAATGCCATAGTATGCTTGATTTTGATTTTTTCTGGAATTAATTATGAATTTTCAAAATTGAGGCTCAAAAGCTGCAAACTAAACCCGAGGCAAAACCATTAAAAAACCATGTATGCTTGATGTAAGCTTGGGTTTTTAGTACTATTTTTAGATGATTTTGAGTTGTATTGATATAATAAAATGTGAGGATGATATGAGAGAGTCCCCAAGGCCCACGGAGCCAAAACAAAGACAATGTGGATGACGTAACATCGTTAAATGGTATTATTTTCTTTGTTTTCTTGGGAGAATGCATGTATGAGACTTGTATATGTAAGGGGGTAGCTAAGAAAGCTATGGCATTATAGTAAGTCATTAAAGAGACAACTAGGCATCAAGGTTTAGAAAAATGGTGTTGAAATTGTCAATTTTTGGGCATTGATGTTCTCACCATTGTCCATGACTTGATGCATGCTATATATAGTTAGAAATCTTATTGAATAAGCTTTTCAATGCCACTAAGATTGTCAAAATCAAATAAGTATTGAAAGAGATTGGCAATTTAAAGATGGGGTTCCAAATCTATTTTTCTAAAAATAGTGGCCAACAAGTCAACTTTTAAGGCATGTAACTTCTTGCTCAAATCTATGCAAGCCATACATTAGAAAGTTCTCTTTTCAAACTTTTCAATGACATCTAATATGCTTAAATCAGAATTTAAATGAGAGAGATACAAGGCCACGAAATTGGCCTTGTAAAATGGATTACTATAATTTTAAGGAAAAGTTGCAAAATTTAAAAGTTGAAGACAAAACTGTCTTGGCCACTCTTAGAGATGGAGTGTGTGAGCCACCCCAATCTCCTTTAGACCTAAAACTTGCACTAATAAAAAGAGGATGGCAAGAAGAAGAGGATAGAGGAAATCTTATGGCCAAAAGTGGTCTTTATGGCAACAAGTGGACTACAAGCACCACCTAACGTGCGCATAGGCTCTTTTTCCTTTTTTTTTCTTGAAATTTTTGAAGCAAAGAAGGAAAAGTGGCATGTAGGGGTGTGTTCTAGGGATTTTGTGGCTTGTTTTTTGTTCTAAAAATTTCTAAATTCAAGAGCTTTAATTGGATATTTAATTTGCCTATGTTTAATCATCTATTGTTCATGTTTCAATGATTTTTTAGGCATAAAATGATGATTTTATATGTGAAAAAATAATAAAAATTTAAATTATGAGTTATTAAATTTTATTTTCCCCAAATGAGTTACTTTGAACCTAGGGACATTCCATATTTATAATATGAATACATAAAAAGACACACATCCAAAAAATGATAAGTATTTATATTGATATAAAGATATAAAGGATTGAACTTCCTCATTTATCATAGGTCTTAGGTTTGATCAACATACTCCCAAATAATATTTGCCATACATCAATTATTGAAAACCTTAGAAAGAAATTTAGATAACCAAATTAAAATAAGAAATTAGTCATTTAATTGGTGTGCATTGAGACATTGCTCACTACACAATATCATATTGTCATAAATGTTAATGAGTCATTCTGATTTCTCATTTTTATATACGAGAAATTCAAGAATACTTTATTTATAATGCACACGAATTTGGAATTCACTATGAGAGATTGATTAAACATATGAGACATATTTTTTGAAATATGTTATACTGACCTTGATAATTGGAAATAACCATATAATAGTTAGAGAGAAAATATTTTAAGAAGATAAAACATCTTTAGAGTAAAGTCCCTAGTGTATGATTGATACTAAATGAAAAGAGAAGAAAAACCCTCCCTATTAAATGGAAATTCTTGGGCTGGCAAACTTAGGGTCATCTAAGAAATAAATTTGATAAATTAATAGAGAAATGTGAGAAATACTAGATTGAATGGGAGTTCTTAGATTAATAGCCTAAAGGCTCACCTAGGATACATATGATAGACGTATACCAAATGTAGACTTTTGATTAGTAATCTAATGATATCATTATTGATCTAATTGATGTTTATTGCAAATATATAAGTAACATTGTGTATATGTAGTCAATCTATGCTATGCATACAAAGGAATTAGATTATAATTATGGCTATTAAAACATCATTGTCTAGCTTGATAAGAGTGAGAAACTAGAGGATGTTAAGTAAATAATTTGACATTATAAGATTCTTATATCTTAAGAAAGAGTAGAATATTAAATAACTATTGAACAATGTTATATAAGAGTTTAAATATGGAAATACAATTCAACAAGGCAAAGATTTATAATTTCTCCTAAAAAAGAAAAAGAGCAATATTATTAGCATATCAATGCTGAGTAACATGGCTAATAACCTTATACATTAAGCCTTGAAGATATCCTATAAAGATAAGTTTTGTTATAGAAGTATGACAAATTGAGAAGACTAATGATTAAGAAATTGAAGTTAGTCAATCATATCCTTATTAATGAGCAGTAAGTTTAGGCTACCATAAGATCTCTACCTATAAATTAGGAACATATAAAAGTGATTTGAACCACAAAGAGAATATCTTTTTTTTTATGATATTACTTGTCATATAAGGTATTGGGATAAGCACTTAAAAGCTACTAGACCTCCAGAAATGCTTATATGACTAAAATTGTTGTAACTTTAAAGTCTAAACACAAGAAGATAATAATTTCATATTGAGAGAAATTTAGCTAGCATTTCAAGAAGACTAATAAAGAATTAAGAAAAGAGGCAAACATAGTAAAAAAAAAACTTGACATAATAAAGTATCATACCAGTTAATAAGGCAGGTTACTCTAGTCATGATTGTAACAAGTAAAATAAGTTAAAAGCCACAAACCACATAGCTAAGGATCGAGAATCTTTTAGAAACTTTGCAAGAATTAAAGTAAAAAGAGATTGGAACATGTAAAATTAGTTTCACTTAGAGGATGAACCCTCATCCTAGATAATATTTTAGACAATTTAAAGCACTGGCAAAATTGAACCTATACTATTTCTTTTCTTAATCTAAGTTTTTATTGTTATTTTTTATGACAACTCCATTGACATAAGAGAAGGGACAAAGAATGAGATTCTAATTTCCTCTATGATAGTGTTATTGTAACATCCAGTTCCTCTATAAATGTGAGAAACGTATTGTCCAGTTTCTCCATAAACGTATGTAACCACTGGATATAAAAAGAAGTTCCTTAAATAGAATGATTTGAGGTCCAATAAAATTAGAGTAATAATCTAGAACTTAAATAATTAGAATCCAAAGTAAGAGGTGCCCTCAAAACGAAGTTAGAATAACCAGATGGCATTTTTGTAATTTTGAACACTTTTTGGAAAACTTAAATGAGGAATTTTTTAATGAGAAAATGAGTTTTCTAGAATTCTTAGAGACCCTAAAAACCATAGAAACCCCTAGAATGGTTCAAACCCCTCCGATTTATGATTTAGAACATTGGTTGACTCAAACTTAGACCTTTTCATTCGGGAAGGTTTTATATCTAATTTGAATGATTCTAAAGGCATTTAATAAGTTAGAGAACCTAAATTTTATGATAAAAAAAGATAAGGTCATTGGAGCTCCAATTTAAGTGATTTGAAATGTATTTAATAAGGTTTTAGATCCAATTTTGTTTTAGGCTCGTTTTAGCTAAAACGAGCCTATAACGAAAAAGCCAAAATGACGAGATGCAAATGAAATTTTTATGAACAATTTTTAAGACACATGGCCTTATATGTAGTGTCCCTTTTTTCTCCTCCTTGGAACTAACTTAGTTGCTTCCCAAACCAGAAGAGGTTTTGTCCCAAAGAAACTCATAAGAAAGGAAGAAAAAGAGGAAGGAAAACTCCAAGAAAAGGTGAGGAAAATGATGATTTTTCATGGTTCTTCCTTTAGTAATTTGGTTCTCCTCCTTCCCACTTCTCTTCGCATGGTTTTAATTATTTGTTTGGTGCTATTTTAGGTCTGGTTCAAAGGAGGAAGAGTGGAGGTTGAAGGTGAGGAGTTTACCAATTGAAAGAGCATTTGAAACAAGATAGAAACCAATGTAAACATCCATATTTTAATGCTTCTTCTCCCTTGCTTCCCTTTGAGTGAGTTTCTGCCTCATATAGGATAGCCAAAGAAGAGTTGTTTTTAAACCAAACCAAGTGTGAAACCTATGATTTAGAGTGTAGGAAACAAGATAATGCAAAGAAATCCAAGAAAGAACCATTGAAATTCAAGATACCAAGCCTAGGGTTTCACTTGCACCTTAGCTTGTAGGAAACTTTTTAGCCATAATTTCAGGTGTCTACAAGTTTGTGTGAGTTCTTAAGACATCTAAGAAGCCTCTTAAATGCATCTCCAATCAAGGAAATAAAACAAACTCCATTGGCACCAAATGGATGCATAGCCTCGACCTAAAAGGGTTCATGCACCTAAGGAGTACTTTAAACTTTTTTAAGTCTAGATTAGGATATATATGATAGGAGAATATGAAAAGAAGCCTTAGAAAAAATTTAGAAAGCTTAAATTGTGAGATGAAGATGTGGGTTCCATAATGTGACTTAAAGAAGCAACATATAGTTAGGCTCCTTCAAAATGATTGTGTGATGGCTCTAAGGAGTCTAAGTGGAGTTAAGAGTCATAGATTGAAGAAGAAAATGGAGCCAAGACCATAAATTCTTATAGTTGCTTCATTAGGTACTTTGTGGAACCATAATTGAATCATATGAGAAACCAAACCTCCCTAGAGTGTGTAAAGTGCTAAAGTGTATTTCAAGAATGTAATTGGGTCACATTTGATATGTCTAGACTAAAAGAATCAAGCTCCACCTCATCATAAGTGTGTGGCTGAAAGAGGGGAAGAGAATCCAAAGGAAAGTTTGTATTTTTCCTTCAAGGTAGCTCTTTAACCTTTCTCTCATACATTTTTGGATATTTTCTTGTCTTTAGATGTGTGTATGTATGATTATACTATGCAAAATGTTTCTATCAAATGTTTACATGCCATGGTACCATGATGCCATTGTTGTATTCTTAGAAGATGTTTTATAAATATGTTTTGAATTGCATGAGCTTGGTGAAGCCAAAAGTTCCTTAACAAGGGTGAAAATGAGCCAAAAGTCCCTAAAAATGAGTGAGACAAAGCCAAAAGTTTCTAGAAAAGTGAGACTTAGTCAAAAGTCCCTTAAAAGTAGGTGAGGCAAGTCTAAAGGTGAGGCTAAAATATTGCCTTGGCAAGTCTATGTATGATGTGTATGAGTTTTTGAACATAAGAAATGCTTTATGTATGTTCATAAGTTGTAAGATTGCCATGCATTCATTCTTAGACTTGTAAATGCATCTATTATGTATGTTTGAAAGGGTAACAAGCTATTGGGATTCTTAGAATCTCATTCTTCCCTCTCCAATATCTACATATGTCTAGGTGGACCAAATGAACTAAGAAATGGAAGCCACCAATCTTGAAGACAAGGAGATTAACAAAGGAAATGCTAAATAATTGTTTTGTAAACATATAGTTGTCAAATGATGTAATCTTATGTTGTATATGATGTATAGCCTCTTGAACATATGTAATTACATGGATACATAATGTATGTATGGAATTTGGAAGCATAGGAATGAGAATGTAAGTTTTTAATATTGAGATGCCTTGATGAATTCATGAAACCTTGTACATATGAACAAGTAAGGTAGTGATTTTGTGATGCATAAGCATTTGGACCTCTTGGACAAGTTTAATAGACTATTTTTAAGCTTTCTCACGTGTTCAAGTAGTCATGGGTAAGGTAGAAGTACAATTGGTTCATATTTGACCCTTTAGGATGCATAAAATGGCCATTTTGGAACCTTATGTCACAAACTGACCAAATGGATGAATTTTCTCATGAAATTTTGTTTCATATAGGTCTCATCTAGATTCTTTTAAGAAGTTTAAAACCAGATTATTTAGAGCTCTTGATAATTAATTATAAATTTTCAAAGTTGGTAAAAAGTTATTGAAATGGTCAATTTACTGTTCATATGGTCAGTTATTTCTCTTATGTTATCTAAGAGTCAAATGTTATCCAATACTCATGAAATCCTATAAACATAAACTAGACATAATAAGTTTTCTATGGCCATTGAGATCACTCCATTTGAAGGTTTGTAAAGGGAGATATGAATTTTTAAAATTTGGAGACAGTACTAGTACTGTAGCATGACCTCTAGTATTATTCTATCTAATTCCGTAGGGTCAATGCTTCCTTTTTGGTCTGAAAATATTTTTATCCTATAGTTAACATCCACAAATTTCCATAATAGTATGTTTTGCTAGCTTTTTATTTTTCTAGAATTAGTAATGAATTTTTGAAATTTACATCAATAGTGATAAAAAACCTGGATAGCTAGACCTTTGGTACTTTTCTATTATCAATTGTGGTCGAAATGATATTTTTATGGCTTAGAATAATTTTTAACCTATATTTGACATTCAAAGCTTTCCAAAAAGCTATCGTTTACTTGATTTTAATTTTTATAAAATTAATTATGATTTTCCAAATTTGATGGCAGAAAGCTAGAATATGGAACTTGAGGCAAAATCCTAATTTTGTGTGATATGGTTCCAAAGCTGAAACTTATGAGACCAAATATGATATTTATGACTTATACAAATTTGATATGAATGGAAAATGATATTGATGGTTTATATGATCCTTAGAGCTATGAATTATATATGTGGCCTCCCAATTATGCAATTTTCCATGTGTGAAAGTGTATGTTTTCTTACATATTTCTTCCAATATACATGGGACATATTGAGATGGCTCATGGGATAATGATTTGAAAGCTAAGAGGTTAAGGTATTATAGTTATTATGCTAGACACATTAATATGATGACTGCTTTACCTAATACTCTATTTCCTAATGGTGTTATTGGATATCAATGATTTATACACTAGGTTAAATCTCATAGGCAAAGAGAATAAGTAAACTAGCAAAACGAGATGTGTTAGGATACAAATATAGTTTAGAAATGTCACAATAGGAACATTATCTAGCATGTAAAGCAAATTAGAAAACTATCTTGAAAAGAAACTAAAACTTAAAATTTGTTGCAATTAATTTATTATGATATATGTGGTCCAATGAAAGTGAAGGTAAAGACAATTATTCACAACATGGTCAAGTTTAATTAATCTCCTCTAACTCAGAAGCATTTTGAATGCCTTAGATAATTAATGAATATGGTTGAAAGTCAAATGTGCAAGAAAATTAAAACTTTGAGTAATGACTGAAGATATGAATATTTGTCATAGTAGTTCAAATAACTCTATGAAAAAACATGAATCATAAGATAATTAGAGATTCCTTAACATAAAAAATGGAGATATTGAGAGAGAATAAAACCTTACTCAAAATTGTTAGGTTAATGATGGCTTAAGCAACCTTACCCTTTTTAGGGTAATGAGTTATAAATTGGTGCCTTAAACTTAACCTAGTTCTCTCAACATAACTTACTTCCACAATGATGATTTGTGTACATAATTATAAGCTATTTTTAAGCATCCTAAGACCATTGGATCAAACATTTATGTCCATGATAATTCTCATGAGTATGAGAATTAGAAAAGAGTAAGAGATGTAAATTTATTAGATGCTTAGAATAATCAAAAAGGTGTATATTCATTGATGAAAATGAAGGTAGAAGTGCAATTAAAATTGAGTTGATGAACACCATATTTAAAGAGTGAATTTCTTAATATGAGAGAGCTTGACAAATATACATCTCTTTATAAGACAAAAGATTAAGTCAATAAGGTCATCTAAGTGGGACCTTGTTGCAAGACAAGAGTATTGCAAAACCAACTTTCTTATTTTTAGAACAACCATAAGAATGTGCCTAAACATAATGTTGAGATTAGAAAGGCAACATTCAAGGACATAATTTTGATATTAGAAAGGCAATATTCAAAAGCTCTCTACTAGAGATTAAAGAGCCAAATACAATTTGAGAGGCTCAGTCATATCCTATTAAAGAAGATTGGATAAGTGTGAGGGAATAAGAGATAGAGTTGACAAGGACAAACCTTGTCTAGGACCTAGTTAACCATCTATCTAATAGAAAGGTAATTAGAAATAAATGGTTTTTAAGATAAACAGAAGGATACATAGATTAATTAAGAGATAAAAGACATGCTTAGTTACTAAGGGTATACATAACAAAAAGGTATAGATTGTGAAAATATCTTATCATCTATTGTATGATTCAATTCAATTAGACTAATCTTAGCTATTATTTCAAGTTTATACTTGAAACCATATCAAATGGATGTCAAAGTCACATTCTTAAGTAAAGAACTAGATGAAAGTAGTATATGGAATAATAATTAGGTTCTATAAAGAAAAAATATATATAGCATAAAATTTATAAGCTCTAAAAGTCCATTTACGAACTAATACAATCACTTAAGCAATGGTATTTGAAATTTTATCAAATAGTCACCTTGCATAAATTTCAAATAATTAATAAAGGTTGCTGTACTTGCATTAAGTGATTTGAGATAAACTTGTAATAATATCCTTTATATGGATAATATATTATTAGCCAAGAATAGTCAATATTCTTGAATAGTAAAGTTAAGATGGCTATCCTTAAAATTTAAAGATTAAGAGAAATTGATTGCTTTTTAACAAAAGTATTACAATTAAAAAATCCTTAAGTGATTTAGTATGAAAGATTATAAACCCATCAACATCTCTATAATAAAAACCAATAGTCTAAGTTATAAGATATGCCGTCAAAGTGAATCTACATTAAAAAATTATGTAAGAAATCCCTCATTCCAACATAATTGGTGTAAAATCTAATTTTTTAGAAACTAAACCGAAATCGATATTATGATATAATAAAACCCTAAAGCAAAGCAAATTAAGATCAATTAAGGATAGAATGCTAACTAAAGCATCTAAAAATGTGGGTAGAAAACTAAGAATAGCCCAAAACCAGAGCCAAAATGGCTAAATAGAATGAACAAAAAATATAGTGGCAAAATTGTAATTTGGGGTAACTCTTTAAAAACTTAAATGAGAGAGTTTTAAATGACAAAATTGAGTCTATTAGGTTTTTTAGAGGCCCAGAAAACCACAAGTTGTCAGAATGGTCAAAACTCTCATGGTGTACAATTTATGCCACTAATTGACTTGAACTTTGATTAGATCATTCAGGATTGTTTTGAATCTCATAAAATTGAAACAAAATGTTTTTAATAAACTAGAAGACCTAAATTTCATGATGAAAAAGATAGTTCTAAAAAGGAGTTAAAATGATAATTTTGTAAATTATTATAAAACACCCCTATTCCTTTTTATACACCTTACACCATCTTCTAGTCCATTCTAACTAACCTACTTTTGCCCAAACTTAGACTCAAGAATGTGGACGAAGAGAAATTACCTCTCTTGTCTTTGTAATAGTTTTTTTCCTCTTTCTTTCTATGGTCTTAGTTTCCTAAAAGGTAGAGTTTTGTGGCTGGACCAGTAGGAGGAGAGAGGAATTTGGAGAAATCATTGATAGCATAAGAATTGCCACTTGACAAGGAATTGAACAAGGTATGATTTCTTGCATAAAGCTTGTTGTTTTTTAATCTTCTATGCTCTCTCTTATTCACCCACTATGTGGGGATCTTAGAGGGAGTTAATTCTTAACTTAAACATGGCAATCTTAAAGGTTTGAGGATGTAGCCATTAATATAAACCAAAAGAAGTAACTAAAAAGTCATAAGTTGCAAGATTGGATGCCTAGGTTTTTTTATTGCACCTCAAAAAGTATGGAAGTTTTAAAAATGATATCTTAAATTATGTAAGAGTATAATTGAACTAAGAAAAAGCTAAGGAAACTTCATAGGTGTCAATTCCCCAAGAGAAATGCACAAAATACTATAGAAGCCATTCTTGAATATTATTTCAGCCAAAACCTATTTAAGGCACCGAGGGAGAGTTTTCTTTGATTTTAAGATATAAATAGTCTAAATATGAATTATAAACATCAAAGGAATCATTGGTTTGAATTTAGAAATTCTATTTTGAAAGATGAAAATTTAGGGTTCCATTATGTATAAAAAAACAACTTGGTGTCAAGTTATTTGAATTAAGTTTATGATGGCTCTACTGAGTTCTAATGAAGTCATATAACTCATATTGGATGAGATCTTAGAGCCAAGGTATTAATTTACAAGAGTTCTTTCATTATGCTATTTAATTGAATTATATGGGAACCTAAAGCTCTAACTAGATTGTATAAGGCAAAAATGAGTATAAATATGGTTCTATTGATAATCTTATACCTCATTTAATATGTCTAAGCCAAGTGAAATCTTCCTTAAGTGTAGATGTGATGCTGAGAGACTAAATCAATAAGTAAAAGGGAATTAAGTGGTATCTTGTATTAAGGTAGCTCTTCATCTATTCTTGCATATGTATGTTGGTTACTTGAATGGTCTTAAATTACTTGTATATATTAGTTGTTAATTATGTATGTTATTGATTGATTGATAATCATATGCAATTGTATGATATTTAATTGTATTTGGAATTAATTGGGCTCTTGGATAGGTGAAGTTATGCCAAAAGTCCTTTAAATTAGGTGAAGTGAAACTAAGTCAAAAATCTCAAATATAAGTAAGGCTAAATCAAAAGTCCCTAATTGTAAGGTAAATCTAGACCAAAGGTCCTAAAGTTGTTCTTGCTCTTGGTAGAGCCATGTGATCCTTCATGCATAAATTTGAATGATATTTGATTATGTACCATGTATACTTTCTCTTTGTGTAACAAACCTAATTCTTAATTATCGTGATTAGGCTTAATTATACAGTTAATGATCGTAAATCAAGGTCTAAAGTCATTAAAATTAATTAAATTAGGAAAAAGTCAAGGAATTTAAACCTTGGTATTATTAGGGTTATTAGCCAAACAACTAACACCATTTGAATCCATAAGTAATTATAATTATTATTTAACACCTTTGATTCATGTTTCATTGATTTTAGACTCACAAATCCTTATATAATATCCTTAAGTCATTACATAACATTATCATAACAAATCTCGAGGTTTCTAAGTCAAAAATAAGAGTTTGGGGACCTTCACCATGACTTGGACCTTCCCCATCGTGGTTAAATTAGTTATTGAAACCTAAAATCCAAGTTTGGAGACTCCCGCCATGATTTGGTATATCCATGCCATAGCATAAGTGGCTGCTGGAGCTTAAAATAAAAAATACAAACCTTGCACTTCGACTCAAGCCTCCCACACCACGGCTAGAGTGCTCTTGGGAACCTACTATTCACACCTTCATGCCGCGACAAGCCTATGTGGCATTGCAGTGAGAGAGCCTCCTGAAACTCTCCAAGATCACTTCTCAACATTTGTCACAATGAGTTTGCTCTCTATTACTCTCCTGGGAGAAATTTTAGTCTTGTGCTGCAGTGAGGCATCTTGCGCCACAACACTTCTAGCTTTTAAAAGGGCTTTGGCCGCGATTTAGGGAGTTTTGGCCACAGTTTAACTACATTTTGCACCTAGACTCTCATTTTCATGCTCTCTAATCAATTCCCACTAGTCCTAGATGAATTCTAAAATCTTAATGGTTAACATACATAGTCTTCCAGACCTTCCAACTCCAAAATATCATGATTCACTAGTTCTCATTGTTTAGAGGTCTAGAATTAAATTAGAGCAATCAAAACTTAATTTCATATCAATCAATTCTCCTCCCATGACAGCAAAAGTGTTTCAACCACAAGATACATGGAGCTAAAACTTAATGGTTACAAAATATCAAGTCATTCAACAAGTATTAGTCAGATACAATCACAATGTTCAATTCTATGGTAATAATATTACATAGCTAGTCTCTATACTTGGTAATTCATGATGCAATGCAGTAAATATGTAAAAACTAATATTCTCATTACACAAACCCAATCTAACAAGGTTTTCAAACCTATGTTTTAGCCGTGGCTCAACTCTATTCTACACCTGGACTCTCATTTTCATGCTCTCTAATCAATTCCTACTAGTCCTAAATGAATTTTAGGATCTTAATGGCTAACATACATGGTCTTCTAGACCTCGTAACTCCCAAATATCATTATTCACTAATCCTTATTATCTAGGGGTCTTGGATTAAATTAAAACAATCAAAACTTAATTTCATATCAATCAATTCTCCTCCCATGACAGCAAAAGTGTTTTAACCACAAGATACATAGGGCTAAAACTTAATGGTTACACAATATCAAGTCATTCAACAAGTATTAGTCAAATACAATCACAATGTTCAATTCTATGGTAATTATATTACATAGCCAATCTCTATACTTGGCAATTCATGATGCAATGCAGTAAATATATAAAGACTAGTATTCTCATTACATAAACCCAATCTAACAAGGTTTCCAAACCTATGTTTTGGCCACGGTTTAACTCCATTCTGCACTTAAACTCTCATTTTCATGCTCTCTAATCAATTCCCGTTAGTCCTAGATGAATTATAGGATCTTAATAGCTAACATACATCATCTTCTAAACCTCCTAACTCCTTAATATCATGATTCATTTATCCTCATTGTCTAGGGGTCTTGGATTAAATTAAAACAATCAAAACTTAATTTCATATCAATCAATTCTCCTCCCATGACAGCAAAAGTGTTTTAACCACAAGATACATAGGGCTAAAACTTAATGGTTACACAATATCAAGTCATTCAACAAGTATTAGTCAAATACAATCACAATGTTCAATTCTATGGTAATTATATTACATAGCCAATCTCTATACTTGGCAATTCATGATGCAATGCAGTAAATATATAAAGACTAGTATTCTCATTACATAAACCCAATCTAACAAGGTTTCCAAACCTATGTTTTGGCCACGGTTTAACTCCATTCTGCACTTAAACTCTCATTTTCATGCTCTCTAATCAATTCCCGTTAGTCCTAGATGAATTATAGGATCTTAATAGCTAACATACATCATCTTCTAAACCTCCTAACTCCTTAATATCATGATTCATTTATCCTCATTGTCTAGGGGTCTTGGATTAAATTAAAGTAATCAAAACTTAATTTCATATTAGTCAATTCCCCTCCTATGATAGCAAAAGTATTTTAACCACAAGGTACATAGGGCTAAAGCTTAATGGTTACACAATATCAAGTTATTCAATAAGTTTTAGTTAGATACAATCACAATGTACAATTCCATGGTAATTACATTACATAGCCAATCTTTATACTTGGCAATTCATGATGCAATGCGGAAAATACATAAAAGCTAGTACTCTTATTACACAAACCCAATCTGACAATGTTTCTAAACATATGTGCTACCAAATCATATAATAAGCTTCCATTAATTTCTTCTTGCCATTAAGAGGTCTAATCCTTGAAAATGTTAGCCCACAATCGAGGTGAGATTTACAATCTTAGTAATAAGGGACAAATTTCATATATATGTATAGAGTAATCAACATAGTGTAATTATATAGAAAAACATATCAATGGCATCAATGTCATCAGCAAATGAACTAGTTAGATTACTAATGACTACTATTTCATACTAGTAATCACATATAACATGTTGATGGCCAATAATATCAGGAAAGGCCTATCCATGATGCCATTTCTTTATGAGCACAAGTTGGGCTTAGTACATTCAGGAGTTTGATCACAACCTAATGCACGATTGAAATATAATGCACGGGTGGCAACCACACTATAGGTCTACCATGGACTCACAAGATCCACAACAACAACAATCCAAGTAGCCAACCAATTATTTAGCATTTCAAAATTATACACGTGTAGTAAATTTCATATTAAAATGAGTATATACATAGAACTAGGAAATTAACCCTAGTTACCTTAATGAAACTCAATTATTCTTCCTCTAACTACCATTATAATCCAAATACACACCAAATCTAAAACAAGTGTAGTCATAATCATTTAACTTTCATTATTAAGGAATTTCCTATCCATTGATCAAGTTCATCAAGAATCTATTAAAAATTACTTACCCAAGCTTCTCAAGGGTGTATTGCACCAATTCAAGGTTAAGACATCAAGACTCACAATAAGTCATTCTCCACATCTCTATTTTCGAATATGTACAAGGCATACACCAGAAATCAACTTAAATGGTAAAATTTTAGCACATACAACTCACAAAAATGGTTGAAGGCACTTACCCAAGCCTTTAATAACTCCTAAAATTTGGATTTAAGTCATTAAGCCCAGAAACTATAGTGTTTCACTTCTAACTCTTAATATTTTCACACTATAGTAGAACCCATTATGAAAATCAACCCTTAGGGCTATTTTCCAACAAAATAATACATAAGAAGAAAAGGAAATGCTTATCCAATTGCTCCCTTTAATTTCTAGCTCTGCAATCTTGCAAGAAATCATCCAAAGGCCATATTTTAGATTGAGAAAAAGATGAAAATCCCCCAAATGACAAACCAATTAGACTAAAATGTAGAGAAAGAAGAGAGGATCAAGTTCTATAGAACCTACCTTAGCTGAATCTCCCTCTAAGAGTACAAATTTGAGCTAAAATGTTGGAAAACCTAATCCCTTTTCCAAAGGTGAGAAAATTCATGTGTGTTCAACAGCTAAGCTTATGTTTCAGCATAAGAATAATGAGTGGTAGCCTCCTCTTAGGGTTTTAGTGCAAGTGGGTTAGTCCCATGGGCCCATTATTCCAAGTGGGCTGAGACTTAACATGTTGGGCTATGATATATGCGTATAATTGGGTTCAAAAGCGGGTTAGGCTTCCATGAAATGAAGTTGGACCTCCATAAGAATAAAATTGGGCTTCTAATAATGCTCTAGGTATATGTAAATTAATCATTGGCCCAAATCATACTTAAACCCAAAATCATTATTTTACTTCCCTTAAAATTATCTAATTAATAATCATTATATTAAAATATTCAAATTTGCCATTTTCTTTAAGACTTCTATCTCCTCATAAATTTTTCTTAAATCCCTCTTAATAATTTCATAATCCCTAAATAATCTATTAATTATTTTTAGGGTGTTACACTTTGACCTTAAGAATATCATATATGGGCCCTTGAATGATGAATAAACTATTAAGATTCTTTGAATCTCATTCTTTTCTATATTTTCCCTAACCACGTCTAAGTAATCATTAAGAAAGCAAAGATGGTGAATAAAAAGCATGAGAAGTATCATTTTGACACTAGTTTAAATCTTAATATATGTTACTATACACACAATGATGTATATGTATATTATGAGATAAACCATTCCCTTACACTCAGAAGTATGAGACAATGATGTATAAACCATTTTTTTTATTGTAAATATATGATATTATGCAAATTGACTATATGAGTTCTATGTTATAAATGTATATAATGAGAAGTGGAAGTATGATTTTGAGTTGCATGGCTTCTTAAATATGTTGGGCTAGTTATATGTGCTACAATTGTTGTTTAAAACTTGCTCAAATAAAGACATGACATAGTATAGTTCAAATATGACCATTTGAGATCTAATTTTTGTACTTTTGAGCCATAAAATGTCTTTAAACCAAAGTATGACCAAATAAATAAATTTTAGGCTAAAATTTGACAAACATTTAGATCTCATCTAGAGCTTTTTATATAATCAAAAAGTATAACTTTTGAAGCTCCATAAAATTTATTATGAATTTTCAATATTAGCTTAATTATGTAAATTTTCTAATTTACTATTCATTTGGTCCAGCTACTATTTTCATAAGCTTTGAGGGACCAAATGAGTTTGTTTTCATCTAAAATTTTGTAGTAGATAGTTATTATCCATAGCCACTGAGTTTGCACAAATCGGAATTGTGTAATTCAAGTTATGATTTTTTAAAGTTTGGTACATATTATGTGCCAAAGTTGTGGAATTGAGCATATGAAGTGAGATCCAGATTTTAAGCTTCTTTTTATGATATTCTAAGCCTAACAAGCTTGCTTGGCATAAATTTGAGAATTTCTATGATGAAATTATTTATTTGTACACAATTAGAGAAATTGATGCTTTAATAGTAGTAAATTCCGCTGCCAAAAGTATTAATATAAGTAATTATTGTTATAAAAGGAATTTGGCATGAGATGTATGTATATCCTTGATGGTATGATAGCTGGATATTGTAAGCAATGATATGTACAAAACTAAACATTTGTCAGTGGTTAACCTTATAAACCGATGATAGTTAAATCTCAAAAAATAGCATTAAAATGCTATCAAGAGAATCCTAAGATATTTGTAAAGCACGATAAACTAAGCATTGTATTAAAGAGAAGATATAGATATGCAAAATTAATTTTTGGATACACTTTCTTGCTAAATAGTGATATGATATCTTAGAATAGCAAGAAGTAGACATGCATAGTATTACTTACTTAGGAAGTAGAGTTCATTATATGTTTTGCAACAATGTAAGAGGTTATATGGCTAAAGAAAATTATGAAAATTTAGGGATCATTGGTGGGATGATGAATCCTATATTGACAAATTGTGAAAGAGAAAAAACCATAGCCTACATAAAAGTCCCTAAGTACCATATTACGAGTATAAACATATAGACACAAGAATGAGAGGCACTACTAGAAAAAAGTCATTTACCAACAGAATAATCCGTTGCTAATGAGCAAATGATCGTTGCTAATCATACATTAGTAACGGATAATGTTGTTGCTAAATCTTTAGCCAAATTAGGCCTTGCTAAATTTTAACAATGCCCAAGTTAATCTGTTGCTAAATTAGAAACGAACAATGTCATTGCTAATTTCAAAGATGGGCATTGCTAAATTTAGTCAAAATGAAACAAATATTTGACCTTTAGCAATGACTGTATATTTGTTGCTAATTTTGAAAGGAACAACTTGTAGCTAAATTCGTTGCTAAATTCGTCTTATAAAATATTTCATCTATTGCTAAATTTGTTTCTAAATGAAAGTTAAAAACAAAATCTTTCTACCTTTGTTTCTAAATCTATTGCAAAATGATGGTTAAAAATAAATAAATCCTTTCTATATACATTGCTAAAATCTGTTGTAAATATTATATACTAATATATGTTTCAGTATAATAAATATCAATAAAAATTTAAAAACCCATTCAATAAGTAGAAATTCAAAATATAGTATTAAAAATTTACAATACAATAGCTATAATGTCTTCCAAAAGGTTAGAACTCAGTCATAGAAATATTTATCTAATCCTACAAATTAACCAATGTGTGATGTAGACCTCGAATCTCCAAAAGATCTGGGTGGTGGACTTGGATTGATAGATTGGATGGCTGCTTGAATACTTACTTGCAACTCCTCATGAAAAGTTGTTCGCATATCTACTAGTCTTTGCTCTACTACTCGATTAACAGCTTCCTCAAAGGAAGGAGTGTCAATTAAGTTTTGTGTAGAGGGTGTTGGGGCTGCTCCAGAAGATGTTGAACTATATGATATTAGGCTAGCTCCATGTATAATAGTAGTGCCTTGTAACAACCGGGAAAAAGAAAAGGAAAGGAAAAGAAAGAAAGTAGAAAGCTGGAAATTTTTGAAATTCAGAATTTTTGCCAAGTCTCCTCGCAATAGTGAGAAAGGGTCTCGCTTTAGCGAGAATGCCTGTTCGCAATAGCGAGAGTGATTCTAGCTATAGCGAGTGCGGGCAGCAGTCCATACAAAAACCAGGGAGTTGCTCGCTGTAGCGTATGCCATAACGAAAGTAAGGTCTGGAACTAACGCGAGTTCACCATAGCGAAGGTCAAATCTCGCCATAGCGAAGGGAACTGATACGAGCTCGCCGTAGCGAAGGTTACACCTCACCATAGCGAAGCCAGATAACACGAGCTCGCTATAGCGAAGGTTAATTTTCACCATAGCGAGGGTCAGTCTGGAAGAGATTTAAAAGCGAGAAAATGACTTCATTAAACGCTCAAACTCATTCCTTCTCTCATTTTTGCCCTAAACTTCGAACCAAGGAGTGAAAAGAGGCGTGGAGAGTGAGAGAGACCAAGAGAAGGAGGAAGAGCAGAGAAAGGTAAGCAAGTTTCTCCCATTTCTCCTTAGAATCTGGATCTCCTCTCTTTGCTCTCTCTTTCTACGGTTTTGTTTGTGAAAATGGTTGGATTTTGGGCATGGGTCAGAAGAGGGAAAGTGGAAAACGCCCTTGAATCTCTTTGTTTTCTTTGAAAATGTGTTTTCCACTATCATGGGAGCTTGAGAGAGAGGAAGAGTTGATGGCATTCTAGAGAGAGAGAGAGAACTCTAGGTTCTGGTATGTTATGAGAGTTTACTCTAAAGATTATATTCTAAGAGTAATTCCTTGTTCTTGATTGTGCCTAGACTCAAGTGAAGCACCTTCATCAAGGTGTGATTGTGAACCTAAGGAGGGAGAGGAGAAATTGAAAGGAAAAGCTAGTGTTGGCTTTGGCTCATAAGGTAGCTCTCTCTTCCCACTCTTTCTTGTTACATTCTTAGATGTAATAGTCATTGTATGTTTATGTATATGCTTATTGTGTGGAATATGCCATATGCTATTGCTTTGATGCCTTGATGCCAATATACTTGTGTGATGAATTGTGAGATTTGCTCGGGTGAGGTAGTGCCAAAAGTCCCTTGAGATGGGTGAGGTGAAGCCGAAAGTCCCTTGAGAATGGGTGAGACAAGGCCAAAAGTCTCAACCGAATGAGGCTAAGTCAAAAGTCCCTAAACTCGGGTAAGGCCATCCAAAAGTCCCTAAACTCGGGTGAGGCTAGACTAAAAGTCCCTGGAGCCCATTTTTGGCATTGTTGTGATTTCCATAGCATGTACAATGTGTGTTGGATGTTTGAGAATGGCTAAATGCTTATTCACATGCCTTGACTTGTTATATGCCTTGATTGCTTACTTGATTGAGTGCATGAGCTACTGAGATTCCCTGAATCTCACCCCTTCCCCTTCCAACTTAACATGCTAGGTAGAGCACAAGGAGAAGCAAGTGCACACCAAGGAGCCTAGGAGTATGCTTAGCTAGATTATAGGCTTGTTTTGGTTATTTTGTTGTAAAGTGGTGCCACAATGAATATGCGCCCACTATTTTTGAGATGTAACTATTGTAACAAGTGTAAATGCATGAAATGATGATGTACAAACTATGTTGATAGCCAAATGACTGAAAATGAGGGTTTTGCCCCTTTTGTTGAATGAATGCAATAGTGTATATTTGGCCATAGCATAGTGAGTTTGGATTATATGTTGATTTGGACCACATGGACATGTTATATATCCTAGTTTTATACTTTTAAACTTGTCCATGAGTGGCCAGAATGTGTGAGAGGCCTTTTAGACCCATTTTAGACCTTTTGAGTGCTAAAATCGGTATTTTTGAGAGCTCCGTCAAAGTATGACCGGATGAGCTCCTCTTGCCATGAAATTTGGCATGCCTCTAGAGTTGTAGAAAGCTTCTTGAGAAGTTAAAGTTGGTAATATTTGGAGGTCTAGAGAATATTTAGCGAATTGTTGAATTTGGAAAAATTTAATGGATTGGTCATGTACTATTCATATAAACTAGAAATGAAATCTGTGGTATTCATAGACCAAATGGATTCCAAATGTGGTAAAATTTTATACACATAAACTAGACAATCACAGTGACTTATAGGAACTAGAATCACCTAAATCAGAGGTCTGTAGAGAGAGATTGAACTTTCTGAAGTTCTGCATCAGCATCAGAGAGCTCACCCGACCTCTGTTATTGTTCCATCAGTTTTCAGGGTCCAGAGGTTACTGAATTGATCTGGACTTATTTTTTTCCTCTAGTAGACATCCGTAGCTTTCCAAATTAGTATAGTGTGACCAGATTGGATTTTTGTGGATTTAGTTATGAATTTTTGAAAGTCATGATAGTAAACTGGACCAGAAACAATGACAGCCGGACCTCCTTCCCATTTTCGATGTCAAACATGGTCCAAATGCTGAGATTTCGATTGGGAATTATTTTTAGTGTAAATACAACACTTAGAGCTCTCTAAAGAGCTAAAGTTTACTAGATTCCCATTTTCTTATAATTAGTTATGATTTTCCAAATTTAGAGCCAAAATATGACTTTTGGGCACAAGTGAGAAAATGTAATTTTTCTGGTTTTTGGCTCTATACCCGTGGCTTATGGTTTGTTTTATGCTATGTATGAGTCGTATATATGGAGTTTGAGTTGAGGATGCGAATGATGGGTTCACAGGACCCACGGGGCAAAAGATGAGTGTATGAAACCCCAGTTCATAGCATGCAAATGCCACGGATTGATGTTGATTCTTTGGAAATCATATGGAACCGAGCTCAGTGAGAGGCTAGGTAGCGGTAGTAGATTAAGGTGTTACATGCCTTCTAAGCCAAGGCCATAAACTCTTCCTTTTGTTGGTCCTCCAGTTGCTTCAATCCAAGCGTTGGCAACTTGCTCTTTGGGAAGAGCAGATACCATTGACATGAAGGATTCTTCATTTCCATCAGCATCTTCTTCTTGCCCATCTATAGTTGCATCTCCTTCTCCATCAACTTGTGTCTCATAATTGTCACCTTTATGCCTCTTGATGATATTTTTAAATTTAGCTTGATATAACATAAATTAATTATTAAATAAAGATAATATTATCTATATTATAAATATTAAAATGTCATACTTACCCACATAGATTTTGATTTACGATCAACCTAATCATTCTTTACTGTCTTATGTATCATTAAGAATAACTCAAAGGCAGTAGGCTTTGCCCCTTTCTCCTTTACCTAAAATAAACAAACAAATAGTTAATTGAAATTGAGTAACTTAAATATAATAAGTATAAAATATAAAAATTTAACACTTACATATTTTCTTCTATATTCAGAAACTGGAATTGATCCTCCTGTATGTAAGGATGTACCTAACCCACCCTTATTTGACAACCTATTCTTAGAATTAGTGGTTAACTGGTTCTTAAACTCCTTACTTTGCCAATAAACCATCATTTCATCCCAATGATTCCGACTAATCCATTTAGGGATTACATCTTTCTCATAAAATTTTTGTTTAGCTTTGTTTATAGTACCACTCAACGGTATACTCCCTTTATGTTCAAAAAGTGTTCTAATAGCCATGTGGTCATCTTCATTCCTATAATACAATTTCTGTAAGTATTAAATGAAATAACACATTAATAAATAAAAATATTAAAATTAAAATGAAGTACTATGACTAACATTACAAGTACCTTTTAATTTCTAAAGTGCATAATCAAAATCTATATAACCAATATAGATGAAGACCCTAAAAATATTTATGGCTAAATTTAGCCAAATAAAGTCACAACAATTTCTGGTCCTGTAATAGATTTTTCCGTACAAAGATTCAAAGTCATCCATATTACATCAAATAATGAATAAAAAAGTAAAAATATATTAATTTAACCATAAAGATAAACTTAAAACATGATAAAACAACATTAATCTACTCCTCAATATATTAGCAAATTAACAAAACAAAGAAATCAAAGAATGAAATGTAAAGATCAATTACACTAAGCAATTTATACATAAATTACTATTTTGAAATAGTAAAATAATAAACATTATATATATATAGAATGACACTAAAATTAAAGCAACATGTAAAAGGGCATAAGTTGCAAATGGATCACTCATATATGGCAATAAAATATAACATGTCCCCATAAGCTGGATTGTCTCTGTCAAGCAACAGTTCTACCACATGGAAGGCCTTGAGTGGGGGGGTTAGCTGGAAAGTGAAGATTGATGGAGAGGTCCTTGAAGCTCTTACTGGTTTGCTTGTGAATCTTGGGGAAGTGGGACAAAGCGGAAAGAACAGCGGCTCCAAAGGTGAAGAAGTAGTAAACGAGGATCCTAAGAGAAGAACCTATGCTAAGTGCGGATGTGCAGAATAGATCGATGACCAAAGCTCCAACACTGAAGGTTTGTGAGATGTCTTGGAGTGTGGAAGCCAAGTTGGTCGTGTTGAGCTGAATGAATTTGAAGAACATAGCAGCACGGTTGTGAGGTGGGTGGGGGTGGACGACGAGGAAAGGGAAGTGGTAGAAGGAGATGGAGGGATAGGATTGGGAGATACGGTGGATGTAGGAATGGAGAGAGGGACTGTCATGGAAGCCGATGGTGATGAGGATGGTGATGGAGGAAGTGTGGGAATGGTGGAGAAGGAGTTTGCTGAGCTCAACCATGAAGACTATGTGGCTTAAGCCTTGAGCTGGACAGAGGACTATCTCGCGTGGATCGTTCTCGGTGGAGCAAGTGAAGGAGATCGTGGAAGTAGGAAAAAATTTTAGAAAAAATGCATAATTTGATAATTGCTTACTCGTGGAAGTAAGAAGATGGAACTGAAGGAAGGGAGTGTGAGAGTGAGATGGCAGCGAAGTGGGTAAGTACATGGTTGCCTTCCTCATTGAAAATTGAACGGCTGGATTCCTCCTTTTTTTTTCTTTAAAAATTAAGTCTATGGAAATGCATGGCGTGCATCTCGAATGCAAGATGTAGAGGATTCAGACTTAAGGCATGGTGGCTAAGGTGAAAAAACTTATTAAATCTTGTTCTAAAATAGCTATAACTGTGCATGTTTTGAAACCAAAAAGCTGTGCATGTTCTGAAACCAAAAATCTAATACAAATAGTCATAACTGTGCATGTTCTGAAACCAAAAAGCTGTGCATGGCAACTAACACCAAATAATCGTAACTCTGCATGTTCTGAAACCAAAAAGCTAATACAAAAACATGTATTAAAACATGTCGTGCCATGAAAAGACTTATTAAATCTTGCTGACAAACATTATCATACACAATGGGCTATTGGTTATAGCTTTAACACAAGATCTAAGGTGGGATAATGAGGATTAGAATTATGAGCAGATTTATTTATCTTTCAACCCTTATTTTACTTTTCTTTATTCATCCAACTATAATTTTTTAATACATGAATTATGAATATATATATATATATATGGCATGGGGACCATGTATGGATTTGGTTATGAATATACATGATTAGCTTTTATGCTTTCTCTATATACCTTATACTACGTATGTTTCTAAAGCTAATTAAGATGGCTGCTAGTTTCAGTAAAAATGATATTCTGCTTATTAAATCTTGCTAACAAAGATTATCATACATAATGGGCTATAAGCTATAGCTTTAACATAGCATCTAGGGTGGGATAATGTACATGATTATAGTTCATTAATAGATTTATCTATCTGCAAATCTCCACCCCCTGTTTTACTTTTCTTTATTTATTAAACTACAGTTTTTTAATACATGAATTATGAATATATATATATATATATATCTATATATATAGCGTGGAGACCATGTATGGATTTGGTTATGAATATACACGATTAGCTTTGATGCTTTTTCTGGTTTTTGGTTCCTAGTCTTATTTTATTAGTAGCCATGACTGGGGCTATCGTACTGACTATGCATAGGACTACAAATCTAATTCGTGAGACCAGAAGGAAGGTATAAGAGATGTCACATATGTGCTCTTACTGATATCATTCAAGCAATTCCATTCTGACTTTCCTTTGAAGAAAGCCTGTCCTAATGATGTTTCTAAATCTAACTAAGATGGCCCCCAATTTCAGTAGAAAGGATACTTTATTACTAAAACTTTTCACTAATAAAATTTGTATAGCCCTAACCATACAAGTTCCTTTCAAATTAAGCTTTTTACTGAAGCTTTTAAAAGTATCTCTTGCCCATATACTTTTATTGTTTCCAAAGATCCTTTTTTAAAGCTTTGAAAGGCATCTTCCTAAACACTAAGTTTATATCGTATAAACTGAGAAACCAGAGAGAAAAGAGAGTTTGAATCTGGGAAGGAAGGAATTGAAGATTAAGGAACAAGAGAGAAAGGCAGATTTGCCGTGTTGCACATGGATCATTAGCTCATTAAAGCAAAACACATGAATACTAAGAAAGAAAGGTTGAGACAAACCTAAACTTTGCCTTTCTCTCAATTGTTCTTCACGTCTTGCTCATAATATTCTTTCTCTGATTGGACTGCTTACTCAAATAAGACTTAGATAAATGCAACGTGAGGGAGTTGAGGGATCTGATCAGGGAAGTCATTGCAAAATGGCGAGTTGAGCGACAAATTAGAGAAGTGCGATAATAATAATAATATTGTCATTTAAATTTTTGAAATTTTTTGAAAAATAATTTTGATATTGCTAAATTGGTTTTTAAACAAAAAAATATAAATTTTAATTAATTAATTAGTTATTTTGAAATAAATCTAGCATTATCCATCCTAAATTTTGGCAAAAGATAATTAGGAAAGTAATGGATTATTATAACTAATATTATTATGTAAAATTTTCTTATTATTATTATTATTTCAAAATTTAAAATATGTTTGGAAATAGTTTTGATGTTGCTAAATTTGTTTTTAAATAAAAAAGTATATTTTTTAATTAATTAATTAGTGATTTTGAATTAGATATAATTAACATCATCCATCTAATTCAAAATTTTAGCAATAGATAATTAGAAAAGTAAGGGATTATTATTATTATTATTATTATTATTATTATTATTATTTAAAATATTATTATTATTTAAAAATTTAAAATATTTTTTCTTAATTTGTTTCAAAATAAACAAGTAAAATTTTTTTTAATTATTTTTTTAAATTTTGAAATAGAATTAACATCGCCCATTCGTTGCTAAATTTTAGCAACAGATATTGTTGTTGCTAATCTGTTGGTAAATTTGCAATTTCATAAAGAAAAGGGAATGATTTTATATTCCTTTGCTAATACCATTGCTAAATGCTTATTTTAGAAACAGAATTGATTGCCGGTTCTAATTTTTGATGCTAAACTGAAATTTTCTAGTAGTGAGGGATCAATAGCAAAGAAAAGGTGCTACTCTAGAATATGTCTATGCATAAAATATTATTTGATCCCCTAGGAAGATTCATTCTTAGATATGTATATAAGGAAGATGTAAAGTTTTTTGGCAACTATAGAATATAGAATATCACACCATATGTATAAGTTAAGTGTTAACTAAATAGATAAATTATGCTATAACTATAGGTAGCATATATATAATGATAGTATGTCAATCAGGTTGATGGCTTTGGCTCTCTCACATAAGCAATTGCCTTTGGTGCTCATAAGGGGCAAGTAAGGATAGGACATTTGTGTTTGTCATGTAAGGTAGTAGAAGCACCAATATGGAATTAAAAAGGAAAAGAAACAAAATATAAATATATTGCCTCAACAAAAAAAGGTAGAGAAAAAAGGTTGAACTGAGATTTAAATGTACATAAATGTATATAGATCAAATTATGGATTCCTACCATCCATAATACTATAGCCAAATGCAAATTCTCTTTTAAGGTACCACGAGAGACAAGCAAGATGGTAGAATTAGAGTTAGATTCTCTATGTGTCTAAACTAAGATTTATACAATGTCAACAAATAAATTAAATTGACATATACTTTTATAAAATAAGAAAAATATCATAACATGCAATTTATACTGCATGTTTTTAAGAACAATAATTAGAAAACAAATAAATAAATTCCTACTTTATTACTACGTGAGTCCTAAAAAGGAATAAATCATGCCTTTATAACTTTGACAATATTATGAGAAAATTAGTTAGTGTCTATTACTTCAATATACATTTTATGGTAACAATAGTTTGATCTAAAAGAGTATTATTAGAAAAGCAACTGAGATATACACAATTATGCTAGTATCTAAGACATGCTTATTATGAAGTTGATTTAGTAATATAGTAAGTGTTGATACTATGCATATGAAAAAAGTAATCTAAAAAAATTAAGGTCAATAGGGATTGGATTTGCCCTAAGTATAAAATATGACATATATGGGTAAATTTAAGGCATTCAAGACACATAACTAAATATCCAAAGTATATCTAAAGGATACGTCTCTTATACTGGTTCCATAAGTAGATTTTTAGTATAAGAGCTTCCAATAGATTATGCTTGAATAGTCATGTCAGAGCACTTGGTGTGAAAGTTTATGAAAAGAGAAAAGTTATATATTGTTTATCTCATCATGTGCGAATAAGAGATGTTGAAAAATGGTTGCCCATGATGGCTAACCCATAACCATGGCCCTGCCCAATTTCATATAAGGGGAAATTCATTAATAAAATATTTTTATTAATTATTAATTAAATTATTAATATTTAAGCTTGAAATTTGTATTTTAAATTTAAATTTTAAATGGAGGTTGATTATTGTTTTTATAGGGAGTTAATTGTTATTATTGTTGTTGTTGTTGTTATTATTATTATTGGTGGAAAAGTAGAAAAACTTAATGAAGTAGAATATGTTTTTGGTAACATGTTCTTTTCCCTATCATCTCTCTCTTTTTAGAAAACACTCTTCATATTACGAAGAACACAAAACGACACTTTGATAATCTCTATCTCCTCTTTGGAATTATTGTGCATTTATAGTGAAATAAAGATTAGAGATCCATCTATGATTCCAATCAGAACCACATGGAACAGTGAATTCGAGCAGATCTAATTTCTACTACAAAATAGGTAAGTACCCAAATCTCTCAAATCCTTCGATTTGTCATATCAAAAATAAAGTCATAGTCTTATATTGAGTAGAATGTTAACTTCTTTGATAGAAAAAGAAATTATAGGGGAGTACTCTATAATATATATAAATATGTTAAGAGAGCCAATTGTAATTTTTGAAATAAGAGAATTATCAATTGTAATTTATCTAACCCTTAAGAGAGGCTAATGTATTTACTCTTCATCTTTTAAATATTATGTATATGACTAGAATAAGACTAATTTTAAAGACATTGGCAACTAACAAAAAATCACACATAGCAACCAACATCCATCTTTATATTTTTCGAATGCTTGTAGTTCAACAAATTTTCTCAAGTGTTGTCAACCAATTGCCTTTTGTTCTTCATCAATAAAGGGCCAATCAAGTGGAAAAGACCACATTTTGATGGGCAAAACCCCTAAACTTAATAGGTACTAATAATTTTACTTAGGTTTAACTATAGGAATAGAAAATGGGTATGAGTTTAAATTTGGAGATTTTTCTAAATAGTTTTAAAAGGTTATGTTTAAATGGTATATTGCCTACCCCACTTTAGACCTATACTCTCTTTCTTACTCTATAAAAACAAAAGGCACTTTGCGTGTTCTGAATTTTATTAACATTTGTTTGGGAGATTTTATTTTATTTTTGTTGTAATTTGATATGAATAGTGTAACACCATATATTTCTAGCTTGCTTCTTATCATTTTTTCTATTATTTAACATTTTATCCTAATTTTATTTGGTCTTGAATCACTCATCTCAGGGAACTTGCTTTTCAAACCGACCCGTTTCTGTGTTTTAACAACATACCGGGCTTTACAAATAGATTTCATATAAATGAGTCTTAACTTAAGAAATCTTAGTCATTTTAAAATTTCTACAAGTAATGGCTCAAATATAGGAATTTGAGGATTCAATAAGGAGGGGAATGGCGTTTAAGTTTGTTACTCAATATGATATAGATTTGAGGTTGGAGAAAATATTTGTCCATAAGTCTAGGAATAAGGTATATAGCACCCTACCTATGGTCATCCCTAATTATCTTAAGGTGACATTTGTTTTTCTAGAAACCACATGACTAGGAGAAATGTTAGGCAAATAAGAGAGAAAATTGTGTGTCCCCCTTCTTCTAATGCTAGTCATTAGTGTTGATTAGCTTGTGATAGCAATTTTCTTATGGCAAAGGCTTATGTGTGGAGACAAGTTATAGTTGAAATGTAGTGCTCAAGCTATGTGCAATTAAATGAAAATAATAATGCATCCCAATCATAGTTATTGTAATGTCCAATTTTTGTAAAAATGACAAAAATGGATACGTTTTAAAAGTAAGTCCTCTAAAATGAATTGGTTAAGGTCCAAAAAAATTACAATAATGACCTAGACATTAAGTAATGAAATTAGGAGACTAAAAGTACCCTGAACCAGAGGCTAAAATAACTAGATAGAAATTAACAAAATTGTTACATAACGTAATGACATCTTCGTAATTTCAAGTATATTTTGGAATACTCATAAGAGGGCTTTTTAAATAAAAAAATTGAGTTCCCTGGGATTCTTAGAGGCCCTAAAAATCATAGGAAGCCCTGGGATAATTAAGACCCCACCGGTGTACGTTTTCTAATATCAATTGACCCGAACTTTAACCTTTTCATTCGGGAAGGTTTTAGTTCCAAATTGAGTAATTCCAAAGGCATTTTACAAGATTAAGGACCTAAATTTTATGATAGAAAAGACTTCTAAAAAAGAAGCTAAAATGAATTGGAAACGAAAATGATAAGTTTAAGGGATATAAATGGAATTTTTTGGAAACAATTTCTAAACCTTACCTATATACACCCCATGCCTCACTCCTCATTTAACTAATTTCATTTCTACCCTAAACCAAAGAAAAGAATTAGAGAGTGAGGTGCATAAGGGAGGAAGAAAAGGGAGAAGAAAAAGCAAGAGAAAGGTATAGATTTTCATGGATTTTCTTAGTTTCTTTTTAGCAAATTCCTTCTCCTCCTTCTTCTCTTCTTTCCTATGGATTTATTGAAGTATTTGGGGCTATTTTGAGGTTAGACCAAGTGAGGAATTTTTTGAGTTTGGAGAGGAAAAGCCAAGCAAAGAGAAGAGCATTCAAAGGAAGCCAAGAAACCAAGGTATTTTGCTACTTTTATGCTTACTTCTTCTTGTTCTTTCTCTTGAGCATTTCATCTCATATATGGATAGCCAAGAGGAGTTGAATTTCTAACCAAACTAAGGATGAATCTTAGGAAAATGAAGGAGAAGAATAAGAATATGCAAAGGAAACAACAAAATAACCATGAAATTCTAAGATAGCAAAGTTGGGATTTCAAGTACTTAACTAAAATTTTGTTTTGATGCAAGAGTCCCTAGCCTAAAATGAGTGTTTATATGAGCTTTAGAGATCCCTAGAAAGCTTCTCACATGCATCTCCCATCAAGAAAATAAGACAAATTCCTTGCTTCTCCTAAATGTACATAGCTTCGGCCTAAGCTAGAAGAAGCATCGAGGAGTGATTTTAATTTATTCCAAACTTGGTTTTGTATCATATATGATGGGAAAGGATAAGAGAAAGCCTTGGAAAAATTTTAGAAGTCATAGATAGTAAGATATAGCTATAGGTTCTATATTATGACTTGAAGAAGTAACATATAGTTAGACTCCTTAAATTAATCGTGTGATGGCTCCAAGAGACTTAAATAGAGTCAAGAATCATAAATGGATGGAAAGAATGGAGCCAAGATTATGTTTTCCTAAGGTTGCTTTATTAGGTGCATTATGGAACTATAAATAAGCCATATGAACAATCTAGCTTTTAAAATAAATGTGTAGCTTTAAAAATTGTTCCAAGAGTGTTATTGGCTTCCATATTATATGTCTAAGCCAAAGGAACCAAGTTTCACCTTCTTATGAGTGTGTGGCCAAGGGAGAGGAAGAAAATTCAAAAAGAAAAATGTGCATTTGCAACCAAGGTAGCTCTCTCTTCTTTCTGTCATACATGAGTAAATGTTTATCTTGTCTTGAAATGTGTGTGTGTATGTTTTGAGCCATGAAAAATGTTTTAGCATGTATCTATATGCCATGGTACCATAATGTTATGTTATACACTTATATGATATTTTATGAATATGTTTTGGTTTGCTTGAGTGTGGTAAAGTCAAAAGTCCCTTAGCTAAGGTAAGGATGAGTCAAAAGTCCCCAAGAATGAGTGAGACAAAGCCAAAGTCCTCTAAAGAGTGAGGCTTAGTTAAAAACCTCTTAAAAAAATGGGTGAGGCAAGTCTAAAATTTCCCAAAAGAAGTGGGTAAGACCAAACTAACTTCTTGGCAAACTTATGTATGCTTTATATGACTTCTTGAGTGCAAGAAATATTTCATATATGATTATACACTCTATGATATCTATGCATACATTTTTAGACTTAGATTTGTATTCTTTATGTATGGTTGAAAGGGATAAGAGCTATTGGGATTCTTAGAATCTTATCCTTTCCTCCCCATTGCCTAACATGTATAGTTGGACCAAGTGAACGAAGAAATGGGAGCCACTAAGCCTAAAGAAGAGAGTTTGACAAGAAAGTGTATGATTTTGTCTACTTTGTAACCATCTTGATGGCATATGATGTAACCTTATGATAAATATGTTGTATAACCATTTGAACATATGTAATTACATGGATACTTGATGTATATATGATGATTGATGCCATGTGAATGTTGTAGCAAGTTTTTGACATTGAATGGCAAGATATAGCTTATGTACTCTTATGTATACCTTCAGATGAGAGTGTGAGTTTGTAAAAGCTAGGTTTGTGTACCTTTGATTCACATTTAATAGACCATTTTGGTACTTTTCCACGTACTCAAGTGGCCATGGAAGCCTTAGAAGCAAAAATGACCCTTTAAAAAGCATAAAAGAGCCATTTTGCAACCCTATAGCACAATCTAACCAAATGAACAAATTTCCTCATGAAATTTGGCATATGTATAGATCTCATCTAGAGCTTTAAAGACCAAATTATTTGGAGCTCTATGGAATTATTTATGAATTTTCAAAGTTGCAAATTTTAGCTGTTCTGGTATAGTTGCTGTTCATATGGTCAGTTTCTTCTCTTCTGTTATTCGAGCGTTAAATGGTGTCCAATGCTCATAAAATTTTATAATCATAAACTAGACAAGATAATATTTCTATAGCCACCAAGATCACCTCAATTGGATGTCTGAGCAGAGAGATATAAATTTTTGAATTTTTGTGACAATACTAGTAGCACCAGATGAGTTTAGTTACTATTCCATCAATTTCCGGTAGATAGACGTTCTTGTTATGGTACAAATTTATTTTTAGCATAAAATAGATATCTGTAGCTTTTTAGAATGGTATAGTATGCTTGATTTTAATTTTTTTTAGAATTAATTATAATTTTTCAAAGCTTATGATATAAACCTAACACACTAACTGGAGGCTGCGCATGTAATTTTTATGTACATAGTTCATGAGCTCGAGTTGTTGGCCACATTTTGAGATGGTTTTAGATTGTATGTGTATAATTAAATAGGAGAATATGATGGATGAGTTCATATGATCCATGGGACATAAAATGAAAAATTTATCCGTGACATAGTGCAAAATAATCCATTATTTCTATTGCATTCTTTCTTAAAAAAGTGGCTTGGCCAATGAAAATGAATTAGAAGTGAGATGAAATAAGTTAAATGAATATGGTGTTACAGTTATAGCTCCTAGCCTAGTAGTAAGTAATCGATGTAATAATTGGCATCAGAGTTAAGGTTGTGCACTTGATTCTTAGTAGGGTATTCAATGAAGGGGAGATTATTTGTCAGGTTATAGTAACAAACATGCCATGGCATGCGGAAGCCCAAGTATAATGCCAAATCATAGTCAAAACATAGTGTTTGGACTAAATACCATTACGTCACACCCCTTTGATGACGGTATGCCTAGCATGAAAACAAGATGTGTAACGCCCGGTATGTTGGAAAAACACAGAAACGGGCCGGTTTGAAAAGCAAGTCCCCTGAGATGAGTGATTTAAAGCCAAATAAAATTTGAATGAAATGTTAAATAATAGAAAATGAGGATTTGAGCCTTGAGTTACCCAGAAATTGGGGTTGGAGTAATTCAAAAAATTTGCCAAAAAGCCAGTGGCATTTTCGTAAATAAGTGCAATTTTGGAAAAACACATAGGAGGCCTTTTTAAATGAAAATTTTGAGTTTTCTAGGGTTCTTAGAGGCCCCAAAAACCATGGGAAGCCCCAGGACCGGTAAAGCCCCTCCGGTGTACTCTTTCTGACGTCAGTTGACCCAAACTTTGACTGGTTCGTTCGGGAAGGTTTTAGCTCCAATTTGAGTGATTTCAAAGGCATTTTATTAAATTTGGAATCTAGCTTTTATAATGGAAAGAAGGTCCTTAAAAAGGAGCTAAAACAAAGGAGAAACAAAAATGCTAAGAACAAAAGGCAAAATTGGCATTAAAGTGTTAAAAGATGCTTCTTTCTTCTTCTTTATATGCCACGCTCTGCCTCCCCCTCTCTAAATCGACTTGCTTCAGCCCATTTTCAGAGGAGAACTTCAGCTTCTTAGGTGCACAAGAGAAGGAAGATTTTAGAGGAAGAAATTCAAGAAAAAGGTAAGAAACTTTAAGAAATTCCATATCCTTCCTTCTTGAAACTTGCTCTTCCCATCTCAAGCTTTCTTTCTATAGTTTTAATAGAGAGTTTGATGCTGTTTTGGGGGTAGAACAGAGAGGGGAATTTTGAAACTTGAGAGAGTAAGCCAACCAAGTGGAAGAACAAGCCAAAGGAAGCAAGAAAACAAGGTAAAACTTCTATTCTTTGGTAGTTTCTCCCTTCCCCTTCCTCTTGCACGAATTTGGCCACCATGAGCCCAATTCTTAGGGGCTATTTTCTGCCCAATTCATGGAGGGATTAGAGACTTTGGAGTGCAAGGATTAAGAATCTATTATTAGAAGCAAATATACTATCCACCCAGGTGCCACCAAGATGTACCAGGATCTAAAAAGAATCTTCTGGTGGCCAGGAATGAAGAATGACGTCACGGATTACGTGGCGAGATGTTTAGTGTGCCAGAGGGTTAAAGTAGAACATCATAGACCCGTTGGGTTGCTGCAACCCCTAGATATCCCTGAGTGAAAATGAGATAGTATAGCTATGGATTTCGTTATGAGGTTATCCAGGACATTCTCTGGACACGATGCTATCTGGGTAGTTGTAGATAGATTAACGAAGTCGGCACACTTTTTAGCAATGAGGACTACTTATTCATTAGATAGATTAGCCCAATTGTATATACATGAGATAGTGCGACTTCACGGAGTACCCAATAGCATCGTATCAGATAGAGACCCCAGGTTTACATCAAACTTCTGGAGGTCATTACAGCATGCCTTAGAGACCAAGTTGTGGTTTAGTACTGCTTACCACCCCCAGATAGATGGTCAGAATGAGAGGACCATCTAGACCTTAGAGGACATGCTGAGGGCATGTGTGTTAGAGATGAGGGGTAACTGGGATGCATATCTGCCATTGGCTGAATTTGCATACAATAACAGTTATCATTCCAGTATTCAAATGGCCCCTTATGAGGCTCTCTATGGGAGAAAGTGTAGATCTCTATTTTGTTGGGTTGAGTTAGGGGAAAAGAGTTTACTAGGACTTGAGTTAGTGGACCAAACTACCTAGCAAATAGTATTGATCAAAAAGAAACTCCTTACGACTCAGAGTAGGTAGAAAAGTTATGCCGATTGAAGAAGAAGGCCGTTAGAGTTTGAGATTGGAGACCACGTATTCATCTGAGTGTCTCCAGTGACTGGGATAGGTCGATCTATGAAGGTAAAGAAGCTTAGTCCTAGGTATATTGGTCTATTTGAAATTCTTGAGAAAATTGGACCCATGGCCTACTGGATAGCCCTACCTCCAAACCTAGCCCAAATCTATAATGTCTTTCATGTCTCCCAATTGAAAAAGTACTTACCAGACCTCTTACATATCATAGAATATGAGCATATTCAATTGCAGGAAAATCTTTTCTATGTAGTGAGGGCAGAGAGGATTAAGGATGCCAAATTGAAACAACTGAGAAACAAGAGCATCCCTATGGTGAAAGTGGTCTGGAAAGACCCGACGTCTAAAGAGGCAACCTAGGAACTAGAGGATGACATGAAATAAAAATATCCAGAACTATTTCCCTAAGGTACGTATTTAAATTTCGAGGACGAAATTTATTTTAAGGGGGGTGGAAAATGTAATGCCCGGTATATTGGAAAAACACATAAACGAGCCGGTTTGACAAGCAAGTCCCCTTATATGAGTGATTCAAGGCCAAATAAAATTTGGATAAAATATTAAATAATAGAAAATGAGGATTTGAGCCTTAAGTTACCCAGAAACTGGGGTCGAAGTAATTCAAAAAATTTGCCGAAAGGCCAGTGGCATTTTCATAAAGAAGTGTAATTTTGGAAAAATACCTAAGAGGGCTTTTTAAATGAAAATTTTGAGTTGCCCAAGGTTCTCAGAGTCCCCAAAAACCATGGGGAAGCCCCGAGACTGATAAAGCCCCTCCGGTGTACTCTTTCCGACGTTGGTTGACCCAAACTTTGACCAGTTCGTTCGGGAAGGTTTTTGCTCCAATTTGAGTGATTCCAAAGGCATTTTATTAAATTTGGAATCTAAATTTTATAATGAAAAAGACAGTCCTAAAAAAGGAGCTAAAACAAAGGAGAAACAAAAATGTTAAGAACGAAAGGCAAAATTGGCATTAAAGTGTTAAAGGATGCTTCTTTCTTCTTCTTTATATGCCACGTTCTGCCTCCCCCTCTCTAAATCGACTTGCTTCAGCCCATTTTCAGAGGAGAACTCCAGCTTCTTAGGTGCACAAGAGGAGGAAGATTTTGGAGGAAGAAATTCAAGAAAAAGGTAAGAAACTTTAAGAAATTTCATATCTTTCTTCTTGAAACTTGCTCCTCTCCTCTTAAGCTTTCTTTCTATGGTTTTAATAGAGGGTTTGGTACTGTTTTGGGGGCAGAACAGATAGGGGAATTTTGAAACTTGAGGGAGTAAGCCAACCAAGTGGAAGAACAAGCCAAAGGAAGCAAGAAAACAAAGTAAAACTTCCATTCTTTGGTAGTTTCTCCCTCCCCCTTCCTCTTGCACAAATTTGGCCACCATGAGCCCAATTCTTAGGGGCTATTTTCTGCCCAATTCATGGAGGGATTAGAGGTTTTGGAGTGCAAGGATTAAGAATCTATCATTGGAAGCAAGTAAAAGCCATTAAATTTCAAGTTAAAAAAGTGTAGGGTGCTTGAACATAGTTTAAAATCTGGGTTAATTCAAGACTTCCCCATCATATATGAGTGTTTGTTTGAGTTTCTAAGACTCTTAGGGAGCCTCCCAAGTGCCCCATCCATTAAGAAAAAATCTCAAACTCCATAGGTCTTTAATGGAGGCATAAATTGGTCAAAACCCTTAGAGATAGCTAGGGGATGTTTCAAAAAGTTCCAAGCTTGATTTGGGACTTTATATGATAAAAGAAGATAGGAAAAACTCTTAGGAAAAATTTAGAAGCCTTAGGTTGGGAGATGAGGCAATGGCTTCCATAATGTAACCTTATGAAGTAACATGGACCTAGGTTTGTGAAAGTGAGTGTATGATGGCTTCAAGGACCTTAAATGAGGTCAAGAGTTCTAAATATGGCAAGAGAATGGAACCAAGAATTTTACTTGTGGTAGTTGCTTCATTAGGTCATTAATGAAACCATATTGTAACAAATAGAACAAAGTATAGTCTTAAGAGTGAGTTGGATGTTATAACTTGTTCCAAGAGTATAATTTAGTGTTGTTTATTGTGAATAGGCCAAAGAAATCCAACCCCATCTCCTTGTGTTTGTGGAACCGAAAAGGAGAAGGAACAAGCAAAGTAAGGCTTGAATTTGCACCAAGGTAGCTCTCCACCTTTTCTTATTGCATTTTCTTGTTGCATATATGTCATTGTGTGCTTGTGTGTATATTTGTATGTTTGGGACATGCCACTTAATGCTATGTTGCTACTTTGGTACCAATATGCTTTCTTGAATGTCATTGAATTGTGGAAATGGCTCACAAGGGTGAGGTAGTGCCAAAAATCCCTTAATGTGGGTGAGGAAATGCCAAAAGTCTCATGGCATGGGTGAGACAAGGCCAAAAGTCCCTTGAATGGGTGAGGCTAAGTCAAAAGTTCCAAGAACCAAGAGTAAGACAATCCAAAAGTCCTAGAAATGGGGTGAGGCCAAACCAAAAGTCCCTAGAGCTCATTCTTATGCTTAACATGAGTTTGTGACATAAAAATGTGAAAGTGGAATGCTTCATGAATTGATTGATTGTATACTTGTGCCTTTGACATGTTGTATGCCTTGAGAATGTGCTTGGATAGGTGTATGAGCTATTGAGATTCAATGAATCTCATTCCTTCCTTTCTCTCATCTCATATGATCTAGGTGGAGTCCAAGATCCAAAGGATGGAGGCCAAGGAGCTTAAATCTCCATCTCTTAGTACATTTTGCTAGTTGTGATGTACTAGAACGTCAAAGAATATATATATATATATATATATATGTTATTTTTTAGCCATGACATTTTGAACAAGTGTAAAACTATATAAAGTTAGTGTATGTATCAAGAATAGAGTTTAATGTATAAAATTGTGTATTTTGGCCACTTGAGAGCCTACTTATGCATGTATGTATATAGAAGTGGCATAGTGAAATTGAGTTGTATGAGGATTCAGACCTTATGAGGGACTTTTTTGTGCTATATTTATGCTTTCTAAGTTGCTCAAATGTGTGTGGAACAATGAATGGCCCATTTGAACCAAATTTGCCCCTTTATTGCAACCCAATTGCCATAATCTTGAGTTATAGCAAAGTCTGACCAAATGACCTCTTCTTGATTTGAAATTTTGAATGCACTTAGATCTTGCCTAAAGCTTTTTGGTAAGATAAAGATCAGGTCATTTGGAGGTTTGTGGAATTTTCTATGATTTTTCAAATTTGGCATCAGAATTTCGGATTTGCACCAGTACTGTTCATTTGGTCAGTTGTGAAATTATGTCATCCGAGGGGCAAACGTGGTCCAATGGCTACGAAATTTTGTAGGTAGAAACTAGGCATTTAAAGTGACTTGTAGCAACTAAAAGTACCTCATTTGGAGGTCTGAGCTAAGAGATATAAATTTTTGCATTTCTGGAACAGGAACAGTAGCACAACACGACCTGAGTCACTGTTCCATTGAATTTCAGTGGCTAAACGTGCTTTCTCTGGTCTGAACCTATTTTTACCATAAAGTTAACATTTATAAATTTCCAAATTAGTATAATTTGCATGGATTAGATTTTTTTGGAATTAATTGGACATTTTCAAATTTTATAGTAGACACTTGCATCAGTACCAGTAGCTGTCCGAACCTTTGTCCCTTTTTGCATGTCAAACGCTTTATGTGTTATGTTTCATAGCCTAGGCATATTTTTTTCATAAATTAGACATGTGCAGCTCTCCATAATGGCTAAGAATGCATGATTTTGATTTTTTTGGATTTAGTTATGAATTTTTGAAATTATGGCAGAAAAACTAAAATTCTAGCCGAAAATAATAGAATGAAGTTGATGCTCCCTTTTGAATTCCACGAGTTGGGGGCCAACTTTGGTGATGCAAATGAGTTGTGTGTATGTAATTAAATATGAGAATGTGATGTATGAGCTCATATGGTCCTCATGACATCGAATGAAATTTTCATACGCGACGCAACGCAAAATAAGGCATGATTTTAATGCCATTTTTTTATTCCCTTTTGTGCAATTCATCATGTGAGACTTAGAAATGATAAGAAGTAAGTTAGAAATATATTGTGTTACAAGATGAATCTCATATCTATAAGCCTAATTGATAATCAAGACCTAAATTATATCCTTAAAAAGTCTCATAATATAAGATTAAATAATGAAACAAAATTCTCACAAAACCTAAAGACATGCTTTGAAAACAAAAGTATTATACTGCATTATATGCTTCTTATAGAAATTTTGGTAGAGTCTTCCCTAAAAATGGGACTTCTTGATATTTCTACAAGTAACCCAAAACAATTCTAATACAATTCCATCATACACCAAAAAAATTTTAGGGATGAAGAAATCCTATCTATGGGCCTGTGGAGCTACAACTAAAGTACAAAATAAAGTTGATTACATTAGGAAAATACAAAATATGTCCTCGCAAGCTAATGCAAGGCTCACTTAAAGGGAGTGCAACTGCTTCTATGCCACTAAAGATAGGCCAAGATTGGCGCTGCTATCTAAAAATGTAAAAAAAATGCACAGAGTAAGTTTAACGCTTAGTGAGTAAATAATACTAACCATGACAAATAAGAACAAAGCATATAATACAATTTTTCACTAATAGCAATTAACCAGACAATTCAAGTACATATAACAATGCATGAAATATGCCTTTTGTAAGTTATTCATAAAGATACACAAGGAGCATCTAAACAAAACCAAACAAAGCAGACGTAAAGCACACAGCTCGTAAGGAAAATAACCACAGACCAGAGCATCCCAATCGTGAAAAATAGAATAGATCCACATGTAGGACCTAACCATATAGGGGTAGCAACACCTCTACTAGTTGGGGTACAAATCATGATGCACCATGGCTAACAACTATTACTATTAACTACAGGGTTCTATAATAGACAGCTCTTACAAGAATGTTCTCCAAAATACACATTTTTTAAAAAATATCAAAACTTATAATTATACCCACTTTCAGTCAAAGAATAAGATTAAAGTAATTCATTAGATGCCTCAAGTACAGAAAATAAGAATTGTAATGTCCAGATTTCGTAAAAATGACATAAATGAATGCGTTTTAAAAGCAAGTCCATTGAGATGAGTTATTTAATGTAACACCATAATTTTCTAACTCAATCTATGCTACTTTCATGTCTCATGTCATGAATTGTGCAAGAGGGTGGGAAAAATGACATTAAAATAATATATTATTTAGCATTCCATCGCATATAAAAATTCTATTTAGTGTCACATAGATAATATGAGCTCATGTATCACATTCTCATATTTAATTACATGGATACAACTCATTTTCATCACCAAAAGTGGCTTACAGCTCATGGAAACCAAAAGGGAGCATAAAGCACATATATGTATTTTCGACCAAAATTTTCTCACTTTTGTCATAAATTTTAAAAAATTATAACTAATTCTAAAAAAAATTAAAATCATACATTCTTGGCCATGCTGGAAAGCTACACATGACTACTTTATGCTAAAAATATGTCCAGACTATGAAACACAACAAAGAAGACATTTGACATTCGAAAAAGTTTAGAGGTCTGGCTATCCACTAATGCTGTCATAGGTTTCTGCAGCAAACTTCAAAAATATTCAATTAATTTCACAAAAATATAATTCATACAAATGATACCAATCTAGAGGAAAAAAATAACTCGAGACTAGTTCAGGCACACCTAGACCTCAAAAAGCAATCAAACAGTACCTGAGGTCAGTTTGAGTGCCTAGTACTAGATAGGATCTTTAAAAATTCATATCTCCCTCTTTAGATATCCAAATGGGGTGTTTCTAGTTGGCACAAGTCTCTGGGAATATTTAGTTTCTTTATATAAAATTTTGTGGCAATTGGACATCATTTGCCCTATGAGTGACAGAATTCAATTTTGGACCAGTGCTATAGTACTAATGACCGAAACTAAAAAAATTTTCAATTTCAACAATTCGCCAAATATTCTATATATCTCCAAAAATTACCTACTTTAGCTTCCCAAAAATTTCTCAATAAGCTCTATATGCAAGTCAAATTTTAGACTAAGAAGAGCTCATTTGGATAAAAAGTGATATAGCCTCATGAAATGGTCATTTTTGCTCCTTATCAAAAGTCACTTTAGTCTAAATGGCCTCTTTTTGAGTTTGGCACATCTTGGGTAAGTTTAAAAGCATAATTATGACTTGTAAGAACTACCCAAGTGGTCCTAAACTCATGCATCTTGATGTGGCCACTCCAAATCCAATAATACATATGTAACCATAACCACACAAAGGTAATTTCCATGATTTGCATTAATTTAATGTCACACATGGACTACATAATATTCATACATCATATTACCATTACTCAAGGTCTTACATTACCAAAATAATATGTACAAGACCACTTTGATATTTAAATACAAAGGAACTACTAAATCTTCCAAGTGTAGCTAATTAGAGTTCTTGACTTGGCTTTCTTGCATCTTGAAAGCCACCTAGACATTTCAAGATGGAAGAGGGAAAGGGAGTGAGATTCCAAGAATCCCAATAGCTCACACACATGCACTCACATACATTCAAGGCATACATACATCAATGATATAATTATGAAACATAAGGTGTGCAAGGCTACAATTTTATACCACATCTACACATCAAGATCATTCTCATGCTCTACCCCTCACCCTATTTTTAGGACTTTTGGAGTTGCCTCACTCTTGATTTAGGGATTTTTGACTTAACCTCACCCTTCCAAGGGACTTTTGATCTAATCTCACCTATACCTTGAGACTTTTGGCATATCCTCACCTACTTTAAGGGGCTTTTGGCATCACCTCACCCTTATGAGCCAATCTCATATTCAAAGATATTTAAGAGCACACATTGGTACCAATGCAGTTTCATGAGAACATGTGGCATATTACCAAATCCTAAGAACATATACAATCACACAATGACATACATATGCATACAAGAAAGTATAAAGAATAAGGTGGAAGCTACCTTTCAATTTATGCAAGCTTACTTTGCTAATTCCTTTCCCTCCTTGATTTCACAAGAGAACTTAGGTGGTTGATTATTCTCTTAGCCTAGACATCACAAGAAATACACAATCACATAATTGAAGTAAGCCAAGACATTAAGCTAAAGCTTAAATACATACTTGGTTTCATATTTGGCATTATAGTTCCATAATTAGCCTAATGGATCAACTCTTGGAATTCAATTTCTAGGTTCCATTCTCTTATTATTTCTAGACTTCTTGGACTCATTTAAGGCCCCTGGAGTCCTCACACATTCAATTACACAATTGGAAGTCTAAGTTGCTTCATAAAGTACCATTATAGACACCGTTGCTCCATCTCTCATCCATGATTCCTAAATTTTTCCCAATGGTTCCCTTCATCTTCTAATATCATATGAAGTCTTAAACCAAGATTAGAACAAATTAAAACATTCCTTAGCCCTATAAATTATACTTGGCTGAAACAAGCACTATGTTTAGGGTTTATGGAGCTTTTGAATTTTTTTATGGGAGAGCCACTTGGGAAGGTTTCTATGGGCCTTAGGAGCTCAAGGGAATATTTAAATAGCCAAGAAAACTCTCACAATAAATCAAATTTTACAAAACCTTATAAAATTCCACACTTTCCTAACTTGATTTCTATTGGTTTTTCTTGGAATTTCTTGCCATATTCTATCTCGCCAGGGTCTAAAACCTTTGTTTCCCTCTTGGTTTTAGATAGAAAATCCCTCCCCCATATGGTTTTGGTTTAGGTCAAAAACCCCCTAAGAAAGAAGCAACAAGGAGAAACAACAAGAAGTAGTTAACTTGGTTTTAAGCTTCCTTTCAAAGCTTTTCTTCCTTGGTTCTCTTCTCCTGGAAAAATTCGAACTCTCCCCCTTCTTTCTGGACCAAAAACAAAACCAATCATCTAAAGAAAACATATGGAATAAGCCAAGAAGGAGAGGAAGAGAATTGGAAGAAGGAAGAGCTTAAAATTCCATGAGATTACCTAATTTTTCCTTGGTTTTCTTCCCCTTTTGGTGCACCTAAGAGAGCATATAAATTTCTATATTTTGGGTAGAAAATTCGTGCATAAGAAGGTGGGAGAAGAAAGGAAAAGTGTGCAGGAGTTTCTAGAAGCATGTTTTTTCAAAAATTTCAATTTCATCCTTCCGTAATGACAATTTTGTTTCGGCTTCATTTTAGCTCCTTTTTTAGAACCGTCTTCTCCATTATAAAATTTAGGTTCCCAATTTAATAAAATGCCTTTAAAATCACTCAATTTGGAGATAAAACCTTATCAAATGACTCTATCAAAGTTCAAGCTTACTAATGTTGCAAAACTTACACCGGAGGGGCTTTACCAGTCTTAGGGCTTCCCATGATTTTTGGGGCCTCTAAGAACCTTAGACAATTCAAAAATTTCATTTAAAAAGCCCTCCTATATGTTTTTCCAAAAATTACACTTATTTATGAAAATGTCATTACGTTTCGTCAGTTTTCGTCACAAATTATTTCTTTATCCTAACTCTATTTTTCTTTTTGTCTAAACCTAGAATTACCATTTTTAAGAGTCTAGAACTCTATCCAAATTTTTTGAGACATTATCTTGGTTATTTCAGAGAACTTGCTTTTATACGGCTCATTTCGTCATTTTACAGAAATTACGTTCATTACATTTAAGGATAAATAAAATTGAGATAAAATTGGAAATAATGAAAAATGAGAATTTAAGTCTTGAATTGCCCAAAAACTGGGGTCAGAATAGTTCAAAAAATTTGTCAAAAGTCTAATGGCATTTTTGTAAATATAGAAAATTTTTAAAATACTCACAAGAAGGCTTTTTAAATAGAAAATTTGAGTTCTACGGGGTTATCAGAGACTCTAAAGATCATAAAAAGTTCTGGGACAGTTAAAACTTCTGGTGTACATTTTTTAACAACAGTTGACTCGAACTTTTGACCTTTTTGTTTGGGAAGGTTCTAACTCTAAATTTAGTGATCCTAAAAGTATTTTATAAGTTAGAGAACCTAAATTTTATGATGGAAAAAATAATTCTCAAAAGGGAGCTAAAACGAAGATAAAATGAAAATGCCATAAACGCAAGTATAAACATCATTTCTTTTAACAATTTTTTTCTTGAAAATTCTACATAAAAGGACACTCCCTCTCTTACTCTTCTAACTGACCTTGTGCTTCGTCCAAAATATAAGGAGAGATTGCATGAGAGAGATGCATAAAGAGAGCTCAAGAAAAGGAAGAAAAAGCTAAAGGTATGGAAATTTAAGGAATTTCATGGTCTTTCTTCTTGAAACCTTGTTCTCCTCTTCTTGCTTCATCTTCCCATGGTTTTGGATGTTCATATGGTTCTATTTTAAGCATGATTCAAAGAGGGAGAGTTCAAAATTCTTAAGGAGAAGCCATAATCAAGGAAGAAGCTCTTGAGAAGGCTAGAAAACTAAGGTAAATCCATGACTTTCTTGCTTTCTCCCTTTGCTCCTTCTATAAGGGGGGTTCAGCCAACTTGAGAGCTAGGGGAAGGGGAAAGGTTCTAATTTAGAGTAAGCATGAAACCTATGAATTAGACCATAGGGGAGTTAGAAAATGCAAAGAAATAGGAAGGAAACTAAGTAAAATTCAAGTTAGGGAAGTATGGAGCTCTTGAATACTTTGTAAAAATTGATTTGATACATGAATTTTCTTACATGTGTGAATATTTGTTTGAGTTCTTAAGACTCCTAAGAAGCTTACCAAGTGCCTCTCCCATCAAAGAAAAATCAAAAACTCTATGGGCCCCTAATGATGTGCTAGTTTTGGCCAAGACAATAACTATAGGCTAGGGAGTGTTTTAATTGGTTATAAGCTTAGTTTTGCATCATATATGATGGAAGAGGATGAGAGAAAGCCTTAAAAAAAATTTAGGAAGCCTAAGGAGTGAAATGGTAGCATAAGTTCCATATTATAACTTAAAGAAGCAACGTATAGTTAAGCTTCTTAAATGGATTGTGTGCAAGAGGTCTGAATAGAGTCAAGGACCATAGATGGAAGAAAAGAATGGAGCCAAGATCATTAATTATTGGTGTTGCTTCATTAGGTGCCTTATGGAATTATAATTGAATCTTAGAAGCAATTTAGTTTTTCAAATGCACGTGTAGCTTTAGGAATTGTTCTAAAAGTATAATTGGCTTTCATATGATGTGTAACAACCGGGAAAAGGGAAAAAGGAAAAGAAATAAGAAAGCTGAAAAATTTCGAAAATCCTGAGATTTTTCCAAGTTTTCTCGCTATAGCGAGAAATGGTCTCGCTATAGCGAGAGTGCCTGTTCGCTGTAGCGAAAAGGCTTCTAGCTATAGCGAGTGCGGGTAGTAGTCCATATAGAAACCAGGGAGTTACTCGCCGTAGCCTACGCCATAGCGAAAGTGGGAGTCTACAACTAATACGAGCTCGCTATAGCGAAGGTTAAATCTCGCCATAGCAAAGGGAACTGATACGTGCTCGCTATAGCGAAAGTTAAACCTCGCCATAGCGAAGGTAGCTGATACGAACTCGCCGTAGCGAAGGTTAATTTTCGCCGTAGTGAGGGTCAGTCTGGAAAAGAGTAAAAGGCGAGAATTTGACTCTTTTAAATGCCCCAACTCATTCTTTCTCTCTTATTTGCCCTAGACTTTGACCCAAAGAGAGAAAAGAGGCGTGGAGAGTGAGAAAGACCAAGAGAAGGAGGAAGAACAAAGGAAAAGTAAGCAAGTTTCTCTCATTCCTTCTTAGAATCTGGATCTCCTCTCTTTGCCCTCTCTTTCTATGGTTTTGTTTATGAGATTAGTTGGATTTTAAGCATGGGTCAGAAGAGGGAAAGTGGAAACCACTCTTGCATTTCTTTGTTTTTCTTGAAGATGTTGTTTCCATAACCATGAGAGCTTGAGAGAGAGAAAGAATTGGTGACATTCTAGAGAGAGAGAAAGAACCCCTAGGTTCTGGTATGTTATGAGGGTTTGCTCTGAAGATTACATTCTAAGAGAGTAATTCTATGCTCTTTGATGTGTCTAGGCTCAAGTGAAGCACCTCCATCAAGGTGTGAGTGTGAAACTAAGAAGGGAGAAGAGGAATTGAAAGGAAAAGCTTGTGTTGGCTCATAAGGTAGCTCTCTCCACTCTTTTTTGCTGCTTTCTTGGATGTAATGATCATTGTATGCTTGTGTATATATGCTTATTGTGTGAGATATGCCATATGTTATTACCTTGATGCATTGGTACCAATATGCTTATGTGTTGGATTGTGAGAATTGCTCGGGTGAGTTAGTGCTGAAAGTCCCTTGAGATAGGTGAGGTAGAGCCGAAAGTCCCTTGAGATGGGTGAGACAAGGCCAAAAGTCTCATAACCGAGTGAGGCTAAGTCAAAAGTCTTTAAACTCGGGTAAGGCCATCCAAAAGTCCCTAAACTCGCGTGAGGCTAGACCAAAAGCCCCTAGAGCTTACTTATGGCATTGTTATGATTTCCATAGCATGTACAACATGTATTATGTGATTGAGAATGGTTGGATGCTAAATTACATGCTTTGACTTATTATATGCCTTGATTGCTTCCTTGAATGAGTGCATGAGCTACTGAGATTCCCTGAATCTCACCCCTTCCCCCTCCCATCTTAACATGCTAGGTGGAGCCTAAGAAGAAACAAGTGCACACCATGGAGCCTAGAAGCATGCTTAGCTAGATGAATGTTAGCTCTATTTTGACTCTTTTGATGTAAAGAGGTGCTATAAATAAATATGCACCTTCTATTTTTGAGATGTACATGTTGTAACAAGTGTAAATGTATGGATATATGATGTACAAACTATGTAAATAGCCAAAGTAATAGAAATGTGGGTTTTGCCCCTTTTGTTGAATGAATGTGATAGTGTATTTTGGCCTGTAGCATAGTGAATTTGAGATGTATAATGCTTTGGACTACTTGGACATGTTATATAGACAATTTTTATGCTTTCAAACTTGTCCATGAGGAGTGAGAATGTGTGAGAGGCCATTTGGACCCATTTTGAATATTTTGGGTGCCAAAACTGCCAAATTTGTGAGCTTCGTCAAAGTATGACCAAACGAGCTCTTCTTGCTCTAAAATTTGGCATGCCTCTAGAGTTTGTAGAGAGCTTCTTGGGAAGCTAAAGTGGGAAATATTTGGAAGTCTAGAGAATATTTGGCGAATTGTTGAAATTGGAAAAAATTGATGGTTTGGTCATGTACTGTTACCATTAGTCCGAAAAGAAATCTATGTCATTCATAGACCAAATGGTGGCCAAATGTCATGAAATTTTATACACATAAACTAAACAACTATAGTGACCTATACCAACTAGAATCACCTAAATTGGAGGTCTGTAGAGAAAGAATGAACATTCTGAAGTTCTGTATCAGCATCAGAGAGCCCACCTGACCTCTGTTACTGTTCCATCGATTTTCGGGGTCTAAGGGCTGCTAAACTGATCTGGACTTATTTTTTTCCTCTAGTAGACATCTGTAGCTTTTTAAATTGGTATAGTGTGCCCAGATTGGATTTTTTAGATTTAGTTATGGATTTTCGAAGTTCATGACAGTAAGTTGCGCTAGAAACAGGGACAGTCGGACCTCTATCTCATTTTCAATGTTAAACATAGTCCAAACGCTAAGATTATGGTTTGGAATTATTTTTAGTGTAAAGATAACACTTAGAGCTTTCCATAGAGCTATAGTTTGCTAGATTTCCATTTTTATCTAATTAGTTATGATTTTCCAAAGTTAGAGTCAAAAATCTGATTTTTGGGCCTATGTGAGAAATAGCATTTTTCTGGTTTTTGACTCCATACCCGTGGCTTATGGCTTGTTTTATGCTATGTATGAGTCGTATACATGGAGTTTGAGTTGAGAATGTGAATGATGGGTTCACAGGACCCACGAGGCAGAAGATGAGTGGTTGAAACCCCATTTTATAGCATGAAAATGCCACGGATTGGTACTATTTCTTTGGAAATCATATGGAACTGAGCCCAGAGGGAGGCTAGATAGCGTTAATATATTAAGGTATTACATGATGTGTTTAGGCCAAAGGAATCTAGCTCCTCCTTCTTGTGAGCATTTGGCTGAAAGGAGATAAAGGATTTCCAAGAGTTAAAGCATGTCCTTACAAGCAAGGTAGTCCCCTTTCCTTTCTTTCATACATGCTTGTGTGTTTTCTTATCTTCGAATGTGTGTGTGTATGTTTAAGCTATGAAATATATTCCTAGTAAATGATCACATGCCATGGTATATGTTGCCATGTTTATATACTTGAAAGATGTTTTTATGAATATGTTTGGCTTGCTTGAGCTTGGGGAAGCTAAAAGCCCTTAACTAGGGTGAGGATGAGCCAAAAGCTCCTAAGAGTGGGTGAGATAAAGCCTAAAGTCTTTAAAAGAGTGAGACTTAGTCAAAAATTTTTTGAAAGTGGGTGAGACAAATCCAAAAGTCCCAAAGAGAATAGGTAAGACTAAACCCTTATCTTGGCAAGTCTATGTATATTATATGTGACTTCTTGAATGAAGGATATGTTATATGTATGTTTGAGAAGTTTATGAATGCCATACATGCATTTTTTTAGACTTGAAATTGCACCATTTATGTGATTGAAAGGGAGAAGGGCTATTTGGATTTCTAAAATCTCACTCTTCCCTCCTATTACCGCACATGTCTAGGTGGACCAAGTAAATCAATGAATAGAAGCCACCAAGCTTAAAGGAAGGAGATTAGCAAGGAGATGTGTCTTTTGTTTTCTTTGTAACCATGATAATATCAAGAATGTAACACCATGATATATATATGATGTATAACCCTTTGAATATGTACAAATATATGGATATAAGGTGTATGTATGAGAATTGGATTCAAATGAATGATATTGTATGATTTTGTCATGGAAATGCCAAGATATATATATATATATATATATATATATATATATATATATATATATATATATATATATGTCTCTTGTGTACACCTTGGAGTAGGTAAGTGATTTTGTAGTATTTGGGTTATAGGACCTTTTAAACATGTTTGATAGGTTCTTTTCATGCTTTCCCACATGCTCATGTTGTCTTAGAGGTAGTGGAAGCAAAATTGGACCATTTGAGACCCCTTAAATGACACAAAATAACCAAATCACAACCCTATGCCCCAATCTAGCCAAATGGATGAGTTTCCTTATGAAATTTGGCATGTAAGTAGAGCTTATATAAAGATTTTTGAAAGCTAAAGTGTAGAAAAATTAGAGCTCTAGAGAATTAATTATAAATTTACAAAGTTGTTAATTTTCTACTGTCCTGATATAATTACTATTCATATAGTTAGTTTAGGTTTCTATATCATCCATAAGTCAAAAGTGGTCCAATGAATGTGAAATTTTATAGACATAAACTAGACATTACCAATGACTTGTAGCAGCTAGAAGCACCTTATTTGGAGATCTGAGCAGAGAGTTATGAATTTTTGAAGTTCTGTGTTAGTACCACTAATGCTAGCTGAGTTTATATAATATTCCATTAGTTTTAGTAGCTAGGCATATCTTTCTTGGTTTGAAAGTATTTTTTCCTTAAATTTAACATCTGTAGTTTTCCAACTTAGTATAGTTCAGTTAAATTGGATTTTTGTAAAATTAATTATGCATTTTTAAAGTTTACATTAGTAAATTGTATCAAAAACGTTAGGCAGACTGACCTATGTCACTTTTCTATTGTCAAACATGGTCCAAATGATATTTTCATGGCTTAAAATTATTTTTATATAAATTTAACATCCAGAGCTTTCTAGAAAGCTATGGTTTATTTGATTTTGACTTTTCTAGATTTAGTTATAATTTTTCAAAGTTAATCTTTAAAATCTGGCAGTAGGACCCACAACAAAACCTCTTTATCTTATGTATGTATGCTATGAACTCAAGTTTTTTACAACATTTTGAGACGATTTTGAATTGTATGAATGTAATTAAATAAGAGAATGACATGGGGAAGCTCATCTAGTTCACGGGATGCAGAATGGAAATTTTATCCACTATGCAACGTAAAATAATACAATATTTTTAATTGAATATCCTTCTTGAAAGTTGCTTGGCCAAGGAAAATGAATTAAAAATAGGATGGAATGAATTAGATGAATATAGTGTTACAAGAACATATCAACCAGTAATTTTTATATTCAAAAAGAAACAGGATCAAGGAATGGTTTGTCCCTAAAATACAATAAATTCTATATAAATATTCAAATGAGCAAACGAATAATGAATAAATAAATTATGTTAACTATATAAGTGCATAATCAACTTTAAAACAAAGAAAGGAAGTAGAAATTATACAATGCTTATAGTCATCATTATTACTCACTTGACGAAACAATAACATTTCTCTCCAATGTATCGCCCGCTAGTTCTTGGTTATAGAAGGTCCTTGGTGCACCTTATAACACTCATCATTAAGATTTTCTAGTATTATTAAATTAGTATATGATAACCCTTAAACATAATTCTCTTATGCTTGAGATTTAAATTCTCCATCATTACTCAAATTGCCTCTTACCATAGTTTAATTGCCTTCTTACCACCAAACAAGGTTTAGGATCCAAGTTTTTCATTATAGGTATAAGACTTATGTTTGAGAGGTTGAATTATATGAAGCTAGTAACAACTTCTCCAATTGTCTACTAATATTATCTTGTCCTATTCTTTAGTTTCTTATCTAATTCTAAGTTTTAATTGGAACTCTTAAATTAAATTATCATTTTGGTGTTCTAAGGAAAAATTAATATATATATATCTTTGACAATTAAAACAAGTAAAACTTTAAGACCTAGTAAGAAATTAAATGTCACATGGATGTTGGTTATGTACTAGTTACAATCAAATAGAGTTAACCATCATTTTTACTCATAGGGCTTCTTTGAAGCATTCTAACAAACACTTGATATGCATTTCTTTACACCCCTTTTTAAAGGTGGAAGAAATGCACATCCAGCCCCCACATGCAAATTTTAGCAAACCAACACTTGTAATTACTTCTATAATTTAATTTTATAGCAAATAAAGAGCAATGAGCTTTAACCTTCCACTTGGTGTTTGTAACATTTGATTTTTGTAAAAACGACAAAAATGAACTGGTTATAAAAGAAAGTCCCTTAAATAGAAAGATTTGACGTCAAATAAAATTAGAACAATAATTTAAACCTCAAATAATGAGAATACAATGCTCAAGAAGCCCTAAAAATAGTTAGAAAAGTTAAACGAAAATTAACAAAAATACAATGGTATTTTTGTAATTTCAGGCACTTTTCAGAAAACTCACAAGAGAAATTTTTAAATGAGAAAAATAAGTTTTTCAAGATTCTCAGAGGCCCTACAAACCATAAGAACTCCTAGAATAGTTAAAACCCTTTCAATTTATGTTTTAGAACGTTAATTGACTCGAATTTTAACTGATTCATTCTAGAAGATTTTAGATCTAATTCGAGTGAAACCAAAAGCATTTTATAAGTTAAAGGACCTAAATTTCATAATGAAAAAGATTATTTTCAAAAAAGAGTTGAAATGAGCCCAAAAGGAAATAGCTAAAAAAAGAGGACGAGAATGAAATTTTTAAAAAGAATTTCAAGAAGCCTTGCTTTATATTTCACGTCCTCTTCTCCTCCTCATTTTAACTGATATAGGTTCTGCCTAAAACCATAAGAAAGACTAACTTCAAGAGGTGTCCAAGAAGGGAGCAAAGGAGGAAGGGAAAATTAGCAAGAAGGTAAGGAATTAAAGGTTTTTCCATGCTTCTTCTTTTAGTAAACTTGTTCCCTTCTTCTCCTTGCTTCTCCCATGGTTTGGATGATTTAATTGGGATTGTTTTATGGTTGGTTCAGTAAGGAGAAGGGAGAGTTTGCAAGAGCTCTTAGAAGCATAAAAAGCACCTTGGAAAAGCTAGAAAACAAGGTAATTTTCTATGGATTTTATTGCTTTCTTTTGTCTCCCTTTTCTTGTGTATGTTCAGCTAGCCATAGGCCCAATCAATGGAAGGAATTTCATCCAAACTAAGATAGGAAGAAAGGTTATAGAGTGTGAGGATTAAGAATATACAATTGGAATCCAAAAAGAAGTATTATAATTTAAGCAAGCAAAGTTAGAGATTTTGTTGCACCATAATATGTATGAGACTTCCTAATGATAATTTACATTATCTAAGAGTGTGAATGAGTTCCCAAGACACCTAGGAAGTCTCATAAGTGGCAATTTCTTAAAGAGAAGCAAGTAAACTTCATGGGTGCATATACTTGCTCTTGTCTCGGCCAAACATGTTCTATGCACTTAGGCAGAGTTTTAAATTTTTCTAAGGCTAGAAAGAGACTAGATATGATAGATGAACATCAAAGGAAGCCTTGGAATGAATTTAGAAAGCATGATTTGTGAGATAGAAGTGTAGGCTCCATTTTAAAACATAAAGAAGCAACTTGTGTCTAAGCTCCTAGACTTGAAATTATGATGGCTCTAAGGAGTCTAAATGGAGTCAAAAGACTTAGATTGAAAAAGAAAATAGAGTTAAGATCATGAATTCCAATAGTTGCTTCATTATGTCTTATATGGAACCATAATGGAGTTATATGAGAAAGTGAGCTTCCATAAATTTTGTATAAAGCTAAAGCTTGTTCCAATAATTAAATTATATCTTACTTGATGTGTCTAGGCCAGCTTGGCTGAAAAAGGGAAGAGGAATTAAAGGAAAAGTGTGTAATACTTGTTTCAAGGTACCTCTCTAACCTTTCTCACTTACATTGCTTAGTTGTTTTCCCATCATTGAATGCTTGTGTATATGTTTGAACTATGAGAAATGTTTTTAGCCAATGATTACATGTTATGGTACCATTATATTTCTTAAAATATATTTATGTATGCAATATGGCTTGAATGAGTATGGTTATGTCAAAAGTTCCTTAGCATGGGTAAAGATGAGCCAAAAGTCTTTAGAAATGGGTGAGACAAACCCAAAAGTCTCAAGAGGAGTGAGACTAAGTCAAAAGCCTCTTGAAAATGAGTGAGACAAATCTGAAAGTCCCACAGAAAATGGATGAGGCTAGACTAATGCCCTTGAAAGCTTATGTATGATATGTATGAGTTTCTATGACAAGAAAAACGCTTTATGTATGTTCACTAGCAGCATAAATGCCATGCATGCCTTCTTTGATATGTGAAAGTTTCATATATATATATATATATATATATATATATATATGTTTGAAAGGGTAAAGAGTTATTGAGATTCCTTGAATCTCACTCTTCCCCATTTTCTATCTAACCATGTCTAAGTGAAACTCAAGGAAGCAAAAATGGAAGCCAAGGAGTATGATGTGTAACACTTTGATAATAGAATAGTTTCTAATATAATGTAATGTCAAAGTACGTATGTATAAATAGTTTATGACATGTAAACCATTGGGCATGTATAAAAGTATGTGAATATCATGTATAAATAGCAATTGGAACCAAATGTATGCTTATATGGATTTTTGCTGTCCCTGTGCCTTAATGATTATATGTACAAATGCAAGTGTCAAGATGAGAAAGAGCTCTATGATTATTTGAACCATTTGGCATGCTTCCCTAGGCTATAATTGTGCTTTTGGACATACCTGGGGGGCTATGGAATTATAGGAAGGTCATTTGAGACATGTTAAACCCATTATGACTTCAAATTTGACCAAATCTTGAGTTGAACCAAAGTCTAACCAAACGGATGATTTTTCACATGAAATTTGGCCAACTAGTAGATCTCATCTAAAGCTTTTCACAAAGCTAAAGAGTACTCAATTTGGAGCTGTAGAGAATTTATTATGAATTTTCAAAATTGGCCAAATTATGTGAATTGGTTTGGGTGCTATTCATATGGCCATTTTGCTTCTCTATGTCATATGTGGGTCAAATGAAGTTCAATGCTTATGAAATTTTAGAGAAATAAACTAGACACCATAAGCTTTCTATAGCCATTGAGAACACCTTATTTGGAACTCTATAAAAAGATAACCAAATTTTTAAAGTTTTAGGTCTTGGAGCTGTCCAAAAATAAACATGATGTATTGTTCTATTACTTTTCGTAGGTTAAATGCTATTGTCTTTGTCTAGAATTATTATTTAACATTCAAAACTTTTCATAAAACTATCATATGCATGATTTTGATTTTTCTAGAACAAGTTATGAATTTCCAAGTTTCATATTAGAAATCTATGACAACAAACCCAAGAGCAAATTCTTGTCTTTTTTATGCATGGTTCCATACCCAAGATGTATGAGATGAAATGCGATGTTTCTAACTTGTATATATATGATATGGATGGAAACTGATATTGATGAGTTCATATAGTCCATAAAGTATAAAATGAATTAATTGAGCTTCCTATTACATAATTTTTCACTATTAAACGTGCTACTTTCTCGGAAATGTGTAACAATGAGCCTTGTAATATGGTTTTAAGGCTAGTGAGCTAAGGTATTATAGTGGCCCTTGAACCAGCTCAAAACATAGCTAAAAAGGTTTTAAGCTACATTAACTCCCATTTTTCTTTCTCAACTCTTATAGGCATGATTTCAACAAAAATGTGGGAACTTGTGATTAAATGGAAATTGCCAAGATCAGAAAAAGGAATATTGAAATTAAAAACTAAAATGGCAAAGAAAAATAAGGAAATGGAGCTTTAAAAGTGCAAAGAGAAAGACTAACAAATTAGAAAGGCTATGAGCTAAAGCCTCAGAGGAAAAAAAGTCCACTCCTAAGTTGTTGTTGTAGGCCCATTGACATGCTACAAAGAGGAATGGTTTAGGGATGAAAGACATGTTAGATGGAGAAGGATATGAGCTAAAGATCTAGCAACTAATTTGCCTCTCACTATAGAAAAGAAAATTGGAGATGCTTTTGCTGCGATTAAAGGAAATGAAGAAGAAGAAAAACAATAGGAATTCAAGGAAAATAAAAGCTACCTAACACGACCCAAATTGTTAAAGAAGAAGCTGAAATAGTAGTAACCCAAAACCCACCTCCTTTGCTACAACTCACAAATAGAAGGCCACACAAAGCTTAAGGGATGAATTGACGTTGTACAGCCAGAACGCGAACAAAATAAAAGAACTAAAAGGAAATGAGGAGGATGAAGGGAACTTTTGGGAAAGAAAAAGTAACGGGTGAAAAAGAAAAGAGTAGAGGAAGCTTCAGACTTTGTATTCCTATTTTATTTTATTTTTATTGCTTTATTTACCTATTATTATTATTTTCTAGGGTATTACACATTAAGTAAAGAAAAGTTGCACAATAGTTTTCAACCTAGTGATAAGTGCTCAATTCTACAACTAATGCTTTTAGGTTGATCTCCATCAAAGTTTTTAGTTGAAATTAAGGCAACTCATCAAAATGGTGAGAGTAACAAAAATCTCTTTTGAATTTTATAAGAAGAAAGAATGGTGGAGATTTGGGAGGACTGTGAACCCTAGATTTATTTGGGATTTGGAAAAGCAATGATAACATTTAAGATTTGTAAACATGTACTTGAGGCTATGCCTAATTATATCCCATGAACAACCAAAATGACACATCAGATGCCATGTCATAAATGATAGAAGGAGGCCTAATAAAGTTAGGCTTGAGGACCACTAAGGGATTCGGGCGGTAAAATAATAGTTGAGATTCCTTTAGTAAAGTCTATATTGTGGGAATAAGAAAGAGTGTCTATAATACTTAAAATAGGGTCAGGTTTAATGCTCATTGTCATACCAAATAATCTCCCCAATAACATTGGTAAAATAAGTTAAAACTTGTTAGATGGCACATTTAATTCATAAAATAAGGGATAAAAAGTTGATTTTTTTCTTGGTGTTTTTGGTTTTTGGGGGGGCGGGGGTGGTTGTTTAGAAACGACCTTAAGGCCTTGTTTGGTTCAAGGAATGGGAGGGGAGGGGAGGGGAGGGGAGAGTTTTAATGATATATTGTTTAGTTCAGGAGGGGAGGGGAGGGAAAATAATAATATACAGACCATTTTACCTTTATATATTTTAAAAGTAATGATAATACAATTAATTATTCTTTTATTTTAAAAAATTTAACATTTTCATCACCAAATTAAACAAATGTAAAAAATTATCTATAATTATAATTATTTAAAAAAATTTGTAAACAAATAAAAGTAACTAAACAATTATTTTAACAAATATATAATTTAACATATTTTATTTCATAAAATTAGAATTCATCTGAGTTGAAAACATTGACATGTTTACTTTTTTCTCAATATGACAATATACTTGTGTTAATTAGTACGTTGAAATTTCTTCTCAATTATACTTATAAAAATTTTATAAATTATAAAATTAATAATCAAGACAAGAGTATTTTAGTCTTTTTTATAACTTTTCTTCTCAATTCTCCTAAATTAAAAAGATAAAAGAAAAAAAAATTTTATTAAACTTTTCTTCTTCCCCTCTCTAAAAATACATGCCAAACAAGAAGAGGTGCCTCCGCTCAAACCAAACGAGGGGTAAAGTAACAGTAGATTGATTAGTCGAAAAAGGCTTAGGCGGGCTGTTCCCAGGCGCGGCTGGTTTCATGGTCGAAAAATTAAAAAGCATAATAAAATAAAAAGGGGTTGCATCCGAAGAAGAGACCGAGAGGGGTATTCAGGCTGCAGAAAAAGCGAGAGAAGGAACATCATCTTCAGCTTCAACATCCACCGTCCGGCTACCGCGAACAACGGACGAGCGCAGGCTCCAGCTGCCAGCCCCTGAAGTGAAGCCCCCCACTAGTAAGTAAGTCTTTCTTGGGATTTCTCCTGGGCATGGCTAATTTGCAAGTAAATCCCACTAGAGATTGTTGATTTTTTGTGATTCTTGGCATGGCTGAATTGTTAAATGTCTGATTGGTTTAATTCTTTTAAAGAAACAAAAGTTGAGATATTGTGCCAAAGATTTGGAAGGAAAAAGAAAGAGAGGGGTATTCAAATCATAATCCATAAGGGTCAATATCAGTGTGAAGTATCAAATTTAGGTATAAAGGTTTTTGTGCAATGTTACAAGACCCCTAACTTCTCTCGAGGTTTATAGTCTGTGTAGAATAGACATAATTAAGATACCTGCACAGAAAACTCATAAATAACATGTTAATTAATTCTCCATTTAATGGACCTTTTATTTTATATATATATATATATATATATATATAATATTTTTCGAACAACTTGCTTGTGGATTAAGATTGAGCATGAACCATTTAACAAAGGGTTATTGCTTTAATATTTTGACCCTCCTCTATATGTATTAGGATTTAGGAACATATTGTACTTGCCAAAACTAATTTCCAGAGCCACTATTACCGAGCGGAAACACTAATTTTTATGACTGCATTGTTTGTAGTACTAATGACTGCTGCCTTGCTGCAATTTACTTGAAAGCTGCTCAAAAACATAGAAAGTTTCCTTTCTTTCTTTTTTTTCCTTAATATATTTTTCCTTTTACGGGAATAGTGTTTTTCTCTAATGTACGAGTTGCCATTGATAGTGAACAGGTAGGGAAATGCAATATGCATATAACTTGGTTGTTATTTGTCATGTGAATGCATGAACCCTGTCTATATTCTATATCTAATTTGTTTTATTCTTGCAAGTAATATATGCGTAACCTGACTTGCTTGATGCATGCTTTATTGGTGGTTTGATTCATTTGACCTTATCAATATTGTTTGCTTGCTTGTGTCAAGCAAGTGAGGGTATTAATTTATAGGATGAATCTGAAATCATATGAGTTGATGGCTGAATCACATGAATTGGTGCAATTTGACCCTAAATATAGGATAAATTGCACAATTCTGCTATTCAAAGAATGGCAGAAAACTTGAATTTTGGCTGGGTCAAGCAGTTGGTCCATTGCAAACCGACTTTAAAAACCCAAATTTCAGCTTTGTTTTCTTCATTCTTTTCAAATCAAAACATTTAGAGGCATATGGTAAGAGTATAGAAAACTGTAGTTTTGACCCACATCATGAAATGCTTGGGTCTTTTCACATCAGCCTTGTAAGTTGTTTGAGTGCGTGCAGTGTGTTTTAAGCTGAGGTCCCTTAGATAGAGTCTATCAGTTAAGATGAATATACAAGATGTTTATCTCTGAACTAAGATACGAGCATATATAAATTACATAATAAGTTATTTTTTACTTATAATTCCATAAAAATTCTTTTTTTATTGTAAGATAAAATTAATTTCAGATTTGTAAATAATATTCCCTCGGATCTCCAATATAAGTCACTTATTGGAGGATTGTCTTGGTTCAAAATACAAGTCACTTCTACAAGTTGTCTTGATTATTAAAAGACTTTTTCCTTAAATACCCCTAATTAAAAAAAGAGTCAGTAAGACTAATATAATTTATTAATGATGCAGGTAAGCTCTTTAATTAGGGGCAAATATGGAAAAAAAAGTATGTTTTAATACAAATTCAATTAATTAAACTACCTTTAACCAATTTTCTTAATATCTGTGAGGTAGGTATTGGTGACTTATATTGGAGACCGGAGGGAGTATAATATATACAATAACAATAACAACAAACTTTTTCCCCCTGAGTGAGATCGGTTACACAAATCAAACAACATTATAAAATTCTATCGTAAATCATATTTTTAAACAGACTATTTAAGTCTAAGTCTTTCTTAATAATTTCGCTTATACTTTTTATTGGTCTCCTTTATCTCTAACTATTAGACTACTCTCCATTTAATCTATTCTCCTTATTGGGACTTTTATAGATCTTCTCCCTATATGCCCAAACTATCTAAGGTGCAATTATATAATATTTTCCATAATAGATGTGACATCAACTTTTTCTTTAATGCATTCATTTCTAATTCTATCTTATTTGATGTGTCTACTCATCCAATGCAATATCCTCATCTCTACAACATTGAGTTTATTCTCTTGTTAGTTTTTTATTGCTTATCACTTAATCTCATACAACATTGTATATCTTATAGTTGTGCAGTAAAATTTACCCATAAATTTGAGTGGTACTCTTCTTTTATAAATAACACTCGAAATACTCTTCTAATTCATCCACCCTTCTTGAATCCTGTGATTTACATTTTCCTCTATTTCCCCATCATGTTGTATAATGGATTAAAAATATTTAAATAGTGTAACTTGTGATATGGTATATTTATGTTACAATTAGTGCACCTATTGCTAAATTTAAATTCCATATACTCTATTTTAATTCTATTTAAACAGAATCTATGTGCTTCCAAAGCTAATATCTACATTTCTAATTTTTCAATTATTTTCTTTCTCGAATCTTCAACTAAAACTATATCATTTGCAAAAAATATACATTGTGGCATCGGCTCTTAGATATGTTCAGTAAGTACATCCAAGACTAAAGTAAAAATATAGGAGCCCAAAGTTGACCCCTGGTGCATACTAACGGTTATTGGAAAATCTTTTGTAAGTTTACTTTTTTCTCTCACACTAATTGTAACCCTATCATATATAAAGGGATAAAACAGTTATCAAAAATCTTATTTTAATTATCTTCCTTTTATATTCTTAAACTTATTATATATAACTTTGTAATTGTTTTAGTAACATAATTGGGGGCTGATCAATAACTTTTAGTGTAAAATAACATAATATTTAATTATAATCCAATTATTACATTGACATGCATACATTTAAATTTATATATAACAATGTCAGTGCATCTTAAATATTTATAGAGTTGGGTTTACTTAACTTTAATTTTTTATTCAATTTTACTATCTTGAGTATTTTGTTTATGTTATACGTATATACATCTTTTGTATTATGTTTTTTGAAGTATTTATTTCTTTGTCTTTGAATTGTACAATTTGATATAGCTCACCATTCAAAAATAAGCCTTCTAATTGCGATATATATCGCAATTTGATAACTAGGGAATCAAGAGTAAGAAAATGGTAAGGCTAATGCCCGCTGGCAGAATCTTGTTCTCTTAAAGAATAATATTCTTGAATGGATGTTATTTATTCAAATCACATACTCTAGAAAATGGGAAGGCTGCTATCTAGAGGATTTAAACACCAGCAATTTATAAAAGGAGAAAGCATTAATCTGAGACAAGGACTAAAATATACCCTTCAATACCAACCACGTATCCTAATTGGTACCAAATCCGCTATCTCTATTAGATAGTCTTGATATACTTACTTTAAACACTAATACTACCATGGTTGTAGAAATCGTCTTATTTACAATTTGGGACACATGGTTCGTCTTGATTCGTAAAGCCTACAATACAAATCATGGGGTGAATAAAAAATAAGCCAAAATTGTGTCCAGAATCACCCAAATGATGCAAGTCAAGCCAAAAATGCCAATTTGCACCATTCCAGTGATTAAGGAAGATGTAGTTCCCTCGGGTCCTTTGTGGCCCAACATGACCAAATAACAAAAGGTCTTCTATTTCCTTTTTTTTTTCTCAAATGAAATGCAGTAGAACCCAACATTTGAAACTTTGAGGCACAATTTGGAAATTTTGCAATGTTTCCAATTTGTGAAGAGATCATTAGTGACAGATGTTTTCAATTCCCTTCATACTTTGGCTGCATGCTTCTCTCCTTTGGCAGCCATGAGAGAGGTTTCCTATTCAAAGAGTCTTACTATAATCCTATTATGTTCATTTTTAAAAATTCCTAAGTCCTGCTAGGCGATTAAATTTTGATGATGATAATGATAATAGCGACATTAGTCTTGATGAATGGAGGATAATTAGTTTTGGACTTGATTACTTAAGAGTTTTTTTGTATATTAGCTTATATATAAGTTGCTAGTGACTTTGTTATGGTTTTGTGAAATTTATGGTTATTTTTTCCCCCCTTGTGGGGGGTAATTCTTGGGTCAAATTTATTATATTGAGCATCTTTTATGTTGTAGACATATTCACCATTTATATGATATATTTCAAGTTATTTTTCAATATGTCTTTGAATTCGATAAAATTTACAATTCATAATTAAAAATTGGCCTTCTAATTCACGATTTGAATTGTGATTTGATAACTATGATTAGTACCAATTAGGATGAGTGTCCTAGGTGGCAATTGGATCAAATGATGGTGTTCGGTGCAAGAACATGGCATATTGGTGGGTTTGGGTCAGTTAGGCCCAAGATATATGAGACATATGAAAGGAAGAAAAAAAAAAGAAGGAAAAATGCCTGATGCTAGGCCCAATATGCTAATAGAAGGCGAGGTGCAAGAGATGGGGAAAAGGACAAATGAGCATAACTAACTTAATCTGCCAGGGGGAAGGAAGCGTGTGAAGTGTGAAGGCCGTTGCGGAGGATATAGATGGAGGGGGAAGCAGAGAGAAAGAGGGGGAGGAAGAATCTAGAGGAGAGTCCTAGCCTTTCAAAAGCTTGGGGAATTTGCTTTTCTATTTTTTCCTTTCATGTTTTCTTCATCTCGGTAATGATCTAAGCACTATTCTTCCATCTTTGCCTTATTTGGGGGAATAACTTAGTTTTTACCTTAAGAATAACATAATTTACAAAGAGAATTTTATTAAATTGATATCAGAGCAAGTTTTGGTCTGTGTTTAGTTGGCACCAAAATGGAAGGAAGAGTGGAAGCATTAGAGAAAGGATTTCTACAGATGAAAGAGGAATGTAAGTTTAGCAAGAAATGCAATAATTCTAACGTAGAAGTAAAAATTGAAGAACATATCATATCACAAGTCACACAGTTCAAGTATTTTGAGTCCATTATACAATACGACCGAAAAATAGAGGAAGATGTCAAACACAAGATTCAAGTAGGATAGATGAAATGGAGAAGTGTTTCGAATGTTATTTGTGATAAAGAGTATCACTCAAATTTAAGAGTAAATTTTATCACATATTTATAAGACGTGCAATGTTGTATGTCACTGAGTGTTGGACAATAAGAAGCCAACAAAAAAATAAACTTGATGTTACAGAGATGAAAATGTTACGTTGGATAAGTGAACACACAAGACAAGATAGAATTAGAAATGAATGTATTAGAGAAAAAGTGGATGTCGTACATGTTGTGAAAAAAATTATAAAATCGCGTCTTAAATGATTTGGACATATGTGGAAAAGATCTATAGAAACCCCAATAAAGAGAGTAGATCAGATGGAGAGTAATCTAATAGTTAGAGGTAGAGAGAAATAAAAAAAAAAACTATAGGCAAAACCATCAAGAAAGATTTAAATTTAAATGGTTTGTCTAAAATCATGATTCATAATGGAACTTTATGACGTCGTTTATTCTGTGTAACTGATCCCACTTAATGGGAAAAAAACTTCTTGTTGTTGTTGGTGGTGGTGGGGTTGCTGAGGACAAAAAACTAGAGGTTGTAGTTGTGAGTTTAGAAGGAAAAGTTTTGAATTGGTTCCAATGGATGTAATCTAGAACACCTATTTCTTCTTGACTAGCATTTAAGAAAGAGTTAATTGGGAGATTTCATTGTAATCAATTTGGGGATAGCTATGAAATGCTAATGTCTCTCAAATAGGAAGGAAGTGTGTCTAAGGATACATTTGAGCTCATCTCAACACCTCTTGATAAGGCACCAGATGAAATTTTAATTGGTGCATTCAAGAACGGTCTGAGTGAGGAGGTAAGAGCAGAAGTGAGGTTGATGCAACCCCAATCATTAACCTAGTTGATGGACTTGGCTCAACAGATTGAGGGGAGAAACTTGATACTTGACAAGCTAAGGGACGCAAAGGTTTCAAAGGGTATTAAGGCTGTGGTGGGACCAAAATGGAGTGGATTTAAACCCACGTTCCAAAAATTTTCATGTCCAATTGATGTGAGTAAGGTGCAAATACCCATATTTGGAGGGAAGAGTACTAACAATAAAGGAGGAGCTGAAAGTAAGGGAATTAGTGTTGTTGTTCATAGTGCTTCAAGGGAGTAATAATTCAAAGAGTTTGTCAGAAGTTGAGATAAACAGGATAAGGGAACCTAAGCTCTGCTAAGTGTGAAGAAAAATTTGGGTCCAATCATAAATGCAAAAATAAGCAACTACAAATGTTTATTTTGACCTAAGATGGAGAAAGTGATGTGAGGGAAGATAATTATATGCTGGACGGCCAAGGAGTAGAAGATGATAATGTTGAAATGTGTATCGAATTATCAATGAATTCTATAGTGGGGTCAAGAGACACCAAAACTATAAAGATCATCAGTAAGTTACAAGGGGAAGAGGTGTTAGTACTGGTTGATGGTGGAGTTACCCACAATTTTATTGTCATTAAACTAGTAGAGAAATTGAATTTTCCTATTAAAGAGATTGGTCAGTATAAAATCACGGTGGGAGATGGATTTCCAAAGTATTGCAAGGGGGCTTGTAAAGGAGTGCAATTGGAATTGCAGGGGATGAAAATAACCTAGACATTCTTCTACCCATTTGCTTTGGGACAGACTGATGTGGTGTTGCAAATAGCTTTGTTGGAGTCACTTGGGGAGATAAGGGTGAATTGGGGAACTCTCACCATGAAAATCAAAGTGGGCTCTAGGTGGTTTTGTTTGAAGGGAGATCCAACTCTGGCCAAGACTGGAGTGTCTTTTAAATCCATTGTGCATTCTTTAAAAAGGGAGGGTCAAGGTTTCTTAATTGAATATATGGGTTTAACAGCTACCACAGAAGCAGAACAGCTAAAAGGAGACCATTAGGGCATGGAAGCAAAATTGCAACCACTGTTGGGGTAATTTAAGGATGTGTGTGAACCTAAACTAGGTTTGCCACCACATCGTTCAAAGGATCATGCACTTATGCTGAAACCTAGAGAGCAACCACCTAACATATGCCCTTATAGGTATGCCCACTCTCAAAAGACTAGGATTGAAAAATTGGTAAAAGAAATGCTAGTGGTTGGGATTATTCATCCCAGTGTTAGTCTTTTTTCAAGTCCATTGCTGTTGGTAAAAAATATATATATATATATCTATATATATGAGAGTTGGAGGCTTTGTGTGGACTATAGGGCTACAAAGAAGATAACAATCCCTAATAAATTTCTCATTCTGGCCATTGATGAATTATGGGATAAACTTGGAGGTGCAACCATTTTTGCAAAGCTGGATTTGAAATCAAGTTATCACCAAGTAAGAATTAAACCAGGGGATGAAGAGAAGACTGCCTTTAGGATACATGAGGTGCATTATGAGTTCTTGTTCACAGCTTTTGAGTTGACCAATACCCCATCAACCTTTCAAGGTTGAATAAATGACATATTCAGAACATATTTAAGGAAGTTCATTCTTGTATTCTTTGATGATATCCTAATTTATAGTTCTGATTTTGTTTCTTGTAAGGAGCACTTAGGCGTGGCTTTGGGGGTACTTGAGAACACAAGATTGTTATCAATAAAAAGAAGTGTGTCTTTGGTCAAGGTAGGTTGGAGTATCTAGGCCATATCATTTCTGTAGAAGGTGTACAAGTTGATCCTTCTAAGGTGTAAGCTATGGTGAATTAGCCTGTTCCAAAAGAGTTAAAGGCCTTGAGGGAATTCCTTGGTTTAACGGTGCATTATAGAAGGTTTGTTAAAAATTATTGAAAGATATCAGCACCCTTAACTAATTTGTTGAAAAAAGATTCATTTAAGTGGAGTAATGAGGCACAATTAGCCTTTGAAACATTGAGGAAAGCCATGACAATAGTACCTATGTTGGCCATGCCTGATTTTAGTCAACCTTTTGAAATAGAGGCTAATGCCTCTAGTTATGTAGCGAGGGCTATTCTAATGCAAAAGGGCAGACCCATCATTTATTTCAACCAAACACTTTCAGAAAAAAAAAAAAAATCAAAGATGTTCAATTTATGAGAGAGAACTTATAGCTATAATGTTGGCAGTCAAGAAGTGGAGGCATTATTTGGTGGGGCACACGTTCATTGTTAGAATAGATGAAAAGGATTTGAACTTTTTCTTAGATCAAAGAATTATAGACCTAAATCAACAAAGATGGGTCTCAAAATTAATGGGTTACAAGTTTTAAATAAAGTATAAGCCTAGATCTGAAAACCGAGTGGTCGATGCTTTATCTAAAGGTAGAGTTAATGGCTCTTTCTCTTTAGCAATATGAAGGGGTTGAACAACATGATAAAAAAGTGAAGCAAGATTCAAGATTGGCCGAGATTGTTCACAAATTGATCTCAGGCCAGAAAGTTCCTTCTAGATACAACCTTAAAAGAGGGTGTTTAATGTATCATGGCAGATTGGTACTATTAAGGTCTTCACCTCAAGTTGAAGAGTTGATCATGGAGTTTCATAATTCTCCTTTAGGATGGCATTCTGGGTTCTTAAGGACATATAAAAAGCGAGTGAAAGTTCTATTTTGGAAAGGAATGAATCGGGTGATAGAATGATTTGAATATTAATAGTGCGGGCCAGTAGGGAAGCACAAATAAAGGCAGATCGATCTAGTCCCTTTGTTTTTTAGGAGGAATGTTCATCATCTCACGGAAATACCACTTCTCATTGCAACTTTGATGGCAATGTAGGCAGGGAAGGAGATGTCCGGCCATTGTAGCACGTGTCACCCAAGGCATAAGGGGCATGATGACTTGATGTCATCCTCATCTTCCTCCAGCTTATCACTGCCAAGTTTCAAACTCAACGTTGGCAACTAAACACGAGAGTTGCGCTTGTTGTGGGACTTAACCCAACACCTTATGGCACAAGCTGATGACAACCATGCTTATAGGAATATATAGCTAAGTGCGAAGTGTGTCAAAGAAATAAGTATGAAGCTTTAAGTTCTACTGGTTTGCTTCAGCCACTCCCAATTCCACATCAAAGTGTGGGAGGATATCAGCATGAATTTCACTCGGGGTTACCAAAATCCAATAAATATGATACTATCATGGTGGTGGTGAATAGGCTCAAGAGTACAGCCACTTTGTGGCTTTACCTCATCCTTTTTCTGCAAAAGAGGTGATTAAAGTGTTCATCTCAGAAAACGTGAAGCCTCATGGGTTCCTAAAATCCATTGTTTCAGATAGGGACCACATTTTCATTAGTCAATTTTGGAGGGAACTCTTTAAAATGGCAGGAACTTCTTTGAATTACAACTCTGGTTACCATCCTAAAACTAATGGTCAAACAAAGGTGGTAAATCGAAGCTTGGAAACCTACTTAAGGTGTTTTGCAAGTAACAAGCCTAGGCAATGGCAAAAATGGCTAGCCGGGGCTGAATATTGATTTGATACCAGTTACTACCAAGCAGGGATTACACCATTCAAAGCTTTAAATGGGAGGATCCACCAACCATATTTAAGTGGGAAGATGACACATCAGTTGTGGAAGTAGACTTGAATTTAAAAGAGAGAAATGCTATTTTGAATGAGCTGAAATAGAGCTGGGAAAATCCCAAGATTATATGAAGAATTGGGCAGATCATAAAAGGAGAGATATCCATTTTGAGATAGGGGAGATGGTTTATTTGAAGATTAGACCATACAAGTTGAAGTCCTTGGCTTAAAAACAGAATGAGAAGCTTGCACCTAGGTACTATAGCCCCTATAAGATGTTAGAAAGGTATGGCCAAGTGGCATACAAGCTAGATTTACCTAAAACACTGAGAATACATCATGTATTCCATGTCTTAAAACTGAAGAAGTCACTGAATCCCACAACTCAGACGCAAGAAATTCCATCCATCTTCACTGAATAGATGGAGCTTCAAGCAGTCCTAGAAGAGGTCAAATAGGCTTGGAAATTGACCAGGTGGAGATATTGGTGAAGTGGAAAGGACTGCCAGATTTTGAAAATATTTGGGAATATTATGATGTGATTCAAGCTCAGTTCCCTCAATTTCACCTTGAGGACAAGGTGAAACTAGTTGGGGAGGGTAATGATGGGTTTGGATCAGTTAGGCCCAAGATATATAAGACATATAAAAGGAAGAAAAGGAAAGAAGGAAAAATGCTTTAAGCTGGGCCCAATCTGCTGATAGAAGGTGAGGTGGCAAGAGATGGGGAAAAGGACAAATCAGCATAACTAACAGAATCTGCGGGAGGGAAGGGAGCGTGCGAAATGTGAAGGCCGTTGTGGAGGATATAGCTAGAGGGGGAAGTGGAGAGAGAGGAGAGGAAGAATTTAGAGGAGAGTCCTAGCCTCTCGAAAGCTAGGGGAATTTGCTTTTCTGTTTTTTCCTTTCACGTTTTCTTCATTTTTGTAATAATTTAAGCACTATTTTTCCATCTTTGCCTTATTTGAGGGGCATAACTCAGTTTTCACCTTAAGAATCACACAATTTACAAAGAGTTTCATCAAGTCTATCTTATAGAGATAGTGATTTAGGTACCAATTAGGATAAATGGTTGGTGTTGAAGGCTGTATTTTAATTCTTATCCTAGATTAATGCTTTCTCCTATTTAAAATTGCTGGTGGTGAAAATCCTCAAGACAGCAACCTTCCCATTTTCTTACTCTTGATTCTTGCTAAGTTGTAATTAGCTGAAATTTGCTGAAATTTATTTTTTTAATTGAATAAATATTTAAAATTTATACAAATTGATTGGACTGCAGGCTAGCCCATTTAGCCCACTAGCCTGCATGGGTGGATATGTCCTGCCTGTTTGACAGTGCTGCTCACTGGAGACTTTCCTTGTTCTACATCTCTCTTCCTTCGTCTGCCAAGTGTTTCCTTTTCTCAAGACTTCTACATCTCATTGTTAGTCTGATAAACTGAAAATTTTCTCGAGAAAACATGAATTTTATCTCTTGTGCCTGAGTTTTTATTTGGTCTCGTAAAAAGTTGCAGTAGAATTTGATCCTTCTTCACAAGCAGTAACTCTAGCATTTGCTTCACTTGATGGAGATGGATGCTGACAACAATGGTAACACATCTAAAATGAATGTGTTGACCTTGATGCCTGTGGTAGCAGAAAAATCTGGTGAAGGTTTGCCTTATGCACCTGAGAATTGGCCTGAACCTGGTGATGTTTGGGGTTGGAGAACTGGTAGGAGAGTTGCTCTGACTGGCCATTTCTTGGATAGGTACCTTTATGTTCCTTTGCGTCTTTGTCAATCTGAGAACCCAGGCTCAAGCCGCAAACCAAGGCTCTGTTTTCCTAGCAAGCTTTCAGTCGAACGCTATATCAAATCAAATTTTCCAGAAACTGATATTGATGCATTCTTCACTTCATTCAGCTGGAAGATTCCAGCCATACCTCCTACACCAACAAAAGGTCAGTTACTTACAATTCTTCACAGATATATTTTTTTTCCTTTTTTTATTTACAATTCTAGACAAATCAAATCTTGATAAACTGATTTATTGATAATGTGAGAGATTCTAATGATTAGGAGGTTGTGCACTTGCTGCTTGGATTCATTACTCATGTTTGATTTGTTTTCCTCATTTCTTTTTAAATGGATACATACATATATATATATACACACACACATACATATTTTCCCATTTGCACAGTCTGCATCACTGCGGCATAGGATTTTCAATAACTGAATGATGGCGATTTGCATAATCTTCTACTTTTATTGTTGTGGTGGACTTGTCTGTGCAAGAAATCTTGTACATTAATGTGGGATGCCAGCTTGATTCAAAAGTTTATGTTAAGATTCCTTCACGTTTTTGCTTCCTTTTAGTAAATTTCATCCTTGTTATGATGTTTCTTTTCCAATATGTCTTGTAGGCTGCCTCACTTATCCTAAGTACCATGCTGTTATGCTGATTTTGGTGTCTTATGATGATCTTGTAGCTAAATAACTAAGAATGTTGTTCTGCATTGTAGGCAACTTACAGCCTATAGTTGCTGTACCTCTCCAACAGATTTCACATAGAGAACTGCCAGTATCTGAGTTTCAGTCTGACTCTCGTGGTTGTAAAGCTAAAAATAAGACATGCGAGAGTCAGATGTTGGAAAAAGCAGAAAACAATTTACCAGCCATGCCTTGTGATATTTGTTGTGCTGAACCTGGATTTTGCCGTGATTGTTGCTGCATTCTTTGTTGCAAAACTGTTGATTCAGCTTATGGAGGCTATAGTTACATCAAGTGTCAAGAAAAGATTGGCAATACTATTTGTGGGCATATTTCACATATGGAATGTGCTCTTCGATCTCGCATGGCTGGAACAGTTGGAGGAAGTATTGGATTGGATACTGAGTATCATTGCCGACGTTGTGATGGGAGGACTGATCTGATTCATCATGTTACTAAGCTTCTACAGACATGTAAGAGTATTGATTCAAGGGATGACATTGAAAAGATTTTAGATCTTGGTGCTTGTCTCTTGCGTGGTACAAAGAAAGCTGTTGCAAAGGAGCTGCTGAGTCGGATTGAATTGGCCAATTTAAAGGTATGATCAACTGACTCTTAGGTGAAAGTGATAGAAGCTTTCTTGTTTGCATGTGTACATGCTTGCCCTCTCTAGACACCGTAAAGGCAGCAGTATGACCAATTTGATAGTTTACATCAGCTTAAATGTGGGACACATGTTGAAGATATCTGGAAGGTGGAGGACAATCATGCGGCTTGTTCTTCAGGTAAATATCCTCTCTGAATCACATATTGATCGAAGTATAATCAAGCTGCTTTCCACTTATATTTTAGAACTGGCTGGATGCTTGTGAAGGTGCTGATGTAATTTTAGCCTCAAGTTATTCTATGTAAAACTGTAACAAGTGTCTTGGTAACCTTTTTCTCAGCCTTGGAATATTTTGTGTCATTAAACAGGCATCTCAGAGAATGGCAATGCCGCAATGGAAGATACACTACATGAGAGCCCTCTAGATGTTAGAAGGTCAGAATCTTATAGTCATCTGCCTGAATTGTTAAAACTTGAGATTGAAATTGATCAGGTACTTCAGGCTCTTAAAAAGTCACAGGACTTTGAATATAAATTGGCAGAAGAAAGACTCCATGCACAGAAGAATTATCTAAACAATTTGTATCAGCAACTGAAGAGTGAGAAGTCTGAACTGGCGTCTCAGAGGTCATCTTCTTCAGGTGTATCAGTAAATGCTGTTAGAAAAAGAGAGGAACAAATAAGACAGGAAGTCAAGAAACTTGAGGACATGAAAAAGGTTGCAAATGGCTTTGGCAGGACACCCAAAGATATACTGAAGGAACACTTCGGCTTAGAAATTGCAGATTAAGATTACAAATTTATCTGCAGCTGCACTTCAAAATTTTCAGCAATATTACATGTCTTGGCATAGAAGTGTGCTTACTTTAAAATGGGTATGTGTGGATCAACAAGGGAAAGGGAAGTTTAGTTTAGATCTTCGTTCAATTTAAATCTAAATTAAATATTCTTTTTTTTTTTCCTTCTCTTTCCTTCTCCTCAATCCAAAAATATCTCTAGTCCTAAATGTGGTGAGCTCTCGATTTGTCCTGAATCTTTTATCTTCATAGGCTTCCAAACTAAACAGAGTTTATGTGTGTCCGAGAAGCCAGAGGATTTGGGAATTGGAACAGTGAATTCCTTTTGTACGAGTCCATTGGACTTATGATTTGACAAATAAACAAGAGTTAAAATAATTAATTGCAGGAGAAAACATCTGGACTTTAAAATCCCGAGAAGTCACTAAGTAGGGTCTAATAATTAAGCGTATACATTTTTATGTGAAAGAGATATCATTATCTCCTATCCTAGAGCTACTCTTTTTCCTTTTAAGGGTTAAAGAACAGGGAAAGTCACATTTAGAGATCTTAAGTTAGCAAAATTTATAGTAAAAAACTTTGTTATAACCAAATCTTCCTAAAATTATAATAAAATACTTTGTTATAACCAAATCTTTCTAGAATTATAATTTTCTCAAAAATAGTTTTTACAAACTTAAAGGTCTTTAATTGTAATTTTTCTTAAAAAATAAAATCATAATTTCTACACTATACATACACACCTCAGGTCTTTCTTCACAAGCTCCAGTCAATGACTTGAGGACTAATGTTTGTTTGTGGCACGTCAACTCCCCTCGGGGCTCTCAAGCTCAAGCTGCCAGAAGCGGGACTTAGCGTGGATGCACAAATGGTATCAGAGCGACCTGCTTGAGTGTGCGAAGCCAGAAGCGGGAGGCTGGGGCTATAACAATTACTCCTTCGACAAAAGCGCGAAGCCAGAAGCGAAGTGCTTTTCTTTATAAGCATATCTGTTAAATGAAACAAAGGTTACTTGGGCCTCAAGTAACATTTAAGATCCCTCTTAGATTATTATAGCGTTGAGTACACCTAAATAAATGATAAATAATAATAATGTTAAAAAAATTATGAACAAAGAAGTGTAAAAATGGAATTATTTAAAAGAAATAATGAGTTGATTTTTCAACCTTTTCTAACTTGCCAAGGGTGACAAACCATCCATGCACCATCAACAAAATGTCATTGAAAAAATCAACTCTTGAGCATTAAAAGAGTTATTATTTTACCCAATAATTTTATTTGAAAAATAATGATTCTATGGAGAGCTCTATCTTTCAAAAAAAGGCTGGGTAACAAGCCCGTTGACCGTCGGTGGAGCTGTCCCACATCGGGTAGGAGGTCTGGGGCTATGGTGCATATAAGCGGGGGGACAAGTCCCTCCCACCGAGCGCGCTTTTGGGGGAAACCCCAAGGGACAAAAAGCCTGTTGAACCGTGAAGGAGGCGAAGCCAGAAGCGGGAAGGCTGGGTCACTATGAAGTCCCACATCGGGTAGAAGGTCTGGGGCTATGGTGCATATAAGCGGGGGGACAAGTCCCTCCCACCGAGTGCGCTTTTGGGGGAAACCCCAAGGGACAAAAAGCCCGTTGAACCGTGAAGGAGGCGAAGCCAGAAGCGGGAAGGCTGGGTAAAAAATATTATTAGATATACTTTGAGATTCTTTAATTTTTTAATTATTAAGGGTAGAACTCAGCCCATCCAATAACAAAACAAGCTCAAACTCTTGTGAGGCAAAGTTTTTCATAGCAACACATTTGGGTAAAAGAGTAATTTTATAGAGTTCTACCTCTCAAGAGTTTGAACTTTTTCATTGTTAAATTCACTTAGAAATTCTAACCTTATTTTAAAAAAAAAATGGTTGAACTAGTCTGATGAAAAAAGTCCATCCTCTTAAGAAGTAAAATTTCTTTCAAACTATCCTTTAAAAAATTTAAAAAAAAAAAATCCATTGTTTTAGTCTTACTAATATGCCTAACATGGATCTGTTGAAGTAAAGGATCCATGAAGTGCCCTTGAAGTCTCTAATATGATATATTTCTTACATGTTAATTGAATTTTAATTATAGTTACTAATCAAATTAATGAAGGTTATTATCCTAAAAGAAGGATAATGCAAAAAGGCCCAAGCTTATGCACCTAATTGGAGGTCTAATTTGTCTTGTATATGATAACTAAACCTAGCTTAGAGAGGAAGAAATCAAAATAAGAAGTTATTTGCAAGGAAAGAAAAGAAGTTTCTTAAAGGTACAAGAAAAACAAAACAGGGAAATTCTTACAATTAAGAACTATGGTAAAAATAAGAAATCTTAACAAAAGAGTATAAAAAAGGAAACAAAAGAAACCAAAGAAGGCACGCTACATTCAAGAGAAGAGAGCTTTAAAGAACGGTCATGACATCAAGACCTAGAATTCCTATCGAAAAATGCAGTTATCATTGATTTGTTTTCTTTTCATGTACTTTTTTCTTCTTTATTTTTTATGGATTCATTTAGTTTTTATCATAAGATTTTAATTTTTATTATAAGTAACTAAACCCTTTAGGTAGAGCATTTAGATAAATATATCTTTTAATTATGTTTGAATTTTGATGATACTCATATAATAAATTTTTATCTCATTAATTTATAATCCATCTTTTAATTTGTTTTCCAATTTGCTAACCACCTATTGTGAAAATTAGATATATAGTGAGAAGGATTGAAAGGTGAATCATTATAGGAGATTACTTGAATAGTAAACATAGGCTTAAATTTTCTTAAGATAGCAATTTAGCCTAGGCAAAAAGTAATCTACACGTATGTCAAGCCAGTATATGTTAAGGTACACAAGGTCCATAGAGTTTAATATGTTTATGTTAAAGCACACAATAACGAGAGTAAATGTAGACGTAGTATAAATACGTGTTATTTATCTCAAAAGGGAATTTCGGATAATTTCAAAAATTAGTTGTTAATTAGGATAAAAATAAATTACATGTTTTAGTTAAATTCATACATAAAAAGAGACATTGAAATTTAAACCTCAGAGCATTTTTCCATTATACAATCAATTTTTCATATTTATGCAATGTATGTGTCTTTTAGATTTCAGTTTATTTAATTTAGTTTTAGCTCATTTTCTAGATAATAGGAATTAATTTTTGAAAATTGATAATTGATTTACCTTTCTTATAAGATGACTTAGAACTTGTTTCTATTACTACTTGTGTGACCTATACACTTGAAAAATTTTCATAAGTTTTTAGCACTATTGTTGAAAAAAGCATAATCAATATCAGTTTAAAAATTATTCCTATTACTTCAGAAATTTCTCTTTCTAATTTTTACTTTAATTTTGATTTTTGGTTAATCTTCTTGTTTCTCTTTCTCTGGTGGTTGTGACCTATGAGTCACTCATCAAGTGATCCTCTTTTAGAGCATGACCCAAAACCAGAGTATATAATTCACATCAGACAAAGGCAAGGTGATGCTCCATAAGAGACTCAAACAACAAACTAGCAAGAAACTCAAGTAGAAAACATGCAAGAGAAGCTATGTCTACTCCTAACCACCTCTAACCTGTGGAAGATTTTGCCATGTCAAATGCATACAGGTTAAATAGCAATACAGCTAACCTGGCAATTACAACTAACAATTTTGAGATCAAGTTAGAAATAGATCAAATGGTGTAACAAAATGAATTTGGGGGAGGAATACATAAGGATCCTAATGCAAACCTAACTCGCTTTTTAAGAATCCATGATACAATTAAAATAAATGATGTTTTAGCTAATGCAATCAGGCTCTTTTTATTCCCGATTTCATTAAAAGAAAGTGCTACAACATCGATTCCATGCCATCTTAGTCTTTCACCACATGGACAAGCTTTCATAAGCCTTACTAACCAAGTACTTTCTACTAAGAAAGACTCCCAAGTTAAGAAGTGAAATCCATAACTTTTTACAAATGGATGATGAATCATTGTATGAGGTATGGGAGAGCTTTAAAAACCTTTAGAGGCATTGCCCCCCTACAATATTCAAGACTAGATGTTAGTTCAGATATTTATGACAGATTAGAACTATCATTTAAGGTTAACTTAGATACTATCACTGGTATATCTTTGCTAGCGAAATTAGCTCATGAAGTGGTTGACATAATTGAGGAAATGGCTACCATCACTATAACTGGCCCAATAAAAGATGTATGCCTAGAAAAGTTGTCAATGCTATGGAAATGGATCAAATGCATACAATGAATAGTAAACTAAGCATCATAATGAAGCATTTTAATCAACTTAGTGTGAATGCAATCTCTAACTCAATAGCTTTCTTTAGTTGTGAACTTTACAATAGTTGTCATGCATATAGCAATTATCATATGTATAATTCAACAAAACCTTATGCTTTTAAGCAAGTCCAATATGTCCCGAACAACCACAAATAGTATAACAATCCCTACCCTACAACATCAAACTCTGGATTGCAAAATCATCCTAATTTAGCATGGGGTAACGTAGGTCACCAAGGTAATCCAAGTAATTATGATGAGCTACCTAAATAAAACTTTTAGCCTAGAAGTCAAGGTGGTCACCATAAGAATGAAAGTAAGTCGTCTTATGAAGCTATGCTAAAGAAATTCTATAATGTTACTTGTAATATTCGATAATATAAAATTGAACTGAACCCGATGAATTAAAAAGAGAACACCCTATGGCAAGGCAAATTAAGTTTAAATGAGATTAGGATACTAATTAGAACACCTTAAGATATGGATTAGAGTCTAAGGTTAGCTTGGAACCGGAGCTAAAATGGCAAAATAGAGAGTTACAGAGGCCAGTGGTATTTTCGTAATTTTGGATAACTTTTAGAAAACTTAAAGGAAAGATCTTTAAATAGAAAATTTGAGTTTTTTTTAGGTTCTCAGAGACCCTAAAAATTATATGAACCTCTGGAATAGTCAAAACCCTTCTGGTTTGCATTTTAGAGTATCAGTTGACTAAAACTTTGATCAATTTATTCAGTAAGGTTTTAAATTCAATTTGGGTGAAATCAAAGGCATTTTATAAATTAGAGAACCTAGATTTTATGATGGAAAAGAAAGTTCTAAAAAAGGATGTGAAATAAGCTCGAACGGAAAAACTAAAGATTAGGGGCATAGTTGAAATTTTGAAAATTATTATAAGTGAGCCTCCACTCTTATATATCACGTCCCATTCTTCTCTATTTTCTTAACTGACTCATTTTCACTCCAAAGTAGAAACTGAACTAGCTGCAGGTGGTGCACCAAAAAGGGAGCAAAAGGGAAGGAAACCAATCTTGAAAAATATAAGAAATTGTCTCTTTTTTATACTTCTCCTTTCACTAAACTTCTTCTCCTCCTTTTCCTTTCTCTTCTTATAATTTTGATGATTGGTTTGGACATGTCTTGTGACTGGTTCAATAAAGAAGAAGGAAAGTTTGAAGGGAAGCTTTGAAGCATAAGAAAGTGTTTTTGAAAAGCTTGAGAATAAGGTAAGAAAGTATGGTTTAAAGTGCTTCTTCTTGGTTCCTTCTTGTCTTCTTCATTTCGGCCAGAACAAGAGTAATGTGTAGAGACTTTATTTTGATCCAAATTCGATAGGATTTAGGGTTTTGGAGTACAAGGAATAAGAATATGCAATTGAAACCAAAAGAAAAGCTCTAGAAATTAAAGGCCTATTTGATTTTGTTCTGATTTTAATATTTTTAAAACAAATATTTTTTAGAACAAATTTTGAAAACAAAAAAAATTAAAAAAATCTATTTTCATCATTATTCTAAAAAATTGTTATTTTCTGTCTTTTCCCTAATTCTGCAGAATAAAAATTAACAAAACATCTAAAAAAATGCTCTGATATTTTTTTTTCAAAAACGCAATTATGTTTTTATGTTTTACAAAACACTTTTTAAAAACACATTATCAAACAATTTTTTTTTTAATTGTTTTGTTCTTAAAAACAAAAAATTGTTCTAAAAATAGGAAATCAAACAAGCATGGTAATTAGGATTTTAGTTGCACCTAGGAATTTATAGAGCTTTCTAATGATGATTTAGATTATGTAAAATCATGTTTGAGTTCTCAAAATATCTAGGAAGCTTTATGGATAACAAATTCCCTAAGAAAATCAAGAAAACTCCATAGGCTCTTTAAATGTATGTGCATCTCAGCCAAGAAAGGGATTCCATATCTAAAGAGAATTTTTCTTAATTCCAAGGATACAAATGGCCTAAAAATGAATAATAGACACTAAAGGAACCATTGGTTTGAATTTAGAAACCATATTTTGAAAGTTGGAAGTTTAGATTTCTTTTAAGTATAAAGAAGTAACTTGATGTTTGGTTCCTTGGATTAAATTTGTGATTGCTCTAATGACTTTAAATGGAGTCATGTGACTTAGATTGAGTGAGAGATTAGAGCCAAGATCATGAGTTATGTGAGTTGCTTCATTATACTCTTATATAAAACCATAACCATGGCATAAACTAAAAATAGCTTGTGTAAAGTTTATGTAAGACTAGATATAATTCCATTGATATATTTGTATCTTGTTTGATGTGTCTAGGCGAAGAAAATCAAATTCCTCATAGGTGTAGGTGTGAGGTCGAAAAGGGGAGATAGAATTCAATGAAGAAATTGTACTTCTTGAATCAAAGTAGTCTCCATCATTTCTTGTATGTATTTCTTGGTTGTTTGATTGTCATTAAATACTTTTTATGTGTGTTTGAATCATAAGCCATGCCTATAACTATTGGTTTGATACTATAGTATCATTATACTTCTTGAATTGTATGTTGATTGTGAAATTACTCTTTATGGGTAAGGTTGTACCAAAAGTCCCTTAAAATGGGTGAGAAGAAGCCAAAAGTCCTTAAGGATGTGTGAGACAAAGGTAAAAGTCTCAAGAATGAATGAGGCTAAATTAAAAGTTCTTAAAAAATGGATGAGGCTAATCCAAAAGTCCCAAATAATAAGGTGAGGCTAAATCAAAAATTTCTAAAGCTTACTCTTAACTTTGATATATTTATATGACATGAAAAATATGATTTGAATGATTCTTGAAAGTGTTTGATGCATACTTGTATTATTTGACATGATTATATGCCATATATGCTTACCTGAAAGGCGAAAGAGTTATTGGGATTCTTTGAATCTTACTGTCTCCCACTTTCTATTTAACTTTGTCTAGATGAAACCCAATGAGCAAAGAAGGAGAGCCAAGCAGCATAATTTGTAATACTTTGACATAATATAGTTTTTTATGTAAATCAATATCAAAGTTTGTATATACAAGTTATATATGAGATGTAAACCTTTGAGCATATGTGAAAGTATGTAAATATGTTATATGTAATGAACTTGGAGTCATATATATGAGAATGCATGATTTTGGCATTTTGGAGCCTTGACATGAATGTGTATATATGCAAGTAGGATAGGGAATTTGAGCTCCATGATAACTTAAACCATTTGGAGTATTCCTATATGCTGTGTTTATACTTTTGGACATGCTCCAATGGTTATGGTATGGTTAGAAGGTCATTTGGTGCTATTTGACCCTATTATAATCCCAAACTAAGTGATATGTGATAGTGTGACATTACTACTAATAGATTTGAAAAGTTAAAGTCTAAACTGGACCAACTAGCTAGCCATAATTGAAGTTTAAAGGTACACTTAAGATAATTAGCTAGGACGTCTAACTCAAGGCCTCAAGGGAATCTACCTAGTTTGACTGAGATCAACCTAAGAGAACATTGCAAGACAGTTACTTTGAGAAAGGTCAAGCAGTTGCAAGGCATTAATGAGAGGAATACACCAGTTGATAATCAAAATCATGTTGATGATGTAGAGCTCATAAGCTCTCCAGCCTAGAGTGAGAAAGATGAGCCAAAGGTGGTTCAGCCATTATCACCAGTAAAGCCATATATCCCACTAGCTCCTTTCCCTCAACGATTGAGGTAGCAGAAATTAGATAAGCAATTCAATAAGTTTCTCAATATTTTCAAACAAATTTATACAAACATTCCTTATATAGATGTTGGCACAAACGCAATCTTATATAAATCTTTTGAAAGAAATTTTTTCTAATAAGTGGAAGATCGAGGAGTACACCACCATCAAACTTGATGAAGAGTGCAATGCAAGCTTCCAACAAAGTTTGAAGATTTGGGGAGTTTTTTTATTCCTTGTATTATTGGTAATGTAACATTTGATCGAGCTTTGTGTGATTTGGATGCTAGTATTAATCCAATGCCTTTTGTTTATTTGTAGAAGGCTCAAATTAGGAGAACTGAAGCTGACCACTATCACATTACAATTGGCTGACCGTCTGGTGAAATGCCTGGTCAAAATCTTAAAAAATGTGCTAATAAATGTAGGAGATTTTTCTTTCCAGTAGACTTCCCTGTGCTTAAAATTAAAAAGAACACAATGATTCTTTAATACTGGGATGATCTTTTTTGGCCACAGTAAACAAAATTATTAATGTGAAGAATAGCAAATTAACCTTAAAGGTAGGTGAGAAAAAAATCAAATTTATGGTGTTTAAAGCATTAACAATTCGACTTTTGAAGAAACATTATTATAGAGTAGATGTAAGCGATGAGTTAACAAAGGAGACTTACAACAAAGAGTCCTTTTAGGAACCTCTAAAAGTGTGTTCATTACGAGTTGTAACTATCATAGACAAAAATAAAGGAATTGCAACCATTGCCTCTCTAGTAAAAGCTATGTCCTATGTACCTTCCCTACAAGAATACAAGTCTGAAGAGCTCTATCAACATGGCACTAGTAAAATAAAGAATGAACCTACTAGTATATTTAAAGACAACAAACAACACTTCAAGCCCTACCTAATTGGAGAGATGGTGGAGAAAATAGTCATATGTGCCCTTTTCCAACACATATAACTTGGGCACTTGAAAGTTAAACTAATTAATGACTATAACTTAAAGCTACTTTTCTATCTCTTTGCTCTAGTTTTTGGTTTGTTTGTTTACTTCTGCTATTTTAATTCCTATTCTTAGTTTCCCTTTTCTTTTCTTAGTTTAGGTTCTATTGCTAAATGATAATTTAGTTGATAGAGCTTTGGGATATTCAATTCACTTCTTTTGCCGCCTCTTCCCTATTCAACTATTGAAATTGCAATGCTTATAAGGGAGTATTCTGACCCGTTTCTCATTTATTATTTTTAGTTTTTCTTATTTTATTTTTGTTTGCATTAAGGACACTACATTAATTAAGTTTAAGGGAGGTTTTCCAAAAAGTCTTGAGTTAAGGAGTATAGTGGATTAGTTTGGCCTAAAAACCTTAATGTGTATCTATAACTAATTATATAAGGTTGACAAAATTTTCTAATTTTAACCTCTTAACTTTGGATTCAACTATTCAATTTGTTGGTAAAAGTATAATCTAAGTTATATAATTTGCATACAGGTTGTGCATAACTTGCATTTAATGAATTGAATAATAAGAAAAATTAAATGAGAAAAATAAAATTTGACTAACTGATTGATCCATCCTTTATTAAAGTTAAGTTTTAAATAGTTAAAGCACCGACAAATGGTTTATTTTGATGTTTTAGGTTACTTTATTTCCAAAAAAAATAAAAGAAAAGAAAGAGAAATAGCCTGCATTGTGAGTACACAAAGCACATTAAATGTGTTACTTAGGTTAAGAAGAGAGAAAACAAAGAATGAGAGCACCAAGTGACAAAACTCGAGAAGGGCCTCTATATTATCTTGTTTGTCATATTAGAAGGTAGGGAAACTGGAAAGTAATTGTAAAAAAAAACTACATAACCTAAATGTTTTAATCTATTACAACTTGAGATCATATCTATTTTACCCTACAATTTTGATAGCTAAATTAAGAATACCTAGGTTCAACAAGTCAAGTTGAGAAAGCTTGTTAGTCATTTATTGTTAGGTTACAATTCTCATTAGAGTATGAAAGACCTTGGCTACTCTTTACTCTTTTCCTTTACTCGAAGGCAAGTAAATGTTCAAGTTTAGAGGAATTTAATGTGATGCATTTCTTACATGTTAATTGAATTTTAATCTTAGCCACTAATCAAGTTAATAAGGGTTATTGTGCTAATTTTATGTATTTTTTAATAGGAATATAATGAATACTAACAAAAGAAGAATAATGCAAGAAAGCCACAGTCCATGTGCCTAATTGTAGCCCTAATTTGTCTTATATATGATAACTAAACCTAACTTAGAGAGGAAGAAATCAAAAGGGAAAAAATTCCTAAAGTTACAAGAAAAGCAAAATAGAAAAGTTCTTACATATCAATAATTGCGACAAAAATAGGAAACCCCAGTAAGAAAGTATTGAAAAAAAGAAAAAAGAAATAAAAGGAACCAAAGGAGACAAACTACAATCAAGAAGAGAGAGCTTTAAAGAATGATTGTGATACTGAGATCTAGAATTTCCACTAAAAAATGTAGTTATCATTGATTTTTTTTTTATCTACTCTTTTATTCTCTATTTGTTATGAATTCATTCAATTTTTATCTTAGAACTTTATTTTATTTTTTTATTATGAGTAGCTAAACCCCTTAGATATATGATTTAGATGAATATGGCTTTTAATTATATTAGAATTCTAGTTACTTTTGCAATGAATCTTTTTAATTAATTTATTATTCAACTTTTAATTTCTTTTGCAATTTGTTGGCTACCTATTGTAAAAATTAAATTTGTGGTAAGAAGAATTGAGAGGTAAATTATTATAGAGGATCACTTGAATAGTAAATTTGGGCTTAGGTTTTCTAAAGATAGTAATCTAACCTAAGCAGAAAGTAACTTGCACACATGTCAACCCATTACATGCAGGGATACACTAAGGTCTATAAAGCTTAATGGGTTTAAGTCGGAGCACGTAATCATAAAAATAGATAAAGGCTTAGCATATATATGCATAATTTATCTTGTGAGAGAATTTCACATAATTTAAGAAATTAGTTATTAATTAAGATAAAAATGAATTACATGAGTTAGTTAGATTCACTCATAAGAAGAGATATTGAAATTTAAATTCCAGAGCTTTTTCTCATTAGTCAATCAGTCTTTGTTATTTATGCAATTTACTATCCTTTATATTTTAGTTTATTTAATTTAATTCTAGCTAATTTTTTAGATAATAGGATTAATTTTTTAAAATTGATAATTAATCTATCTTTTTTATGGAACGATTTGAGACTTATTTCTATTATTATTTGTGCATTTCGTACACTTGTAAATTTTTCACAACAATCTCTCAAGGACACTTATTTTCTCTTGCCAAAAACAAAAATTGTTAACAAAAGGCCCGTAAGAGACTTCTGGGCACTTCACAAATCCTCTGCTTAAGAGGATTTGTGGTTCTAATAAGCTACTAATGTCTATCAATGAATCATCTAAAAGTGATTATAGCTATAGGCAATTTTATGGAATGCATTACTTCTTGATATTGAACTTTTTCACTTATTCACCTTAAGATTCTCACCTTGTTAACTGAACAATTAAAATGAGAATTATAAAATAAGTCTAATGATAAGAAAGCTCAACTTGTTTAATAAATAGAGCCTTTTGTAAAATTACCACTATTGCCATTGATGAGTTATATCTAGCTCATCTAGTGTTTAACATATTAGGTTTCTCTCCCTTAAGCCCAGTTTGCAAAGAATTAGCCTTTTGCTATATGGCTCTTTTGGTTCAGGTGGAGGAAACAGAGTATATTTTTATTTTTTATGTAATGTCTATTATACTCAAGTAATAATTACTTAATAGCATATATTTATTTTTATTATTTTTTTAAGTAAAAGTATAAAAATTATTTTTCATTGATAAAATCACTTTTTTTCTTTTTATTTTTATTTCTATCCTAATAATTTTATATATTATTTGAAGTGCTTCGCTCTCTCCTTGGTTAGTCTCATTGAAGTTGCGACTCCACTGTTTCCTCTAACCCTTTTCCCAAAAATAAAGGTCCAGATGATAGAATCTTCTTTGATTGTACAATTTAGAAGATGATTCATGAAATGGGAAGAAGTAGAAGGGATTATTTTGATAAATATGACAATTTGATATTTTTTTTAACCTTATCATTTGGAGTGGATTTTTTTTTTAAGTGTAATGCTTCTTATAATTTACAAAATTTTGAACACTCTACAACTATACAAGCACTTAAACTTTCCTTTGTTAACTTCACTTGCACAATTGTAGTATAATTCAAAGTATAAGAAATGTGTAAGTAATATTATATCCATATTCAACAACTATGATTGTTATGCCTAGAAAGAGGTGAGATACTCAACCTTCTAGGCAAAATTAGGGAACTGATTTTAATTGTCTTTTGTTTTCCTCGCATGGACGTTAAGAGGCTCAAATAAGTATGAAATACAATATGATATTGATATCACATAAAATATATAATACTTAAATATAATTTAAATTATTGTGTCATATCTAACATTAATGTTAAATACGTATTACATGTGATATCACTCTGTTTTTAAAGAATCATTACCTTATAACTCAACTAAACTAGCGACTGGTTTGATTATCATTATAATAATTTTTTTATTAAATATATACAATGCCTATTATATTTTTATAATTATTATTTAATAATATTTATTTATTTTTATTATTTTTTTATAATAAAAACACGATGATCATTTTTAATTCTCAAATTCAGTTATTTCATTTCATTTCATTTCTTTCTATTTTACGTGCCAAATGAACTTTAAATGCTTAAGATGAAATCAACCTCATCATCAATCATTTTTAATTTGTTGGTATTTTAAATACTTTAGTGGTCAAGGATATGCACTCCCCACCTTAAGTACTTGAGTTCAAACATTGAAAAGATAATTTTCTCCTAAATGTAGTAAGGAAATGCAAAGAATGTGCCTTTAAAATCATAGGAGGATGAAACTACTCTTGTTTGACGCAAAATCTGATCAAAATATACCCTTATCGTACAACTTTAAAAAAAAATTGTATGTATTTGGTAGGAGGTATAAGACCCTTATTAGACATAGCATCCTTACCAATTGAATGCCTGAAGCTAACATTCTTCATTTATAAAAAGTTTTGCTAACTTTCATAAATTACCAAAATATTTTTCTTTTCTGTTTGATAATTTTCAAGTTTTATGCTAAATATATAATTAAATAACTGGCTAATCTCTAATGTGATTTTTTTTAAGCACTGTATTGCCGTTGGTTTGTTTTCTGCTATACATTTCGGTTCGTACGTTCTTTTTCTGCTATAAAGATAGAAATCTCTTTATTCCGCCCATTCATTTGCCACAGCAGAGAGTGACACCAGAAGCGAATCCCCTTTCAAGAAACAATAGCTTTATTGCTTATGGAATGCAAAGAAACCTTAGGCATAAACTTTATTGATGAGCTGTATGGACCATCTATCTTACTGTAATAGATTAACCAACTATAAATTTCGTCAAAAAATTATGAAATATGGATTGTTTGATTTCCTTTATAATCCCACAAAGGAATACAAAATCCTGTCTATAAGTATAAATGATAGTGGATCAAACCACAAATGGTTAAAGATGATAACAACTGATCCATTCTAATTCTTTGCTGTTCCAAGGGGCCAACAATCAACAGGGAGAATGTCTTTTTTTTTTTTTCCCCCTATTATGTAGTTTTCTTGTTGCACAGCACAAAATTGTACAGTAAAAAAGTCCAACAAATGATACCAATCTCATTCTTTAGAATTAAGGGGATTTAAACATCAAACGTTCAATTTCTACGGATGTCCCTTTCCCGTCGGGTTTAGTTTTATGAGCTTCTCAAATGCGCATGCAGAATAAGAGAACAAACAAAATCAAAGAGAAATATGAATGCAGAAGAAAGACTGAAACATAAACTAAGCTACCACAGAAATTGAGAGATACAAGCCCCACTAGGAATTTGCTTTGTCCATTTCTAGAGTAGACATAAAATGGGTGCAAGAAGCAAATCACAGACAGCTATGTGAAACTAATCTCACATTCGGAGGCAAGGGATTATGATCATCCACTTTAAATTACTTAAATGAAGAAAAGGAAACACTCCTTGAGGAGACAAGCTTTAGCATGATGCTTGCTGATTGCCATATTCTTCAGAGACGTCTCAAACTTCTTGCAAAGAATATGCTTTTCAACAAAATGAAGCAACACAGTTTTATGGTTCTTCTACATTCAATTTCTTGATTTGTGTCCTAAGTCCAATAACTACTTATCGCAAGATCTCTTGAAAAACAAAACATTTTGATTAAGGAACCGCCAGGTTCATGATTATTAAGTTTCTTGGATGAAGAGTAGAGATTACACTTTGAATTCATCCTTAGGACATATGAAATAAACGTGAACATAGCATAGCAATTTCGAATGGTTCTGTTCACCTGGTATACATACTTTTCGTTGGTGATCCTCACATAGTTAGCTCTAAGAAAGGCATTGACAACATTTCAAAAGATAAAAGATGTAACTGAAACAAATACAAATGAAGGGATGAAAATGAATCATTACATTTTGGAATACATACTACTTATGCTGCAACCCTTCCCATCTAGTCAAAAGAATAGGATGTGAATTTAAAGGGCGATAGATAACTGCAAAAATGTTACCTAGTATCACAAAAAGATGTCAGTAAAACAGCAAAGTAAACATATCATTAAACACCTTCATGCAAGGGGCTGTTTCAGTATTTCAACATGAGAACATGTTCTCAGTTACCAAAACACACAGTTACCAAAACACACAATTCTTATCGTGAGGAGAGAAAAAAGAAATGCAACTCATTGGCCAATGAGCTGACAGCCTCAATCTTCAAGACTCAGAGCTTGTTGTTGTGGGTTTAATCCTACCCATGCCCCTTTTTCCACTCGCCACTCTCAAGGCTTAGGCTTCCTTTGTAACCAAAAAAGGAAAAAGAAATGCAACTGATTGGGCACCAACAGGAGTAAAGAGAAAAATGAAGTTTCACTTTCTACAGACTCAAATGATGCAACAGTTAGTCAATGATTGGAACTCGGAATGAGCAGAAAATCAGCAGGTAAAGATATAACTGCCTTGCAATTCAGGTGTTGCTCTTATTAATCACAGAGAAAAAAGTTGCGCAGAACACACCATAATAAATGCTATATTCAGATTAGGTGGACCTGGATCAAAGCATTTTAACAGAACTAACAAAATAGCCTATAAGGAAAACGACCAAATTTAATTGAAAAATCAGAAAAGAAACAGATAATTGATACACCTCCCTCCTCTTCCCTGTTATCCAACTTATCCTTCCATTCTTAGTGACCACGAAAAGATTTGGTCCAGAAGTTCAGCTCAATCAAATGTAATAACTCTGTAGAAGCCAAAACCAAGGAGCAAATGCTCCTCAAATTGAGAATTAAAAAACAGTTACCTATGTCTACCAGGAAGCAGAGTTACTCATAATCAAATAGTACACTCTCCACAGACACGTAGAATGAATAAAGCGAAAGCATCAGTTAAACAATCCATAAAATTGCCATTGGCCTGATAAACCATCATTACAACATGAAAAGAACATGTTTTAATTCAAAGGCAACATGAGAATACAGTCGCTAGTTCCAATAACAACCTGAAAACTAACTCGCATACTAAAGGAACGTTGAAGAGCAACAAGGTTAAAAAAGAATATTACTGTACAAGCACAAGTCTTCCTCCGAAATTCCCATTACCGTCATTCCACATCCCTCCATTTTCATCCTCAGAATTCTCTAATTCCTCACTCTTTGGCACCGTCACAATGAGCTCTCCGTCAACAAAAACTGCGCTCGCAAGTTCCGGCCGTGTGGATTCCGGCAGCCGAAACCTCCAAATATCAAGCTCTAGCTCATCCAACGATAACTCCAATGACCCACTTTCCCTCACCACAATCTTGGTGACCCCAGGATGGATTTCCACCATATGAGCTTGCACATCGCCGATTCCGTCAGTTTCAGCCACGAATCGGAAGAAATCAGGGCTCTCTTCGACCATCACATCGGCGTCGGAGCGAAAAGGAAGCTCCAGGACGCGACTGAAGACATGGGGAAGCCTCCGTAGCTTCTTATTTGTGAGGCCCAGAAGTGCCTGAGCTTCAGAGAGAGGGTTTCTCGCATTGATGTCGTACTGGATGGTGATGTTGCGTTTTCTGGGCACGGGATGAACCTTCATGGTTTGGGGATCACTGTGAACTGTTCTAGCGGGGATAACAGAACAAGCTTGCAACGAGATTAATATCGCAATCAGAGATGATGCGTTTGGGAGAAAAGGGCGCAATATAGGATGAGAATCAAGAAGTGGGTCCGATTGTGAGGTCGAAAAGAAAGAATCATAAAAGGACGGTTTCTTGTTGCGTAGTTTTCTTCCGGGGAGAGCTATGGAAAATGGAAACCCTAACCCTAACTCAATCTCTAACAACGATTGAGGCATAAAAAGAGAAATTCCCGAGAGAACATGAGATTGGAGAAAATCTCTCAGGGCAAAGGCAATTGCTGTGTCCGGGGCATAAGCGAGAGGAGAATCAGTGCGCACATAAAGAAGAGATAATATGCTCATTGCCCTTTTGCTTCGCCGAATTTACCAAAGTGCCATATCCAATTATTAACAAATAAATGATAATCACATTTTTATTTAAGAAAACATATTATTGTATAGATGTTTTGTCACAGACTTACGAGTTGATTAAACTGCAAGAAAACTTGGCTTATTAAACAGGGGGATAATAAATTAATTATAAATAAATATATAGACATGTATGAGACCATTTAAGGAAAGAATCTCAAGTAACCTCTCATTTTCTTAATTATTTACTTTAAATAAATTGTTTGTCTAAAATTTCTTTAATTACCATTGAAGTCTGAATTATTTTTTTATTTTAAAGATTTTTTCTAATAGAAAGGACTAAAACTTTTATATATATATATATATAAAGATATTAAAGTCTAACAACACTAACAATAATTTTAGAAGTTTCGCAATATAAAAGTTCTTTTACAGAATGAGTGCTTTTGAAGTTCTGCACATTTGATATGCAGAATATAAAATAAAATGCGATTATGCAAGTAATAAAAAATAAATTTTAAGGATAAAAATAATTTTTATATCTTTATTGTTAAAAATAAAATATTATTAAATAATAATTATAAAGATATAAAAAATATTATGTAAAAATTATATAAAAATAATTTCTTTACGTAAAAATTATCAATGGCGTGATTGGAAGAATCCGCTATGTCTCTTCTTAATATTTTGAGTTGTGAATTTTTCCCTTAATGAAGTTCATTATAATGAGAAGAAGATTACAAGTTTTTGTTTCTATTTATATCTAGGTTTTAAAGTATGTGATTCCTTTACTTGCTTGCAAATAATTGAGATTTGTTTTCTTTTTATATCTAGGAATCGGTGCCAATAATCATGAAAGTTATTAAGATTAATGAGGTTACCTGAATGATTTTGAGCTTTGGTGATGTAAATTGAATCGTTTTCGTACTATGAGGATATTATGCTTACAAAGCCTTATAACAAATTCTTAACGTTTATTTAATTAGATTTTGTTTAAAAAAAGTATTTTGTTAGTATATATTTTTATTTATAATTTTAATTCTTGTTGAATAATTTTATAATTAGCAATTATTTTACACTATATGTGTTTTGGTTGAAATAAGTTTATTTGTAATGTATCATTTAGTTTAAGCCTTTCAAGAGAGGATTATGTAAACTTTTTATAATAAAAGAGAAAATTATGTAATTAAATCTTTCTTTAAAGGAGAGAAAAGTAATTAATCATATTTTTATGCTTTTCTCAGATTTAACTATATTACATATAATACTTTTTTATTTAAAAATATCATCTAATTCCCTTGATGTTTAGTGTATATTACAAACACTTTCTCTACTAGTTACTTTAAGTTTGTGAACGGAATATGTTCAATTCAGAGCATGAAAGCATTCTTCTCTTTTTTAGCCAAAATGGTAAACAGTTTTGATATCATATAATATTATAATTTTATTCTTAATAGGATTATAATATAGTTTATTATAATTTTAGCTTTTGAAAGTACACATACTAATTTTATTGGCAAAAAAATAATAATAAGATTTTTTTGCAACACATGTTATATATTAGAGAAATTAGATAATATTTAAAAATATATCAAATATATTTTAACTAAATGTCAAAAAATGTTAGTATACTTTATTATGTTCTTCTTTTTCAAAAAAGAAAAAAGTTAAGAACCACAAAAAAGACAAACTTATTGGATGTTTGGTTGCTTGTATGGAAGAGGAAATTTTTTTTAATTATATGTGATATTTTTTATATTTTTATAATTATTATTTAATAATTTTTTTTTTATTTCTCTTTTTATTTTACATGGTGTTAGGCTCCATTTGGTTGGAAGTGGGAGGGAGGGGAGGGGATTTAATGAGTTATGTTTAGTTGGAAGAGAGGGGAGGAAAATGAAGAGAAAATTATTATTTGGTTTTTCTAGGTAATTATATTTGGACAAATTTACCTTTTATATTATTTTAAATTTATTTTTTATAAAAAATTTATTTATATCAATAATTTTTTAAAAAAATTATAAATTTCAATCTTTTTTTATTTTTAATTTCTGATAAAAAAATTATCTTAATTTTTATTAAATATTAATATATTAAAATATTAAAAGAGACAAAAAAGTAAATTACACTTTAAAAATACCTCACCCCTCCCCTCTCCCCCTCCCCCTCCCCTTCCCTCCCTCCAAAACCCCCCAATTTGGAGGGGAGCCAAATTTGCCTCCCCTCCCTTCTCTTTCCCTTCAATTTTATCTAACCAAACACCTTATCTCCCTCTCCTCCCTTCCAAAAACTCCGCAACCAAACATAGCCTTAGAGTGTTTTCTTGGAATGTGAGGCTCTCTACATCATTACACATGGTCCCAGACCTATTTGCTTGTGTCCAATATATATACGCCACGTGGGAGATTTGAAGATAATCACGTGGTTTCTCACGTCGATCCTTTCCCCTCGTTGTACTTTGCAAGTCTGGACCACATTCTATACGTGATTATGCTCTGTGGATGAAAGTTACGTTGTTCTTTTTTTTTGGAAGAAAAGTTACGTTTTCAATTTTTTTTTAATTATTTGTAACAGGATTCAAACTGCTTGGTCGTAACGCTAAATGGCGTGGGATTAAATTTTGGTAATTATAGGCCACTTATCAAGCGCTTTCTGAAGTTGACTCGTAAAAATTGATAGCATCAAAATAACACGTGTTTTCTAAAGTCAATAAATATGTAAATTTACTCGTAAATCATACTCTTCGTTACTCTGTCTCAGCAACTCTCTACCACCACCAGATACTTTGTCGTCTTCATGGCCATTCTGTTGACCTTTAATTTCAAATCATTTAAAAAAAGATTTATTGTTGTTAAATAATCTGCTAACACAATTTATTTTTTTCTTTTACAAATTTCATAATAAACTATATAGTTGTATAAGTGGAATTAGTTCTATTAATTTGTTTGTCAAATTGATATAGAATACTTTTACTGTTATGGATAATTGTAAACTTAAATATTACACGCATTTTTTTATATTACTTTTATTGTTATTATTATTAATGTTTCGACAAGTATTCACCATATGGATGCCTTTTATATTTGAATTTAAATTTTATTAATTGTACGAAGATAATAAAGAGTTCAAAATAGTTATTCATTGATTATAATAATTTATTTTTTTATCTAAATGTATTATATATCGAAACGGACCAACTTCTTCCATAAGCAGTAGATATTGATATAGACAGCTACATTTAATTATAGAGTAAATTATATAATTTTTTTAAATTTTATTGAAATTACACAATTTTTTATTCTCAAATTATGTAAAAACATTGCTTCAAATAAAAAATTATATTATAGTTTAGTTTAATTTTAATTTTTTATTAAAATATTCTCTATTAACAAGAAAAATATTTTTATAAAAGATATTTTAGTAAAAAAATTTTAAATTAAATTAAAGTATATATTTTAAAAATAACAGAAACATCATCAATATGCAGAACTAGTTATTCTATTTCTGTGGAGTAAAATAATATTATCATATAATGAAAAAGTAAATTATACAAAATTTTTTAAATTATGTTAAAATTACACAGATATCTACCCAACAAATAAGCAAAAAATTATTTGAAGACCACTTTGCTTGTATAAAAAAAAAAAAAGGATGATTTTGCTTTCAACTGTTTGGTACATCTTGATTTGGTATATAAAAAAATTGGAATGAAAACAAAGTTTTAAAAAAATAGTTTTGTATATAGAAATAACTCTTGTACTAATATTTAAAAAATTATTAAAAATATATATTATTAAATAATGATTATAATAACATAATATATATTATCTAAATTTTTTATTTTTTATATTCTTGTACTTAACCAAAAAGTTAAAAATAAAAAAATTATAAATTAAAAAATTTATTATATTTACTTTAATAATATAAAAAAATATTATTAAATAATAATTACAAATACGTAAAAGACATATCATATAATTTATCTCCCCCCCTTTCTTCTTCCATTAAAATCCCAAACGGCGCTCAGCGAATTACAAGATTGTGCGTATGACTAGTCGCTCTTTTTGTATGTACCATTACGCATCAAGACTTTAAAGGGAAGTTTACGCGCATATTTGACTGCATTTTAAAATAAAAAAGAACAATCCCGTTCGATTTACGAGGAAATAGAGTGGAAAAAAGAGAAGGCAGTAGAAAATTTGGTCAAATGTTAATTTTTTTCCTATAATTATTATTTAATATTTTTTATAATATTTATTTAATTATTAAAATTAAAAATATTATGAATATTTTTTATCTACAAATCATTTTTTTTTCATTTTCATACCTAACTTTTCATTTATAATAAATAAGTATTATGGGAATTTAATTTTTTTCTTTTCTTTGGTTTTCCTGATGCTTCCTTCCCTTTGACGCTTGCTTTTTTTCTTTTTTTTTTTTTTATATTTTCGGTTTTCATTTTCAAGAGAAAAGATAATCAAGGAAATTAAAAAATTTTTCAAAACAAAACATGTTGATGAACAATGAGTCTAATTATATTTGTTTAATTCCTTGTATTTAAAAAAAACTAAAATCTAAATAGGCATTTCAATATATATGTATATTTTTTGCTAATAGTGTTTACAGTATAATTAAAGTATAATTTATTATATATAATTTTGAGAAAAAAAATTTGTGTCCTTACCTTAACCTTCAACGCAGCATACTTAGTGGTTTAGCTTCTTTACCTTTTGATGATAATTAGGAGATATAGGCATCATTAATTAGAACGTTAACTGTATAATAACATTTTATACTTAGAAGAGTGTAAATAATTATTTCAAAATAAATTTACGCTCATAAAATACTCAAGGAACTAGTTTCTCCTGTAGATTTGTTCAATTCTAGAATAAAAAAAATAAAACAAATTTAAGATTCTGATACGAAAACCCAATTACATCTCTATCTTGTAAATCCTATATACATTTTCCAGAAAAAAGAATTCACCAAATTATAATCAAGTTAAATTAAAGAAAATTAATGCAATAAAATTTTTTGAATTAGAAATATTCCAAACACACTCGAAATGATTGGAATGATACAAATGAGAAAATTTTTATTCCATATAAATAATAGTTATCTTGAAATAAATTTGGTTTATGAAAATAATAATTAAAAGTTAAACTAATCAATTAATTATGTAAATAAAGATATATTAAAGGCGTTTTTTTGGGTAGAGAACTGATTTTTTATTAAAAATACACCTAATTATATATATATATATATATATATATATATAATATTACATTAAAATTTGTGAGATATGATTGATTGTTGTGTATGTACATAGAATATGTCTTTACTCCTTACTTGGAGTATTTGGGTTTAGATTTCATGGTTAGTATCATGTAGAACTTATTATTTTTTAAAATGTATTAAAAGGTTGCACTTTAAAGATTATTTGAGAAAAGATTTAATATCAGTTGATAAATAAATTAATTTAAAAGTACCTTATTGTATAAAAATAAATAAATAAATAAAACACCCGCTTGTGGTTCCAAATGCTAGAATTTCAGAGATAGGGAAAATTTTGTTGTTGCGTGCAAAATGTGTGAATTGTAAAAGCAAGGAAAGAGAGAGGATGAGGAAAAGACAGAGAATGAAGGTGCCACGATGCTTCCCGGAAAATAATGGGAACGCTTTTGAAATTTAGACAACTCGTTTTCTTCCACAGCCCTTGCAACGTGCTCCTCGGGACTTAATAACGCGCGTGCCATGGACCATGGTCTCTACCTTCCTTTATTATTATTATTATTATTAAACTTTCTTGTATTTGAAGGAGGGGTGACCCAGTGAGGCTGGTTTCACCTGTTAATATTGGATTTGGTTGAATTAAGTACTTAGATAATTAAAAAAAAAAAAAGAGGACATATTGAGTAAGGCTGGTCATATTGTTAATTTGGGTTAATTTGATTTATTTATTTTTTAATATTTTATAAGAATTTAAATAAAATTTTTATAATTTTAGAAATAAAATATAATTTTATACAAATCAATATAAATTTTTATTTTTTTGAGATGATATTTTATAATTTTTACTAAAAATAAAATAAAAAGTGACTTAGTTAATTTAAGAAATTAGTTTGGCTCAGTCTAATATTATAACAAACTAAGTTAGATCTCAGGGTAGGACATTGGATTTAGAAAAAGAAATTTAATACAAAATTAGTTGGAATATCAAGCTAAATCAATAATTGACGTGACCTATGATTACCCTTAAATTGGAGGGTGTGAATTTCTGTTATTTTTTTTATTTTTTATAAAGATAGGAACATAGATGGATTTTTCTTCTTTAGAATATAGGATTTTTTCTTTTTTGGGCTCTGCGTTAAATGTGATCATAGGTTAACTTGTGAAATTATTTTTAATTTTTTTAAATTCAAACACAATATCTATTTATGAATGAAAGTTAAAATTTAGCCGGCAGTTAGGAGTAAAAAAAATTGATTTAAGTTTAGTAATGTTTAAAATTTTAAATTTAAATCAGACTGTAGTTTACAAATGAATTTAAAATTTAGTTTGAGTTTGATATATTTTTTAAAGAGATTATAGTACAGGTTGCATTATTGACATAAAATATACATTAACTTTTAATTAGAGTCATGTTCACTACTGATTCAATGGTGATTAAAACTGACGTTTGGCTTTATAATAATTTAAATTCAAATCTTTAAAATTAAACTCAGATAGTCAAACGAGTGCAATTCTGAATGTTCATGCAACGAAAAAAAAAAATGATGAAAGGCCTTTTTTGCAGCCGATAATATAAACAATTACACATAGAAAATTTTCATATAATTCAGAAAAGACAAGCAAATTAATAATTCAACCAGTAAGGAAAAGCAAACAAAACATTAAATGAAAAGAATATTTGATTGGCTGAGAATCTGTGTGATTTTCTATCAAGTCATTGTCCTCCTCCATTGTTTCCTGGGCCAAAATTTTCTCCTCAGTTCATTCATTCATTTATATATTTTTTATGATCTTTTTGTAGCGATTGAAGAAAGTATGACAAAGTCACTCACTTCAGCATTCAATGCCCAATAAATTATAGCAATTTTTTTCTGCAAGGACGCAACAGATTTCTGGGATTAGGATTAAGTACAATTTTTTCAAGTATTTATTCTTAATTTTTTAATAAAAATATAATATATTAATATTTTTTTAAGTTAACATCAAATAACAGATTCTTATACAAAAAATATTTTCACGTATTTAAACTTTACAAAGTTGAGTATATCTATTTTTTATTTTATAGTAAGTTGATTAAAAATAATTTCATCAAATCAGAATATTTTATTCAAAATATAAAAATTTTTTAAATGGAAATACCTTGACAAAATAATAAATCAATCTTCTTGTGATTATTATTCACAGATTGAATTGCACATTTTTTTTAGCTTTATTAAAATTACATAAATTTTTTTTTTATTTTTAAAATATACACTTTAATCTAATTTTAATTTTTTAATTAAAATAACCATCATAAAAATATTTATTTAAATTAATTGAAGATATTTTTGTCTAAAAAATTGTAAAATTAAACTAAAATATAATGTAACTTTTTATTTTAAAAAATATTTGATTATATTTTTTTAAAAAAAGTAATTCTAACAAAACTTTAAAAAATTTTGTATAATTTATTTTTATTCGTATCATCATATGCACTTTAAGGTGGACACAGGCGTACTAGTTGGGTTTAATGGGCTTGTCACACTGAAAATTATTTTTTTGTAGAGATTGGGCCTCTAACACACTCCCCGGACCAAACGCCATTACTGACACCAAGCCTCAACCAAATTGAGTTTTGGTATATCAAGACAGATTTTAACATATTTATTTTAGGGGGAGATACATTTTGTTTTTGGTGAAATGAGATACATTGATTTCGCAAACTAAGCTTCAAGTACAATTTTAATAATTAATTTCAACATATAACAAAATTTTTTTAATACAAAAATAATTCTTATTCTTTAAGAAGTCATAGAACTCCCTTATATATTTCATATAAATTGAGAGAGGAAATACATTTTATATCTTGACCAGGGATCAGATATAATTTTAGCACGTCAATTTTATATTGTATCAAAATGTCCTCATATTCTTTGAATAAAACTAAAAACGTCAACTTTTTAGTATCATCTAACATGGTGGAATTTTCCTTTTTTTTTCTTTTTTTAAGAACATGTTTTTGGAGAAACAAAAAAAAAAAACTCATATGTTAAAATGAGACTAAAAGTTAATTTTTGTTCAAAGCAGGATACATATTTTGTTATATTATAAAGTCGATATAATAAAATTATAATTAAAACTTAGCTCAAAAAATAAAATATATTTTCTCCTCCAATTTATATAAATATAAATATTTTTAAATCAATTATAAAATATGCCACTAAAGAACATATCTCACACGATTAAATATAATTTCATGATTTAATGTGATTACTTGTTTTTTTTTAGCAAAAATAAAAATCTACAAGTATAACTATATGAGAGGATTTTCATACGTAAAGATTCTTTCTAAAGTAGTGAAGAATTGTCTTTTCACTTTATTATTTTTTGTTTTCTAATAAAAAAATAAAAAATAAAAAAATAATGATAATATAAAAAACTTTACTACTTTAGAGAGAATCTTCATTTCTGAGGACCCCCCTTATATAACCACATGAAATAAGACTTTGCTTTACCAACAATTGTTGTTGCCATTATCATTATCCATCTTATCCTTAGCATCCTCATTTTTGGCATTATGCACAACTAACATAGCCTCTCAATTAGACTCGATCACAAGCGCATGCCTAAGTTGCAGATTTAACTTTTGTCAATTTTTAAAGAGTTCGACCATCACAAATTTTAATATAAAATAAAAATTGAATCTAGCCTGGCGACTCCGATCAAATCTAATTGTGAGAGTAAGAGGAGCAAAATGTAAACATGATACGAATCTCTTCCAACGAAGTAGTGCGACCAAAAACAGTGTTTATTAATCTATATCCGTTAATACATAACTAATGTTGATTAAAATTTTAAAACTGATCTATTAAATTTTGCACTCATACCTCAAAACGCCGCAAATTGCTTATTTGTTTAAAAAAGTAATCTGATTCTCAATTTTATAACTACAATTTTTATTTTTTGTTGCATTTGGTTTGTTCTCAACTTATTGAAGCAAAGAGTTGATAATGGAATAAGCTTTTCCATTTATCTCCTGCTTTATCTATCTCTGTTCCTTGCACTTAGTAGAAAATCTGCATTATGGCCAATGTCCAAACCGGTGCTATAGTATCATGTTTAATCAATTATTCAGAAGGGCAAATTTTACGTAAAATTTTTTAATTCTTTAAGCAATTTTTTTTTTTAAAAAAAACTCATTATATAGTGCCACGTTTTATAAAATATTGACTTTTTCTTTTTTTTATTAACAAATTAATAATTTTCCAAGTCATATACAGTGATGGATCAAATTTTTGCAGTCACAGCTGGGGCAACTAATCTGTTTTTATTATTTTTTTCCCAATTTTCTAATTTAACTTATTTGAGAACAATGAAATTTTGGCCCATTTTTTTTCTACCCAAAAATAAACCAACATAGGCCACAAAAACCCATCTTTGCCCAAAAAATATTGGACATTCCTTTTGCCTAAATAAACCCAGAAAATAAAAGGCATAGTATCCATAGAAAAAATATATTAGCATCTCACAAATAGTAAAACTTGACAATAAAACTTAAAAGGTTAGGAACTTATCATGGGTAGTTTTGATTATGTGTGAAAAAATCCGTCTGACCCCTAAACGCGATCCAACCAATATATATATATATATATATATATATATATATATATAAAAATCCAAAAAAAATCTATAAAAAACATACCGGTTTTCTAAAAATCCAATTTGCAAAATAGGTCGAGTTCAATTTTTTTTTTAATTTAACTTGAATATTTTGTGTTTTCATTTTTTGTTTTATCTTCTAAATTACTCTTCACCAAAAATCACTGCTACACTCCATTGCAAATTGCAATACCCCTTTCTGCCGTCACTTTCTGGCCTTCACTTCACCACCGTCGACGGCGCTATTCATCAGGCTGCCACCAACGACGGAGATCATCGTCGTCGTCGTCGGAAGAAGGTGCCTTTCACCAAGATTCCAGCCGCTTCGTCGCCAGAGATCAGACGCCTTCATTCACGGAGATTCCAGCAAAATTTTTCTGCCATTCAGATATTGTCTGGGACCTCTTTCCACTCTTGGCTGACTCATGTTATACATAAACCATGGACAGATCTATTCCTTTAACACAGGAAATCTCCTAGTACAGACACTTGCCAATTTCACATTATTGTTGAATACTCCGTATTGGGCAGTTCATCTTAATTAGGAGAAGTTTGCATTTGTTTTATTTTTGGCCAACAAAGTACCAAAGTCTTAAAATTCCACTTGGTCTTTATCAACCAATGAAACATTTCTCTGTATTTGTTGGACAATTATTATGTTTTAGTGATTAATGGATGGCATCAAATAATTCGTGTGGGTAGGCTTGTTTTAGTTTTGTTAATTATAATGATAGATAGTATTTTGGACTTGCTAATGGTTCTTTCCTGTTTGAAAAAAAAAAGCTTCCTTATCTTTGTTTGAGATATGTAGCAGTCAGGTTTTTACGGGTTGTGCTGGACAAGACTCGTTTTTTACTGGGTCGGACTTGGGCTCAAATTATAATGAATAGTATCGAGCTGGGCCCTGGGCTCAAGCCTTGTTTTTGAGATATTTTCTTTTTAACCTAATTTAGAGAAGCTTAGGTTATGATGAAATCTAATCAAGTGTGAAAGGAAAGTTCAAAAAGGTAAATAAAAAGCTCACAATTTCTTTCATGAATATAATTATTTCATGCCATGAATGAGCAAGAACTTTTTCTGAAAATTATTGGGACACTATTGAGTTTTCTTGCCATCAATTGAATTCACTTATAGATTAATCACTTGTTTATAGTGATAATTATGGTAATTTCTGTATGCTAATAAATCCTAATCTAGTTCAAATAGGGGATGAGGATCACATTTTAAAATTTCAAATATAGATATATTAAATATAATTTCAGATATTTTTTATTCAAATATTAGATATCTAATAATTATATTAAAATATATTTCAAATAACTAATATTTAAATTTTAATCCGCAAAGTTTTCACATGTTTAGTTCATGTAAACTGGAATTTTCTGTTTTGATTGAAAGAATCTCTATCTCTCAACCAAACTCTGATGGTCCTGTTGTAATGACCTATAAGTAGTCTTGCAGAAGAGGATTATTCAACGAATTGGGCTTTAAAATGATACAGATTATGATTGATAACGTGTTTAACCAAAAAGGAAAAAAAAACTGTGTCAAAATAATTCATATGAAACCATGCATAAATATAAAGTTCTGATAGATATAAAACGTGTTCAACATTATTTTGATCCCATCATTAGTCTAGCTTTTGATGTTAAAGTAAGAAAAGTTAGAGACGAAACATTATTGCCAAATTCTGTCATTCATTCAGAAAGTGAATTTTGTTTTAGTGGTAAAATGAGAATTGAAACCCATTAGCTTTATAGTGGCCCAAAGCTCATCAAGAAGTGGAAAGCCAACCAAAATTCAACCGAACTACCCATCTAATATCGTGAAAGTATATATTTTTGAAGATTTTTGAAAGATTTTTAGAACTTAACCTTGGGGCCAAGTTCCTCAACATCAAAACAACGAGGTGGTCAAGATTTTTCAAAGATCCTATGGTTTTTGTCCGTCCAGGTGGGGTTGTTACAAAGATTGGCTCCAAGGGTTACTTATGTGAGAACAATATTATCGAAATTAAGAAACGTTTATACTGTAGCCATTGACATATGCTTCACGGTGGGTTAACAAAATAGAATTGTGTTAAGAGTTTGATTCTGACAATTAATATCAGAGAGAGACTATGGAACTCAGAGAAGCGTCAGCATGTGATGGCAATCTCACAAGTACTCTGCAGAAAAAGAAAACTCGGTTTAGGACCGCTTTTCCTCATCCCAAGATTAAGTGTCCTTGTGTATGCAATGTTCAATGAGTTCAAGACCACACACTCCGATGGCCCATGAAAAGGAGTGTTGGATTGTGCTTTACGAAGAGGGACGTGGACAATGTATTTCAAGGGCATATGTGAAAAAAAAAAATTGACGAAAGTGTAAAAATTATTTTTTTGGTACAAAAAACATATGCACAATGAATATAAGTTATTCCAATATTATTATTACCGAATATTAGGATTGCAAAAATTTTAATGAACTGTTCTTTAACCAAGTAAACCAATCTCCATTCTAAGAAGTTATGATAATATCTCTTCAGTAAAAATGTGAAAATTCTAAAAATAAAATTCAAAATGCACTAAGTAAAGAAAGTATATACCTCTTAATCAAAAGCACATTTGATACTTTTGAAGAGGGAGGAGAGGAAAAAAAGGAGGGAGATAGAAGTGTGCAAAAAGATACTTAATGCATTGAAAAGGAATGGTACTGTTAAAGATAAAAAGAGAAAAAAAAATTATTTTATCTCAAATAACAGTAATATTTTATACATAAGAAATTTAAATTTTAAAATTATTCTAAAGAATTTAAAGACACAATTTTAACTTGAGGTTTTAAATTATAATTTTTCTACACATTTAAAATTGTTGGTCACGAGATTTTTTAGAATAATTTCAAGATTTATGGTTCTTCAATATAAATATATCTTTAATTTAAGGTTTTTAACTGTGATATTTTTTGTTTTATGTTAATTAACAAAAATTAGGTTTTTTTAATATTTTGCTTTTGACTCTCGGGATATTTTGATTATTTGTTTACCTTTCATTTTTAGTTATATATTATTTTCACTTTACCAAATATACAAATAAAAAAATATTCTTATTTTTTTTCATATTATATAGTTTCAGATTTCAAGATTCTATTCTATTCTTATTTTTATTTTTATTTCATTTCCCTTAAAAATGTTTATATTCCACCAAACATAACCTAAGGTTACATAAGACAAAGTTACACTTGTGATTAAAATATAAAAAAAGAACAGACTACCTTTGCCAAAAAAAAGAGAAAAGGTGCGAAAATTGAAAGGGCATTCAGAAACAAACAAAATCTCTGGTATGGGGAATTAGTTTGGGTCGTTGGTGTTGCTTTCATTGTGTGAAAACAAAATAATTAACCACATCTTCTCCTGCTTAACTTTACAAGGGTGGATGTGGTTGACTCTTGGTGTACACACACACACACTTCGTTTTTGTAAATCCCAAAACCCTTTTATGAGATTTATTGATCTCATGAGAAACTCTAATATGTGTATGATGCATGAATGGGAAAGTTGGGGTTCTTTTATTATAAAGTTGCCTATTCAATCAGAAAATTTGAGACAAAATTATATTATTAATTTCAAAATTCTCATAATTTTTTTAAAGTTATCTTTTATAAATACGTCTAGATGCACCAAAAGAATATCGAATTACTTGAAAAAAATTATAAATCAATGTTTGTTTGTTGCTTGTAAGAGCTTGAAAAGATAGACATAATATGTCGATTTCAATATTAAAAATTAAAACTGATGTTCTATGAAGTATCATTTATTATTATTATTAGAATTTTAAATTATCTTGACGCGTAAGAGTTATATGTAAGATCTAATATTAAGTATTAAATAAGCTGACTAAATAATGTTTTAAAATGTATAAGAATTTCTAGTAAAATTTTTTATTCTTGAAATTTTTTTTCTCAGCCTGGACATAACTCATCATTATCTTTTATAATTTCAATTATAATGTGGAAAATCTATGAACTTTTGTCAAAAGATTATTGTTGGATTTCATTTGAAGAACTAGGAAAGTTCACTTCTCAAGGCTTCGTGAAATGTTAGGCCGAAACATTGAAATAGGACAGCTTCACTTTATTGTTCTAAAGAGATAGCAGAATGAGTCCAAAACGTTCAGAATATTAGCCTTCTCAAGTATAATTGTATGTCTTCCACAAACAGGACATGGCAACACCATCTGTCCCTCTAGCTTCTCTGACCTCTTCATCAACTTTGTCTTCTTCAATAACACTATGCATTTTTATCCCTTGATTTAACCAGATTCAAAACTTCCATATAAATTTTTACACAATCTAACGTGAATAAGGGTTCTCGACAAATTAGGGTTTTTTTTTTTGGGTAAAACAAATTAACGTATTTGTTATAGTGTCATCTGGTAATTTAATTATAATATTAAGCAACACTCAAAATGTATGTCACCTTTAGTGCACTAATATTTAAATCGATAAATGTCATTTAAGATACTAGAATGTTATATAATAACATTATTTTATATAGCATTTCATATTATTGAAATATCATGAAAGCTCGTACCGATACTTTTTTTCTTATCTTTATTAATTAACTTTTATAAAGCACCATTTGTATTCTTTCTATTATGATTTTCATCTGTCACATAAAACATGGATATCTCAAATATAGTAGTATCTTATACTATGATATCTAAGATACTATGAAATGTGTAATAATAGTTTACTAATTATCTCCTAATATTAGAGTTGATTATAAGTTAAGTCACACTTTTAACATTTGTAAATTTTTCAAAAAATTTAGATTTGAAATCTGACAAATTTTTATACATGATAAAGCATAAAACTTACTCACACTACTCTTAAATATCCAACTTCCTACAATCTTACCACCAAACCATGTACATGATAAAGCATAAAACTTACTCACACTACTCTTAAATATCCAACTTCCTACAATCTTACCACCAAACCATGTCAACAGGATTTACCACTGAACCATACACACTGGGTAGTTTGGGTCAACAATGCTTTAATACATTACTCTGTAAAGAAATTTGCTATATAAAATTCTCATCTAATTGGATTACATGATCTTATTAATTACAATACGGTGAATAGTACCGTGACAGAGATCCATGGGCAATCTTTTACGTCCTCTTAACGTAAATCCTTGTAGCAATTCAAGGGAATGTGAGGACTCTTATGAATACTTCAATGCTTAGAAGTTCGTGACTACACAAGGGAGTCTATGTAGTCGTGTAGGAGAACACAATTACCTGGATACCCTAAAAGCTATTTATAGGCATTAGTTTGGAGGTACCATGGTCTTTTCCTAGGTTAGTTGGTTATGGCCGAGCTCTATGTGTCAAGTCTTAGTTGGGTTTGAGCTATACACAGGTGGGCACATAATCAGATAGTTGAGATTTGAGGTATCCTAAGTGGTCACGACACGGCAAGCCAATCCAATGGAGTCGCCCTCAAGGTGTCACTAGATATATATATACCTATATATATATATATATATAGAGAGAGAGAGAGAGAGAGAGAGAGAGAGAGAGTATTGTGCTTGGGTGCTTGGTCCATTATGTAGTGAGGTTAGCCCGAGGGGTAGAGTTGGCTTTAGAGCCCCGAATGTCACTTATCAAAATCTTATTTATAAATAACACTATATAATCAATTTAGAAGTTACATTAATTATATATACTTTTCCTCTAAGATTTAACACTTTTTTTCAGTTATATAAGTAATTTGTGTATAACTTTATCATAAAATTAAGGAATGCTCATGTCATGGCTAAGTTTTTATTAAATTTGAAAAGTTTAGAAATTTATACATGTTTGAAAGTGAAAAAAAAAAATAGTTGTCTCAGTTGAAAATGTTGGATTAAGAATTTGCATATAAATAGGTTTAAAACGGGCACTAGTTTTCTCCCGTTTAAGAGGGATCTTACACAGGATAGAATTAGTGTTTAAGACTTTGAAGTTGTGAATTTTTTCTTTTTTCTTTTTGGATGAGCCTTAGTGCTCCCATTTTGTTCATGTGTTGTATATTAAAATATTGCTTTTCTTCATTTTAAATGAATTTATTTTACCTTGCAAAAATAAGAGCACATTATTTCAGAATCCATTCTGTTATATTGTCAAAATTGGTCAAATTAACTTTCATGATATTGCTAAATGGGGTTACTTAAAATACATGGAAATTTGAAAATCCATTTCGTTTTTATTGGATACCCCACTTGAAATTTCTTGGTTTGGCTCTTTTGAAGAATATTATTGTATATGCCAATAAAACTATATCAACCAAACAACCAATAAAACAAAAACAATTAAAAATTGAAAACTATCATTCTCTGAGCCAAGTTGTGATGAAGTCATCCTCCATATAGAGCAGTGATAAAATTCACAATTTTTGCTTTAAAATTTGAGAGCTATGGCACAAATTATAGATTTGGATTCGCTCATTTTTTTTAATAACAAAATAAGTAGTTAAATTAAAAAAAATAGATATAGAGATATAGGCTTCATTTATTTTTATTCTCTTTATCTAAAGGGACGTAAACTCTATACATTTTAATTATATATTTATCTTTTATCACATTTTTGTGCCAAAAAAAAGCATAAATAAATTCCATATACTATACCCATGTGATGGAGTGGGAAGTTGACATTTTGTGTTGTTTTATTAATATATAATTCAGGTTCTGAGATATTTCAGGTGTGACCAATATCATTAGCATTATGGAGTCATAGTGCTCAAAACAAACATCTCAAACTTTCTGGTAATTCAGATTCTGAGATATTTCATAGTCTATATTTGAATAAGTGATTTTTTTAATTGTACGGTAATAATATTCTTTGCATACATTTTAGTTAATTAACTGTTTGATTTAATAAAAATTATATCATTCATGTTGAGGGTAGAATTAAAATTTTGACACACAATCTTAAGATTTAGTCTCAAATTTTTTCTAGCTACACATTTTAAAAATCTCAATTTTAAAAATCTTTTTATATACACAGTTATTAGGTATGAAAAAAGAAAAAAAATGTGAATAAAAATGTACTTTATATTCCTATTAAAAAATAATTAAAAAATTGTTATAGAGCAATTATAACAAAAATATAATAAATATTATATAAATTAAATAATCTCATTTTTAATTGAATTACGATTTAAGTGAGGAACTTGTATTTAATGAAATTGAAAAAAAATGATACACTCATCCAATAATCCCACCATTTTTTTTTTGTTATAATTCTAGTATTTTTTTTTACTTTTACTAAACAAACCAAAAAAATTCATTAAAATTATCAAAATATAACTGACTTTGGTCTCAAATAAAAAATTATTTTTTATTTTATTTCTTTTAAAATAACAAAATAAAACAACTAGCATTATTAAAAAAAAAATGGAGTAGAGCGTTGACTGTTCAGAGCGTGTAATTAGCCTAGGACCCAATAATGACTTTCTTGTGGTGGCATTTCATCAAATGCCACTTCTTGCAAAGCATGTTGACTTTTAAAACTTCTGTAAGAAAAATGGATGCAAGAGTTCTGCTTCACTGCTCTGACTTATCTTAGAGGCACTAGAAATCCAGAATATTTCTATAATTACCTCATGCCAATTCTTTGAAGGCATGCCAAAAAATGTAAAGCCAAAAATAAGATAACGCAGAATCCCTTTTTTTTTTTTTTTGGGCTATTAGGCTTTATCTGAATTTTTTTTTTCTTCTGATTTTACATACATTTAAAGATTTTATTCATACAGTCCACACTAAAACCCAAATTTTGATTAGGGAAAAGGAAATACTCATTCAACTCAAAAGTATTAAAATCTTCAGAGAGAAGGGAAGAATTGTTTAGTTTCAGGAATAAGAAAGCTGAAGTTATCGTCTTTCTTTTCTTGAAAACACAGAAGAAAGAAAGGAGGATTTCAGATCAAAGACCAGTCTGGAAAGAAAATCAAAAGTCGCAGAAGAAAAGACCCTTCATTTGAAATAGCAACCCCTGTACAGAAAAGTCTACCCATCAATTTTATTCCATTTCCATATTCAACCCGAAAAAACAGAGTCTTCTGTGCTCTGTTTTCCTACCTTCTTCTTCTTCTGCTTCTTCATCATTAGTACTTAAGAAACATCAATACTGACACGAATAAAGGATACTACATCATGGTGCTTCATAGTTTAGGTTTGGTACAATGTGATGCTGGACGAATCACCCACTTGGGAAGCACTTGTTGACCTCGAATACTGCTTCGACGAAGCAGGGGACGTGGGGGCCATATCACCCGATCTTCTCCTCAGCATCTGCTTCATCCCATCAGCGACCCGAACCGCTGGGTTCGATTTGAACTTGCGACAGAAAGACATGTGAGCTTTCACAGCTTCATCCATGGCGGAAATTGGCATTTTCCCTCTGTTAACCTCGTCTCTTACTGCTTCTGAGCACAACCCACATAACCATTTCCCGTCAAATTTGGCCTTCACGTCGCTGATGTAATCTTGGGTACAATCCTCTTTCAACCCACAACACTCACACTTTGCTGCTTCAATCTCCATGGTCTTTTCCTTGTTCTTCTTCCCAGAAAGCTTATGAGGATGGTGAGAAAATTAAACTTTCTGATCAAAACACGGTTTCCCTTTTTCGTTGGATTTTGGAGTGCAATGATGGATGGGGGGTGGACTTACATGTTTACTTTCATGTTGCTCTGTTTTTTTTTTTTTTTAATTGGTGGGGGAATTGATGGGTTTTGTTGCCTCAAGAACTAGGAAGTGTGAGACTTTGTTGTAGGAGGGGTGTTTTTATGGCCTGTGAAACGAGAGAGAGAATTGAGTTATGGCTGACTCATTTAATTATTGTTAAAATAAAAGTTAAAATATACTTTAATTTTTAATTTTATTTTTAATTTTCTTTTATTATAATTTGATCTCTTAATTTTATTTCAAATTTTACTTTTATTTTTAAATTTTAATTTATTTCAATATGATATTTTAAATGTTTTATTTCCATCCCCTTTACTTACTTGTATGCTGTTCTAATTTATTTCTTAACTTACATAAATCACCCAAATATTCTTTCTTTCTAGCACTATCAAATTGCTTTATAAAAAAAAAATTATGTCACTCATTGGTGGCTTAACTTTAATAATTTTTTGCCAATTTAAATTTGAATTTAACAATATTAGAGAGAGAAAATACATTATAATAGTTTCTAAAAGTTAAGAAATTAAATTTAAAAGAATTAAAAATTAAAAATTAAATCTGAAATAAAGTTAAAATATTAAAATAAAAATTAAATAAAATTAAAAGGTGAGATTGAAATTTAAAATAAAAAAAATTAAAGAATAAAAACAGAAAATTAAATGAAATTAAGTGTGTAGAATTTTTTGTTGCCTAAAATAAATTTAAGCACATATTGTAACGAGAGTCAAACTTAGAGAGAGAGAGAGAGAGAGAGAGAGAGAGAGAGAGAGAGAGAGAGAGAGAAGTAGGGAAGAGTGCCATAATTTCCTCCATGTTCTAAGGGACATGGGGCTGTGGAAAATAAGACAAGAGTGGTCGGAGGGCCCTCACCTCTGGTCCTTTCTACCATTTAATACTTCAATCTAAACCCCTCAACCCCATAAAGTGTGATTAGACTCTTTTGGTTCTATTTTATTTTTCACCTGTCCTGTATAATTTCTCAAAAGTTATATTTCCTTTTTTAATAGAGAGTTGAATCTTTTAAGTTGAGGATTTTTGTTTCCTAGTGAATATATTTTAAGTTCTCGATTTAATAATTTATTAGTTGAATTATGAAAAAATAAAATAAAAGATGAGATATATCAAGCAGTGAAAAACTCAACATATTCATGTTTATGTTTAATTTATTTTATATAAACTTCTCCGTAAGTATTTATCACATAGAATTTAAAAAGATTCCATTACATTAAAATTAAATCTCATGCCACTACAAAGAATTCTATCTTTTAAGATGTTGAGTTATTATTATTATTATTCTTAGTTGTAGTAATAGATATGTTTTGATATTTTTATATTAATTAAGAACGAAAGTAAGAATCTCAAAATATATCTAATGATAAAGAAATTCAAAATCTTAAAAATAGAGTTGTCCATAGCATTATCTTCAAATTATAACTTGTTATTGTTAACTCTCATTTAATTGCAAGTAAAATTCGTAGGTAATATAATAAGCTGAACTTTAAAAAAAATCATAAAATACCACATTTTATTTAATTGTCCATGTTATTATGTACAATCATATAAACAAGTAGGTCAATCTAAATTTAAGTAAAATAACCCACACACACACGCACAAACACATATATATGTCCGTTTTGTTAAATCAATATGAAGACAAATGCACATGTGAATCTTAATGACATTGTTCTTGTTTGATTTACCACTTCTTTTTGGCTCAAATGGTTTTAAGATGCGCATTCATCTCCTCTTGACTTGCCTATGACCTTATATATATTCCTTCCCTTATCTCCCCTCTCCCCTATTAAAGAAGAAAAGTTAAAAATAAATAAATAAATAATAAATAAATAAAAAGATGATGAAAATGAAAGAAACTCAAAGCACATGGCAAGGTAGACTAGGCTTGCCTGTCTAATTATCATAATTCCATGAATGCTGAGTGTTGACTTGGCACTTTTGCCATATTGTCCCTATAGTAGTTCTTGTGCATTAGCTTTGCTTAATAAGTTGATACAATCAACATCATAACTATGAAAATCTTATTTTTGTAATATTATTATTAAAATGTTTAATAAAATATATGTTGAATATTTTATTTTTATCACTTCAGCCTTTCATTTTTTATTTTATTAAATTTTTTTACTTATAATTTTATTGAAGAAGATGATAGTTAAAATATTGTATTTGAATTTTTTTATTATAAAAATATTCATATATTATTGCTTTACAATTTGAGTTGAAATGATCTTGACATAATCTCAGAATCTATATGATCATATAGTCATGACTTCAAAGTATGCTTGACTAGACAATTTAAACATTTTAAATTTGTGTTTTTACATATTCATTGTCCATTGATCAATTTAGCTTATAGATGTTTTTTTTTTTAAGTTCATTAACTTGCTACAATGAAAGTGTTAAATGATTCAAACTAACAGCAAAATGATCTCTATTTGATATCAAAATCTCATCTTTATCAAGGGAAAAGATAATTTAATAAAAAGTTCTCCACTGATTGACAACCTCACCATATACAATATTTGAATCTTTCAACAAATAAGCATTTTATTGAGTGTGTGTATATATATATATATATATATATTTATATAGACAGATGAATGTGACACAACAATAAATTGACGACTTGACTACACAATGCATATTTTTCTACTGTCATGCAAGTTGCAATAATACAACTTAGTGGTTTGATTGTTTGACATATCAAAAACATTTCTTTCCTTTTTTGTCTTTGAACAAATTATGTTTTGATCCAAGCTTTCTCAATTTTGATCCTTCCTTTTCAATCTCTCTCAATAATGTAATATTTCATTTATTAATTCTTCATCAATTTATATCTTACGATAATTCAAGTTATATCTTTCTAGCTGAATTACTGACATGGATGAAGAAAATATATATACGTACTCATTACTTAATTGATATGTTAAAAAAGAAATTGTCAATAATTTGACTACAATAGCATAATTTGAATTGACCAAAAAAGAAAAAAAAATCAAATTATAGAAGAATTAAAAAATAAATAAATAAAGGACTGAAAATGAAACATCGCTTTGAAAAAGTATGCATGTTTCTGACACTCAAACAATAATTTACTTTTTTTCGAAGAAGTTATCTTCAAGTGATTATAGTGAAAAGCCCATTCAATGCATCTTAGCCTATTTGTCTTTGCCATTCTAGTTAGTATGGCCAAAAATGCAAGAATTTGAACAACTGCTAGCTTGTTATATAAAACTGTAAAATTGATCAACATGGACTCGATGGAAACAATTCAACCCCAATTCATATTTGAGTCTCTATTATTATTATTTTTCGTTGAATGGTTATTACAGTCATGATTATTCTCATACTCTATCAGATTAAATCTCTTTTTCCGACGATTTTAAAGTTTATTTCTCTACATTGATTTTGTATATTTAAAATCTTATTCTCAAAGTACCTTTCAAAAGAATCAAATTTATAGGTTATTTGTTATACAGAATTGTTAGATAGGTAGATGAAAAAGGAATGAAGATATAAATAGAATGTATAAAAAATGATCTTTTTACACTTACTTTAACAAAGTAATAAAAAAAAGATAAATATTGTTAAGTAATGAGAATAAGTATAATTGATATTGTAAAAAAAATATTTCTCTTTTTCTTTGTTTTTCATGAAACCAAACAAGTACGTAAGAACTGTTTAGTTGCAAAAGAGAAAGGCAGAGGTAAAGGTAATCATTTTTATAATACTTACTATATCTTTAGGATTATCACTCAATAATATCTGTTTTTTTATTACTTTTTTATGTAGTAAAATTTTTCGTTGATTTTATTTATATTATGTTTTTTTTTTATACATAACAATTCTATATAACATTTGTTGGGTTATTAAAATAAAATATTATTCAGAATTGAATTATTTCTCATAAGTACCTCCTTTTCAATTTGATTCTTAAATTAGAAGAAAGAAGAAGAGAGAAGATGGATAGATAGGATTCACCCAATGAGCCTCATGTGCCATCTCTTTTTTTCTCTTTTTCTTTTATAATCGAAAGAAATTGACGAGGTGAAAATTGACGAAATCCTATCTCTCGCTTTTTTTTTTGATTGATCTGCTTTTTCTAGTGACGTCGCACTGACCACACTTCGACATTATTGAAAAGGAAGCAACTAATTATTAGAGGATGATACACATGCTGTAGATTTTTCCTGGATTTTAGTCTGTGTGCGTGGTAGAGCAGCTTCCCTTCTTTTCAGCAGTGTTGCTTTCGCCTACAATGTTATATCTAATCACGTTGACTCAACCTCAAAATTTGTTTAGGTACACCTAGAACATGGTGCACCTAAAGAAATGAATGATTAGGATTGAGTTTGTATAGGTGAGATTTACGTGCAAAGTAAATCTGAACCGTAGAGTATACAAATAATGTGGCGCACTGGGTGTATGTAAGAATTACTCCTCAACCTCACGCATATATCTCCAACTTCTTGAATTTGGACAATTGGCAGATCCCAATTGGTCTGTCGTTGCCACATCAGCTCAACCTTTGAATTGTTTTACCACAAAAGGAAAGCAAGGGTCAAAGGCAGGGTAGGTATATGTTGGAGAAGATACACATACATACAAGAAACTAAACATCAAATGCAAATGAAGGGATTATTTTGTAAATTTGATTTATTAAAGATATATTATTAAATCAATCATTAATGATTGAAAAGAATTTGTATATATTACATGTATATAGAACAAATTCAGACGTGCATATATGTATATGTATGTATAAATCAAATTTAAAAGTTTTATATAGTTGAATCCTATTAAAAAACCTACTAAGTAGATATATTTATTTATTTACTACACGTATCTTTGATAGACCAAATTTACTTCATAATCTCATTATGCATGTCATGTTAAAAGTTTGAAATATCCCTGTAGATTTTGAAGTATGGCTAATTAGGTAACTGAAAACACCTATTACTTGCTCTTATCTGCTAAATCTTTAGATGATTTCTAATACTATAAATGCTATCCTATTAATCCTAGAAGCTTCCGTTCAGGCTTTGAAGTTTAATATGACCCTCTTGACATTGAAATCAAAATGATAGTGAATGGAAGGGAGGCCTGATCGCCTGCAGTGATGAGTGGTCTCTTGAAGCCCTTGATAATTATTAAACCTCAATAGATAAGAGTAGCTAGGTTCATGATATGGGAAAAATCATAATTGAATGGGCGAAACTAAATCAATTTTTAGGACCACTATAATTATTGGTGACCAACCACATTTTATTTTTCAAAACAAACCGCTTATTACTCACGCATCAACGAAGCTTAAAACAGAAAACTGTCAAACTTTACCTAATTTGAATTTGGCTCCAACTCTAACATAAACCAAAGAATTTGTAATCAATTAATGGGATCTGGGACCAATGCAATTAAGACAAATCTTAGAGCTGTTTATGGCTGAACAATGAAACTTGTATTGAGATATGTTCTCTCATAGCTATAAAGCACATAGACATTTACATTTATTTTTAGGCATGTGGCATATCAGATATTGGCACGATGCTCTGTCAACATGTGTCCAACAAGGATATGAACAGATCAACATGAGTCGGAGACATATGGTCTCAATAAAAGGAAAAATTACCAAAGAAAAAAAAAAGGAATGAGAAAATAGAAACCCCACATTATGAAATAATCAAAGTTTTTTTGTAATGGTTGTTACATGAATCATTTGAATAATATAGTTGAACATTTTTATTTAGTAGATCATTTTAGAAACTAAAAAATAATAATAAAAGATACTTAAGATATAAAATAATATCAGTTACCTTCTTTATAAGTTCTAAACGAAAATAGATTCTCTACTATGCTCTAAAGCATAATACAGCATAATAAAGGTGCCGTGTCCCCACATAAGAGGTTTTTTTTTTTTTTATCAACCTTATTTTTCTTTAGCTCACTGTGTTACACCGTAACAGAAATTTAGTAGCGTACTTTAACACATTTAACAAATATATATATATATATATATATATATATGTATATATGATCGTATTTTAAATATTTTAAAATTTGATGTGTAAATTTTGTTTGTATCCATATCATGCCCCGGGTTGATAGGTTTTTCGAGCTGAAAACAAGCAAATGATACAAGAAGAAACTGAATTTGCCTATGGGAGCTTATATTGTGATAGGGAACTTGAGTTTTCGGTGTTCTGGCACATCAAGTTGAAGAAGCAAGCACTGTCATTCCCAGAAATTCGACGGCTTCAATATATATTCCTTATTATCACATATAGGTCCACAGACAAGCCATGGCCAAGCATGAGGTGTTTACTGTTTACTGAAGAAGAGGCTCTATTTAACAGATTCATGCTTTGCCACATAAAGCTACAGCATCACTTTCAGTCATTCCAGACACAATAGAGCTTGTCTTGTCAGGTAGGTGCCCGGCAATTCCAGTGGCCATAAATTGGTGGTTTCCTAGAAGTTTTTGAGGGGTCGCGGGCTACTCCAGATTATCACTATCCATTAGTAAGAGAAAATTCAAGATATGAACATGACAATTCTACTCCTGTACAAATGGATATAAGGCATTTGGGAATCAGTGTACTTCAGTTTTCGCATGTATGTGTAAGGTCTAGAGAGATTAGCTCAATTAATTAAAAAAGATTACTTTTTTATTAACCTAGATTCGATTTTTTCAAAAGACTTTGAAAATAAAATCTTTGCATTAATTCAATGGAGAGCGCCTTAGAATCATTTGGGAAGAGAAATAAACCCCAAAAAAATCCAAAGATATTTTTGACCGAAATTTATTTTTAAAAAAAAGAAAAAGAAAAAAAGAGCTTTCAATCCAATTTTCCAATGCTTGATGCAGTGATGATTAGCATGAAGAGTGTGTAACTGGGTAAGTTTTGTGTTCAATACTCGTTTTCTATACAGTAATGTTATTAATACAACTCTTTGCAGTTATATCTGCGCAAGTGGCTTTATCTAAACTTAGGTAAGTCCATTTCAACTTTTCTTTTTTGGCGAAGCTCAAATGTGGCAATTTTTGTGCTACTGTGTCAAGGGTTATCAGCGCAAGAATTATTTTGTTTGTTTTTGCTATTACTTGTTTGTTGTCTGTATTATGAAACAATAATGAATATTACCCTTTAGGCGAAATAAGAAAAAAGCTCAAAGAATCTGACTCTTCAAAATTTTTTAAGGTCGTCTGAACGGGTAAGCAGTAATATATATTATGATATGGAAGTTATGTTTAAGTCTCGTTAGGTAGAAATAAATAAACTCTAGAAAGAGAATGAATCATTCTATTGTGGAGCTGAAATTAAAATCCCTAATAACAAAGAAATCTTAGTCCTTATTAGTTCACTTTTACTTTTTCCTTTTGTCTAGACCCTCAAAAGTCTACCTAAGCTAACTTTTTCAGCTTAATATGAGATGCAAGCTAAATACAGGGTGGGCAAGTACTTTTAAGAATTTGTGAGGAAAGTGAAACTAAGAACCATTTCATAGAATTAACATTTTTGTCCGTATACCTTGTTTAATTTTGGTTTTCAAAATGTTTTGTTTTGGTTCTTCCACGAGTATTCTGTTTTCATTATCATCCTTATGTTAAACTCGTTGATAGATATTTAATATATATATGTGACTTGGCCTAATATGAAATTGATGGGACCATTAAGTGCTATGATGTTACTGAAACTTGCCATGACAAAGTAATAGAATAGTAAGGTATGATATGGAGACTTCAAGTGGTATGATACTTTATTATGACATATTTAGTGACACACGAGCACTTAATAACCATTACTTATATCTATTAATAATATGTTAGAAGGTTTAATGTGAAGACAAGACAGCATTGAAAGCAAATTATTCTTTAAAGAACTGAAATAAGATGATTAAACTTTGAAGGACCAAATTTTTTTTTAAAAAAATATATCTTTAAAGGAGTAAAATGCTAATTCACTCTTAATTTTAGTATTAGTGATCACATGGCAATACACTATTTCATCTCAGATAGAATGTAGATTAGCCCAGTTTTTGTAGATTATTCTATTATTTTTATCTGACTTTTGTCTGCATAAATTTTCCTAGATATGCTTTAGCTCAATACATCCAGTGTTCAGACTTCAGAGGTAAATTATTCCTCACATGGGGCCTTGTTTGGAAGTATGTTCAAGATGATGTCGGGAGGTTATTAATTATCTTCACATGGCAACCCACATGCATTCTCTTGCGCTTACCTTCCAAATTGTGGACTCTTTCTTCTCTTCTTACCCAACCGCTCTTCTGCTATTAATCATTTAGCAATAGCTACCCTCCTTTTCAGTCTTAATTAATTAAGAACTTATAATCATTATCTCAACATATGCTATTAGAAGGCCATGAATGGATAGGCTTTCATGCAGAAAGGTAATAAGCACAAAACTCCAAATCAATCATCATCGCTGTTGCTCTAGCCTCTTTCTCCATCATCATCAGCATCCTTATTGTCTTTCAAAAATAAAGTTAGCTACCACCACCAATTATCAAATTGAAACGCTGCAAGCATGTAGGCAAGATATATAGTTTCAAGCATCTAAAACTCTATTTTGGTGCTTCAATGATTTGCAAATTCTCAAATTGTTCTCCGGCATATTTTTGTTTTTGTTTCAGTTATTTATAATTCATAATTAATCCAAATTAATCTTTTTTTTAAGTCAACTATTAACTTTACTAATAAATTGTTGTATAAAAAAAACTTTGTTAGTGAATCTGGCGAGAATTTAATAATGCCATGTCACTAAATTTGTTACCAAAATTAACGATTTACTAACAAATGAACAAGTTTGGATAAATTTCAAATCTTAAAAAAACCAAAATAATAATAATAATAATAATCTATTATAGACCAATTTAATGATTGATCGATCTATTAAAGGCCAAAATAAAGTTTACATTCTTATACTCTATTTGAAAGTGAATTCTATGGAGTCTACAAAATTTAGAGTAAATTATTCTTTTTTATTCCTTAAGAGATGCATAAGTTATACAATATTTTATAAAAAAAAATATACACAAATCTCTGCCAAAATTAAAAGATAACCAAAATACCTTCAAAGATAATATTAATTTTTTTATTATACATATAGCTTATTAAAAATGTATTTTTTTAGACTTTACATTTAATATTGTTTATTTTATGTTGGTAACTAGAAATCTAATTTCTTCTAAATCTAAAAATGGATTATTTATATATTTGTCAAATATATATTTAATACTTATTATATTATATAAGTAATAAATATAAAATTTTTTTTTATCAAAATAGGTATAATCATAACTTTTTTTATATAAAGAAAATTATTGTAACTCATATTTTAAATTTAAAGGAGAAAAGTATACTTTTTTTTTAAAAGCCTGTAATTTATACATTTTTCAAAAGAAAAAAAGTGTAATTTATCCAAAAGTTCAACTTTTGTATTACACGGTCCTAAGATTATAAATTTGAAAAAAAAAAGTAAAAAAGATGGCAATCACCTTTCCACTGACAAAAGTTAAAGATTTCTTAAGCACGATAGCTTCGGGGAATTCAGAATATGACCAAAATATCTTTTAGATATTATTGGTTCTGTAACTGTGGATCTCAAATATATTTTATTATGTGGGGCATCTTGTTGCCAATAACTTATGGGAAATCACAGTAATCAAATAACCCGGATCTTTTATTGATGACGGAACGGCGAAGACTCAACATTGAACAATTCTTACATATTCCTAGTACGCTATGTTATTTGTATATTCTATGATTTAAATTTATTTTATATGTGAATTCCACTTATACTACATATGGATTCTACTTATATAAATTTAATCATATCCATTAATTTTTTTAATTACACTATGTTCTAGGTGTACTTAAAGAAAATTTTTCAACATCTGCCTAATCTTATTAAATGGGCCACATTTTCTTACACCTACAACTATTTTATTGAACCATTCCTGAGCTTTTGATATTACATCAGCTTCAATCGTTTGGACTCAAAACAGCTATTTCAACCTCCCTCCGTCTTATGTAAAAGCTTTTCGGGATGTCAAGAGAGCAATAAGCGAAGAATCTCAACTGGCAATATAAAATCAAGTTGCACCTAAAGTACCCCAAAACACAGATAGAAATAAAAGCAATAATAACAACAAAAAGACCAAACAAATATCTGCATGAAACAACCCACAAGTAGTTGAATTATATATGGGGTTAAAAAAGTACATGGAGACATAAATGCAAGCAAGTGCTGGGCTATCAACCTTTAAACTGAGTTCACGTTGAATGCAGCATTATCCAAAACAACTAAGGTAGAGATATGAAGTACAAAAGATTTGATATCTGATTAAGATGGCGCCAATTAAGAAGTACTCCCCCCCCCCCCCCCCAAAAAAAACCAATATAAATATAAGACGAATAAGATATGTACTGTTTAAATATAATTTAAAATATTACATCAAATTTCAGCGATATGTATGGAATACAATGCTATTTCATTTTTGAATTATTAGTGCGGGGCAGAATAAATTTAACCATATATGCTGAAAATGCCACATCAAGATTTGGCAAGCCCCAGTTGTGATTTATCTTTGCTTTTCAGGTTTCTATAATTGGCACTTCACGTCAACTTCTTCACGCACTATCTAGCAGTAGTTGTTATTCAACTGTGAATCCAAGTGAGAATTTGAGAGCCACCACCCTTTTGTATCATAGATTATGCGAAACTACGTAATGGAATCAGCTTCAATTATATTTTATTATTGATCAAAACGGCAATGAATACTAGAAACTAAGAACCACGGATATGGATATGAATACGAGACTTAACAAAATATGTAGTCTTAAGGAGCTCAGGTATAATTTGAAATTTCATGTTAAATACAACAGAGCTCGGTTTTTTTTTTTTTTTTTTCACTTTTAGGTGCACTTCATAGACTGATTTTATGCCCAGAAGTCTGAGGTGCTTCTGAGCGTGTCAATACAAAAATCTCAAGTTCCTGAATCATAGTTAAAAATTACTTAATTAGCAGAACAAGGCACATGATAATTGATGAATTTGTTTTGTATATAGTCATTTTCTGGTGAAGATTTATGGAAGCATTCAATAATTCATTGATAATTCACTTACTTGTAGCGATTGGGTGCGCCTTGGAGCAGAGACCACTGTGGCTCCAAAAGCATCACAAAGAAACAGTAGAGAACGACAAGGCATTGGGCATTGAGTGACCCACCATGTGCATCTGACTGTATCATCTTCCCACCCTCTACATCAGAAGCCGCCATATGCGAACGCTAAACCCACATTTGGTATAGCTTCCCTTTCGGGCTTGTCTCATTAGCCGCGTGTAGACGAGTATGCCTGGATATAAAAGAAGATGGGGTGGAAAATAGAAGTGAACTTTTTTTAATTTGAATTTAAATAAACATTTTTATTTACTTCTTGTTTATTCTTTTAATTTACACGTATTTTTGACAAAAAGTTTAAATATAAATCTAAATTAAAAAATATCAAATTAAATTTTTACTTTTCTTTCCTCTTCTTTTTTATTTTTCTCTACCCAAAAGATTCTTGCAATCTTCTTCTCTTCTCACAGTTACTGTGCAAGAGGGCTAACTTGGTTAAAATGTGAAAGAATAATTAATTAGTATTAGGTTACAAATTGACAAGCCCAGATCTTCTCAATTGAAGTAAACTGATATTATCAATTCATGAAAAAAAAAAGAAAAGAAAAGAAAAGAAAAGAGACATAGTTGAAAAGTAGAAGAAGTTTATTTTATATATACTCATTTTTTTGTGTCAATTTTTTCTACTGTATGTAGTATACTATTGCAGAAAATTTCTGCACCAAATTGATACTCACTGTATAAATTTTATAAGTGAAAAAATTAAGATAAATTTTATAATAAATAATTAATTATTATTTGTACCTCTCATCTAAAGTCATTCTTCTTATTATCCGAAGGAGTAATTAATTTATCATATATGTCACAATTAATTGTCATTACAGACACTACAAGAGAAAAGTCACTGTGCAGCTTTTTTTGTTTAGCAGCGGTAAAATAAATAGCAGTGGTTGAAACTCCCACTATTAATCCAAGCGTCATTAGTGAAATAACCATAATTTTTTCAACTGCAGTACCAACCGCCACTAAAGTTGATATAATCAAAAAAATTATTTTAGTTGCAATTCTTAACAACCGTTGCTAAATAAGTCATTTTTGTAGCAATTAAAACTGCTGCTATTTTATTTTTGTAATTTTTAAAATTTTTTTAAAACCTCTATTAATTAAATTTTTATACCACTTATATATAATTTTATATATAGCCATAACATATAGCATATCACTCAAATAGTGCATAACCGACATACAAAAGTTAAATATTAAACATGTTAATTAAATACTAAAAGTAAGATTCTTACAATAAACATAAAAGTATTCAAAACAAAATTTAAAAAAAAAAATCTTTAGGGAAAAAAATATTCCTACATGTCTCTTAATTTGATGGTCCTAAATCTACAAATCCTTATTAGTAGAAGCTAGAGAATGTTCCGTCACACTTGGTTGAGTACCACTACCTTGATCAGTTATCTAAATGATAATACAAAATAATATTAAAGACAAGAAAAAATTATGTTATAAGAATTAAATAAGATAATTAAGAAAAATGAATTACAATTAATAAATTATAAACATCTCCATTCGAGGTTGTAATATGGTGAACTTAGTAGGCTGTTGGCCTATATAATTTTGCATGAGCAAAGACATTGCTGCATTCCACTTTCTTTGTTGCTCTACCATTTGTACTTGTTGCTATGTCATTTGTAATCTAAGAGCATCCACCTCATTTTGTATATCAGCTTTAGAAGGAGTAGATGAGTTCTTCCCATTATAGAAATGAGTGATACGTCCAAACATTTGGGATGAGCAAGGACTCAACTCTAAACTTCAAACATGACCCTAATGCTCCTGACCTTTTAAAGCCATGGTTAAGAAATCCTTATATGATATCTCCTGGGAAGTAGACCTTTCTTGAGATTGATGCATAGAAATTTTTTTTTGTATACAACAAATTTCAATATGATAACAAAAATACTTCTCATACAAACGTATAAGATTATAACTTTAGATATATATTGAAACACATAATCAGTTCAATCTGACATCCATTAATAGCCTAAGATAATTTGTATAGAAAGATTCAACCAAGGAAACCAAAATAATAGTAATTAATCAGTCATGGTCTAACACTTACACTTATCTCTCTCACTACTTGCATCGCTTCTTGTACCAAAATTACCAAAAACTCCACAGTTTTGAGTACTCAACCCTTGGTCTCTATCAAAAGTATGAAATTTAAATCTGTTAACATTGTATGCATTATATCGCTTGGCACAATCAATTGGACCCAACGCAATAAACTTCAAATCATCTGAGTGGGATCCGTTGATGTCATTCAAAACAAAGAAGAGTGACAACTACGTTATACCATTACTTATGAAAGGAACAATTTTGTTATACCATTACATATACTCACACAGCGAGAAAGTCATTCAACAAACTCTCTTTGGACCTTCTTATCTATCTTTGAAGAAGATTGTGCACGACTTCTTAATTGTCTTCATATGTAGTCTCTGAATTCCTTATGACAAATAAATAAGGCAATTAGATAGTTCTAATGGTTAGGGAACACTTAAGTTAATAAATGTAATTTACTTACTAGAAAAATAGGTCTACTTCTTTACAATTAGTCTGCACATGTTGATGTGCTTGTAATTTCTTTATTGGGGAAAGAGTGAAGTAATCAAACCTGCCAACTGGTTTTCCTCTTGGGGGAAACAAAGTGCCTACATCAAATGACCCAACATTAGGTTGATCCCTAACACGCTTGGGATGATTGAGTATGGTCTTAATTCCATCTAAGTACCTAGAGCAAAAAGTCATAACCTCTGAGTCATGTAACCCTCAGCTATTGAGTCTTCCGGTTTAGCCTTATTGTGTATATAAGACTTCAATGTCCCCAAATACCTAATGAAATACATAGAATTATAAGCTGTTGAAGTAAATTGTGCAAATTGAAATAATTAAGAATAAATTATGTATATATTTACTTTTCTATAGGATACATCCATCAGTATTGGGCAGGGCTTCCTAGTTTAGCTTTTTAAACTAAATGTACTATTAAATGAACCATAATTATGAAAATTGAAAGTGTAAATAAAATTTCCATGTGACATAATATGAGAATAACTCTATTTTGAAACTGATTAATTTTATTAACATTTAACACTTTATTATAGAGTTGTCGAAAGAATGAATACAGATAAGTTAGAACTATAGACACTTGTTTAGGAAGTGTCTTCCTTATGGCTATTTGTAAAAGTTGCTCTATAAGAATGTGTGAGTCATAACTTTTCAATCCTCCAAGCTCTCTTGGTCTCAAATCAATGCACCTAGAGATGTTAGTTGAATAACTATTTGGTATGGTAATGTTTTTTAAAGTCCTAAGAAAGACATTCTTATTTGCACTTGTCAATGTAGACACAACTGAAGGATATTTACCACTTTCATTGAGCCAAAGATCAAACCTAATGCCTATTTCTTGTAAGTTTCTCCATGTATTTAGACGACCTTTTGATCTTCCAGGTTCATTTAGTAAAGTAAATATCACGTTATCATATATGTTTTTTCCATTATGCATGACATCAAGATTATGATGTAACAAATTGTTCACCCAATATGGAAGTTGAAAAAAAAATACTTTTCTTTTACTATTGTTGAGTTTCTACCTCAACACCACTAGCCCCTCAAGATCTTTTTTCTCGGCCTTCAACTTCTATAGTTTTTTCAAATACAATGTCAACATTTTCAACTTGTCTTAAAATATTTTATCCACTTATTGCCACCGTGGATTTCTTTTCTCTTCCCTTCCATCAAGTCTACTCCGAGTCAATCTAAATTTATGTTTAGAGTCTAAAAAGTGACAATAACCCATAAATCACCACTTTCGACTATAAGGGAGACAACTAGGAGTTGAGTCAAAATTACAAGAGGGACATGCTAAATCAGTATGGACATTCCATCTAGATAAGGTTTCAAGCCCTGGAAAGTCACTTATAGTCCATAATAAAGCAGCATGCATATTAAACACTTGATTGATATAAGAATCAAAAGTTTTAACACCAACATTCCGTAAATCTTTCAACTTTCTATTAAAGGTCGTAGGTAAAAATCTATATCATTTCTCGACACTCTTCTTCTTGGAATGATCATTAAAAGAAATAATGAACTCCTTTTCATACAAATCCAAAGAGGGAAGTTGTAAGGCACAAGTACCACTGGCCAAATATTGTAACTAATACTTAAGGTGCCATATGGGTTAAAACCATTAGTAAACAAACCAAGGCGTACATTTCGAGGATCTATGGCAAATTAAGGATTCATTATATCAAAACTCTTCCATGCCTCAAAGTCCCTCAAATGCCTCAACATGCCATCATTACTCTTTTAAATCATATGCCATTGCATCTACTTAGCTGTCTTAAAAGACATGAACAATTTCTGTAATCGTGGCTTCAATGAAAAGTATTACAAAATTTTTGCAGGAAGCTTTTGGTTTTTGTCACCATTACCCTTTGGTTTCCATCTAGAAGTATTGCATGTCTTACAAGTTTCCTTATTTGCATCCTCTCCCCAATATAGTATGCAATCATTCAGGCATGCATGAATCTTGGTATAATCAAGCCTTACTTTATTAATAATTTTCTTGGCCTCATAAAAAAAAGAGGAATCTTTGCATGCTTAAAGGCTTCTGCCAACAATTTTAATATCATCAACATTGCCTTGTCAGTTATTCTGCACATGCATTTAATGTCATACAATTTTACCAAGAAGGATAATTTGAAATACTTATTACACCCTTTATACAAATTCTATTGGTCATCTCTAAGTAACTCCAAGAAATTTGCATTTTCATTAAGCATCATTAGGTTCAATGGTGGAGAGGTTAATTCAACTTCATCCGCACTCTCGTTATGAGGATGATGCCCAAATGCATCATTAACCATGTCTTGTATAAGATCTTCAACAATAATCTTATCTTAAATCACATGTGACCTAGAAGGAGTTTCAACTACAATGTTCAATGCACATGTCTCCCCATGTCTAAGCCAGATAGTGTACCCTGTTGGAAATGGTTTCACAATCAAGTGGTCATAAGCAATTTGTCTAATCTACCACTTGTCAAATTTGCATTTAGGACATGGGTATATTATCTTGCCTTTAACACTCCAATTAGTAAATGCAAAGTCTAAAAATCTATTGAGTCCTTCTATATATTCAAGGGTGTTCTAAGGCTTATTAATCCAACATTTGTCCATTTCTAAAAACAAAATATGTCTAAGTTCAAATTATAATTCCAACAATATAAATATATTTTTAAGGATTAAATTACTCAAAAAAAGTAAAATGCTATAATACACACACACACACACACAAGTCCTTAATGGTTACTACAATTATGTTGTGAAGTATTTTAACTTGAGAAAGTGGCATATGTATATGTATGTGTTTGGTTGATAAATTAATTAGGCTAGAAATGGATATATATATATATATATATATATATATCTCACAATACACACACACACACAAATTTCTAGTTAGTTTCTGCCAAGTCATGCAAAGTGAGAAAAGTATTGAGGTATTGCATCACTTCCTTGATACCAGTATGTTTTGTTCCTTATCTTAGGATCTTTATAATCAAACACACATACACCAAACAAAAATTCAAAATCATTTCTATGGCTAAAATAGTTTTTTAACAATTGTACAGTGTATGAAAGGCAGTCCACAACTAGATTTATTAACACACGTCTAAATAGCAAAACAAAATGCGCAAAACAACATAAGCCTAAAAACATATATATTTAAAGAGTAATTAAGAAGATATATATATATATATACACACACACAATAAAAGAAATTGAATATAAAAAACATTAATTAATTCTCTTTATTCTAAATAATTGAAACAAACACTAGCTAATGTATAAGAGTTAAATTATCAGTCTATTAACTAATATTATAGAATTCCAAGATGAAGTTTATAATACTTCACAGCATAATTTATTGGTGCCAATTTTAATATTGCAATAAACAGCTACAGTTTGGAAAAAAGTCCTTAATAGTCACTATAATTGATAAATTAATCAGGCTAGAGATGGATATGTGTGTGTGTGTAGATATATATCTAACAATACACCAAAAAGAAATTTTCAATTAGTTTCTGCTAAGTCACTCAAAGTGAGAAGGCTATTGCATCATTTCCTTAATACCAATATGTTTTGTTCCTTGTCTGAAGATTCTTCATAATCAAACACACATACACCCAAACAAGAAATTCAAAATCATTTCCATAGCTAAAACAATTTTTTTACAATTATATAGTGTATGAACGGTAGTCCACAACTAGACTTATTAACAAATGTCTAAATAGCAAAACGAAATGCACAAAAAAATATAAGCTAAAAGCATATATACTCAAATGTTGCCATAAGACCCTCTTTCACAATGACTTATGATTCTATTCTTGTATAAAAATCCATTAGCCAACTACTAGACTTATTAACACCAATTTGGGGCATAGGTTGAATAAATGGGCTTGGGATCCTATGAACTTTAAGAGTGTATAATGGGGAGTGAAGAATGGAAATATTCTAAAGCATTTTCTTCTAAAAGAATTTGAACTAATTATGCCACAATTAAGCATTTCTATCCAATCACTACATAGACACAATATTATACATGATGTTGGCAATGGAACTAATACATCTCTTTGGTATGACTCTTGTCCATAGCTGGAACGATAAAGGGTTAAAAGACACCTCTCTTTGTTATAGTGATAGGCCTAAGTGTAAGAGCTGCTTTTCATTCAAGGAAAGGCATGATTCAATAATATACTAGAATCTTATATCATATATTGTGGCCCTGATTGAATGAATCTACTATTAAACTAGAGCTCTATAATATTTCTAAACCACTATACAAGAAAAAAGTAACACAAGTGAAGCTTAAGTAATTTACACATTCTAAATAAATAAACAAGACTATTCCAAAACAAAATCTAACATTTTAAAGCTTTGGGATCAAAAAGGTTTGTTGTGAGTTTCTACTTTCTGAAGTCTTTTGATATTCTTGGAGAATACCTAGATGGATCTTATGTTATCAAGAGGTCATCATCCACAACAATTTTCTTTCTGGAGTCTTTTCTCCCTTTTCTATTTGATTCTGCCATAGTTTTACAATATAACTGACTTGAAACCTAAAACTAGCCATGAGGGAAGTTAAGAAGCTCTTCATTATGTTTCAAGTACTTATTGGTTCCATCAATGAAACTAAATTTGATTGCAGGGTTACCCATTTTAGTATATTATCATGGGCTTTATAGACCACAAGGCTTGGAAAGTTTCTCGTGGAGAAAGAATTATACTAGGAAACAGCTTGGGCTAACAATTGGCTACCACTAAGATATTAACATGGCTTATAACATAGGAACTCCTATGATTATACCTAAACAAAGGAAGGGATATTAGGAACAAAGATATCACGTGTTAAAGGAATGATTTAGAAACTCATTAAAACAATAGAAGACCCATTAAATACTAATATACATCACATTATTCACTACATCTGTTTCAAGTAGATTTGTAGCAATGATGATAACCTTCATATTAATATAATTAATACACATTCATACAATACAGAAATCCTTAAAACAAACAATGTTTTCCTTCCTTGTCTTCAAGAGCAAAATAGCATTACCTTAACAAAGTAAACCCTTGAAACTTCCAAACTAGTATGTGTTCTGATTCCCACCACAACTGAAGTTAGCCATTTAAATAAATGAATCAAATTTCCACGTACCTAGTTCAGATGTTCAAGTCAATATTCCTCAGTCTGGACTCTACCTCTTCTTCGTGAAACCAACATTCTTCATGAAATGTGGGCACAACTATTGGGGTCTCAAGTGGGTCTCTCACCAATAGGCAGTGGAGTCTTAACAGGGATGGTGGTTGAGGCACAGTAATTTGTTTATTTGGGGGGAGGGGGTTTTTAAAATTCTCTTCTTTTTTTTTTAAACGTGGGTTAACATGATACTTAATTGTGGTTATCTCAACCACAGTTAAACACTTATTTTAATAGGGGTTGCATGAGCCCCTGTTATACAACTGTTATAAATTATCTTTTTTCTTGTAGTGAGAATTTGATTTTAAAGATATAAAAAAAGAAAAAAAATTATATGTAATTTCGTATGCTTTTATTATTAGATTTTTCAATTAAAATATAGTAAGTATGTAGTTATTTAATAATATTATGATAAATGTATAATATTTACAAATAAGCGTATGATTTTCTAATTAAATTATACACATGTAAAATCATATACTTGTTAAATATATTTTATTTAATAAATCCAATAGCCAATATATAAAGAATTATATTTAAATCTAATCTTATAAAAAATTACATCTAAATCTACTCCTTAATTTTTTCAATCTCAATCTGTTATTAAAAAAATTGAATTTAAATTTAAATAAAAAATATCTAAATAAAATTTTACTTCTTTTTTCTTTCTTTATCTTCTTCGCGTGTGATTGCAGGAGAGGGGTGATTTTAGCTAAGATGGGAGAGAAGTAACTAATTAGTGTTAGGTTATACATTGAAAGTCACAATACAATATATATATATATATCATATTTATAATACAAAAATTTATATATATATGTATATATATACAAAAATTTAATACATATATCATATTCATGGGTTGTTATGATAATTTTTATACTGATTTCAGCAATATGATAATGATCTTTACCTCACATGTACCCTGTGTTTGGTTTGAGGGGTTTGAGAGGGAGGAGAAGGGAGGGGAGGCCCTCCCCTTGTTTGGTATAAAAAAATGGGAGGAGAGGGAAGGCAAAATACCCCCTCCCCTCATTTTCCTCCCCTCCAAAAGTAGGGGTTTTTGGAGGGGAGAGAAAATTTTGTGATCTGATGTCCAAAATTATCCCCATCATATTTTTAATATTCCAGTCCTGCCCTTCCTTTGTTAAAAAATCAAAACACACCTGGCACAGCAGCTTCCGTTGCCTCTCTTCGTGGTCTCTCAGCTGGGTCTCTCTTCCATCGCCTCTCTTCCGTCGCCTCTGTCTTCATCACCCCTGTCTTCCGTCGCATCCAAAGTCGCGTTCTCTCCGGCGCCTCCAGAGCTTCATTTTCTTCTGTCGCATCCAGAGTCGCGTTCTCTCTGGAGCCTCCAAAGCTTCGTTTTCTCCGGCGCCTCTAGATCTCTTGCTTTCTTGGTCAGTCCCTTCCCTCTCCAGATCTCTCTTGTACGGCTAAATCATGTGTGTCTATATGTTTAATTGAAAAAGGAAAAGTTGCAAAGTCTGCATGCTGTAACTATGTTAGATGCTTGGTCACTACTACTCTTGTTGGATGCTTTGCAAACCTAAGACGAAGTTCAAGTTTCAGGTCATAGAATACTGAAGATTCTCACTCGACTTGCAATAGCTGCTATGCATTATACTGACTAATACTAAATGCCCCCGATTAATCAGAGACACTAAATCCGTCCAATTCCCAGCTTAGGCAAACCCCGATTTAGTCCCTCAAGAAGAACACAAGCTTTACACCATTTCTGCACATGTAACAGATGACAAAATCTCAGTTTCAGAAGCTTTAGCAAATCATGAACTGTCCTGTCTAAAGGCTTGAGAACGTCAAAGTAAAATATGAATTCAGCTACACAAAAGAAAAGCTTAATGCCTATGAGACGTTTGAAGGGGTCCATGTAGAAAAATGAGTGCCACTTGTTCTTGATTCAAAAAGAGGAAGGGACAAACACCAGGAAAATATATAATAGACTACTGTGTTTTTGTAAAGAGAATGATGTATATTCTTAGTTTTTTTGGGGTAGATGCTTCCATAATAGGGTTGTAACCAACTAAGCAGAACAATCAATTTGAATAAAATGGAAGCTTAACGAGCTGAGATGGATCTTAATTGAGCCTATTGAGTTATACAATATTATGCAACTAACATTAAACCCTGATACTTGATTTTTGGTCTGGAAATGAGTATGGATTCTATTTAAATTTTTTGTTGTATCCCTGACGCTGTGAGCATGATCTAACCTTGCTTTTAAGCTTATTTTGCTGGACAAATGCTGTTTGAACTTGCTGGTGTAGCCCTGGACAAATTTTTTGTTGTATCCCTGATGCTGTGAGCACGACTGATTTGTATATATAGACTGATTTGTTGCATGTCTGGTCTTGATTAGATTCTTTTTTTTTTCATTCCTTTTTTAGATGGATTTGGTATTTCAATACATTTTATTGGTGCGACGATGGTGGGAATTTCGCCGAAGAGTTATAGCTCTATTGTTATGTATTCTTATATATTATTATCGTACTCAAATGTGTAATAAACAAAAAATAAGCTATAGTATGAGTTCGAAGAGAGAAAGAGTACGTGAAGAAATAATGAGTCGAATAACTAAGAGTGAAACAAGTCGAAATATCATTAGAATGGGTCCTAGAGCTTTTATTACATTATGTGCTATGTTAGAAAGGGAGGGTAGACTACAACCTACACGATGGTCAAGTGCAAAAGAACAAGTTGCAAAAACTCTTTACATATTAACACATAAAGCCAAAATTCGTGAGGTTAACTTTTGGTTTTGGCGTTCTGGTGAGACAATTAGTCATCATCTCCATCAAGTGTTGAGAGCTATCCTTGAATTGGAAAGTAAATTTCTTATACAACCTGATGGGTCAACAATCCCTCCTAGAATTCACAATAGTCATAGATTCTACCCATTTTTTAAGGATTGTGTTGGTGCCATAGACGGAACACATATACGTGTCAAAGTATCTCCAACAGATGCTCCCCGATATCATGGTAGGAAGGAATTCCCGACACCAAATGTGTTAGCAGCATGCGATTTTGATTTAAAATTCACTTATGTCCTCACTGGATGGGAAGGCACCGCAGCTGACTCAAGAATTATAAAAAATGCATTAAGGCAAGAAGATAGGCTTAAAATTCCAAAAGGTAACTGTTTTAGTAATTGATAGAATTATTTAAAGCATATAGGTATTCAATATGATAGTAATTATTTTTTTTGGTTATAGGTAAATATTATCTTGTGGATGCTGGCTTCATGTTAACAAGTGGGCTTATTACTCCTTATCGACGTGTTCGATATCATTTAAAAGAATATTCAGCAAGAAATCCTCCTCAAAATCATAGGGAACTATTCAATCTTCGACATTCATAATTGCGAAATACAATTGAGAGAGCCTTTGGTGTCTTGAAAAAAAGATTTGAAATTTTGGCCAATTCAGCTGAACCTACTTATGGAGTTAAGGCTCAATCACTGATTATTATTGCTTGTTATATTCTTCATAATTACCTAATGAGTATAGACCCCGATGAAGATCTTATAGCTAAAGTAGATGTTAAACTTGAAGCTCAAAATTTATTTGATGATAATAATCGTGCTCCCGTTAATGATAATGAAGAAGCTACACGTGGTGAGCTTATTAGAGACAACATAGCTAATCACATGTGGCTAGATTACCAAAATAGTCATTTGGAGTGATCTTATAAATTTGTATTGTTTTTTATTTACCTATTTGATGTATTGGACTTTGATGTATCAATTTCAATTTGGATTTTATGTACACATATATTGAACTTTGATGTTTTATTTCAATTTGGATTTTTTTGTATTCATTTAATGTCTTCACCTTTGATGTTTTCATTTATATATTCCTATTTCAAGAATTTTGATTCTATGTTCATTTCTATTATGCTAAAACCCATAAAGATCAAAGTATGGCATCAAAGAAGGCATCAATGGGAACCACTAGTAAGGAATGCTTGAATTGGACTAAATGTATGGATGATGCTCTTGTGGATGCTTTTATGCATCAGCATAATAAGGGCAACAAAGTTAATGGGACATTTACATCCACAGCTTATGACAATATAGTTAAAGAATTGAGTACTTTATTTGACAAAAAACTTGATAAGGAAAAGATAAAGAACGGTTGGAAAACATTAAAGAAGAACTTTACTGAAGTATATGATGTTTTTAAGAATGGCATGAGTGGGTTTGCTTGGAACCCATCAACAAGCTTGTGGGATGCGGAAGACCAAGTATGGGATGCTTTGATTAAGGTTTGTTATTTACAATTAATGCAATTTGATAAATTTTTATTATTAAAGTTGGTTGCTGCTATATTTATTAATGTCAATCTTATCTTTTTCAGTTGAAGCCTAGAGCGGCAATATGGAGGAATACCCCAGTGCCAAATTATGAAAAGATGGTTATACTATACGGTAATGATAAAGCCACCAGAGAAGGGAGTGCAACAGCTTTTGAACTGAAAAAAAGACGTCTATCAACTAGCGAAGAAGATTTTCATGACACTATCAACCATGTCGATAATCTTGTTTCACAAAATAATTTCACATTGGAGAACTATGAAAATTATGTTGATGTTGATAATCTTTCAGTTCATGAACAATCACATGGGGATACAAGTGCTACAAGTAAGAGGAAAAGGAAAGAAGTTGAAACCAAAGAAAAAGATATTGACAAGTTAGTAAATGTAATAGATAAGGTAGCTTCTATACTTAGTGTTGCAAATGATGTAGTTCAACGTGGTAATAGTATCTTACAAGAGGCTTTAATCCCCAAGGATCTAATGTCAGGGGAAGACATTTGGAAAATGATTACTGATTGTGGATGTGATCCTAACAAACTACCTGTTATTTATAATTCTCTTATAAGAGATTAAGAAAAGCAGAAATCAGTTCTTCAATGTCCGCCTGCAATGCGTAAGGCAATAATTATGGATTTGGTCTTTGGTTCTTTTAAATGAATAAAATCATTAGCATAGACGATGATATTTTGGTGTATGCTTTATTTTTTAGCCTTTTGCCACTATTGGGAACTAATACCATGGATAATGTATTTTGGTATTAACAATATGTTATATTTGATGACTATATATTTCTTTTTGTTTATGGTAATCTTGTTCTATACATTTTAGTAGTTTTTGTAGAAGTTTTTTTATTTTTTTCTTTTGATTTGACTGCTGAGCTCTGAGATCTCCTTAATTTTATTTTTAAGATTTATTATTATTATTTATATCAAGTTTTATTAATATTATTTAAGAATTAATTCCATTAACATTATACTATATTATTTATTATTTAAAAGGCATTGAGAGTTGTCTTTCTTTATTTTTAGATTTGTGCATAAATAAAAAAATGTGATGACTTGACTATAATTAAAATAAAAAATCTATATCAGAAAATAGCTATGCACCCATCTTAATATACCTAACCAAACATTTTAACTTAATAAAAGTGTATAAGTATATATATATATATATGATTTTAAAAATTTTTTATTTATCAATCTCAAAATTACATATATTAATAAAATAAAATAAAATAGATTTAGATATAATATCGATTAATAAAGAAATAATTTTAATATAAAAAAAGAAATTGAAGTTATTAAACTTTTAACTATACTTTTTTATACAAAGGGTATAATTATCCATCAAATTTTATTTTCCCTCCCCTCCTTATCCAAACAAGATTTCATTAAAAACCCTCCCCTCCCCTCCCCTTCAAATGAACCAAACAAGATTTCATTAAAATTCCTCATCTCCCCTCCCCTCCCCTCCATTAAAATCCCTCTCCTCCCCTCTCCTCCCTTCTTTTGAACCAAACACTCCATAGAGTCTCCTTTCTCAATATAAAAAATATGCCAATAAGAAGAGTAGCTTTAAATGAAAATGAAGGAGTAATTATCGTAAATTATAAATTAATGATCAAATCAAAATTAATGCGAAAATTATTACAATTATGTAATAAATATTTTTATCAATTTTTAAATTAATATTAATTATTAATTTATTACCTAACAATAATTATACTTGCTCCCCTCATCTTTCCCTCCTCTCGTTTGATTATATGCTCGCAATATATTCTAGAACCTACGATGTTATGATAGTTTTTGTATTATCAGTTAAAGTTAATATTTGGGCAACAAAAAATCGGTTAAATTAATAACAATTTTTTATTTACAGATTTTCTTGAAATATAAAAAAAAAAAAAAGCAATGAGAAGGAGACAAAGACGGATCTTAATGGATTTATCGTAGGACGTGCATTCAATAAGTTTCTTTGGTATACAGAAATTTTGATATAAAAATAAAAATAAAAAAGATAATTTGAGAAATAAAAAATAATTTTAATAGTCTTACTTTAATAATTAATATATAATATTAAATAATCTTGAATAATTATTATAAAAATAAAATAAATATTACGCAAAACTTTTTTTTTTACCTTTATTTTTTTTGACCTTCCAAATGAGCTTTAAAATAGTTATTTTTTAATTTTTTTAATTTTTTAGTTTTAACAGTTACAAATTTTAATTGTAAAAATAAAAATTATATTTATAAGAACAAAAATTTTAATTGTAATAAAAATTCTTGTTCTTATAAATATAATTTTTATTTTTATAATTAAAATTTTTAACCCTTAAAACTAAAACAATTAAAATTTTTGTTCTTATAAATATAATTTTTATTTTTATAATTAAAATTTTTAACCCGTAAAACTAAAATAAATTGAAAATGGTCAAAACAATGCATGTCTTGTAATCAGAAGCTAAACTGGAGGAAATCCATCCCAAAAGATGAATACTAGGGGCGCCAAAGGACCGCTTGCCTCCCGCCATTTTTTTATTCAACATGATAGAAAAGTGGAAGTACTCACATTCTATTGAGAGAAATCTGCTAAAAAGTGTTCAAATAATTGTTTTTTAATAAAAGAAGCAACTATTTTGAATTCAATATGTGCATTATTGTTGGAGCTAGCTTCTCTCATCTCCCCTGTAGTTTTTCTGTTTTGAACATAATAAAAGCTTTTCAACAATTTACTGTTCAGTAATATGTATTATAATATTATTTAGAGTAAACTATATCAATTTTTTTATAAAATTTAATTAAATTACATTGGATACTTCTTTTATTTCAAAATTGTTTTCAACTTTTATATTACAAATTTTTTTTATTATTTACTTTTATCAATCAAGTTAATTTTTTTGTATAATATATATATATATATGTTTTTTCAAAAAGTAATTACTAAACTATTTTTATTATCATAATGAATATAAAATCACATTTCTATATTGATCATTAACATCAACTCATTAACAAAAGGTATTTAATGGAATAGATTTTAGCAATACACATCAAATGTCAAAGGAGTTTAATAATATTTTTGAAACAAGAAAAATATTGAATGTAATTTAATCAAACTTCGAGAGTGTAAATTTTTATATGCTTTTTAACCTAGTGTTTTTATATACATGAACAAGCCAAGTTTTTTTTTTTAATTTTTACCTTTCAATAATTTAATCTTAAATCTATCTTTGGAATGAAATGAGATTGGCCCATGTACTCCATGGACTTCTGGCCTGGAGCCTGCTTTTCGCATTGTACATCTCCAAATCTATTTATATCGGTTTTGGGCCAACATGACAGACTTTTGTTTTTTTAAATGGAAGACAGCTTTATAGTTCTCAAACCAAGTTATAATATATAGGAAAGAAATATATATATATATATATATACTTTTTTTATATCTTTATTATTAAATTTTATAGTTAAAATATACTGCAAATATAATTTTTCAATAATAACATGAAAGAGATATAATTTTTATATAGTTCCCTAATTGATCTAGATACTTATCATATTTTAATTAAAAAAAATTATATATTTATTATATTTTAATTAAAAAAATTAATAGATATTATATATATAAAAGAAATTACATTTAAACCTAATCCTCTATCTCTCTTTCTCGATATGTGTATGTATATATATATATATATATATAATAATGACCAAGTATAATTTAGAGTTTGTAAGCAACTGTCCTATATGATATATATATATATATATTATATTGTTTTGGTAAATATGAAGAGGCATTTTTACAAGTTTCACATTGCATAAGTAGTATATTTTAGCACCTAAGAGGTGACTAGTATATCTATTTACGTATTTAAAATGTCTGATATTAATGATGTTTTTCTAAACATGGAAACGGTGAGTTACAGTTTCTATCCATTAAACTCAGATGTGAGTGGGTTTTTTATGAAAGTTCCATTAGACTCCTGTAGCACTGTGTTGAAAGCTTTAAAGGCAGTAATGGAGTTTTGGCTTGCGAATGGATGGCTGATTCATCCTCTGCATTGTCTGAGGCGAGTACGTACTTTTGTACTTTGAAGTGGATCAAGCAAAAGCTAACGCGGATGGACTTGCCCTGATTGGAGAAGTAAGATTGTAGTTGATGACCTATTTCAATTTTGTAATCGTTTTCCTTCTTTTTCTTCTGTTTGGACCTCTAGATTTAGAAACAAGCTACCAATTTTCTTGCCAAATATTTTGATAAGGGAATATGTCCTTTAGGTTGTTGGGATTTTCTTCCCTCATCTTCCTCTTTTTTGAGTGCGAATTCTCTCAATTTTAATTGCCCGTTAGACAATCATGTTCAATGAATCATGTCCGATTATTTCATCTTTTGGAGTTCTGCATGATACATTAAGTTATTTCATCTATCATCATCAATTTTAACTTTGAAGGAAATTTACATTATAAAAATTTTAGTTGTAAAAAAAATATTTATTGTAAAAGACGTTAAACTTTAAAATTATTTTAAAGATTAAATAGATCAAAAATTTGTCTTTACAGTTAACCTTACAAGTAATAAATTTTAAAATCATTTTGAAGGTCCAATGAATAAAGAATTTGTCCTCATAATTAATTTTTTTGTCTCTACAATTAAAATTTTTTATAATTAAAATTTTTATGTTTGTAATTAAAGCTTTTAGAGTATAATTTTCTTAAAGTTAAAGTTAATACTAATACATGAAATAACTCGACGTGTACCGTGAAACTCTACATGATGAAATGAACGAATATGATTCAATAAATATGACTATCTACGCCTAAAATGAAGAGAACCCGCCCTCCTCTTTTTTTCTAGGCCCTTGGTGTTTTAGTTTTTCTAGTTTTAATGAAATTTCTGTTGGTAAAAAAAAAAGAAAGAAAGAAAAAAATTTTGTCTCCATTTTCCTGATGCCTCGTAACATTCCATTGAATAAGAGAAAATTCCAGATTTCATTGGAAAAAAGAGAAAGGAATTTCAAATGAACATTTTTTTTAAATGCATAAATGAGTATTGAATACTTAAAATTAGAGGTTCCCAATTTAATCCTGCCAAAATGAGGAAGATATTGTTTGAGACGAGAGTGAGTCTCAGCACTACATCGTATTGTGCCAGAATTTCATAGTTTCTCTTCCAACATTAAAATTTGTCCGAGTGTTGAGATTGAACAAATTCTGTCTGTATTTGAATTTTTTTATTTTTTACTGAATATTTTTAATTTGCCAAACAAAATTAATCATATGTAGATCTACATACCAACACACCTTATTTTTATATAAATACATGAGCTCAACGCAGATGGTAGATACAATATTTTACGTCTTTTCAAAAACAATGAGTCACTAAAATTTTCTTTTTTATTATCATAGTCTATTAATTTTTTTAAAATATTTATAAAATTATAAACTGTGACTGATCCTTAATCAACTCTAATTGTCTACAAACTATGACAACCCAGAAAAAATAGCTATACCTTACCCAGCTTGAATCCTTTGTATTTTTCGTTTAACTACATTAAGTATATTTAAATTTGAAGAGAAATAGAGAAAGAAAAAGAGAGAGAAAAAAAAGATAGACTCACCCCACCACTCTCTTTTCTTCTCTATTTGTATCTCCTGTGCAAGGGACCCAAGTCCATGCTTAACCAAATCCAATGTTGTCATCAAAAGATGGCAAAGATTAATCATGTCCCTGAATCAGTCACAAATTAGATCTTAATTACATCATATGCTCTGGAGCTGCTAAAGTTATACAAATATGCATATTATCTAGAAAACACTTAGCTTACAAAATAAATAAACCAATTAATCAATTATAATGAAAGATACATATACATATTGATATATGTATATATTTTTTATAATTAATTTAATATATTAATACTTTATAATCCGGACCTGCTTAAAAATCTATCTTCAAAAAAAAAAAATTGCAGAATAAGAATATGCTTTGTACAATGGCTTCCATCGTCAGGTACTGCAGATGCAGAATATATGCTGCTGAAAGAAAAAGAATCTACGGATGAGGTCATATGTTGGTTATTTGTGGGTAATTACAGTACTATTTCTGTGGGAATACTTTATGAACAATAAATAAAACAAAGATAATGTTAAGCTTTTAGTCATACATCATTTTCACTGCCAACTCTAAATTGAAAAGCAAAAAACTGTGGACACAAACCCAGCAGCAATCCAATCCCCTCCTAATTTCCATCAAAAATCATCCCTACAACACCATCTTACCTTAGCCTTTCCAAACTCTACGATCTCAGAAACACAGAAGATGAAAAAGCAAACTAATAGTACAATCATCCATCCAGGATATTCAAGGACACTTTCTGTCCCAGAAATCATCAACCTTAAAGTGATAGAGTTAATTAATCTATGCTCTTTCAAGTTTGAAGCACCCTAAGTCCCGTAAGCATCGTCTGATTCCATCCCTTCTTCCATAAGCATCCCTTCGTAACGGCATTCTCGGCTGCAAAATGCCCTCTCCCCCCTGAAATTATGAAATTCTAATACTTCAAAAATAAAATCATATCGCATCTACACTATATCATATTTTATTGTCTTACTATGCATGTTTCTTGGGATGCAAACAAACAAGACTAAATTAATTAACGAGTTGGTTTATAATTTATTTGGATCTGTTGACTTTAGTCTTTGACTACTAGTTGGTGCATGTACCTGTATTTAAAATAACATCCTCATTGCACATTTGTTCTTTTGGCAAATTAATTCAAGAATACCAAAAGGATTATCATACAATAAATTTGTTATTTTCCATTGTAGAGTAACTAGTATTTAGATAATAAAATGAAATAATCTTAATAATTAAAGAATTAAATTGTTAGTTTGCACAATAAACAACTTCTCAACTTTGATTCGCAATCTCTTTCTTTTCTTTGAGTACATTATGCTAACCTCTCTTAAGGCAGGATTAAGTTAAACTTGATATCATTTTTATTTCAAAAATATATATTAAATTCTTTTGATATTTTGATATATATATATATATATTGCAAGAATCTTTTTTTAATTTATTTTCTATAAAAAGTTAACCTTTTACACATGAGACTTTAATTTTATTCTTTATATGACAATAAAAATAGTTAAATAATTTCTTTAAAAAAACACACACACATATTGTGTACAAGAATTTTATTCATAGAAAATAAATGGAGGAGATCCAGGTGTAACTTTTTTGTAAGTGTAATTTAACCTTCATACGAGATTATTATTATAATTATTATTATTCCCTTTTTTATTCACAAAGGATGCTTGAAACCATAGGTGTAAGCGGCGAGGCAGGTAAGATTTAAATCCCTAATAAAAAGGTCGAGTTGATGCCATGGGAGCTATATTACAGCATAATCATTCTTTTATTACAGCATTAAACATCATCGTATTTCGTAACAAAATGACCAATTCCATCACCATTCTCCAAGACTTTTGTTTCATATCTATCACTTATGAATGGATTATGAAAGATTGTAACACTAATCATAATTTTTAAACGTGTGTCTTTAGATTGATCATAGTTTTATTAAAGCGTTAAAAAAAAAAAAAAAAGGAACCTCGTACCCTCTAATTCATATTTCGAATGAACATGGTACGTGAAGCCTAGCATCAGTGTATATAAGCAAGCAAAGCAATTACCTGTACATGTAGATGTCTGTGCCCTGCCCGAGATTCTTCTTGCAGTAAAAGCAGAAGCTCAGAAAGCTCTCAGACGGATAGCCAAACTCATTTTCCTTCGTCATCGGAGCGGAGAATCCAGTTCCGACATCAAAGCAGCTACTCTCGATGATGCAGTTATCGAATATATGAGTAGTTCTCGGGTTCGGACCATGCGAAATCACCCGAGTATAGTCCTCGGAGCTCTCAATCTCACTCGCAGAGAGGCAACCTGCGAATACTCGAGTAGAATTCGAACTAGCAGATCCAAACCCAGATTTCTTCTCCGGAGATTTAGGCGATTCCATTGGAGAAATGGGGGGAATCTGGATCTTGAGCTGGGATCCGAAAAGGACCATTCGGGTTTCGGGTTTGGATGATAATTTCGGGTTTTGATCGTCGTCAATAAGAGAATCAACGAGGCCAAGACCCACTCCTTTGGAATCCAGTCTATCCCAATAGCGTTTGGGTTCGCTTGAAGGTGGTGTTCTGGGACTGTTTGTTTCGGACCAGAAGGGGTTCTTGAAGGCAGAGAAGGGTTTATTACTATCGAGTATGGAGGTTGGGCTCATGATTGTTTCAGTTTCGAAGAAACCCTTTGAAGTGAAATTCGTGAAGAGTCTCGGAGAACTGAAGAAAGAAGACGAAATAGGTTTCTTGTAATTTCCAGATGGAGATTGTAAGGAAGAAGCAGAGTCCGCCATTGTTAGAGCTTGCCTACTACTACTGCTACTTCTAGAACCTGTTCCTCTGGATCTCTTCCTCAGCATCACTTGCTTTTATTTTTATGCTTCCCACTGCGGAAAAGAACCAAATACACAAAAAATTTGAGAGAATTAGAACCCTTTTGGCTCTAGAGAGTGCGTGTGAAACACAAAGATTGTAAAACTCACCTCGAAGAAAATAGATTTTGCCATTAAAACGTAGAAAACAGAAACTCTGTGTGCTTAAACCTCTGTGACCTCCATATTCCGAAAGGACAGAAAATTCGGGAGACAAAAATAGGAAATAGGGGTCAGTTTCATTTTCTTCCCCGACTTTCTCGCCCTTGGTTCCTCAAATTAGAATCACGCCCTCACTCACAAGTCGTGATAAAAAGGACCAGAGTTTGTATTTTTGTTCCCTTTTGGGTACCTTTTGTTTTTCCTTTCAGAAAAATTTTCCTCACTGCTATTTCAGCTAATTTGGTTTCTCTCAATGCCTAACGAATACACCCACCACCAGAATAAAACCAAAATAAACTATGATAATAATCGATAAAGGTCTTCTTTTTTTTTTTAACCTAGTGGGTTATCTTTTTACTCAGCTTTTCTCCTTCTTTAGTCTGGTATCCCCCACTGATTCAGCTTTAAAACTGCAAAAATGGCCTGAAGTTGCAGAAAAAGTGAGAGAAAAAAGAGAAAGAGAGACAGAGTGAGTGAGTGAGAGGAGACGTGGAGTTGGTGGATTAATATAAAGAAGGGTGTGGGTAAGAAATGAGAATCAAACACAGCTTTAATATATATTTCAGCAATGGCAGTTTCTTTTCTTAAAACAATGGGTTTGCATTTGCGACGCGAAGTGCCAATGAAAATGGAGGAATTAATAATAGGAGTGGGGGCTTGTGGGTATCACAGAAAAGGAAGGTAAGGCGGTATTATGGGAATAAGAGAGGAATAATTTGGATCGGCTATTTCTCTCTCACACACTCAGTGTGTCTCAGCGTCTATGGATCAGAGCACTCTAGGGATCGATGGAGATGGGAACTATAGGGAGCATAAAAGGATGCTCGCATCATCATCATCATCGTTATCATGTATAGTGGCAAACTCACGAGAGCTTAACTTAACCACAACTTGGGTTTCCTATTAAATTAATAAAACAAAAATAGCCACGGTTGTTTCCTTTTTCTTTTCTTTTTTTAATTATGTTCAAGTTCTCAAATTCAATCAGATTATTAGATTGTTATATTTAAAATTTTATTCTCATTAAATTACAAAAACCTTTTGAAAATTTTGTTCAAATTAAACAATTTTTTTTAAATATATGCATACCTCTCTTAAAACAAAAATTATCTTATATTTTAGTATAATTTAAAACATTTTGACTAAAATATTCTTTATTAATTTAAATATATATGTTTCAATTAAAAACGTTGTAAATGAAAAATATTTTAATAAAAAAGTTTAAAATTTGATATAAATATAAGAAGAGGGCCATATAATTAAAAAATCGAAGCAAAATTTGTGCAATTTTATAAAAAAATTAAAAAAAAAAAGTTATTACTTATTTTAAAATAGTATAAAATATAAATTAATTAAAAAAGTTTAATTTATTTTTATTCATCTTTAAATTATTGTTTCCATTAGTATAAATGCTACTCTTTCCCTCTCTCATAGTCTTATCAAATTAATTTAAGAAAAAATATTTTAATGATTTACTAAAAATAACTATTAAATTATTAATTTATTGTTTCTCATTTTTTTGGTCAAAATTCACATGCAAAAATAAAAATAAATTAAATTTGTTTTATCCTATGTTTGGACTGGGAGATGAGAAAAGTAAAAAGAAAAGGAGGGAAGAAAAAAGTGAAAAAAAATGTTTTCTTTTTATATGTGTAGATGGATGAAGAGAAAAAATAAAAGACAGAAAACTTGTTAATTTATAAAGATAATAATATCCTTTAGTAACTTTTATTAATAAATAAAATATTTTAAAGAATAGAAGTTATGTTTTAATTATAAATTAATAATTTTGAATATATATATATATATATATATAAGAATAATAAATTTTAAAAAAAAAAATTTATAAAAATCACATTTAAATTTTTTAAAATTCCAAACAATAAAATAAAAAATAGTGAAAAAAATTATTTTTGAATAAAGTCAAAAAAAAATTTCTTATTAAAAGAAAACACACACTTAAAATTAAAAAAAAATTAATTCAAAAAATTAAAAAAATTAATGCAGTCAAAAAATTCCAACCAAAATGCAGTCTGAAAAAATTATGACTACAACGCAATTGAAAACTATTTCGACTGCGTTGTAGTCAGAATTTTTTTTAATTATTTAAATTTTATTTTTTAATTTTAAGTTTGTATTTCTTTTAATAGAAAAATTTTTTATGACTTTATGGAAGAATAATTTTTTTCCATTATTTGAATATTTTTAATTTATTTTCACTATTTTTTATTTCATTATTTGGCTAACTTTTTTAAAAAAATTGCAATGTGATTTTTATAAATTTATTTTATTTTTAAAAATTCATTATTCTTATTTATTTTTGAAAATATATATGTAATCGAAAAATGAAAGAGTGAAAATAAAAGACTGGAAACAAGTAACCTATGATTTATTTATTGAGGATAAAGAAGTGAAAATGAAAAGATGAGAGGGGATAATTTGAGAAAATAAAAAATGGATCATGTTAAACAGATTTTTTTTTTCAAAATATTTCCATATTTTGAGAGAAAATTTTTTTAATAGGACTTATCATTATTTTTTTTTCAACTAAATTTTTTAGTAAGACCTACCATTATTTTTTTTTCAACTTTTCTCTTCCCCCTGATTTTCTCTTATTTTCTCTTCTATTTTTCTTTTTTCTTTAATTTTCTTTTTATCCAAACAAAACTTTAGACTACATAGAAAAAATTATTTAAATAATAATATTATTTAATTCTTAAATTAACATTTATTTTTTAATATGCTCTTTGCCTTCTCTGTATATGTGGTATGATTGATGGAAACTCAATCATCGACGGTTGTTGAAAATGTAGTTATATTATTTAATCCCTCTCCCTATCTCGTCTGTATAATTATGTGTTTTAATTTTTTTGGCCAAACCATCCGTCAAATTACATAGCCACATTTTTAAGAAAAATAAAATATTGAAACAAATTTAATTGATGGCATTGGTCATCAAGTTGAATGTAACATTTTTTCTCCTCAAATAAGACTTCAATGTAATTACTATTGAGATAGGAAATAAGCAGCGTCTCAACTCTCAAGTTTTTTTTTATATAATTATTGAGAGAGAGAAATAAACAATCGACCTCTTACATAATCTATTGTCCTATCTCATTCTTTCAATAACTACATATAATATACAGAATTACAAAAAATCTTAGATCACTCCAATGGGAACTTATATCGGAAGGAGTTAGAAGAGGAATTTGAATTGTTTAAATTAAATTTAAATAGTTTTAATTTTATTACTATTATTATTATTTAAAAAGTAAAATATAAAATAAAAATAATTTTTTAATTATTAACTTTTAGAAAAATAATGATTATATTAAAATATAAAATATAAAAACTTTAAATTAAAATTATATAAATTAAATTTAAATAATCCAAATTTACATAAATAAAAAGCATGTAATACTTTCTTTTTTTTAATATTACATTGTAAGGATTGAATCCTTAACCTTATTCATACTCTCACCTTACCTTTACTACTTGGGCTAATCCCATGTGACTAAAAGCATGTGATACTTTTGACCCTCAAAATGTTAAGAATGGAATTCAAAAACGAGTTGAAAGTTCAATATTCATGTATATCATTGTTATTAAACTTATAAGTTGACTCTTTGAATTTATCAAATTTAAATTTTTACTTAAAAAATTTGTGTCAACTCACTTGTAGGTTCGAATTTAATGCAAACTTGATTTAATTCGCTTTTGTCTCAAATGAATTCGGTTAACTCAATATTTTTTTAATCAAGTTTGACAAATTGTCATATAACTGAGTCAAATTAAATTTTAAAAAGATAAAAATTCTTAAATTTAGTCCAATTCAATAAAAAAGGACACAAAAATAATATTTATATATAAACTTAATTATAATTTTTCTATTAAGAAATATAAATAATTTTTTAAAAAAATTAATATAATTTAAATTATGTTTAAATGAATTTTTTATATTATATTTTATATATAATTATTAATAAATATAAACTCTTATGAATTTATGATACGAGTCTACATTATGATTATTTTCTCTTTATAAGTTTAAACTCGTGAATTTAATAATATTGACGTATATTAGTTGTATTTCATTTGATAACCAATTTCATATATTATTTTTTAATTTTAAAATAAAAGACATAAGTGATATGTTTAGAATATTTTTTACAATACCTACACCTGTTAATAGCATAATATTTATGTTTGGTACTCTTGACATAAAAATTAACGTGAAGTGTATTCGAAGGACACCAAAAATTATCTTTAAAGAAAAATATTTATTAGTACAAACTTTTATCGTTAAGAAAACTAGAATAAGGATAACTCTGAAAACCATAAATGACTATAAAAATTCTATTCACTCCGTTTGACCGAGAGGCAAATTGTGTTCACAAATACATGTATGTAAGTGTTTACATTACTTTAATTTTTCAAAACAACTAGACAATCAAAATTTAAAAAAATTAGTTTTAATTAAAAAAAATGTTGTAATCCGGAAAAGCTTATTTATCACTTTTTAGAGGGTAGATTATTCACCTGATAATCAAATTTAATAATAAACACAACATAATCACAATATTCAAAGTAATTTTTTTTGATTTACTAATAACTTTGTTCGATAATTTGTAGTAGAATTGATTAGTTAATTTTATATTTCTATATTTTTATTCGACATATATATTAAAGATTTTAAAATTGAATTGAAAAAAATAAAAACTATTATTCATTAAAATTAAAAAAAAGGAAAAAGAAACAAAACTCATAAAATCAATGATAAATTTTTTTTGAAAAAATTTGAAGTACAGATTCTATATAGTTATTCTTAAATTTTTTAACAAAAATATAATAAGTACATACTTTTTATATATAAATGTATAATTTTATAACTTAACATTATATTATTAGATTTTTTTAAACATTCATATTTCCATACATACCATATGTTTATAAAAGAATTTGATAAATATAAATATCTAAGACTAGTTCTAAGAATTATAGTGATAAAAATTGAACCAAATATTAGAAAATATGTGAATTAGTTCATTTAACTTTTAAAATTAGCTCAAAAAAATTGGCTATAAATCATCCAAACCAGTTAAAAATAATTAAAAACTAGTCGATTTAATACTATGTCAAAAATTAGTTTTTTTGATTTAAAATAGAATTTTGGCATTATATCATATGATAAAAATTTATGATATTTTTTAAATTCTATTCAATTTATTTTATATAAATTTATTATTATATATAAAATATTTTAATTATTTCTTATATTTTAAATATTTATATCTATTTTAAATGTTATTTTATAATATATATTAATTTAATTATAAAATATTATATATTTATATTTTCATATATTTTTAACTAATAACTTAATTATGATTTAATTATTAGATTATTAAGTCGTATATTATTCTTTATCTTAATTTTAATATTGAATCGAATTTTTAAAACATTGCGGACCCGCAACCTAAGCAGCCGAAATAGGAAAGGAGAGTTCACAAACTGGTGCGTAGACCTGTACCATCATATCACAAAGTCCAGGAGCAGAGACCATCGATGATGGGTCCCACATAACGCATGTTTTTCAGAAAAGTGGGGCCCACCTCTCTTAACTCCAGTTAAACACCCCGATTCCTGCTTTGACTGGGACCCACTAAGTTGTCATGTCATCATCTCTTTTTTGGTTAATTATTCATCAATGCAAATTTATGATATCATCTACCTCGTAGAATTACTCAAATGCCCGCGCCGAACGACTTGCTTCTGCGATCAGACAGAGGACTGAATTGGAAATAAGTTATTTGATGAGGGACAGAATGTGGAAGAGATGTTGGGAATGATGGCGAGGCAGCACTGGCTCAATCATGGTCCATGATCGCACATACCCCAGTTAACCATAACCGACCAATCACTCGGATCGGACCCATTGGTTAGGTTTGGATCCTCCAACCATTTATTATATTTTTTTTAAAAAAATTATTGTTTTTACATCATTAAATTTATAGAGTTTTTAAAATATTTTTTTATCACATAATATTTTGATTACAAAAATTTATTGTATTTGATTAGCTTTTTATATTGTATTTACAATAAAGAGATATAACAAAAATTGTGCAAATAATAATATTATGAATATGCCTTAAGAGAAAAAAGATAGATGTTTTGTATAGAAACAATTTTAATACATGGTTTTTAAACTAACTCATTAAATTATAATTATTAAATAATTATATTGATTTAAAAATATTACATAATTTTTATAAAATATTTACTATTATATTTTGGTTAATAAAAACATAATATAAGAATGTTTTGTACGGTAAATTATTTGATACATCTTCAAAAATAGTTACACTTGTGTAATCAATGTAACATATTAGGATAAAGACACCTGGCAATAATGTATCAAAATATACTAATTGGATTCTAACCTAAAATAATTTGTAGTATAACAAATTTAAAAACAAGGGGCTTGGGTTTATAAACAAAATTCCAAAAAAATTGAGGTTAAAATATAAATACAAAAAATTATTTCAAGTTGACATCCCATTAGTATATTTTGACATGTCACGTATCTTTCTTCTAATGAATCGCATAATAATTGCATTAGTACAATTACTTTTGAAAATATACTAAAGAATTTATTGGTTTTCTTCAACTCAATAACACATGATTAATTTTTTTTAGAAAAACTATTTTATCTTTTATTTATTTAATGAAAAATTAGATAATGAAAAGCTATAAATTTTATTTAAATTTTGTCAAATCCATATCAAACTTAGATTAAGACTAATCAAATTAGCCATTTTTAGACATTTGAATACGTGTTATCCAAGAAAAATTTGCCAAGGAGAGAAAAGCGATTGTAGAATTGGTTCAGATTTGCATCAAATTAGTATGTGTGCCTTTTTCTTCTCTCAAATGGATTTGGTACATGCAACGTCCAATAAATAAGTACATAAGTGGGGTAAGGGGGCGTTGGTTGTCCAAAATTTGATTAAACCAAGTTCGATGATAACTACATACTATAATCACAAGTCAAATTTGGCGTTTTTTGTTTTCTTTTATTATTATTATTGCTATCTTAGTAATTTATCATGACGCAAAAAATTAAAGTGTAATCATGGCTCCACATTATCATATTATCAAAATCAAAAGGTTTCTTATTAAAATTATATATTTGGTTGGTTGATTGATTTTACTAAACTATAGCACGCCCATAAAAAAGAATAAAAATCTGTCACCTTTTTTATTTTTAATTTATATTTCATAAAGTTAGCTTGTTACCCACCCTTTGACTCCTGTCTTACACCTAAAGATATTTGAATTTTTGCTCTCACTCAAGAAAATATACCATGGTTGATGGGGTTGCAAAATTTTGGATGAATAGTAAAACTGCTTTAAGAAGAAATGATCTTGGTTAGAATTATTTATGCAAAAACAAGTTTTTTATTTTTGTACACATCATTAAAAATTATTATTTGATAACATAGTATAAATCCTTGAGTTTCATACTTGTAAATTTAATAAGTATTATCAATCAATATACCTAATACTCTCAACGAATGCATTTTTCAAATAAAATAAAAAGTGATATTATAAGATACTGTTAGCGGTGATTGTTAATGGTCACTATTATAAAGTATTTTTAATAGCAACCTTTAATTGTTACCACTAAAGCCATCTTTAATGGTAAATCTAAACCATCACTGGGAAATGTTTTAGCAAAGACAATAGTTGCCATTACAAGTAATTTTTTTAAAAAATTATATGAAAACTTTCTAAATCTAATATAAATGACCAAAAACAAATCCTAGAAACCATTTATAATATAGACAATATCACTATTCCAAAAGAATTCAAATAAAAATAATAAATCATAAGCAATGATTATTCTAAGGAAGTGAGTGATACTTTACCTTACAATCTCTCACTTTGGATATGTATAAAATAGAGTTTGTTCCTTCTTTCAATAATAATTTCGAGGAAGCAAAATGATATAGGAGTTTATCTACAACTATTAACAGAAGAGTTGAAAGAATAATAGGTTGTGAAATATGTAATATTTGGCAATATTATTATTATGGGTTATGGAATTGGTAATATTTTGGTTTCGAGTTTTGATTATGGTCTGTGAAATTAGCCATACTTAGCAATTTATGTACTTAGCAATATTATGATTATGATTTGTAGAATTAGTAATATTTAACAATATTGTAATTATAGTTTATGTACCTAGTATTAGTTTGATTATATGTTGTGACTATAGTTTATGGAATTGGTAATATTTGATAATATTGTGATTATGGATTGTGGAACTGTTAATATTTTAATTATGGTTTGTGGACTTGGTTCATATTTGTTGATATTATGATTATGAGTTGTGGAATTGGTTATACTTGGCGGTTTTGTCATTATGGTTTATGTGCTTGGCAAAATTGTGATTACTATTTGTGGGAAATTAATAATAATTAGCAATATTATAATTATAGTTTATATACTTAGTAATATTGTAATTATGGGTTGTGAAATTAGAAATATTTTGACTATGGTTTGTAACATGATTTATATTTGACAATATTGTGATTATGAGTTGTAAAATTAGCCATATTTGAGAATATTGTAATTATAATTTGTGAAATTGGTAATATTTGACAATATTTTGATTGTATAGGAAAATATTTATACACACAAATCTAGTTCAATGACTGCTTCATAGAAAGTATCATCTTAAAATTCATTAACCTTCAATCTAGGAAGGCAAGATTACTAGGGTTGTGTTTGAGATTTGGGATTAGGTTCTTTCTCATATCAAGTGTTTGGATATTCTATTCATTTTTACACTAGGATCTGCTCGTCTATTCCTTCTTACACAAAGCTATAAGAAGTCAAGTCTCTCAATTGCAATCAAAGGTGAATGACTAACAAAGAATGATGGATGATCAAGCAAGAAAAATTGACACAATAATGACTTTCTCATTCTCCATAACTTTTAGAGTCATCTACCCCTTAAGCTTACTTCCTTTGAACCTTTAATAATAATATTTATAATGTATTCATTAACTAATATTTGTCTCTTATAATTCAATTTTTATAGGTTTCTAATAACATTTTATATTTTAATTTAAGTATTTAATCAAGGGTGTGGTCATCGACCAAGTATGATAGATTATTCTCCACCTTCTTCCAATCAAAAGGAAGAATATTAGTAAGTTTAAGAGTTGCTAAGTGATTGTAGAAATTTTTATTAAATGATATTATAATTGCATTTAAGACTTATATAATGACTTGTAGTGTCACACCCTAAGAAAAAAGGAAAAAAGAGGTGATTGGCTTGAAGAGTAAGGTAAAGCTATATTTATAAGCCTAATAAACACATCTCAAAAAAAAAAAAAAAAGAAAGAAAGAAAAAAGAAAAAGGTTTATTAATGGTTCAACACATAACATTTTTTCATCCAAATGATCACACTTTCTCATTGCATCAATACAAAATGTTCTTAGCTTTTTGTAGAAACTTTTGCATAATCCCCCTAAAACTTGGATATCCCAAATCTCTACAAACAATTAGAAATTAGTCACAACAGCAAGGGAGAGCTCCACTCTTAACCACCAACTACTAAAGGTCAAGAAAACTAACAACAAAAGAAAAAAAAAAAGGGAAGGAAATTTTGCCTATTTCAAGTGGAGCTACATTTAGAATACTTTACAACATCAATCAAGATTTAACACCAAAATAATGTTTACGCCCTCACTGATTAATATGGGGCTCACCACTCCAATCTTTAGAACCTAAGATGATGGAGGGGGTTCGAAACCAATACTACTATTTGAAATATTGAAATTTAAAAAGTGACTTGAAAACTCAATGAGCAGATAACAAGTCACAATAATTGAAGATAGTTAGTTATAATGAAGGTAAAATTAAATAATACAGAAGCATATGCATAAAGTAATCCTCATCATATTAAGTCTTTTGACATAGATATCATATGAGAAAACTGAGTTCACTCTCGTTGGTGGTAGCTATAACTTGTTGGCATCTCCTTACATTATCAATAGTGGCTACACTTAACGGGCAACTCTTTTTCCACCTACCATTAGTATATCATGACATATATTTATGAGGGTAGCTACATCTTATTGGTAGCTTCTTACGCCATCGTAGGTAGCTTTACCTAATAGGTAGCTCTTTTTCCACTGAGACCTTCACTCTCTTATTTAGGTGTACCTAGGTCGTAATTCTTGCTAATAATTATGGAATCCTATTATAGATTCACACCTTATTATGAAAATCAAGCAGTATATAACAGCCAATGGGTTACATATAGTATGCTAATAATAATTAAAATTAGTGTGCTTTTATTGAAGTAATTAAATAAGAGATTTGTTACTAAGTGAAATCAAATGAATAATAAAAAAATAATTGAATAAATAATTAGTGAATAAATTGTTAAAAAAATTAAATTCAAATATGCTAGAATAGACACAACAAAGAGTAAAAAAATTTGAAATAGGAAAATTGATTTCAAAAGCTTTGGCTATGATTAAGTAAACCTAAGGGAGGTATGATTAGTATAGGATTCAAGTTATAAATTCATACTTTTAATTTGTATTGCAGCATAATTGGTTCTAGTTAGCTAACATGATGATTCTCCTATAATCATTCATGTTTCCTCTATTTTCATTAATCCATATCGCATTTAAATTTTAGAATAACACTACATAAAACATAAGAAAGATACTTACCATAATTACGTTAATACATAAAGCCAAACCATTGTTTCAACCCACTTTATCACATTATTTAGCCAAAGACATAGAGATCATACAAATAAAGGCCTATTCTATTAGGATTACGCATAAGTTGATTTGATCCAAATGCAAACTATTGTTACCATAAGCTTATAAACAATGAAAAAACTCATAAAATATATTGTAATATGTTATTTACTCATAGAAGGTGCTGCATGCTAAAGTGGCACTTGTCCTTCTTTGCAAGACCAACTCCTTTAACTATTGGTGTGCACAGGGCTTCTTAGCAACACCTCTAATTCACCAAATTATTATGTAGGTTTATACTAGCAATTCTTAACATTCATTTAACTCAATAATAGCTAATTTACTAAAAATCCCATTTCATAATCCTATCCTTCATCCATACTATTAACAATAAGCTCAAGTCTTCCCATTTAGTTACTAATCCATAATTTAAGATTAAAGATTATCTTAATGAGCCAAAAATTGAAGATTTATGTGCAGGTAACATGGTTAGGAGGCTTTCATAAAAATACCCCAACCTTATAACTCCCATTTGCCCAATTAGGACGGAGGAGGAATGGTCGCGTCTTTTATCACCTTAAGGGAGTGGGGATGGGCTGAAAATGAGAGGGGAAAGACAAAGATCAAGGGAATTGGCAATAGAAATGGAAGAAAATGGACATGGGATGATGGAGAACTCACTGCAAATTGACGGCATCCTACGACCTTTCTCCTTAGACCTCCACACCACGAACAAACGAGAAGGAAGCTTGGGGAGATCAGCATGACGTCGACAATGGCAAAAAGCAACAAGTCCAAGGGAGAAGAGATACATGAGCACAAGGAAGGGAAGTCGAGTGGGTGAATGGGAAGAAGAATGAAGAACGAAAGAAAAAGAAGAAAAGAAGAAAGAGAATTAAAAAAAAGGAAAAAAATAATTTTTATATTATTATATATATTTATATTTTATTATTTTTTTGGATTATTGCATATACTATATTTAAATTTAAATTTTAATGACAATTTAATTTTTATTTGATTATGATTTAAAATTTATATCTATTGTGATTATTATATATAAATCATTTTTAGCTATATTTATATATAGGTTCAAATATTATAATTATTTAAAAAAATTAAAAAATATAGTAGACATTGTAGGTGGCATTATATAGGTATGCAAAATTATCTCGACCTGGTTGGTCCGTCCCGGGTAATCTCACATGATGCATAATATCATAGATCAAATGCATCAAAATGGGAATTTAACAACACCCATAGCCTCATAATTGGGCCGATACACAAAATGGAAAGAAAAAGCTTATGGGTCGGTAAAATTAAAATAAAAATTGAAACAAGGTTAGGTCGGGATAGTACTTTAGATCGAGATAAGATTTAGGATAACTTTTTCGCCCTATCGGGCCTACTTGGCTCTAAGTTTATATATATATATATATATTATTTATATATAAAAAGATAGGGATTAAATTGAAAAGAATTTTTTTAGGGTCTTTTTATAATTTTAGCAAAAAAATTTTAAATATATTTTATAAATTATAAATAACTAGAGGGGTCAAAATCTATGTTAGAGCTCTCCTAAATATAATTATTATATTCATGTAAGAAAAATAAAATTAAAAAATACATATTTTTTTAAATTTTAACTACTATATTTGCTTTTCTTCCTATTTTCTCCTTTGAGTTTATATTTTTTTGCCGTCCCGGGCTTGATGCATAATCGAGCCGAGATGGGTCGGTAAAATTAAAATAAAAATTGAAATAAGGTTAGGTCGGGATAGTACTTTAGATCGAGATGTCCATTGTATAAATTTTGAAAAAATATATTAAAAAAATAGTTATATACCCAAAATAATTGAATAAATATAAAAATATAAATTTTTAAAATTTAAAAATTTCTTCTTAAAAGATTAAAAAAAAAGAAAATTAACCCAATTGGCCTGACCAGAGATGAATTTTTTGTTTTGAAGTTGAAATTGGGTTAGGGCTCGGGTTGAAGCAAATCTTGGCCCGTCCTGACTTGTGCCCATCCCTGATAGCGACGATTGGATGTCAACTAACACTAAATGCATAATAGATTTAGTTGCAGTTCCAACATAATTACTACTAAGTCTCTTCATGTTTGCAGCGGTTGATCAATTGTTGCTATGTAGTCAGTTGCAATGTTTGTTCTTTCTGTTTATGACAACCATTGCAATTTCACTCATGAGAGATGATATTACAACAATTCCTACAATTGCTGCTAAATTGTTTAACGACGATCCAAAAATACTGCTGTAAAATTTTCTTCCCTCATAGTGTGACACCTCTTTTTTTTTTTTTTTGATTTCTTGCCTTATTAGTATAGATAGATAATATGATACAACTATATAATCTGCCTCCACGAATTTTTTAAATTAAAATTATGTATTAAGTGTTCAATTTCTCATACTAAAGATGCATTATTTTTTATTTTTTAAATATTATTTTTATTTTTGTGGAATTTTTGCGGCAATACATATTAGTAGAGATATTTAATGATGAGACATAAATGGGGAAAAAATTTTTCTCAACACTTACAGTTTAAAATTTTAGCTAATCATTGTTTTAGTGAGTAAGTAAAACATTAATGAAGATCAATATATATACATAATAATGGAATCTTTTTTGTCCTTTTTCATTTTTGGCTAAGCAATTTAATAATGCATAATTGCATATTCAGTCCCCTATATGTAGACAACTCATATATAAGACATTCTCTCTTCTCTGTCATTTAGGTAATAGCTTCCAAACAGCGTCTCCTCATAATTAACCAAATGAACTTAAATTATGAAAGGTTGGAAATATCCAAATCAACTTCATGTTATATGCATTTTTTTTTGGGGGTAAAATGCAACATTATCGCCATGTATGCTATCATATAGGCATGTGATATAGCCATCGAGGAACCGCAAAATAATGCAACTCTCCCTACTGTAATTGGAAAATGATATGAGAAATTTCTTTTAATATTTTAAAATTTATTTTCCTAATTTTGAGTTTCTATAAGATATTGTCATAGAAGGAAAAGATATATATGTGAAGACTTTTAAATTTTGATTGAATAATATGCTTGATTTAAACAATGTTTGAATAGGCCATATAATTTTTTCCCCAAAAAAATACCTTATCCTTTAACTCTTATAAAGTGGATGTTTTTTATGTAAAAAATTTTAATTTTCAAGTGTTTAAAAATTTAATTACAAGATAGTTGAACATAAGTATATAAAGAAATCAAAATTTATATTTAATAAGTCATAAATGTTGAATATGGAAGTATTGGTTATTATATATCTTATAATTAATTTATATAAATAATTTTTAATCTTATAAAAAATGATTCACTTAATTATCAAACCTTACCATATAAAGAGATTAATTAAAACAAGTGGTGAGACCAACCCTAAAAAGGTTTCATAATGGAAAATTTGGTGCTGCTTGATTATGTATCTAAAATAATCGAGAAGGGGGAAAGAGCACACGTATAATGTCGACATAATGTCACCTAAAAGCCTCAGATGAAGTTAGTGGAACAACTTTCAAACTCAAGTCATGATGCAACCCCAACTCAGAAGCATATACTTGTGGTTTTATGACCTGCTTTTATTCCTTCTTAATTTTTTATACACAAAAAAAATGGCTTGTGCATGCATTTTTTTTTTTATCTTTTTAAGAACCATATAGAACTTGTACATGTATGTATTAAGATACTGTATCACGTACATATCTAGTTTTTTATTTTGAGTTCACCTACATTTAATATGTCTTATTTGGATCAAATTTTTAAACCAAAAAAGAAAAGTGTGCAATTATGTTTGTGTGCGCGCGTGTGTAATAGATATTATTATATATATTTTGTAATAACATAGAAATGTTATCATGTCTTATGAAAAATTGGGAAGACGAAAGATAGTGAAATTCGAAGGCCTAATAATCAAATAAAATGGTTCCAGACCTCCTAGAGTATATTACAAGATTTGTAAAAGTATGTGCAAGCACTTATTTGAAGTATTCAATACATACCACACAATTTTCCTTGATAAATATATGGGGCAGTAGAATAAAAACAATTTAAGGGTTAGCCCATCATGCATTGTTTAGTTGTTGTGATTTACTCATCATATATTGATAATTTATTTCTGTTTTTACAACTTACATAAAATTAAGATTAAATTACACTAGTTACATTACATTTGGTACCCATTTTGTTTAAAAATTACACTAAACTTTCTTAACATTTAATATATATTGCAAGAATTTTTTATAATTTTTTGTTGTCAATGAAGTTAGTTTTTTATACAATATTATGAATCATATTTTTAGAAAAATTATTTAATATTGAGACTTAAATGATTTATCTAAATATATTTAAATTTAAATGATTTATCTAAAGATATGATTTATAATAAAATTTTATGGCATTGTTTGATTTATGTAATTGACTTTATTTAATGAAAAAATATCTATTATTGTTGTTGTTATTGTAATAAAATTAGTTAAGTTAATATTAAACTCTAAATGTTACTATAATTTTTTTCTTAATATAATAGTAAAAATAATTAAATAATTAATTTTTTAAAAATATATATATTGAATTGAGAGTTAACCTCATTGATAGAAAGTAGATTGAAAATAACATTTTTGTAATATATATCAAATGTTAATAGAATTAAATATAATTTTAAATAAAAAGAATATTAGATACAATTTAATATAATGTACTCTAAAATTAATCTTCAAATTGTTAGATAATTACTTTCCTTAATAATCTCTATAATGAATTCATTAATCGTACGTGTCACTGTCATACTTTTCTTTCCAAAGAATATATTATCGTCATATTTTCTAATTCTACATATTTCCTATTTATAATCAGTGTATCAATCAAATCTCGTATTATTAGGTCACAATCTTCTGCATACTTTCATCACTAAAGAGATAAAATACATATTTATCTTAAATTTACTTCATAAAATAAAAACTGGAATGATGATATGCGCATTATTATATTACTTTTTTCAGACAAGAATTAATTAGAGGTTGTAATTGGGTACGTGACAACTGATCATGACAAAACGTTTTATCATGTCCACCAACATACATTTGAAGGTATTCCCGACCACATATACATCTGTGTCTTCATTATTATGATACTTGGAGAAGAAATTAAAATAAAGAATAAAAAATGAAAATACAAAGCATTTGTTGCATATATATATATATATATATATTCAATAAACTCTTATCTTAGGTATGAAGATGATGCGGTGCATGCTCTTATAAATGAAAAATTTTTTAAGTGTACTGTATAATATATTCAATGACTAAGATTCAATGTGCACATATCAAATCAGTATGTTAAGAATATTAAAATTAAATTTTGAACATTGCTTGTCCAAACACCATATTTTAATTGAAGATTTTTTTTTTTTTCATGTGATCATCAGAATTTTTTACAGCATATGATATTTAAAAACTTCTCACTTTGAACAGGTAAGGGGGGCTTGTTTGACAAAAATGACCCGCGTGAGTTTTTTGTCATTTGGGAGGATTCCTTTTGTTGTCTATTCCTTCGTTGTCTTAATCGTAAAAATACGTCGTTGGAGGTTAAGTGCAAGAATAGATATCTATGATACAATTTACGGTAAATAATTTGAAAGGTGGACCGACCAGAGGGACCCACATTGACTTGGCCCTTGTTTGAATCCACGTCAGCAATTGATGCACATCATTTTTTATATTGACAATGACCCATTTCATTGACTAATTATCTAACATACATGAATTTTGATGAGACTAAGGAGAAGACGCCACCCAAAGACAAAGCTAAGTGCACAATCTTTGAATTTGTACTGGTTTTAACTGTGGTGGGTTGAGTTTTAAAAGATTAATTTTAAAACTAAATAGTAAAAAGTACTTAAAATGAGCAAATTATATGTTACTTTTTCTGTATTGAGGCTTTATACAAAGTAGGTACAATAACTTTAAAATACAACTAAATACTTTAATATTTAAAAAAATTAAAACATTTAAATTTCAATTAATTTTTGAAACCAGAAATAAGCGTTTTGGAAGTTCAATATTAAACTAGAAAATGATTCACGATAAGAACTTGTATTAGAATTTCTGCCATGAACCAATGAATACAACTTAGAAAATAGAGTGAAGATTGTTCCTTTACTATTGCATTTAATGAATACAAACTAGAAAATAATGTTTTCTAGAATTTTCTTTTTAATATGTATGCTTGCATTGTTACGATATATTATTTATAATAATCAAATAGCATTTATGAAATGAAATGTAGTGGTGCTAGATTATGTTATTCGTAAGAATAAAATAGAAATAACTATGAAAACACACCGTATCACTATACATATCACGGGATATTTTATTAGAAATATTAATTTCTTTTTTCTTAGAAAAAAATCATCACAATATGAGGTGTTGCTTTCACTTCTAGAAACATGTTACAGAATACTTTTTTTAAAGATTGTTGTTGCATTTTTTATTCCTAGGAAACCATAGGGACGTATATATTGATCATATTGATTTTTAACATGAAGCATCAATTGCATACAAATCTTGCAAGTCTTAAAAGCACAAATAATAAGAGGTAAATCTTATGTGTGTAATAAAACAACTTAAATGCGTGTCTCCATGCATATCATTTTTCTAAAACAAAACAAGAACAAGAATATCTGCTCATATATACACTTAATATAGAAAATAGCAAACATAACACCTTTCCTGATCTCTTCATAACAATGAAGATAACTGAAGCACTTCCTTTTGTCTATATTAGTATTTTTTCTGCAAGAGTGTCATGGCATTAGTGATTGGAGGTGGTCGCCTGTGAATATATTTAGTTTAATTTAATGGATTTGGGTTTCAATTTAATCTTAAGTATCAAGCATGTGAATTTTCAAGGTTTAGATGGAGGGTTTCTCGTGAGTTTGGCCTAACCAGCCCAACAACATAATTTATTAATTTATTTATATTATATACCTTATTTATTTTTATCTTTTATATCCTGCTTTATTATGTCTTTTTCACTTTTTTAATCTACAAATTTAATTTTTTTTTAGTAAATCAAACATGACAAAAATATGAGCACTTAGATAAAAGTGTCTTCATTAATGAAAGTGATGAAGTTGACTTTAAATATATATTTTTTAGCGTTTTATGGATAAAAATACTACTTATTTGTAAAAATTGTCAAATTCACTTAAAGAAATTTATTGCTCAAATATTAATTTAAAAATATTAGCACGTGATATACATGCATATGGTTGTTACCATTTTTATAAACCTATGAGTCTTCTTCAGCATTACCAGCTACAAAAAGCGATTGATCAGTCTTTATAGCTCTCAGAAGTCACAGTTTGTAACGGATTGTTTTTTGTTGTTTCCTATTTGCTTCATCAACCAGCTCCAAGGAGATGATCAATATCTTCATATCATGTCACATTTCTTCTTCACCAACGGCAAATATTTGAGAATGTTAATGAGCCGGTAGCTCAAGTATCAGTTAAAAATTGATGTGTGATTTATATTAAAAAATTGGAGCTCTACTCCTATCTTTTGGAGAAAATACTTGAAAAATATTCATATATCATTCAACTTCACTATTATCAGATCAAGAATTAATCAACGACCTAAACTGAATTGATAGAGTCATGGATCGACAATTAAAGATGGTGAATTTTCTCTTCTTATTTTTTTTTCCCTCTTTTTATGGAATATTATGTACAAAGCACAACAAATCATTATTTATAGGATTTTTAAGAGTGTATTTGACAAAAATGAGAAGAACTTAAGGGGATTTCAAAAGGAACAAAAAAGAAAAAGCAAATCATGTGTAGAAAACATCCTTCGTATTTGAATCTATGTCCTTTATTATTATTATTATTATTTTTTTGGTTCTTCATTGCAAGAAACTGACTCAAGTTCAAGACTCATCACTGTGATTGAAAAAATAAATAAAATATGGCAATTGTATGTGAAAATTTAATTCCTTTCCACATGTAATAATCTATGCCGGTGATAATATAACAATAATTAATTTTTATAAGGTACTGAAGAGTGTGTGTGTGTGTGTATATATATATCTAGTACCTTTGAAAATGAGATAGGCTAAATTTAGGTTCCTTTTGCCGACATATTAAGTGCATCTTTTATATTATTTGGTAACGACTTTGAAATATGTTAATAATATGCTGATAATTAGTGATAATAACAAATATTATTATTAATAGTTGGTTACCATCACATTAATAAATAATTATCAACAAATTTCAACATTGTTATTAGAAAGGCTATGACTAATTGCATTGGTGCACTTAATTTTTTAATGTACAGGTAAAATTATCTTATTTTCAATTTTTTTAAACAAGAATGGTAGTAAGGATAATGTTATTCTAAGACTTTTGATCTACTGAGTTTAAGTGTAAGTGGGAGTAGAAAGTCACACATTGGAAAGAGTTAAATTTTGAGAAGAGTATATAAATAACAATAATCCATAAATCTAATACCTTAAATTTCTGAATCAATGTCAAATTTGTAAGTATAACTTTTTATAAAGTTTAATGACGAAAGCCCAATAATAAAGATCTATCCAATGTTATAAACTCCTCGAGCCTTAACAATAATATTAGAGCCACTAATTCGACACATCAATAATCATATAAATGATATGTGTCCAATTATTTATTCAAAGGGGATATTGTCTTTATTCTTTTTAAAGTGGATTAGAAAATAGCGTCTTTTAAACTTACAAGCAAATTTAAATTAATTATATTTGTATTTTTATTAAAATTTTAGAATCACCTCGAACACATAGATATTATTGTTGATAACAGTGACTGAGATCATACGCTTGGTAAATAATTTTGTCTTTTAGCAATCGAAGGCACTTTCATTTTATTGAAATAAGAACAATTCTTACATATACTCGATGTGCCACGTCATTTGTACATTCTACGATTTAAATTTTTTTTGCACGTGGACCCCACCTGTACTACACATGGACCCATCTATACAAATTCAATCATATTCATGAATTTTTTTAGATGCACCATGCTCTAGGTGCACCTAAAAAAATTTCTTGAAATAAAACCTCTAGGTCACGCTATGAACACATAAGAAAGGTAGGGTGGAGGATAAACCATCAGCATCTACGTACCAGGGTTTACTTTTGAATCATTTTTTTTACTTGATAAATCGAAAAGTTTTGAGAAGGTGGAGGGGCATATATTAATAGATTTTACTAGCAGATATGGATTTTTTAATTAGATTTTAACATATCTTTTGGCCAAAAAATTAGATTTTAACATATCTACATAAAAAAAAGAGGATATGGATTTGATGTGTTTTAAAGTATTCTGATGAAAAATACCATATTTTACTTTTATTTAGCAGGTTACAAAATTGAAACTTCATATACAGGTAATAGATGTAGATTGTATTGGTAGCATGATGAAGACGCTCATATTAATGCTTCAAAAAGACTGGGTAGGGTAGAAGAAATTAAAAAAAAAAAAAAAAGAGGATGCCTGTGATGACAAAAGCTTGGTGGTGACCTATTGAAACTACAGTACACGTCCATTTGGGTCATACGTATACTTTGTATCTTTCTATTTGTCCATGCTCCATTCAATTGAATTATGACAATAATCACAAGAATGCAAACGACTAGGTGCTGGAATAAAATTATGACACGTAAATATTTTTTAAAAGAATCAATAATATAGTATTAAATTATATTTCTCTTAAATTATTATTTTTAGTTGTCATAATTTAATTTAATTTAATTTAATTTAAATTTAGTTTTTATAATTTAAAAATTTATAATCGAGTTTTTATAGTTTAAATTTTTTTATTTAGTCCTTAAAGTTAAAATTTTGTTATTATTATATTAAATTTTGCTAATGTAACTAATAAAAATTTAATAAAATATTGGCAAAATTATAATGGTATGAACTAAATTAAAAATTGAGTGAAACTATACAGGTTTAAAAATATAATTATCCCTTATATTTTTAATATATTATTAAAAAATTGATTATTTATATTTAAGAATTATATCTAGATTTTATTTTTGTAAGAATTGAATCCATTATTTTGATACAATATGTGAATTAATCATCCAATTGATTCAATTTTAAAATTAAACTATTTACGCAATTTATTTAGTTCGACCAAATTTGACTGTGTATGGAATAGATTAATAAGGGAAAAAATTGTTATTTTCTTTTTTGACAATTAGGTAAATTAATAATTTTGTCCTCAATATATTTTTTAAATATTTCTTTCATCTCATCTTCATTTATTAATAAAAGAGGCTAACAAATTGCTGAGTCAGACGTTTCTACTTATGTTACATTGGTTAATTTCTATCTATACAAACTTGCCAAAAGCTGTCAAGGAATCTTAGGAGTGAATGCTACAACAAGAAGCAACAATGGAAAATACGTGGGCCGCATTGTTTGTTTGATTCATGTGAGTGAAGAGACTAAATCTGTGTTCTTATTTAATGCCTCAAGCCGCCCACACCCCCCCCCCCCCCCCCCCCCCCAAAAAAAAAGGAAGCCGAATTCAACAATTTCTGTTAACTTTTATTTAATTTAAAGAAAAAAATATAAAACAAAGATAACATCAAAATCATTTAAAAAATAGACTAAATTAAAAGAAAATATTAATGACTAAATAAAAAATTTATAAATTTATTAAGGACAAAAATAAAATAAAATTTCGTTCATAAGGTGAAATAAAGCAAAGAAAAAAACAAAGAAAAGGGAGGGAGAATATGTAATTAATTAAGAACAAAAAGAGAGATATTATAATTAAAACTCTAACTTAAATATATTTATATTTAAAGATTTTAAATTTGAAATTATTTTGAAGGACTTTAGGATTAAAAATTTAAATTACATAAAAAAATATAATTTAAAATTTTAAGTTAAAATTTTGATTCTAAAATTTTTTAAAATAATTTTAAATTTTAAAATCTTTTAATATAAATATCTTTAATTTAACTTCCTAATCTATAATTTTTTCAAAGAAGAAGCACGCAATAGAAAGAATGCCATGTTAGATATGTCATTTTCTGAGGCCTAATTAACCAAATGCTGGCCAGCTAGCTAAATTGCCTAATTTGTACGTAAATATAATAAATTGTCACTTGGCACTTGGCAAGAATTAAGAAACTTTGAATTATTAGTACTTCCTTTTCAGGATTAGTGAACCTTGTTTTTATTAATGTTTAGGTTAATATATCTTTCAACTTTTTTCTCCTCGCTTTTTTAATTATATGATCATGTTATGGTGGTGGATAGTCTCATCATCATCATCGTTCATCATTCATCATTCATTATTGTCTCTGATGATTGGGTCTTATTTGTGTTAATCAATGAGTTTATTTTGATTTGTTATTCGTGTAAATTATCATAAGCTTTGAGGGCAAGGTGAAGCAGATCGACCATATAATTAACCAAAGATATTGAATAAAATATATTAAGATCAACCCAAACAAGAACGTAAAGATTGAAAGGCTAATGAAGCCAAATATCATATACTAATTATAGTGACGCTTCCTTTTTTTTTTTTTTTTCAATTCTTAATTTAGTTTTTTGCTAAAGAAACTTATAGATGCGCTAATGATAAGCTTAAAATTTTTAATTTTTTCCTGGCGTGGATGTACGTAGTTTGCATATGAATAATTACAAAATATTTTTTTTTGGACAGAAAATGAATTTTTTTAAAACTGATTCTTTTAATTAACAAAACACATATTTCATTACCAATTTATTTTTTGGAAAACAAACAAACTGATCAATAATGTGAAATAAATTTCATAACCAATTAAAAATATAATTTATTAAAAGGATATACCAGTAATGATAAAAATAAAATTTATTTCTCAAAACTTTGCGCCCCAATTATAACAAAAATAAATGAAATTTTATTGCTTTCCTTGTCATTGTTTGATTTTTTCCTACCATTATTTTTTTTTCTCAAAAGATACATTTTTTTTCAATGATTTTCTTTTTCAAAATTATTACAGAGTAAACCTAGATCTTGGTGACGAGTCACTGTTATATTTTCAAACACTGTGTATTTATAGGATATTTGACACAGCCAAATAAAATAATTTGATAAATATATTATTTGTTTATTTATATTATACATCTTTGGTTTGAGTAATATAATTGTTTTCACTCATTACCACATGTCATTTTATTTATTTTAATTGATACTGAATTTTAATTTCAATAAAATAATCTTATAAACAAAAAAGAATTAATATGAAAAAATCTTTAAACTTGGTTACATTGCGATCAAGTTTGAAGTTTTTAGAAACTTTTCAAGAACTTGGTGATGCTATCATTAAGTTTTTGAAAAATGTAGCATATGGATGGAATTCTTTTTAGTTTGTATGCTATAGTATTTGACAATTTTTTTTTTATAGTAAATTGCTCAAAATCTGATTTTTAAAAATATAATTTATTAAAATGATATAATAGTATTGATAAAAAAAATTATTTCTCAAAACTTTGTGCCACAATTATAACAAAAGGTAAATGAAGTTTTGTTACTTTTCTTGTCAATGTTTGAGTTTTTCGCTACCATTATTATTATTTTTTTCAAAAGATATATTTTATTACAATGGCGCCAAGTAAGCGGAGACAAATTATTACCGGCGCAAAATTACGCAATATTTTTTGGTCTAAGAAAATAAAATATCACAAATTGTTTTTGGATAATAAAATCAGAATACTTTCTGGGCTTCTGATCAATTTATTGTGAAACCCCGGCCCATTTTATGTCATAACATACAAATGTGGTGACCTGTGCACAAAATTGGATAAAGCCCCACCCAAATCTATGTTGGACATGTATAATCTTGACTTGGCCCATTGTAATGGGCTAAAGGATAATTTTTCAGTTTCATTGAGACCAAATCAGCTTCCACCCCCCCCCCCCCAAAAAAAAAGAATTTATCAATATGATTTTCTAAATAAGAATGTATCATGTGTAATTTAATTAAAATTTTTAAAAAATATTAGAATAAATTACTCTGACCTCTCTTGAGTCTTGTTGAAATTATATAAATCTTCCTTCTATTTGTAAAATATGCATAAACTTTTTTTAAAATAAAAGTTATCCTATATATTAGTTTAATCTTAACTTTTTTTAACTGAAATATCATCTATTTAATTTTTTTAATTTAAAAAAATTATATATTTAAGTTAATAGAGGGTATTTTAGTTACAAAAATTTAAAATCAAATTGAAGTGTAGGATAATTTTTTATTTAAAAAAAGATTAGTATATATTTTGAAAATAGAGAGGAAGTTTATGTAATTTCAATAAAATTTAGGAAAAATTTGTATAATTTATTTATAATATTATTTATTTATTGTAACAAGGAGACCAGACAAATTTTGTGTGGCCTTGTCGATGTTAACCAGAAATAGTGTGAATAAGACGCATAGTGCGTGACTGTGAATTGTGCTAATGAGAAATGGTTATGCGCTGTCGAGGAAGTGAATGAAGCAGAAATATGAACACTAGTGTTGCAGTTAGGTAGCCTCAAAGGAAGAAGTTTCAATTAACCAAACAAGAAGGCAGTGATCCCCAAAGCTCCGCTTAATTGAAAATGGCAAGAGCCAAAGGGGCCAAAAAGAAAATCAAACTATTTTGAAACCTACAGGAAAACCCAAAAGGACAAGATCAACAGAGTTTGCCACAAACACATCCTGGTATTACTATTTCCTGCCCCATTTGGTGACACACAATGCTTAGAATCATCGTCATCATTTTCCTTAACATAAGGTTGTCTTGAGACAGTGCTTGAGTTCCCATCCATAGTCAAATTAGTTGGAGGAACCTGCACTTCCCGTGGAGGATAAGACACAACAACAACATCTGGTGGAGAAGACAACTGGGTTTGCTCCTTTGGGCTATCTGGTGGAAGCAACACAGGCACTGGATCCAAAGCTTCATGCAAGAAAAGGGAAACAAGTTTAAAAAGACATGAAATGGATAATATACTGAGAATCATAAATACTAAAACAGATGTGGGACCCAACATAATATAGACACAAAGTGTTGGGTGCTACTTAGTATCAATAATAGGTCAGCAAAGCATTAAATTTAGATATTTGTAAGAAACTATGGTATATATGTTGGAATAGACTTCTTTTGAGGGAGTTGAAATAGCACTGTCTCGTTGAAAGGTTATAGACATATACTCTTTCTCAAAGCATTTTTTAAACAAAAACTCTATTTTATTCCTCTTTCCGGATGGTAAATATTTCTCACAACATGAAGGTGTCAATCAACCCCATGTTTGAAATGAAACTGAGCTACTGGTGCAGGCGGGATACGACAGAATATACAGTAGCATCGTTTGAGATTTGTCATGGGACAATATTGATATTCCATAGAGATACAAATTGAAATGAATACAAAATATGTTAATGTATATGCAATTTACAGAAACGGCAAAGCAATACCTCGACAAAGGCTGAGGGGAGGGGCTGAGATGAAGCAGTTTGAAAATGGGAGAGCAAGTGGAGGGGTAAGAAGGACAATGGAGGATGATCTTATGAGGGAACACAAGCAGTTAAACCCAGCTTGAGCTATCTGATTGAGGGTTTTGCAGCAGCTATCTTTTATGTACATGGAATCGTTGCTTTGGTTCAAGCACTTTTGGAGGTCTATATTCTGCACCGAGCACCCATAATCTGCCTGAGTTTTAGCTATGGCAAGAAGAAAACACAGCAATATAAGTGTCAATACCCAAGTACACCTAAAGGGAACTAGTATCCTGCTGGAATTCATGGTCATAATAGGATATGACAGGAATTTTTGCAAGCATAATTCATAAATATATAAGTAAAACTCAAGGTTCTAACTATGGAATTTGCATATTGACCTTTTATCAACTCATTTTTTAAGTTGCAGGGGTGAAGAGGTAATTTTAAGATCTTTCACACTGATTGTGAGAAGTGACACTAGTGAACCATGAGCATAGCATGAGCAACTGGAGAAAATGGAAACCATCATGTTCCTATTTGTGGCTCTGCATTGAGTTTGATCAGAAATAGTGTGAATAAGACGCAAAGTGTGTGACTCTTAAATGTGCTATTAAAAATAGTGAAGAGATGATAGAAATATATATATATATATATATGTAGAATTATATTATCAGATTTTGGTAGTAACCAGTAACTGAATTATCTGATAAATATAGTTTTGAACTTCTGTTATTACATTCAGCTGTGTCTGTTCTTTTATGCAGAATTGCTTTTCTTGGACAAAGGCAAAGACATCAATGAGATGTATAGACTAAATAATTGATGTGATAGGTAGTTTCTAGGTTAGTGGGAACATATCTCAACTAATTCACTTTTTTAATTTGATTAAAGATATGACGAAAATATTCTTTACAATATGAGAAATTGATAATATATCTAATTACACATCACATGCTTGCCTTCACAGTTAGGCCAACCCTTTAATTTTAAACAATTGACAAATTTAGTAAAATGTACATATATATCAATAAAAATAAAACCCTTTTATTTGCATTCACTCATATACATTACAATACAAGTGCGTCTAATAAATATGGTAAAACTCCCCAATGTGGGTCTCAAATGATCAAAACAAAAGTCTAAATCAAGAACAACATTATAGGTACAATATTACATGAATGAAGAATACAAACACGCAAGATCAACTTAGTAGGACTTTAGAAGAACAAGTCCTAAAGCAATGAGAAGAAAGGAGGGTGAGAAACTGTAAGATGAAATTGCAGAAGATGATGGAGTAAGATCAGAACGCCCTCCAGAAGATGCAGATGGTGTATCAGCAGCTGGGGTTGTGTCAGATTGAGGTGCCAGGGATGGGGTAATTGGTGAAGAAACTGCATAAAAGAAATAAGAATGTGATGTTATTAATAGTAATATCAAACTTCAGAAAATCTTGGAATTTAAAAATTGATATATATGTGCATGCTTCTGCAGGAAATTTTCTTTTCTTTACTTTTCTTTTTTGAGAGTTTTTGATGTCAAGAAGTACCTTGAGGACTAGGAGATGGAGTGAATCCAGAGGGAGCGGATGGGGCAGATGCTGGGGAATGAGATGGGCCCGGAGATACAGGTCCTGCCATTTGTTTCAAAAAAATTCAAAATATTAGTTTTTTTTTTCATTATTCAAATGATTAGTTAAACTGGAAAAGGGTTGCACCAAAAATTTTAGGTAACACAGAAATTAAAAAATTAAAAGTCTATTTGGTCTAGTTGTGAAAAAGAAAATTTTACTTATTTTTATAATTTTTTTTAATTCTAAATATGTTTGACCAAGACATGACAAAAATAACAGTAATTATTTTCTTTTTTATAAAGGAGAAGTAGGAACTTAGAAACTTTTCTTTATAATAAATCTATCTCATGTAATAAAACTTGAATTTTTGTCATTGTTCATAACTGTTTAGGAAATTAGATCTACTTTTTTTTAATTTTTTCTTTTAAATTTATGAACACCCGTGCATTGTGTGTAGGTTGGGGCCCTAATTTAAAAATAAAAAAAAATCATTTTTGAAGACAAAAACAGCCGTAATCAATGTAAAAAATTACAAATATTATTAGACTTCGTAATTCTTCCAAATATGTCACTTTCAGTAATTAATAACAGTGATAGAGACACCTATTAAATAACTTGGACAACACTAATTGCTTTTTCGTTACCGTAATTTTTTAAGAAATGGTTTTTTAGGATAAATTTTAAAATAATAAAAAAAATTAAAAGCATGTCTAAACAAGATTGAAATGGGAAAAAAGGTCATATTGGCAATACCTGGAGCAGGAAGGGGTGAACCTGAGGCTGAAAATAACAATACATCAGAAAATGACACATCTTAGCCTTTTTTTTTTAATGAAAAAAAATACCCAAATTATAGCATGAGTGATGAAAAGCGTACCTTTGCATTGAACTGGGACACGAGGCATGTGACAAGCACGTGGGAGCGAGATGGCCAAGGTTCGGTTAATGGGCATTCTGAAGGGAACACTGCCAGTAACAATGAGGCACAGACAGTCCATGCCACCATTGGTGAGAGACTTGAGGGAATCGCAGCACTGTGTGGTGGGGGAAGATGATGACGTGGAGCCATTGGAAGTGCTGTTTGTGAGGAAGTTCATACAAGGGGTGAAGCTATTTATCACCGACGCATTACATGGGGTGCTAATCTGCCCTCTCGCCTCCGGTGCAACCATCACCATCACCATAGCCATCATGGGTACAACCACAGCGAACCACCATTGCACAGAACGGTCCATATCTCTGTTCTGTTATATCTGTTCTTGAGGTTTTTGGCTTATGGCGTTTCGGAAACTCAAAGGGAATTAATGAAAGTGGTTTTGATGGTTTGGGTAAGAGAAGGGTTTTTTATAGGTGCAAGTGGAGGAAAAAAGAGTGGCTGGCTTCAATTGAGGTTGGTTTAGGAGATCAACTACTTTGCTGATCTTGGAGATGCGGAAGAATTTAAAACAGGTAGGTAGGATTGGTATGTTATCATTTGCGAACACTTATATTGACTGAACTTTCTATTTTTAAGTTTTTTTTTTCACATACTTAAATTATATAATTATGTTTCTTATTATAAAAATATATAAAAATTCCTTTAACTTAAAATATAACTAAAATATTTTTAAGAATAATATTGATTTTTTTTAAAAAATTTAACTTATTAAAAAATAATTTTTTGAAATTTTATTTATTTTGTATTAAAAATTAAAAATTTATTTTATTGTAAATTTAAAAAATTGACTACTATTATATTAGTTAACCATATATTCAATACTTGTTGTATTATATAAATATTAAATATGATATTATTTTGATAAAAAATATATGTAATTATAATTTATTTTCAATTATAAAAAAGATTAGTATAGTTTATCTTTTAATTTTAAAAGAAAGAAATATAAATTTTTAAAATAAAAGATAAAAAGAATCGTGTAATTTATTATTGTTATTTTTTGAGCCCACCAAAGTGTAATCTAAAATGTTCCTAACTTGATTTCCTATGATGTGACAGAAAAAGTTGACCCTTTGCTTAAGCCAATTGGGAACTGGTATATAAGTCAATTTATTGTGCGTTAGTTCAGCTGTTGAGTTAGATAACCGAAGATTAAACAATATTGGATGGCTTTTCCTTGCGTGTTCTGCTTTTCTGCCTTTCATTCTATTTCATGTAAGCTTTTGTCCAACGGTAGCACCTTAAAACACTATAGGTTTGTTATACTTGATCGACGAAACTTTCTATAATACACAAGTTTTAAGCATCCTTAGCCGTCATCTAAAAGCATATAACATGTTCAATCGCTAATTAATATATATTATAACTCTAGAGGAAATCATAATCATATTATAAATAAGTTATTTATAGTTCAGCTTTCTCTTCAGGCTGCATGTCAGCATTTTTTTTTTTGATCTCTTTTTGAAATTTGAATGGTTGCATGGGCAATAATGCATAGGGCCTATAAAAAATTTGAGCTGCTTATGCATCTATATTAGCAATGGTGCTAGTTTTATTTATGAGTGAATTTGAACGTTTAGTTAAATTACAAATCATAATATATTTTTTTGTTTATAAAATATCAATAAGATCCCTTAATAGTTTACATATAATGCAAAAATCTCTCATATTATTTACATTCTATAAAAAAAATTAATTTTTTGTACAATATAAAGCTATAGTTTCATTTTAGTATAACAATGGAAGCAACAAGATTGATGTTGAATTCTAACATGAAACTATGATTTATCTTTAATATAACATAAAAAATAATTTTTTTTTTTTGAAAAAACATATTGTGCATAAAGTTGTTAGTAAATAAATTAAAATTTTTTTGTAATATATCAAATGTTAAGAAAATCAGATGACATTTTTGAAATAAAAAATTATCAAGTATAATTTAGTTGAAAAAAAAAAGTATAATTTACTCTAAATTTATTCTACATACAATAATTTAAATACTTGAAATAATATAAAGATCCATTCATTTTCAATTCTATAAATTTAAACACACATTAGAGACAGGATTTGTGTAAACATGGAAGATATCATAAGATTTGTTCACAAGTCAAGTTGATTTGAAAACAAATTAAACTTTTATAAGTAAGAATTTGTTTGAATCACAACTTGCTGCTATTTACAATGGCTAAGTTCTGGACTCTGCTAATTAAAAGAACAGTAAAATTTGAGAAAAAAAGGGTAGGGGACTAAAGACGTCTTTTAGCATAGAAGTTATTAACTTTTTCCACCACAAGAGCAGATCATATAGACTTCTTCACATTCTTCATTTGACGCACCTGGGTGTCTTGTCCTGGTTTATGGATGCCTCTAAGCTAATAGCATATAGTTCATGAGCTTATCAAACGTCCCGCATTCCACAATCTTGATTTCAAGTGGCCCAATTGACCCATGGAGGGGAAGCTCTCGGTGTAGCACATATATAAGTAAATAAAAATGATAGTAATAAAATAATTAATATATTAAAAAAATTGATTCAAGTCGGGTTGGGCTTAAAAAAGTGCAAACTTAACTTGTTTTATATATTAAGTTTTTTTAAATTGGCAGTTTTTTAATCAAGTTTTATTCTTTAGACTCATATTTATTTATTTTTTGGACTGGATACATTTTTTGTTCCATGATTGAGCTTAATAACTACTCTACTTCTTTAGAGTTTTAGCCAATAAGTTCTAACAGCGTAACCTATCATTTATACCGGATGAGAAACTTCTTTCTCCTTGCCCTTGGATCTAAACTCTAAGGGAATGTTTTATTTATGATAGACAATTTATTTACAAGACTCAGAAAGTAAAATTAATATACAAAAGGGAAAATATTCTTTTTTCTCTTTAGAAGCATATGTGTTAATTATTTAATGTGTGTTTAGATTGGAATTGTGTAAACTTAATTTTGAATCAACGTAGAGGCAGGTTTCTTTTTTCTTCAAACGTACTCATAGCTTTGCAAACTCACGTTTTAGTGTGTAAATAAATTTTGTAATCCTGACAATGCAAAACCAAACATGTTCTTGATATCTTAATTTTAGAAATATATGATTCAATTTATAAAAGATATATGTTTCAATTATTTGATCATTTAATTATTACAAAATTTATAATTTAATCCTCGAATGTTTTAAATTTGCTGCTCATTAGTTCTTAAAATATGTACTAATAGAGACTAATGAATATCAAGTTAAAAAGAAATTGAATCATTTTTAATATTTAGGACCGAATAATTATAAATATAGATTTTTTAAAGACTAAATTACATATTTTACAAATTGATATATATATATATATATTTAGAGACAAGAACCTCATTTTCTCTTTAGTAAATGTTTATGGGTCGAATAACTGTATAATAATCATATATTCTTGTGTGCATGTTGCTGGGTGGGGGGGGGGGGGGGGGGGGGGGGTTTGTTTCCAAAACCACAACTCCAATCGACATTTTCATTAATTTGAATTTTAGCATTTATAAAAGTCAAACTAACTTATGTTATTTTATTAGTGATTTAAAATCAATAAAGCAATCATCGAGTAGATTGGTTTACGGAGCAGGTAGAGTAGCTCACTCCCTTGTATGTATCTTTTTTGCCTCCCTTACCTTTAGGAACAAAAAAAAAAAGCACGGCTTTTTGACATGAGTATTTTAAGTATTGTACAAATAATACTTTTTAAATTTCTGCTGACAAAACATATATTATATTATCTTTTTATATCTTTTTCAATTGTCTCCACTCTTTTTTTGATGTCTGGACTTGCTGTAACACGAGAAATTTATTGTTATTTTATTTTTTTGCTATGCTGCACAGTTGTTATGTACAGGATAATGGTAATTTAATTAAATTTTTTTTTAAAGAAAACGCCTTAATTCTTTTGTTTGGAGGTAACCGTAAAGGGATAGCCTTTTTGTTGGCGCAACTGAGGATCTAAACTTGTAAGACAAGATATTAATTTTTTTAAATCTTTTGTTTAATAGGTTTTTAGTTTCTAATTTTATCTCTTAAAGATTACTTTAGTATCATTATAAAAAGTTATTTAATTGAGCCAGTTAAATTAAATATTTTCTCTTTCTCTTATCTATATAATTAACAAATATTAAATCAAAATATTTGTATTAAACCAAAATGACTACAAAATTTATTTTACATTAGTATTATTTGCAATAATAAATTAATATTCAAAAAATATTTGAGTGATCCAATTAAATAAAATAGTCTTTCTTGTACACATTGATATAATATATTAAGTATTAAATTAGAATATGCATTATCACAAAATCCATTTGATCTTTTAAAGATTATTTCGAATAATTTGATACTAAACTAATACAAAAAAGATCTTTGAGTGAGCCAATTAAATAAAAATACTCTCTCTTCTTTTTATTTACATAATATAACAAGTATTAAATTGTGCATTATCACTCAATAATGTGAAAACAAATAAGGAGGATCAATGTAAGTTAGATATCCCTTATGATGCCAAGTAGTATTTTGAAATCATTGGTGCACACTATTTGTGACATATAGACCCTAAATAATCTGTGAACAACAATTTTAATCAAAAACAAACACAAAATCTTGCACTTCAATAATATAGATATGTTGATTTTAGTATCAAAACTCATTGTCACCCATATAATCTAACAAAATCCTATATTGTTAAAAGGCTTTATTAGATAGATGAGGAATTTGCTTAACATTCCACATGTCAGGAACATGAGTGGACATATCAGTGAAACGATCAGTAATAAATTAAAACCACATTAAGGACACAATTAATAAATTAAAACTATATTTCATACCTTTAATCCAATGGAGGTTACACAAGATAAAGATCTATGCAAGGATTTCGCTTTGAGGATCTCTTTGGTGCCAAGCTAGTGAATCAATCCCATGCTTATAGGTGTGGCAGTGTCAAGTAGTCGCTGATGTTTTGCTCGTGTGAGTTGGTGACATTGCAAAAATTTCTTATAAAAGTGAGTTAACACTATTAATCCCCAATTGAACTAGCCAACCTTTTTAAAGTTTCAAAATAATGGAAGGTAAATGAGATAAACCTTATAAACTAACCTATCTAGCATCAGGTAACCTCTAATCAACCTAACTATGTATGCATATGCAAAAACTATAGATTCATGTCCTTTGTGTCATCTAGTAGCTCAGTAAAGTTCTAGAAGAGCCAATTAATTCTCAACCTTTGACCATCAAGCTTATTTGGTGGCATTACAATCCCTAATAAAAGATAATAGACATGTGACTAGTTGTAGCCAAATCGGCTTGAGATGAGCATACTCTTATGCAATGTACCTAGCTACATAACCATGTCTCGTATGGTAATAATGTACTCAAGTTTGGTTGTGTGAATGGTATGGTTATCGATATGCCATTTCCTACAAGCGTTGAAACATGTGTTAGATTAAAATTGAATTGCCTAGGTCAAGCTATTTTATAAAAGCTCTCCTACTTAAAGTAGTCAATGATGGTGAAGGGCATATTACCTAGTTGATCTTTATGTGAGCATTGATGTACATGGAGAATTTGGTCTCCCTATGTTAGCTAATTAAATGGTTACCATGTATAAGTTCATATATGATGAAAGAGTATATTAAAAAAACATACTTAAAAGGCTGATGCTATTAACTTACTCATTCTAGCTACATGGCTTATGGAACGTGTTTGGATTGTATGTATAAAAGTAAATCAATTTCTAGCCCAAGGTTGACAATTTATTGAGCTTTAACCATAAAAATTACACACCTATAATATGTTATTTATTCAAACAAAACTCATTGGCAATGACACATTTTAAACTAAGTAAGTTACCAACATGTTTTCAAGATTGCACTAATTATTATACAACAATTTACAAACACATTTTCATAATTAAGTCAATGACTACACAAGAATTTGCAAACACATATTATGCCATCACATGAATTTCTGTACAGTAATTTAGACACATGTTTGGAAGTATCACATAAGCTACAATAGTCACATCATATCAATTATTGCACAGCTAAACCAAACCCATCATATCTATAGTTCTCAATAATTGGTTGAGCTACTCATTCATGCAATAACAAGAAGGACAAATGGCATGATTATGGCCTAATTGCTTGCACAACTTACACTTGGTAAGTCTTCTCAACTCTCTCTAGTACTTCTCATTGTATATTTATGTTAAATAGAGTTGACCTTTTCTTTCATAGCATAGACAGGTTTAACAACAATTTTAGACTCTATATTTACGGCCAATGCACTATACCTTTGATTGGTCAAAACTTATAGCTATAAGCATTTATTATGGAAATTGAAAATTGCGATCCATCAAGTGTAAGGAGTTAAGAGAGACTTTCTTGTAGGCCACAAGAACATGTTGGCAAGAGTACTTTTAGGATCAGGGTAATCTTTAAGTACCTTCCAAACTGATGGTTTATTTGATCATAAAGCTTTTCAACCTTGAATGTCGAAGATCATTGATTGAATATGTGTACAACAAATACATATGCTTATTGTGCATTTCTGCCATTATACCTTTGTTTGGGTTCTCACATGTTGATAAATTTCTCCTTCAATCACTTTGTCTTATATTTTGGTTTAGATTAATAGCCACATAACAAAGATAAAACACATGGTGTGCAAAAGGTAGTTGCTAAAGTCATGGACTAGAGGTAGTAGCTAAATGGTTGGATGTCTAAATGAGATTAGATATAATCCCTACCTATCTTTTATCACACATTTGTGGAGGTTTAACAAGAACTGTTCTATGCCTCATATGTCTTGCTTCCATATAGCAAATACAAGGGGCAAAACATGCTTATCACATTTTGTGGATTGGCTATCAACATGGTTCCTCTATACGTCCCATATAAGAACATTTGGACAACTTAAACTAGTGGTTTCAAGGGGTCAAATGTATTAATGCACAGCTTGGATGTTTAAAAAACTTAATGGAAGACCACTACATTATTATATTTGAAGTTATTTTGTGAACATCCTTTGTTCACAAACTTCTTAAATGATATAAGCCTGTAATGTTGAATGACAATCCTCCATCTTGGTGATAAAGAAAATAAGTTTTTCCTAATTTTCAAAAGCGATGGCAATAGTCCTTCACTTTGCTTTCCATGCCTTCTTATGGGACACCATGTATTTGAATGTACTTCGCATCCTCTTTATTACTTAGGCTTAGTTAACATTGCCATAATACATGATGATATCACATCGAAATCTAGTTTTAGGTGATTTGGGATAATGACATGGACATACATGTATAGGGTCCACTGTATTTTGTGATTTGCCAATGGACTTTATTTCCTTTTTAGCTTGCCTTGACTTTCCAATTATAGTTGACATTGTTATGAGGGCATCAATATTCTTCATATTTTACAAAGGAATCAAACAACTTAAATGTGTCATGTGTTGACATGGAGTATATTTTGATTGCATAGCATAGAAACACCTTATCCATATATTACAAATTGATAGTTAACTCTTAGTCTTAGTTCAAATTCATAAGATCAACTATTACAAGAAATCAAGGTCACTTATAGCTTGCATATTAATATGTGGCAAGTAGGCAGCTGCAAGATCCTCATACTGGTTAATAGGTGTAGTTGGAATGCTCTCAATAGGAACTTCCCCATCATCGCCCTCATTATTACTATCTTCGTCATTATTAGCAATAAGAGCAACATCGCATTTATCTTCATATTTGAATTTGTCCATAATATCATCCCTTGCATCCTTAAGGGAAGAGGGATGAGTATTACCAATTAGTGGATACAATGCACTCAACTTGAAAGTGTGATCTATAGAAAGGGGTGAGATAAAGTAGGGCATTAGTGGGCAAGCGATGGAATGAATCCACCCTTATGAGGAATGAACTAAACAAAGAGATATATTTATTGGCATCATGATTATACTGTAATTGGGGCTAATGATGTAGGCATAGTGTTCTGTAACATAGCTTGATAAAATGAGTGTGTATGCAACACAATTTATTAATAACTAAGTTTTTATGTTAAGATCTAGTTGAGTGATTGAGATATTCATGTACAACTCTGAAAAAATTAATTGGGATGGATTCTATAAGTGTGTATCAACTATCACTCGGACATCAAACTCGTTATCGATGCATAACCTTTGGTGCCACAATGGAAATAGCCTTACTTAGGCCTTATATATTAAGTCAAGCATTGCTTGATTTAGAAATCTTAACTTATCCCAAACCAACTCTTTCAACCTCTTTAAAGTAATATCCTTATCAATTCTCATTGCTTTTATCTTATTTGGGCCTTATATATTAATTCATACATCACTTGAATAAGAAGTCTTAACGCATACAAACCAATTCCTTCAATCTCTCTAAAGTAATGTTTTCATCAATTCTCATTACTTTTACTCTGTTACACTTAAATGTCACACTCTTATGACCACCATAAATTTGTTGATTTGCATACACGCATGTATATGTGTTTTTGCTTATTTTGATTCCTACAATAGAGATTGCATATAGAAACATGTAGAAATATATAAACAACTCCAAAGTGTGACAGATAGTTATTAAAAATTGGTATTCTACCTTACTTTTAAAAAAGTAATACTATAAAAAATTATCATTTTTAATTAAATATTATTATTAATATCATTTAATTAAATGATAAGCTTTCAAAGTAAATAATAATAATAATAATTCTTTAATTATTATTTTCTAATTCCATAAGTTATACAATTTTTGTAAATATTTTCATTATATTGCTTATTGTTAATATTATTTAATGAAATAAATAAAAATATTAACATTTTCCAATTATCATTAATATTATTTATTTAAATTTTAGATTTTTTTGATTTTGAAACAAATTTTAATTATTCGTTTATTAATTTTTAATTCCATTAGTAATTACCATTTGTTTGGGCTTATTTTCATTATATAATTACTTATTCTTAATTTTATTTAATAAAAATAACTAAAAAGCATATCTTTCTAATTCTGATTAATATTTTTAAAAAAATTACAGATTTCTCAAAATCTGAAAGGAAGATTAATTAATTATTATTCATTTATTTTTACTTCTATTGATTGTTATTATTTTTAAGTATCTTGATTATATTGCTTATTATTAACAATATTTAAATATTACCCTTTTTAATCATTATTAATATTTTTCATTTAAATTAAAAATTCACAATATTAAAAAATTATTTATTAATTAAGAATATAAACATTTTTAGTTTATGATTTTCAACACTTAAATAATATTTTCCTTGAGTTTAGTATTGCGAAAACTCTAATCTAAACCAAAAATGATTTTGTATCATTATTTACGCTAAATATTAAATACTACATATCTCTACACATGATATTCCAAAATTATAACATTAACAAAATAAACATACTAGTCATTAATCTCGCTTTCTATTTCATTTTTAAAGAAAAACATTTTAAACATTTTGATTTAACTAATGAAATCACATACATGAGGATGACAAAAATTTCTTAACAATCCTGTGAAGACTATCCCATTGGAGGAACCACATTTGGGAATTTTTTTTTTGGGACTGAGATGGAGATAGGAGAAAAAATCTGTCCGAGAATAGTTTATGGACAGGAACAAGAATCATGTCCCTTGCCGGCGGGGTCTTTGTCTCAATCAAATTAAAAAAGTATTCTTCATATTTATATATAAATATATTCATTTTAATTGTCCTCTTTAGTCATTTCTTTTATATTAATATATACTTTAATTTCAAATATAAAAAGCAACATTAGAAGCTTTCTAATATTCAAATTTAGAAGGCCCCAGTCTCATATTAGACGCCTTTCCCCATTTTCAACTTTTTTTCATTCTAGAGATATGGCTTTGCCTTATTCTTGCTGCAAACATGTTGTTGTGTTGCCTTATGAGGTCTCCGTGAGAATCCATGGAAAAGCAACAAATGGAAATGAGGAAAAAAATTCACCCCACGGTAGGGATCAAGGATAGCGATACGGCAAAAACAGGGCGCAGGAAAGCACTCCCAACCCAGATCCCACATGGTTGCCGTCTCTTGATACATGACTAACCTTTGACAAACAAAACAAATTTTCAATATAGTTTCACAATAATCTATAAATTAAATGAGATAAACTATAAATCATCAAAATGGCTAAAAAAATTACACACATGATACTTCACTTAAAAATTTCAAACAATATCTTACATACAACAATTTAAATGTGCTCCTTTTATACATATTTAGGGTAATATTATCTTGTTAAACTTAAACCAAAATATGCTAGTTGATGACAAGATTTTTGGTACCACAACAACTTTCTACCCCTGGAACGCTTCAACTCGAGAGGCAAAATCTGATGGCGCGTTAAATCTGGAAGCAAAATATAGGAGTGGGGTAAGAAAGAAGAACACTGGCAAACATTGCTGCTCCTCCCTAAAACGAGTGTGTTTGTGTGTATCGGAGAGGGATGGGGGTTAAATATATAACTTTTGGGAAAAAATGGATAATAGAATGTTAGGTGGATCAATCAAACATTGCCATGTCATGCTACAATCTGACAGGCCAATCATATCACGCCACTCCTCCCTTGCTCATAATTGTGTTAGGGCAATCAAACTGTGCGCCACAGATTTGTATCACAAAACAAGTCTCAGTAAACCCCACCTGTTGCAGGCTAACAAACTCAATCTTAATCATTCATTTCCTTAGGTGCACCATGCTCCAAGTGGTCAAACTCAGACAGAATCGCAATAACAAGTCTCAGCGTGTTGTAGGCTAAGACTCATTAATCCTTAAGAAAAAAATCGAATGTCTTGGCTTGCCACATAGAGTGCTACATATTTTGACAGTACAGGATTAAAAATATTCATATTCAAGTAGAAAAGCCCCTTATAATTTATATAATAACTCATGATATGCAATTGCTGTACTCAATCCTTTGTATTAGTTTATTAATCATGAATAATTTATATATAATTACATTTATTACCTCAATCACTATCTAATCACGACCATTGATAGCCTCATCTCGAGCGTCAAAATCCTCAAAGAATTCAATTATTTTTATCTTTTTCCTCATGCGCTTCTAGTACGTAAGATTAAAAAAAAAATCTCTCAAAATACCCAAGTTTCTAGACTCATGACTCTTTTTTTTTGGATTGAAAGATTTATGGCTTATTTTGCTGATATACAGTTAAATTTTAATATATTATACTTATATGTATATTTTAAATAATTGTACCTTTTTTTCATTTTTATAAATAATAGGCTCTTTTGGGCTTCTTAATTGACCTAATCTTCTTGCAAATATTTAGGCAACAAATGATAACTGTGTGCTTCTTTGCGTAATAAAAAAAGGTATGTTAAAAATTAATGAATTAGTCATAATTTTAGTCCATTCAACTAATTTAAAAAAAAAAAAAAAGAAGAATTGATCAAGAATCTGATAAAATTAGTGTACGCCAGCTTAAGCTTGACATTGAATTAATTGTGTACTAAGTTTTAATATTTTATCCAAAATAAAAATTTTAACATTATGCAATAATAATTTATGATATTTAACGGATTTCATTCAATTTATTTCATATAAATTTATTGTTATATAAAAAATATTTTAATTAATTTTTATATTATTTTAAATATTTCTTATAATATATATTAATTAAAACATTGATTACTGCATAAATAAAGATTTTCCTTTTTCAGGAACAGTTGGAGAAACATTTTTTGCGTGAACGTAAATTTTCAAAACCTTGTAGGGCACTTTCGAGGATTCCGGTGCGTCCGTTCGTCTCTTCCCTCCTGTTATTTTAACCGTCCCCGTCTACCATGGCTACCACAGTTCTTTCGCTTCTAGCCTTGTTCCTCTCTTGTACTTTTCTCCCTTCCAAGTCGGCTGCACCGCCACCTCCGTCAGCGTCGCCGGCGTCACCACAACCGAGCTGCACGGACGAGCTCGTTTTATTTTCTCCATGTCTGTCTTACGTTTCCTCTCCGCCAAACGACCTTGCCGACGCCGCCTCCGCCAACTGCTGCAACGCCTTCTCCTCCGCCACCAACTCCGGCGCGGCTCTTTGCTTCTGTTACCTTCTTCGGGAGCCTCCTATCCTCGGCTTTCCTCTGAACAGTACAAGACTTCTCTCGCTGTCTTCGGTTTGTCCTCCCGCGAATCGCACATCTGCTAGGGCTCCATCCCTGAATTCTCTCTGCTCAGGTTCGGTTTCTTAAATCTGGGCGGCCCTTTCTTTTCTTGAATCTTTGAGCTTATCTTCACCAAACTTGAAAAATTTTCTTGCGTTCCAACACATTAATTGCATAAAAAATTGTTTACAAAGATTACAGAAACGGAGAAATTAGTGACATTTTTTTTCTCTTTTGAATCCACAGAATCGTCGACTCTTCCTCCTCTAAACAACTCGGCAACTTTAGGGCTCACCAGTCCTTCTACTACCGGTGGGTGATCTTGAATTACATTGATTGATTTTTTAATGAGACGATTCTTTAGAATTTTTTATTATAAATTTTTTTATGAAATTTAGAGAAAGAGAATATGATATAAAGAGTAATAATGTGTATGTATATATATATATATATATATATATTTAATTATTTTAATTAGTGCGAATTAAAATAATATTTTTTATCTAATTATTAAATCAAAACTTTTAAAAATAATAATTAGACAAGATAATGGTTCCACTCTTATAGAACATAAAATTTAAATTTATCTTCAATGATTTTTATTTTTCAAATAATTAGAACATATTCATGCATCTTTCAAAAAATTCAAAAAATATCCCCACCCCACAGAAAAAAATTGAAAAAAAAAAAACACAATACATGAATAATACATGTACGATATATGAACACTGCATCAGCATGAAGCCGAGCGAGAAGCTGCACAGCAAAAACTTGTTTACAACTTTTACGAGTTTATATATATATATATATATATATATATATATTAGAGATAAAAGATAAATGTGATTGAAATGCAACAATAGTGCTTTAACTTAAATTAAGAGGACTAAATTGTTTTCTTGTATGAATTAGAATGATGGAGAAGTACAATTAAAACCAAAATCTATTTATAAAAATTATATATATATATATATATAATTTAATATATAAATTTTAAATAATTTTGTACTTGTTATGTTTAAAAATCATTAGAAAAATAGAAAATTTATATTTTCACTTACTAAACATTAGCTTGATGGTTTTGAAATCTGTATTCTTAGGGCCTCGGAGTGAGGCATCACCTTCGGCGAGAATACTACCCAAGGGTGGGGGCGGTGGGAGGTCCGCCGGTGGTAGTAACGGTGGGAGGTCCTCCGGTAACAGTGACGGTGGTGAAAGGTCAACGTCAACACCCAGCAAGGGAGGAGGGACTTCTGGGCTTTTAGTAGCAGGGGCTCGTTCATCTGAGACTCGGATTTGCAGCAGCAGGAGTTGGCTATTGGCTTCAACACTTAACATCTTTGTTTCTCTGCTTACCGCTACTCTCTAGTGCTACTACGTATGGTGCTTTTGCAACTCACTGGTAAATATGTAGGTGCTTTATCTAATCTTCATTACCATCATTCGTATTAAAGGCACAAAATTGTAAATTTGAGTTCCATGAATAAAATTTCTGCCTTTAAGGGAGTTTAAACCGCAAGCTTGATGAGATATTAGAGTTCATGTGACAACCAGAATAGCATAGTTCCAAGAGAAACAGCATTGTTGAATAAATAGTATATTGAGGATAATTCTGTTCTCGGCTTTACATATATGTCAACTATTTAGTTATTTATAAATTGCTTCTTTTAATTTGATCTTTTTTTTTTCTTAAATAATTTTAACATTACCCTTCCAACTTATCTCCATCCACAAGTCAATATGAAAATTATCACATTATTTTGTTGGATGTTTTCTGCTTACCTCCCTCATTTAATATGAGATTACTTCGTCAGTGTAAGTTAGGGTTAAGTGAATGAACTTCAGAGTTATAGAGCCTCTTGATTTAATGAAATCAGTGTGACGTGAGCACAAAATGCCCAAAGTTTAAACATGACAAAGGTTTTCCTAGAAGGAAGTAGAGATGGTTTCAAGGAAGAAGAGACCATCAGGGAAGCCCATAGCTTCCACTTAAAGTTTTCATAGTTAAGGTGGATAAGAAAACGAAGAACTCAGTCTTTGCAAAGCTCAACTCAGAAAAGTTAACTGCTTTCAGACGGTGAGTAGAAACAAAGCAAAAAGGAGGGCGTTTAAAATTTGAGGGAGAAGGGAATGTGATGAGGATCGAGGAAAACTAATCGGAGATATAATGAAAAAGTTTGTTTGAGACTTTGCGAGAGCATATGGGAAGGAAGATGCTTTTGTTGGTGTGAGGATGTTTGTTAACAGTAGCTAGGAGGAAAAACATAGGTGTTAGAAGGATTGAGCTTACTTTCTGCAGTGGGAAGAAGAGCTTGTTGAAGGAAGGATAGACTTTTTGGTGGGTACAAGCAAGAAGTGGCAGGAGCTAATATGCTTAAGTGAAGAGTTGGAGGGGTTTTCGAAAAAGGGAGTTTTGCTTTTGTAATATTTGATGGAGAGATATGGTAGACAAACCCAGATGATTATGAAGATGCCGGAGGAGGAGGTGATGGCGGAAATTGGAGACCCGATCTTAACTAAAAAATGCTGATGGATCGAGTTAAAATTTCAGCGCTTCCTTACAGCCTCTGAAGACTTTGGAAACGAGCTTTGAGGGAGATGAAGTCTAAGAATGGGTTGGTGGTGCAAAAAAGGACCACAAAGTGCCACCCTGGGTGAGAGTTTTGGGTATGAGAAAGACTTGGTAGTGTTTAGATGGATGGGGAAGGATGGAATGGAATATTAAAATGGGTTAGACTATTGTTTAAACTTTTTTTAAAGGATAGAATGGTAAGGAACGGCTTTTAAAACTTTGTCTTGTCATCTAAAACTTTAATTTTTGTGCCTCACCAAATTGAGAGGTGAAGGATGGAATGACTTTCACTCATCTTAGAAATAATAAATATACCTCAGGTTTCTCCCCTGACGCACGCGGACTTTACTCCATCTCTGGTGCTTGGCTACCTCTCTTTCCATTTTTCTCCACTGACGCTCACGGACTCTACTCCATCTCGGATTAGAAAGTATTATTGTGGAGATGTTGCAGGTATATGTTTTTGCCTGAGATATGGTGTGGTTTACATATTTCTTTTCATGGGTCTACTGAATATCTCATTTACAAGGATATCATTGCCTTTAAAAAAAAAAAAAAATCTATATTTTAGTTAACTAAAGATGATCAGGATGCGACACGCCATGACATCTGCAAGAAATAAATGATTATATATGATCAATTTGCAAGATTTTAAATTTTCTTAATTAAAAAAACGTGATTAATTTTTTACCGAAAAACCAACCATTTATTATTTATTTTTTTTAGAGGAGCTCTTATGAAATCATGTATAATGAGCAAGCGAAAGTGATAATGTCTTTATTTCATATTCTTATATATGGGTTTATTTCATAAGGGTAAAATTGAAAAAAAAATGTTTATAAGTCATTCTATTCCATCCATGCAACTTCCAAATTATAGTGAAGGAATTCTCTTCCTTCCCTGATTAAAACTCTCAAATAAAAGAATAACATAATTTGTTATTTTACACCATCTGATTCCATTAATTGCCATTCTATTTCATCTTCTCATAAATTCACAAAGGAGGGTTTATGTTTAGGAGGAGGGAGTTGTAGTGCTTGAATACAGGATGGAAGAAAGGAGGGACGCTTGAAGATAGAAATGAATATTCATTCATTTCTTAATTATTCGCATTTGTATTGTCTTGAATACCTTGCATTCAAGGCTCAAGGCGTGGAGGATAGAAGTCTTTGAAAAATTAAAGTCTTTGTTTGGCAAATCCTGCTTGAAAAACTCCTAACTAGAGCTTATTGTAGCAAATGCGCTGATGGTAGCCCGTGCTGTGATGCTTGTCCTCATTTAAATGAGGATATTATTCATGTTCTCCATGGGTAGATTTCCCTATACTGCGAGGTTATGGACCAATTTGATGAACACAGAAAGACTTGGTGACTTTAATGGAGATCTTTGGCAATGGATTAATTTGAATATAATCGAAAACCTTGGGAATAAACTTTCATCTCTGTAGAGAATAGTTTTGGCAATTGATATTTGGAAACTATGGAGACGGTCCAACAAAACTTCATTTGAACAAGTGTACTTCAAACCTTCTTATCCTGTCACTTCGATTAGAAATTTTTTTGGAAGAACTAAATTGGCCCTTGATTGATGCTTGGTAGATTCCTAAGGTTAAACTAAAAATGGAGACTCCTGTAACTTGGCAAAAATCGGATTGTGGCTAGATTAAAATCAACACTAATGGTGTTGTAAGAAGTAGCACAGGTGTTGCGACCTGATTAGAGACAAGGATGGTAGATGGATTTCTGGTTTCTCAAAAAATTTGGAAAAATATTTAGTTCCTAAGGCTGAATGTTGAGGAGCTTTTGAAGGCCTCAAGTTTGCATGTTCACAAGGTTTCAACAGCATTATCTTTGAAAGTGATTCTAAGCTTTTGATGGAAAGCCTCATCTCCTATTATAATCACAATACTCATTTGCATAGCATTTTTGAAAAGCTGAGAAATTCTTAACAGTAACTAAGAGGACATAATTCAACATAGATGGAGACAAGCCAATAGTGTGTAAATCACCTTGCTAACTTAGGCTTCAATCATGATTTTGATTCGGTTATTTATGTCAATCCCTCCAGTAGTATGGCGGTTTGGTTGTTTGCTGATATAATGAGAATTTACATGCTCCATATAATTTCTGTCTAGCCCTCTTCTTTAGGCCTTTAGCCTCCATACTTCACCCCAAAAAAAAAAAAAAAAATTTATAGTGTGTGTGTGTGTATATATATATATATATATGTTTATATTGATAGATACATTTAAATATATTAGTCAATATATATTATAAAAATAATAAAAAATACTATCTATATAATATTCTATGAGTTTTGAATTATATTAATAACTGTTTAAGACATTTTATTTTATTTATGATTTTATATGAATTCATTTTACGTAAATAAATCTCAATTTAAAAAATATTTTTTTTAAAATTTTTTTTCACATAAATAAATTTAGGTCAAAGAATTCAAAGATTCAATAGAAATAAAGCTCTAAACGAGATGCAAAAAAGAGAAATTTTCCTCCTTGATTCACTCGCATGTAAATCTCGCACACAGTCTAAAATCTAGGAGATATTTCATTAGTATACTGATGAGAAATGATATAATTTGACACCATCTCCGCCAACACAAATGCCAATTGATGATTCTGACTTCTCGTTTTTCTGTAACCATCTTCCGTTTCACTCTCTATAGCCCTAGTTACGTTGTTCTACTATATTGTATCCTCAAGTGTCTGTTATACGGTGTAAACAGGACAATCGGACGGATTGTGAATTAGATTATAATAAGCGAATAAAAATGATCTACCATCCCCCTTAAAAAGTTTTTATTTTCAAAAACTCTAATTCAACCATAACCATTTGTGGCAGATACCCTCTTAATATATTGACCCATTACATGAATGAGCATCCACTGTGGTATTCAACATGGTCTTCTTTCTTTCATTTTGGAAGGAGCCGTGGGTAAACACCAATGTCATGAAAATTGAACTAAATCGACCAATTCAATTGAAAAATTGACAAACCAACTTAAAAAAAATTGATTAAAAGTTGATAAAATCAATTAAAACTGAATAAATCAAGAAAGATCCTAGCTGTATAAAAATTAATTGAATTGTGGGCCTTGTCAAAATTCCAACAACCCAATCCAAGACACAAAATAGATCTCTCCCTTCTCTTCCCTTCCCTTTTACCTCTCCCCATCTCTATACCTCTTCTGAAAAAAAAAAATTGCACATGGTGCCACACCCACCCCTTAATTTGGCTCTTAGCCATCCTCAGCACCATCATAGCTATCAAATAAACAAAAGGAATGGTCTTTTTGCTACAGAAAGAGATGGGAAACTACTGTTGAAGTATTTGATGGCGGAAATGACTGGAACAATGATGATTGGGATGAGGAACGGGAATGCCTTGAGGAAGTAAAAAATGTTGTGAAGGAAAAGAAAGACCGAGTGATTGATCATTAGTGAAATCTAATAAAATAATAATGAAAATCGTAACTGTAACTTGAGCCAGATAACACTTGACATGGATTGCTTTAACGCATTGAAGATGGCATTATTACTACCTTACAAAACATTACACTTGCGGTGCCTGGGTGCATGCAGTTAAGCATAACTTTTTAAGGCATCTTAGGAAAACACTTGTTTTATCTTTTGGGATCATTACTTCTCTCTCTCTCTCTCTCCCCAAATATATATATATATATATAAGAAACAAAAAACAAAGATTTTGTTATTATTTATTGTATCATATTTTTAATATATAAAAATTAATATATATATATATATATATATTAATTAGTATTGACTTAATCACAATTTTATCACAATTGAACTAATAAATCGTGAATTAAGAGATTCACTAATTTAATGACTAACCCCATTTTCAAAACATGGGCAAAGACATTAAAATGAGGTCTACTTCATAAATTGTCACGATGTAATTCCAAGAACAGCACATGTCCAGAGATAGTTTAATTCAAACGACAATTTATCCACCTTTAACTCACTCTAGCCCAAGATAATTCAAATGACAATTTATCCACTGTTAAGTAATCCTAGACCAAGATTTGCATAGATATCACAATACACATTACCATTAGAGTGAAGAAAGCTAAAGGCAAAAAAATGAAGTAAAAAAGAAGTGATCATAAGTTAAACTGGGGGAGCAGGAGTATCCTTGACTGATTCGCGCCATGCATACTCTCTTGCTCCATCCTTATCAACAATTTTGATAACAAAGTTTGGCGGGGCCACAACCAGCCTCGATCTTATTTCCAAGATGCACTTATCAACCAAATCAATTGCTTCTTCCACTGACATTCCATTATGGAAGTGTCTGTCCATCATTGATAGTGAAAAATAGGAACCATAACCAAAAGCTCCCTTCTCAACCTTGTGAAGTGTAGCAATGTAGTCAATATAGTAGAGGGAAGGGCCTGTCTCTTTGTCATAGCCAGCAAGAAGGATGTTCACAAGGTATGGGCTCTGAAGCAAACCAAATTCACACAGAAATTAACTCATCATCCATTGTAATGATGCTACATTAACTGCATATTGAGAGCAAATTAAAACGAATTGGGCTCCTGTAGTAAGTGTAAGCTTCAAAGCTTAGCGGAACCGCCATAGTGATCAATAACAGCCTATCACAAACTTAACAACTTTAAATCATACCTAAAAACAACTCTAACTAAAGTGGCTTGAACAATAAAATCTTTATTTCACTTTTCTATAGTAAATCTAGGGATCAATAACGGGATAGATAGGGCCATTGGGGTGTGCGGTGGGTTTGTATGTCTCTGTATGCCATTGGACTAAATATATGTGAAACAAGGCTTTTTTTTTTTAGTTCTTCTACGATGGACAATAAAGAATTCCAGTCTAAGCAAGCAAAATCAAAGATAGAAAAGGGACTCATATTCTAAGAATCTTTATAGAAATAACCACAGATAAAATAATCAAGAAGCAATGGAACACTAATGCAGCCCCCTGAAGTAGGACCTATGTGAATATCACAATCCATTCAGCTATCCGTCAAATAAGCAAAATCTCGCCTTATTGTATACAGATACAACAATCTGGATAGCCATTTACCAATGGTAGAACAGAACAACAAAAGCACATTTTCCCACAGCCATGATTGTTGATTATACATAAGAATTATCTTTACTTCATCCAACCTGAGAAATGTGCAATTACTCAGTTAAAAGTAAGCTGAACCCAAATGGCTGAGATGTACTTGCTAACAAGCTGAACCTTAATTTAAAATTTTAAATATAGCACTCTTTATTAACAGTGCAACTGAGGAAGCACTGTTACCATCCACCAGAATGTTTGTTGCGTTTGGAGGTTTATAGAATATCTTCTTGACATACAAACGAGCATTGATCATAATATTTCGACAAAATTAATAAGAAGCTAAATATAAATCTAATTCACAGTTCCAGCTTGCAACATCAACTGATTGTGATTGCTTTTCTGGATACATTTCCCTATTGGCATAAACAAATCTATCAGCAATTTTAAATCTTAATAAATCAATAAATAGAAGGTGAAACTTCAGAACTCAAAGATAATCTTCCACATTACATCAAACCATGACATGGTTGCGTTTCTTGCAACAATTCCCAAACCAAAGTCGTTAAAGAACTGTAAGGGGAAATTCCACACCAAGAACCAAACATGCTTGCAGTCAAATCAAATTGAGAAGTATGGCCATCAGCAATACCTGTGCCTGGCCATGACTTAATTAAACTATATTGCAGCTTCAGCTAATCAATACCTGACTACTACCAAAAAAGCCTAAATCACTACCAAGTAATAACCACAGCGGCAGCTACATTAATCAAGAAACACCTTACCTACAATATATTGGTAAACCACAAACACCTCCACTGCGTATCAACTTCTGCTATCTCACTGCAAGCACCTCTTGTTGTTTACCCAACAGTTGTACTATTAATAGCCTAGCAATGTTTAAAAAAATTGCCGGTGGATCTGTAATCCAGCTGGATGTATGAGGTAATTTTTTAAAAGAAAAGAGCATTCCCTAATGTTCGATAGACATGACCAAAAACATAGAGAAGAATTTGAAATCATGCAGGACTAGCAGCAGATGCAATTTTGCATTTAAAAGAGAACCTTAGTCATCACTTGCAAGGTTTGACTAGGTAACAAAGGCAGGCCTAAGCTGCAACTTCTGAGATAAGACATGCATAGGCACATGTCAACAAGATATAAGATAATCCAAATGTGTAGCAAAGAAACCCCGACCAAGAGGATTCATTGAAATGAAGCATAAATATTAAGTGGACAAAATTGGTATCTAGAAGGATAAATCTTCCACAGAATCACATCAGGCAAGTCAATAGAACAGTTGCAGAATCTCACATGCATCTTGAACAAGACAAGTGAGGCATGTAATGATATTTTGTTTTAGGAGGTATGCGATGCAGTTATATAGTGGTAAGTTACACAGATGCTGGTTGACAAGGACAATATGAACTGTCTATGGACCAATTATACATAGAATATTTAGTTTCAAATGGATTTCCTTTCTACTGCTCTGAAGAATATTTCTAGACAAGCATGAAGGAACACAACTCTTTGACAGAGCAAGTAAAGAGATCTCGCACATGGAAGGTTGCTTTATTAACATTAACGAACACAACGAGTACCACACTACCACTAATGCTCTGCTTTTATTGACAGATTTTTTTTTGGCGGGGTAAATCTCAAACTTTTAATTGTTTGGATCAAAAGAAATATAAAGATGGGAAAAGAAAAGTTAAATGTAAAATTTCAGAATTTTCTCCTCGGATTTCCTTTTCATTTGAAAATTCTAAATTTTCTTTCCCTTCATCCAAACATAGCTTAATACTCCAACTGTGGCTATGGCACTCAGAAGTCTAGTCAAGATTTTTAACTGCTATATAATAACAAAAGGTCATGAAGGCTAGCCTTGCAGCAAGTCACATATGGGGAAACCATTGTCTCTCCTAATTTTATTTTATTTTTTTCTTGATGAATCAGAATAGATACTTCATTAAAAGAAACATATACTACAATCAAGAACCTGCACGAAAGTAGAAACAAAGCTGTACAAAGCAAGCTATATAAACCTTTGTAACAGTACAAGTGCAAAACATTAACCCTTTGCAGTCCAAGATGCATACACCTTCCTTACAGAAAGTATTTTAACTGATCTCCAATAATCAGAACTCAGCAGAAATCTTTATCAACTGCACTGCATACACAAAGGATGCCACTGCATAGAATGGTTTGCAAGACGGCACCCAATGTGAGTGCCAGAAAGTGCATTACCAAAGTTGGCATCTTCGAAGGGAAATTCACTTGTCCAAAACTAAACAGAATTTAAACAGGCAGCTGATTTCAACACTAAATATTAAAAAGTAAAAAACTGAAACCCAGCAATTTTGGGGCTGAAAGCTGAAACCTAAACCCAAAAACCTAAAATCAATCTAAACAGCCACATGAAACATAATTAGCCAGAGATAGGGAAAGGGAATCCATACCTTGCGCAAGGCAGTGGCGAGCTCGCCACGGGTGAAATTGGCAGCAGCAGCAGTGGTCAAAGGGATCCCATTACGGAACTGATACAGAGCCACGTTCTTCTGGATGTACTCCGTAAATTGAACCCTGCATCAATATGACTATCACAAAACAGAAATCGCTATAAAACGAAAAAGCGTAATAACAAATGAGAGGGAAAGTGGGACCTGTCTCCTGGCTCACCGCTAGCGGCGATGAGCTTGTGAGAATCGAGGACCATGATCTTGTCCTCGTTCGACTTGTGGACTAGGATGCTGTGCACCGCCGATGTATCCGCCACCACAATCGCGAAGCCATTTCCGACAAGTCCGAATACGCACTCCATGTTCTCGATCTGCTCCTTCAGATATCTCTGCCTTCTTTTACTTTCCTCCCCCTGAAGATGAAATACCCAAAGGCTTCGTGCGGAGCAAGCAGAGTAGCCGAGTTGCGGGTTAATGGGTATAACCTTCGGTGCGGTTCGGGTGGATACACTGGGGTTCTGTCAATACGGGTACGGTTTACAAATCAGTCCGTTTTTGTTTGACTTTTGGATGTAAACGAGTTAACCCCGTTTAATCTACTTGTCAAAATAAACGGATATGATCAAATAGGGTTTGGCATTTGAAAAAAAATAAATAAAAAATAAGAGAAGTCTATACTAGTCGGCACATTTAAGACTAGTTTGATTTTAAAATTAAAATTTTATTATACGTTTACTATTTTTTTTAACAAGTGAAAAGTTTATCATTATAACTCAGAAGTATTGTTGTTTCAGTCAAAATTATGACAGAATTAGAAGGAACTCTTAGAAAGATAAAAAAGATCTTTATTTAGAGGATGATAGTGTTTTAGAGATAGGATGGAAAGTAAATTTAAATTTTGAATTCCTTTTGAAAGAACTTTCATTTATATTATTTTCAAAGACAAGCTAATAATAAAATTTAAATCACTGTGACTTGATAGCGTTGTAAAAGCTGTGTAATCAAAGCAATATGCTTTGTGTTATTTTAAGATATATTATCCAAGGTAAAGTGTTCTGTATATCAAATTTGTAAATTTAGAATTGTTAATTTTTTTTAAGTCTTAATAAAGTGAATTAGACTATTTAAACTTACAGAAACTTTTATGCTGATAAACCAATAAAATTTTTTTCATCAAAAGGTGTTATAATAATAAATAAAACAAGGTGGATTAACTCCCGAAAAATATGTAGTATGGCAATTTGGCTGTTATCTAAATTTTGTTGAGAGAATTATAATAAAGAATTTAAAGATAAAAAAAAATTATTCTTAAAAATTTATTACCACTTATTTTAGAATGATTATCATTAAATTTAACAATAAAATCGTTGAACCTGATAGTAAAAATTTTTAAAAATAATTTTTTTTTATTTTTTGATTCTTAAACATAATTTTTTTAATTTTTTTCTTCCTTGAAACGAAATAGTAATAAAAAAATAAAACAATATTAACTAAATTATCATCAATTATAAATAATAAAAAATAGCATCCGAAATTATTTTGGTTGGAATGCATTTGAAACTAGGCCTTGATATGTTAGGTTACTCGCATTAACAAACAAAATACCATTTTGCCTTTACCTGAGGCTAATTCAGGTCATTGTGGAAATTTAGGTAAGGCAGTATTAGCTCCATTTTCTTTTCGAGAAACAAAAAATATTTGTCAATTAAAATTTAATAGTATATTGATAAATGTTTAATTATAAGATCAAACAAAAAGAATTAAAAGTATAAGGATGTAGTTATAAATTTTTAATCCAAGAAAATTAGATTAAAAAAATTCTGATAACAAAATGAGTAATATAACATTTATTTGTGTTTTACTAGTGCAAGAAATTAAATTTTGGCGAACCAAAATTTGCTACATCATAACCATAAGCTAATCATAAAATTTTAATTATTTGACAAAAATATAACTTATCCACTACCAAAAAAAAAAAGCATAATAGCAAAGGCTTTCAGAAAGAGAATCTTGCTAATTAGTGAGAAATTTGCCAGAATATGTAAATCCCTTGCCAATTCTCTTTATTTGGAAATAGAAAATGCATGAAAACTTGTGCTAATTTTGTGTCTCATTAGTGAGGAAATAGTGACGAGAACTTACTCTCACAAGCTATCAAAAATTTGCGAGAAGATAACGATAGGGCATGTCTCTTGCTACTTAAATTCGTCTCTTGGTACTTAAATTCTCTTGGTCAATTATCAGCGAGGGAATTTTCTCTCTCTAAAGAGATGCTAATTATTTATTTACGTATAGCAAGGAATTGGGCCTTTGTTATTCCTACACTAAGATACGACAAAAATGTTTAGTGAGAGAATGATTGGGAAAAGCTTCGGTTAGATTTTGAGAGTATAATCAAAATCCTTAATTTTTTTTTTGGTACAAAGGGAGCAGAAGCACAAAACAAAACAAAGGAGAGACTAACAAAAAATAAGAGGCATGGCTACTCCGGGGTTATCCTCGTTGAGGATGAGATCTAGCTCTATCAGTGTAGAATAAAATTTTTGGCAACTAAGAGAATGATCTTGAACCCAATTAACAAGTCAATCGATGTTATGATTCGCTTCTCGATAACAATGTATGAGGGTCATTATCCAAGGTTTATCTAAAATATTATAAATTTCTTCTATTATCATGAATTAAAAGTATATTCTTTCACACCTATTCTCAATAAAAAAGATTGCGAAGTGAAAATCAAAGTTAATAATTAACTTCTTGATACCAAGTTCTCAAGTTATTAGAAGCCTTCAAAAAATATCCAAAGTTTAGCATACGTAATTGTGTCAAAACTTGGGTTACAGATGAAATATGACCTCTAATAATCTCTGCGCAAGCTATTGCATCTGTAACTAATCGAGAGCTATTAGTATACAATTTGTACCAGTCTTAACGAGGAGATTCCCATAGGATAATCCTTAACCTCTTTTAAACAGATCAAACACCTGTTTAACACGATTTTGCCTTTGCAATTTTTCTTCCGGCCACCGTGTCATCATCGTCCTCTAGTCACTGTGTCATCAACATCCTTTCGTCTCCAGGCCATTGCTATCCGTTGTTACTGTAGAATGCGATTTGTGCTTCCTCTCGAAGCTTCATTTCCTTCGTCTCTGTTTGTCTATGTTTCTGCCACCATAGCCGTTGGTAAGTCACCCCCGCCTTCCCTTCTCCCCCAACCTCCCTTCTTTGTAAAGGGCTCGAATGAGCCCTTCTGATGGAAGGGCTCTCAATCGAGTCCCTCACAGAGGTTCCTGAAATGGAAATATGTTAATAACTTTGAAATGGAAATTTGTAGAAACTGATGTCTGAGCTATTACTGTTGCTCCCTTGTCACTGGGTAATTCTAAGTCGTCTCTTAAGTTCCAGCGCCATTAATAATCTTTACAAAAAGGTTGATTACTTTGCTACTCTAATCTCCAATAGATATTCCCTTTTTTTTTTTTTTTAAGAGTTTGATTTGTTGGCTTTGGATTCAGTTTTCTGTTTATATAGGGTTTTAATGTTTAATTAACCCCAACTTTGAGCGTGCAATCGACGAAAGAGTGTAAAGGTCTTTAACAAGAATTTGTAAAGGTGCGAGGGTTCAAATTTGTAGATGTTGATAAAGCCGATTGGGTCGAACCAGAAGGCTTTGCTGGAGACCTTACGCTTGAGAGTAATCGAAATCTGGGGCGAAAGAAGTTATAGAATCACGACCCATTGGTGGATGCAATCGAGGCGAATTGCTAAAATTGAAATTCAGGTATGAGACAGAAAGAGGTAGAGAGAGAGATGGGGGATACTGATTTATAGAGGTTGGGGACTTAGCTGACCAAAGCGTTGCAATTGAAAACGGAGTGAGCAGACCAATGGAGTTGGGAGAGAAGTGTCAGCTCTGTGCTTGAACGAAGAAGGGCCACGGTTATTATTTTTAAAAAGAATGAGAATTAGTGAGGGACAATTACATTCATCACTAAATGTATAAATTGTAAAAGAAAAAAAAAAGTTATTTTTCATAGTTGTTACTAATCCACCACTAATAAAAAATTTTAGTGACAAATGTCTGTCATTAGTTAAATTTACAGATTTCCAAAAAAAAAAAATTCAACTATCATTACGTCACTAATTGATAATATTTAGTGATGGATTTTGATCCATCATTCAATTTTTATCTCTACTTTTAATTTTTTTAGTAATAATTTTTTACATTCTATCACTAGAATAGTGACGGAACAAAGAAAGATTATTGACAGAAATTTTCTCACAATTTCCATGCTAATTGCCAAGAGAATTAGGCAAAACCAAAACAAAATTTGTGAAGGAATTTGTCAAGGTGAGAGATTTTGACTTGGGAACAAGAAAGGATAATTTCCGTTGCCAAACAGAGACTGATATTTAGTTATAAGTGTTCCTTCTTAGTTCTATCACTAATCTCTTGCTGCATTTGTTTGGCGAGGGACCAACAAAAATTTTTCCTTTTCTCGCTAAAAACACTTTTCTTAGTGACATAAATATTTAATGACTGATAAAAAAATTGTGTCATTAAAAAAGGTTTATAAAATAAATATATGCCAATCAATCAATTTTTAACACATAAGCAAAGTAATTTAGATTCTTTAGAGTAGACTTCATTTGAAATGAGGGGAAAGAAAGAGAGGGAGAGATGGACTCTTACTTCATGTGAAGTTCATTTCAAACAATCCACCTTTATAAACAAAGTGAATCATTGTGGTCAAATTTAAGTCATAAGTCATTATTAAATTATGGATAATAATGATGTTATCTTGTAAATAAAATTATGTCATATGTAAAATTTTATTATTATAACTAATCAAAGTTTAATACATAATTATCCCTTAATAAACTAGTAAATGAAGAGATAATCGTTTTATGATTATTGATGTAACTGTTGTAAGCAAGATTGTCCATTCAAAACACTATAAATAGGATGCTAAGTCATTGTAGAGTAAGAGAAATTTGAGAATTCTAGAGCTAAAGCAAGCAAAGAACTTCAAGTCGGTAATCATGTTTCTTTAAATCCTCGTATCAAAGTCAAAGTGAAGTACAACGAATCTAGATTTTAAGCTTTTTCGAGCTCTCTAATAATCAAGTCACCGATATTAGAGGATCCACATCCTCTTAAAGATTTCATTCGAGATTGTGATCTTATCTTATAAAATAAATAAATGAAGTTTATTTGTTCATCAATTTTTTCTTTTCTTATAATCGACACGAGATTTGTATGTACTACTAAATAGATCAATTAAATTTAAGATGCATGACCAGTGGGGTGGAGCCCATCGTCCCTGTAATAAATTAAGACAAATCACTAATATTGATTTTGTAAAACATTTTTAAAGCTATCAATTTTCCGTTTAAATGACTGTATACTAAACAGATAATAAAATTTCTAACATTATAATCTTAATAAAAATTATAAAATAAAACAGCTTTCAAATTTACTAATTGAATTGCGGATATACATACAAAACTTTATATACACAGCACTTCAATTAGTAGATTTTTCATTTTTGAACCTATCAAAGACCATATATTTATTCGTTAATTATTAGAACTTTTTATTTTTATTTTCACCGATACAAATCATAAGTCACATTTCTATTATGTGAATACATTGGCATTAATTTATTATAAGAGTTCCATTAACGTTGCTCTCGAAAGAAGACGGAGGTGGCCATGGTCTGGGGCATTGCGGTGGCCCAGTTACGTTACAAGAAGCACCTTTCTGGAAGTTACAAACACATTCATCGAACGGAACTCCTCCACCGGCCGGCCGACAGTAGACGTGAACTTCGCCGACGCCACGGTAACAGGGACGACAGGTATCCATGCATTGGTTTATATCTGGGCAACCACCTCCTCTGGTAGCTAGTTCACATGCATTCACCACTGAAGATGAAAAGAAGATAAACATAATTTTCAATATATGGGATTTATTAGTTCTAGACTTTTTTAGGAGCATTGTTGCCAGAAGAAACCCAGCTTAATATCTGGCAGGAAGTTATATGAGAAATAAAAAATGAAAAACAAAGAAAGATTTGAAACAAAACCTGAAGTGAATACAAGAAGGACCAGAATTAGAGAATTAGTTGATGAGAACTGGGCCATATGATTTTTCACAAGAGCAAAAGAGAAAGCTGCAAGAATATTTTATTTGACTTGGCCATATGTTACATGAGATTTTATAGCCAGAAGAATTTAAAGCAGTATTGCACTTATCATATACGAACTACTAAGATGTAATTAAAAGCATTAATGGGAGAATCGGAATCCAATGTGAATTTAAGACAATCAATATTGAAAAGGGAGAGTGAGAAAATGAAATCCGAAAATTATAGATCCCTTATCTCTTGCGCACAAGAAATGAAAATGGAGTTAATTCACTTTGATTGGAACTACCTATAAATGGAGGGGACTTTTCATTCATTTGGCAGGATGTAATTAATGAAAGGTTGGTAACGAATAAAAGTACCTACAAGTGGTGTAAGGATGATTTTGACTTTTTTATTGTAAAGTTTATATGGAAGGGTATTAAAAAGAGTATAAACGCATATACTTGACCTATTTCTTTTTCATTTTACTTTTTTTTTTCTAAATTCTACATAGGATTTTATAATAAAAAGTTCTAAAAAAATCTATACTCATATGAGTGTATAAAAAATAGTAATCCAAAGAGTTATGGGCTGAAAAATACATCAGAAATTTTCCTTTGCATCATGTCTACTGCTTCTAGAATGGCAAACTGCTACAGGAAATTATAATGTAGCTAATTGTTCTACTTTCTTAAAGAGATTGTGGTGAGGATAATATAATATTAATTAGGAAAAATAATTCGGTATATTTTTATATCTTTGCTATTTAGTTTTTTTAATAAAATACATGTAGATATATGTTTGTTATAAATAACAGTATGATTTTTATAATTTAGCATCATATGATTAGATCTTTTACAAATTTTTTACACATTATTTTTTATTAAAGAATTTGATATTAAATATATAAGAGAAATTGTACTTTAATTTAATCCTACTAATTATAGTTGATATGATAAATTTTTTTTAGAATTTATTCTGTAATTATTCACCTAGCATTAGAGGGTTTATAACTAATTATCTTCATTTACAAAGTAAATGCACATCAATTTCAAAGCATCTCAACCATTTGTTTGATCAACGACTCTCATGAGCGACATGTAGCCTTCATTTACTCAAAACACACAATCTAATGCCTCTTCTCAAAATGCATGTTTAATCCCATCCCTCTTTCCCTAAGAACTAAGGGTTTCCATAAAGTCAAGTCAGGCTAGGTTTATGCTCGGCTTGGTATCTGACCCAATTTGATACCAGGTTTGAATTTTTGGTTTGTGGCTCAACCCAATCTAAGATATAGTCTCATCATATATTGGCCCTAACTAGGCTTCTACAGCTTTTCTTTAAAATTTTAAAGAATTTTGAATGTCTATATTTTTGTAATTATTTAACTATTTTAAATATATGATTATTCATTTTAATGCATCTCTATGAGATCTATGCAATGGAAATAAATAATAATAATAAAACATGAGTTCAAATAAGAAAACAGAAATAGAAAAAAGCATATATAAATAGTAAAACTTAAAAAAGCTATAACTCAAAGTCTGGCGATCTATTTGAAAGGATTTTCCTTTATTTTGGATAATTTTTCAAGATGGAGGTTATGCAAATGCTAAAAGCAGTTTGCTCACTTTTTTTTTTTTTCAAAAAACACTTATTTACTCTTTTAATTTTTAGATTTTTACTTTCAAATTCAAAAAATACACATTTTTTTGCTAAAATTACAAAATGACCATTAAAAAAAAAGTTTTCATTTAGGTCTATATTTATTATTATTATTATATGTTATCGGGCTAGATTGACTAGTAAAAGCAGCTTAATGACTAGCCCAGTCTAGCTTAACCCAACCTTATCTTTTTTATTTTTTTGGACCAGCTTGGCGTGTCTTGATTTGGCACACCAAGCACATTGAGTTGGTGTGCACCTCTACCAAGAACATCTTTTGAAATTGCCATTGACCTAGAAAGCATTATCTCAACGTTAGAGTGAGAAATGGATCGATGAGTTGTTTGATTGTCACGTGAGATTCTTGTACATTTTGAGCAACACGAGAGAATATTTGATCTAGTCCATTAAAGCTGGTGCTTGAGATCTTCAATCTATGGTTAAAAGAAGAAAGTTTTGAAATTCAAGCATTATGGAAACCTATCTCTGCATATTGGGGTCTAATAAGGAACATAAGAAAGGTTTACAGAGCCTTTTATTAATGTAAGTTGATAATCATTCGAGGCTTTTCTTTCACTAGATCTAAACACTCATCTTTTCACAATTGTTAGAATTCTCAAAAGAAGTAAGTTTGATCACTAACTCCATATTTTATTCTCTACTCAAGTGTTTCTTTATACTCCAATTTTAAAGTCAGAACCTAATAAATTGGCAGAGGAAGAAGGTATTGTTTGGAGGAGGGATATGATTAATGCTGTGTTTAGATGGGGGAGGTCAAAAATGGAGGGAGAAAAAAAGGAGATAAGAGAAAAATAAAGAAAAAATATTTTCTTCTCACATGTTTGGATCGATGGAAAAAAAATGTAAAGAAAAGAAAACTAATTATAAAAAAATGAAAGTTTGTGAAATAATGAAATGAAAAAAAAAAAACTAATTATAAAAAGATGTTTAAATAATAAAAAAATTATTTAAAAATATAGTCAAAAAATCTATTATTAAAATATATATATATATTTAAAAATATATATGATTTAAATAAATTAAAATTTTTTAAAATTTTTTTATAAATTATTATTTTAATATAATAAATATAATTTTTATTTTAAAATTTTATAAATATTATTATATATATATATTAATTAATTTAAATATAATATATATATTTTAATTATTTTATATTATAATATATATATATATATATATGCATTGGCACCGAACGTGCTAATGCATATACATATAAGACGTTAAGTTCGACCAAATGGCAGTCATCCGATTGCCATTTGGTTGAAGCTTTGCAATAAGTAAAGTTTTATCTTTTTAAGTTTTTCATAAAATATATAATTTATTAATTTTAATATAAAAATATATTATTATTTTATTAATTATATTTATTATTAATTAATTTTATAATAATATTTTAAATGAATAATTATAATATTAATTAATTAAATTTTTAAAAAATATTGTTCAAATTGATTTTTTGGGATTTACAACTGAAATGTAGTTGGAAAAATTTTTTCAACTGTAATGTAGTCCGAGTATGTGTTGTGTGCGTTGTTTTCTGCTCGAAATCTCTTCATTTTTAGGGAGAAAATTTTGCTGTGAGACCCATCTTTATTTTCACCCCACTTTTCCTCTTCTCTTGATTTTCCTCCTCCATCCAAATAGGACATTTTTCGTTTTCTCTTATCTTTTTTTCTCAAATTTTCTTTCTCTTATTTTTCATCCCTTCCAACCACGCGGTAAAGGTGCATTTTGAAAGGAGGCATTAAACGGTGTGTTTTGAGTCAAGGGAGGCCACGTGTCACTCATACAAGCCATTGAGCAAACAGATGGCAGAGATACTTTGAAATTGATGCTGTGTATTTACTTTGTAAATATAATGGATTTGCTTCCGTTTATACTGGTAAATTTGTAGCATTTTTTTCAAAGTGTAATTTACGCGCTTGCGCGTATATGTTAATAAAACATTAAAGGCCCTTGGCTAATTAGAACACTAATTGCTCCCAAATAGTCAACAAAACTTTTGAAACAAAGAAAAACTAAATAAACCCTGCTACATCAAAAAGAGGGGAATGTTATTTTCAATCCCCAAAATCGTACATTTCTTTGTGCCTTAGATCCTCATTCTTCTTCGTGATAGAAGTGGTTGAACTGGCCGAAGATGATGAAGGTGAATAACCACTTGATGTGAAAGGACAAGTTAATTTATCACCGTGACAACCTTTCCCCACAAGGATAGATAATATTAAAAAGGGTAATTAGTTTTCCCATGTAAATTTCTAACATGACACATTAACTTTTTCCCCCCCTGCACTTTTATTGAGAAAAGGAATTTTCTGAGTATATTATTTAATGAACTGGTAAATACATGTACCTATGTTAGCTTTTGGATCCCATGGACCAATGGATGGCACAATATGTTCAATGTCATATTTCTTGTCAACTCAGATTAGCAAGTTGCTCGTGTTAGATCTAGTATCCTTTTAAAAGAATATGAAGGGGATCGAGATACATTGCAAATTAAATTTCGTTTCAGTAGTTAGTATTTAGTTCTTTCACCACGAAAATTCAAGTTCATGAAATTTTCGCTAGAAGGTGGAGGATAAAATGTAGAGCTAGGTGGTAAGATATGAAGGGGATACCTTTTTTTTTTACGTACGTCAACATTTTTAATGAAATTACGGGGCTAATAAAACAAACTAACGTGATAATGTTTGATTAGTTGATGAACAATAATAGAATAAAAAGGGAAAAAGATGAAAGAACAATAATAGAATAAAAAAAGGAGAAAGATGGAAGACTTCAAAGTTAATAGAGGCAAAGTCAAAAACAATACTTTAGCCAAAAATTATTAGTTAAGATTATATGAAAATTTGTTGACTCAGATTGTTGTATTATAAGAAGCTTTCAGGTTTAATTTCTCAAAATAAAGTATTAATAGTAGCAAATAAAATTTTAGTTTTAGACTTAATTTTATTTAATTAGGATTGCATATTGACCAACTGATCAGCCGATCGGACCACTCCTCACCATGTTTATTATCTGTTTTACATGTATTATCGCTGATAATCGCACGTAGCTTTCAGGTTTGTTCAGATACTACACCTATCAATTGATAATTTCCTTGATCATAAATCGTTTCCCTATTAATTGTGGCATCTTGATTTTGCTGCACGGCTAACACGGTTTTTCTTCCCCTGCAATTTTCCTCAGCCCCATCATTTTTGTTAGGAAATTACTTTGCTTAGTCAGTGACGTTAGATATATAAATTGATAATTAAAATCAAATAAACCAATTACAAAAATATTAGATAATGAAATTTAAATAGATCTAATAATGAGTATTTGGAAAAAAAAAAAACAACTCCACCTCTAGCTTGCTTGAGACCTTGGCGCATGAAAACTAGGAGAAATACAAGAAGTAAAGATGCAGGGACAACTCACAGAATTGGTTATGTACAACACAATTTAATTGGAAACTCTGCCGACGTTTATTTTATTTATACATATTTATGTATATGGATCAAGGCTAAAGCTCTCTCTAATTTACAGGTGCAGAAGCTTCTTTGTTTCATTCATTTAATTAGAACAAAGACACTTATATATAGAGCTATTTATGCATTAATTAAACTTGATTCTTCCACAGCATAAGCTTCATTAGAAGCGAGCAACAAAGTCCAGAATGAAAGATAACAGCCCGCCACGACGTCGTTCCTCGTCTTGTCTTTCTTTTGGATCCTTTGACCGTGACGACTCCTCTTGTTCTCTCTGCTGCTCTCTTTCCTTTGTTGCCCTTTCTTCACGACGTCGTTGCTCTAGATCTCTCTCTCTTTCTTCCTCCTGGCAACGACGTCGTTCCTGCTGCTCTTGTTGTTCTCTCTCTCGCTCTCTTCTTGTTTCTTCACGCTGCTGATGCTCTTCCCTCTGTTCACGACGACGTCGTTCCTGCTCCTCCTCTTCTTGTTCTCTTCCTCCTTCGGGCTGTTGACGCTATTCCTCCTCACGACGTCGTTCCTTCTTCTCGTGGTGGTATGTAAGACAGCGCCTCTCGCACAAGAGGTATCTGTACATATCACTCTCTTCGTCCCTCCATCGTGCTAAGCACTGGCAGGTTCGTACCTCGGGTTCATGTCTCCCTGCTAATCCAGCGAGAAAGACGAAGAAGCCAGGAACAGGAATAGTAAAGAGCAAAGCAACAAGAACGAAGGAAACCCAGCTGCTTTGAGTGCGATGGTTGTAAATAAGACACTCTTCTCCTCACTGGGATGGTACACTAATTACTAAGGTGGTTCAAATAGAGAGATGGAAGGATATATGGCCATGCAGTTGCATGCATGGTGACGAGTGTTACATTCCCACGACATAATGTGTCCTTGTCCATTGTTCTTCTCTAATATTAATCCCACCTATGCACTGCGTTCACACTCACATGGGCACAGGGGTGTTAGGAACGGGCTTTTTGATAGGAAAATTATTTACCGAAAATACTCAATCACCAAAATTATTTCTTCAAATATGCACTGCGTTCTCCTCTAATATTTTTTAAATTTTAAAAAATAAAAATTAATATAATAAATAGATGATTAAAAAAATAAATGTAGAATTTTACATACACAGAAATAAAAATATCATTGTAATTCTAAATTAACCATAATGGTTCTTTGTCCCATAATGAGATGTTCTTCTAAGTAATTGTGGTCGACATTGCGATGACTTTTTTTCTTTTTCCTCCTCCTTCTCTTCCTCCTTTTGTTCTTCTATTGATGACTCACTATGGTTGTAATTATAAATTGGTCAATTGTTCAAGTCCCATTGAGAAGATTGAATATGTAGAATTGATTGATTCAGGATAAAGAATCCCTACTCTTCTTGATATAATGATCCTCACTCTCTAATAAGTGCATCAACATACTTTGCATTAGATGCAAGTGAATTTGTAAATAGCATCCTGAGTGTGACACCCTTAGATGGCATGTATTGTGTTGTTGGGGTGGAAAATGATGAATCTATATGGAGAGACTAAGCAATTAATGGTGTATGCTAATAGTTACAAGCACCTCCATAGTTTTTGAACTGCATGGCTTCACAAACAATGAAGGACTAGTAACCCACCCAAAATTTGTGTATTGTGTAGTCAATACAAAAGAAGAAAAATTGACACCTTTGAAGTCTTTGTATGGTACAAAGGAAAAAGGACTTGTAGTTCTGAATTCTCTATATATCAGTTCTGAGGTGTAGGAAGATGATAAGACACTTGCATAATCACCATCTTATTCATCATCCACCAGTAGTTCCCTAATTAGGATAAAATCATGACCTTTCTTTCCCAGCTTACCGTTTAACTCTGGTGACCTCGATAGATAAGGTGCAAATAGAGCAAGTTATGAACAGGTTGGGAGACCATCATCTTTTGATGTTCACTGAGGGCATATAGCATGATTTGATTTCGCTTGCCATCTCCTTTAATTCATTATAGCCTAGTGTTGGAGGGTTAATAACAATAAACTTATACAAATCCTCTGATACATTGACCAGTTAAAAAAGAAAATTAGTAGTTAAGTGTTTAGATAACACATATATATATATAAGTGGAAATGCAATAATGACAAGTATCTAAAACCTTACCATAAAACCTTGAGAACCACTCTCAAGATAGATCTACAGTCACATATGTGTCCAGTACCAATGCATGCAGTCAGAGGTACGATCCATTGGATGCACCTTTATATCAATCTGGGCCACGACTTGTGGCTAGATGTTTTATGTTGCAATGAATGCCATGTGCTCATGCTGCCAATCTTTCTTGACTTTTCCTTTGAGCTGAAGTGTATAAAAAGAGGTAGTGTCTAATGAATTTTTAAGGGATATTCTCTTGCCTACCAAATTAGTGGAGAATACGATCAAATGATGCCATTCAACCCTCTAGAAGCAAAGGATATGGATGGATGCACGCCAAATATCAAGAGATGTTTAGTAAGTAGTAGTCTAAAATTAACTAGTAGATTCTGGGTAAGTCATGTGGTTTCCAAATAATTTGTGCATAAAAAGTAAAAATCAAACAAGCAAACCTCTAGAAATAATGCTTGATTACATAAGCATTGTTGTTCAATTACAAACCTGGTCGTCCTTAATTTGATCCATGAGAATTCTATACTGCCATAATGCCTCCATGATCAGATGGGGATGTTGTGAGATACATATCCACCTAAAACTTTGTGGTAGCATAATAGGATTACGTAAGCAAACTTATAGAAATAATGATTAATTACATAAGCATCAATGCTTAACTACAAACCTTATCGTCCTTAATTTAATCCAACAAAATTCTATACTACCATAATGCCTTCATGATCGGAAGGAAATGCTGTGGGACGTATCTCCATCTGAAGCCTAATGGTGGCATTGGAGGATAAAATTCCATATATGGGTTAGAGTGTAAGGGTTTTTATAGAGCAAGTTGAGGGAATTAATGCCATGCCCATAGGTGTAGCAAGGTGAGATAGCCAATGTTTACCTCATTGTAGTTTGTTGCATTACACATCTTTCTATATAGATGTGCTAACATTGCTAATCCCTAACTATACTGGCTAGCTTCTTCAAAATCTGCTAACAAAAGGAAGATACATTAGCATTACCTTATGTCTAATTCTATTTGGAATAAGATATCCTTTGATCAACCTCAGAATGTAGGTTTGTATGAATTGTTATACATCATCATTATTTACATCATTTAGTAGGTTTATAAATGTGTCTATGAGCCAAAGAACACTAAGCCTTTATTTATCTATTGTCTTTAGATTGCAACATCTTGAAATAGTACACTCTACCAGGTATATCCTGTTTGTTTGACAACTACCTCTTTTGCGTAAGGTAGCCCCAGCTGGATTACAACATCTTGAAGTTGATGGTATACTCACCTCTTATTAGGGGGAAAGTATATATCTTTGGACGCTACCTTTTCACAAGGACTAAAACAAATGCAGCATTGAAATTGAAATGCCTAAGTTGGGACACTCTGTAAACAAGCTTGTGTGAGGTAGCGATTGATATTTTAGGCTAGAATAGGTGATTTTATTGCATGATTTGGAGTATGTGGAGAATCTAATCATCCTTTGACAAATAGTGATAATATTTATACAACAAAGTTGATAATCTAAGTAATAATCAATTCAATAAAAATATTACATAATGTGGTTATGTTAACTTACAAGGTTTTGCCACATGGCCTATGATATGTGACTAAATTGTAAGTACAATAGGGAATCATCCTTTAGGCCTAGATTGATAGCAAATTGATGTTGATCCATTTTGCTCCCCTATAAACAACATGTTAAAGCAAACATTTACTTGACCTATAATCAAATTGCTTGACACATGTACAACTTAAATTCCATATACACAACACATCATGTCAAATACATCATAGTCGAAATACATTAACAAGTCAAATACAATATTTGTCCAATAATATCTATGGTTGCCTACATTGATAGGATGAAAAGTTGCTCAATTGTGATTGGTTTATCTACACAACCCATATTGTAGAGGACTTAGGTTGACCTTTTGTGTGAATCTTTGAAAGGTCAAGTACTAACCTTAGATTCATTGTATGGTGCCAATACATTTTTCCTTCCATCAGTTGAAACTTACTCTTGTATGCATTTACCATTATCTTTGACTAGAAAACAAAGTTTATAAACTATAGCGAGCTAAGTGAGACCATGGTGCATGTGGCAATCACATGTTGATAGGGATGCTTTTGTAAATAAAACTTACCACAGTCACATGTTTGATTGATCAAGCTTACCTTACAATATCAACTGTACTACTTATTCGTTGGATTATATAGCTCCTTTACATCAAATATTAACACTTGATGATTGAACCTATGCATCGTTACAGTAAATGATCTCAGAATCCTCATCAACAGCTTTTTCCTCGTATCTTTAGAAACCATCTCACTAGCCTCAATTTAAGTGTTTGCAATATTTGCATGCTCAACCTAGTATTTATTTAACTTATACATGGTTGTTTAAACCAAACTAGTTATGGGCAAGAACCAAACCCCTTTAAATATGCTATTTAAATAGTTGGCTAAGTTTGTTGTCATGTGACTCTAATGCTAGCCCTCAGTATTGTATGCACAAGGCCATTTACTCTTTGAAACATCCTCAATCTAGTTCGTAGCCTTTGCATGTAACTAATGTAATTGGGTCAATTGCTTACCCATTATATGACATTTGCTTAAGTAACCAATGCATGAAACAACTAAAAATCAATTATATTATACATGCAGAAAACACTATGGAGGTAACCAGCCTTAGTAAGCAAAACTTACCAAATGTTGATGACCATTTTTTTCTACTACTTACTCCTAAAGGCTATGTTCATAGACCTCTTCTTGTACCATGTTCAAACCTTCCTTTGTGGTTGAGATATGCACGTATAAATGTGGTGCACCTGGCTAGTTTTAGATTTGTTGGTTCACTTGCCACATCAATTGTACATTGAAATTGTCCTCTAAAGTGCACGCCAAGTATCATGTTGGATTACGTGAATGAAGGTACTTGTATACTAACTATAATACCATAACTCACAAGCCTCAAATTACAATATTCAAGGCAAACTATACACCATTACATGTCTTTAGTAACCCTTGCAACGGCAACATTGTATACCGAATACCAAAATCATTTATTGTTGCCCGCAAGAGTTATTTAACCCATCCTCAAATCATTTTCATCCATAATATACTCAATCATATTAGAAACATCACCATTCACTACATAAACCATGGACTTTGAACCACATTCCACAAAATCAAATTTTTAGTCTCGGGTTGGTATTCTAGGTTTTTGATATAAATTTTGAAAATTTATAACTAATTCTAAACAAATTAAAATCAAGAAAACCATACCATTCTAGAAAGCTTTGGATGACTAAAAATAAATCCAGATCAAGAAAATGGTGTTTAACACATAAAAATTAATGAAACAGTACCAAAGGTCGAGCTGCATTACTAGTACTATCATGTAACTTTAAAAATTTAGTTGTACCTCTATAGACTGCAATTAGAGTGCTTTCAAGTGCTAAAAAAAGCTTTTCATGTTTAGTTTATGTCTGTAAAATTTCATGAGCATTGGATATCATTTAGGCCTCGGATGATATAGAGGAAAAATTTGACCATATGAACAGTGTTGTTACCATTTATGTAGAATTTTTTTAATTTTGAAAAATCATAATAAATTCTCTAGAACTCTAAATTGAGTGCTATTTAGCTCTATAAAAAGCTATAGATGAGACCTATATTCATGTCAAATTTCATGCCAACACTAATTCATTTTGTCAGATTTTGATTTAACTTATGAATATGGTTAGTACCAATATGGGTAAAAAATGTGCCAAATGGTCTTCTATGACTTCTATGACCATTTGAGCACGTCCCGTAGCATAAACACGTCATTTATAAGCATTCCAAATGGTTCAAATCATCATGAACTTCAAAATAACTATTCCACATGCATAAATACACATTTAAGAATAGGCTTTCAAAAGCCAAAATCATATATTCTCTTTCAAGTGGCTCCAAATATTATTCATATACTACATTTACAAACTTTTACAATTGCTCAAGTGTTTATATCTAAAAAATAACTCATACATACAAACTTTGACATTTAACTACATCACAAAGTAAGCCATTGTCAAGAGATAGCTTCTTATCCTTCTTGGCTCTTATTCTTGCTTTCTTGGGCTCCACCTAGGCATGGTTAGATAAAAGAGGGAAGAGAGGTGAGATTCATAGAATCTGCATAGCTCATATACCCTTTTAAGTAAGCATATAGGCATATAATCATGTCAAAGAACACAAGTATGCATCCAACATAAACAAGAGTTATACAAACCACATTTTCCACATTATCAAAACATGTTAAAGTCAAGATCAAGCTCTAGAGATTTTTAGTCTAGCCTCATCCTATTTTTGGGACTTTTGGATTACCCTTACCCTTTTTTTAAAGACTTTTGACTTAGCCTCACTCATCTTTGAGACTCTTGGCCTTGTTTCATCCATTCTTAGAAACTTTTAGCTTTACCTCACCCATTTTAAGGGACTTTTGATGCAATCTCACCCATAAAAAGCAATTTCACAAACAAAAGCCACTCTAAGAAACATAATGGTATCATATTAATCAAGCAATGGCAATTGGCATGTCTCAAGATTCAAACACACATACAAACATCCAATGGCAATCATACAATCATAAATGCACACAAGAAAGGATGGAGAGCTACTTTGGTTTAAGAAGACAAAATTTTCCTTTGTTTTCTCACTTCCTTGGCTCGGTCTCACGCCCACATGACCACGAAAATTTTTATGTGTGTTCGCAAGTGCACGGGTCAGATCAAGTAGTTCAGTGATAAGTAAAGTATTGTTCCCACGAGGAATGACTTAAATTCAATTAGGCAATGCACAACCTACTTTCATCCACGTTAAGCAACCAATTAAGCAATTCTTGAATTTAAAACTAATTTTAAAATGAAACAATTTCAAGAAAACTTGGTTGGCAAAGAAATTTTAGATAAAGTCTAAGGTTTTGAAATTAGAGTCACTATTCCCTTGATGCTTACTAGAACTTAATTTCTTGTTTAATTGCAATTAATTTTCACCTTGTGGGTTAAGAGATTCAGAAGCTATAACCGTCCGTTGATGTAATCATAGCCCTACTCTCCCCTAAAATCTAAGTGTCCTTAGATTTAGGTTAGAGTGCATTAGATACTATAATCCTCTACAAACCAATTAAGGCAATTAGGTATATTTCTATCCCAATTACAAATTAGATAATTCTAAACTTAATTTATCCAACTCTTAAGTCTAATGAGAACCCCTTTTTCAAGGTCAATTTTAATTACCCAAATCAATTCCAAGAGGTGGCCAATCTCTAAGAAAGCATTAAGCAAGAGAAGGATACACAAGGCTCCAATTATCACAATAAACAAGATAAATAACGATTTAGTTCACATCAGGTTTATAGTGCTATAGGTAAAAAGAATTTAGTTACACATAGCTAAATCTACAGTAAATCCCAATCCAATACATGGAGAAGATGAAAAGAAGCAAAGAAAGCAAACAAAGGAATGATAGAGATGCAGAAAGTGGAGATTCCCCTTGATTCTTTCTCTTCCTTCACCCCTCCAAGCTTGAAAAGCCTTCAAAGACCACCCAAAATCGCTTCCCTGGATGTTCAGCAATCTTCTCTGCCGCAGAATGTCGAAGCCCTACTCTCTTGACTCTTTTTTTTAGCTTGAAAACTAAAACTGTGCGTTTCAGGGCCGATCTCGCTATGGCGAGAAGTGACTCTCGCTATAGCGAGATCTCATATGTTCTTAGTTTTTTGCTGTGTTTGCTACTTCCATGCTATGGCGAGTTGCTCCCTGGACTTTTTATGCAATGTGACTTCACTATTGCGAAGTGTCTCCCTCGCTATGGCGAATGTGTAATCTCGCTACAGCGAACTCTGTTCTCGTTATAGCGAGAAGACTTGTTAAATCTACCTTTGCCCATCTCAGCTTCCATCTTTTATTTGCAACTCTTTCTATACTTTGTTACTTTTCCCTGAAATTGAAATCAATCATAAAATGAGGCTCAAACTGATAAAAATGTTACAATTGAAAAACTTTCTTTGTTTTGTTTGATTGAATATATTTTTAACCATATTAATCAAGAGAAAAGAACTTTGCCTCCCTAATTTAGTGTCAAATATAGTCCTTTTGAATTCTAAATTAGGAGGTTATCAAACTCCCCCACACTTAAATCCTTACTTGTCCTCAAATAAGTCTTAGAAAAAATCAAGCAATTTGATTATTAACTACTTCTTTTCCACAATGAATACCCAATCAATCAGAATTTCAGATCCCCCTCCACACTTATAATGAATCCAATTTCAGAAGCAAAAGTGCAGCAAAACTCAAATTGAATTTGAAGATAATGTACTCATAGTAATACCCTGAGTTCTAAAGTGTGTGTGTTCCACAAGAGATGTTAAGAAGCAATCAAGTAGTCCTCAATAAACTCTCCCTGCAATTTCAAGATCTAATCCAACTATCTGTGCAACTTCCATCCTCAAAGCTCATTGAGAGGGGTCTCTATTGATCACTGCAAACTTATTTTCAGCACAGTCATTTTTTATTTATTTATTTATTTATTTTTCTCTCCTCGTCAAATCACTTAATCCTTTTGATGCGAATGACAACATTGATTATGAAGCTATCCAGTTACTCAGATTAAGGAAATCCTCAGAAGGCTACTAGCATACTCTTAGTTTTATCACTGTTTGACGTGAAAGTCCACACTTTTTAGTGCAAACCCCCAGTTACTAAGTGATTTCAACCATTGGAGCAGAGAATCATTTTATTTTATTATTTTTTCTTTTGCCCTTTTTTTTTGTTTTCTTTTTTTTGTTTTGTTTTGTTTTGTTTCGTTTTTTTTAATCCCTCTCAACTGACAATCAAGTATCCATTAGGAACAGATAAATTGGAGAAATCTAAAATAACTGGAAGCTCATTAAAGGAAAAACTTAAATTACTTCAAAAATCATCTTGTTGAAAAGTGCTCCTATTGTGGGTGCACACTACAACTACATTGCTTACTATTCATTTCAAGTTTGCTTAAACCCCACATTCATTAATTAGTATTCATCTAAAGTAAGAGGGGATGAATCTGATTTATACCCACCTATCCTATGTGTATCTACCTGAACTCCCTCACACTTAAAGATTACATTGTCCGCAATGTGTAAGCTGGGGAAACAAGTAGTAGAAAAAGAAAAATAGATGGGGGCGGAGGGACAGGATGTAAAGAGGGAGGAAAAGACGAGACTCCCCTGATAAGAAGAGAGAAGAAAGCGAGGGGATGCGTGTGAACAACTCCTTCATCTGAGAGACAAAAATAAATAGAGCACACGCAACAAACAGTAAGTTGGTGCCATAAATAAGATAACAATGAAGAGCAGAGCCAATTCAGGATTGCAAAGCATAATCAAATACAGTTATCCAAAAATGGAAAATGAGGGAAAACAAAACAGATATGGGCAGTGGGAGATAGAGGTCCTAAGAGTCAGAAGGCCCAGGTCGATCCTGAGGTGCAGGATCCTGAGGGAGAATGATGACTGATGGTGGAGGAACCTCAGGAGGTGGTGGTGGAGGAGTAGGCATAAGGTAATCTATAAGAGTCTGCAACTGATCCTTCATTGATAGGACATGCCCTTCTAGCCTATCAATGGACGCTCTCGCCTAATCCTCAAATTCTGTGTGACATGGTGCCCCGTGTCCCATCGGCTCTGGAGTTCCCGGTCGCTGCTGTGAGGGAGGAGGTGGAGATGCCTCAGGCTGGGCCTGAGCGGGTGCTTGGTGTCTACGGGGCTGCCCTGGCGTATCTTTCATACTATCATATTTGAATGGCCCCTTTGGCTTGAACTGTGCGTCATTTTTAGAGACGCGGCTACCCTCTATTGTAAGTAATTCTGTAAACATATGAGGGTATGCCAGGCTAACTGTAACAACCGGGAAAAGGAAAAAGGAAAAGAAAGTAGAAAGCTGGAAATTTTTTAAATCCAGAAATTTTCCCAAGTCTTCTCGCAATAGCGAGAAATGGTCTCGCTGTAGCGAGAGTGCCTTTTCGCAATAGCGAATGTGATTCTAGCTATAGCGAGTGCTGGCATTCCATACAAAAACCAGTAGGCTGCTTGCTGTAGCGTACGCCATAGCGAAAGTGGGGTTTGGAACTAACGCGAGTTCGCTATAGCGAAGGTCAAATCTCGCCATAGCGAAGGGAACTGATACGAGCTCGCCGTAGTGAAGGTTACACCTCGCCATAGCGAAATGAATTAACACGAGCTCGCTATAGCGAAGGTTAATTTTTGCCGTAGCGAGGGTCAGTCCGGAAGAGAGTAAAAGGCGAGAATTAGACACCTTTAAACGACCCAACTCATTTTTTTTCTCATATTTGCCTTAGACTTCGACCCAAGGAGAGAAAAAGGCGTGGAGAGTGAGAGAAATCAAGAGAAGGAGGAAGAGCAAGGGAGAGGTAAGCAAGTTCCTCTCATTTCTTCTTAAAAATCTGATATTCTCTCTTTGCCCTTTCTTTCTATAGTTTTGTTTATGAGATTGGTTGGATTTTGGGCATGGGTCAGAAGAGGGAAAGTGGAAAACACCCTTGAATCTCCTTATTTTCTTTGAAAATGTTGTTTCCACTACCTTAAGAGCTTGAGAGAGAGGAAGAATTGATGACATTCTAGAGAGAGAGAGAGAACCTCTAGGTTCTGGTATGTTAGGAGAGTTTGCTCTAAAGATTTCATTCTAAAAGAGTAACTCCATGTTCTTGATTGTGCCTAGGCTCAAGTGAAGCACCTCCATCAAGGTGTGATTGTGAACTTAAGAAGGGAAAAGATAAATTGAAAGGGAAGGCTTGTGTTGGCTGATAAGGTAGCTCTCTTCCCACTCTTTCTTGTTGCATTCTTGGATGTAATTATCATTGTATGTTTATGTATATGCTTATTGTGTGGAATATGCCATATGCTATTGCTTTGATGCGTTGATGCCAATGTGCTTGTGTGTTGGATTGTGAGAATTGCTCGGGTGAGGCAATCCAAAAGTCCTTAAACTTGGGTGAGGCTAGACCAAAAGTCCCTAGAGCCCATTTTTGGCATTGTTGTGATTTCCATAGCATGTACAACGTGTGTTGGATGTTTAAGAATGGCTAAATGCTTATTCACATGCTTTGACTTGTTATATGCCTTGATTGTTTACTTGAATGAGTGCATGAGCTACTGAGATTCCCTGAATCTCACCCCTTCTCCTCCCAACTTAATATGCTAGGTGGAGCTCAAGGAGAGCCGAGTGCACACCAAGGAGCCTAGAAGCATGTGTAACTAGATGTTAGCTTTGTTTTGACTATTTTGATGTAATTTTGATGTAAAAAGGTGCCAAAATGAATATGCACCTTCTATTTTTGAGATGTACATATTGTAGCAAGTGTAAAAGTATGAATATATGATGTACAAACTATGCATAGAGCCAAATTAATGGAAATGTGGGCTTTGCCCCTTTTGTTGAATGTATGAGATGGTGCATTTTTGGCCGTAGCATAGCGAGTTTGGATTGTATGTTGATTTGGACCACATGGATATATAATATAGATTATTTATATGCTTTTAAACTTGTCCATGAGTGACTAGAACATGTGAGAGGCCATTTGGACCTATTTTGGACCTTTTGGGTGCCAAAACCAGTAATTTTGTGAGCTTTGTCAAAGTATGACCAAACGAGCTCCTCTTGCCATGAAATTTGGCATGCCTCTAGAGTTTGTAGAGGGATTCTTGAGAAGCTCAAGTGGGTAATATTCAAAGGTCTAGAGAATATTTGGCGAATTGTTGAATTTGAAAAAATTTAATGGTTTGGTCATGCACTGTTCCTATAGGTCAGAAATGAAATTCATATCATACATAGACCAAACGGTGGCCAACTGTCATGAAATTTTATACAAAAAAACTAGGCAACCATAGTGACTTATACCAACTAGAATCACCTAAATCGGAGGTCTGTAGAGAGAGAACGAACCATCTGAAGTTCTATATCAGCATCAGGGAGCCCATCTGACCCCCATTACTGTTCTATCGGTTTTCGGGGTGTAGAGGCTACTGAACTGATCTGGACTTATTGTTTTCCTCTAGTAGACATCCGTAGCTTTCTAAATTAGTATAGTTTGCCTAGATTTGATTTTTTTGGATTTAGTTACGAATTTTCGAAGTTCATAACAGTAAGCTGCGTCAGAAACAGGGACAGCCAGACTTTGGTCTGATTTTCGATGTCAAACATGGTCCAAACGCTGAGATTATGATTAGGAATTATTTTTAGTGTAAAGTTAACACTTATAGCTTTCTAGAGAGATAAAGCTTACTAGATTCCCATTTTTTTATAATTAGTTATGATTTTCCAAAGTTAGAGTCAAAATATGACTTTTGGGCACAAGTGAGAAAATGCATTTTTCTAGTTTTTGGCTCTATACCCGTGGCTTATGGCTTATTTTATGCTATGTATGAGTTGTATAAGTGGAGTGTGAGTAGAGAATGTGAATGATGGGTTCACAGGACCTACGGGGTAGATAATGAGTGTATGAAATCCCGTTTCATAACATGAAAATGCCATGGATTGGTATTAGTTCTTTAGGAATCATGTGGAATCGAGCCCTGAGAGAGGCTAGATAGCGGTAGTAGATTAAGGTGTTACATTAACCCTGTCGGACCTCGCCACTTGCTTGAAATTTAACTACATGAGACAAGGAATACTTACCCGCTGCCTAGTCATAAAGCACCACGTCAGAATAGCTCATTCTTGGGTCATGTTAGATCCATGAGAACTTGTCAGTATGTTGCTTGTGATGAATTGTAACAAAAAATGAGCGGGTTTGTTGAGTTGATTCACCGGGTAGACCTTATTAACCATCCAAGCTCTTCCTTCTTCTGCAATAGTCGTCTCCACTTCTTCCCAAGGAATGGATTGAGGGTTCTCCATGTATGATTGGAATGCACATTCTGGGACATCAGGCAGTTCATAAAAGTCTTAGAAAACTTTCTCGTTGATGCGCACCCAAGCCGAATGGCAATAGTATTCATCCTCCTCCTCCTCAGTATCCTCAAAATTGGCGTACAGCTCTTGGATCATTAATGGGATCTGATGCACGGGTTTTTTAGTGAATCCTTGCAACCCTTGCCATTCAAAATCCGGGAAGGTTAGGTCCAAAACATGGGGTGTATAGTAACGGTCCTCAACAACCCCCTGTCAGAGAAAAGTCGCTCAAAGTGGAATTCTGCTCTAACTGATGCAAACCGATCCTTATCATATGATTTCTTCTTCTGCTTTGAGGATGAGGCTTCAGCAGTCTTAGTTGCTTTTTAGGAGCCATAGCTCTGAAATTCAAACAAGAAAGAAAGACAAAAATCAGTTGCAGCATTCAAAGGAAATCATGGAATCAGTAAATCAGATGAATGCAACATGTTTATACTAAGGGAAGACATGACTAAAAGCATCCAAAGGACTGGGGTTCAAGGAATATAGAAGCACTCTAAACAAACTGGTACAGAAAAACACAGTTTTTTGGAAAAACTCTCGAACTCGCTGTAGCAAGTTCGAACTGGTTTCTGCACAGCCAGAATTAAACGGAGTAAAAGCCAAATTAAAGCTATCTTTCTGCATAGAAACAGTCGACCAGCAAAACCCATCCAGAAAAACTAACCAAATGACCCCTAAATACTCAAATCTAAGCAAAACGAATTTAACCCTAAGATGACCAGATCCAGCGAAAACAGCCAGTGACTCAGGGGAAAAGGGGTTAATCGATTTACCTGATGCTAGGAATGCAATGGATAAGGGAAATGCGAGCTTAAAAGGCGCGAGATGCAGTAAAAGAAAGAATGGAAGAGGCTTAGGAGCTCCGTCGCAGTAGCGAGAAAGAAACGACGGAATGGAGAAGAAAAAGTGGGTTATTTAATTACGGTTTTTTTTTTAGCTAGAGCCTCGCCATTACCAAGCAATAGCGAGGGCTTCTCTGGGATTATTACCAAAAGCAGAGCTGCTGTCATCGCAATAGTAAAATTTCTTCTCGCCATGGCGAGAAGACTTGGATAATTATTGGTGGCTGAAAAATCTCGCTATAGCTAGGCTATAGCGAGGATCTTTCTGGATTTTGTACCAAAATGCAACACAGAGAGCTCGTTATGGCGAGGTAATCTTTTCGCTGTAGCGAGAACACTTAATGTTGCAGACTGTGGCTCGCCACAGCTTGGCCATAGCGAGATACTCTCTGGTGTGTGTACCAGAAGTGGGACAAGCAGCCTCGCCATAGCGAGAGGGATTCCTCGCTATAGTGAAATTTTTTTTTTGTGTTTCCCCACTTAAATGCTCACTAAAATACTCCCTCAAATGAAATCAGATATCATAATAAATTACAATTCAAAGCATGGTTAGAGACTCCCTGTAAACATGTCTGGTGTTGCTCTTTCCTCCCAATTCCTTTGCTCCTTAATATCCACATTTCAACCTACAAAACACATAAAAAGAGAAAAGAGTCAAACCCCAAACAAAAAGAACCTTAGATTCAAACATAAAAATAAGAAGATAACTTGGGTTGCCTCCCAAGGAGCGCTAAGTTTAAAGTCTTCAGCCAGACTATCTTAACACTTCTATGAGAAGTCTTGGAGCTGCACATTTGCCTTCATCCTGTCCACCGGTCCACCAAGGTAATGCTTCAAGCGTTGGCCATTTACCTTAAATGTTTCTCCACTTTTCTCATCTTGAATTTCAATGGCACCAAAGGTAGTTGTAGACACAATCTTAAAAGGACTAGACCACCTTGATTTAAGCTTTCCTGGAAACAACCTCAAACGAGAGTTATACAATAACACTAAATCACCAGGTGTCAAATCCTTTTTTAAAATTTTCCTATCATGCAAGATCTTTGCCTTTTCCTTATATAGCCTAGAACTCTCATAAGCTTGCAATCGAAATTCATGAAGTTCATTAAGGTCCAACAACCTCTTTTCACTAGCATCTTTATAATCCAAATTCAACTTCTTTATGGCCCAAAAAGCTTTGTACTCAAGTTCCAAAGGTAAATGACAAGCTTTACCAAAAACTAATTGATATGGAGACATACCAATTGGTGTTTTGTAAGCTGTCATATATGCCCATAAAGCTTCATCTAGCTTATCAGACCAATCTTTCCTATTAACACTCACTGTTTTTTTCCAAAATTCTCTTGATCTCCCTATTAGATACTTCACAGAGGCCATTGGTCTGAGGGTGGTAAGCTAAAGCCATTTTGTGGTGAACTCCATATTTTTCCAATAAAGATTTAAATAAGCGATTATTAAAATGAGTTCCACCATCACTAATGATAGCTCTAGGGGTGCCAAAACGAGAAAAAATGTTCTTCTTTATAAATCGCACCACTATTTGAGCATCATTGTGTTGGCAAGCTACCGCCTTAACCCACTTACTCACATATTCAACTACCACTAAAATATATTGTTGGCCTCTAGAAGAAATAAAGGGACCCATAAAATCTACTCCCCACAAATCAAATAACTTAACTTCAAAGATACCGGTTTGAGGAAGTTCATGTCTTTTAGAAATATTACCGGATCTTTGACAAGCATCACAGTGAGAAATAAACAAATGAGAATCCTTAAATAATATAAGCCAATAAAAACCAGATTGCAATACTTTAAAAGCAATTTTCTGACCACTAAAATGTCCCCCAAATGGTGATGCATGGCATGCAAGCAAAATACCATGTTGTTCAATCTCAGGAACACACTTCCTAAGAATGCCATCGACACACCTTTTGAACAAATAAGGCTCATCCCAAATGTAAAACTTAACCTCATGCAAGAATTTCTTCTTTTGATAATAGTTTAAATCAGGAGGTAAAACTTCACAGACAATATAATTTGCTATGTCAGCATACCAAGGTACATGAAGCAAATTAGTAGCCATAATGCATTCATCAGGAAAACCATCATTCACAAGCCTATTATCACTAACATGCTCAGGATCCAACCTAGAAAGATGATCAGCTAATAAGTTTTCACTTCCTTTCCTATCCACTATATGCAAGTCAAACTCTTGAAATAATAAAACCCACCTAATCAATCTAGGTTTGGACTCTTTCTTTCTCAATAAATATTTAATGGCAACATGATCAGTGTGCACTACAACTTTGACTCCCAACAGATAAACTCTAAACTTCTCAAAAGCAAAAACAATAGCTAACATTTCTTTCTCAGTGGTAGAATAATTTACCTAAGCATCCACTAATGTCTTGCTAGCATAGTAGATAGGGTGAAAAACTCAGTCTCGCCTCTGTCCAAGAATAGCTCCTACTGCATAGTCACTTACATCACACATAATCTCAAAAGGCAATGACCAATCTGGAGCAACTATTACAGGTGCATTTATTAGCTTCTGTTTCAACTCCTCAAAACTTTTCAAGCAATTATCATCAAAAAGGAACTTAGTATCCTTTTCTAATAGCTTGCATAAGGGCTTTGAAATTTTTTAGAAATCCTTGATAAATCTTCTATAAAACCCCACATGCCCAAGAAAGCTTTGGACTCCCTTAACATTAGTAGGAGGTGGCAACTTCTCAATCAATGATGTCTTGGCCCGATCTACTTCCAAACCCTCCTTAGATACCTTGTGTCCTAAGACTATTCCTTCCTTCACCATGAAGTGGAATTTTTCCCAATTCAACACTAAATCCGTCTCCTCACACCTTTTAAGCACCTTAGAAAGATTCTTCAAATAAACTTCAAATGAATCACCAAAGACAGAGAAATCATCCATAAAAATCTCCATGATATCTTCGATGAAATCAGAAAAGATTGATGTCATGCATCTTTGAAAGGTTGCTGGTGCGTTACACAACTCGAATGGCATTCTCCTGAAAGAAAAAGTGCTATAGGGACAGGTGAAGGTTGTTTTCTCTTGGTCTTCAGGTGCTATAGAAATTTAGTTGTATCCTGAATAACCATCTAGAAAACAAAAATATTCCTTCCCCGCTAGCCTATCAAGTATTTGGTCAATGAAGGGGAGAGGAAAATGATCTTTTCGAGTGACTGCGTTTAATTTCCGATAGTCCATGCACACTCTCTAACCAGTGTCAGTTCTTGTAGAAATCAATTCTTTCTTTTCATTTGTCACAACTGTCATCCCTCGTTTCTTAAGGACGCACTGTACTGGACTAACCCACGCACTATCTGAAATTGGATAAATGATTCCTGCATCCAGCCACTTGATGATTTCCTTCTTGACAACTTCCTTCATCATCGGGTTAAGCCTCCTCTGATTCTCTATAGAGGGCTTATGATCTTCCTTCAGTAGGATTTTATGCATCACAATGGAAGGGCTTATCCCTTTGATATCTGCAAGTGTCTAGCCTAAAGCCTTTTTATAACTCTTTAGCACTTCAATAAGTCTTTGTTCTTGATAAGAGTTCAATGATGTAGAAATGATGACAGGAAGTGTCTCTGAATCCCCTAAATATGTATATTTCAGATGCTTAGGGAGAGGTTTTAACTCCAAAATCGGGGGTTGCTCAATTGAAGGCTTAAGAGATGGTATTGAACGGGAAGCCAAATCTAAAGATTCCACTTGCCAATGCTGTTTACCCCAAGTGGTTGAAAAATTAAGCACTTGGGCTACCTCATGACTAGCTTCAGTCTTTTCATGCTTCACTTTCATTAATAATGCTTCAATAGGATCTTGGACTATCATTGCATTGAATTGTTCTTGAGCTAAATTATCAATCACTGAAACTCTGAAGCAATCTTCAACATCTCTAGGATATTTCAATGCTTTGTCCATGTTAAACACCACTTGCTCATCTCCCAATCTCATCACTATTTGCCCTTTCTCTACATCAATAAGAGTTCTAGCTGTAGCTAAGAATGGACGACCGACAATAAGAGGATTATCCTTATCTTCTTCACAGTCTACAACAATAAAATCAGCTGGATATATGAAGTCACCAACCTTCACTAAAACATCTTCAATTATACCCCTTGGATATGCTAAGCTCCGATCTGCTAATTACAATGTTACTGTAGTAGGTCTTGCCTCTCCAAGTTGCAATTTCTCAAAGACAGATAATGGCATAAGATTCACATTAGCTCCAAGATCACATAAAGCTTTACCTTGAAAATGAGTACCTATTTTACAAGGCACAGAGAAGCTACCCGGATCTTTGCACTTCATTAGAATCCGTTGGTTGATTATTTTGCTGCACTCTTTAATAAGTGCTACAGTTTCAAATTCCCCAAATCTTCTCTTCTTGCTTAGCATCTCTTTTAAAAACTTGACATACTTAGGCATGTACTCCAATGCTTCTGAGAATGGGATATTTATATGAAGTTGCTTGAACACTTCCAAAAATTTTTGACACTGCTTATCTTCCACCTTCTTTTGAAGTTTTTATGGAAATGGTAATGGAGGTATTGGCCTTGGTAATGTTTGTATTTTCTCTCCTTGTTTCTCACCCTTATCAACATCTGCATGTTTTTTAACTTCTTCACTACTCACTTTTCTCCTCTTTTCAACTGATGCATCCACATGTTCTTCTCCTATTCTTTTATCATCACTCTTCTCCTCTGTAGCAATTTCACCTTTATTATCTTCCTCTACAACAGCATTTGATGTAGGTGTGTGGCTAACTACCCTTGGTGTTTGAATATCTGGCAACACTTTTCCACTTCGAAGAGTTATGGCCTTACACTCTTCCTTGCCTTCTCTTCTAGGATTAGGCACCGTATCACTTGGCAATCCCCCTTGTCTTAATGAATTCATTGCTGAGGCTAATTGACCCATTTGCAATTCTAAATTTCTCAAGGAGGTGTCAACTCTAGCATTCACTTGAGCTTGCTCTTCATTTTGCTTACTTTGGATGCTAATGAACTTGGCCAAGGCATCTTCCAAATTCGTCTTAGGTTCTTGAATAGGTGCATTTTGCCTCACAGGTTGAGCAAAACCTGGTGGTTGAGTAGGCTTAATGCTTGAGGAAGATGCTGGTTGATTTAGTGCTGGGCCATGCTTCCAAGAGAAGTTTGGATGATTCTGCCACCCAGGGTTGTAATTATTGGAGTAGGGATTCTGATTCTTTGAAAAGTTCCCCACATAGTGAACTGATTTTGAAGGTGCCACAGGACAATAATCCACTGAGTGTAGATCCCCACAGTTTTCACAAGTAATTAGGGCCACCTGAGTAGAACAGACATTCATGTGCTGACTTTGCTGCACTTGAGATTCTAGCATATCAAATCTCTTGTTCAGAGCAGAGAGAATAGTTGCAAGCGGAATAGATGGGTCTTCTTGAGTATTGGCAACATTAGCACTCACCCTTCTATCACCTCCTCTTTGCACATAACTTTCAGATAATGTGTCCAATGCCTGAACAACATCATCTACAGGCATTTCATCCCATCGTCCATTTAAAATAACATCTAACATTGTATAAGTTTGTGGAGTTAGACGCGTGCAGAAGTTCTGAACAATAGCACAATTATCATCCCATGGCTTTGGCATTGGCGAAGCAAATGCTTGTACCTCTGCCATGCAGCATATAAGTGCTCATCTGAAGCCTACTTGAATTTGATGAGCTCACGACGGGCATCCGCTATTCTATTGTTTGGAATGAAGCGAGCTCTGAACCTTGCCTCTAGCTTATCCCAAGTATCAATGGAACCCTCTGGTAGAGTCAGTAACCACTCCTTAGCCTTTCCTTGTAGAGAGAGAGGGAATAGACGAAGTCTCAGAACATCCCGTGGTACCCCATTCTGCTTGAATGAATCGCACACTCTCAAGAATAACAGAATATGATGGTTGGGATCTTCATCAGACCTCTCACCCGTGAATTGGCCATTGAGCTGCAACATGGAGATCATCACAGGCTTTAACTCAAAGTTAGCAGCTTGAAAGTCTGGCACTACTATGCTGGATAGAGTGCCTTTCATAGTACGACCCACAAAGTCTTTTATGGACTGATTTTGATTCCCTTCCTGAGCTATTTCTTCACTCACTGAATTTGGAACTTTAGAAGGAGTTTCTTCAAGATTTAAGTTCACCACAAGATCACTAATTTTCTTTGTTGTACGCTTCTTCTTTGTAGGGGTTCGCTTCGGCATGTACCATGGTACCTATAGAGGAAAATTCAACCAACTGTATTACTTTAAACAAAAAGTCAAAGCAAATAACAGAATGAAAAGAAATTCTAACTCATTAACTAACTAATGCTTAATCGAGGACTACTAAAGATTACACACTTCTAACTGAACATTTAAGCCATTCTCCGGCAACGGCGCCAGAAAACTTGACCATGAAAATTTTTATGTGTGTCCGCAAGTGCACAGGTCAGATCAAGTAGTTCAGTGATAAGTAAAGTATCGTTCCCACGAGAAATGACTTAAATGAAATTAGGCAATGCACAACCTACTTTCATCCACGTTAAGCAACCAATTAAGCAATTCTTGAATTTAAAACTAATTTTAAAATGAAACAATTTTAAGAAAACTTGGTTGGCAGAGAAATTTTAGATAAAGTCCAAGGTTTTGAAATTACCTAGAGTCACTATTCCCTTGATGCTTACTAGAACTTAATTTCTTGTTTAATTGCAATTAATTTTCACCTTGTGGGTTAAGAGATTCAGAAGTTATAACCGTCCGTCGATGTAATCATAGCCCTACTCTCCCCTAAAATCTAAGTGTCCTTAGATTTATGTTAGAGTGCATTAGATACTATAATCCTCTACAAACCAATTAAGGTAATTAGGTATATTTCTATCCCAATTACAAATTAGATAATTCTAAACTTAATTTATCCAACTCTTAAGTCTAATGAGAACCCCTTTTTCAAGGTCAATTCCAATTACCCAAATCAATTCCAAGAGGTGGCCAATCTCTAAGAAAGCATTAAGCAAGAGAAGGATACACAAGACTCCAATTATCACAATAAACAAGATAAATAACGATCTAGTTCACATCAGGTTCATAGTGCTTTAGGTAAAAAGAATTTAGCTACACATAGCTAAATCTACAGTAAATCCCAATCCAATACATGGAGAAGATGAAAAGAAGCAAAGAAAGCAAACAAAGGAATGAAAGAGATGCAGAAAGTGGAGATTCCCCTTGATTCTTTCTCTTCCTTCACCCCTCCAAGCTTGAAAAGCCTTCAAAGACCACCCAAAATCACCTCCCTAGACGTTCAGCAATCTTCTCTGCCGCAGAATGTCGAAGCCCTACTCCCTGAACTCTTTTTTTAGCTTGAAAACTAAAACTGTGCGTTTCAGGGCTGATCTTACTATGGCGAGAAGTGACTCTCACTATAGCGAGATCTCATATGTTCTTAGTTTTCTGTTGTGTTCACTACTTCCACGCTATGGCGAGTTGCTCCTTGGACTTCCTATGCAATACGACTTCGCTATTGCGAAGTGTCTCCCTCGCTATGGTGAATGTGCAATCTCGCTACAACGAACTCTGTTTTCGCTATAGCGAGAAGACTTGTTCAATCAGCCTTTTCACTTTTTAGCTTCCCTATTTTCTTTTCAACTCTTTCTATACTTTGTTACTTTTCCCTGAAATTGAAATCAATCATAAAATGAGGCTCAAACTAATAAAAATGTTACAATTAAAAAACTTTCTTTGTTTTGTTTGATTGAATATATTTTTAACCATATTAATCAAGAGAAAAGAACTTTGCCTCCCTAATTTAGTGTCAAATATAGTCCTTTTGAATCCTAAATTAGGAGTTTATCACCACACCTAGGAGGAACTTAATTCACTTGGCCTAGACATAACAAACAATACACAATTCAATTATTGGAACCATCTCTAGCCTCACATAAACACTACACGAGCTATATTTAGCTTATGACACCATTATGGTTCCATACAAGGGCATAATGAAGCAACCTATATAATTCAAGGTTTTGGCTCCCATTTCTCACTCATTCTAAGTCACATGACTCCATTGAAAATCATTAGAGCCATAAAAAATTCAATCCAATGAGCCAAATAACAAGTTACTTCTTTATGCTTAAAAAGGGAACCTAACTTTCACCTTTTAAAACATGGTTTTTGAATTAAAACCAATGGTTCCTTTGGTGTTTATAATTTATATCTAGACCATTTTAAACCTTGGAATCAAAGAAAACAATCCCTAAGTACTTTCTTCCCTCCTTGGCCAAGAATCACCCACACTTGGGAGCCCATGGAGTTTCTTTCAATTTCCTAGGGGATTAGGCATCCATAAAGCTTCCTAGATGTCTTGAGAGCTCACACATACTCTTAAACAACCTAAATTAACCTTAGAAAGCTTCATATTTGTCAAGGTGCAACTAAATCCCTAGTTATTACAACTTCTATCTAAAGGTTCACTTTGATTCTTAATTGCTTTATTGGATTCCCTATGCCTCAAAATCTCACTTACTATCATGTTTAGATCAGAATTGGACCCTTATTATACAACCCCTATTCTGACTAAAACCATGAAGGAAGAAGAAATCAAGAAGAAGCAATTATACTATGATTTACTTACCTTATTTACAAGCCTTTCAAGGAAGCTTCCTTATACTACCGAGAGCACTCTTAAATCCTCTCTTCCCTCTCCTAAAACCAATCACATATCAGCACCAAATTAATCACTAAAACTATGAGAAGGAAGAGGAAGAAGAGGGAAAGAAGTTTAACAAAGCAAAGAGTAGGAAAAAGTAGCTAAATCTTACACTTTCAAGGCTTGCTTCCTCCTCCCTTTGCTCTCCCTCTTGTGTGCCACTCTCAGCTCTATTTGATTCTATTTCAATGTGCAAGAAAGTCGATTATAGTGGAGGACAGATTTGGGATGTTTTAATGAGGCCATGTGTCCATTTGCCTAACTTTTCAACTTTGCAATTTAGTCTCTCACCTTAGTTTTTACCGTTTGGGTTCATTTCAACTCTTTTTCAAAATCTGTCTTTTTCATCATATAATTTGGGTCTTGTAATTCATAAAATGGTTTTGATTTCACCCAAATTGGATTTAAAACAATTCCAAATCATTCAGTCAAAATTTTGGTCAACTAACAATTGAAATTATTCATCGGAGGAGTTTTAACTATTTTCGAGATTTTCAGAGCCTTTAAGAACCCCGAAAAACTTAAATTTTTTGTTTAAAAAGCCCTAATGTGAGTTTTTCAAATTTTTCAAAAATTATGAAATTACCTCACAATCTTTCGCAAAGTTTTTCTTGCTCTTCTGGCTCAGTTTTTGGGCAACTCAAGTATCAAATTCTCATTTTAATGGGTCTAGATTATTATTTAAATTTTATTTGGCCTCAAATCTTTCTATTTAGGGTACTTTCTTTAGTAATTAAGGCATTTTAGAATAAACGAGTATTACACTAACTCATACATGAACTAATTTGATTTAAGCTGTAACTTTTTCTTAATCACCTCCTTTAACCTTTCCAATGTGATGTGAAGGTCAACTTTTAATATTCTTAGTCTGACGCACTCAAATGTTTCAGCCTTATTATTATCATAAATCATGCCATTTGCATATGTACATATCAAGTGCTTTTCTTTTACTCATTAATTATAATTCTACAATAGAATTTGCATATAGGCGTATGAAAAAAAAATAAATCCCCTTTATGTTCAAGGTTTAAATATTTTATACAATTTATTTATAATTTCAATGACATATAATTTTTTTGGACCCTTTTATGCTTTCAACATATAATTATTTAATAAATTTCATTATTTATAAATTTTATCATCCTCACACATATTTTAAAAATTCTTTCCTAAATATACACAAAATTAGTAAATTTTAAACTAAAATGGTAATTTAACATGTTACAATATTGCAAATAAATAAATAAATTATTCAAAATTGTAACAATGTTGTATCTTACATTTTATGCGTTTTTTTAATCAAAAGATAAAAGGAAGACACACTTAAAAGACAATATTATATCTATAAGAATATAATTTATGCAATTACTATATTATAAATAATTTTTTTACCTATTATTGGAAATTGACAAGCCCACATAATCTTTATGAACAAAATCCAAGTGAAGAAGCAAAGCATCTAGGTAAAGAGTATGCTAAAATTTCTTCTCTATTGGGACTACAAACAAAATTTATTGAAACCACAACTCCTAAAACTTAAAAAAAAAAAAATGAAAGATTAAACTTTGATAGTGATAGAGAACAGGAGGATAGGAGTCAATTGAGACCTATTAGGACCACAGTTGCCACAACTTTGAAAAAAAAATGAAATCTTACGTTAATAGAAAGAAGAGTAGAGAGGAGGGTTGAGAGTTGAGAAAGTTGAGGCCAGGGAAGAGAATTATGAAAATGAAATTTCTGAAAAGAGCTCACAATGAAATTGATGGTGTAAACTTTAATTTTTAAATTGAGAGTGAGAGTTTTTTATTTTTATTTTTACCGTAATTAAAAATGTTGGCCAATCATTTCTTTCTGTGTAGAAATGTTAATCTTTTATGTCCAATGAGTAAGTGCCTCGTGGAGCTTATCTTATCCCTGTAGTTAAGCTTTGACTGCGACATGGAGGTGTCAGTGTGATATATATATATTAAATCACATTAATGCATTTTTTTTAGAAAGAAATTAGGTGAACGTGGGGGGAGCAACTCTGTGTTCAACATTTTTAATTAAAAAATAAAAAATGAATCTTGAAATTAAAAAATAAGTATTTGAAAAAATAATTTTGGTGATTGTGTATTTTTTGTTAAATGCTTTTCCTTATGCAGCATTGATGTCAAAAAGCCGTTAGGATTAGGTCTTTAAACAAGTGTAGCCTAACTAACTCAAGGTGTTATCAACTTTGTTTATTTATAATATAGCAAGTTGACCCAAAATCTTAATCAAATCAAAATTTGTGATTATTTTTGGATTCTTTTATATGTATATATTACTAATTGAATTAATTACGAATTTAACCAGTTAAATGTGAAAATTTTAAATTTAATTTGTTTCATTAAACAAATTTAATACAGATCATTAAAATTCATTTATTTACTAAATTTAATAAATTGAGATTAATTTAAAATTTTAACAAAATGAATCTTAATTACTTTATGAAAAGCTAGTTCATTTATACCCAAACTTTAGGTGTTGGTGGGTTATAAGTTGGTCTGGTATACTTCGCCTAATTCAATGAGGTTCATACTTAATATTTAAACTAAATGAGGTTAAATTTAAAATTAAATATGGAGTCTATGAATTTTTAAGGGTGAGCATAGCTTGAGGTTGGTTTGAATTGGCTCAACAACATAATATATTAATTAATTTTTTTAAATTTAACACATTAATCTATTTTTGTTATAGTTGGTGATTTTTTCGATTTGGGAATCGACTAGCAAGTCAATATGACTTAGCCATGAAATGATGCTTGAAAAATCAACATCTGATCTTTGTTTTTGAGTGGATAGAAAAGACGGAATTTGGAGGACTACTAGTTCATGGGCGCGGTAATTGTGGTCTCGTGTGTGAAGATATTACTTTCAACATAGACAATATCCAACACTATGTTGTGAACTTAGGAATCATCTGAATTTAAGTTTTTCATCATATAAATGTTGCCATTTCTCTCACCTTGTTTTCTTATCTCGGTACCAATTAACATAACAGAGGAACTGAACATATGATTTCTTGGGTTTGTTTAAGATGTAAAATAAATGAAAGATGAATTTTCTGAGATATTACTACTTAATTTTACTAAATTAAAAGTAATATTAGGAATGACGTTATTTTCATTATTGATTTTTTACTTGTATTACAACATTCCCTTTATAAAGCCCAACGTTCAAGTATAACTTAATATAGCCTAATAAGTTTAATTTGAGTAAAATTTAATAAGTTTAATTTGAGTAAAATTTAGAGTCATTTCACTTAATTACTCATCATCTAATAAGTTCGTATTGTCCAAAAACATATTTATTTATGCAAGTTAATTACAACTTCATCATGTTTTGTTATTTTAAATATAGAAATAAACAAAATAATTTATAATTACATTATTTTAAATATTGAAGGATAATATTAACTCAATTAAAACAAAAAAGATCATATTGAGATTAACTTTTCCTATATTAGACGCTCTAAAAGTGTAATTAAGTTTAATTTTTTTTTGGGGGAAATGTATATTTCACGACTTTAAAATTTTAAATTATTTTGAAGAATTTTATGATTAGAAATTTTAACTTAAGATTATGAATTGTAATTTTCGCACAATTTAAATTTTTAGTATTAGGGTCCTTTAGAATAAATTTAAAATTTAAAATATCTCAATATAAATTTCTTTAAATTGGGATTTGAACTATAATTTTTTTTAATTTTTTTGAAAGGAATCAATTTTAAACTTTAGACTATTGGATGTGTCAAACCACCAATAGTACAATGGTAAAAATGAATGATGATAACATGAAAGAAAATATTTTAATATGCCTTCTTATAAGATTAAATCTTTAATCTTATGTATGATTGTACATGTTATGGCAATTACTAATGTTTTTTAAACCAAATCGATTATTGACCGGTGAAGTCACTGATTTATGGTTTATTGATTTAACTGTAGTTGAACCATAGTCGAATTGGTGATAAACAAATAAATAAATAAATAAATATTATTGTATATATTAAAAATTCAAGATAATAAATAATAACAAACAAATATCAATAAATTTTAAAATATGTTATGACTAATTGTATATAAAAATAAATCATATCTAACATAATATTTAACTTTTAATTTGTTTAAAATATATTTGTATAATTTTAATAAAAATTGTATGAATTTTATTTTTATTTCTCACTTATTATATTAAAATTTTAAGTTATAGACAAGACAATAATGATAATTCATTGGAAAATATATTATTTATCATACTAATGGTTAAGATTCGAATAAGCTATTGGTCATTTTGCTATTTTAAAATAGAACCATGATAAAGCATTTTAAAATAGAACCATAATAATATTTTATATTAAATATTGCATATTATAATTGAAGATGCATTCTAGCTCAATGGCAAGGACATGCTCACATGCAAAGAGGATATGAGTTCGAGCTACAGCATTGCTAATTTTGGTAAATAAACTGTGGATTGGTTCAACTAGTGACTCGATCAATTTTCTTGGTTCTCATTGGTTCTTGATCGATTTCACTAGTTTTTGATCAGTTCTTAAGCCATTCGATTCTGAGGGCCAACCAAACTAGATCATAGATTGATTCTTGGTCCAACTGGTCGGTCTAGTTTGGTTTTCACAACAATGACAATTACAAGTCCAAAATCCTCATAGGTATAGAGTAACTTAGTTCACATTACCAATGCTCAAAGATTTTGTCGTTATATAGAGTTTTGTCAAGTTACATGCAATGTATTGAAATTGCAAGTTGCTAAGGGATTACCACTACAAGTTGCTTTGAATAGCTTGATCTTGATAGTGTGGCTCTACTAAAGAAGAAAACTCCAATTTGTTCAAGTTATGATTTGCTTCTTAAGGGTATAAATAAGGCTTCCTATTTTTTGTACACACAAGGTCAAGGACTAACATTATTTGCTATTCTCACTACATTGATTTTGACGCTCTCATAATACCTTCATCTTGAAATAACACAACTCTCTCTCTCTCTCTCTCTCTCTCTAAGCTATCTGTTTCTTACTAATGCCACCCCTTATCCTCAACAGTCCAATATGCATGGGTAATTTTTTTTCCATAATAAATTGTACATTGGCCTTGTTTTTAGGTTTGACTTAATATCTCTTTTATTTCTAAAGTATTATTATGCTTTTTAACATAGAATATATATTGTAAAAATTTCCCTTAATATTCATTTTCTATTAATTTAATTAATTTTTCTCTAAAAGATGTGTTCCGTAAGACCATGATCTCCTTTCTCATTTTTTAAAGCATTTACATTTTTTTCCTTTATTATTTGTTTACCAAACAAAAAAGGTCCTAGTTGTAACCTTTTTAAGTGTAGCTTGTTTGTAACTACTAATTTAATTGTGATTTAAGTTAACTGCAGTAATCTTTTGGATTTAACTACAGAATTGCACCACAGTTTGCTAACTGCGAGTAAATCAAAGGCTTAAATATGATTAGTGAATTGCAATTAAGCCCTTGGTTTAATTGAAGTTATGGAGGAATTGCTGCTACATTTTGTGAATGTTTTAGTAGCGATTTAAACCACTTCAAATTAATTCTTTTTTTTTTTAAGTTTAATATCTTATATATTAACTGCCCTATTTATAATAGTAGTTTTATAAACAATTGTTCAACTATAATTTACCATTGAAATTCAAATATATTTAATTATAATTAAATTTCAAATACAATACAATCAAAGTTCAAATATAAATCAAAATACTAAATTAATTATCCCAATTAGATGAGATTGGTGATTGAGTTACAGCCCTAGGGTTCTTATTCTTTTGTCAACTTGTTGCTTGAATATAAAAGTGAAATAAATATATAACAAACTAAAGACTATATAAAATAAATATTCATGTCACACCTTTAAAATAGAAGCATGACAAGCATAAAGCACGAAGTAAATCCAGCTTTTGTAAACCTCAATCACCAAGACCAGCCTTTTTCCTAATTCAAGCTATAGCTCAAAATAACTTTTATAACTAGGAAATCAATCATAAAATAACTTCTATACTTCATTCCAAAATCATCAAAGCAAATTTTAGTTCTATATGTTTGTAGAAATTTTGGCAAAATTTCCTTTAAAATTGGGACATCCTGAAATATCTATAGTTAGGCAATTATCACAACCAAACAAACAAGAGAGCTCTACTCTTATAGCTATATGCTAAACTAAGTTTAATGAGGTAGGGGATCTTGTCTATAAGTTGTGTGAAGCTACATCTAAGATACAAATAAAAAAATGAATAAAAATACATCAAAATGAACTTTGCCTTTGTGGTTGATGAGGCCAGATTAAAGGATGGTTCACGCTATGCATCAAAGAAAACTTAGGTTCAACTCTACTATTTAAAATCTTAAATGCTGAATAAGTAAATAAAATCCCATAATATATCAACTTAATAATTAAAGAAGAGAGTAAGCAATTTAATTATTGATTGAAATTCAATAACAAATACATTATATTATCTTAAGGTTAGAAATTTATACTTTTTCAATATAATGAACAATTTATAAGTTCTCAAAAATAAAGAAGCATTTAATAAATATTTGCTGTTGTAATAATCACAAATCGATGAGAAATGATAGTAATAATAAATAAGCATGCAACTTTCAAAAATTTATATTAATGATCTTTCTAAAACTTATTCTTGAAAACAATTTTACTGTAATGGTTTTATTAGAACAAGATAGTCGTCATGGGCACATAGCATGCATAGGGAAATAACCATTCATCATGGGCACTAGGCCCACGTGGGTAATAACTGTTCATCATGAGTCCTTAGCTCATTTAAAATAACATCCCTTTATTTCACGTGTGATGGTAATCACATGAGGATAACACCTCCTATATCCCTTATTACTTAGAGTATCTACCATGGCACACAAAGGGCTAATAGAATTGCTGCTAGCAACCAACATTTATTATTTAGTCCCTTCATAAAACATTATTATCATGTATGGAATCATACACTCAGTTTATACGTAAACATTTCTTGCAAATAATCGACATAAATATTGTAAATAAAATTCTTGAAAATTTTTTTATTGATTTTGCATATATATTAATCATTTCAAACAAAATTCAAGGATTTCAAATTAGTTGAAATGCTTTTAATAAATCATTGATGCAGTTAGAAAATCCATACTAAAGAAAATCATGATATTTCCTAAAATATAAATGTTGTGGTGAAACAAATATAAATCATGAAATTTTAGTGGCAAAATTATTTACTCATTGACTATTCATGTATACAGAGTATTTCATTTTCACAGAGCACCTGGTGTAGTAATGGTACTTCCTAACATTTTTTCCAAATAATCCTTAAATAAATAGATGCTCTTCAAATTACCTAAATAAAATTAATACCACATCACCACTTTGATAATCCAATAAATCCCTATATGCTTAGTGATCTAATTCACTCTTACAATTACACTCTTATTAAAAGAAATCTCCCTTATCAAGGTTATATTCAAAATAAACTAGTATCTTAAATTTGTAACATCTAGCTCTTCCATAAACGTGAGAAACATAATGTTCGGTTTCTCTGTAAACATGCGAAATGCATCAGATATAAAAGCAAGTCCCCTAAAATGAATGCTTTAAGGCCAAATAAAATCAGGATAAAATTTTAAATAATAGAAAATGAAGATCCAAGGCTTAAGGTGCCCTGAAACCAGAGCCAGAGTGGTTTAATAAAATTGCCGAAAGTATAATAATATTTTCTTAATTTTGGGCACTTTTTAGAAAACCAAAAGGAGGAATTTTTAAATTAGAAAAAATGAGTTTCCTAGAATTCTTAGAGGCCCTAAAAACTATAGAAACCCTTAAAATAGTTTAAACCCCTCCGGTTGATATTTTACAATATCAGTTGACCAGAACTTTGATTGGTTCATTTGGGAAGGTTTTAGATCCAAATTGAGTGATTCCAAAAGAATTTTATAAGTTAGAGAACCTAAATCTCATGATGAAAAAAATAGTTCTAAAAAAGGAGCTGAAATGAGCTAAAGAGGAAGAAGCCAAGAAAAGAAGACATAGATGGCATTTTTGAAAAAAAATTAAGAAGCTCCTTTATTTATAAAACACGTTCCCTTGCCTTCCCTCATTTAAAGCAACTTTGGTTTTTCCTAAACAGAGGAGAGACTAGCAAAAGCTAACGCACAAGGGAGGAGCAAAGAAGGAGGGAAAGAGCTTGCAAAAAGGTGAGAAATTTTTGGATTTTCATGCTTCTTTTAGTAAAGTTGTTCTCCTCTTTATCATCTTCATTCCCATGGTTTTAATGGCTCATATAGGACTGGTTTGTGGCTGGTCCAGAGAGCTTATAATTTCAAGGAAGAGCTAGAAGCAATGGAAGAAGCCCTTGGAACTTCTTTTCTTACCCTTCCTCCATATGAATTTCATGCAACCTAGAGCCCATCAAAAGGAAGTTGAATTTTGATGTAATACCATATCAAGGCACCTTCCATATTATGTCACAAATGGCTTAGAGAGTTATTTTCATGAATTTCAAGCTTTCAGTAATGGGAATGATCGAGATGTAAGGCCAAAATAACTCATTAATGGCCAAATAAATCATATGATCTTGCCAAATGTAATAATCATCCTCAACATATTTGTTCAACTATAAATGACATAATTGGAAGCTTAAAAATTGGCTACAAGACATATTCCACAAAATTACATCACAATACACATCAAATCATAGGTTTGCATATTTTCTCCTAAGCCAAGTGAGCTCAAACTTGGTCAAATAAGCCATATGAGTTTACCAACCCTTTCTTATATTCATAATATACTTAATACCAGTAAGAAAACCACAATTCATTATGCAAATATTAGGTTTGAAGCCATTTTTCTTAAAATAGATTTGCTTGCCTTGGGTTCTAGGGACAGGTTACTGACATAAATTTTAGAAAATCATAATTAATTCTAGAAAAATCAAAATAAAGTAAATGATAATTTCCTAAAAATCCCTGAATGTCAACCATAGGTTAAAAGTTATTCCAAACTGTAAAAACATCAACTGAACCATGAATGACAATAGAATAATACTAAAGGTTTAGCTGCTCAGATTTGCTATTACAAGTTTTTGATATAAACTTCAAAAATTCATAACTAATTATAAAAAAATCAAAACCCAGCAAACTATACCATTCTAAAAATATGTGGATGTCTACTATCGATAAAAATAGCTTTAGATCAAGGAAATGACATCTAATTCACAAAAATTGATAGAATATTACTGGGGGTTTGTCTACATTACTAGTACTGAAGGCAATTTCAAAAATTCATATCTCCCTCAATATAAGTCCAAATGAGGTGTTCTTAAGTGCTATAGAAAGCACATCATTCCTAGTCTATGCCTGTAAAATTTTATGAGTATTGGATATCATTTGGCCCTCAGATGATATAGGAGACAAAACTAACCATATGAATAGTGTACATACCAAATCTAAAAATTTTTCCAACTTTGGAAATTCATAATTTATTTTCTAGAGCTCCAAATAATGTGGTTCTTAGCTCAACAAAAATATTTAGATGAGTCCTATATTTAGGCCAAATTTTATGGGAAAATTCATCCATTTGATCAGTTTTTGGTTCAACATAGACTTTAGTCACTTTTAAGAGTCAAATTCAGTTCATAAGGCACTAAATGGTCTTCCTCTTATTGCATAGCCACTTGAGCACGTCCCATAGCACAAACACAGCCTAGGGAAGTCTCTTAAATGGTCCAAAACATCATGGAACTCAATCTCACAATGCCATACACACTTATACACATGAACATCTTAGAACCTAAGTGGCAAAAATCCATACATTCATTCATTTGGTTCCATAATTGATATGTACATGATGTCTACATACTTTCAAACATGTTCAAGAGTTTACCTTACATGTATATCACATAGATACATAATTTGACATTCAAATAATATTCAAAAGCCTATTTTTTCTCTTCCATTGTCAAGGCATCATGCTCCAAGGTATTTGGCTTCCATCTTTAGTCCCCTTGATCCACCTAGACACGAGTAAGCATATGGAGGAGGAAGAATGAGATTCAAAGAATCTTAATAGCTCTTAACCCTTTCAAACACACGTAATGGACACATTTTCAAATAAAAAAATGCATGCATGAAGGTCAAGCTACTTGTAACCATACATAAAACAATTTTCATGTTCAAGAAGCTCATACATATCATACATTAGCCCTCAAAGGCATTAGTTTAGCCTTATCCCTTTTCCTTAGAACTTTTAAACTTGCCTCACCTATTTTCAAGGGACTTTTGACTAAGTCTCACTCTTCTTGAGACTTTTGGCTTTGTCTCATCTAATCCTAGAGACTTTTAGCTCATCCTCACCCTAAGAGACTTTTGACTTCACCAAACCCATTCAAGCCAAAATACATTCATAAAATACATTTCAAGAACATCATGGTACTATGGCATGTAGGAAATATCTACAAACATTTCTCATGACATAAACATACATACATATATACATCCAAAGATAAGAAAACAGCCAAGAATATATGAGAGAAAGGTTAGAGAGCTACCTTGGAGCCAATACACACACTTTTTTCTTAGATTTCTTCTCCCTTTTCTTGGCCAAGCCTTGCAACTAGGTGGCCCTTGGTTCTCTTAGCCTAGACACATCAAAAAAGACATAGATCACTCATAGGAATAAGCTTTAGCATCAGTGGCAGAGCCACAATGGTGTGAGGAGGGACATATGCAGCTCCTCACTTTGGGAAAAATTATAAGTAAAGGTATAAGTTTTAGTATGTTGTACTCCCTACCCCTAATATTTTGTAGCCCTTATTCTTTATATCTTTATATTTTGAGTCTATTTGAGTCTTGACCCAGATTAGATCCAAATGCATTAGAGTCCAACAATTTTTTAGATATGTGATAACTTAACTTAAACCCAATAAGCACTGACAAAAAATTTTAAATCCATTTATTGATGCTAATATTAGTGTTATAAAAAATATAAATCTCATTATTTACAATTTATGTTTCAAAATGAAATCCACTCTTTTAAAAAAAAAATAAAGAAAAAGTCTAACCTAATCTCTATGTGCTCTATGCGAAAACATTTAAGAGGAGGTGAACACCAGTCACTGCAATTGAGGAAAAATGCTAAAGAAGAAGAAGCTAAACTAAAGAAGTCGTTGCTCCCTGTGCTTAGCTCCTTAGGAAAGAGAGAACAAATTGCTAAAGCTAAACCCAAGAAAAGCTTCCACCTTTTTGACTTTTCAACAGATGCAAGGTAATATCCCTTCCATTGTTTATTTTATAATAAAAAATCAACAAGCCATGGATTTGTCTTTTTGTGTTGGTGTGGTGTTTTCATTAATATAAACAAACTAAACGCCACCCAACCAGATTGTGGCCTTAACGTTGATCAACGTCTTTTTATGTTAAAAAGAAGGAAAAATATATTCTTCATAATTTCTTGTGGATAAATTTGTAAACTTTTGTTTAGATTCTTGGAATATATATATATATATTTATTAATGTGATTTTTCTATCTTTGCTTCTTTTTTTTTTTTTACCTATAAATATTTATATAGTTTTTTTTGGTGATAGTCTTAGATATTTTTAATTAAGTAATTGCAATTTTATTAGATTTTAAATAGAAAATGGAAAGGTTTTTAAAGAGAAAATTGTCATTGAATGAGCAACAATTTTCATTAAAACCTTGTGAATCAAATCATCATCAACAACAAAAAGCTGAAATTAATTTAGAAAATTTGCCATTAGATCTAGGTAAAAAAATTAAAATTTCATGATATCATCCTAATGATCGAGATAGGATATGAAGAGCATATTTGCAAAAAAGACCATGTCAGATTGCTCAGCATAATTTTCCGCAAAGAACCATTGGAAATTCTATGAGAAGATTTTGTCCTTCATGGTTTAATGAATTTGGCAATTGGCTGGAGTACAATATAGAAAAAGGTGTGGCATTTTGCTTATGCTGTTACCTTTTTAGGCCTGAACATGGAAAGCAATCAAGTGGAGATGTATTTGTGACATAGGGGTTTACAAATTGGAACAAGAAAGAAAAGCTCTCATCTCATGTTGGAGCTTCCAATAGTGTTCACAACATTGTGTGGAAGAAGTGTCAAGATTTAATGAATCAAAATCAACATATTGAAGTTGAAATTTTTAAACAATCTGAACAAGTTCATGACTTATACTGAAGACGTTTGATTGCATTCACTTTTTGTTAAAGCAAGAATGCTTTCCATGGTCATGATGAGTTGATCAATTCTGTTAATCAAGGTAATTTCCTTAAGCTTCTCAAGTTTCTTGCTAATCATAATGAATCAATAAATCATATTGTCTTGGAAAATGCTCTTGAAAATCATCGATTAAGTGCCCCTGAAATTCAAAAAGACATTGTTAATGCTGCTACATTGGAAATCACTAAAGCTATTATTAGTGATCTTGGAGATGAACTATTTCCCATTATTGTTCATGAGTGACGTGACATATCAAATAAGGAGTAAATGGCTATTGCTTTGCATTATGTTAATAAAAAAGGAAGTATTATTGAGTGCTTTCTTGGTATAGTGCATGTTAAAGGGACTACTGCTTTATCATTAAAAATGGAAATTGAGGAATTACTATGTAAATATGATTTAAGTATATCAAGAGTTCGTGGACAAGGTTATGATGGTGCTAGTAATAGGCAAGGTGAATTTCATGGTCTCAAAAGCTTAATTTTAAAAGAGAATCCGTCTGCATTTTATGTGCATTGCTTTGCTCATCAACTACAACTTACATTAGTTGCCATTGTTAAAAATCATATTCAAGTTGCCTCTCTTTTCAAGTTAGTGTCTACTATATTAAATGTTGTCGGGGGATCTTGTAAACAACATGATATGCTTCATGAAAAACAAATAACTAATGTTAGAAAAGCATTGGGCAAAGGAGAAATTCTTAGTGGGCGAGGCTTGAACTAAGAAACTAGTCTCAAATGAAGTGCTGATACTCGATGGGTTCACATTATGCAACTTTGATAAATTTAATATTGATGTATTTAGTAGTAATTGATGTTCTTCAAATTATAAAAAAAGATGGATCAAATGCAGATCAGAGAGCTGAAGCTAATGGCCTTTTATATTTATTAGAGGATTTTGATTTTGCATTCACATTACATTTGATGAAAAATGTCTTGGGCATCTCAAATGAATTGTCACAAGCATTGCAAAGGAAAGATCAAGACATCATCAATGCCATGAACTTAGTTAACATCATAATGCAGCAGTTACAAATTATGAGCGATATTGGATGGGAGTCTTTGTTGAGTGAAGTAATTTTATTTTGCAATAAGCATGACATTGACATCCTTAACATGGAAGATATTTATTTGTCTAAAGGGAGATCGCGTTGTGGAGGTAAACTTAAGAAGTTACAATAGATCGTTACTATCGGGTTGAATTATTTTACACTGTAGTGGATATGCAACTTCAAGAACTTAATGATCGTTTCACTGAGACAAATACCCAACTGCTTCATAATTATAGCATATAAAATTGATCCATCATGTCAAATTTGCCATGCAAATTGAAATCACCTTTCCACATGCAAAAGTCCACATGCACATATAGGAACTCAAGGTACCAATTTACATTATAATAGGTTTTACAAGTCTCAAATGGTTGCTATAGCATAATTTCATACTTTTAAATGTGTTTGCATTTCCATTCACAAAAATATAATAGTATATAATCATATAATCAAGAGTATGCCTCAAATAAAATTCTATTGTGAAGTTGCTCTTCTCAATACTTTTGCTCATCATTCCTGTTTCCTCAAGAGCAACCTAGCCATGGTTAGTGAAAATTGGAAAAAAGTGATATTCGAAGAATTCCAATAGCTAATCTAGCATTTAGGCATACATATATGGTCCAATCAATTACAAGAATGCAAGTATGCTTGTCATACAACCATATATAAATGATATTTATGCATTAGGGATCTTATAGCTCCATCTGTAACACTCCAAAATTAATTAAGGTGTTAATCATAGGTTTAGATTAATTAGGAATAATTAATATGGGATAATTGGGCAAGTTAAATGAATAGAGATTTTAGAGAGATAAATTATTAATATGGGTTGAGATTTAATTGGGATAAAAACTTCATCTAGGCCTAAATTAAATTAAGTAGGCCAAGATTAGGGACTAATAGAGGCTCAATGAGTTAGGTGCAGACCCAATCCAATTTAATGTGATAGAGGCCCAAGATTCACCTTGTATAGGCTCTTATAAGTGGCCCAATAAATCTTGTGCAGACCCAAGACCATGGAGTCCTTAAAACTAAGTCTAGCTCAATAAAATTCTGCAGCCCAACACCTTAAAATTGGCCCAATAAGGCTAAAATCTGAAGCCCATTTGGAGTTGGACCTTGGAACAACCCATGACCCATCTTAGATCTAACTTAAACCTAACTAAAACCCTAAACACTTCAGCCACTCTCTCATTTTTCTGAAACTCAAGAAGGAAAATCGGAGGTGAGAAGGGAGGCTAGGGTTTGGGGTAAGAATTCCACATTTTCTCACATTTAGAGCAAAATTCAGCCAAGGTAATAGTTATACAACTTAATCCCCTGATCTTTCTCTTTAATTTGGCCTGATTAGTTTTTCATTTGGAGTATTTTCACCATACCTAAAATCTGAAATGTGGTTATTTGAGGATTTTCTTGGTGAAATTCGTAGGTTGATGTTAGGGCTGACATTAGGTAAGTATAAATCCTCCATTTTCATGTTTTTTTTGCTAGTTTGAGACCTCCATAGTTGATTTATAATATGGGTACTAATTTTGTACGAATTTGCTTAGGATTTTAGGTGAAATATTGAGATTTTTGGTAGAGGACACTTCAATCTGAATTTAGGATTTGTGGTGGTTAGGTAAGTATTCTTTAAGTAGTTATTAGCATTTAAATTCTTTGGGTGCTTGTTGCAACTATTAATGATGAGTTAGAGTAGTAATTCTTTGATGCTATGGTGATAGGGAGACTTTGTACCATTGGTGGCTATTGCAAATTGTTTACAAGTGAGGTAACTGGGGTTTACATTAATTTCATGCATATATCTATTTTAATTTCATATTTGATGGATATGAATGATTTGAAATGCTGAATGAATTGGTTGGCTATCTATTGTATTGTGATTGGACCTTGTGAGTCCATGGTGGAGCTGTGGTGTGGCTACCACCCATGCATGTGCTACAATCGAGTACCGAGTTATGATCAAACCCCAGATGCACTGAGCCCTGGTTATACTCAATGGGGAGTAGGTGCCGTGGACGGGCCTCTCCCGGTGTTAATGGCCTTTAACATGTGGAAATATGATTGCTAGTATGGGATAGTAATCATGATAGCCTAATTGTTTCATTTGCTGATATGATTGGTATTTTTCTGATGCTTATGTGAAATTATGCATGTATGCTAATTAAATTAGAATATATGATAGAATTGCCTTAGTTACTGAGATTTATATCTCACCCCGTTTTATGGGATTATAATTTCAGGTGAAAGTTCTTTGGGTAAGGATAAGGGTAAGCAAGTGGATGAACATCCATGAGTTGAGGCCTAGTGTGAGGGAGCTATACTCGGTCTGAGTAGAATAGAGTAAATGTTAAATTTTGTTAACCTCTGCATAGCATCATCATGTATCTGAATTGCCAAGTGTAGGAGTCTGTATTTGATAGTATAATGTATATCTATTGAGGAGTAAGCCTTACTTTAGTTTGATATTTGATATATGGATTTATGTCATCTGCTGTGAGCCTTATTGAATTATGTTATGGCTTACTATTAGAAATGTAATCTTTGAGATATTGATATGAACCCTTAATGTATGGAACCCCTACTGATTATGTATCAAATGATAACCGCTGATAGTTTATGAATTCCTGTTATTGTTACTCTACAAACTTTATTGATGGAGGGTAATTAGAGAAAAAAAATTGACTCCTAAGACTTGAACTGGTAATGATAGATTAACTGGGTAATTAAAGGGCATAACTACTACTAAAGTTGCATAAATTAAGGTAGAATGGCCCTAGGGAGTTATTGGAGGAAGAGTGGAGAGTATGAGATAAGAATTTAGGAGTTGTAGGACCAGAAGGCACTTCGCTATAGCTAAAATGGCGTTAGCCGCAGCCAATAGAGGCGGAGTTGCCTAGGGAGAGTGGTAGAGAGGAATTGGTTGCGGCGAAATGTCGAATTGGCTGCGGCGAAATGTGATAGGCTAAACTGGGAGTCGTCCAGAGAGAAATTCGCCATGGTGAATTGCGGAATTTACCACGGTGAACTTTTGCGAAAATGTCCCAGGAGTTCCAGAGAGGAATTAGCCACGGCTAACTAGGAAATTGGCCGCAACCAATAGCAAAAGGCGAGCGAGGTGAGTTCCAGGAGGCTTTTTCGCCACGGCACCATGTAGGTTGGCCGGGTGAAGGTCCAACTTGCTGCGGCGATTAGTAACGATACGAAGGGTGAAGCCAAGGGGAATTGGCCACAGCTAGGGGGAAATTGGTTGCGGCAACATCCTGAAACTCTTATATTGGCTAGGAAATCTTAGTTTTTTATATGGTAATCTCAAGGGATGATTTAGAGACTTGGGATGAGTTATAACTGATGAGTAATAGAATCAAAGACTTATAAATAAATCTTTATCTCCCTTATGAACGTAAGTGCTTGTAATTGTATGAATGATGACCCTAATCACATTAAGGTTCAAATTTTCCCGTATTTTCATAATGCAATTGGTTGTGATGCCTTGTAACCCCAATTTATGATTATTAATCACGTATTTAACCTTAATTACGATGATTATAGAAGTTAGGGTCGTCACACCATCAAAAGCAATTTAATGCTTTAGGGACTTGTGTGGTCTAGTCTCACGTAACAATTAGGGACTTTTGGTTTAGCCTTATTATCTTTTAAAGACTTTTAACTTAGTCTCATCCACAATTGGGGCTTTTGATCTAGTCTCACCCATTTTTAGGGATCTTTTAGTTTCACCTTACCCATCAAAAGCTAATCCAATTCCAAATTCAAATAAATGTCATGCAATTGCATATGATCATCAAGTAATCAATAACACATAATTTGTAAACAACACATACAAGTAATTCAAGATACTTAAGCAAACCAAGTATATATATATATATATATACAAGAATGGAGGAAAAACTACATTGACACAAGAATTTCAATTAGTTCCTTTTTGTTTCTTTTTCCTCTTCCATGGCTTGACAATCATACTTGAATGGAGTTTCACTTGTTTAGCCTAGACATGTCAAATGAAATATAAAATCATCAATGAAACCATACTTATACTCATATTAGCCTTATGTATGCAAGCTAAGGTTTTAGTTACACATATGGCCTATTTGAATACCTAATGAAGCAACTTCCATAATTCAACTTTTTAGGTCAAAATTTTCACTTGATATGAACCATGTGACTCTAATAAAACTCATTAGGGCCATCACATGCATGATTTAAAGAGCCTAACACTAAGTTATTTTTTTAGGCCTAATTGAACTCCAAAAATTTACCTTTCAAAATAAGACTTCCAAATTCATTCCAATGGTTTCATTAGTGTCTATAATTCATATCTAGACCATTTATAATCTTAGAATCCTTGAAAAAACTCCTTAAGTACCAAAACTATACATAGGCCAAGACATACCTTAAAGAGAGCTTCCATGGAGTTTTATGATTTCTCTTAATAATTTAATCCATATGGTGGTTCCTTAGCTTCTTCTTAGTTTGAATATGATCTTGGTTAGCTTAAAACATCCCCCTAGAATTTCAAAATTTTCAAGGTGCAATGAAAACCTTAATGAGTTCAATTTTAGCATTTAAAACTCTTTTCTTTAAGTTTATAAAATTTTGCCTGAAATTGCGATTTTGCCACTAATTTTGGTTTATTCTATTGAGCCATTTTGGCTTTGGTTTTAGGCCATTCTTAGATTCTTAATCTCATTTATTCAATTTATTCTAATCTTTAAGGACTATTTTAGTTACCAAATTATAAGATATTACATTTCAGCTCCTAAAATAAATTTTGTCCTCAAAATTTAAAATACACCTAAATTAAAATACTGTAGATGTTGCTTTTTCATGTCATCTTCCAACTCTCACCATGTCTCTTTAGAAGATAGGCCTTTCCAAGCCACTTTCACTAAAAAAATGTTTTTATTTCTTAGCTATTTGATCTTGGTATCAATGATTTTCTTTGGTGCTATGGTAAAAGTTATCCTATAATTGAATTTGAGGGGTCTAGCAAGTACCTTTTCAGCTAGGAGACATGGAATACATTATAGATGTAGGCTAGGTTAGGAGTTAAGGTTACCCAATAAGCAACATGTCCAATTCTCTCAAAGATTTCAAATGGACCAATATACTTAAGACTGAGCTTCCTTACCTTAATAGATTAACCTATTCTGATAACTGGAGATACTCGAATGAATACATGGTCTTTAATCTCAAACTCTAATGGCCTCTTTTTCTTATCATCATAACTTTTTTGCTTATTCTGGGCCATAAGGAGCTTCTTTTTAATTAAATCTATTTGCCTAGTGGTTTGGTATACTATCTTAAGTTCCATCAGACTCCTTTCACCTAACTCAATCTAACACAAGGTGATCAATATTTTGTCCCACACAATGCCTTGTAAGGGGCCATCTAGATACTGGAATAGTAAATGTTATTATATGCAAACTTAATTAATGATAAATACACGTCCAATTCCTTTTCTTTTCTAAGACATACACCCTCAACATGTCTTATAAGGTCTGGATGGTCCTTTTTGTCTAGTCATCTATTTGGGGGTGATAAGCAGTACTAAATCTTAACTTTGTCCCCAAAGCTACCTACAATGACATCCTAAAGTTTGATGTAAACTTGGGATCTCCATCTAATACTATACTGTTAGGTACTCCGTGAAATCTCACTATCTCTTTTATATACAGCTAGGCTAATTTGTCTAATGTGTGTGTAGTCTTATAAAAAGTGTGCAGGGTTCATCAACCTATCCATTATTACCTAAATAAGATATATCTAGATGATGTCCTGAGTAACCTCATAATAAAATCTATAGTTATACTATCCCATTTTCACTTAGAAATATCTAAGGGTTGTAATAACCCAACTGTTCTTTGGTGCTTAATTTTCACTATTTGGCATACCAAACACTTAGCCACGTAATTAGTTACATCTATTTTCATCCTTGGCCAACAAAATAATCTTTTTCAAATCATGGTATATTTGTGTGGCACATGGGTGAATTATATATTTACTCTAGTGTGCCTCTTCTAAAATATTTTTTCTCAATTCAATTTTGTTTGGCACATAGATTCTATCATACCATCCTTAAAAACTTTGAATTCTGAGGTTTTACTCTGGAAAATCTCATGCCTAATCTAACTTAAAAAGTCATCCTTTCTCTGGGCATCTAAGATCGAGGCTCTTAAGTTATTTTCTATTCTAGTCTCACTCAATAACAACTTATCTGAAAGCATATGACAAGAAATACTCATTTTCTTAAATTTCTCTATGAGTTCTTGTTCTCTAACCATTGTGGAAACTGTATGTATGGACTTCCTACTCAAGGCATCGACTACCATATTAGCCTTACGTGGATGGTACTTCAATATATAATTATTATCTTTTAGGAATTTCATCTATTTTCTTTGCCTCATATTCAATTTTTTTTATCAAATAGGTGTTTTGGACTTTTGTGACCACTAAATATTTCCATTGTAGCACTGTACTGGTATTAACTTTAAATTTTGAGGGCAAATACTATTGTAGCTAGATCTAAGTTATGCATAAGATAATTCTCTCCATGAGGCCTCAACTACTTAGAGGTATAAGCCATTACTCTACCCTGTTACATCAACACACATCTTAACCTTTTCCTTGAAGAATTACTATAAACTACAAAAAGTTTACTAAAGTTAGATATAATTAACACAGGGGCAGTAGTCAATTAGAGTTTTAACTTTTAGAAACTCTTTTCACATTTGTCATTCCACACAAATGGTGTCTCTTTCCTAGTTAACCTCATTAATGGTAAGACTATTGGGAAAAACCTTATATAAGCCTTTTATAATATCCTGCCAAACTTAGAAAACTTCTAACCTTAGTGATGGTTTTAAACCTATCCCATTGTAACATGTTTTCAACTTTAAGGGGATCAACCACAAGCCCCGCCTATGATATAATATGACCTAAAAATCTCACTTCAGTTAGCTAAAACTCATATTTATTAAGTTTTGCATACAATTTCTTATTTTTCAAGGCCTTAAGGACTATTCTTAAATGCCTCTCATGTTTCTCAAATAACCTAGAGTATATAAGAATATCATCAATAAAGATCACTACAAATTGATCTAAATATAGTCTGAATACCCTATTCATATAGTCCATAAAATAGCTAATGCATTAGTCAAACTAAATGGTATCACCAAGAACTCATAATGTCTATATCTAATTTTAAAGCCATCTTTAGGATGTTTTTGGCTCTAACCCTTAGTTTATAATACTTAGATTTAAGATCTATCTTAAAGAATACTGATGCCCTCGTTAATTGATTTAAAAGATTATTAATTCTAGGAAGAAGATACTTATTCTTAATGGTAACCTTATTAAGTTATCTATAATCTATACACAACCTCAGGCTACCATATTTCTTTTTCACAAACAGTACAGGAGCTCTCTAAGGTGACATACTAGGGCGTATGAACCCTTTCTCTAATAATTTCTCAATTTGCTTTTTCAACTCTGCTAATTTGGTGGAAACCATCCTATAAGAAGCTTTAAACACTAGTTCAGCTCCAGGTATAATATCAATAGGAAACTCTATCTCTCTTTCAGGAGGTAGGCTACTAAAATCAAAATCTTTAGAGAAAATCTCCGATAATTCCTTAACTATAGGAATCTCCTCTATCTCTTCCTCTAGACAAAGACTAAAAACCCATGACATCCATGTTTTAAGTATCTTTTAGCCTAAGCAGTAGACAAAAAAAGATAATTTAACCCCAGTACTAGGTATGGTCCTACATTTGGGTAAGGTAATGATTTTATGTTCACAATCAAGTACAGTATTATTAGTAACCATTTAATTCATACCAACAATCAAATTAATATCATGGAAAGGTATACAAATCAAATCAATGGTAGTGTAACAATGATTAAATTATATAGTGACATTCAAATAAACATGGGAAGTAATCACATGACCTCTAGTAGGGATAAACATAGACAAGTCATATAGCAAAGTACCAATAACTAGACCCAATTTTCTTACATGCTCATAGGATATAAACGAGTGACTAGCACCTTAATTAAACATAGTAATCATAGGAAAATCATTAACTATTATCGTACCTCTAATTAAATTAGAAGACATACTAACATCTGCTATGTAAGTGCAAACACTTTGCCCTAGGTCTCCGGTCTGGGTAAAGGTGCCATCTCCATCTGAGAACAATTCCTAGCTATATGCCCAAGCGTCGTATATTTGAAACACACAAGTGATAATGGCTATCCTTTACTGGGTTAGATTCTCTTTCCCTTCTACCCTTTTTTTATTCCAAGGCACCTAACCTTTTTTCTTATTGTTAGCAGCTACACTTGTATTATTTTCTTGTCTCGATCTTTTTAATTCTGGGGTCTCCTTTTAACTAACACCAACCACTATTGAAATTATCTTTTGTACGTTGTTCTCAATCACCCTACTAATCTCTACAAGAGTATTGAAGGTTCTAATTCTCTGTGGAGCTACCCTATCTCTGATACAAGGCTTCAAACCTTTTTCAAATTGTTCACATCTCTATTTTTGTTCATTGCATTTCTAGGAATAAGAGGAATACTGAGATAACTCAATGAATTTGGCTATGTATGGATCCACAAATATTTTCTCAGTCTACTTCAAATTTATAAACTTTATCTCTTTTTAATCCCAAGTTGAACTAGGAAAATACTTTTAATAGAACTCAGTTAAAAAATTCTTTTAGTTGATTGGGATATTTTTAGTCTACCTAATTGCTTCTATGCTACGCTATAAATGATCAGCCTCCTTTTCTAGCATGAAGGTGGCTAACATTGTCTTTTACTCAAAGTTATAGCTCATTACTTTAAAGATATTTTTTAGTTGAATTATCTAAGCCTCTGCCTTCTACACATCTATCTCTCCATCAAATAAGAGTGGACAGTTCTTTCTAAATTAAATTAGCAACTGATGGCTTGTCAACTGGGCCTATATTTGATTTTAAGAGGGTGTTGGTAGGTTGTCAGGAGCAAGTGGCTATGGCTTTAGGGCATTTCTTTTGTCATTGTCTCTTCTAACTAGGGCATTTTATACCTACAATCTTATTTCTTACTACTGCATGATTTGTCTCTGTTGCTCCATCATGGCTTGTTGTTGATCTAACCGATTCATGATGGTTTGCATAGGATCTTTAGGCCTTGGCCCAACTGGTTTGCCCTTTCTAGTGTTCATCATTATATCTAAAAAGAACTACAACCTCAATACATATACACAACTATCGTAACACAATCAATCATTTCCCACTGTTTTTGAACAATTACATCACAAGAATAGCTCATTCAAACATTCCAAGACTTACATATAGGGCTAGGTTGCTTAAACCTTTGCTTTGATGCTGACAAATGTCATACTATCATATATTATGTATCCTACCTTTCTGTGATTAAGATCTTGTTGATAAGATCCTAGTAGAGTTGTCTAGATCTTAGGTTTCTCCAAGTTTTCTCAATTAAAGAATATCTTGTTATAAGGTAAAAGATCTTATCGACAAGGTCCTAAATTTTTCTTTATTAGATCTGAGACCTTGTTGGCAAGTTCTTCAATCTTGTCAACAATATTTTATACCTTGTCAACAACATAGTTTAGCATGCTAACAACATTTTATTTCTAGCTTTGGTAAAGAAATACTCATTCCTTATAGTTCTCCTCATATCACTTACTTGTAAAACATCAAAATACAATCGTATCAATGCTTTTAGTAGTGGTTTTATAGGCTTTCCATAGGTGAGATAGAACTATAGGAGTCAAAATTAGAATTTCCTTCCTTTTCAATCCATAAACTCCATAGACACATTAGGTTTAACTCAATTGAACATAAGATAGGCTCTATTTGCATAAGAAAGTCATATAACTATTATTAGCCTCTTTTGACATAGTATAGACCAAACTTTAAAAATTTATAACATTAGCTACATAACTTTGATTTATGCAAATTAGGTATAAAAGGCTTATGATGAGAGCTATCTACTGTAAAAATTTCAGGTTAAAATGAGTTCATTTGGACCCTAAAAAACCTATAAATCCAAAATCGCACTATGTGAATAGTATATTGTAGAATTCTACATAATTCAGGCAGATTTAAAAATTCATAAGATATTTTATAAAGCTCAAAAAATTATGATCTTTGACTTTGTGAAAATCTTTCAATGTCTTGTAATTGCATACCAAATCTTAGGCCTAAACAAACTCATTTAGCCTATCAAAAATAAATAGACATTTTATGATTCAAATGGACCAAATTTTGGTTCCAAGTGGTACCAATTGAGCTCTAAGATACCATTTCTCTTTTTGGGCAAACTTCATTCCATAATTAAAGCATATAAGACTGATCTATCATGTCAAATTTTTCATGCAAAAATACACATGCACATATAGGAACTCAAGGTACCAATTTACATCATAATAGGTTTTACAAGTCTCAAATGGTCTCTATAGCATAATTTCATACTTTTAAATGTATTTGCATTTCCATACACCAAAATAAAATAGTGCATAATCATATAATCAAGAGTATGCCTCAAATGAAATTATATTGTCAACTTGCTCTTCTCAAGACTTTTGTTCATCATTCCTCCTTCCTTAAGAGCCACCTAGCCATGGTGTGGAAATAGGGAAAAAGTGAGATAAAAGAATTTCATTATCTAATCTAGGATCCAAGCATACATATATAGTCCATTCAATTATAAGAATGTAAGTATGCATGTCATACAACCATATATAAATCATATTTATGCATTTGGGTCCTGTGAACCCATCCTTTATATTCTCAACTCAAACTCCACTTATACAACTCATACATAGGAAGAGAGCAAGGGGAATAAAACAAACTATAAGAGGGATCCCATGGCTCTATAAAAAATAATTTAATGCTCTAGGAACTTTTGGTCTAGTCTCACCATACAATTAAGGACTTTTGGTATAGTTTCATCCTCTTTTAGGGACTGTTGACTTAGCCTTATGCATAATTAAGACTTTTACCCTGGCCTCACCCATTACCAATGGATTTTTGGCTTCACTTCACCCATTACTAAGGGTCTTTTGGCACAACTTCACCAGTCAAGAACTAATCCAATTCTAAATGCAAATAAATGTCATACTATTGCATATTTTAATACCATACTCTTTCTAGCATTTCCATTCCATTGCAAGGCTATAGCTCCACACACTTACAAGAAAATAATGGATATAATCATATTAAATATGCATTACGTAAGGCCTGAAAATTACTTTGCAAGCTTTATGGCCCATTTGATCCCATTAATATCATCTTTTGTTTATAGTACATCCATATAAGTCATAAATATCATAAAATATCTCATGATTCATGGGTTTAGCATTATACACTAGAAAAATAATGGTTTGTTCTCGGGTTCATTGTTCTAGTTTACTGATATGAACTTTAGAAATTCATAAATAATTCTAAAAAAATTGAAATCAAGCAAATGATAGCTTTTTGGAAAGCCTTGATATCAACTAAAGAATAAAAATCATACCAGACCATGGCAACATCAACAAGACTATGAAAAACCATATAACAATGCCAAAGATCTAGCTACTAGGTCTACTATCACAAGTTTATGATATAAACTTTTAAAATTCATAATAAATTATCTAGAGTTCCAAATTAGGTGCTCTTTAGCTCTTTGAAAAGATCTTGATGAGCCCTAGTTATTGGCTAAATTTCATGCAAAAACTCATCTATTTGATTAGACTGTAGTTCAACTCATGATTTGGTCAATTTCAATGATCAAGGTGGGTTCATAAGGTACCATTTAACCTTCCTCTTATTCGATAACCACTTGAGCATGTCCCATAGCCTAAATATAGCCTAGGGAAGCATGCCAAATGGTCTAAATTATTATGGAGTTCAAACTCACCATGCCACTTGTATTCATACACAAGCATATACTAGCACAAGGGTGGCAAATTTTCATATTTCCATACATTTGGTTTCAAGATTTATACATACATCAAATATATATACATTCAAACTTGTTCAAATGGTTACATCTCATATACACCTTATGAATACATTTCTTGACATCATTATGTCCTTAAAATAACTATTTAGCTACTTCTTTGTCAAAGTATCTTGCTCCGAGGCATTTGGTCTTCTTTCCTTGGACTTCTTAGCTCACCTAGACATGAATAAGCATATGGAGGGGGAAGAGTGAGATTCAATGACTTTTAATAGTTATTAACCCTTTCAAACATACATAATGGATTTTATAAGTCAAATAATGCATACATGACTTTCAAGGTACTAGTGAACTTATATATAACATTTTTCATGTTCAAAAAACTCATACATAATATATATAGGCTCTCAAAGGCGTTAGTTTAGCCTCACCTATTTTCAAGGGACTTTTGACTAACCCTCACTCTTCTTAAGACTTTTAGCTTTATCTCATCCAATCCTAGGGACTTTTGGCTCATCCTCACCCTTGTTAAGGGACTTTTGGCATCACCATATCCATTCAAGCTAAAACAAATTTATAAAACATATTTTAAGAACATCATGGTACAATGGCATGTAGAAAATAGTTAGGAACATTTCTCACGGCATAAACATACATACACGCATCCAAAGATAAGAAAACACTTAAGAATGCATGAGAGAAAGGTTAGAGAGCTACCTTAGAGCAAATGTACACACTTTTCTCTGAGGATTCTTCTCCCTCTTCTTAGCCAAGCCTTTAACTAGGTGGCCTTTGGTTTTCTTGGCCTAGACACATTAAAAGAGACATAAATCACTTATGGAAACAAGCTTTGGCATCATACACACTCTATATGAAGTTATTTTGTTCTTTAGCTCCATTATGCTTCCATACAAGACCTTATGAAACAACTATGAGAATTTATGATCTTCGCTTGCATTTCTCATTCATTGTAGGTCTCTTGACTCCCTTTAGACTCCTTAGAGTCATCACATATTCATTTTAAAGAGCCTAGCTATAAGTTGTTTCCTAATGTCTCATTATGGAGTCTACACTTCCATCTCACATTCTAAGGCTTTTAAATATTTTTCAAGGTTTTCTTTGATATTCTTCCATTATATCTAGTCTTATTATAAGCTTGAAATAAATTAAAACTCTCCTTAGGTGGGCAGACTTGCTTAGGCTGAGACATTCCCTATTGTTAGCACCTATAGAGTTTGCTTGCTTTCCTTTAGGGAATGGCTACTTGGGAGGCTTCTTAGATATCTTAAGAACTCACATATACTCTTGGATAGCTTAAATTATCCATAGGAAGTCTCCTACATCTCAAGGTGTAACAAAAATCCCTAATCTTTGTAACTTTATTTCTAATGCACCTTAATTGAATTTCTTTGCATAATCTTGTTCCTCACACTCCAGAACCTAGGTTTCTTCCTTGGTTAGGTTAGAATTTATCCTCCCTTGGCTGGGCCTATGCTTGGCTGAACCATCTCTCAAGAAGAACAATTAGAAATTTCAAAGGAAGTTAGGAGAATTAACTTGTTTCTTAGCTTGGTTCAAGAGCTCTTTCACTTGGTATGATCCTCTCCTTCAAACTTTATCTTCCTTCCTCTGAAATAGATCCAAAATAGTCCTAAATCATTCATAGAAACCATAGAAAGAAATAGGGGAAGGAGGTGAACAAAGTTTGTGAAGGAGGAACCATGAAAATCCCAAGATTTCTCACCTTTTTACAAGCTCTTTCCCTCCTTCTTTGCTCCTCCCTTGTGCATTTGTTGCTGTTGGTCTCTCCTCTATTCTGGGTTGAATCTAAGTTGGTTTAAGTGGAGGAGAAGAGTGGAACATGTATTAAGGAGCCAAAGGGTCACTTTTTGTAACTTTTTCAGTTTTCATTTTAGTCCTTAAATTATGATTTCTCTGTTTGACCTCATTTCAACTCCTTTTTTAGAACCATCTTTTCCATTATAAAATTTGGATCCTCTAACTTATAAAATACCTTTGGTTTCACCCAAATTTGATTTGAAGCTATTCTAAACTATTTGGTCAAAGTTCAATCAACCCTTTACTAAAATCGCTCACTGAAAGAGTTTTAACTATTCTAGGGATTCTTATAGTTTTTAGGGCTTCTGAAAACTCTAAAAAGGTCAAATTTTCTATTTGAAAAGCTCTTTTATGAGTTTTCCAAAATTGCTAGAAATTATGAAAATGCCCCAACTTATTTTGGCAAATTTTTCTAGCTCTTCTAGCTTTGGTTTTTAGGCATCTTAAGCCTTGTATAATCATTTTTCATTATTTAAAATTTTATCCTAATTTTATTTGATCTTGAATCTTTCTATTTAGAGGACTTCCTTTTATATCTGGCCCATTTCTGACATTTATAAAGAAACCAGATGTTACATTTTAGTCCCCTTAAATAAATTTCGTCCTCAAAATTTAAGGGTGTAACCTCACCTAGCTTTTCTCATATTCCATTAACTGACCCTTTTTTTTCCCTTTTTCCTAGCTCTATTTACTTCTTTTAGAGACTAACCTTTTTTAAATTTCATTCTACCAGGGAATTTATGTTCTAACTTACTGTATCTGATTCTCTTTCTTTGTGTCATTGCTACCGAGCATATGAATCGCTCTTGTTATAAGGGAAAATAATTTCTGATATTGAAATATACTCTAATATCCTTGGTCTATGAAATGAGAGAGCTTACTATTTTGTATCTGATTAATCTTAACCCGTTTAGAGGGGTTGACTTTCCTACTTAGTGGACTTACTTCCGCATGTCTTAGGAGATAACTTATCTAGTATTAAATCTCCCTTATCATTTCCTACTGGCTTCTAAAAAGTCTCATTATCTTTTTCTATTCATTAACAACCATCAGAGAATTTCTCTCTGCTTACTTAACTTACTTAAGTGTTCCCATGGTCATGGTGCAAAGTTCTTCTATTCATAGATCTTATGTCTTGATCACTTACTGGGATTACAACTCACTTAAGGAGTTTTTAATCTTGGTTATCTCAATTTCTCTGCTTACTATAACACTTGTCTTTTTAGGCCTGAACTCTTTTTTACTCTCTTTACTCAATTGAGAGTGGCATTATTTAGTCCCTTATCTTATTAACTGACTAGCATGACTCTTTAATCTTTCATACCAATATTGAAGAGAAACTACCATTGATTGATGCTGAATCCTTGTGGGATGCTAACTTTTCTCCTAGTCTTAATTATTGGAGACATAGCCTACCACTTGCCCCATCATAAAGAGCTGTACCTGATCTCTTTCTACATATATAGCTTTGATATATAAGGATCTTTCTATCCCTTAGTTAGGTTTATTATTTGCTGGGTAATGATTTATCGGCTTATAACTCTGGAAAGCTACTTTTTTGCTTTCCTCATCCTATATACTCTGCTTATCTACTAAGGAGGTCTAGTCAGTGGTCTAACTACTTGGATATAGCCTTACTATTTCTAGTGGCAATAGTTTACTAAACTCAAGAGATCTCTAGTCTCTAGGACAAAAATTGTCTGAAACTATATTAGTCTTTGAGACTTACTGCTCTGTAAAAGCTATCTTAGGCCATCATCTCCCCAGAGCTTTGCTATACTATAACTATGGGCTCTCTGTAACTTTATGGGATTTACTACGACCCTTAGGTCTATTGCAACCTCTCAAGCCTGGCTAGGGGTTTATTGCAACCCACTAGATTGTACTATGATTTACTATGATCTATCTCTAGGAGGTTTCAAAGTCTAAGATCACTGGATCTGAGAATAAAACATGTGCTCACAAAGTCTGATAACTATTGCCCACACTCTAAGGCTAGCTTAGATATCTGCTATGCTCTTTATGTGAAGTGGATTCTATATTATTTGCTTTTCCGTTGATCCTATCATAATAATATTTAGGAGTATTCTGACTTTTGCTTACTACTCCCAATGGGATCCTCAGGTTCCCACTTCAAGCCTTCTCACTTAGGCTCTCTTTCTTTCTTTACTCTTACTAGCTTGCTCACTTTACCTGTATTTATTTTATCTTTCCTCTCATATCTTGCAATTCATAACTATGCCCATGTTCTGCTTTCAAGCGCCTCTAACACCAGGGCATCTTACACATCAAGTGTGTCTAACATCTCTTGTAGGATAAAGATCATATGCTGGTCCCTTTCCATTTCATTTAGTTATATCATACGGGACTTATACTATGCATACTGAACTTATGTTATCTAACTCTTAACATTCTAATACTGCTAGCATGCTCTTTTTCTTATCATTTTTTTTTACTGGAGATTCCTTTCTACATACTTTTCTTGTCATTCTAATATTATTGGAATCCCTTAACTTCTTTTTCTTTAGCTTATCACTATATCTCATATGACACTTGAGGAATAAGGAACTTTTTCCCTAATTTCTTACATCATTACTACTCTATCCCAAAGTCATTTATGTTGCCTAATTATCTCTATTTAGGGCATTATATCATGCTTTACGGACATCCATACTAAGGACAACAGTGCTTACTCAAGCTCTTATCCACGTCATCTCTATATCTATTCTTAATCATTATGTCCTCGGCTTTGACTCATCACATATTCTCTCTTTTACTTTCACTGTCCTTTTACTCATATAAAAAGGTCATATGTCATTTATTTATTCCTCTGTTATTGTTCTACTTTTCCATACTCAAGAGCATTTTTATTCCTCCTAGGTTCACCTCTACTTGCTCACTTTCTATGACAATGGGGGAGATCTAACTCCTTTTATTCTCTTGCTTTATTCATAATTAGACCGTTCCTTTGTAAGGGATTTTTCTTTCATGTGAATCTTAGAGCTTATCTCCTCTAGAACTCTTGAGCTTACATTTTTTCTTTGTATAGTAGTGGAACTCACCTTCTTAGGTGACTTGTGACTTCCTCTAGCTTCCTTGGGAGCACCGAAGCCCTAGTCGCTTGCCTCGGCTCATATCAGAGCTAAGTAATCTTTTTACTTTCATCTCTAGGAGTAGAGTCTACTGATTTTAAGGTTTTACTAACCCAATTTAGGCCACGAATCCTCACTATCCTGAATTTACATTACTGGTAATTTTATGCTCCATTTAGTGCTCTTACTATTCGTGTGCCTTTACATTGCATTAGTCTCATATTAAGGGAGCTCATCTGGTTCACTGCTAAACCCTTATTTGTTTGCTTTTTCTATACTCATCTTATTGGCTTTCATTTAGTCACTACTAGCAAGGACATCTCATTCTGTATGCTAGCTTCTCAACTCTTCCTCACTTTTTCATTTCTTTATAATCACCAAATCAGGGGTTTATCCCTTGAAGAGTTACTAACCATTAACTGGGTGGTCCTTTATCCCTTTATATCTCATTTTCTTCTTATTAAACTAAGGAGAAACTTCTTGTAGTTATCTTTCTAAATTATTTCTCATTTTTGAATTTCTAACACCAAACTAATCATCATTTTAGGGTATCACCCCTAAGGCATACCCTTCTTGTACACACACTACATTCCTTGATAATGTTAGCATTAAATCATGTCAATTTAAAGCCTATGAAAGCATCTTGTTACCAAGATCCAAGATCTTGTCGACAAGGTCTTGTATTTTGCCATGTAAATTTTGAAACCTTTTCATTAAAGTTGTCCTAACAATGAGTACAAGATCTTTTAATAGTGAGTTATAGCATATAATAGGTATGGGTATGACATTTGTTCTTTTATACAGTTATGTCCTTCCTTTACACATATACTTATAACATGGTTTACATATCTTGAGCACATGATATTAGCCCATCATTCACTAACACATGGGGTAGCACCCTAGGTTGGAGTCAACGCCTTGTGAACAGGTCTTTACAACCTTACTACCCTTGTGCCTCATATTCTAGCTCTGGTTAATACTCAATCTCAAATATCCTTTAGTGCAATCATAGCATAATGCTAGTCTCTTTCTTACTCTCATACATTAGGCCCGTTGCTCATTCATCATTTAATGATCCTATGTGTTTGTTAATGGGCTATTTATTTCTCCTTCACTTTATTTATACCAGGGGTCTTAATTTGCTATGCTCTGATTGATCCCATAACAGTTCATTTCTCAGGTTAACCTAAATATGACCAACAAGGCCTTCCATATGGTAATACACTCCATCATCACTGGTTACTTTTTCTCTGGCTATACGGTCCAAGCCTCATAGTCTCAGAATTCAACCCACTATCAAGGCTAGCGGGTTTTGCTCTTTACTTTTTTCATTCATAGCCAATTAGTCTATCTGGGCTGTTAGGGCTCTATGGAGTGTTACTTATAGACTCTAATATTTGGCTTGGGGGAATAATTTTCTGGGCTCTTTAATTCATAGACATATCTGAGTGTCGTTGCAGGGGCAGTGATAGTTTTGCCTCATCCTATGTTGCATCACTGCCTGTCTTTGTATCAGGCAAAACATCTTGGAAAAGTGTAGGGGTGGTAACCAGGGAGGATTAGGCCCTTTATAATCTCTTTGGGAAAGCCTTCCTAGTAGCTATGTAATCATCTATTGTTGCTAATACATATGGCTTGCTACCAATTTCTGTGAGCTACCATAACTTATAGAGCTCTAGCCATAGAATCACTTAACTCCCTTACCATTCTACATTTTACTTAACATAAACATAGACATATGCCACCTTCACACACCCAAAATGCCCTGAACAAGCACATACATGCCTATACAAGCCTACACATACTTGTAACATTACTTCCTCAAGCCATATACAATCCTAAAGGCCTGGAACTTTGCTGTAACGAACATAATTTTTGTAAAATGACGAAATGAGCTGTATAAAAGCAAGCCCTCTGAAATGGGCTAGATAATGTCCTAAAAAAATTTGGGTAGAGTCCTAGACTCCTAAAAATGATAATTCTAAGCTCAGACAGAAAGAAAAATAGAGTTAGGATGGAGAAACAATTTGTGACAGAAACTGACGAAACGTAATGGCATTTTCGTAAATAAGTGCAACTTTTGGAAAACTACATATGAGGGCTTTTTAAATGAAAGTTTTGAGTTGCCTAAGGTTTATAGAGGACAAAAAAACTATGGGAAGCTCCGAGACTAGTAAAGCCCCTTTGGTATATGTTTTTCAACGTCAGTTGACCCGAACTTTGACAGATTCGTTTAGTAAGGTTTTAACTCCAAATTGAGTGATTCTAAAGGTATTTTATTAAATTGGTAATCTAAATTTTATAATAGAAAAGATGAATCTAAAAAAGGAGCTAAAACAAAGTCGAATGAAATTGCAATTACGGAATGACAAAATTGGAAAAATGAGCTTTTTGAACCTTCCAAAGACTTCCACACTTTTCTCCCTTCTTCTCCCTCTTATTAGGCACAAACTTTTCTTCCCAATTTACAAAAAAAAAATAACTCCTTAGGTGCATCAAAAGGGGAAGAAAAAGAGGAAAAAAACTAAGGAAAAACTAGAACAAGAGGGGAATTTTCAAAAATCAAGAAGGGAAGTAAAACAAAGAGAAAGAGTCTTGAATGGAAGCCAAAATCCAAGGCCAAGAGAACAATCAACCACCTAAATGCTCTTGTAAAATTAAGGAGGGGAAGGAATTAGCAAAGTAAAGCTTACATTAATTGAAAGGTAGCTCTTCACCTTATTCTCTTACATTCTTGTGTACATATGTATGTTTTTGTGTACTTGTGTATGCTCTTATGATTGAGAACATGCCATTTGATGTCTTGAGGTTGCATTGGTACTAATGTATTATCTTCAATGCCATTGATTGTGAGAATGGCTCTCAAGGGTGAGGTATGCCAAAAGTCCCTTAAAGTGGATGAGAATCTACCAAAAGTCTCAAAGTATGGGTGAGGCTAGACCAAAAGTCCCTTGGATGGGTGAGGTTAGGTTAAAAATCCCAAGGCCAAGAGTGAGGCAAATCTAAAAGTCCTAGAAATAGGGTGAGGCAAAACCAAAAGTCCCTAGAGCATGAAAATGGCTTGATGTGGAAATGTGACATAGAAATATGGTATTATACACTTTATGTTTGCACACTTGAGATTTTGATGTATGTATGTGTTAAATGTATGTGTGAATGGGTGTGTGAGCTATTGAGATTTTAGGAATCTCACTCCCCTTCCTTCCATTATCTTGAAATGCTTAGGTGATGTTCAAGAAACAAGGAGTGCAAGCCAAAGACCTTGAGAAATTGTATTTTGTATATTATGTAACTTTATTTGTATTTGAATGTCAAAGTGAGCTTGTACATATTATTTTTGTGATGTAAGACCATGAACAAATGTAAAATGATGTATGAATATGATGTAAACCTTATGTGACACTCAATCCATAGAATTATGCAAATTGGCTTTTGGATAGCTTGATGTAACTATGCATTCTTGTATGTGGAATGACCAAATTTAGATGCATAGGGTTTGGGACCATTTGGGCAGCTCCCATAAGTCATAATTATGCTTTTAAACTTACCCAAGAGGTGCTAAACTCAAGAGGAGGCCATTTGGACCAAAGTGACTCTTGGTAGGGAGCAAAAATGACAATTTCATGAGGTTATATCATTTTTTATCCAAATGAGCTCTTCTTGGTCTAAAATTTAGCACGAATTTAAAGCTTATTGATAGATATTTGGAAAGATAAAGTTGATAATTTTTAGAGGTCTATGGAATATTTGGCGAATTTTTGAAGTTGAACATTTTTCTAGTTTTGGTTATTGGTACTATAGCACTGGTCCAAAATTAAATTCTGTCACTCATGGGGTAAATGATGTCCAATTGCTACAAAATTTTATACAAAGAAACTATACTTTTCTAGTGACTTGTACCAACTAGAAGCACCTCATTTGGAGGTCTAGAAAGGGAGATATAAATTTTTAAAGATTCTATCTAGTATCAGAAACTTCACTCGACCTCAGTTACTGTTTGATTGAATTTTGAGGTCTGGGCGTGCTTAAGCTAGTCTGAAGATATTTTTCCCCTCTAGCTAATACCTACAGATTTCTAGATTGGTATCATTTCATGTATTAGAGTTTTTTAGAATTAATTGGATATTTTCAAAGTTTGCTGCAGCAATCTGTGATGCACTAGTGGACAGCTTGACCTCTGGACATTTTTGGGTGTCAAACGTCCTCTGTTATGGATGTTATGATCTAGACATATTTTTAGTATTAATTAGACATCTATAGCTTTCTAAAATGACCAAGAATCATGATTTTAATTTTTCTAGAATTAGTTATGATTTTTCAAAGTTTGTAACAGAAATAAGCCAAAGCTGGCTGAAAATGAATGTCCATATTTTATATTTCATTTCGAGTTTTTTGAGATGTAGGCCACTTTTGATGATTCAAATGAGTTGTATCTATGTAATTAAATATAAAAATGTGTTGTATAGGCTTATACAGCTCACGTGATACCGAACAGAATTTTTATACACAACGCAATGCAATGCAAAAATAATCAATATTTTAATTCTATTTTCTTGCCTCTCATATAAATTGATTGATATGAGGTATAAAGATAGCATGAAATGAGCCAAGAAATTATAGTATTATATTTGCTCTGATACCAAAAATGTACTACCTTACTCTCTCTAGCATTTCCATTCCATTGCAAGGCTAAAGCTCCACACACTTACAAGAAAATAATAGATTTAATCACATTAAATGTGCGTTACGTAAGGTCCGAAAATTATTTTGCATGCTTTATGGGCCATATGATCCCATCAATATCATCTATTATTCATAGTACATCTATACAAGTCATAAATATCATAAAACATCTTATAATTCATGGGTTTAGCATCATACACCAGAAAAATAATGGTTTGCTCTCGGGTTCACTGTTCCAGTTTATTGATATGAAATTTTAAAATTCATAAATAATTCTAAAAAAATTAAAATCAAGCAAATGATAGCTTTCTAGAAAGCTATAAATGTCAAATAAAGAATAAAAATCATTCTATACTATGACAACATCAAATCAATTGCGAAAAACCATAGAATAATGCCAAAGGTCTAGCTACTGGGTTTGCTGTCACAGGTTTCTAATATAAACTTTGAAAATTCATAATAAATTTTCTAGAGCTCCAAATTGGGTGCTCTTTGACTCTATTCAAATATCTTTGTGAGCTCTAGTTGTTGGCTAAATTTTATGAAAAAAATCATCCATTTGGTTAAACTTTGATTCAACTCATGATTTGGTCTCTTTTGTTGATCAAGGTGGGTTCATAAGGTACCATTTGACCTTCCTCTTATTCCATAGCCACTTAAGCATGTCCCATAGCATAAATATAGCCTAGGAAAGTATGCCAAATGGTCTAAATTATTATGGACTTCAAACCCACCATGCCACTTGTATTTATACACAAGTACATACTAGCACAAGGGTGGAAAATTCTCACATTTCCATACATTTAGTTTGAAGATTCATAGATACATCAAATATATATACATTCAAACTTGTTCAAATGGTTACATCTCATATACACCATATGAATACATTTCTTGACATCAATATATCCTTAAAACAACTATTTAGCTACTTCCTTGTCAAAGTATCATGCTCCAAGACATTTGGTCTCTTTTCCTTAGATTTCTTGGCTCATCTAGACATGAATAAGCATATGGAAGGGGGAAGAGTGAGATTCAAAAAATCTCAATAGTTCTTAACCCTTTCAAACATATATAATGGATGCATTTATAAGTCAAAGAATGCATACATGGCTTTCAAGCTACTAGTGAACTTATACATTGTATTTTCTATGTTAAAAAAACTCATACATAACATGCATAGGCTCTCAAGGGTATTGGTTTAACCTCACCCATTTTCAAGGGACTTTTGATTAAGCCTTACTTTTCTTGAGACTTTTGGCTTTGTCTCACCAAATCCTAGGGACTTTTGGCTTATCCTCGCCCTTGCTAAAGGACTTTTGGCATCACCATGCCCATTCAAGCTAAAACACATTCATAAAATATATTTCAAAAATATCATGGTACCATGGCATGTAAGAAATAGCTAGGAACATTTCTCATGGCATAAACATACATACACACATCTAAAGACAAGAAAACACTTAAGAATGTATGAGAGAAAGGTTAGAGAATTACTTTAAAGCAAATTCACACACTTTTCTCTTAAGATTCTTCTCCCTCTTCTTGACCAAGCCTTGCAACTAGGTGGCCCTTGGTTCTCTTGGCCTAGACACATCAAAAGAGACATAAATTACTCATGGAAACAAACTTTGGCATCATACACACTCTATATGAAGCTACTTTGTTCTATGGCTCCATTATGCTTCAATACAAGACCCTATGAAGCAACTATGAGAATTTATGATCTTGACTTCCATTTCTTATTCATTCTATGTCTCTTGACTCCCTTTAAATTTCTTGGAGTCATCACACATTCATTTTAAGGAGCTTAGCTATAAATTACTTCCTAGTGTCTTATTATGGAGCCTATACCTTTATCTCATATTTCAAGGCTTCTAAATTTTTTCCATGACTTCCTTTGATACTCTTCCATCATATCTAGTCCTATTCTAAACTTGGAACAAATTAAAACTCTTTTTAAGTGGCCAGAATTGCTTAGGCCGAGACACTCCCTATTGTTGGCACCTATGGAGTTTACTTGCTTTCTTTTAGGGAATGACCACTTGGGAGACTTTTTCGATATCTTAGAAACTCACATATACTCTTGGATAGCTTAAATTATCCCTAAGAAGTCTCCTACATCTCAAGGTGCAACAAAATCCCTGATCTTTGTAACTTTATTTTTAATGCACCTTAATTGAATTTCTTTGCATAATCTTGTTCCTCACACTCCAAAACCTAGGTTTCTTTCTTAGTTAGGTCAAAATTTATCCTCCATTGGCTGGGCCTATGCTTGGTAGAACCATTTCTCAGGAAGAACAACCAGAAATTTCAAAGGAAGCTAGGAGAATTACTTTGTTTCTTAGCTTGTTTCAAGAGCTTTTTCACTTGGTATGCTTCCTTCCTTCAAACTCTATCTTCCTCCCTCTGAACTAGACCTAAAATAATTCCAAATTATTCATGGAAACCATAGAAAAAAATAGGAGAAGGAGGAAAACAAAGTTTGTAAAGAAGGAACCATAAAAATCTAAAGATTTCTTACCTTTTTACAAGCTCTTTCCCTCCTTCTTTGCTCTTCCTTTGTGTGTTAGTTACTGCTGGTCTCTCCTCTATTTTGGTTAGAAGCTAAGTCAATTTGAGTGGAGGAGAAGAGTGGAACTTGTATTAAGGAGCCAAAGGGTCACTTTTTGCAACTGTTTCACTTTTCATTTTTGTCCCTAAACTATGGTTTCTCCATTTGACCTCATTTCAACTTCTTTTTGAGAATGATCTTTTCCATCATAAAATTTAGGTCTTCTAACTTGTAAAATTCTTTTTGTTTTACCCAAATTGGATTTGAAACTATTCTAAACTGTTCGGTTACAGTTTCGGTCAACCTTTTGCCAAAATCGCTTATCGGAGGAGTTTTAATTGTTCTAGGGATTCACATGGTTTTCAAAACCTTTAAGAACCCCAAAAAGGTTAAATATTCCATTTAAAAAGCCCTCTTATGATTTTTCAAAATTGTCAAAAATTACGAAAATGCCCCAATTTATTTTGGCAAATTTTCCTAGCTCTTTTGGCTTTGGTTTTTAAGCATCTTAAGCCTTGTATCATCATTTTTCATTATTTATAATTTTATCCTAATTTTATTTGGTCTCAAATATTTCTATTTAGGGGGCTTCCTTTTATATTTAGCCCATTTTTGACGTTTATGGAAAAATCGAATTTTACACATATGATCATCAAGTAATCAATAACACATATAATTTGTAAACAACGCATATAAGTAATCCAAGTCATTTAAGCAAACCAAGCATATATATACAAGAATAGAGGAAAAGCTATCTTGACACAAGAATTCCAATTGGTTCCTTTTTGCTTCTTTTTCCCCTTCCATAGCCCTACAACCACACTTAAATGGAGTTTCACTTGTTTAGTCTAGACATATCAAATAAAATATAAAATTATCAATGGAATTATACTTATACTTATATTAGCCTTATGTATGCAAGCTAAGGTTTTAGTTACACATATGGCTTATTTGAATATCTAATGAAGCAACTCCCATAATTCAACTTTTTGGCTCTAAATTCTCAATTGATATGAATCGTATGACTCTAATAGAACTCATTAAAGCCTACATGCATGATTTAAGGAGCTTAATACCAAATTATTTCTTTAGGCCTCATTGAACTCTAAAGATTCAACTTTCAAAATAAGGCTTCTAAATTCATTCCAATGGTTCCATTAGCGTTTATAATTCATATATAGACCACTTACAATCTTAAAATCCTTGAAACAACTTCCTAGGTACTAAAACCATATGTAGGCCAAAACATTCCCTAAAGAGAGCTTCCATGTACTTTTGTGATTGCTCTTAGGAATTTAATGCATATTGTGACACCTTAATCTACTACCACTACCTAGCCTCTCAATAGGCTCGGTTTCATATGATTTCCAAAGAATCACTACTCTTCTGTGGCATTTGCATGCTATGAACCGGGGTTTCATATATCCATCTTTTGCCCCGTGGGTCCTGTGAACCCATCTCAAGCATCCTCAACTCAAACTCCATACATACAACTCATACATAGCATAAAACAAACCATAAGTCACGGGTATAGAGCCAAAAACCAGAAAAATTACATTTCCTCACTTGGGCCTAAAAGTCATATTTTGGCTCTAACTTTGGAAAATCATAATTAATTGTAGAAAAATGGGAATCTAGTAAACTTTAGCTCTCTGGAAAGCTCCAAGTGTTAAATTTACACTAAAAATAATTCCCAACCACAAACACAGCGTTTGGACCATGTTTGACATCGAAAATGGGAAGGAGGTCCGGCTTTCACTGTTTCTGGTGCAGCTTACTGTCATGACTTTCAAAAATTCATAACTAAATTCAAAAAAATCCAATCTGAGCACACTATACCAATTTAAAAAGCTACAGATGTCTACTAGAGGAGAAAAATAAGTCCAGATCAGTTCAGTAGCTCCTACTCCCCGAAAATCGATGGAACAGTAACGGGGGTCAGAAGAGCTCCCTGATGCTGATACAGAACTTCAGTCGGTTCGTTCTCTCTCTACAGACCTCCGATTTAGGTGATTCTAGTTCCTATAAGTCACTGTGTGGTCTAGTTTATGTGTATAAAATTTCACCACATTTGAAATCCATTTGGTCTATGAGTGCCACAGATTTCATTTTCTGGTTGTATAAACAGTACATGACCAATCCCTTGAATTTTCTCAAATTCAACAATTCCCCAAATATTCTCTAGACCTCCGAAAATTACCCACTTTAGCTTTTCAAGAAGCTTTCTATACACTCTATAGGCATGCCAATTTTCATGGCAAACGGAGCTCATCCGGTCATACTTTGACGGAGCTCTCAAAAACACCGGTTTTGGCACCCCAAAGGTCCAAAACGGGTCTAAATAGCCTCTCACACACTCTCACTCCACATGGACAAGTTTAAAAGCATAAAACTAGTATATCTAACATGTCCATATGATACAAATCATCATACATCCAAATCTCACTATGCTATGGCCAATTATGCACTATTCCATACATGCAACAAAAGGGGTAAAACCCACATTTCTATTACTTTGGCTAATAATATAGTTCATACATCATCCTTTCATATTTATACACGTGTTACAAACTTTATATCTCAAAAATAGTGGGCATATCTTCATTTGGCACCACTTTACATCAAAATGATCAAAATAAAACTAACATTTTCCTATACATGCTCCTAGGCTCCTTGGTGTGTGCTCGGTTCTCCTTGAGCTCCACCTAGCATATTAGTTGGGAGGGGAAAGGGGTGAGATTCAGGGAATCTCAGTAGCTCATGCACTCAATCAAGTAAGCAATCAAGGCATATAACAAGTCAAAGCATGTGAATAAGCACTTAGCCATTCTCAACATCCAACACACATTGTACATGCTATGGAAATCTCAACAATGCCAAAAATGAGCTCCAGGGACTTTTGGTCTAGCCTCACCTGAGTTTAAGGGACTTTTGGATGGCCTCACCCGAGTTTAAGGACTTTTGACTTGGCCTCACTCGTTTGAGACTTTTGGCCTTGTCTCACCTATCTCAAGGGACTTTCGGCTTCACCTCACCCATCTCAAGGGACTTTAGGCACTACCTCACCCGAGCAATTCTCACAATTCAACATACAAGCATATTAGCATTCAATGCATCAAAGCAATAGCATATGGCATATTCCATACAATAAGCATATACATATTCATACAATGACTATCATATCCAAGAATACAACGAGAAAGAGTGAAAGAAAGAGCTACCTTTGGAACCAAAACCAATACTAGCTTTTCCTTTCAATTTCTCCTTTCCCTCCTTAGGTCCACAATCACACCTTGATAGAGGTGCTTCACTTGAGCCTAGACACACAAAAGCATGCAATTACTCTCTTATACTTTAATTTAGAGCAACCCTTCTATCACATACAAACCTAGGGTTCTCTCTCTAGAATGCCATTACCCCTTTCTCTCTCTCAAGCTCCCATGGTAGTGGAAAACCTCATTTTCAAAGAAAACACAAGGATGCAAAAGAGTTTTCCACTTTCCCTCTTCTGACCCATGCCAAAAATCCGTCCATTTTCACAAATAAAACCGCAGAAAGAGAGGGCAAAGGGAGGGGATCAGAGTTCTAGAGAGAAATGGGAGAAGTTACCTTACTTTGCCCTTGATTTTCCTCCTTCTCTTGATCTCTCACACTCTCTTCACCTCTTTTCTCTCTTTGGGTCGAAGCTTAGGGCAGATATGAGAGAAGAAATGAGTTTGGGCATTTAATGAAGTCTGATTCTCGCTATTTACTCTCTTCCGGACTGACTCTCGCTACGGCGAAAACTAACCTTCACTATAGCGAGCTCGTGTAATCTGGTTTCGCTATGGCGAGGTGTAACCTTCGCTACGGCGAGCTCGTGTCAGTTCCCTTCGCTATGGCGAGATTTACCATTCGCTATGGCGAAATCGCATTAGTTCCAGACTTCACTCTCGCTATGGCGCACGCTACGGCGAGCAACTCCCTGGTTTTTGTATGGGCTACTGCCAGCACTCGCTATAGCTAGAATTGCCTTCGCTATTACGAACTAGCTCTCTCGCTGTAGCGAGACCATTTCTCGCTATTGCGAGAGGACTTGGCAGAAATTCTGAATTCCGAAAATTTCCAGCTTTCACTTTCTTTCTTTTCCCTTTTCTTTTCTTTTTCCCGGTTGTTACACATATGAAGGTTCCTTGGCTTCTTCCTAGTTTGAATATGATCTTAGGTGGCTTAAAATATTCCCTTAGAGTTCTAAAATTTCCAAGGTACAACAAAAACCCTAGGTAAGACAAAAAGCCATTCTTTAGGTTCTTTGTTAATTTTAACTGTATAATCTTAATCTTCATCCTTCAAAACCTCTAATTCCACCATGGTTTCATCAAACTCTAGCCTTTCACGCAGCCCCCTCATCTTGGTCGAATTGCACCTGGGCTAGAGCTCCATCCATGCCAAGTTTTCTTAGCCTAAGTTATATACCATTTGAAAGTGCTTTAAATGAATATTATTATGGTGTAATTAGTTTCCTTAAGGGAGCTTCTTCCTTAATGGTTTTAGTCACAAAACTTCTCTTATTAGGAAACCAAAACCACCAAAAGAAAGAAAAAAAGGAATAGAGAAAGATTTATACTAATATCATAAGCAAATTTAGCACATAAACTTACCCAGATGAAGATTTTTCCTCCCCCCTTCCTTGCTTCTTCTCATGCTCCTTGGTTCTATTTCTAAGTGCTGTAAGTCAATTTTGATGTGTTGGTGGCATGGTTGCCTTGATATAACGGAGAAAGAATGGTTTTTAAAATAATTATAAAATTCCTATTATATCCTTTAATTTTAATTCCTTCGTTTAAACTCATATTGAATCTTTTTTTAAAATTTTCTTTTGCATATAAAAACTTAGGTCAGCTAGTTTTATTAAAACCATTTACCTCCAAATTTTTGGAATTTAAAATCCTTTCGAATAGCTTGTTCAAAGTTTGGGTTAACTAACGGCATAAATTATTCATCGAAAGGGTTTTAACCATTTTGACAGTTCCTATGCTTTTCAAGACCTTTGAAAACCCTAGTGAGTTTAATTTTAACATTTAAAACTCTTCTCTTTAAGTTTTTAAAATTTTGCCTGAAATTACAATTTTGCCATTGGTTTTTAGTTTATTCTATTTAGCCATTTTGGCTTCGGTTTCGTGTCATTATTAGTTTCTTAACCTCATTTACTCAATTTATTCCATTCTTTAAGGTCTATTTCAATTATCAAATTATAAGATATTACAATATATACAATATTATTATTTCTTTATTAATTATTTTATTTTTAAAATGTTTTGGGTTATTACAATTTATTCATATAATTTAAGTAAAATAAAAAAAGTTATGACTCATTTGTTCTTAACATTTTAGGATTTTTCCTTTTTCATGTCTATAATTTAAGATAAACCAAAGCGAAACAAAGAATGGATGACAAACAAGAAGATTATTAGAAGAAATGCAAGGAAAAAAATAGGAGGAGGGAAGAAATCAAAGAACATATGAGATCTCACATGAGATTCAAGCTTGAAGAAGAGAGAAGGATGGGAAATTGAAGAAATAAAGTGTGCGATGACAAATCTCCTTCTTGACAATGGCTAATAGATGAGGAGGTTGTGAGGGTAGTCACAAAGACAGACGAAGGCTTTAATGGCATTGTTATCGGATAGAAGGCTATGCTACATTTTTTTATAGAGGGCTTATTCAAAATTAAAATGCAAAAAGAGATTCAAGGGTGAGGGGTTATAACAATAGACTAACTACGGTTACACACAATCATAGTTAGCCCTTAATCTTTACTGCGATTTAAATGAAACCATAGTTAATCCAATAGACTAACTATGATTTATCAAAAACTACAATTAATTCATTATGGACTAATTGCAATTTATAAAAAACTATAGTTAGTCTATGGATCTAACCATAGGTTTTTTTTTTTTTTTTGCAATTATGGTTACTTTTAGGTTAAAATCTCTATAGCAACAGTCAATTTTTAAATTCAGAAGATAAAGGAAAATAGAAATCAATTCCTTCTAACCAGTTGATATAAAGTTAGTAGAAGTAAGAGGATATCCTTTTAAGGTGAGTGGAGTCTCCATTAATCCCATGCCCAAAACTCCACCACATTGAATTGAACCATGAAGTAGATTCTTGACCCAAAATTTTTAGTGGCTAAGACATGAGAAAATGGGAGCAATTCTAGCTATAAAAATCTTGCTCAACATTGGGGTTGCACTGGAAGGACAACTCCAACATGATTAAGGAAGAAGATACATAAGGCTTGCTAAATAGAACATAGAAAAGGTAGAGCAAATAACAAGCTTTTGTCAAACAAGATAAGATATACGTATAGACCTAAAAACCCTAAAGTAAAAGAGGTTACAGCCACGAACACTTAAGCATGAAAACTCAGTCAACTCAGCCTCTCACTCAATCACGCTGAGCAGGTATGAAGAGATGTCCATTTTCCCTTTCTCCCTTGGTTGTTCGCAAAAAGATAGAACATATCATATAGCAGTAAAGATGAAAGGAAAAGTAATGGAGGGGAAAGAAGAAGCTTCACCTTTGGCTACTTGAACTTGGGTTGGCTGGACATAGAGAGTGTGGAATGCCAAGAAGAAACGTGTAGCAGATCAAAAGCTTAAAAAATAAGGGATGAAAGCAAAAGAGAGTTAAGAGATGAGGTGAACAATAGAAAGGTAGTGTAGATCAACGTGAATAGGAAAAAAAAAAGGTGGATGAGAATCATGTGCTTTCTCTCTCTCTCAGCACCATCATTTCCTCTCATAGCTCACCAGGACATGAAGTATGGAAGAAGAACCCTTTGGAACTCTTGGGCATGGGAGTGATGGGAAATACCAAAATAGAGAAAGATGGACAACTAGCCTTCATCAGACATTTGTTTCCTAATGTGAAAGTGGTATTTTACCCTTAGTAAACTAAGAACAATTTTTGTTGATTCCTATGTGTTCTTTCAAGTAAGTCCTTCTTCTGATAATAATGTGGAAGGAAAGAAAACTTGGTCATTCCTTAAAGTAAGGAATTTAACATATTTGCATAATAACTTAATGTTTCTAGTATATATATGTATGTATGTATGTATGTATGTATGTATTTTAAGCCTACAACTTATTTAATTTGTTTAATTTTTTATTTTATTTTTATTTGACTTTGGTGTATACCTTGTAATTTAAATCAGTTAAGTTTAATTAAGTTAACTTCTAAGTCTAAAGCTTTGTAACCTATTTTTAAAAATTTACATTTACCCTAAGTTATTATTATTATTATGATATATATATATATATTGTTTCTTTTTTAGTCATTTTATTTTCTGAACATTTTGGGTTATTACAATTCAGTCATATAATTTAAGTAAAATAAAAATGGTTATGATTCCTTTGTTCTTAACATTTTAGGATTTCTCTTTTTTTGTGCCTATAATTTAAGATGAGCCATGACAAAATAAAGAAAGGATGACAAATAGGAAAAAATATTTAAAGAAATGTGAGGAAGAAGATAGAAAGAGAGAAGAAATAATAATAAAAAAAGAGATCTCACTTAAGATTCAAGCTTGAATAGGAGAGAAAGACAAATGAAATTGAAGAAAGAAATTGTGCAAAGGCAAATCTCCTTCTTGACAATGGCTATTAGAGGAGGAGGCTGTGACAGTGGTCATAAAGATGGACGAAGGCTTCAATGGCATTGCTATCAGACGAAGGGCTAGAAAACATTTATAAATGAAGGGCTTCCTTAGAATTGAAATGTGAAAGGGATTTAGGGGTGAGGGGTTATAAAAATAGATTAATTGCATTTACACAAAACTATAATTAGTCCTTAGTCTTTATTATGATTTAAATGAAATAGCAATCAGTCTAATCGACTAACTGCAGCTTATTGGAAACTATAGTTAGTCCATTATGGACTGGTTGTGATTTGTAACAAATTATAGTTTGTCCATAGATTTAATTATGGTTTTTTTCGAAACTATGACTTAACTAGTGGCTTAATTGTAGTTACTTTAATAGTAGTTAAGCCATATTTTAGTCATGGTTTTCATAACCACAATTAATAAATTAGAGTGAAAAGCTAATTTTTTAGTCATGTACTAAAAAAAATAGCAAATTTGGGATGAAATTTAGTGATAGAATTTTTTTTTTCCATTACTAGTATGTTGCTAATTCGTCACTAATTCTGTTGTAAAATTAGCGATGAAATTAACAATGAAAAATTCCATCGCTAAAATTAAGGATGGAAAATTTCGTCGTTAATGAGTAAAATAGCTAATTCTAGTTTTGTGACGGATTTTAGTAGCAAAAAATTCCATTGCTAATTTTAGCAAAGGAATTTCCTGTTATAAAATTTTTTGTCACTAAATCCATCACAAATGATAATTTGAATTTTTTAATGATTTATATGATATAATGATTTAAATTTTATTAATTCTCTCTCTATATATATATATATATATAATTTAATAATTTATATATTATAATTTAAATTATAAATTAATAATTTAATGATTTCAATATCAAAATGGTAAAATGCAATAAATGCTAATATGCTTAATTATTCTATGATTGAAAAAAGGTCTCCATTTATATTCAAAATGTAAAAAATTTACAATTTATTTATTTTAAATCATATATTAATATAAATATAGAATATATTTGATTAATTAAAAATAGTAAAAAACTTCACAAATTTAAAATTATAATTTAAACAAATGTATATAAAGAATGATTTTATTTAAAATATAAAAATAAATAAATAAAAGTGAAATAAATATTTCACTTAAAAAATGCAAAAGATAAAAAAAATAAAAAAATATGATAATATGTTTCTTTTCCAAAATTTTACAAATATTAAAAATGACTCTACTTGTTTACTATGCTTCAATCATGCCCCTTGTCTCTCGCCTATCTCTTTTCCCAATCGATTTCCCCTCTCTGTCATGCTGTGAAAGTTCAATTTTTGTTTTTAAACTCTGAGTTAAATTCATGTCTTCTTTCTCTTGTCTTTCTATTTCTTTCTACACTTTTCTAAGTGATTGTGTCAAGGTTTTCCTTTCTTTAAAGGCTGAAACTTTCTCTCATTTAAATCTCAAATCTCTCAAATTCTTTTAGAAGAAGTAAAGACTAAATATCAACGGGTCCAAAATTAGAAAAGGAGTGGAAGACATGATCTAAAATCTAATACATATCTCATTTACAAATTTGAAGGAGAAGGGGGGATTTGCCAACTCTTAAATAAATGTAGCTGAATTTTCATTGTTAATTAGTCATTTAATTCCATATACAACTCTTATTCTTCCCTTCCCCCCTGGATTTTTGAATAAATTCTATTTTTATGAATTCTTAAATTGATTAATTTGATAAAAAACTCCTTAAGAGATGACTTTGTAGGCACTCTACTACAAACCAGTTACTTTTACTAATCTTAGCTGGTTCGATAGAAGTGAGTAAAGTTTTGACATCATTGCTGGGGAGCCAATTAATCATAATCAATTAGATTAGGAGTTTTATTGTTTTCAATTTCAATTTATCCTTTTTACTTTGTTTCTGTGGTCAATTCTAAAGCTTGCAATTTTGGTGTTTTAAGGCAATTCTGCATAAATACTAGTTCTTGGGATAACAAGCTCCGATTGAGCTGAATTTTGGTAAATAGGTTTTGGGTGTTGTGAGGAACAATAGTCACTGATATGTAATGAGGTAAGCCATTTTTTGGCCAAATTCCATCATTTAGACCACTTTTTTAAATTTTTAGTATTTTTTCAATTTTTTTAGAATTTATTTTAATTTTTTAGGGCATTTTTAGGTGTTTTCTTTGGTTTTATTTCATGTTTGGTGTATAATTAGATTCTCTAATAGTAATTTGGTTGATTTTGATCCTGGAATTGAAAGGAGCTTTTGTAAGCAAGCAAAAAATCATAGAAATAGAAATAGCATAGTTGCTAGATTGGTTGCTAAGTTAAATGATTTCACTAAAATAAAAATTAAATAAATGAAAATAAAAAATAATTTTATATTTTATAATTATTAAATTAAATACAAAGACTTTCACATAGACCAAGCACTAGTAGTAACCCTAAAAGGCACTTTATTCTTTCTCGGGAGCCACTAGCAAGTAGCAATGGTGTCATTAAAAAGCAAAAAAATAAAAAATAAAAAATAAAAATCAAAGTGAAAATAAAAAATAAATGAACAAATTAACAAAATTAAAGAAAAACAAAAGGAAGAATGAATGTAAAGAAAGTGGACCCAACACCTAAGCCCATATAGGAATCAAATAGATCCATCCAGATCTTTCATCCCATCAACCAAAAACCCTAAACCATTTTGATCTTTCGTCCCCTAAACCAAATTAATTGTGGCATCTTTGATTTCTCTCATATATGTCAACTAGTACACGCTTCCTTTCTAGACCTTGCCTAAATGTTGAAATGATTAGGAGATTCTAGAACCTATTGGTTTGAAGCTCTGTCAAAGGTTGTCACTGGAGCTCTTGAATCAATTTCCCTTATTCTCTTGTTTGGCAGTTAAGGTTAGTTCTTGTTCCCAGATTCTTTTTCAGAATTTATGGGTTGTTGTCATTTGGATTACAAAAATCCTCTTACTTTAATGTTCTTTATTGAACTTATTATGCCCTAATCGATTTCCGATGAGATTTTGAAGGAAATTCATTTCATCTTAATGATGATTTTGAATCTTCCAAATGGTTTGTTGATAATTACTTTTAAGACCTTTTGCCTCAGCACTAAGACATCAAAAGTGGGCTTATAGAATTCCTGAGTAAATTGAACTAACTGGTGGCGTTTTGCTTGAAGTGTGATTTATGGTTCCTTCAAGTGCGTAAAGAGCAAGTGCATGACATTGAAGAATATCATTGTTTGCCTTTTGCAATTAATTAGTCTATTTTATTTATATTTGGCCCAAAGTGATAAATATAAACACTAAAGGTGTTGGATGAATTAAAAGTGATCTTACACAAATTTTCTACTTAAAATAGATGCTCCAAAAATTCTAATTCCATTGTTGCTATGCTTTTCTTATCTTATTATTTTCTCATGTTGTCCCCACCATAGCTAGCTATTTCTTGATCTCAACGAATCCATTTCAGAAAGGGTTGTGCATATACATTTGATTGTTAAAAATTACTTCATTCTTTTAACCATGCTTGTCTATGTTTTTTACAGGGCACTCACATCAGTTGAGCTAAGAAAGAAACTGCTTGGGAAGAGATTCACTTCTGAGGCAGTGGAGGCGGTGATAAAAAAATTTCTGAGCAAGTATGTAGTTTGTTCAAGGTAACTTTACAACATGAACCATGATATAGATTGAATGGACAAGTAGAACACTTCTAACACACATACCAAAAACAAATTGTTATGCAGCTTAATATTGATTACCTTGATGTGTTGATTGTTGACCCTAATGAATAGCAAGCGTGAACAAGTGAAGAAATATGGATGTGGACTGAGACTTGTTCCTATAGTCTTGTGCTCATGCTATCTCCTTCAATGCTTCTCTTTCTTAAGGAGAGGTTTTCTACATCACTGTGGCCCCATCTATTATCTCTTTCTCTCTTTTATCATAAGAGGTCCTGGACTATATAAAATCTAGGAGGTTCTTATTTGTCATATGTATTAACACTAAGATTTCATCTTTTTCGATGTCCTTTTATTAAATCTTATATATATATATATATCTATATATCTATAGAGATGGATCTTTTAGAATATTAAATTTTTTATTGTTGGATTACCTCAAAATTTATATGTATAATAATAAAAAGAATTATTTACATAATTTTTTAAAAAATATAATTATAAAATATTTGACTCAAACTTTCCATAACATTATGTGACTTTTTCCAAACTTTTTAAATTGATGGTTAACCCACCACACATTAGAGGTTTGATAGTGATATAGGAAATGTGAGGGTGACATATGCAGGCTATGGTCCTGAGCTCCAAATTTTCACAATTATTAAACTTTTGAATAAAGTTGTTCATACTTTGTTTTTTCCTTTTGAATTATTTGATTTTGATAGATGAATCTCTCTCTCTCTCTCTCTCTCTCTCCCATATTGTACTATGAATTTGTTTATCACCTTGTGGGGAATGCATTTTCTTCGGTCGAAATGGTCTCAGGGAGAATTTGTATGCAAGCAAAATTATGGTTTATTTTTCTTTACTATCAATTTGTTGTCAATAATATTTGGCTTTGTCTACATTATATTCATGATTTATTATTATTTATCCTTTTTTATGTTTTGTTCTAATATGAACCATGGGAGAGGACAAACGAATGACTTGAATAGTTAGTAATAATATCATATTTAAAGAATCATTTTGATATACAAAAAATTATGTGAAAATAAAAAGAAAATAGAAATTTTGTAGATAAAAATTGACTCACATGTCTCTACTTTTAAAAAAATTATTAAAAAAAATGAATATTATTAAATAATGATTATAAGAACATAATAATTTTTTTTTTACAATTTCCTATTTTTGTTTTATTTTTCGAAGATATATCAAATGTGCCCTAAAAAATTTGTATTGGCTTATCTTTTAAATTTTAAAATAAAATAGGTCGTTATTTTTTTCTAACGTATAATAGTTTTGTCATTTTGGCAAACATTTGTGTAAGGAGGTGGTTATTTTGGCTAGTGTGTGTTGATAGAACAAGAGAAAGCATTCTTGTTGGCCAATTACTGTCACTTCATTCAATCTACCACTAACAGTGTGCATGAGATAAGAGTATATGTTCTTTACAATGATTACCCTTGATCCTAACAATCCCAAAAGGAAAATAGATGTTTATCTATAACCATTGATAGGTGAATTAAAATTATTATAGACTGAGGGTGTGCTAACATTTGATGCTTATTTGAGACAAACCTTTCATATGTGTGCCACATTATTATGGATAATCAATGACTTCTCAACATATGGCATATTGTCTGGTTTGCATGACAGAGGGGAGATTATCATGCCTACATATATGAAAAACTCGAAGTTATTCCAATTGAAGTATGGGAGGAAAACATCTTTCTTTAACTGTCATCGACAATTTCTTCCACCAGATCACGCATACAAGAGAAATAAAAGATTTTTTTACAATCACAGAGTTGAGAAATCAATGCCTCTGTCATGGTTAGATGGAGAGGAAGTTTGGCAAAGAGTGTGTAATATGCTAAAAGTGACTGAATGGGAAGAACTTGTACCAATCGAAAGGTATAAGGACATTCACCATTGGACGAAATAGAGCATATTTTGGGAATTGCTCTATTAAAAAAATAACCTCATTCAACATAATCTTGATGTCATGCATGTTGAAAAAAAATGTATTTGACAATGTATTTTACATAGTCATGGACACAAAAGGGAAGACTAAAGATAATACATAAGCTCGGTTAGATATAGAAGAATATTACCGACAAAAAGAATTAGAACTTGTCGACAATGGAGGGAAAGTTTTAAAGCCCAAAGACAATATAGTTTGAATATAGAACAAAAATGAGCTATTTGTCAATGGATAAAGAACTTGAGACTCCTTGAAGGGCATGCATCTAATTTGGCCCTAATATGTTGCCATGAAAGAAGCAAAGCTGTATAGAATAAAGTGCCATGATTATCATGTGTTTATGTAATGCTTGCTTTCCATTGCCTTTGATGCTTTGCCTGAAGTTGTATGGAATCTTATAACCATGCTTAGTTAGTTCTTTAAAGAACTTTGTTCCACTACCTTGGTGGCTCAACTAGATTTATTAGAGCAGGATATTATTGTGACATTATGCAAGTTAGAGAAGGTCTTCCCTTCTAGGTTCTTTAACTCAATGGAGCATATGCTTATCCACCTTCCCTATGAAACCAAGGTTGGGGGACCTGTTTAATATTAATGGATGTATCCATTTGAAAGATAATAAAGCCTATCACTATATGCTTGAAAGGTAATAAAACCTGTTCAACTACTTTTTACGTAGGTTCCTCCATACTTTGAAGCAAAAAGTTAAGAATAAAGCTTAGGTGGAAGGATCTGTATGTGAAGCTTATATAATTGAGGAGATTGCAACATTTTGCTTGCATTACTTTGAGCATGATGTGTCATCAAGAATAATGAAACCTCTAAGAAATGATGATGGCAGAGAATCAAGCCTACCTATAATTAACTATCCTGAAAGGCCTTTTAGAGAGTTCAAGTTTCATTTCTTAAATGATTAAGAAGTAGAAGCTGCCACAAAATATATTTTAATAAACTATGATGAAGTACAATGTTTTATCAAGTAAGTGATATTGCTTGCATATTTCTTATTTGTATATGCTTAACATATTTCTTTGTTATGTAGTTTATTTGTTCATAAGCTAACTTTGTCCAATCTTCAAATTGTGGATGCTGAGATAAAAGCTTGGATTGAAGCAAAATTTCCCTCTTAGTTTCAAGAACATGTAGGTAGTAATAAGTTGAAGTTAATTGTGTCTTAAAACTAACCTTAACTCACATAAACTATTAAAAAATTTCACACAAGTTCAAAAAGCCAACAATGTTTTGGATCCATTTTTACATGACATTACTCGGGGACCAAAGAGAAGCATTAGAACTTAGCCTATTTACTTTATTAATGGGTAGAGATTTCACATACATTTATTGAGCCATTGAAAATCAACAATAAATAGTGGTGTATGCATTAAGGGGACTAACTTTGCATAATCAAAATATGACTTTTATGGCATTCTAGAAAAGATTGAATACACAGGGGTTCCTATGAAGCGATTAGTATTGTTCAATTTTCAGTGGTATAATTCTTTACTTAATTGTGGTATGAGGGTTCACAAACAATATGAGATTGTTGAAGTTCTTGAGTTAAAGACGTATAATAACTTTGATCCATTCATATTTGCACAACAAGCAACACAAGTGTACAATGCACATAGGGCCATTTCAAGTAGATGGATTAAAAGTTATACTACCTGTAATTGTTCTGAATGATGAATTTCATAATCTAAGAGACATTAAAGGTTCCTATGAAGAAATAGATATGTCAACCGCTAACATAGTTTGTGAAGATGAAGAAGATGATGATGACAATGACGACAACAACAATGATGAAAATACAAACAATGATGTTGAAAATAATGATGCATAAATTAAGGTTGGGTTTGATTTAATTTTGAGTTTGATTTTGTTTTGATAATGCATTTGCTATTTTGATTAAGTTTGAATTGATTTTGTCTACATTTTCCATTTAACTTTTGTTAACTTATACTGACTTAAGTTTTGATTTGATTTTGCATATGTAGATGTTAGGTCGTGACTCTAGGCAAGTTCGTGCTCGATGGAGTATTGCTACTTCGTTACCTCTACACCCTCAACCATCTTCTTGTCCTCCAACTTTAGCACCTGCATTAACTCCTACAGTGCCAAACGAATCCACTACACTTACATAAGCTCTAATCATACCTGAATTATCTAGGAGACCATCAGCATCACTTATACTATCTCCCTCTATACCATCTCTTGGCTCTTAGTGTTCACATCCCATTCTTCAAAGTCCTCCCACTAGTTCTACACTAATGCCACCTATCCAACCTTTTTGTTCGTGACCCCACAGACAATCTAACATGATTGTATCCTGACAAGCATATGTAAGTCATAAAGTTTATATTGTTTTATTTGTTATTTAGTTAACAACTTAATGCCATTGTAACATTTACAATCATTGATGTTAAATGATTAAGTTTAATTCTGCCATTATTGTTATTCATGATATTCTCCTATAATTCAAGCAAACTTTGAACATCTATGCCACAGTTGAAAAGTAACACCTCGTCAGGTCAAGTAATTATGGTTTGATGAATAAGCGATATATATCTTATCCCATCAGTATATATGTATCATGTGTTAATTTTTTTTTTTTTGGTCTTAGTTTTGATTTTTCTATTGTTTATGCAGAAAAAGTATAAATGATTGCCATAATATAACGAAGTAATTAGACGCAATTGGAACAAAACGTGTAGGGATGTCTTGCAAAATGCAATGTACAGGGTCCAACTAGACTTGGAAAAGGGATCATGCCTAATTGGATCCCAAACAATGTAATGGTCCAATTAAAGCACTATTAGGAGTCAAACGAATATAAGGCCATGTGCCAGATAGCTAAAAACAACCAGGCATCTATCACAAGAGGCATGCAACATAAAAGGAGTAGTAATCCTTCAACTGAGTATAAGAGGAGTCTAATAAGCATTTAAATTCAAATGCAATCATCATTTTATTTAATGTATGAGATAACTAATATCAATAAATAATTACAAACTTTAGAGTTTAGAAGGCCACCTATAATGTTTGAATTGTTCAAGCATACGCATTATGACAAGATAATCGGTCAATTTGTGTACTATAAGGTAGTTGAAGTTTATGTATGTATATGTTTATCTTTTTCTTTCTCACTGGGATTGTGTTGACGATTGGAGGCTTAACTAGTTATAGTGTGAGTCATGATTTTTTATTTTGATTGTTATTGGACTTGTGTTGATAGCCAAAGGCCTGACTAGCTGTAATGTGAGTTTTGATTGTTATTGAGCTTGTGTTGATGGCCGGAAGCCTAACTAGCTGTAATGTGAGTCTTGATTTTTTATTTTAGTTGTCACTGGACTTGTTCTGATGGCCAGAAGCCTGACTAGCTGTAATGTGAGTTTAGATTTTTTATTATGATTGTCATTAGATTTGTATTAACGGCCAAAGGCCTAACTAGTTATAGTGTGAGTCTTGATTTTTTTATTGTCATTGGAATTGTGCTAATGGTCAAAGGCCTAACTAATTGTAGTGTAAGTCTTAATTTTTTATTCTGATTGTCATTGGAATTGTGTGATCATTTGTTTAATGTCTTGTACTTATTCAATTGCATGGCTATCAACATCATTGCATATTCTTTTCATACACCTAATCGTGTAATTTCAATATTTGATAGTTTTGATTGTGATGGCTAAATATATTTGTAATTTCAAGATCCTTATTCTTTATAATATGATCACGCTTCATTTTTTTTTTTTAGGTGAAAGATCAAACTTCATGTTGATACTATAGGACAGAAAAGATGCTTAAACATGTGCATGTTTTTTTAGATACATTGTCATTGTTTTCTTTAATTGTAAAATTATCTTTCTTTGCTTCCTTTAATAGGCTAATTACTTAAGGCTTAAGAATGGTAGAACTTTTGCTTAGGACTTAATAGGTGCAGCATCAAATGATATAGAAGATGATGATGAAGTTGCCTTATGGTTAAAGGCTATAGGTAGTAAGAATAAGAAGGATCACATCTTTTGGGGTAGGATCTAAGACTCACGATATTGATGCTATCTATTCTTGTAGGACCTCTTCTTTTGTTTATAACTCAAGACTCCATTTGGATTTTGAAGAGGAATTACGCAGGAGGATTGCCATAGAGATAACACCTTTGAGATAGGAGAACCAAGAACATAGAGAGCATAAACAACATATAGTAAAGCAACATCTACAAATCTTGTCTCTACTAGACTAGCATAAGCAAACACTTAATAGGTTGTAAGAATTTGAATTGCGATTATCTTGTGTCCCAGTAGATCCTATACTGAAAGACTCAACAACTAAGAAAACAAGCCTTGATGATTGTCTTCCTCTATAAAGACGATTTTATTTCTCTTCTCTTATTTTAAGTTATGTGTTTGTAGTTGAAAATTGTTATGATTTGTTTTAGAATTGTTATCATTTAACTAAGGATCATTTTAATCTATTTTTTACTTTTTAATTGAATATTTTTGTGTTATTGTACTTTACTAGATAGGAAGAAACATTTAGACCCTAATTTTATTATTCAATAATAACATTATTCTCAATTGGCCTTCTTTTCTTGTGCTTTTATTGTACTTAATTAGACAAGTAGTAAGGTAACATTATATTGAGGCTAAATTTAAAAAAATAAACTATTACATATAAAAAGAAAAGTTTACATTACTAATAGAATTTTTTGTTGTTAATCTATCGCTAATTAACAATGAAATTTTTTTTCACTAATCCATAGCTAATCGCATTTTGTCACTGATCTCGTGATGGAATATTTTATCACTGATATTCCATCACTAATTCGTCACTAATCATTAGGGGATTTTTCCATCACTGATCTAGCAACAAATTTGTCTATTGCTAATTCGTCATTGGTCAGCCATAGAATATTTTATTGTTGATCTATTGCTTCTAATTTTGGATATCTTATCCTTATAATTAGAGATAGATTTTTTTAGCGATGGAATATTTCATTACTAATTAGAGATAAAATTTTTAATTAGCGACAATGAAATTAACCACGAAATTCCATTGCTAATTGATTAGCAATGGAATTATCCACATTTAGCGACAAAAAATTCTATTATTAATTTTTATTTTTCTTGTAGTGGTGGTTGTGTTTATATATAATACAAGCTATTTGCTTGCTAAAATGTCTAACTAAATTAGTTTATAGCTATGATGTTAAACACTTCTATGTTTGTTAAAATGTCTAACAAAGTAATTATATTTTTAAAAGAAACACAATTTATATAAAAAGTTAATTTCTAATTTTATATAAAAAGAAATTTTTATAATATATATCAAATATCATAGGCTAAAATGAAACTTTTAGTTAGAGGAGTATGAAATGTAATTTAATTAGCATTGAGAATAATTCAGTAAAATTTACTCCTTTTAATGTGTGATTTTGGCTCATTATTATATAAAGGTGGGTTTAATTTAAAATTTAAATAGAAAGATTTATTTTTATATTTGATTTATTATCATTCTTTATGTTTTCTTTATATATATATATATATATATATATATATATGTTTTATGCTTATTCTATATATTTGCGTTTTAACAAATTAAATATGACAATAACATAGCTATTTATTTAGATAAAAAGTATTCTTTATTTATTTATACAACTTATCAAATTCATTTAAATAAGTTTGATTATCAAAATTTTTTTAAAAAATTATATTTATATACAAAAAAACACGAGTGAAGTTTAGGTTATTTTGTAAGCTTGAACCACTACTTCAGTTGATATGTACTATTGATTTTAGAGTTAAATTGAGTTGAAGCTTAAAACTTTAATCCCTATCTTGATCTTGGCGTATTAGGCTTTGATCCAAATCTGATCCAACTCAGGAACAGATGTACACATAGCAGGGACTTGAAAGACGTGGCGAATGGAGTGCGTTTGAGTTACTGTGATTTGCACGTAGGACTCGGTACCAACACGACAAAGATAATTGCCCTTTTCGAGGGACAGCTACCTCATGGGCGCGGCGAACGTCGTTTCATTTGGGAAGACGTTGTAAGACACCATCTATTATTACGTTGTGAATCTGGAAAGCATCTGAATTCAAGTTTTTCATCATATAAATGGTGCCATTTCTCACCCCTATCTTCTTATCTTGGTTCAGGAGAGTTTGTGTGTGGTACCAACAAAGATAAAAGAGGAAGAGAGCATAAAATTTCTTGGGTATATTTAATATATAAAATAGAAGGCTTAACTAGTTTTGTTCGTGCCTCACTCATTTATTTATTTTAACTTAGTCGTTTATGTATTTATTTATTTTTTAGGGTTCACTCTATCTCTTAATTTCTTATTTGAGCCTCGTCCCTTATTTTTTGTTACATTACCGGAAACTTAGCAGAGGCCCTTGTGTATGTCTATACGGCATCTCAAGTGGATAAACACTTTTATTTTTTTGTCCATATAATTGTGTTTATATTAGTCTATTAACCTTTTTTTTTTTTACATATTACAAATTATTGGTCCCTTAATTCTTTAGTATTTTAAAAATGATCTCTCGAATGCGAATAAAATATTCAATTCTAATGTAGTTAAACTAGAATCAGTGAAGATGAACCATAAAATAAACCGCTGAAACGTACTCCATCATTGTTATAGTGGATTACTATGCTGACACGATCTAAAAGAGGAGCGGTAATAAATCTTTGACATCCAGAAAGACTAATGAAGCAACATATGAAAACAATGATATAAAAAAAAAACGTCTAAGAAGAATAATAAAGTGATTCTTTGACTTGAAGTAGATTATGCATGCTATGGTCTTTTTTTTTTTTAAGTTTTTTTTTTATATGTTAAAGAGTTAATATGAATCTTTTTTGGACGTCAATGGTTAAGATTAGTCTTCTCTCATAATGCCAATAATGCATCCTATTTCATTGGTGCATTTTATGGCTTATTTTTATTAGTAATGGTTTGCCTTCACTAGAAATAGTAAGAGTTTTCATATGTATTTAAGGGGTTATTTTAGAAACATTAAAGTAAGTTAAAGGATTAATTTTTAGGCATATGGCCACCCTAAGTTTGTCTACCTCGAATGTCATATAAGCATTGTTTGGGGATTCCATTAAATGCCTTAATAGACGAGATAGAAAAGAATGAAATTAAAGTTAACGAACAAAGTTAGACAAAAAAAAAAAAAAGATTAAAGAAATAAATTAAAATAAATAAATAAGTTAAATGATTAAAATATTAATTAAACCCAAAATATAAAGAGAACACTTATCTAAAAATATTATCTATTAATTATTTCTGGTAAATTAAAGTTAAATTTAGGAATAGTGTCAATTTTATTATTAATTTTTCTCACTTGCATCATATAATTAAGGCTCAACTCTCAATTCGAACTTAAAATTATGCGGTAAATAACACCTAGGTCCTTCAAGGTAAGTTTTTGTTATGAATGATTTTGGGATCTAATTGCGGTGAATAAAAAAGGATAATGTCTTGTTTTTTTTGGACCACTAAAGGATAATATCAAGTGTATAAACTTATGTTAATTAGTTGTTATTCATAGTCGAATTCACTGATAAATTTTTGTAAACATCCATTTAAAAAATTTCCCAATCTAATTTTAAGCTTGTTTAACACTACTTCCATCTCAAATTTCTATTTGTATAATAGAAGTAAATTATTAAAATTAAGTCTTGAACTTCAAATTTTTAACTTAAAGAAATTATTTGTTTAATGGAAGTAGCTTTTTCATTTAAACACACATAGAAGTGAGATCAAACCATCAAATATTTATGAATATAAAAATTTATTAAAATATTTTATATATAACAAAAAAATGTATATAAAATAGGTTAGGTATAATGCATTAAATATCATAGATCTTTATTATAGAATTCAAAATTTTAATTTAGACCAAAAAGATCTAAAATTAATTTTTGATTGGTTGAATACTAATCCATTTAATTTTTACTAATTTTATCAATTTTTTTATTTAATTAATTTTTGACCGACTTTTATCCTGATTAATTTTAAAAGTCAAATAAATTAAAACAATAGGTGATCCACTAATTTTTAATTTTACCAATTGATTTGTTTCAATTTTCAAAACAATAATCTTCACATCCATAGTCATTCTTCATTTTGCTCATCTCATCTTTTTTTTTTTTTTTTTGGTTGGGGCAGATTTTACTCATGTCTTCTTCATCGAAAGTGTATTAAATTTTATGCTTGGCACCACCCAGATCAGAAACAGAACCTATTAATCTAATGCGAAAACAATTCATTAATTTTATGACTAGATTTCTCTTCCTCTTTTACGTATGTTGGGTTCTACCATGCTTCTGTAACTCTCCTGAATCAGGATAAGGATATGAGAAATGGCTGCAATTACATGATGAAAACTTGTATTACTATTTAGATCCTGCCCAGGTTCACAACGCAGTATTATATGCTGTCCATGTTCAATGTATCATCAACTCTTCGCCTCTTGTCCCTTCTTGAAACACTCGTCACCCTGCATGCCACACTAAGCCCAGATGTCCTCCATGCATGAGATGCGAATCAAAGCTAACACGTCGACCTTCATGCTACCCCATTCCAAAATTCCCATGCATGTTCTTAAGTGCTAACCAATATTACAGCTTCCTTCATCTTCTTCTATAAATACCCGATTTCTCATTCTCAAATTTTCATCGACGAGCAGTGCGAGTTTGTGATCAATAACAATGGCTACGTTCAAAGCGAGGCTTCCTCTCTTCTTGTTTCTGGGTTCTGTTTTCCTGGCAATGGCCTCTGTTTCTGTTGGCCTTGCCTACTGGGAAAAGGAGAATCCGAAATACGAAGTGTGTTTCAAAAGCTGTGGCCTTGAAAGTGATGTTTCTAGGCACCGTGCGTGCCATGCTCGTTGTAGGTTGATTAATAAAAAGGACCCTCAACAAGGTAGGCAGAGGGAGGAGGAAAAACAACAAGAAGACCCACAGGTATTCAATCGTTGGTAATATCTTGTGGAGTGATATATTAAATCAAAATAATGTTATATATATGACATGACAATTTAATTAATATTCTCTATACTTTTCTTGCGACAGGAACAACGACAACATCGCCAGGAAAGGGAGCAGGAGCAGCAGAAAGAGAGAGGAGACGAACAAAGATCACAAGAGCAGAGGCTGAAAAACCAGAACCCTTATCACTTCAGCTCTGACAGGTTCCAAACTCGCTTCGAGAACGAAAATGGTCGCATCCGAGTCCTCCAAAGGTTCGATCAGAGATCCGACCACCTTCAAGGGCTCCGAGACTATCGGGTTGCCGAGTTTGAATTAAAACCCCAGTCCCTCTTTCTACCCCACCACCGTGATGCTGAAGCCCTCATCGTCGCCCTCGAAGGCAAGTTTTAATCCTTATTCATTTTATGATTTTGGGTAATAAATAATCTTATTAACTAACTATGATTACAGGAAGGGCCATTGTTGGTATTGTGAACCAGAACAAAAGAGAGTCCTTCTACCTCGAGCAAGGGGATGTGCTGAGGGTTCCAGCGGGGACCATTGCCTATACTGCTAATATTGATGAAAACCAGAATTTCAGAGTAGCCAACTTCCTCATACCCCTTAACATTCCTGGGCAATATGAGGTCATTAATCTTTATATATCGATTGAATTCCCCTTCTCTGCTCTACAAGTTGTAATATTTTACTTAAAAAAAAAAAAAGGAAATCTCATGCTTGTCTCTGGTTTTGTAGAATTTGTACCCCTCTGGCAATCAAGTCCCACAGTCATACTACAATGCCTTCAGCAAGAGGACTCTCGAGGCCACCTTCAATGTGAGCCTAATCAACATCATATTGTTATTATTATTATTATTATAAATTTTAATTTTTTTCTGATTAATTAATGGTGTGTTGTTGTGAAATAGACCAATTACGATGAGATCAAAAGGGTTCTGTTTGGGGAGGAGGAACAGCAGGGAAAGGGGAAGGAGGAGGAGCAGAGTTCAGAAGAGGGAGTGATAGTGAAATTGTCAAAGGAACAAATAAGAGAACTGAGTAGGCATGCCAAGTCGAGCCCAAGAGGAGGAAGATCCTCAAGATCAGGTCCATTCAACTTGAGAAACCTTCAACCTCGCTATTCCAACAACTATGGCAACTTATTGGAGGCTCGCCCTCAGGACTTCGAACTACTTCGAGATTTGGGTATCTCTATCTCTTTCCTAGACCTCAACAAGGTACATACTACACCATCCAACAATAATATACAAATTTCACTGTACAAAGCATGAGAGGTTCTATTCTAATGCTTAATTATTCTTTGAAAACTTAAACGAGTTTCTCTTTTTGAATAATTCTCTTTAGAGATCTCTATTTCTGCCACACTACAATTCAAGGGCTATATTGGTCGCCTATGTTGCTGGAGGAAAAGGACAACTTGAACTTGCATCCCCACATCTCGCTAACCGGAGATCAAAAGAACAAGGTGAAGAAAGTGAACAAGAGGAGCAGCAGCAACAACAGCAACAGCAAGAGGAAGAAGACGAGGAAAAGGAAAGTGAAGGACAGATTCAGAGTGTCTCTTCCAAATTGTCTCAAGGTGATGTTTTCGTAGGCCTGGCAGGTCATCCAATAGCCCTCAGAGCCTCAAAGAAGAGTAATTTAAAGGTGGTTGGATTTGCTCTCAATGCCGAGGACAACCAGAGGAACTTCCTGGGAGGTATATAATTTAAACTCATCTGAAAAATTTATCTGGGAATTGTTACTTCTACTTAATTAATAGGGAAAAGCTAATTTGGGTTAATTGTTTTGGTGGTGATGGGATTGAAGGCGAGAGAGACAATGTGATTAACCCGATAGAGAGCATAGTGAAGGAGCTAGCATTCGCAGGGTCTGGCCAAGATGTGGAGAAACTATTCGGCAACCAGAAGGAATCATACTTTGTGAGTGCTGAGCTTCAGCAAAGTGAGGAAAGACAGGGAAAGAGGGCTCCATTGTCTTCCATTTTGGGACCTTTCTTCTGAGTGGTTATGTATTAATGTAATGCCTAGATATATATATATATATATATATAGAGCATGTAAGGGCTTGAATAAAGTAAGCTAGGGGATCAAAGGACTAAGAAGGAAGCTTTTGTAAGTAATTAGAGCTCCGGCTTTCTACTACTAATAAATAAATCAAGCCATAATAACTCTCTGAAACTGCTCCTCTTTGTTCCCATTTCTTTTTCTTTTTTATTTTTTGTCTTGTATCTCAATTTATTTTGCACATCGTTGGTTTCAAGGGTCAAACAAGTACTAATCAATCATATTCACAAGACTTGGACGGTTGGACCTTCTAACCTTTGAAGGTGACATTTGACCAATAGTAAATTTAAAATTTGAAATAGGATAAATAACAAAAGTGCAACTTGTTCGTTTTTCGTCGTCTTTTCTGGGAAACTTCCTTCAAGATTCATTCAAAAGCGAATGTTCGAAATTACTAATACTTGATATAATCACTTTGTTTAGTAATCTGTCTGAGGAGTGGTCCAAATCCATATTTTCTGGCATGATATATATTTGGGACCAGGGTTGTGTCGCTAACGTTCTAAAAACTTGGACTATATATATGTGAATGGACTTTTGGAGGGACCAAGAGCAATCTGAATTAATTGCCCCTTTTGAGCATTTTCATGCAAAAAAAATTTGATTGGAAGGCTTACTCAATGTTATTATATGCATAAAAGAAAACGTAAACTTATTCTTCACCATTATATGTGTGTGTATATATATATATATATATTTTAAAAAAGAAGATGTTCAAATTACACACCCCATTCATTCGAAATCATATACAAATTTCTTTCAAATAAAAAAATAACAACATATTTAAAGATATATCAATTTCTTTCATTAAAATTATAATTTATCAAAAAATATATGTATTAAATTTTTATTTTAATATTATTTATTTTGTATTGAAAATCATAAATTTAACTTATTTTAAATTTAAAAATGATTATTTTATATCGATTAAATATATATTTTATATTTATTATATTATAAGAGTATGATAATTAAAAGAAATATAATTATAATTTATGTTTTTCTTTATTAAAAAAGTCAGTGTATAGTTGATTACTTTCATTTTTTCCATCAGCTTTGGTTATACTTGGCTTAACTGCTAGCAACTCAGGAGCAGGTATAGTTAGAGAAGCGGCGAATCGAGTGCGTTTTGATCGGTGGTTCAGAAGAGTTGCAAAAGAAGAGGGGTAGCATAACTGCATGTGGTACCAACGAACAAGAAGACCACATCATGAATAAATTAAATCAAAACAATTATCTGAAGACATTAGTTAACTTATATATGTGGATGTTGCACGACGTGAATCACTTTGACGTTGCAACACTCCTTGATTGTGGTCCTAAAATCATTACAATAAAAATTGAATTTATTGACTAAATCTTCAGTAGTTAAATTATTAATTTTAGTGGGAAATAAAAAATTTTAGTTGTATAATCTGTCAATTTTTTTTAATTACTGGTATTTTGTTTTGACTGAATTATAGTTAAACTATAATAAACTTCTGCTTCTTTCTCACTGCATCACATCAATGGGACATTGAGTAGCTTTTTTGGTTTATAAATAAAAATTTTATTTAATATACAGTAAATAACTAAAGAATAGTGTTAATAAAAACTTAAATACTAAAAATTAATTAATAAATAATATTAATCAAAATTGATATAAATGATAATAAATAATTTTAAAAATAAAATAATTAATATTAATTTATTTATTTGAAAAATGAAATTATAATTTCTTAAAAGTTTTGTTAGACACCAAATCATATGTTTGTCGGAAAAGGTTGAATCATTTTTTTATTTTATTTACATACATATACTTTTTTAATCTCTTTTAATCCTTTCCTTTTTAATTATTGTAATATTTTGATTAATATATTAATTAATATATATTGTAATAAACTTGTTTATAATTAATAATAATTTATGTTATATTTATCTTCGTTTATCCATATATACTGTTGTGGTTGTTGTTGTTATGCTTTTTTTGTTTTTTTTGGCATTTTCTCGTTTCTGCAATTTCTTGATTGGGGTTTTGGGATTTTACTAGAATTGTTTGCATTCTTCATGTTGTTCACTTTCTGGGGTTCTGTTCTTCATTCTTCATGTTCATTCTTCCTATTATCTTCATCCGTGTTATCTATTTACTTCACTCTGATTGAATTTTAATTTGTACAAAGCATTTCAAATTAAATCCAAACCACATAAGAAAAAAAATTAATAATAAAAAAAGATTTCTAGGAACGAAATAAGAACGAAAAAGTAAAATCAGATCTAAAAAAAACCATATACAATAATACATTAGATACAAATTACCAAATCTGAAAAAAAAAACAAATGCAATAATATTCAAAATAGATTCCTATCCAGGTTACAAATAAATTTCAATCTAATGTTAGAAATTAAAACGAAATCTCAGTAAAAAATATTTGAACAAGATCAGGAAATTTTCAACTGAAAAAAAAATGAAACCATTAACATGAAAATGAAAAATAAATAGGACGGAGACAAGATAAACCAATATGAAATGAGAAAGAAGAGTATTTAAATAAAGAGAAAAAGAAAAATGAAACCAGAAGAGTAAAAATGATGAGGTGGCAGAGCTAAATGAGTCAAATACAAAGAGACTAGAAAAGACGGATAGGCGAAACGAGAGAGGAGAAATTTATATAGAAAGGAAGAAAAAAAATTTGACAATTTGGCAGGCGGGAAATTAATTTGCCAATTTCGTTCGTTTTTCACTTTTTCTCATATTTGCGTGCCATTGTCCCGCGACATGTTTAATTTTTTTGGTAAAATTTTGTGGGATGAAGTTTTATAATATATTATAACTTAACTTTATATATATATATATATATATAATATGATCGAATTTATTAACTGAATATAATATATATATAATTTTGAGAAGTAAAAATATAAAATATAAATAAAATGAGAATAAAAAATTTTAATATGAGATAATTAAATAAAAATAAAATTACCTACAATTTGAAAAAAGATTAACAATCTCACTTCCTTTTCCTCCTCCTTCTTCTTCTCATTATCTCTATTGATATGAAACATATATGTCCTATATCCAAAACTTGGGCCAACATCATCTTGACCTCAGTGTTGTTGGAAAAAATTTAGTTGTTGCATAAGTGTTTTGATTTGTCTTCTTTGTTGGTTAAGTTTAGCACTATGAGTTTGTGTTGCATAATTTAAAAATTACTTTCTCATTATTTCTTGTATATAGTTAGAGTAATTGTATGAGGGGTCTAGAGTGTGAGAGTAGCTGGTCATTGAATTTCTAAATATATTATGTGATATACTCCTTAAACTATATACTAAGCTCTTTTTTCTTTCCTACCAGAACCTTCATCCATAAATCTAACTCTAACATACTTTCTCTTTTACTTTTTGCCTCATTTTTTTTGGAGGTATACTTATTTTGAAAGTGAATGAAAGGGGTCAAAATCATAATAATATATATAAATTAAATATAAAATAACACTTGCATATACATATTCAAATTTTTTGTCAACTCAAACATTACTTGTTGTTTTTTGAGTTTATCGGGTCCTAATTATCATGCTCATAAAATAACATATTAATAGTTAAGTATATATTTAAAATAATAAATAAAAATTGTAAAAAATAAAATTAATTACTATTCTCCTTGGGTGCTCATCCATTGAAATTGAACTTCTTATATGTTGAGATGAATCAAATTTGGAGGTGAAAGCCCTATTTCCTATTTCTTTCCGTTTGCTCACTCCTTGGTTGAAACTTTGGAGTGATCCATTGTATATATAACTAGTCCCAAATGAATTCTTTAATCCATTTATGTTTTTTTTTTCAAATTTTCAAGCATCATTGATTAGAGCTCTTAAATGACTAATTACTTTTTTCTTTTAATTAAGCTAAATCTAATTATGATCATAGAGTCTTCAATAGTAATTTTCTATAAAAAAATAGAGGTTTCAAATATTAATAAGAGAAAATAAATAATATAATAATAATAATCTAATATATAAGTAGGAAAAATCACTTAAAATTCTACAAACTATAATTCTTTGTATTTTGTAGGAACATTTCTCCAATTATTCCAAGGCCATTCATATTTATTTTTAAAAATATTTATTATGCATGTAGGAATTGCATTATTACCTATTTTAAATCTACATAAATTAAATATTTATTAATTAAATTTATAAATAATTTAAAGTTATGATGATTTTAAATAATATACCAAAAATAAATAGTTACTCATCATGGTATAGTTCAATTAACTATTTTTGGATTAGTCCTAAAGCAGGAGCTTGAGACTTTTCTTGAAGTGGGAAAAGAGTGTTTTTGGATCTTGATCGACCTTTGCTTGATAATGTTTCCAATTAAGACATCTAGATAAAAAAATTACATAATTTAAGGAATAAGAAATTATTTCTAAATAAAAATTCTTTTAAATATAAAATAAAAATAATTAAATAAAATTAGTAGAGATAAACACTAACTTTCGTATATTTGTATACATGAAATTAGGAAAAAAGAGATTGATTAAGGAAAAAAAAAATCTATGCAGCTCTTGATTCTTCAAATACCAATAATAAAGATTGAGAGAGATAAAGAAGACTTGTGTGTGAGGTGAGAAATGTAGAATGGGAATGGGTAGACATAATAAGAAGAAGAAGAAGAAATAAAATCTTGAAATTCAATCTATTCAAACTCTATTTTATGTCTGTCCTTCAGACTACACAATGATATAAATGAGTAATATAAACAATATAAATAGCAAATACTAAGAGTCCTATCACAACAAAAGATGCACATATTATTTATTATTAAAAATTAAATAATATATTATTTAACAAATTAAAAATTAAGTACATAAATTTTATACAAATTATTAAAAAAAGATAAAAATGTATTGGTTATTATTATTATTATTATCATAGTTATCTTGATGGTATTTGCCAAAATAACTCTTATATGTATCAATTTAGTCTTGCAGGGATAAAATAACTATTCGATTTTCTAGGGATTGTTGACCAATAAAGTGCAACACACTAGCAATATCTAGATGTATTGTCCCTTGTGAAAATATAACTTCTTGTACACTGGACTATTTTTTAGGATTGTCCACAATTTCTTTGTATCTAAATCTAGAGATCAAATTTCTGTTGATTTGATGTGACATACTTTTGAGTCCATAGGCCATTCCCTAACTTTTTTTCCTTCAATGACTTTCACCTAGAAATCTATTTCTTTTGTTATTTTTTACAGTGATAAACATTGTGGACAAGAAGCAAAATCTGTACCTAGTTCTAGTCTACACCATTAAAGTGGATATAATTATTTTGCACAAACATTCTATATATTTGAATTTGTTTTGGAATGATAAATATAAATTAAATACAAAATTATACCTATAAACATGACTTCTAATTTGTTATCAACCCACTTATTATTTATTTGATGGGTAAATAGTAAAGATTAGTCAGTGTCACTTTTTTGCCTAGTTCCTCATTTATATTCTCCCAATGCTGTCATGATGGAGTAGGCCCTCTAGTGTGAAAAGATGGACTAGAGCTAAAGCTAAATGCTTTATTTATTTATTTATTTATTTTATTTTTTGTTGAAATTGTGGCAAATTTCAATCAGTACATAATTTTGTTTCAAATATGTCTTTTAATCCAATATGGTCTTTTTCCTTGACTTCGTGCATATCCAACTAAGCCTTTCAATTTAATCCTTACTTGAGACATGAAGGTCTCATAAACTTAGTGCTCTTCCGAATACTAACAATAATATTTTTACAAAAATGATTCTTGCAAGTATCAAAGAATTAACACAAAAAAGTTTTAAAAAAACTGTCTGACATATAAGATTAGACTATATTTTAGACTCTTGAAACTATAAAGTCTAATTATTTGAGAAACTTCTTTCAAACAATTATATAGAACATTATAATTATTATATATGATTGCAACAATGTATTCACTGATAACATCACCATTACGTCCAAATCCGATTGATGAATAAGGTAAATATATATTAATTAATTTATAAATCAACAAAATTTATATTGTAAATACCACTCCCTATCCACAATGGTCTAATAAACTATTTTTCATATTGATTTCCTTTATGAACTTGAGATTAAGGAGTGATTCATGTATTTTTCTAGACATCTCTGATGATATTGCAAGAAACTACAATTATTAAATAATCTAAAAAATAAATTATAGACCTGCTTCATGTTACTTCCTACTTATCATGCATCACATCAAGTCGTGCATTTGAAGATCACGTACATTTAGAAAATTTTTCAAAGGTATGACTGGGTGAGAGAAAATAATGAAAGATAGAGTTTTTTTAATCCTACCTCAATTTAAAACTCTAATGGTATTAAGGAAAAAATAACCCAAAGAAATGGAGCAGTTACAAAATAATATAGGATGAAGAAGAATGAGGTATGAAAAATAAGAAAATAGAAAGATATATATATATATATATATATATATATATATTAAAATTAAAAAAAAAATGTGTTCATTGACTACTTGAAGGTTGCATGAAGCGTTTAGCTCATGTGACTTTCACTTGAATGTTGAAGCCTTTAACCTCATGTGAATGCTAAAGCATTTAGCTTCACATGAACAATTAAGCTGTTAGCTTCACGTGAACGTTGAAGAGGAAGCGTTCACATTTTTTTTGTTAATAATTTTAATATTATTACAATTATTTTTTATAATTATCAATAAAATAACATATAATGATTTATAACTTATAATTAAGAGTAATTAATAATTTTAAACAATTAATAATATTATTAATTACTAAAATCATGGATATTAATAATTGAAATAATTAAATTACCATCTAGCTAATAGTTAATCCTCTTCTTCATCTTGTTCATCATCTCACACCTGAAGATTCACATCTTCATTTTCATCTTGCAAATTTATCTGAAGATTTACATATTTAATTTACAGTAATATCTAAAGATTTATGTTTTCTATTTCTCCTTTTATCTTGTAAGGTATCAGATAATATCTCATTATTTATTGTATTAATATGAGCCTCATCAATTTGATAAGCAATCTCTAACGTATCACTATCATCCATCGCACTCTTTGCTTTAGTTTTAATGACAACCTATCAACTTAGTTTATCTTTACTTTTTATAGGATATGAGACATAATAAACTTGAATAGCATGTTCTACAAATACAAATAGATCAAATTTTTCATACATTGTAGTATATTTAATTTCAATAATTTATATTCTCTATGTTTCTTCATCCTATCATTCATAACAAGATTAAACCAATCAGAATAAATATTACTTTTTTTTTTTGGCAAGTTTTTCAAGATATTGTAATTGTACCACCTCTTGAAGGATATTAAAATAGTTATTTCTACATCTTCCCCCATTCCTTTCACACAAATTCTATTGTTTATTGTCATCATCCTAATGCTTCAAAATTTTGTATGAAACTTATTTCCATTCACAAAATATCCTAGCCATGTTTGCAACTCTTAAAGTGGTCCATAAGTTAAGTCTTTCAAATATACATTATCATTAAATCTTGGTTAATTAAAAACCTATTTAACAACAAAATTAGGTTATAATTATGTAAGTAAATAAATTTATTTATTTATTTATTTATTTACATATATAAATAAATAATGATGTCACTATATATATAGGAGTTAAACCATTAGACAAAGTTTTGCTTAATCATGGAGTCAATTTCTTTGAAACTAATGTTTTAAATTTAATCTTCTCAAATCTTGCTTGAAGGTCCTACAATATGATTTAAATGTTAGGACAAAAAAGAAAATTTCAACATAGTGGCAAGTCTGAATCTTACTGGCTTAACTTCGTTGTAATTTAATAGAACATGAAGATGAGTAGTAGTCATTTCTTTATCATTCAAATAATGAGTGGAGCACTTTTCAAGTGAATGCCTAATTTTATTAAAAATTAATAAAGTCAGCTTACTTGTCTCTACTTTCCCCACACAATCATTTTGACTAACTCTTGTTCATATATAACGTACACGTGATGCAAAGTAATATAAATAAGAGCGTGACACCTTCTACAACAAATATGACTCAGAGAGAATCTCCCACATAAGCTTTATTTTTAACTGTCCTTTTTAATCTATTTAAAATCCTACATGACTAGGTGACAAGTAGTTAGAAATAATAATAATTTGTTAGAAGATAAACTAATTGGGTAGAAGATAAACTAATCTATTAAAAGATAAATAATTGTTAGAAAAGATAACAATAATGGGTAGAATATCACATAAGTGTCAATTATCTTTCAAAAGGGTACATCAATCAATACTTGATTAGGCCACCAACCCTAACCTCAAATGACAAACAGACTAATAAATATTTCATAGAATTAAAGAATTTATGTGAAAATAATCTTTCTAACTTGCATAGAATGATAAGAACATTGCATTCCATTTGCTTTAAATCATCCATCTTCAACATTGCTAAATACAATTCTCTAAATAATTGACTTGACTCGGTTGCTTAGGAAGTGTACTAAATATAATTGGCAATAAACATTCTATAAAGATATGACAATTATACTTTTAAGCCCAAATAACTCTCCTTCCTTTGAATCCATATATTTTGACAAATTCAAGGAACACCTATTAGGCATTTTCAATTCTTTTACCTAGTCACAGATAGCACTTCTTTAATCAAGTGTGAAAATGAACTTAGCTTTTAGCTTAACCACTTTTCTAGTAGCTAATTCTTATAGTTTTAAGTCTTTCCACCTACAATATTCCTTCAAATCCACCTTGACTCTCATGTTATTCTTAATCTTCACCTTGAGATCCATAATAGTATTAAATATATTGTTGAATGCATTTTTCTCTACATTATAACATTTAAATTATGTTGAACTAATGAATGTTTTCAATATAGAAGCTTTTAAAATGTGCTTGTTTTTTCCAATTGTGTTGTTGCCCATAGCCATGTAATTTAGAAAACTCTTGATATATTATTTAGGAAGGGTATTCACATGTTCCACAATTTCTCTCTATCTAATATTGGGAGAAAGCAATCATTTTCAACTTTTTTTTTTCTTGAGGGCATCTTCATTCCTTTTAAAAGCTCAATGACAATTAAACCATTAGTTCTTTTCCCTATACTTCAAGGCAAAAGCGTTGGAGTTGTACATACAATAAGGACAAGGTAATTTTCCAAACGTACTCTACTTTGATAATATTCCATATATTGAAAAGTTATTTATTGTCCACATTAATGTTGCTTGCATATGGAAATTTTGTTTTTGTGGGATGTCATATGTTAATACTCCTTCCTCCTATAATAATTTTAATTCATCAATTAATGACTAAAAGAATACATCAATCTTGGTCTTAGGATTTTGTGATCCATGAATGACTATAGTAAAAAAATAAGTAAGGAGCAGTCATGCACAAATTAGGAAGAAGATGGTAAGGAAGAATTATCATAGGCCAACATAAATATGATGAGGTAGATTAACTGTAAGGAGTTTACTCATCTGTACATAAGCCCAGTTTAACATTTTGTAGTTCTATAGCAAAATTAGGATCTATCCTATTAAAATACTGTCATACTTTTCTATTTGACAGATGACATAGTACACCTTCATGCCTTTTATTGTTCTAATGTCATTGTATAAGTTTAATAGAATTCATCGAAGTAATCGAAGTATAAAGCCTTTGTAATATAGGAGTAATTGATAAAAATAAAATCTTTTTATTAGAATTTCTATTAGGCTAATTAGTTTAATATTAAGATACTTTATAGAATTTATACATTGTCTTATTTATGTCATCTTTGTAAAACAACATACATCTATTAACGCAAATATCAATTTTTTAAGCAAATAGACCAAGTTTTGATGCTAACTTCTCGTTTGTACTAAATATCAAGTATAACATTGTGAGATAGCCAATTTTTTTTCATAAGACTTACAAATTGATTGAAACTATATTGTGACATATTATTGTCAATTTTAATACTAACATTTGTATAACAATAGACAGTTTAGACTCATTAACATATCTTAGTAATAGTAGTTGTTGGTACGTATTTAATAAATCAAAAAACTTCTAGGCTTCTAAGTTTGGATGTTTCTTAACCTAATTAATATTATCATCATAATCTACTTCATCTTATCTAGCAACATTAAAATTGAGACCAACTACACCAAAAATCATTCTTTCATAACTATTTTTATGGTCTTCATTTACTAATCTTGAATTAGATTTTGTTCTAATGTGTATGTTAGTTGGCTATGGTTCAATCTCACCATGACATGTCTAATACCAATATCTAAGTTGAAACCCTCTTTTATAAAAATCAGTTTTTACATCATAAGTATTAAAATATACTCTATTTTTGTGTTTAGAAGATGAACATCTATTTTTTTTTCCTAAATTGGGTCTATTTTTATAAGCATAAGTAATAAACTCTTTTATCCTTTGTAAAGATTCATCAGTATATTCCTTCTGTTCAGAATTCAATCTATTATATATCAATTTCAATTATTAGGAATTTTTATTTTCTATTATAATAAACAATTTAAATATCATCTTACAATTTTTGATAAGCAAAAACTATCTTACAACTATTATGAACTAAAAATTTAATTTCACTGCATTAAATAACCAAAAATTTTATAAAACATGTTTAATATTAATTTGTAAATATTATCTAGTAATAAATATTCATCCACTATATTATCACAAATCAATAAATAATCAATACTATGTAATAAATATTTTTCTACTCTATTATCATAAATTAATAAATAATCAAGAGAGAACAACATTAAATATTAAATAATATTTTATTAAATATTATCAAGCAATTATTGATACATACCTCTTAAAGAGACACAAACTGATGCTTCAATCAAACAAATATCCAGGTGTAGAAATTCGAAATGTGTATAGTAAAATTAAAGAAATGAGAGAATGCAGAAGAAGTAAGGAATAAAGGAGTAAAAAAACAGAGAATATGAACGCACGAAAAGCAAAACGGAAGATGTAGAGAAGAGAAGAAGAGAAATAAAGAATAAAATACAAGGAAAAGTAATTTATATAAGTATCCATTAATGGATATATTTCTGACTAGCTTCTAACACTAAAAAAGTTAAAAGAAATTATTGAATTAAAGTAAAAATTCGTTTTGAAAGTAAAAGGGCTAACTTTCTAACGGGAAAAAAAATTATGCAAGAATGAATAAAAATATATGTTAAAAGTAAAAATTAAAAAATGAAAAATAAATTATTCAATTAGCCAAGTGGGGTAAACTGAATTTGACAGATTTTTATTTATTTATTTTTAAATCAGAATTTGCCAGCTTTTTAAGTTTTTATCATATTTTATCATACTTGGCACTATGACTAAGTGTAAAATTGAGCTGCAAGTATCTCCAAGAGGCAGAAACCAATACACAGGCTTCAGAAAATTTCAAGAAAGGCAATGGCTGGAGGTTGGATTTATTCTGCATTTGATTTTATTTTGGATATCATTATTGTCTTCAGAATATCCACATGCTGCTAACAATTTAACTATATGGTTATTATTTTATTAATTTAATTTAAGTATTTTAGTTAAGTAAAGGTAATATTTATTATTTAGAAATCACCGAAAAAAGTTCATACTTATGAATAGTATCACTATATTAATGTTAATTTCCATATAATAAAAGGCTGAAGTCTACTTTAATTTATTTGTCTCTTCTACTATAATAGTATCGGAGATGCTCGAGATCAGCAAGTCTCAATTTTGATGGATGTTTCAGCCAATTAAGGAGTAAGTACTTAATCCTACATGTGGGTGTGTGTTTGGTTACTTAGAAAGTGAAGGAAATTTTGAAATATGAGTTGTGAACCGCTTTTTGCACGTTGAATTCAAGTAAAATTTCAAAAATTAACTGAGAAACGATTTTTTTCGGATGAGTTTGATTACTTAGAAAGTGCGGGAATGTTTAAACAAATTGAGATTCAATTTTCTAGTATTGACGTCAAATTCAATATCATTCAAGATAAGAGCGATTACTCTTTCTCATCATCCAATCGGTGTACTAAAATTCTGTGGAAGTTTGAATCACACTACGTACGTTTCCATTTGGCAGTAGAACATAAATTGATAGCTTAACTATTGGGCCTTTTTTGTGTTTACCTAAAACATTTGTTTACTCCCATCAGTAGTACACATCTAATTTTATATTTTCTTGTGGTGAGGCTTACTCCCACGTCCCATCATAGTATTGGTGAATACTGAATAGTCCTATAACTCCTAAGTGCAGTTTAGTTTAAGTTTTTGCTTAAAAATTTGATGTGAAATATGTTGAATATACTTTGAGAAAAAAAAAAACTACAGAAAACCGGGATTGACAAAGACACTCAAAAACAAGAAATGAAAAAAAGTTTATCTCTAGCTAATATTAGTAGACTAGTTTTAAAGACTAGTTGACTGGTTATAAGACACTAGTTAACTGAAAATCAACTTGTCATTAATTATTCCAATATAGAGGGGAAGTTTGGAAAGTTTTGTGAGAGGTTAATTAACCAGTCAGCCAAAAAACTTCGGAAAATTGAATTGTTTATTAGTTTTGATGCCTATTGGTTGGAATAATCATGTGTTTTGAATAAGAAACACTCAAATGACTATTGGAATGATCTAAAAATACATATGCGTCAGAAATTTGAATTTTCTAATTCAAGTTGAATTGAAAATACATAATTTTTCCAAACCAATTCTATAAAAAAATTAGTTATGAACACATAAGTATATCAAAAACACTCTCTACAAATCCCACACTTCTGTAACCCTTTACAAGCACTTTTAAAAGAGAGGGTTCTATTGAGTGAAATCCTTTGGAGTGCTTTTGATGACTCTTAAAAGTAAATTTATTTGAACCTTACAGCAACTAATTAGTGGGGATGAATATAGCTTTAAAGATATTGTACTCAACACACATTTCAAAACCTTTTAATATGTTTATTCTTATGTTATCATTAAATAATTTTTTAATGTCTATTTTGTGTTTTATCATTCCATTGCAGTTCCAACTTTCTAATAATCTTAAAGTAATATTTGATGGAGTCACAAAAGACGCACAAAATGACGCAAGTCAAAATTGTCGTGATGAGATTACAAAATCCAATGGCCAAATCCTCTCTTATAATTCGATGAAGATACAGATAGAATAACTGTGTATATTTCTGGTAATGTTTTTCATATAGGCTGTACCACACAAGGTAAACGACAAAAATTGCTATTGACGCCCGGTGGTTGGCCATTTAATTTTTACAGGCCATAAAGTGATTCGCCAATCCCAATTCAACTTTCGTTTAAATGGCGCAAAGTTGCTTCATTGGAAAAGGAATAAAAGTAACGTGTTACAGCACTGTACGATAATGGCACGTCTTTGTGGGCGTCCATTTGTTTGGAGGATAAAGGGATCATCCGTATTATATATATCTTCTGGATGTGAAGTATTAGTTTGTCTTAAAAATTATAATAATGGTGATAGGAGTGGATGAAGAAACATCTTGTACAGATTCATGTGTCATATTGTGACGAAGGAATTGTCATTTTGTGATTTTTCCTATGGGAAGCGTGCTTATATATATAATATTTGAAGAAGCAATGGCATATATCATAATTGGAATTGGAGTTTTTCCAATCCCAAATGTGATATATTTTTTATATTTTTATCATCAATTTTTTTATTAAAATATAATAAATATATAAATTTTTAATAATAATATAACAAATGTATGATTTTTATAAATAATTGTATAGTTTTTCAATTAAATCATATATTATCATATTATTATCAAAAAATTATATACTTATTATAGTTTAATAAAAAAATTTAATAATAAAAATATTAGAAATTGCATTTTATTTTTCCAAATTCATTTCCTGGTATTAAAACGCACGGAATTAAGGAAATGGACAGATTCAATGTGATGGATTCTGTCAAATTTTGGTGCAATGGAAACCACAGGCGGCAAGGTGCTTTACTTTTAATATACATATATATATATATATATAGTAATTTATATATATATATATATATATATATATATATATATATAGTAATTTCGTCTATCCAAGCCATTATGTTCTTTTCCCAGAAGAGACAATAATTCAGTTAAGCAAAAATGATTGGTTATTCCAGTTGACAAGCATATAAGCAAAAATGAGTCAATCGGTTTGTGTACTGATTTTGTTATCAATCGACAAGGTTATTCCAATAATTTAATTTGAAGAAGCAATATACTTGCTGTCCTTAATTAGTTCTGATCAATTATGGCTCTGATTCGCCAAGTTTAATAGCCAAAATTATATTCTATTCATGGCATATTATATATCTATTTCTCCACAATGTGGAGATAGGTTTTCAAGTATCTCATACGATTATGGTCGTTATGGAGGAAAACCACACTTTGGTTCAAGGCTTTACATTGAAATGGGTTTTATTGAAACATATGATTTGACTTCATTAATGTCTACTTTACAAGAATAGACATTATAAAATAATAATTTTTCTTCTTGCTTATAATTTTCCTGAAATATGCTTGCACACAAATAATTACTATGCTGTGAGAATTTCTTTCAAAAAAGTTTCCAAGATTACTTTATGAAGCATTTTCTTGTATGTCAAAGATGGAGAATATGTCTTTGATGAATAGCCTTAGAGATGATGAAGCAAGAAAGTGTATTGCCTGTAGGACCTCTTAATGCAGGTTCATATTCTTTCCTATCTTTATCTTTAAAAAGGTTGATAATCTTATATTAATATTTAAGTGTTACTTTATCTAATTTGATTAGAGAGAATTAGATAAGTTTTAGAAAACTTAAATGATGGTTTATATGTGTTATTTTGGGCTGAAGATTATCATGTGAAATTCTACTGTTAATTAGAATAATTGATAAGTATCCTACAAAATTCTAATTTTAATTAAAATTGTTATATATGCATGGATGAGATAATAAAATGACATGGTGGGATTATATGCTTATGATTTTAGTTAAGCATGTGGTTTGTGAATCTATAATTGGAAACTTGTTATAAAATATGATCATATGTGGTAGAAGAAACTATTTTTAAATAGTAAGTAGATGGATAATTATTGTTTGATTTATCTTATGGTTAACTAAGCATATGATAAGATGCTAGATAAGGTGTAAAATTTATCTGCTAATCTCTATGCTTAAACATCATGAATGGTGGTTTGAAACAAATTGTTTGATGTGAATTCACATAGGAAATATTTGTCATCACAAATGAAATAGAAAATTTTGTGAGATAGATTTATCCTATATTTAAAATAGAAAATATAGTGGGAGTTTACCCTTTAAGTTATTAAAGGTCATTAAATTTAATAACTTGGTTGTAAAAGATAAAAGGTCCCTTATGGTGATTCATGCTCATGCATATATTATTGATGCCATTGGATTCTTGTAGCGTGTACATGTTTAAGTTGTGTCGCAAGTAAATATGCTTCAAAATATACAAACTACAAGACAAAGAAAATGTATGGTTGTTGAAAGTAAAGGATAGTCCAAGGATATATCAAAAGGAATATAGAAAAAAAAAAGGAATATAAATCTAGGATTGGAATATTAGACACTTTATGTAGTATTAGATGGATAAAATTTTGAACTAAGTGGATAACTAGTGTATATAAAATAAATTAGTCTACATCTTGTTGGCGTTTATCCATAGTTAAGGAGAATTTTACTGCTAATTAGAAAAGTGAGTGTAATTCATTCCAATGTGAAAGATGAGTAAGTAAAATATAAAACAGTGGACAAAAAGGAAATGATTGAAGAATAAGGAAAGAGTATGACTACAACAAAAGCAAAAATTTCTTTGTGCTGTGTCTATGAAGCGGTATATCTAGTGTATTGTAGATTTCAACGAACATCCAGATATAATAACTTGATATATATCACGTTTTTGTGATAGTAAAATCACAATTCAACATTTAAGACCAAGAAATAACTTGGTAGATGCACTTTCAAAGGAAACTTACAAAATAATTTGTGAGAAAAAAATTGAGAGGAATGAGAGTGAAACCTATAACATAGAATCATGAGTAATGGAAACCCAATTTCTTCTTAAACTAAATCTAATAAAAAAGTGCAATATGGTAACAACAAGTTACTAATGATAAGTAGATGGGCACTAGGAAATTATTAATTAATTTAAAAATAATGGATAAATAAGGTTAAGATGGTAAGTCTTATACTCCTAATGAAGTTAAGGTAAGCCTACAAGGTTTTAAGAAAGTTCGCCTATATGAACATCAAAGAGTGGAGCCACTTTTTACAAAAATTGAAATTAAATTTTAAGAAATGTCCATGTAACTAAGAGTTAGCAAATGGCCAAATACATGTTAGGTTTTTATGAGTCTTGTTAAAAGCATTTAGGATCATGTGTGATATTTCTGGTCTTAACTAAAATATATTGTGATTTAATGCTTGGAAGCAACTATCAATTTATTAAAACTTTGAATTATTCACACTAATAGAAGGCCCAAGTCAAAAGACACCTTCTTTTATGCGTGATTCTATAAGAAAAGAAATTACTTAGTTTTTCCAAACTAAGTGGGGGATTGTTGAATAAGTTTGAAAAAAAAAACTATAGAAAACCTAAGATTGACAAAAACTACTCGACTATTACAACTAAGAAACAAGAAACGAAAAGGTTTATCTCTAGCTTATACCAATTGACAGCCTTAGACCATACTATTAAAAAAAATGAGAAATTCACCATGATGGTCTAACTATGGCTTCATGATTTTTATAATTACAGTTAAACTATAAGATATAATTATAGTTTTAAGTAAATCATAGTTAAGTCTCATTGGCTTAATTGCAATTTACAATAATTGTTGTAAAGACTTAAGGTTTAATCATAGTTTGATCCAAACTGTTGTTAAACAACAATTAAAAAAAAAAGCGCTATATTCCTTTTCATTTTGCTACAATTGCGACATCCCCACCTTTTAAATTTTGAGCTTTAGCCATTACTCACCAACCAAGCCGCCATCCCACACCTTGTTTGCTGGGGAAAGATTGCTGTCTATTGTAGACAACATCAACCAGCCTCCTCCAGCCACCTCATTGTCTATTAGCAAGTTTTGGACACCAAATAGCGAGCATTACAACAATATTATAAAATTTTGATAGAAAGATCCCAAAAATTTAAACCAAATTATATATATATATATATATTTGTTTTCTAATTGAATATGAGTCAGAAAACAAATTATCAATGAAAAATTGACAAAACAATAACAAAACAACAAAAGACTATAAAATGAAAACTGACAAAAGGAGAAGAAATTAGTCAAAAAAGTACATTGATGGAAAATTAAGTTGGCCCACTTATTTAATTTTTTCTCCAATTCTTTTTCTTTTTAATTTTTGAAATTTTTTTGGACTTGACCATTTTTTTAACTTTCTAACCTTTTTTTTACTTGTTCACTAATATAATTTTTCTTTTGCATTTTAAACATTAAAATATATGTACATATATAATTGTTAAAAATATAAAAAATTAAGTGCTTTAAAAAATATAACCGTTAAAAATATATTCGTTAAAAATATAGCCATTGCCCATTTGAGATTTATATAAATTACATTTCTTTCTTATTTTCTTTCTATCTTCACTTCCTTTTTCTCTTTCATTCAATGCTTTTGTTGGCTTCCTATTTTCTTCCTTATTTTCCTTTTCACTTCACTTCCTCTCTTCTCTTTCAATGCTCTTGTTCTCTCTCTCTCTCTCTCTCTCTCTCTCTCTCTCTCTCTCTCTCTCTCTCTCTCTCTCTCTCTCTCTCTCTCTCTCTCTCTTTGCAAGGTTTTCTTTTACTTTGTTTTTCACTTTAACCACTACTACACTCAATAATTTGTGTGATTGAAGAGTAGGTATCTAAAAATTTATTTGATTAGAGGTTTAAACTTTATTTCTAAGGTATATATAAATAGTTTATGATAATATGTTTATACAATATTATTTAGTATTTAGTATTGTTAGTTATTGATTATTTAATAATTATAAATAATTGATTGATAGTATTGATTATTCATTAATTTGTAATAATATAATAGAGAAATATTATTACTATAGTATTGATTATTTATTGATTTGTGACAATATTGTCGAAAAATATTTATTACTAAAAAACATTTATAAAATAATATTAAAAATGTTTGTGATTTTTTTGTTATTTAACATAGTGAAAACAATTTTGTTGATAATAGTTTTAAGATAATTATTATTTATAAGAATTGTAAGATAATATTTAAATCGTTTATTATATCACAAAATGGAAATTCCTAGCTATTGAAATTGGAAGGAAAGGATATACTAATGAATTTTTACAAAGGGTAGAAGAATTTATTGCTTTTACTTGTGAACATGGACCTAGTTTAAGAAATGAAGAAAAAAATTAGATGTCCATATTCTAAATATAAAATAGGGCATATCTCAATGTTGATGATGAAAACATTGGTCTTTACAAAAAGAAAATTTCAACCTGGATATTGGTATAGGACATGGCATAATGAGATTGAACCATTGCCAACTAACATACACATTAGAACAACATCTAGCTCAAGATTAATATGATAACTATAATAATAGTTATGAAAAAATGATATTTGATGTAGCTGGTCTTAATTTTAATGTTATTAGCTATGATGAAGTAAATTATAATGATAATATCAATTAGGCTAAGGAACCTTTAAACATAGAAGCCCAAAAAATTTTTAATTTATTAAATGTGTATCAGCAATTACTATAGCTAAGATGCACTAATAAGTCTGAGCTGTCTGTTGTTATACAAATATTAAGTATTAAATTTGACAATAATATATCACAATATAATTTCAATTGATTTGCAAGTCTTATGAAAAATAGTTGCCCTCTTAATAATGTCGTGGTATAAAATAAAGAAGCTAGTATCAAAACTTAGTTTATCTACTAAAAAAATTGATGTTTTCTACTAATAGATGTATGTAGTATTACAAAGACAACATAAAAAAATGTGTAAATTCTAAGGAGATTTTTCAATTAAAAGAATATATTATTTACCAATTACTCCTAGATTGCAAAGGTTTTATACTTCAATGTGTTCTGCTAAGCAAATGCAATGGCATTAGAATAATAAAAAATGTGAAGGTGTACTTTGTCATCCAGTAGGTGGAGAAGCATGAAAATATTTTGATAGAGTATATTCAAAATTTGCTATGGAACCATGACATGTTAGATTATGCTTGTGTACAAATGAGTTCACTCCTTATAGTCATTCCGCTTAAGCATATTCATGTTGGTTTGTAATAATAACTCCTTACAATCTCCTTCTTGAGTTATGCATGGTTATTCCTTATTTATTTTTAATTGTAATCATTGATAGATTGCAAAATCCCAAAACCAAGATTGATGTATTCTTATAGCCATAAATTGATAAGTAAAAATTATTATGGGAAGAAGGAGTACCAACATATGATGTCTTAAGAAAATAAAATTTTCAAATGAGAGTAGCATTAATGTGGATAATAAATGACTTTCCCACATATAAAATGTTAAGGTAGAGTACTATTGAAAAATTAGTTTGTCCTTATTGTATGCACAACTCAAAAGTTTTTACCCTAAAGTATAGGGGAAATAACTTTTGGTTTGGTCATCATCGATGATTTCTTCCCATGAATCATGTTTTTAAAAGAAAAAAGGATACTTTTTAAGAGAAATAGAGTTGAAAATAATCCCTTTCTCTGAGATTGGATGGAGCAGAATTATGGCAACATGTGAGTACCCTTCTTGAAATAGTAAATCAAGGGTTTTTTTTAGATTAAGGAAGGGATTAGAGTCGACATTCTGCGGCAGAGTAGATTGCTGAGCGTCCAAGGAGGCAATTCCTATAAGCAACAACATAACTAGACAAAGTAGAGTATATTTTGGGAGCTTCCTTATGGGAAACATCTATTAGTTTGGCACAACCTAGATGTCATGCCTATAGAGAAAAATGTGTTTGACAATATATTTAATATTGCTATAAATGTCAAGACAAAAACCAAAGATAACATGAAATTGAGGATAGATTTGAAAGAATATTGTTAGCAAAGAGACTTAGAGCTACCAAAATTAGCTCATGGAAAAGTGGTTAAGCCAAAAACAAAGTTTATTTTCATGCTTGATCAAAGGAAAGGTATTTATGATTGGATAAAAGGATTGAAAATGCCTTATGGGTATTTCTCAAATTTGTCAAGATGTACGGATTCAAAGGAGGCAAAATTATTTAAACTTAAAAGTCATGACTATTACATCTTTTATGAAGTGTTTATTGCCAATTGCATTTAATGCACTCCTTGAGCAAATTTAAAAACCTATAATTAAGTTTACTCAATTCTTAAAAAAACTGTGTTCAATGACATTGAAGGTGGATGATTTAATGCAAATGAAACGTAATATTCCTATCATTTTATAAAAATTAAAGAGAATATTTTCACCTAAATTCTTTGGTTCTATGGAACAGTTACTAGTCCATTTGCTATTTAAGGCTAGGGTTGGTGGTATAGTTCAATATCGATGGATGTATCCATTTAAAAAGTAATTAATACTTAGATGATATTTTACCTAGATGATATTTTACCTATGTCTAAATAGTCTAACTGTCACTATTGTTGTCTCTAACTATGTGTTATCTAGTCATGTGGGTTTTTAAATAAATTAAAATAGACAGTGAAAAATAAAGCTCATGTAAAAGATTTTATTTGCAAGGCATATTTGTCATAAGAGGTATCCCATTTTTGTTCATACTACTTTGAGTTAGATATACCTTTTTTACAAATAAAACTTAGTTGAAATGATTGTGTGTAGGAAGCAGAGAAAAATGAGACAACCTAAACAAGTTTATACTAAAGTTGGATGTTTGCTTGAAAGGTGCTCTATTTGTTATTTCAATGACAAAGAAATATGTGCTACTCATTTTTATATCCTATTGAATTGCGATGAAGTCAAACTCTATATTGAGTAAGAAAAACACTTTCTTTCGATATGTTAAGATTATTTTTTTGTCTTAACATTTAGATGTTAAACTCCTTTGCAAGATGTTTGAGCAAAAGTTAATAAGTTTAAATCCAGACATTAGCTTTAGAGAAATTGACTCTATGATTAAGCAAAACTTTATGTGGTTTAACAATTATGTATGTAATAATATCATTATTTATTTGTATATATATATATTTGTATATATATATATATATATATTTGTTATTTATATTTTTCTTACATAATTATAACATAATTTTATTGTTAAATAAGTTCTCCAAGATTTAATAATAATATACGTTTGAAGGATTTAGCTTGGGGACTACTTAAAAAGGTGCAAACATGGCCAAAATATTTTGTTAACAGATATAAGTTCCACATTGAATCTTGAATCATTAAAAAGAAAATGATAAATAGTGAAGCTTGCATGCATGGAACAAGGAAAAATAAAGAAAATGATTATTTTGGTATCTTTTAAATAAATGAAAAAATTACAATATTTAGAAGAACCTGTAAAGAAATTAGTACTATTTCGTTGTGATTGGTCTGATCCAGTTATGAATTGTAGGATTAAAATACATAAAAAAATATGGAATTATTGAAATTAAGTATACCAGAAGATATAGAAAATGTAATCCACTTGTATTAATTCGCAAAGCAAATTGTTTAAGTTTATTATGTGTCATATTTCTATGAAAAAAAAGAAGATAAAGTCCATTGATAAGTTATCGTTAAAACTAAAGTAAAGAATGTGATAGATAATACTAATACATTAAAAATTGATTATTGAGATGATGAAGTTTATGTTAGTACAATAAATAATAATATAGTATTTGATACTTCACAAAATAAGGGAGAAATGAAAGACATAGATTTTCAGATATTATTGCGTATTGAAAATGTAAATCTTCAAATAAATATATAAGATGAAGATTAAGGAGATGATAATAAAGGTTAATTATTAATAGTAATTTAAATATGTTATTTTTAATTATTAATATTAATCATATTAATTATTTATATTATTATACATTATAAATTATTAATTAAAAATTTATAAATTATTTTTGAAACTTTAATTTTTTTATATAATAATAAATTATATATTAAATAATGAAAATTTAAAATAAACTTATTTAATATATCGATTGAAAATTTTAAATTATTTTAAAACATTAATTATTAATTACCTAAAATTATTTGTCATTATTGATTATAAATTATTATATACTGTTTTATAAATAATTATTAAAATTTTTTAATAAAATTAATATAAATAAAACTTTTATGTGAAAGCTAAATTCAACCTTCACACGAAAAGCCTTTTAAAAAAATAATAATAATATTATCATATTTGTGTATATGTTTGACCATTCTTTATTTGTCTTTCATTTATTCCTTTAGTATCTCTTTTATTTTATTGCATTCTTTTTCTTCTTTCTTTAATATATATGTAACATCTGATTCCTCCATAAACAAGAGAAACGTAATGTCTAGTTTCTTTGTAAATATATGAAACTTATCATATATAAAAAGAAGTCCCTCGGATAAAATGATTTGAGGCCAAATAAAATTAGAAAAAATTCTAAATAATGAAAAATGAGGATCTAAGACCCAGGTGTGTAGAAGCCCAAGTCAGAGAAGCTAAGAAAATTGCAAAAACAAGTTGAGGCATTTTTGTGATTTTTAAAAATTTTGAAAAACTCATAGGAGGACTTTTTAAATGAAAAATTTGAGCTTTTCAGGGTTCTCAGAGGCTCTGAAAATTATGGAAGCCCCTAAAATAGTTAAAACTCCTTTGGTGAGTGATTTCGGCAAAAGATTAACTAGAATTTTGACCTAATGGTTCGAAATTGTTTCAAATCCAATTTGAATGAAACCAAAAGCATTTTGTAAGTTAGAGGACCTAAATTTTATGATGGACAAGATAGTTCTAAAAAAAGAGTTGAAATGAGGTCAAACAAATAAATCATGACTTAGGGACTAAAATGAAAAGTTGAAAAAGTATGTTAACTTTACCTTTTTGACTTTTTAAATGTCCAGCCACTTGCTTCAGATTTTAACCATGATTTTGCTAGTCTAAAATAGAGCCAAGGAGAATGCACAAGGAGAGGGAGAGAAGAAGGAGAGAAACCAAGCAAAAAAAAATAAGAAATTCATAGTTTTTCATGCTCTTTACTTTACCAAACCTCTGCTCCTCTTTCTCCTCTCTTCTCCCATGATTTTTTTGATTATTTTGAGACTGATTTAGGTATGATTCAGAAGGAAGAAGAGAGGAATTGAAAGGGAGCTTGGAAGCAAGTGGAAGAGCTCTTGAAAAGCTAGCAAATAAGGTAAGAAACCATGGATTTTCCTTGCTTCATCTTGTCTTCTTCTCTTAGGCATATCTTGATTAGACCTAGCCCACTTAGAGAGAGATGGATTCTGACCATATTAAGGGAAGAACATGTGTTTTAGAGTATGAGAATTAAGATTATGCTAATGGAATTAAAAGAAAGGCAACAAAATTCAAGAATAGAAACCTAGAGATCTCAAGACACCTAGCCAAATTTGAACCTTTCTAAGGATGTTTTGGATTATATGAGAGTTTGTATGAGTTCCTAAGATACCTAAGAAACCTCCCATGTACCAAGTCCCTAAAAAAGAATTACAAATGTCCATGGGTGAACAAGCTCCTCTATGTCTTGGCCAAAATAAAACCATATACCTAGGAAGTGTTTTAAATTGTTCTAAGGCTAGAATTGGACTAAATATGATAAAAGAATATCAAAAGAAGCCTTGAAAAAAATTTAGAAAGCATGGATTGTGAGATGGAGGTGTAGGCTCTATAATGACACATAAATAAGCAACTTATAGTTAGGCCCCTTAAAATGAATTTATGATGACTCCAAGAAGTCTAAATGGAGTCAAGAGACTTAGATTAAAGGAGAAAATGGAGCCAAGATCATGAATTCCAATAATCACTTCATTGTGTCTTGTATAGAACAATAATAGAGCTATATGAGAAAGTAAGCCTCCATAAAGTTTGTATTAAACCAAAGATTGTTTCAATGATTGAATCATGTTTCATTTAATGTGTGTAAGCCAAGAGAATCAAGTGCTACCTAATTCCATGAGTTTAGCCAAAAAGGGGAAGACGAATTTAAGGAAAAAGTGTGTGGCATTAGCTCCAAGGTAGTTCTCTAACCTCTCTCTCATGCATTTTTGGATGTTTCCTTGTCTTTAGATATGTGTATGTATGTTTATGCTATAAGAAATGTTTCTAGCTATTTCCTACATGCTATGGTACCATGATGTTCTTAAAATATATTTTATGGATGCATTATGATTTAAATGGGTTTGGTGAAGCCAAAAGTCCCTTAGCAAGGGTGAAGATGAGCCAAAAGTCTCAAGAAAAGTGAGACTTAGTCAAAAATCCCTTAAAAGTGGGTGAGGCTACATCAATGCCCTTGAGAGCCTATGTATGATATGTATGAGTTTCTTAAACATAAAAAAAACTTTATGTATGCCTACTAGTAGCTAAATTTCCATGCATGCATTCTTTGACATGCAAATGCATCCATTATGTATGTTTGAAAGGGTAAAAAGCTATTGAAAATCTTTGAATCTCACTCTTTCCCTTCCATATGCTTATTCATATCTAAGTGAGCCAAGAAGTCTAAGGAAAAGAGACCAAATGCCTTGAAGTATGATACTTTGACAAGGAAGTAGCAAAATAGTTGTTCTAAGGATATATTAATGTCAAGAAATGTATTAAAATGCTGTATATGAGGTGTAACCATTTGAACAAGTTTGAATATATATATTTGATGTATGAATCTTGAAGCCAAATATATGGAAATGTGAGAATTTGCCACTCTTATGTTAGTATGTGTTTGTGTATGAATGCAAGTGGCATGGTGAGTTTGAGTTCCATGGTATTTGGGACCATTTGAGAGGCTTCCCTAGGCTTTGTTTGTGCTATGGCATATGCTCAAGTGGTTACAGTATATTAAGAAGATCATTTGGTACCTCTTTGACATAATTATAATGCTAAAAGTGACCAAAACTTGAGCTAAAACCCAAACTAACCATATAGATGAATTTCCCTATGAAATTTGGCATAAATATAGGTCTCATCTAAAGCTTTCACAGAGTCAAAGAGCACCCAATTTGAAGTTCTAGAGAATTTATTGTGATGTTTCAAAGTTGGGAAAATTTTGCTGATATGGTAACAATACTGTTCATATGATCAGTTTATATTTCTGTATCACATGTGGGACAAATGATATCCAATACTCATGGAATTTTACAAACATAAACTAGACATTATAAAATTTTCATATCTACTGAGATGACCCCATTTGGAGTTCTGTAAAGGGAGAATCAAAATTTTAAAATTGTATGATAGTACCAGTAATGTAGCCTAACTTTTGGTACTGTTCCATCAATTTTTGTGAGCTACATGCTTGTGTTTTGTTATGAAACTATTTTTAGTTAGTATTTAACATCTAGAACTTTTCAAAATGTATATGAATTTCCAAAATTCATATAAGTAAACTGGAATAGTGAGAGCAAACCATTATTTTTCTAATGTGTGATGCTAAACCCATGAAGCATGAGATGTTTTATGATATTTATGACTTGTATGGATATGCTATGAATAAAAGATGATATTGATGGATTCATATGGCCTATAAAGCATGCAAAGAAATTTTTGGGCCTTATGTAACACGATTTATTGCTATTATTTATATGCTTTTTCATAGGATTGTATGAAGCCAAGCAAATTGTGTTAGAATAAAAGACTAGAGAGCTAAGGTGTTATAATATAAGTATCTCTTTATTTTCTAAATTATTTAACATGATTTTTTTTTTCTTCTCATGTTATGTTATATTCCAATCTATGCTAATCTATGTCAGATTATTCTTTGATCTTGGAGATGTCTATAAAAACAAATGGTTTAGTTGTTCATTATTAAGTTCACCATGGAAGTCAATGTGAAAAAGTATTTACCAGCCATTATAGACATGGAGTAATTTTTCTATTTGATTACATTATTTATTTGCTATATAAATTTTATTTATTTATAAATTAAATTAATATAAATGTACTTTATTTATAAATCATATTTGATTGAGATAATGATATTTTTAGTGAATACATTATTCTTATCATTAAACATAATTACAATGCTCCATATAACTATTTGATAGAAGTTTTTCAAACAACTAGATTATTATGGTTTCAAGAGTTTGAAGTATATTTTAATCTTATGTAAGATAACATTATTATTTTTTGTTAATTCCTTGATAATTGAAAAAAAATATTTTTTTAAAAAATATTATTGTTAATACCTAGAAGAGCATGATAAAGTTTATGAGACCTTTCTAGGTTAAATAAAGATAAAATTGATGGGCTTAATTGGATATGTATGAAATAAAGGAAAAAGATCAGAGTAGATTAAAAAACATATTTAGAATGAATTATGTATTGGTTAGAATAAGCCACAATTCTAATAAAAAAAAGTGAGAAGAATAAGAGAAATAAAATCTCTAGCTTTGGCTCAGGGTCATCTCTTTATACAAGCAACTCTCTATCATCAGGCCTACATTGAGAGAAGTTGAATGAAGGATTAGGCAAACAAGCAACACTAGTTAAGCTTCATTACCTTATTGAGTAAATAATAATTAGGTTGATAAAAAACTAGAAGTCATATCTATAAGTATAATTTTGCATTGAATTTATATCTATTATTATAATAAAATTCATATATATATATAATGTTTATACAAAATAATTATATCAACCTTTAAAGTAGAGAAAGACAAAGTTTAGCTTTTCACCAACAATTAACGACTACAACAATTATCAAAAGAAATAAATCTCTAGATAAAAGCTACTAGAGGAACAAGGGCTGATGGAATGGTCTATGATCTTGCAAGTATGTCACATTTAATAAAAAGAGATCCAATTTCTAGATTTAGATATAAAGATATTAAGGTCAATACCAAAAATTATTTAAGTATTTGAAAAACTATATTTCCAGGAGGAACATTACATTCGAATATTGCAGATGCGTTATGCTCTCTTAACTTGCAATTCCAAGAAAATCAAATAATTATTTGATCCCTGTAAGGCCAAATTGATACTTATAAAAGTCATTTTGACTATGGTCAAGATGATGATAAGTTATTTCTTTTTAAATAATTTGTATTAAATTTATGTATTTAAATTTCATGTGATAAGATTCATTTTCACTGTTTGATAGACATGACGATAGTAGATGGAATTTGTAGCCTGAGCAAAGTCCAATGTATGTCTAAGCAAGTTTGAATGAATTGAATTTTAATATTTTATTTATATTCTTTTTTGTCTTATATATATATATATATATCCTCTCATGCTAAGCATCACAACCATCTTCATTCTTCTTCATCTTGCTTCTCTCTTAGACTTTTACACACTCTTTATCTCAGTATCTCTTATTTCTTTCTCTTAAAATTTAATATTTCATATTTCTTTGTTGTAACACCCTAAAATATACATATATATATGACACAAGTACTATATAAAAGCATTTAAAACTTTTTAGGAGCCAAAATTCAATTTTATCCAAAATATATTAAAAAATTCTAACAACCCATCTTTTCTTACTTTTTCCTTCCTTCTATGTCATGTGAAGCTCAAGCATTTGTTCCTTTTTTTTTTTCTTTAGTTCCTTCTTCATTCTTCTTCCTCTCAAACCTCTCCATTTTCTTTTGTTCTTTCCTCCTCCCTTCCCTTTCATCCATCTCCTCTCTAGTCGCTAGCCCACTACACCATCCTTCCATATTGTTGCAGCAAAATTTTTCCCTTCTTCGATCACAATAGCAACATTGAAAGGAGAAGATGTTGGGGTTTTAAGCTTTGTATGGGTTTCTTTTCTTTTCTTTCCTTTCTCCTTTAATTTTCCAGGTAGGAAACCATCTCTTCTCTTTATTCTTGCTGCTGGAGCTCAAATTGTGTCTCGAAGAGTTTAATACATGAAACTTGCTTCATTCTTGCACCCAAAATAGGGGAGAGGTCCAGCTAGAGGGTTTGGTCCGAAAATAGAAAAAAATTAGGCATATCTATATTGGTAGCAACTTTATTTTTTTTCTTCTTTGTTCTTAATTTCCTTAAGTGGTATGGAAGTATTATAACCTCTTCTGTGCTATCTAGGGAAGAAGACTAAATTAAGGGCTTCCATTTAGATGGTGAATGAGTGTGCTAAATAGATTAGAAATTTCCATAGCCTAAAATTTAAGGGAAAAAAAATTCTATTTTGCAACTTAGCTTATTCAAATTTAAGGTCCAAGTTGGCTTGAGATCTAGGTTAGAGGATGATAAATTTCTTGAATAAATTCTTGGAAGTGGAGTTTGAATTGTTTAACTTCTTGAATCGCAGGAAAATTGGAAGGCTAAGAAAGAGAAATTTATTTGATGCTATAAATTAGAAGATTAAATGGTATAACTAATAAGTAAGAAACCTTGTGTTAATTAGAATCTAAATATCAGGTCTAAGTGGAAATACCCTATAGTAGAATATGGAAGTTATATTTTTAAAAAGAGATAATAAAAAAATAAGACTAGCTTGACCGTATGCAAATTAATGTGTTATTTAGTGATGAAGGTTGTTTATGGGTAATTTAGGAGGTTTCAAAGATAACCCTATATCATGTGCTTCATCAAATTAAGGCTTAAATAAATTTACAGTGTCATCATACGCAGTGAATGTACAGTACTTGCTATGAGAAATTATACTTGTTCAGCATAAGATAATGGAATGGTAAGCATGATTTTGTTATGTTGTGTCTAAAAAGAAATTATGAATTCATGTTATTGGAATATCTTAACTGTTGGTTAATTAGTTAAATATAATTGGATAATTACTTGATTAATTACTTTAGCCATCTTTGATTAGTGTATAGTAATGTTAAAGATAGAATATGGTCTAATATAGAACCCTACAGCAAATAACAATAGTTGTTAGCCTTGATGCATATTTATCTGAACCCTAACTAGTATGGGTGTTGCTAGCCTTGTGTGTTGACCACCACACGTGAATTTGTTTGAACTTTTAAGTGCAAGCTATATCTATATTATTATTCCCTTGCGAGTGATGTGCTTGACATTCGTTTAATTTGATTCTATTTAGACATATTGATTGTATTACTATGTATGATTTTGTAATATTTGGTTTATATGCATTATCGAATTTTTTTGTTATAAATGAGAAGAATGAATTTATTGGATACTACGTTATTGTTTGTATTTTGGATATAAATTCAAGTTTGAAAGTAGATTGTAACACTATGATTTTTAGCTCATCTCATACCTTTAAATAACTCAATTCTATGAATCATATAAGTTTCCAATGAAAAAGGCAATAAAAATATTGATTATTTTAGCGTTGTGTCGTATATAAAAATTTCATTCGATGTCACGTGGATCATGTGAACTCATATAACACATTCACATATTTAATTACATGAATACAATTCATTTGCATCAGCGAAAGTGGCTTACATCTCGTGGAAACCAAAAGGGAGCATAAAATACTTATACATATTTTCTGCCAAATTTTCAATTTTTTTGTCACAATTTCGAAAATTCATAACTAAATCTACAAAAATTAAAATCCAACAAAATTTACCACTCCAGAAAGCTCTAGGTGTCTACCCCATGATAAAAATAATTTTTTCTCATGAATCATTAAAGGGAGAATGTTTGACATCCAAAAAGCCACTGAGGTCGTTGCTGTTTGGGCTGTTGGTTTAGATTATTGATGTGAATTTTCAAAATTCATAACTAATTATATAAAAATTGAAATCATACAAATTTGGTCATTCTAGAAATCTACAGATGTTATATTTATGCAAAAAATAATTCTAGAATGAAACAGATACTTTAGCCATTGTAAATCTATAAAACAATAACTGGACTCAGGGGGTGCTACTGCTACTGACAGCAAACTTCAAAATTGCATAACTCTTTACTCAAACCTTGAAATGAGGTGATCTTGATGGCTACAGAAATCTTATGACCTTTAGTTTGTGTCCATATAAGTTCACAAGCATTGGATACCATTTTCCCATTAGATGACACAGAACACAAATCTATCAGTGTGAACAGTGCACATACCATAGTCAATCGAAAATCCCAACTTTGAAAATTCATAACTAATTCTGTAGAGCTCCATTTTTGACACACTTTATATTCCAAAAAATTTCTCAATGAGCTCTACATGTATGCCAAATTTCATGGAGAAATTCCTTCATTTGATCAGAATGTGCTATAAGGTGCCATTTGGGTCATTTTGATGCATTTTATAGATACAAAAGTGCGCAAAATGGCTCCTAAGGTTCTTGTGGCCACTTGGGCATGTGGGAATGGCCCGAAAAGACTCCCTAAACTTATCTTAAAGGTGTAGAAACTCAAAACACAATCTCATCCTCCATCCCCAAACCATATGTAAAGAGATACATGTGGGAAATAACCATCCAATACCCAAAAATTGCATCACTACTCATTTATCATTCATTGTCATACATATATCATCTATTAGGATATTTACACATGTTCCATTCATTGTACATTCATTATATCAAAAGTTTACATCATTTGCTAGTTCTTTGATTACAACATAAGCAAAAGTAAGCACTTTAGAGCCAAAGCTTTATCTTCCACCTTGGTGACTTCCATTTCCTTATTCATTGGCTCCACCTAGCATATTAAGATGTTGGAGAGGAGGAAGTGAGATTCAAAGAATCTTAATAGCTCATCTCCCATTCAGTCATGCATAAAGAATGTAATACGAGCCTTAAAATGCATGCATGGCATATTAGCATTTGAAATAGTTAAAGATGCATTCTTGGCATTTACACAAAGCACATATAACATACTTAGGTTTGCCAAATGAATGGATTAGCCTCACCCACTTCCTTTAAAGTTCTTGAACTTTTCTCACCTTTTTTCTCAAAGGCCTTGAATTAAGCCTTGCTCTTGGGAGACTTTCTCTTAGCCTCAACCACTTCTAAGGGCTCTTGGCTCATCCTCACTAAAGATAGAAGGTTCTTGGCCTCTCCACATTCAAGCAAACCAATGCAAACATTCTAGGCATCATTTGTATACATAATGCAATACTATAGTTCCATAAAACATAGGCATCATATTAAAATACAATTCATAGCTTAAAATACACATACACACATTTCAAAACAATGTAGACATTCATTCATGCATGTGAGAAAAGAGAGAGAGCTACCTTTGGTGAAATCACACACTTTCCTCCTTGGATTTGTTCCCCTTTTTTTGGCTCCACACACACAAGGATGTGGGATTGGTTTCTCTTGGCTAAAACACAATTTATGGAAGCCAATTAGGTTTATGAAAGCATTTCTAAAGCCATACCTCTTCCTTAAACTCTAGCTTGGGCTAATGACCTCTTTATGGTTCCAAAATGCACCTAATGAAGCAACACCTCTCAAATAACTTGTAGGCTCCATTTTCTCTATCATATATGATTCTTGACTCCTTTCAAGCCTCTTGGAGTCACCACCCAATTAAAACCAAAAGTCTAAGTGCATGTTGCTTCCTTAGGTCATATTATGGAAGTTATGATACCAATTCATTCTCTAGCCCTCTTAAAGTTTTCCTAAGGTTTCCTTTCACTTTCATTCATCATATATGACTCAAATTAGGCTTGAAAAATTTAAAACTCTCCCTAGCTATGATATCCTTGCTTGGCCTAAATATAGAGCATTAATAGGGTTTGATAGCTTCTTGATTTTTCCTTGATGGGAGACACACTTGGGCGGTTTTCTAGAGGTCTTAGAAGCTCAAATAAACTCTCACACATGCAAAAAAGTTTAGATATTAAATCAGCTTTTACATCTCATTCAAGAGCTTCACACTTTCCATTCTTGTAAATTAATAGTTCTTACTTGGTTTTCTTTACATATATTTAATTCCCACACCTTAAATCACATGATTTATCCCTTGGTTCTACCCAAATGTTACTCCTTCTTAGCTATCCATATATAAAATGAAATGGAGAGAAAAGGGAACAAGAAAGAAGAAGCATGGAGTCTAGCTTTTTACCTTGGCTTCCTAACTCTCTTTGAATGCCTTTTCTTCTTCCTTAGCCCTCCTTTAAATTTTTGAACTCCCCTTCTCTATTCTGCACTCAAAATAGAACCAAAGATTCCAATAATCCCATGGAAAGGAAATGGGGAAAGAGGAGAGAAGAGTTGCTAAAGAGGAAACTAGGAATTTCCATAAATTCTTACCTTTCTTAAGCTTTTCTTCCTCTTTTCTTAGCTCTCTTGGTGCACCACTTTTGGATGAACTCCCCTCTAGTTTTTTGGGTAGAAACGGATTGTCTAAGTCAGACGAGCTGCTGGAATATGGATAAGAAGAAGCTAAAAGTCACTTTATGCAACTTTTTACTTTTGCATTTTAGTCCCTCTTCTTGGCTTCTCCATTTTAGGCCTATTTCATATCCTTTTTGAAATTAATATTTTCTATCATAATATTTAGGCTCTCTAACTTATAAAATGTCTTTGGAACCACTCAAATTATATTTAAAACCATTTTGAACTATTCAGTCAAAGTTTTAGTTAACCGACAGCTGAAATCGCTCACTGGAGGGATTTCAACTGTTTTAGGAGTTCTTATGGTTATTGGAGCCTCTGAGAACCCCTAAAAGCTCAAATTTTTCGTTTAAAAAGCCCTTCTGTGAGTTTTCTAAATTGTCTAGAAATTACAAAAATGCCCCAACTTTCTTTCACAAATTTTCCTAGCTTGTTTGGCTCGGGTTTTTTAGTATCTTAGACCTTGAATTCTCATTTTCTATTATTTAGGATTTTATTCTCATTTTTTTGGGTCTTAAATAACTCATCTCAGGGGAACTTGCTTTAAAAATTAACTCATTTTGCTATTTTACGAAAAATTAGACGTTAAATTTCATTTTCAAAATTTAAAATACATACCTTAGGGGAATAGCTCTGGATGCTTCTTTCTCATCTCTTCCTCTAGTTCCTAGGTGGCTTTTTCAGGAGATAATCCCTTCCAAACTACTTTCACAAGCGGTATCGTCTTATTCCATAATTACTTGAACCTAACATCCACGGTCTAATTTGGTGATACTATATAAGATAGATCATTCTGTAACTGCACATTTTCATATTCTATGACATGTGAGGGGTCGAGCTGGTATTTCTTGAGCTAGAATACATGGAAAACATTGTGAATTTGGCTCAGGTTTGGGGGAAGGGCTAATCTATAGGCCACAGGTCCGACTTTATCAAGAATTTAGAATGGACCTATGTATTTTGGACTAAGTTTCTTACTCTTAATGGACCTACCTATCCCTGTGACTAGAGACACTCTAACAAAGACATCGTATAAATCTTTCAATAAAGGAAAGTATTCTTAAATTTTCAAAGATTTATTTTACTTGGTCATTGCACCTTTTATGTTTACTATTATGGTTGTTAAGAGACTTATGGGTACGAGTTTCGACTTGTAGACTGTGCCAGTTATGCCTCCTTTTAGGGTTATAACATTTGTATTCATTTATATCAATTTTATTTAATTATTTTGATTTTATATTTTAAAGAATTTTTATTTCTTCAAATTTTTGTTATCTCTTAAATTATGTAATTTTTTTGTTATTTAGATGTCTCAATGAGGAATATCATTAATTAGGGTAGATCAGGATCTTAAAATGATCATCCTGCGATACACAAAAACGCAAGCTCCAGTACAAAGAGCAATTCAAAAATAATTTATTGAACCAGCTGGCAATGAATTACTATTTAATTTTTGTATATTATTTAAATTTTTTATAAACTTTAATTATTTATAAATTTAATTTATCCATATTTACTTTATGTAGATTTAAACCGAATAATGATTAAGTTCATTCTTATATAGTAAACATTTTTAAAAATAAATATGAAGGGATTTGGAATAGTTAGAGAGATGTTCCTACAAAATATTGAAATTTATGGTTTTTAGAAATTTAGATAATTTTTTAAATTATTTATTAAATTATTAAAAATATTTTATTTTTTGATTTCATTAATAATTGAAATTTTTATTATAGAAATATTGCTATTGGAGTCTTTAAGATCACAATTGAATTTGAATAAATTAGAAGAAAAAAGTAATTACCTATTTAAGAGATCTAGTTAGCGATATTCAAAAATTAAGAAAAAAAATCTGATTGGATTGGAGAATATATTTGAAATCAACTATGTAGAAAGTGGGGCATTAAATAATTTCAATCAAAGAGTGTATAAATATTTTTTTTTAAAAAAAAAGAGCCTCCACCTCTCAATATGGTTTATCTCAACATATAAGAGATTTGTTTCAAAGCTGATCATGCAAGGATATTGGTAATTAATCTTTTTAATTCTTAATTATTATTTAAAATATATGTTTAGGTAATAAAATTTTATTTTAAAAGCACGAGAATTAGGAAGAGACCTAACATAAGGTCTTTCTTAAGACTCATAAATCATATGATGTTTGGATAGAAAAAAAATTTAAAATTGTATATGTAAGTGTCTTTTTATATTTAATTTATATAAATTATTACAATTTTATGATTTTAACTTCTTTTATTCACTTTTAGAATAAGTATCCATAACCAAAAAAAAAAAAGCAGCAAAATGTAGAGGAGAAAACATATTAAAACTGAGGTTATGGATGAAGGTTTTGAGAAGTGAGAAAAAGGGCTTCATGTATGGTTTAAGAAATATATCACATACTATATTTGGAAATCCGATATTTAAATAATCTCACTCACAAGCCCTAACATATAATCACTATGAATATATCCAAGAAATAATAAGAAAAGAATTTTTAACTTTTTTTATCACAGACTTGTAATGTTAAGCTTGAAAAACAAAGAAGACAAATCGTATCCCTTATACAAGAATTAAAATTTTCCAAACAACACTGAAGTCAAGATAGAACTGGTCCAAGTTCTGTATACATGCTAGATATGTCTTATATTAATAGAGACAATGATGAGGAGAAGGAGAAGAAAGAAGAGGAAGAATGAAAAAGATGAAGACTGATTGTTAATTTTATTTTTATGTAATTTAATTTATGTTATTTTATTTAAAGGAATATTATTTGATATTGAAGGTTTTTTATATTTATTATTTATTATTTTATAAATTTATATCTTGGGATAGAAAAGATGAAAATTTAAAATGGAAGCAGTAATAAATTAAAATTGGCAAAAGAATGATAAAATAAAAGGAGCAGGCATGCAAAAGAATTAAAGAATAAAAGAAGTGAAGGAGCAAAACGAAAAAGAAATAAAATTTATTTTAACCATCAAATATTAGAATTTTTTTCCATTCCTTTTTGTATAAATTTCTTCTTTTTCATTTTATCTCATTATCTAGTCATTTTTTTCCTTTTCTTTTCCCTCTGTTACATATTTTCTAGTATTTGAATCATCCTCACATATTTTCTAGCCATTGAATCACCCTAGTCCTTTTTCTCCTTGATTCAGGTTTTCTTCTTCATTCATTTCCTTCTCATTTCATCTTTTTCATTCTCTTCTTTCTTATTTCATATTTGATTATTTTTCTTACATTATTTTACACTTTCTTATTATTGATTTTTTTATTTTCTCTTGTTACATATTGGAATTAGTTTACTATACTTTGTTTTTTCTATTTTTCTTATATATATTCTTCTTCTTCTTTTATTATTAATATATATTTTTTCTTTTATTCATGTCTACTAATCTATTCTGCATGTAATATACATAAATATTTTTATTTTTATTGTATGCGGATTTTTTTATCTATTTATTTATTTCTTCTTATTTTGTTTCACTTTTTGATTTTTTTTAATCTAAAGGAATGAAGAAGGAATTGAATATGTATAAGAAGGAAGTAAACCCAATCAAGCAAGCATAAAGTGTTTACCCAAAAAATAAATCCAGAAATTCAGAGAACCCACAAACTAAAAGAAAGAAATAAAAAAAACAAAAAAAGGAAGATGAAGAACTAACGAGAAAAATACATAGTAATATTAATATTAATAACAATAGGATAAACTTAAATAAACATAAATTTAACATAAATTATTAATTATAAAAAATTAATTATATTTATTATATTAAGAAAAGCAAAAAAAAAACTTAAAGAAATAAATTGAATATACCATAAATTATTAATTATAAACAAATTTATTTTTATATTTATTGCTATATTAAAAAAATCATTTACAAAAATTTTGTCAAAAGTTATTTTAATAAATTATTGGTCAGACAAGTATTCGACAGACTGTTAATCAAATAGTTGTTCAACAGAGCATTGGTTGGGCACTTGTCTAACCAATGATTTGTTTGAACTAGCGGACATTTTTTTTTCCTACAATTTAATTTTTTAAATGATTAAAATATCTAAATAATTTAATTCTTTTAAATAATTAAGTAAATATTACTTACTATTTTCATTTTTATTTTATTTTTTAGGTCATCTACTTATCATTTATATTAATTTTTAATATTATTTATTTATTAATCTTTATCATTAAATTTTTATTAGTATTATTAGTTATTTATTTATTATATGTTAAATATAATTAATCTTTTTAAAATTAAAAAGCTACCATTAATGTGATAAGAGAGAGAGGAAAAAAATTACTGTGTTTTAACTAAATTACAATCATAATAAATTATCAACAACAAAAAAATTGACACATTACACAACTAAATTTTCAGTTAGAAATACTTGATTTTTTTACTGAAAATTTTCATTTATTGATTGAATGTTCTTTTGGTAAATTTAGTTTTTATTGTAGTGTGGAGAGCGATACACGATGATAGATAAGTAGAACCACTACCTTTGTCCCACGTTCAGCCACTGCCTCTATTCTAAACACCACCACCTTCCTCCAAGACGCTATTGTAGTTGGCTGATAGCCACCCCCACTAACATTTTGTTTCTTATAAGTTGAAACTTCAAATTTTTTTATATGTCATATAATTTTATTTTTTGTTTTTTTAGATTTTAAGATTGAACAGTATAGGTGTTCATTGCCCCGTTAGGCCCTAAGGGTATAACGTCTGATATTTCATGAAAATACCATAATGAGTCAGTTTGAAAAGCAAGTCCTCTGAGATCAATGATTTAAGGTCAAATAAAATTTGGATGAAATTTTAAATGATAAAAAATGAGAATTTGAGTCTTGAATTGCCCAGAAACCAAGCCCAGAGTAGTTCAAAAAATTTGCTAAAAGTTTAGTGGCACTTTTCGTAGATATGAGTACTTTTTAGAAAACTCATAGAATGACTTTTTAAATAGAAAATTTGAGCTTTCCAGGGTTTTCAGAAGTTCTAAAAATCATAGGAAGCCCCGAAACAGTTAAAACTCCTTCGGTGTATGGTTTTGAATATTGGTTAACTCAAACTTTGACTGGTTCATTTGAGAAAGTTTTAAATCCAAATTGAGTGCTTCCAAAGCTATTTTATAAAATTGAGGACATAAATTTTATAATGGAAAAGACAATTCTTAAAAAGGAGCTAAAATGAATCTAAAATGAAATTGTCAAAAACACGGGACATAAATGTCAATTTTTTAGAACAATTTCTTCTCCATTCTTCTTTTATTTAGGCGTCCCACTCCTCCTTCATTCTAACCAAAATTTCATCTGCTTCAGACCAAGGGAGAGCTCATCTAAGATTGGCGCACAAAGGAGGAGGAAGGGAGAAGGAAGAAATTAAGGAAAAGGTGAGAAAAACTAAAGATTTTCATGGCTTTCCTTCTTGAAACCTTGTTCTTCTCTCTTTGCTCTATCTTTTTATGGTTTTGATGGATGGTTTGGTTCTATTTTGGCCTTGCTTTAGAGGAGGAAGTGTAAGAACTCAAGATTAAAGCAAAGAAAGGAACTCTTGGAATAAGCTTGGAATCAAGGTGATTTTCTTCCTTTGTTGCTTTTTTCTTTCCTTGCTTTTCTATGGGTGTCTCTACCAAGAATAGAATAGTCAAGGGGGAGGGGTTTCTATCTAAAAACAAGTGAGAATCCTAGGTTTTAGACCATTGGGAGCTAGGAAATGCAACGAAATTGGAAGTTAAATAAGTAAAATTCAAGAATAGGAAGCTAGGGATTCATGACTTTAGTGTAAATTCTATTTTGATCCAAGAGTTCTCTAGCCTATTTGAGTGTTTGTTTAAGTTCCTAAGACTCCTATGAAGCCTCCCAAGTGCCTCTCCTATTAAAGAAAAATGTGAAACTCCATGGGCTCCAAACCACCCCTTAGGTTTGGCCAAGACAAGATGAAGGGGGTAGGGAGTGTTTTAATTTGTTCTAAGCTTGGTTTGGGATTTCATGTGATGGAAGAAGATAGGAGGAACCCTTGGAAAAAATTTAGAAGTCATAGATTGGGAGATGGAGCAATAAGTTCCATAATGTAGCCTTAAAAAGCAACTTGTATCTAGACTCTTGGAAATAAGTTTGTGATGACTTCAAGGAGTCTATATAGAACCAAGAGGCCTAGATATGAGAAGAAAATGAAACCAAGAACTTGAATCATGGTAGTTGCTTCATTAAGCCATTAATGGAGCTATTATAGAACCAATAGATGAAGCATGTTTCTTAAGTGTGTGTCTAATGCTTTGGCTTGTTCCAAGAGAGTAATTGAATGCTATTTGTTATGTCTAGGCCCAAGAAATCAAGTCCCAACTACTTGTGGGTGTATAGTGAAAAAAGGGAAGGGATAACAAAAGGAAAGCTTGTATTTGATTGCAAGGTAGCTCTTTACTCCTTCTCGCTTGCATTTATGGTTATATGAATGTCTATGGATGCTTATATATGTGATTGTATCATAAGACATTCCTTGACGTTGTCTTGATTGCATTGGTACCAATATGCTTTCTAAATGATGTTTCATTTATGAAGATTGCTCTTATAGGTGAAGTGAAGCCAAAAATCCTTAGGAATATGTGAGGTGAAGCTAAAAGTCCTTAAGAATGGGTGAGACAAGGCCAAAAGCCTCTTAGATGAGTGAGTCTAAGTCAAAAGTCCCAAGAATAAGGGTGAGACTAATCCAAAATTCCCAAAAATAGGGTGAGACTAGATCAAAAGTCCTTAGACATGTCATGAAAGTTTGGTATTAAATAATTCTTGTTTGTGTTGCATGCATACTTATCATCCTTGACATGTTTATATGCCATGATTGCTTTCTTGAATGAGTATTTGAGCTATTGAGATTCTTTAAATCTCACTCCCTTCCCTCCTCCATCTCACCATGTCTAAGTGGTGTCCAAGAAGCTAAAGATGGAAGCTAAGGAGCTTAAAGGCCTATCTCTTGACAATTGTATAGTTTTGTGTGGTTTTTTATGTAAAGAAATGTCAAAGTGTACATGTATATATTATTTTTTAGATGTAAATGCTAGAGCAAATGTAAAAGTATGTATATGTAGTGTATGAACCAAAGTGGTAGCCTAATTGTTGAGAAAATGTAATTTGACCACTTGGTATCCTAGTATGGAATGTGTATTCTTAAAAGTGGCATAGTGAAATTATGATGTATGGTAGTTTAGACCATTTCAGAAGCTCATACATACTATATTTGTGTTTTTAAACTTGCCCAAATTGTGGTAGAAGCAGAGGAGACCATTTGGACCAACTTGGACCCTTATATGATGCTAAAATGGCCATATGCGTCCAAATGAGCTCTTCTTGGTCTGACATTTAGCATGCATATAGGCCTTGTCTATACCTTTTTTGGGAAGTTAAAGTGCACATTATTTGAAACTCTAGAGAATTTTTAGTGAATTTTCAAAGTTGGCAATTTATTATAGATTTGGCCTAGGTACTGTATAAATGGTCAAAATTTTCATCTCTGTCATTCGTGAAGCAAATGGTGTCCAATGACTATGAAATTTTATAGGAATAAACTAGACATTCACAGTGCCTATATCAACTAGAAGCACCTCAATTGGAGGTCTGTAGGAGAATTAAATTTTTGAAGTTCTAAGTCAGTATCAAGGGTGTAACAACCGGGAAAAAGAAAAGAAAAGGGAAAAGAAAGGAAATGAAATCTGGAAATTTTCGGAATCCAGAATTTCAGCCAAGTCCTCTCGCAATAGTGAGAAAACGGTCTCGCTACAGCGAGAGAGCTAGTTCGCCATAGCGAAGGCGATTCTAGCTATAGCGAGTGCTGGCAGCAGCCCATACTAAAACCAGGGAGTTGCCCGCTGTAGCGGCGCCATAGCAAGAGTGAAGTCTGGAACTGACGCGATTTCGCCATAGCGAGTGGTAAATCTCGCCATAGCGAAGGAAACTGGCACGAGCTCGCCGTAGCGAAGGTTACACCTCGCCATAGCGAAGCCAGATTACACGAGCTCGCTATAGCGAAGGTTAGTTTTCACCGTAGCGAGAGTCGGTCCGGAAGAGAGTAAATAGCGAGAATCAGACTTCATTAAACGCCCAAACTCATTTCTTCTCTCATGTCTGCCCTAAGCTTCGACCCAAAGAGAGAAAAGAGGCGAGGAGAGTGTGAGAGATCAAGAGAAGGAGGAAGATTAAGGGAAAGGTAAGGTCACTTCTCTCATTTCTCTTCAGATTTCTGATCCCCTCCCTTTGCCCTCTTTTCCTACAGTTTTGTTTGCAAAAATGGACGATTTCTGGGTACGGGTCAGAAGAGGGAAAGTGGAAAACGCTTTTGAATCATTGTGTTTTCTTTGAAAATGTGGTTTTCCACTACCATGGGAGCTTGAGAGAGAGAAAGGGGTTAATGGCATTCTAGAGAGAGAGAGAACTCTAGGTTATGGTATATAGGAGAATTTGATCTGAAGGATTATAGGGTAAGAGAGTAATTGCATGCTTTTGTGTGTCTAGGCTCAAGAGAAACATCTCCATCAAGGTGTGATTGTGAACTTAAGGAGGGAGAGGAGAAATTGAAAGGAAAAGCTAGTGAAGGCTTTGGCTCCAAAGGTAGCTCTCTCTTTCACTCTTTCTTGTTGCTTTCTTGGGTATGATAGTCATTGTATGATTATGTATATGCTTGTTGTATGGAATATGCCATATGTTATTGCTTTGATGCATTGAATGCCAATATACTTGTATGTTGAAATGTGAGATTGCTCGGGTGAGGTAGTGCCGAAAGTCCCATGAGATGGGTGAGGTGAAGCCGAAAGTCCCTTGAGATAGGTGAGACAAGGCCAAAAGTCTCCAACGAGTGAGGCCAAGTCAAAAGTCCTTAAACTCGGGTGAGGCCATCCAAAAGTCCCTTAAACTCGGGTGAGGCTAGACCAAAAGTCCCTGGAGCTCATTTTTGGCATTGTTGTGATTCCATAGCATGTATATTGTGTGTTGGTTGATTGAGAATGGCTAAGTGCTTATTCACATGCTTTGACTTGTTATATGCCTTGATTGCTTGCTGAATTGAGTGCTTGAGCTACTGAGATTCTCCGAATCTCACCCCTTTCCCCTCCCAACTAATATGCTAGGTAGAGCTCAAGGAGATCCGAGCACACACCAAGGTGCCTAGGAGCATGCGTAGTTAGAGATATTACTTTCTTTTGACATTTTGATGTATATATGATGTAAAGTGGTGCCAAATGAAAATGTGCTCACTATTTTTGAGATGTAAAGTTTGTAACACATGTAGAAATATGAAAGGATGATGTATGAACTCTGTTATTAGCCAAAGTAATGGAAATGTGGGTTTTTACCCCTTTGATGCATGAATGATATTGTGTAAATTTGGCCATAGCATAGTGAGATTTGAATGTATGATGATTTGGAGCATATGGACATGTTAGATATACTAGTTTTATGCTTTTGAACTTGTCCATGTGGAGTGAGAATGTGAGAGAGGCTATTTGGACCCGTTTTGGACCTATGGGGTGCCAAAACCGGTATTTTTGTGAGCTCCGTCAAAGTATGACCGGATGAGCTCCGTTTGCCATGAAATTTGGCATGCCTCTAGAGTTTGTAGAAAGCTTCTTGCGAAGCTAAAGAGGGAAATATTCGGAGGACGAGAGAATATTTGGTGAATTGTTGAATTTGGGAAAAATTGTTGATTTGGTCATGTTACTGTTTCATAGGGCAGAAATGAAATCTGTGGCACTTTTAGACCAAATGGATTCCAAATGTGGTGAAATTTTAAAGTGACTTGTAGGAACTGGAATCACCCAAATCGGAGGTCTGTAGAGAGAGATTGAACCGACTGAAGTTCTGTATCAGCATCAGTGAGCTTATCTGACCCCCATCACTGTTCCATCGATTTTCGGGGTGCAAGAGCTACTGAACTGATTTGGACTTATTTTTCTCCTCTAGCAAACATCCGTATCTTTCTGAATTGGTATAATGTGCCCAGATTGGATTTTTGTGGATTTAGTTATGAATTTCCGAAAATCATGACAGCAAGCTGCACCAGAAACAGTGACAGCTGGACCTTCCTCCCATTTTCGATGTCAAACATGGTCCAAACGATGTGTTTGTGATTGGGAATGATTTTTAGTGTAAAGTTGACACATTGAGCTTTCCAGGAAGCTAAAGTTTGCTACATTCCCATTTTTCTACAATTTCTTATGATTTTCCAAACTTAGAACCAAAATATGACTTTTGGGCCCAAGTGAGAAAATACAATATTACTGGTTTTTGGCTCTATACCCGTGGCTTATGGGTTGTTTTATGCTATGTATGAGTCGTATGTGTGGAGTTTGAGTTGAGGATGCTTGAGATGGGTTCACAGGACCCACGGGGTAAAAGATGAGTATATGAAACCCCGGTTCATAGCATGTAAATGCCACGGGAGAGTAGTGACTCTTTGGAAATCATATGGAACCGAGCCTATGGAGAGGCTAGGTAGTGAAAGGAGATTAAGGTGTCACAAAGGGTGGAGTCAGGCCTCAGTTATTGTTCCATCAGTTTTTAAGGTGTAAAGGCTTCTAAATTGGTCTAGAATTATTTTTCCTCTCTATTTAACATCTATAAATTTCTAAATTGAATTTTTGTAGAATTAGTTATGAATTTTTGAAGTTTATATTAGTAAACTGTATCAAAAATAATGGGCAGTATGACCTATGTCACTTTCCTAATACCAAGCGTGGTCTAGATGGGTTTTCATCACCTGGAATGAATTTTAACCTATAGCCAACAGGTGTTTATTATTGAATTCACCTGACTCGAGAGTACAGTACCCATTTTAGGAAATGAAATGTGAAATTCTTGAGTAGTCTACCTCCCTTTGAATGAGGAATCCTTCTTCATAGACAAACTTGGGATTTGTGATCCCAGGTAAGATCTGTTTAGGATCATGGGGTGGTAACTCATATCACGGGGGAAACTTTGTGCAGAGTTCCATTACCATTAATGAGCATTCAGAACTTTCCAGAAAGCTATCGTTTTCTTGATTTCAATTTTTTCTAGAATTAAATATGATTTTCCAAAGTTGGTGCTAAAAATCTACATTTTAGACTTGTGAGAAAATTTTCAATTTTTCTAGTTTTTGGCTTCAAATCCATGGTTCATAGGTTGTTTTATGATATGTATGAGTTGTATAGATGAAGAATAAGTAGAGAATGCTATTGATATGGTCCACGAGGCAAAGTATGAATTTTTAAAATGTTACGCAATGCGTAAAAATACTATTATTTTCATTCATTTTCTTTGGCATCATGTGAAATTGAGTTTAAATGTGTGTATATGGAGATAAAGAGAACATGGTATTACAAGGCGACTATTATAACCAGGCCTAATCGGGTCGAGTCAGGCCGGATAAAAAATATAAATGGATAAAATTTTAAACAATATTATATTAGGTCAGGTTGGACTACGGGCGAAGGCATATTCTGTTTAACTTATCCTAGTAGTCACTTTTTTTTATTTATCAATATTTTGCCATCTTATATTTTTTTTAATTCTTATTTAATCTAATTCTCTCTGCATATTACAACTTTCATTACCTACCCAAACCCTTCTTACTTCTTAATTATTTTCATCATTAATGTGCATACTTACTGACATTTCTTTTCTTGAATAATAAAAATATATATATTTACCTAAAGCTAATTATGTTAGTATAATTTATATTTTGCTTGATAATACCATGCTATTTTTTTATTATTGATAAAAATATGAGAATTTTAAAAGTCTATTATTTTGAAATATATGCCTATGAGTCTATAAAAGATATTTTTACATTACAAATATCAGTCTATAACAAAAAATATAACCTGGGCAGCCTTAGCTCGCCTTAATCTAACATAAAATTGGACTTGTTCGAGCTAGGTCGGGCCATAAGCATAAATATAAGCCTAATATTTTAATCGAGTCAGGTATCGGGTCTACTAGATGTCCGGTCCGGCCCTACTCATGAACAGAACCAATGCTTGAAATTTTTTATATTATTTTTACTAATTTTAAACTTCAAATTAGATCTTGAAACTAATTCATTTGGATTTGTTATATTCCCATTTCAGATCTTTGAACACCATCCCTTCTCTTCTGAGCTTGTACATCTTAAGACTAAGTAAAGGATCTATATATTTTTGTGGGGTTTGTTGAATACTTTAATGATTATGGGGTTTACTAAGCGAAGAGTTTCTCCAAATTTAGCTCATCAAATAATCCTAGAAGGTAGTAAATCTTCTTTTGCAATATGAATATTGTAATTGGGTGGGCATTTATGCTACAATTTGAGAATTCAAGTCTTACCAGCTTAGATTACTTAGCATTTACATTCTGCATCTTAATAGTAAAAGCTTGAATGTTTCTAAATTAGGGTGATATTGCTTTTGTATTTTCTGAACCTATTTTTTTTAATTTCAATAGAATAATATGCTTGGTTTATTATTATTGATTTGTAATTTGACTAATTCATGGCAAGATAGATAAATGGATAATCCGAGTATCTATTTAAGCTTTAAACCATGAATTTCAATACCTCTTTAATTTAAAGAATATATTATGTTCCTTCTACTTTTTGATTTTCTTATTGACCTGACTCATTATGCAGTTTGTAAATAAAATTGCTTCAATGTTACCTACAAAATATTCCCAACTTGGGTGAGCTTAAAACCATTATGATGTTTCTTGTTTGAAAAGTTGACTTTTTCATTTTATTTTGTGTAAGTGAAATCAAAATGTTGTCTTCTATGCATTAAGCTGATGCTAAGTACAATATTAAGGTTGTACAGCTTCATATTTGACATGTTATGCAAATGATGTAACTATTATTGAAGTTAGGGAAGTGAAACTTTAATTAATAGGTTTTATGGTTTAATTATTTGAAAATATGATATATTATTTTTGCATTAATCACTTTTGAAGGTATCTTGATCATTGTAAGAAGTTGTTGATTTTCTTGTTTGAAGATATATTTACTCAAAGCTTAACCAAAATCTAAGCAACTTGGAAAGACAAGTTTGCTATGAGTTGATTTTTTGCTTTCTTCATGCTATCAACCCTAGAGGCCTTTATAATTGAATAAAGTTTTGTATGCTTATAAGCTGAAAATCATTGTTGTGCACTCTATCTTTCCACTCTCTTCTTTCTTCTTCCTTGCCCTATTCATAAAGTAGGGAAACCAATTTTGAACACACCTTGTTGTCTTTGTAGTTATCAATGACTTTGATTATGTATTTTTTAAGAATATTATTATGGCACATAAGGAAGAAAAACTCATTGGGACCTAGGTATTGTGTATCATGATCTAAGATGATTTCTTGCTGTAGAAATTTGTTTCAATTTTAACTACTAATTCATTTTCTTACTTGCAATGCTATGGCTGGTTTCTTGCTATAGAACTTTGTTTCAATTTTAGCTACAAATCTATTTTCTTGTTTGTCAACACTATAGTTGGTTTCTTGCTATAGAGCACTATTTCAATTTTAGCTACTAATTTATTTTCTTGTTTATCAATACTATGACTAGTTTTTTTTTTTTGTGGAGCTCTGTTTCTATTTTAGCTACTAAATTCCTTGGTTATAAATTTTTTCCCCAAGGAAAAAAACTTTATAACTAAAGGTGAAAAAATGAAACCACTACAATGGGATTTTAAGGCTTAGCTGCAGTTATTGAATTGTGACTTAACTATAGCTAAACCATGTTTTCAAAATCGTCGTTAAACCACAAGGTAACCATTGTTTCCAACAATTATGGTTAAACTAGTCATTACAAATGGCTTTATTGTAGTTTTGAGAATTGTGTTTAAGCCTACCAACCATGACAAAAAGGTGGCTATAACTTTTTTTCTTTTTTGTAGTGCTTGTTGACTAGTGCTAGACACTAGTCTACCAACTCTCAGTTGATTAGTTTGATGCAAAGGCAAGCCTATGGAATTTTGTGATAGATTGGTTAACTGGTAGACGAGAAAACTTCAAAAAACTCAATTGTTTGTCAATTGTGGTGCCTATTGGTTGGAATAGTCATGTGTTTTCAATTAAAAGAAAAATAGTAAAATGACTATTAGAATGTTTAGAAAATCTGAAAATACATATACTTTGATTGAAAGGACATGAAGGTTTATAATCAATTATATAAAAATATTGATTTTGAGCATATAAGCATAACAGAAAAACTTTCTACAAATCTTACACTCATTGAAACCCTTTACAAACACTTTTGAAAGAAAAAGATTTCATCATTGCTAAGTGAAATCCTTTAAGATACTACTTTAAATAACTCCTGGAAACAAATTTGTTTGAATCCTACAATAACTAGTAGGGGCAAATATTACTTGAAAGACAATATGTCGGACACATATTTCAAAGTCTTCTAATGTATTATTCTTATCTCATCATTGAATAATTTTTTAATGTCCATTTCGTGTTTTATGACTCATTTGTAGCCTTAAATCCCTAACAAAGTATATTAAACATGAAAGATAAATTGTGTGTATATATATATGTATATAATATATGAGAGTAAGAATGCTAAATTGAATATACACCTATTGCATGACTTGGTGAGAGGCAAAGAAGGAGTGAAAATATTAAAAAAGAAGAGATTAGGTGTAATGTCCAGTATTCAAAAAAACGACAAAAATAAGTCAATTTCGAAAGGAAGTCCCCTGGATAGAGAGGTTTGATGTCAACTAAAATTAGGATAAAATTTTAAATAATGAAAAATGAGGATTTGAGACTTAAGATGCCTGAAAACTAGAGCCAGAAGAGCTCAGAAATTTATTGAAGAAAGTAGGGCATTTTTGCAATTTCTGAAAAATTTTGAAAACTTACAGGATTAAATGAGAAATTTGACCTTTCCAAGGTTTTTAGAGGCTTTGAAAACCATGAGAACTCCTAAAATAGTTGAAACTCTTCCAATTAGCGATTTCGACTGTCAGTTGACCGAACAATTTGAAATAGTTTCAAAACCTTTTTGAGTAATTCCAAAGGCAATTATTATGATTGAGAGCCCAAAGAATATGATGGAAAAGAAGGATTTCAAAAAGGAGGTGCTTTGAGCGAGAATGACAAGGGTGAACAAAAGGGACTAAGATGCAAAGTTAAAAAGTTTGTTAAAGTTATTTTTTTAGTATTAAAAGGGCATTTTAGCCTCTCCTTTTTCTAGACCAAATTGGCTTCATTTCTGAATCAGAGGGGAGACCAGCTTGAAGGGCTTCTAAGAGGAAGAGGAAGGGAAGGGAGAAAATTCAAGAAAAAGGTAAGCAAACTTTAGAATTTCTTACACCTTCCTTCCTTTAAGTTGTTCCTCTCCTTCTCCTCAATCTTTTTATCATTCTAATGCTTGGTTTGGTACTGATTTGTGCCTAGTCTAGCAAGGAGAAATCTGAGATTAAAGGAAAAGGAGTTAGCTTATGAAAGAGTCTTGAAGAAAGCTTGAAATACCAAGGTAAATGTCCCTTGTTGCTTCTTGTTACTTCGTTCTTTCCTGAACATTTCTTCCAGCTCATGACCCATTCTCTAGGAGAATGATTCTAGTTATCTTAAGGAAGAATTAAAGGCCATAGGGTGTGAGATTAAGGAAGACACAAGTTAGAAACAATTAAAAGCCTTAAAGAATAAAGTTGCATGTCTTGAAGGTTTGTGAAGAGGGCAAAAAGTCTGAACCTTTCTAAAGTATTTTAAGAGTGTTTAAGAGTTGGTATGAGGTCTTGAGATGTCAAAAGAGTCTTACAAGTGCCAACTCCCTAGAGAAAAGAAGCAAAACTTCCACAAGTGTTTTGTATGGTCATGTCTCAGCCTAGAGCATAAGAAGCACTTAGGAAGAGTCTAAAATTTTTCTAAGACTAGAAATGGACTAATTATGAGAAAGAAACATTAAAAGAAGCCTTGAAATGAATTTAGGAGGCTTGTAGGAGAAAATGGACTTGTAGGTTTGATGAATCCTTAATTTTGTTAAGTGTAAGGTATATTTTATGATTGATTATGGAGTCATTTACGTCTTTCTTGATTAATTTTGTATAAATTTTTATTCAATCGAAGTAAATAAATAAAATATAACATTTGCAGTATTTTTAGTAATTTTGAGTTTCATTTTATTTTGATTTTAATCTCAAGAGAAAGGTAAAAACTTGCTAGAAAGAAATAAAGAAAAGGAGAAAGTTGAAAGTCAAAAAGCAAGTTGTTCAAGTCTCCTTGCTATAGTGAGGATGCCAATTCGCTATAGCGAGTTTGTGACTTATGTAAAATCCAGGGAACTTTTAGTTATAGCATGGACTATGGCGAAATCAACAAAGGTCTGGAACTAACAAACTCTAATAATAGCGAGAGGTGCTTCTTACTATAGTAAGACTTGTTATTGAAATGCACAGCTTTAACTTTTAGGTTTAAAATGCCATGGGTAATCAAAGATTCAGGATTATAAGTTTAAAATGCTATGGGTAATCAAAGATTCAGGATTATAAGCTTGGAGGGAGAACTTTTGATGAGGAAAACACACCAAGGAGTTAGGGTTTGAAGGCAAGGAACTTGGATTGAAGATTGGAGGCTGAATCAACCCAATATCACTGAGTTTTCTAATATTCTCCATCTTTTCTTCCATGAACTCTTGTTTATTTGAATCTTTAGTTTTGTTTGCAATGTGCAAAGCCATGTGTAGCTAGATTTACTATATCCTAGGTTTACTTGAACCTATTTCCATATAAAGGAGATTTTGTGAAGTTAAATTGGTTTGATTATTGATTTGAATGCTTAATCTAGTTATTATTATTCATTTGGGAGTTTGGCCACCTCTTTTGTAGATTTGGGGTTTTGAGATTAGCTTTTGAGAAATAGAAATCTTAATGGATCAATTGATTAAGCAACTTAGGTTTAGGTTATCCAAATTTTATTCTTAGGAATAAAAATATATATAAGAATCCTAAGTGATTTGAAAGAATTAAACATAATTAACCTAATTAATTGTAAGAGAAATATGTAATTAAATAATATAGAAGTCCAAGTGGTTCGAGAGACACTTAGACTTACTTAATTTCCTTAACCCTCAAATTAGTAATTAAACTAATTAACTGAGCAACTTAATTCTTGGCAATTAGGGGATAGAAACCTAGGATACTTCTTAGTGCTTATTCTCATTAGAACAATCCTAACACTCAATATTCTTTTAAGTTCATTTTTATTTTCTTACATTGATATTTTGGTTGTCTTAACTTAAACAAAAGTGAAACTTTTTAGGCCTAATTGGGTTTAAACCAATTCCCTGTGGGACAACCTTAATTCACTATACTACATAAGCAAACCGTACGCTTGCGGAATCTATTACAAAATTAGTAGTTATCAAGGTTCCATATTAAAGCACAAGAAGAAATGTGAGTTTAGAACCCTTGGATTTGAGTTGTGATGGCTCTAAAGAGTTTAATTTATGTCAAGAGATCTAGAATGATCAAGAAATGGGAACCAAGAGCAAGAAATCTATCTGTTGCTTCATTGTGTACATTATGGAACCATAATGAGGTCTTTAAGTCAAGTAGCTTAGTCTTGAGTTGTAAGGAGCTAAGTTTTATTTCAATGACTTAGTCATGCTCCATTTGTTTATAGGCCAAGAGAAACAAGTCCCACCTCCTTACAAGTGTGTGACTGAGAAAGAGAAGGGAATTCTAAGAGAAAAGTGTTGTGATTCACTTCAAGGTAGCCCTCTAACATTTCTCTCATGTATATGTGTGGATGTTTTCTTACTTTGGATGCTTGTGTGTGTGTTTGAACTACAAAAAGTGTGCTTAGCTAGTAAGGACATGTGTGGTGCCACTTTTGTGTCTTAAATTGCTTTTATATGTACATAAGACTTGAATAGACTTGGTGATGTCAAAAGTCCCTTGATAAGGATGAGGATGAGCCAAAAGTCTCTTAGCATGGGTGAGACAAGCCAAGAGTCTCAAGCGGAGTGAGGTTTAGTCAAAAGTCCCAAAGTAAAATGGGTAAGGCAAGTCCAAAAGTCCCAAGAGAGGTGGGTGAGGCTAACTGAGGTCTTGAGAGTCTACTTTGATAAGGGTGAGGATGAGTCAAAAGTCTCTTAGCATGGGTGAGATAAGCCAAAAGTCTCAAGAAGAGTGAGGTTTAGTCAAAAATCCCAAAGTAAAATGGGTGAGACAAGTTCAAAAGTCCCAAGAAAGATGGGTGAGGCTAATCGAGGTCTTGAGAGTCTACGTTGATAAGGGTGAGGATGAGCCAAAAGTCTCTTAGCATAAGTGAGACAAGCCAAGAGTCTCAAAGGAGTGAGGCTTAATCAAAAGTCCCAAAGCAAAATGGGTGAGGCAAATCCAAAAGTCTCAAGAAAGGTGGGTGAGGCTAATCGAGGTCTTGAGAGTCTATTTTGATATGTTTGAGACTTTATGAAATGGAAATTATATTCTTGATAAGCATATGTAATGCATAGACCATACATGGCATCCATTTGCATGAAAATACATCCATCATGTATGATTGAAAGTGTAAAAGGCTATTGAGATTCTTTGAATCTCATTCCACCTTCTTTTGATCTTCTTATGCATGGGGGAAACTCAAGGAAGCAAGGAAGCTAACTAAGGGGCACTTAAAGCTTTAGTTTCGATTTTGAGGCCTAGCTTTTATGTATAAATGTCACTCTTGTATGTTGAGACTTGTATAAGATATCTATGGGATATAAACTTATGAACAAATGTAAATGGTTGTATTTGATATGTATGTATGAGACTTGAGCCCATTTGTGGTTTATGGTGCAAAATTGCCTTTGTGGTGCACGTATAAGATTGTGTATGAATGCGACCTAGGAAGTGACTTTGAGTTGTATAAGTTTCTAACCCATTTTAGAATTTGTTTTATGCCTCATTTAAGCTTTGGCATGTGCCCAAGTCAGCCTAGAAAGTGTTAGAGGTGAATTGGTACCATTTTGACTCATTTAGAGATCAAAAAGTGCCACTTTTGGAGCTAAACTCCAAACTAACCAAATGGGCGATTTTGAGGTTGAAAATTTGCGTCTCATTTTGAGCTTTTTTCTGGTCTAAGAACCACCTCATTTGAATTCCAAAGAATTTATTATCATTTTTCAAAATTCATATTAAAAATTTGGATTGGTCTGTGCACTATTTATATGGTCAATTTAGGTTTCTATGTTATTTGTGGATCAAACGTGATCCAATGAATGTGAAATTTTATAGACATGAACTAGACATTTTCAGTTATTTGTAGCAACTGGAGGAACCTCAATTGGAGGTCTGTAGAGAGAGAAATGAATTTTTGAAATTTTGTATCAGAAACAGTAGTGCCAGCCGACCCTGTGTATTGTTTCATTATAATTTAGTTCCTACACGAGCTTAATGTGGTCCAAAATTATTTTTCTCATAAAGTTTACATATATGGCTTTCTAGAATAGTATAGTTTTTTAGGTTTTTATTTTCCTAGAATTAGTTATGAATTTGTGAAATTTATATCAGTAACTTGTGATAGCAAACATAGGCAACTAAACCTTTGGTACTTTCCTATCATTAATCATGGTCCAATTAATGTTTTCATGGCTTAAAATGATTTTTATCCTATAGTGAATATTCAGAAATTTCCAAAAAGCTATATTTACTTGATTTCAATTTTTCTAGATTTAATTATAAATTTTTAAAGTTGATGACAGAAAACTAAAAATTGAAACTTAAGGCTGAACTTGTGATTTTGTGTGTGGATGTCCTAAGCTCGGGAAAAATGAAATATTTTGGAATGGTTCTAACTTGTATGCATGTATTTGGAGTGAAAAATAATATGGATGAATTCATATGGCCCACGAGATGCAAAACGCAAATTTTGAACCCTACGTAATGCAAAATAATATATTATTTTTATTGATTTTCTTGAGGAAACTTGTTTATTTAAGGAAATGTAAGGATAAAGGGAAGGGTAGAATATTATGGTGTTACATTAGGTAAGAAAAATTTAGGGTTAATTTGGTAACTAAGCAAGGGTACTTATGCTTTTAAACAATAATTTTTTTTATTTGACTTTTGCTGCTTTAAAGAAAAAGTTTTAATTTTTTACATTCCTTTCCTTATAGATTCTTATACCATTCAAAAGCAATATTTTCTTTTGAAAAAAAGGGTCAAACACTGCCAAAAATCAAAATTAAAGAAGTATTTTTTTAAAAACAAAAAAGAGCAGTTTCTTTCCAAACACACTTAAAACAAAAATGCTTTTTTATTTCATTTCTGTTTGTGCTTCGAATTTTCCTACTACAGAAAAAACTGCTCCTTTTACAACTTAAAGTAAATTTTGGTTTCGGCCAAACACAATAAAAACTAAAAATAGGCTTTTTCCCCCCCAAAACAAAAAAGAAATAAACTACTAATTTTTAAAAATGATAAGCAACAAGGCTAATAGCCATAGACCTTCGACATTCTTAACTCCGCTAAATTGATAATTAAAACCATATAAGGAAATTTCAAAATATTAAAATTTATTTCAACATCTTATATACATTTAATAAGTTGTTTTCTTTCGAATTCAAACTTGTTTATATGTACGTACTTTTTGGGTAAAGGATTCAATTTGTATATGTACTTCATCAGTTCATACTTTTCTCCATGAATTTAGACAATTAAATTTAAATTGATCTAATAATGTATAACGAGTACCTTTTGCTTAATAATATATATATATATATATATTTCTACCTCCGGCTTGGTTGAGACTAACCATGCACATGGCGCATGGAAACTAAGATAAAGAATCAAGCATAGGCTATTTAATAGTATAAACCAGCTACAAAAATGCTGCCAACGTATTCATGTCCCTTTCAATTAAAACACTCGTCACCCTGCATGCTACACTAACCCCAAAAGTTCAAATGGTCCACGCATGTTATCGCAATCAAAGCATAACCTCGTCAACCTTCATGCCACTTCGTGGCTAAAATCCCATGCATATTGTTTCTTAACTGTTAGGCGTTAAGTGTTAAACCCTAAGCCAGATACAAAAAAGTTGCCAAGGAATTCAGTTCCCTTTCAGTTAAAACACTCGTTACCCTGCATGCTACACCAACCCCAAAAGTTCAAACGGTCCACGCATGTTATAGCATTCGAAGCATACACTCGTCAACCTTCATGCCACATCGTGGCCGAAATCCCATGCATATTGTTTGTTAACTGTAAGGCGTTATATATATATGTGTGTGTGTGTGTGTGTGGGCCCCACAATTATATCTTGTTTGTAAGGCACATGTATCAGATTTTACGTATATAATGTACTTCATAGACAATGACAAATATAAAGAATAATTTACTATATATATATATATATATTGTCAAAAGTCAAAAAATACGTATGTGCGTCTCTTTAACTAATTCTTTATTTTTTTTGGCACTATAGTTTAAATCAAAACAATATTTATCAATCTATGAAATGCTTATTTAAGTCTAAATTTATTATGAATTCAATATAAAATTCGAATTACATTTAGAGTTTCATTTCTAAATCTGAATTTGTCTTTAATTTAATTTCTTACTTAACAATAGAATTCTAAAATTTTAGATATAAATATACTTAAATCAAATATAAATAAAAGATAATTGAAAAAAATGGCAAATTTCTCAATGATTCAAAATTTCAATATCTACAAAAGCCCTAAGGTCTTGGGTTCCAATTTGTTGAGTATCATTTAATTTAATTTTCAAAAATTTATATGGATAAAAATTGCAGAAAGTTAAGATTTTTATGCATATGATCATGTTTTCAATCAATTATTAGATTCTAAATCATATCATTACAGGCTCTGAAGTGTGTGAGAGTTTGTGAACAATATAGAACCATATGGCTAATAGCACTATGTTCAAAGCGAGGCTTCCTGTGTTCTTGTTTCTGCGTTGTGTCTTCCTGGCAATGGCCTCCGTCTCAGCTGGCTTTGCCTACTCGAAAAGGAGAATCCAAAATACCAAGTGTGTGTGAAAAGCTGTCCAAGTGAGAATGATGCTTCTAGGCATGTGTAAATTTCTTCTTCTAAATCACCATTTAAAAAAGCAGTTTTAACATCCATTTGATGAATAAAAAGCTTGTAAACTGAAGCTAAAGCAATCGTGCTTTATATTTATCAATAGATCCATCAGGATTATATTTCTTTTTAAAAACCCATTTGCAACCAATTGCAAGCTGACTTGGGAGAGGGATTATAAAAATCATTTCCAAACTTTTCTTTGTCTTTTGCTTCTCCTTAAATTTTCAACAAAATTTTCACTTTCATTTACTTTAGATGAAGAAGGCAAATTTTCAGCTGTTTGAGACATATGCTGAATTTTTACCTAGGCAGAGAGGAGAGGAACAAGAAGATGATGAATTCTCATTTGGTCACTTTTCAAAACTAGTGTATCCCTTCCATAAAGTTTTAGATAGGATCAGGTAATAAAACTTTTGCTTTCATATTGTAAATTTGGTGTGTATCCCTTCCATAATTCATAAGGTATTCTATTATTCTATTTTGTAAAAAACATGCAGATAACAAAGCTTATATTCAAGAGTCTGTACTATGTCACAGATTATGTTTAAAGTTTGCAAAATCTTGTTTTGATCCCTAAAATTTAAAAATTTATAATTAAATCTATAGTTAAAAATTTTTTAATTTAATTCATGTTGTTAAGTTTTTATCACTGTACTGTTAAAATATTTTTATATGAAAAATCATACACCATTTTAACATTATAATTACAATAATTAAAACTAATTCCCTTAAGTCATTTAACATATATTTCATTATATATATGAGTTAATTTCAGTTTATTATTATATTTTTACTCTTTTATGTGGCATGATTAATTATAATGCATGATTAGTTATAACACATGGTTAATTATATCAATAGAATTTAATTAGAAATTGACCAAAGTTGAATCACTAGAGCTAAATTAAAAATTTTTAAAATTATATGAACTAAATTAAATAAAATTATAGGAAGCAAAAGAATAATTCATCCTTATTTCCCAAATTTTGCTTTGTGCTAAGTGTAGCAAACATCCATTAGACAAAGTGTTAATGATGGTATTTCAATACCTTGTTGGCATATTCCCAAGCAACCCTTTGATTTTGGTCAACATCTAACGAAGGTTCAGATTGTGTGAGCGCAGCAGCAACTCACAATAATGATATTATACTAAATGACAATTTTATTATACAGGAGAATTTAATTAATATTTTGTAGTCTTTTATTCAAATAGGAACAAAGACAGCAAGAGAGGAAGAAAAACCAGAACCCTTATCACTTACGCTCTGACGGGTTCTAAACTCGCTTTGAGAACGAACATGGTCGCATTCGAGTCCTCCAAAGGTTTGACCAGATCGAACAACTTAGAGGTCGTGGAAACGTCCGGGTTGAAGTGGTCGAATTAAAACCCGAGACCCTTTTTCTGCCCCACCACCTTGACGCTGGGTGCCTCCTCATTGCCCTGAGAGGTAAGTTCATGTCCCTATTCGTTTTATGATTTTAGGTAAATATAATTTAATTATATCGATCAATGGTAACTAAGTAATCTAATTATAGTTAACTATGATGGCTGGCAGGAAGGGCCATTGTCACTATTGTGAACCAGAACAGTAGAGGGTCCTTCAACTTTGAGCGTGGTGATGTGCTGAGGATTCCTGTGGGGACAATTGTTTATATTGCTAACAGTGATGATAACCAGAATTTTAGTGTAGTCAAACTCGCTTATCCTTTTAACGTTCCTGACCAATTTGAGGTTATCAATCTTTCTATATCTATTAATTTTCCCTTATCCTGTTAAACTGAGTGGAATATGCAAAAGACAGAAATGATACCTAAATAAATCAAAATAGTGAGAAATATATTGCCTCCACCATTTGCCTGAACAAGGAATCTTTCTGAATAGGAATACTTCTAAACTCTCTATTTGTCTTACTACTGGTGTATATGAATATTGTGTATTAAATGAAATAAAGTTTAAGGACCCTTCTTTATAACAAAATGAGAAAGATATCTTTTAATCAAACATGTCTCATGTCATAGATAATGGGATAAACATTCATGTTTCTCAACATGGTGCCTTAAGGGAGAACCAAAAGACATTCTCTAAATTAGGGACATGGTGTAAAGAACCATCTTCATTGAATGTTGCCAATTTGGCAACTTGCTTTTCAACATTCACTTATCAATCTTTCTATATATATTAATTTTCCCTTATTTTCTCTTCAAGTTCTAATCTCTTGGTTGTCTCTGGTTCTGTAGTATTTCTGCCTTAATGGCAATCAGTCATACTACAATGCTTTCAGCAAGTCGAGGCCACCTTTACTGTAAGCTTAATAAGCAACATTATATCTGCGTGAATAATTCGTCTGTTGGGTGCTAGTAATTAAGGTTGGTGTCATGAAACAGGCACAATACGAGGAGATACAGAAGGTTGTATTTGGGCAAGAGCAGTTTAGGAGAAGGAGTGATAGTGAAATTATCAGAGGCATGGTTTTAAATTGCGGTTACGGCTGCAGTTGTGGTTGCGTTGCCGTTACTGTGGTTGCAGGTATTGCGGTGCTATAATGCAGGTTGCGGTCACTGGGCTGTGATTTTTTTTAGAAGTTGCACAAATTATTTTAAAAATATATATAATCATTATAACTCTCATATACATAAATATATCATGCCTAACATCAATATTAATTAAATAAATTCTTATTTTGAACAAGCATATCAATGTTGTTAGAGAAAATTAAAAAGAAAAATCAAATAATATAAAAGTATACTTATATACTTATTACAAAGAGAGAATTAGAATCACTACATTGTAGAATGTCGTGGAGGATCATAGTTTCCGCTTTCACTTTCATTATCACCTTGTCTTGCTCTCTGTCCAAAAACATAATAAAAAAATCCTCCACCTGTGTTCTCCATTTGCTGATAAGGAAAACTTGGTACTTGGTGATAATAAGGCTCTTAATAATTTATTGAAGGTTGATAATATGGTGGGGCTTAAATTATTGGATAATGATCATGTGACATACGGGTAGGTTATTGATAAAATGGAGGATAGCAACTTTGACTACTTTGAGATGAGCCACTAATGCCAAAATCACCAAAACTTTGTGAAAAACTAGAGGAAGAACTATCTTCTAGTACACCACTTTGCTGCCTTCCACCTCTTATAGATTGATGACCACCTCTTCTATTATCATCAGAGCCTCTATCCTGAAAAGATGTCATATCAACAACAAAACCCAAATCACACATAGTATATTGGATGTCTTGATATAGACCTTGTTTCCTATCTTCATCCATGTCATGATCACTTTCTATTGTATTACCACCATCACCACCACTATTGTTGCTTGGTGGACTCAAACCACCATCACTGCCCTGACTATGACCTTCATGAGAACTTGAATCAACATCAGCCTCTACCTCTTCGTCATCAATATCCACTCTTGGAAGCCATTTTGAATTTTGAAGTCCATCCAATAATAGGCCTTCTCTCTCCTTAATCCATGGAGACAAGGGATCATCTTCTTGAAATATGTAATCAAGATTAATTGGATTGAAACTATTTTCTATCTCTTCTTGACTGCGCCTCTTCTTCTCCCTCATTCTTAGCTTCATATTGTAAAAGGTAAAGACAAGTTTTTGTAATTTTTTATACTTTAGCCTATTTCTTGTCTTTGTATGAATATAGCTAAATGTGCTCCAATTCCTTTCACAATTTGAAGCTGAAGTTGTTTGGCTTAAAATTTTTATTGCAATGCTTTGAAGTTCAGGAGTACACAAACCATATATCATCCACCATTCAGCTATTTAAATAAATAATACACAAATTTAGTCAACTTTAAATTATAAACAAAATTAATCATTTTGATTGAGTTACATATTCTACTATGTATACTTGTAAATAAAAAATGAATTATATCTTACCGGGATCCATTTGAGACCATGCTCTCTGAGCTTGTGGCGTTCCAAAGTTCTCTCTCTTTTCTCGAAAAAGTATTAACTATGCAAAATCATATTAAATTTAATGTAAATAGATAATAATATATTCCAAATATTCATTATATAAAAAATAACTAACTTGACTTAGTGCTCTAATTGCAACATCCATATTTCTTTCTAATTTAGAGATTGCACTTTTAGTTCCATCAAATGTTTCTTTATAAACTGAATGACCATGCTTAACTCCAAATTGAAACTGAGGATTAAGAAAATAACCTAAAAAAAAAAAGAAATAGAATTAATTAGTCAATACACAAATATTTCTTTTTTTGTGACAACATAATAATATCTAGACTTACCTGCAGAATGTAAATCGGTATATAGGAATTTCCACCTTTTATCTATCATGTCATTATAAGTTAAATGATAACGACAATTTTGTTATATAGATAGCTTTACTCTATCTATAGCTTTATAGATAAAACCCATGGTTGGTTTTTCATCACCGTCAACTAGTCTTAATACCTTAACAATTGGCTCAAATATTTTTAGTATTTCATTAGCTTTGATCCAAAAGTCATTATCTAAAATTTTTTTTCTTGAATCATGTGCTGTTCCGGATTTTTCCTTGCCAAATTTAGACTTTTTAAACTTTTCAGAGTTGAACATGTTCTTCAAAGCTTGCTTTTGCTTCACAAGAGATTGTAGTTGTAAGAATTGTGTAGCAAAGCGAGTAATGGCTGAACGAATAATTTCTCGACCTCCAGTATATTCTTTCATCAAATTTACAGTCCAAATGTGGTTATATATAAAGGATGTTATCATCTTTGCATCCTCTAATACCTTTTGTACATTGCTCTTTTTTCCAATGTCTTCTAAGCATAGATATAGACAATGAGCTGCACAAGGTGACCAATAGAGATGTGGTCTTTTTTCCATTAATTTCTTTCCAGCTGCCTTTAAAGCTCCCTCATTATCTGTAACCACTTTTACTACATATTCTTATTTGACTTCTTCTACTACTTGATCAAGTAACTGAAGGTAATAATCAGTATTTCTGCTAGCAATAGAAGAAACATCAATTGATTTTAGAAAAATAGTTCCTCTGCTACAATAGACAAGAAAATTCATTATGTGCATGTGACTAATGCTATTAGTCCAACCATCACACATTATTGTAACACCTTTTTCCTTCCATGCATCTTTCAACCCATTTATCCATTCCCTTATGGATTGATATTCAGCTTCCAAATACACATTTGAAATCTCATAAGGAGTAGGAAATTTAACCCCTATTGTGCCTATCTTAGCAGCTGCAGTAATTAAATTATGTAACCAAGGAGAATTAGATAAATTCATTAGAAGACGCTTATATATAATAAGTTTTGATACTGCTTCTCCTAGTTTCTTCTTTAATGTTTTCATCAAACCACCAGAAATTTTTGGTTGTTTCATGCTTTTACTCCTTACAAGATCAATATTTGTAGATCTTAAATTGAAGGCAATATCTTCTAATCCTCTTGTCCTTGCATGAGAGCTTCCACCCTCTTCATACACATTTTGCCCTCATCTAGTTTGTTGTCTAAATTGTTGTCTATCTTCCCATTCACGATGTGATCTGATGCTTTCTTGCATCGCATGCCTCATTTGCATTTCTTCATCAACAAATGCTTTTATTTCATCATCTTCATTGCCTCTCAACCTTGCTTCAAATTCTTTTTTTCTTTTTTTTGAATCATTTCTTTTATCTTTATTATCTAAAAGAAGTTTCATCATACCTTCCCGAATTGTAGTCGTAACTCTAGGACAACCAGCTACTTGTCCTTTAAAATGAGCAATATGTTGCTTCAATTGAGTAATTTCACCCTTTATTACTTTTCCACAGAGTTTGCAAATTATGTTGTTTCGATTTCCCGCTACAAGTGTTCCAAAATGCCAACCAATATCATCACTAGGAGCACCTTCTAATCTTTCTGTTGGAAATTCCTCTCTTGGTGGCATTGTTTATATTTTATAGTACCTGTTGATTAAATGAAGTTGGTCATATAACATAATATAACAAAACTAAAAGTACAATTAAATAATTAGAAAATTAATCAATTAAACAAATTTAAAATAAACATTCAAAGTTCACTAATAATCATCCCAATTCCACCACTAACATCAACAACTCTTTTTTAATGCTCATATAATGATAGTTATTGATTGGTAAATGATATTTAAGTTTGTAAAAATATAAATTTGTTACTTTCAATGGTTGGCATTTTTATTTTCTTTTTTTGATATGCTAAACATTTAAAATTTAATGAGTTTATAGGCTAAATGACAAAGGCTCAAAGATGGGATATAATAAAAAGATGCATGACTTAGTAATCTAAGGAAAAAGATGCAATACTCATGTTTTCTTATAAAAATTATATGTTTATGATATGATCCTTTCTCTATCCTTGCTATTATAGTTTCCAATTAATTTGTTGACAAGAAAATTTGATCATAGGAATAAAAACTAAAATTTCCCTTAAAAAAAGCATTGCATCCTCCTTTTCCTTTAAGAAAGATCAAACAAAAGAATAAGATTAATAAGAGTAGCCAAAAATACTAGTTGCAAAGAAAATGACAAACAAGTAATAATACAACTACTAAATATGTTAAATTCAAATTAATTTTACAAATCATGAATATATATATCTCTCATTTTATAAATTCTCATTTTATGTTCAATTTGCTTTTATTACTATCATTACAGTCAATCTATCATTATTTATAATTTTAACAATATTGTAGTTGGATAAAATTAAAGCTTTTATCCAGTTAAGGCTTTAAGCTGCTACAACTGTTATGAGTTGTTTTAATACGGATTTATAAAATTTTCAATTATAAAATAAATGTTGAGAAAATTAATTAATATCAATATTTTTTATAAACTTAAAATCTAAGGGATTCACATGAAGAGGAAGTCACTATACATCTTATATAAACATCCAATTAAAAAAAAATTATATATGGATAGGTATTATATGCAAAATCTAGTAAACTAAATTCCAATATAAGAGTTATGCTTTACTGGTACCAAATTCTAAAAATGAGAGTTACTAATGGAAAAAATATAATTTCATATATAGAGTAATCATTTATATATGAATGGTCTACTTATACAAATGTATATAAATTGATACAAAATAATCAAAACACCATAAATTTCTCTTATATTTCACGTAATATTTTTAATTAATTTTATTATATTTGAAAAATTGGTTATCAATTAAAAATGTTATTTATGATTAAATTTAGATTTAATGTGTAATACCTACATGTTTTAAATTTATTTTATTTTATATATAATAACGATATTATATTTATTTATAGTAAAAATAATGGAATGATTAAGAAATGATTAATTAAGCCAAAATATAATTCATAATTTCCAATCATAATGAGCCAATTGTCTGCTTCTTTCTTAAATTTCCTCAATTAATTTAATCAAATAATTAACAAGCTGACACGACATCCCATTTGGCGCAGACATGCAATTTCTTTTATTGATATAATGCTATTGGACCGTCACATGAGTTAATGCCTCCTTATCTTGACAAAACATGCAAAACCCCAAAATGAAGTACCAACTATATAGCCATCCAATTTTTCTTTCCAAAGCAAAACAAAAACTAAATACGAGGACAACCAAAAAGGAATCAAAAGGAAAAGCAAGGAAGACTGATCTATCATGAAAGCAGCCACACGCAATAATTGCAACAGAATTTGACTAACACCAGAGAGGAACTTAAATTCGTGATATTCAATTTAATTTGCAACTTTTTCATGATTGATCCTTTTAAATATGACATTTCACTTTAATCGATGCTGGTTAGTGACCGTTGTCCTAAAAGTGCCAAAAAAAAAGGAAAAATTGTTCCACCCTCAACCAACAAAGCTATCTTTATCTTTTCTTTTCTAATTTTTTTTAGCATAATTCTATCTTTATCTTTAGTAGTTATAGTTAGACAAAGACCATAGAATAATTTGATGCATCAAACAACTTCTAGGTTAATTCCACTTATCAAACATCTGAGGATTCTGGTAGAACATGTTTGACTCTTGTAGAGTCCTGTAAACACCTACCCAATTATAAAAAACATTTATCATGAAAAATATTTTAATATTTTTTTAATTGTAGAATCTTTTCAAACTTATAAAAGATATCTCAATATTATCTTTTAAAATAATCTTATCTTAATTAATTAAAAAATTTTAATATATATGGATACATATGAATCCCCATAATATATAATATATATACATATATATATATATATATATATATGTGAATCGTTGCAGCTTCTCCCTGATTGAATATATATTATATTATATATAATATACATATATATATAGATATATGATTCTAATGCGCAACTTCTCCCACTGAATATATATTATATTATATTAATATATGAATCCCTATAAGTAATCATGTGTGGCTCCTGATTCATTACTACCCAATTATAAAAAATATTTATCAAGAAAAATATTTTAATATTATATATATAATATAAATAATATAAATAATATAATATATTATATTATATTATATATACCACACCTCAATCAGAACCCCCACTCCCCTCAACCTGACTTATTCAGGCCCCAAGTCGAAAAGTATAAGACTCCCATTGTTGGTTAGCAAGGGAAAGCCAGTTCGATTTGATCGTGTTATATATATGTATATTATATAATATATAATATATTATATATTATATTATATAATATATTATATTATATATATTATATATAATATACATAGATTCAATGCACAGCTTCTAACATTGGATATATATTATATTATATTATATTAATATTCAGAAGTAATCATGCGTGGCTCCTTACACTAATATAACTTACCTGCTAAAGAATTGATTTTACGCCTGCCAAATCATTGAAATTCTTTTATAGATTTTCCTTCTCCAAGCTTCCCGATGGGCCTCGATCTCAGTTCAATGCTGTGAAATGGTGCGCAATGATCAAAAGGTCTGTGCTGAAAATCTAATCCTTTGCACGGATTGATTGACTACTCATCGGGCCAGTTCCAACCGTCCTCCTTTCTGATCATAGGCGAACTAATGGTGAGGAAGTAGTGGAAAAGAGATCAAACCTACAGCTCCCCCTATTCCATGTACATTATATTATATTAATAAGATTGAAATATATAATATATATTACATTGAGATTATACGTGGCTTCTCCTCCTCCATTAGTAGATATATATTATATTATATTAAAATGATCTCTTTGTATATTGTGTAACTCCACGCCTCCTTACTCTGATTCATTTAACGCTTCAAAAAATCGAGGAAAGCCAAAGCAAAAAAAAAAAAGCAACGAAGCAGATCAAGAATAAGAAGATGGCTACATACCTCTGGGCACTTCTTTCTTCAGATTCGAGCGTGCGTTGGCTAACTGGCTCTGCTTCAAGACTTCAGATTCAATTTTCAAATCACTATGCTTCAACATTCAGCTTCAGGTATGGTTTCATATTTTAGAACTTCAAATTTATCAAATCAAAACTCTTTCTACTGGTTGCTATTGTTGCTCGCTGGCTTTTTTTCTTTTGCTGTTTGGGAAAGCAGATCTAGGGCCAGCTACTTTATTCAGAGCTCTGAGTTTTTGGCTTTATGTAATGCACTATGACGGAACCGCAATACCGTTCCGTTGTGGCCACAATACCGTTCCATTGTAGCCCATTAGTGTGATATTTAATCTCTCTGCGGTTGCGGACTGATGCGGATGCGGCCCAAGCCGCATCCACAATATTGCAACCGCATTTTGTAATGCGGCCCTTAATTTAAAACTATGATCAAAGGAATAAATAAGAGAATTGAGCAGGCATGTCAAATCGAGCCCAGGAGGAAGATCATCAGGTCCATTCAGCCTGAAGAACCTTCAACCTCGCTGATCCAACAACTATGGCAAGTTTTGGGAGGCTCGCCCTCGGGACTTCCCACCACTTCAAGATATGCGCATCTCTATCACCTTCATACACCTCAACCAGGTATATATATATATATATATATATATATAAATAAACCAATGAACAACAATACAAAGTACGAGGTTTGGATTAATTCTTAGAAAACTAAAGAGTTTTTGCGTTTAAATGATTTTCCTCAGGGAACTTTGTTTCTCCAGCACTTCAATTCAAGGGCCATTGAGGTAGCCCATGTTGTTGAAGGAAGAGGATGACTTGAAATCGCATCCCCACATCTTACTAACCAGAGTGAAGAAAGTGAAAAAGAGGAGCTACAAGGGTGAGATAAAGGACAGATTCAGAGGAGCCTCTTCCACATTATCTTAAGGTGATATTGTCGTTGTCCAAGCAGGTCATCCAATAGCCCTCACAACCTCAAACAAAAATAATCTCAAAATGTTTGGCTTTACTCTCCATGCCAACAACAACCAAAGGAACTTCCTTGGAGGTATAGTAAACTAAATCAAACACTATTATCTGGGAATTGCTTCTGTTTGATTGATGAAAAAAAAATTGATTTAATTTAATTGAACGTGAGAGAGACAATGTGATAAACCAGATAGAGAGAAAAGTGAAGGAGCTGGCATTCAAAGGGTCAGGTAAAGAAGTGGACAAGCTATTCAAAAACCAGAAGGAATCCTAAATGCTCATAGTCAGAAAAGGAGGGAAGAAAGGGAAAAGAAGGCTCCTTTATCCTCAATTTCGAGAGTGTTGCTGTGACAGGAGACCATGTGATGTGGAAATGTAATGCCTATATACACCACATGTAAGGGCTTGGGACAATGTGAGCTCTACGAAGCTCACATTATAGAACTAGAGCTCGGGCTTTCTCAGTCTTTTTATCCATTATCGTGCTTTCTTTATGTTCAGTCCCGTGTATTTTGTTGGCTTATTTTTATGCTTTCTATGTCATTATATGGACATCCTATGCATGTCCCCTTTCTTCATTTTTTTCTAGGATGTATGGCCATTTAGTGAGGAACTCATCGATCTCTATTAACCTTTTATGTTTTTAATATAATTATTGCTATTTATAAGAAAAATTATATATATGCATCACCCATTTAATTAATTAGGAGTTTATATATATTAACTATTCATGGAATACTAAATATTATTGATGACCCCCTAATTTTAGTAAGTATAAGGTGTATTTTATGATTGATTAGGGAGTCAAATTGCTTATTTCTTGATTGACCTTTTATAAACTTTTTATCCAATCAAATAAATAAATAAAATATAACATTTGCAGTATTTTTAGTAGTTTTGAGCTTTATTTTATTTTGATTTTAATCTCAGGAGAAAAGTAGAGATTTGCTAAAAAGGAATGAAAAAAATGAGAGAAAGTTGGAAGTTCAAAAGCAAGTTGTTCAAAGTCCCCTCGCTATAGTGAGTATGCAGTTTGTTGTAGCTAGTATGTCATTTTGTTGTCGCAAGGAGGTCAGTTCGCTATAACGAAGTCATGACTCATGCAAAATCTAGGGAACTTCTAGCTATAACACAGATAATAATGAGATGAATAAGGATCTAGAACTTATAAGTTCTTGCTATAGTGAGAAATACCTCTCACCATAGCGAGAATGGTTACTAAAACATACAGCTTCGATTTGTGGACTAAAAATATGATGGGCAGTTAGGGATTTGTCATTCTGAGCTTGGAAGAAGATTTTTTAAGGAAAAAAATGCACCAAGGAGTTAGGGTTTAAAGAAAAGGAGCTTGGGTTGAAAATTGGAGGCCGAATCAATGCGATTCACTGAGTTTTCTAATATTCTCCATTTTTTCTTCAATGACTCTTTGTTTATTCAAATCTCTGGTTATGTTTACAATGTGTAGAGCCATATGTGGCTAGATTTATTAAATCCTAGGTTTACTTGAACTTATTGCCATGTAATGGAGATTTTGCAAGGTTAATTTGGTTTGATTATTGATCTGAATGCTTAATTTGTCTATTATGCTTCATTTAAGAGTTTGGCCATCTCTTTTATGGAATTAGGGGGCTTGAGATTAGCTCTTGAAAGAAGGAAATCTTAATGGACCATTTAATTAAACAACTTAGGATTAGGTTATTCTAATTTTATTCTTAGGTATAGAAATATACTCAAGAACCCTAAGTAGTGAAAAGGATTGAATACAATTAACCTAATTAATTGTGAGAGAGATCTGCAACTAACTAGGATAGAAGTTTAAGTGATTTGAGAGACACTTAGGCTAATTTAATCTTCTTAATTCTCAGATTTTTAATTAACTAAATAATTAAGCAACTCAATTCATGACAATTAAGGGATAGAAACCTGGGATACTCCTTAGTGATTAATCTCATTAGAACAATCTTAATGCTCAGTATTAGTTTAAATTCATTTCTTTTAATTCCTTACATTGGTAATTGCTTGTCTTGACTCAAATAAAAGCGAATTTCTTTAGGCTTAATTGAGTCTAATTCAATTCTCTGTAGGGTGATCTTGATTCACTGTATTACAAAAGCGATCCGTACGCTTGCGGAATCTATTGCAAAAATTGTGGCTATCAAGTTTTCTGGCGTTGTTGCCAAGGAGTTGAGTTATATTTCTTTAGACTAAGTAGATTCTTAGTAGTTTCAGTTCAAGATTTTTATTAGTTTAGTTAACTTCTTTCTGCTATCAGGACTTAATTCTTGGATATATTGTTTAGCAGGTACTATAGTTTATACCACCCAAGGCGAAAACTAAAGTGAGAGTTAAGTTAAAGACCAGAAGCATCCAAAATATTATAACTGAGAGTTCACCTATAGAACTCAAATTCAGTGAAAAAGAAAAGCTGGAACAAATTGAAACTCAAGAGAAAACTCCAGTTGAACCACAAGGGGCAATTTATATTGAAGAAGAAAATTCAGTTCTAGGGGAAGGACAGGGAGAAGTTCTAACCATAGCTGAAGAAGAGTATGAAAGGTTAGGAGTGAATGATTTTCTCAGTCGCAACAATCAAGGATATCAATTGGGTATCAAAGTTCTAGAATTTCAAGTTAATAATTTTGAGATCAAACAAATGATGTTACAAATGCTACAAATGAATAGATAATTCAGTGGTACATACTATGAGGATCCTAATAGACATCTCCTAACTTTCTTAGAGGTGTGTGACTCATTCAAGCAAAATGGTGTACCAAAGGATGTGATTTATTTGCGACTTTTTCCCCTTTCTCTACAAGGGAAGGCCAAGGAGTAGCTGAATAATATGTTAGAAGGATCAATTGAGACATGGGAGGATTTAAAAGAAAGATTTCGAGCACGTTTTTTCCCTCATGATAAGATGGTGGATGCTAGAGCAGCAATTACTAATTTTAGACAACAGTTGGGTGAGAATTTGTATGAGGCATGGGAAAGGTTTAAACAGTTAGTCAGAAAATGTCCAAGTTTTAATCAGGACAAATGGGTCCTAGTTCAAACATTTTGTTCGCAGTTAACTCCGGAGTCCAAGACTCTGATGGATTTTGTGACAAATGGAGGCTTTGAAAGACAACCAATGAACAATGTGATAAAATGTCTGGATGATCTAACGGCTGAGCATGCATAATGTTTTAGTGAGCAGAGACAAATAAAAATGGTTGAGAGAAGTTTAGATGAGGCCACTTCTCAAATAGTGGCAATGCTTGCATCCATGAACAAGAATTTTAATCAGTTAGAACTCCAAGTTCAGAAAAATAGTAGCTATACAAGAGTTAATGCAGTACACATGTCGATTAATTCTTACAACTATTGTGGAGAAGCACATCCTTCTGAATTTTGTCCAATAAGGACTACCCTCGAGTCGTGCAATTATGTTGGAAATCCATAAAAGGGTTCCAACAACCTATACTTTAACACATATAATCCTAGTTGGAGTAACCACTTGAACTTTTCATGGAGTCAAGGTATATCTCTGAATCAAGCATCATCCTCTGGACCTAAACAAGTAGCTCCTATGTGACCATTAAGACTAGATTTACACAACAACCAAGGTAGTAAGTCCTCATTCAAGAAAAAAAATTAAGTATGGAAGAGATGATGATACAGTTTATGGCTGAACAAAAGACGACAATGAAAAAATGAAAATGCAAATTGGGTAATTAGCATCAGAGTTGAATACGATGAAGCAAGGTGGATTACCAAGTGATACAATTCCTAATCTTAAAAGAGGAGGGAAGGAGGAATGTAAAGCAATCAGTTTGTGTAGTGGGAAGAAATTGCCTAAAGTTCACAAATCTAGGGAGGACTTGGTAAGTGAAAAAGATCAAGTTATTCAGAAGGAAGTTGTAGATTTGACTAAACCAAAAAAGAAAAAGGAAGATTCGAGAAGAGAAGAGAAAAATAAGGATATAGAGAAGGAACATAAAAGTGAAGATAAAATAGTAGAATCTCATAAAAGAATACCTTCACTTCCTTTCCTACAAAGGTTTCAAAAGAAAGCCTTAGAAAAGAAATACAAGAAATTTCTCTAGATATTTAAACAACTTCATAATAACATCTCATTTACTGAAGCTTTAGAGCAAATGCCTCTATACACCAAGTTTTTGAAAGAGATTTTAAGTAATAAGAAGAAGTTGAATGAATTGGGCACAATTATACTTATAGAGAAATGCAGTGCAATAATTCTTAATAAGCTTCCTCTGAGCTACAAGACCCAGGTACCTTCTCAGTTTTGTGTGTCATTGGAGACAAATTTGAAAGGGGAGCTCTTTGTGACCTTGGATCAAGTGTGAATTTGATGCCACTTGCAATTTTTGAACAATTTCAACTTGGGGAAGTCCAATTCAGTTACCTTACAACTAGCTTATTGGAGCCTATTTAAGCCAAAAGGTATTATTGAAGATGTTCTAGTCAAAGTGGAAAAGTTTATCTTTCCAGTTGACTTCATCATCTTAAACAGGAAGTTACCTCTTTTATTAGGTAGACCTTTCTTGGCAACAGCTCAAGCTTTAATTGATGTAGAGATGGGTGAAATCAAGCTGCGAGTAGGGGATGAGGAATACTGATGACCCCCTAATTTTGGATAAGAAAGATAAATTTTATGATATATTAGGGAGTTAAAGTACCTATCTTTTGACTAACCTAGCTTAAATTTTTATTCAATCAAACAAAATGAAGAAAATATCTCAATTGTAATATTTTCATTAGTTTTGAGCCTTATTTGATGTTGATTTCTATCTTAGGAGAAATGTAGAAGATTATAGAAAGGAATAAGAAAAGCAAGAGAAGCTGAAAAGTCAAAAGGCAAGCTTAACAAGTCCACTCACTACAATGAAGTCAATTTACCATAGCGAAGTCGTGATTCATACAAACTCCAAGGAGCTCCTAGCTATAGTGCAGGCAGTAGTGAGAACAGTAAAAAGTTGGGTGCCTATAAGCTCTCGCTACTCGCCATAGCGAGATCGGCTACTGAAATGCATAGCTTTGATTTGCAAGCTAAAAATGCGAGAAAGAGTGAGGGTTTCATCATTCTGAGTTGGGAAGAGAAATTCTGAAGGGAAAAATGCACCAAAAAGCTAGGGTTTGAGGAGGAGAAGCTTAGGTTGAAGATTGGAGGCCGAATCAACACAATTGCACTAAGTTTCCTTTGATCCTCCATCTTCTCCTTCATGATTCTTTGTCTCTTTGAAATTTTGAATTTGATTACAATGTGCGGAGCTATGTATAACTAAATTTCTTTGATCCTAGGTTTACTTGAACCTATTGCCATGTACTGAGGATTTTGCAAGGTTAAATTAAGTTGATTAATGATTTGAACGCTTGATCTATTCTTATTGTTTCATGTAGAGCTGGCCATCTCTTGTTGAATTTGGGGGCTTGAGGTTTGTTCTTAAAAAGGGGAATCTCAATGGACTAATTGATTAAGCAACTTAGAATTGAAATTAGGTGACACTAGTTTTCTTCTTAGGTATAAAAATATGCTCAAGACTCCTAAGTGGTGAAAGGGACTAGATGTCTTTTATCTGATTAATTATGAGAGAAGTCTGTAATTAATTAGAATAGAATTCTAAGCAGTTTGAGAGAAATTTGGGCTCAATTAATCTCTCCAACCTTCAGATTGTTGATTAATCAATTAATCGGGTACCTCAATTCGTGGCAATCAGGGGATAGGAACCTAGGATACTTCTTAGTTGTTTAGCTCATCAGAACTATCTTGATGCTCAGTATTTGTTTACTTTCATTTTATGTTAATTCATTACATTGGTAGTTGCGCATCTTGACTTAAACAAAAACGAATTTCCTTAGGCTTAATTGAGTTTAATTCAATTCTTTGTGGGATGACCTTGATTCACTATATTAGAAAAGTGATCCATACACTTGCGAAATTATTTGCAAAAATAGTGGCTATTAAGTTTTCTAGTGCCATTACCAGGGATTTGAATTAGATTTCTTTAGAATAAGTAAATTCTTAGTAGTTTCAGTTTAAGATTTATATTAGTTTAGTTAATTTCTTTCCACTATCAGGATTTAACTTCTGGATATATTGTATTGCAGGCAATACAGTTTATGCCACCCAAGGCAAAAACTAAAGTGAAAGTCAAAGTCAAGACCAGAAGCATCCAAGATATTATAGCTGAGAGTTCACCTATATAACTTTCATTCAGTGACGAAGAAGAGCTGGAACGAATTGGAACTCAAGAGAAAACTCTAGTTGAACTGCAAGGGGCAACCTATATTGAAGAAGAGAACTCAGTTCTAGGAGAAAGATAGAAAGAAGTTACAACCATGGCTGAAGAAGAGTATGAAAGGCTGGGAGTGAATGATTTTCTCAGTCGCAACAATAGAGGATATCAGTCGAGTATCAAAGTTCTAGAGTTTCAAGCTAACAACTTTGAGATAAAACAAACGATGCTATAAATGTTACAAATGAATGAAAAATTCAATGGTACTTACCAGGAGGATCCAAATAGACACCTTTTAGCCTTCGTGGAGGTGTGTGACTTTTTCAAGCAAAATGGTGTGCCAAAGGATATCATTCGTTTGTAGCTTTTTCCCTTTCTCTGCAAGGGAAGGCCAAGAAATGGTTGAATAATCTGCCTGAAGGCTCAATTGAGATATGGGAGGATTTAGAAGAAAGATTCTGGGCATGGTTTTTCCCTCACGATAAGATGATGGATGCCAGAGCAGCAATCACTAATTTCAGACAACAACCGGGTGAGAATTTGTATGAAGCATGGGAAAGGTTTAAACAATTAGTTAGATAATGCCTAAGCCATAATCAGGACAAATGGGTCCTAGTTCAAACCTTTTGTTCGCAGCTAACTCTGGAGTCCAAGACTTTGATGGATTCTGTGACAAATGGAGGCTTTGGAAGACAACTAGTGAACAATGTGATAAAATGTCTAAATGACTTAGCAGTTGAGCATGCACAGTGTTCTAGTGAGTGGAGACTGATGAAAATGGTTGAAAGAAGTTCAAAAGACACCACCTCTAAAATAGTAGCAATGTTGGCATCTATGAACAAGCATTTTGATCAGTTGGAACTCCAATTTCAAAAAAATAGCAGTTATATAAGAGTTAATGCAGTACACATGCCAACCAATCCTTGCGACTATTGTGGAGAAGCACACTCGTCTGAATTCTGTCCAATAAGGGCTACCCTTGAGTCGTACAATTATGCTAGAAATTTACAAAGGGGTCTCCACAACCCTTACTCTAATACATACAATCCTGGTTGGAAGAAACCCAAATTTTTCATGGAGTCAAAGTACATCTTTGAATCAAGTATCGTCCTCTAGACCAATAGCTCCTATTATACCACCAAGATTTACATAGCAACCAAGGCAGCAAGTCCCCATTCAAGAGAAGAAATCAGGCATGGAAGAAATGATGATGTAATTTATGGCTGAACAAAAAGTAGCAATGAAAAATATGGAAATGTAAATTGGGCAATTAGCATCAAAGTTGAATACAATGAAGCAAGGTGGATTACCAAGTGATATAGTTCCTAATCCTAGAAGAGAAGGAAAAGAAGAATGTAAAGCTATCTTCTTGTGGAGTGGGAAACAATTGCCTGAAGTTTATAGAGCTAGGGATGACTTAGTGAGTGAAGAGGAACACACCATTCAGAAGAAAAACATGGAGCGGGATAAGCCAAAAAAGAGAAAGGAAGAGAAATACAAGAGTGTAGAGACAGAAGATAAAAGTGAAGATAAGACAGTAGAACCTCAGAAAAGAATGCCTCCACTTCCTTTCCCGCAAAGGTTTCAAGAGAAGGCCTTAGAGGAAAAATACAAGAAATTTCTTCAGATATTCAAATAGCTTTATATTAACATCCCATTCATGGAAGCCTTAGAACAAATGCCTTTATACACTAAGTTTCTAAAGGAAATGTTAAGTAATAAGAAGAAGTTGAATAAGTTTGGCACAGTCATGCTTACAAAAAAATGTAGTGCAATAATCCTTAACAAGCTTCCTCCTAAGTTATGTGACCTGGGTACCTTCTCAGTGCCATGTGTCATTGGAAACAAATTCGAAGGAGGAGCTCTATGTGATCTTAGATCAAGTGTGAATTTGATGCCACTTGTAATCTTTGAACAACTTCAACTTAGGGAAGTACAACTCACCTCAGTTACTTTACAATTAGCAAACCGGAGCCTGTCTAAGCCAAAGAGGATTATTGAAGATATTCTAGTTAAAGTAGATAAGTTCATCTTTCCAGTTAACTTCATCATCTTGGGCATACCAATGGATAGGAAGTTACCTCTTCTATTAGGCAGACCCTTCTTGGCTACAGCTAGAGCTCTAATTGATATGGAAATAGGCAAAATCAAGTTATGAGTTGGGGATGAGGAGATCTTGTTCAATATGAACAAGGCCTTAAAATTTTTTGATCAGATAAATGACTGTTTTCAGGTTGAGATTTATGAAGAATACATTCAAGGCGTACTTGATACATATAAAGAAAGAGACTCATTAGAGGCATTGTTACATGAGTGGGACATAATTGAACAACAAGGGCTGGATAAATGTAAGATGATGAGACATGGAAATTCCCACTGGTTGAATTCTTTGAGAAAATTTGAATCATTAGAAATGGAAGCTAGAGTGACCCGGTCAATAAAGCCGTCCATTAAAGAATCTTCATAGTTGGAGCTGAAACCATTGCCTTCTCATTTAAAGTATGACTATTTAGGAACGGATGATTCATTACTCGTAATCATTTTTGCATCTTTAAATGAGGAACAAGAGCATAAGTTAATTGAGGTACTTCAAACTCAAAAATCAACTATGGGTTGGACAATCGCGGATATCAAAGGTATCAACCCAACAATAATGATGCACAAAATCTTGCTGGAAGATGAGCACAAGAAATTTGTTGAGGGGCAAAGGGGACTGAACCTAATCATGAAGGAAGTGGTTAAGAAGGAGATACTGAAATGGTTGAATGCAGGGATCATATACCCTATCTCAGACAGCAGCTAGATCAGCCCGATACAATGTGTTCCTAAAAAAGAGGAATGATAGTGGTAAAGAAAGACCAAAATGAGGTTATTTCCACCAAGACAATCACTAAGTGGCAAATTTGTATGGATTATAGAAAGTTGAATGTAGCAATACACAAGGATCATTTCCCCTCCCATTCATTGACCAAATGCTTGATTGCTTGGCTAGGAAACAATACTTTTGTTTCTTGGACGGATACTCCAAATACAATCAAATAGCAGTCGCTCCAGAAGATCAAGAAAAGACAATATTCACTTGTCCTTATGGCACTTTTGCATTTTGTAAGATGCTGTTTAGGTTATGCAATGCTCCAGCCACCTTCCAATGCTGTATGATGTCTATCTTTGCAAATTTCATTGAACACACCATGGAAGTGTTTATGGATGACTTATCTGTGTTTAGAGAGCTCTCTGAGATGTGTTTGGCAAATTTAGCACAAGTCCTAAAGTGTTATGAAAAGATAAATCTGGTGTTGAATTAGGACAAATGCCACTTCATGGTCACTGAGGGAATTGTTTTGGGCCATAAAGTTTCTAAACATGGTCTGGAAGTGGATCGTGCCAAAATAGCGATGATCAAACACCTCCCACCACCCACTAATGTAAAGGGAATATGGAGTTTTCTTGGTCATGCTGGTTTCTACCATCAGTTCATTAAAGATTTCTCAAAAATTGCAAAGTCACTGTGTAAACTCTTAGAAAAGGACATACCCTTCCAGTTTATCAATGAATGTCTAAAAGCATTTGAAGAGCTAAAGAAAAGATTGATCACTGTGCCTATCATTGTAGCTCCGGATTGGAATCAACCCTTTGAACTCATGTATGACACCAGTGATTATGCAGTAGGAGTTGTTCTAGGTCAAAGAAGGGGCAGGGTAGTTCATCCCATTTACTATACCAGTCAAACCTTAAATGAAGCTCAGGTAAATTACTCTACAATTGAGAAGGAGATGTTAGTCATGGTCTTTGCTTTTAGCAAATTTTGCATTTATTTGATGGGTGCTAATCTACATGTACATACTGATCATACGGCCATTAAATACCTACTGAGTAAAAAAGAGTCAAAACTGAGGCTAATTATATGGGTCCTTCTCCTGCAAGAATTTGATGTGAAGATAGTAGATAGGAAGGACAGTGATAATCAGGGAGCTGATCATTTATTACGTCTTGTTCAAGAGTCTGAATGTACCAATGGAACCGTGATTGATGAAAGTTTTCTTAATGAACAAGTATTTCATGTGGCAAATTTAACTGACATTCCATGGTATGTCGATATTGTAAACTACTTTAAGTGTAATGTTCTACCACTTGATGTCAGTCATTACTAAAAGAGAAAATTTCTGCATGATGTCATTTATTATGTCTGAGAAGAGCCTTTTCTCTTTAAGAGATATGTTGATTCTATGATTAGAAAGTGTATGCCTGAAATAGAATAGCTTACTATCCTCTATATGTACCATTCATCAGCTTATGGGGGTCATTTTAAGAGTCAAAAGACTATACATAAGGTGTTGGAATCGAGTTTTTATTGGCCCACATTGTTTAAAAATGCTCACAACTTCGTTATTTAGTGTGATAGATGTTAAAGAACAGGGAACATGTCAAGGCAACATGAGATGCCATAGTTTGGGATCTTAAAAGTTGAGCTATTTGATGTTAGGGAATGGACTTCATGGGCCCCTTTCCTTCATCCCGAGGTAATCAATACATACTGGTAGCTGCAGAATATGTGAGCAGGTAGGCTGAAGCATTGGCTTGTACAGCCAACTATTCCAACACAGTAATCAAATTTCTCAAGAAATAAATCTTTAATAGGTTTGGGATACCTCGAGCTATCATCACTGACGAAGGTACTCATTTTCACAATAAACAGTTGAAGAATTTACTACTGAAATATGGGGTACACCATCGAATGTCTCTCGTATATCACCCTCAGACCAATGGCTTATGTGAGCTTACTAATAGAGAAATCAAAAGAATCTTGGAAAAAACTGTTAATCACTCCAGAATAAATTGGTCTGATAAGTTGGATGATGCATTATGGGCTTACCGAACAGCTTATAGGACACCTATAGAGATGCCGTCCTATAGGCTTGTATATGGGAAAATATGTCATTTACCCCTGGAACTTGAATATAGGGCATGGTGGGCTATCAAATAGCTTAATCTTGATCCTAACTTGCCAAGTACAAAAAGAATGCTTCAATTGGATGAATTAAAAGAATTTTAGCTAGAAGCATATGAAAGCTCAAGGGTTTATAAGGAAAGAACAAAGAGATGGCATGATTGCCACATTCTCCACCAGACCTTCACACCAGGATAGCAAGTATTACTGTTCAACTCAAGACTCAAGTTGTTTCCTGAGAAACTTAAATCAAGATGGTCAACCCCGTATACTGTGATTGCGGTTGCACCTCATGGAACAGTGGAAATTAAAGATGAATCAGGGGATCAATTCAAGGTCAATAGTCAAAGACTTAAACAATATTTCAAGGGAGAATGGAATAGACATAAGATGGTTCAGAGTTTCACCACACCTCCTTGAATACTGGGGATAGTCTGGCTGAAAACTTTAAACTTAGCACTCTTGGGAGGTAGCCCAAACTTTTATCTTTTGCATTTTTTTTCTTCTTTTATTTTAATTTTTGTTGAAGGGATTATGAATGTTTAAGCCTTATTTTAACCTTATAAGGTTGGAGTGTTCAAGAAAGGTTGGAAGTCTTAGACCAACCTTTGTTAAAGAAAGCAGAAGAATGGAGCAGTTAAATGAACTCGAATATACTCTCTCATTTGGTAACTTTGTTCACTTCACCTCATTCAAATAAGTTGATCTTGGGTTAAGGGGATTATATGAGGGGGTCAGATGAAGTATTGTAGAATGATTAACGAAAAAAAAATTCCATATTGTGAGGAGTCCATCTTTCTATGGTGAGACTGCTTGTTCTGCGTCTGGTACATTAAACAGAGAGTTCCTCTCTATGGTGTAAGCTGTGGCGAGCCAAAGTGAGTTTAAGAGATGTTAAGTGTTCTCACTATAGTGAGACCACCATTTCGCCATAGCAAACTCCCTGTCTTTCCAATCTGGTACAAAGTCCAGAGAGTCTTTCACTATAGTTGGGCTATGGCGAGTGAAATGGGTTAGAGAAATTTTTCAAGTGTACTCACTATTACAAGATGGCCAACTCGCTATAACAACTACAGTACGCTCATCGACAAGTACAAACACCAAAGAGTTTCTTGCTATAGCTAGGCTGTAGCGAGATTCTATAGCTAACAAGAATCACCTAAGTATACTTGCCATTGCGAGGGGCACTTTTGCCATTGTGAAAATAACAGCTTTGTTCTTGGTACTTCTTCCAAGCAATAGCGAGATCTCTGACCCCTTATGTATATAAAAAAATAAAAACAAATAAAAACAAACAAAATAACCTAAAATCACTATTTTCTTCCCCTTTCTCTCTCGCTGTCCTTCTCGCTATTGCATGCCTGTTTCTCCCTTATCCTTTTCCTAATTTCTTCTACAAAAATCCTTGCTTTTCACGCCCTATTTCCTTCGTGCACTACTCTCCTCACATCAGGTACATTACTCGTCCTTTATTTCCTCAATCGCTGAATATTATCATTGATTCTGTGGTTTTTAGGGTTGTGAAACCATTCGCATTTACCTGCGTAATTAAGGGTCAATAGGCTAGCATTTCTGGTTGCATTCTACTTGTCGACTGTTTCTATGCAGGAAGTTCTCATTCATCTGGGATTTTTGGAGCTAAACCCACGTTTCTAGAAATCTATTCATGCTTTCTATAGCAAGTTCAAACCTCCTTCTCTAAAACTTGATATTTCTTCTCTATGCACTTCCTACTTTGCCTACTTCAAGTTTCTTTTCCCTTAATACCCTATTTACGCTTAGAGGGCCATTCCTATATCATATGCATGTACAATTAAGTTGATATGCTATTTTTTCCTATCCATCATTGTGTCCTTAGACATTGCATGTGACCTTGGCTGACTCTGTTAGTTTGCTATAGCTACTTACACTAGTTTAATTATGGATGTATTTGAATTACAGAGTTTATGGCTCCCAAAAGGCAAACAAAAACTATTGAAACATCTTCCTCAAAGCAGAAGAAGAAACTATATGACAAGGACAAATTTGCATCTTCAAGAGCTGAATTCTACTTTGAGCACCTCTTCCCTAATTGGGGCATTATTAAAGACAAATACTATGAGCCCAATATCTTGGATTTGACATTCAGTGATTTTGAAAGGCACAGCCTTCAGGTTTTACTAAAAAGCCTGTGCATCGGATTCCTTTAATGATCCAAGAGTTGTACACCAATTTTAAAGATATAGAAAAGGAAGAAGATGAATATTATTGCCGATCAGTATGGGTCAGAATCAATGAGAAAGTCATTCAGGACTTTTATGAACTGCCCGATGTTAAAGAATGTGCCTTCCAGTCTTATATGGCTAATCAACAGTCCATTCCATGAGAAGAAGTGGAGATGACCATAACCAATGAAGGTTGAGCAAGGTTGACCAACAAAGTACATACGGTCAACCAATTAAATAAGCATGTCGATATTGGTTGCAGTTCATCACTAGCAATGTCTTGACTAGTTCTCATGGGTCTGACATGATCCAAGAAAAGTCTATTTTGACTTATTCCGTTATGACCAGGTAATGGGTGAATATTCCCTGCCTTATGATCTTAAACTTTAAGCAAATTACACGGTCAGATAGGGCGAGCTTGGCATACCCCCATATGCTCACTGAGTTACTTTCAATAGGGGGAGTTGAGTATCTAAAAATGATGCTTAATTTAAACCGAAGGGTCCATTTAAGTATGATAGAATGAAGGATGAACCGAGAAGACCCCGTAGACACTGGGCACAAGCACAACCACATCACGATGCATCTCCACCTCTTCCACAGTAGTGAGTGGATACTCTAGAACCTATGATGCAGGATGCACCACCTCAGACTCAGTTTGAGGGCTAGGTGAGGGACTCCATTGACCAACTAGAGGGGCATGTCCTATCAATAAAAGATCAGCTGCAAATGCTTGTAGATTATCTGATGCCTGTATAATGTCTGATTTATTGTTAAACAACGGAAACGGGAGCGTTTTCAAAGTAAGTCCTCTGAAATGAATTAGTTAAGACCTTAAAAAATTTGGACAACATTTTATACTCCTAAAAATGAGAATTTTAGCCTTAGAAGGAAGGAAAAATAGAGATAGAATGAAGAAACAATTTTTGATGGAAATCTTACGAAACGTAATGGCATTTTTGTAATTTTAAGTAAAATTTGGAATTCACATGGGAGGGTTTTTTAAATGAAATTTTTGAGTTCTTTGGGATTCTCAGAGGCCCTGAAAACTATGGGAAGGCTCGAGACAGTTAAATCCCCTCCGGTAGACGTTTTCTAATGTCAGTGTACCTAAACTTTAGCGGATTCGTTCGGGAAGGTTTTAGCTCTGATTTGAGTTATTCTAAAAGCATTTTACTAAATTAGAAACCTAAATTTCATAATAGAAAAGACAGTTCTCAAAAAGAAGCTAAAATGAAATAGAAACGAAAATGAAAAGAATAAAAGGCAAAATGAGAATTTTTAAAAAATGCTTCCTCCTCCCTTTATATATAGGTGCTGCCCCACTCTCTCCTTCATTTAGACTCAGAATTTTCTGCCCAATTTTAGAGAAGAAGGCTAGGGTTTAAGTGAGCCAAAGGGAAAGAAGAAGAAGAAAGAGAAATTTAAGCTTTAAGATATGGTTTCTTGGTAGTTTTTCATACTTTCTTTCATCTAAACCTCCTCTCCTTCATTCTCCTTTATTTCCTTTGATTAAACAGAGGAGCTAAGAGAAACTTAGGGGCAATTTCGGATTTGAAGAGAGGAGCTTAAAAAAAGTAAGATTCAAACAAGAAAAAGCAAAAAATCTAAGTAATTTCTCTTCCTATGGTTGATATCTTGGTTCACCCTCCTTCTCCATTTTGCCTAACCTAAGGAACCCTAGGAGGATCTAATTTTTAGGCAAAACAAAGGATGAATCTAAAGAAAAAGGGTGTAGAGATTAAGAATATACAAAGAAAATTAACAAAAAATCATTAGATTTCAAAATACAATTTCTAAGGTTTCATGTGCACCTTGTAAAATCTGATTTTGTATGATGATTCCTAGGCCTAAATAAAAGTTTAAATGAGCTCTTAAGATCCCTAGAAGTCTCCCCATGTGCTTATCCCCTTGAGAAGACAAAGCAAAGTTTATGGGTGCCAAAACCTAGCATAGGATCGGCCAAGGGAGGTTATTATAGCTAGGGAGAGTTGTAAATTTTTCTAAGCCCATGAGTCATATTTGATGAATGAAAATGAAGGGAGGCCTTAGAAAAAATTTAGAACCCATAGAAAGTGAGTTGGTACTTTATGTTCTATATTATGACCTAAAGAAGCAACATGTAGTTAGGGTTTTAGTTTTAATTGTGTGATGACTCCAAGAGACTTAAAGGGAGTCAAGAATCATATTTGAAAGGAGAAAAGGGAGCCTAGAATTTATTTGAGGGGTGTTATTTCATTAAGTGCAATTATGAAACCATAATGAGGTTTATAGGTCAAATTAGTATCTAAGCATGTGTGTGGCTTTAGAATTAATTCCATGAACCTAACTGGCTTCCATAAATTATGTTTAGGCCAAGAGAAATCATCTCCACACTTTTTTGTGTGTGTGGCCAAAGGAGATGGCATTAGTTCAAAAAAAAAAGTGTATAATTGCTTCCAAGGTAACTCTCTCTACCTTCTCTCATGCATGGATGTATGTTTAGCTTGTCTTAGAATGTGTGTATGTACATTTCCAAGCCATAAAAAAATATGCTAGCATGATTTCATATGCCATAGTTTCATGATAACATATTATGTTTCTAAATAATGTTATGATATTTGTTTGGGTTTGCTTGAGTATGGAGAGGTCAAGAAATCTTAGCCATGGTGAGGATAAGCTAAGAACCTTTGAGATTGGTTGAAACAAAGCAAAGAGTCTCCCAAAAGTAAGATGGACTTCCAAGAGTAAGGTTAAGTCCAAGAATCTCTTAAAGAATGGGTGAGGCAAGTCCAAAATCTATTATGAAAAGGGGTGAGGCTAATCCATCCACTTGGCAAGCCTTTGGATGTCTTGTATGACTTATTCACATGCCAAGCTTGCTTCTTGAATGTTCATGTCATTTATTATGTCCATGCATGCATTTTCAAGACTTGCTTTGTATATGTTATGTGTGATTGAATGAGAGATGAGCTATTGGGATTCTTTAAATCTCATTCCCTCATCTCTAATGATCTAAGATGCTAAGTGGATTAAGTGGATAAGGTAATAGAAGCCAACCACCTTGAAGAGAAGAGCTTAATACCAATATGTATAATTTTTGCTCCTTGAAGCCATAATGATGACTAATGATATAATTTATTATTGTAAATAGTCTACGGCCTATGGAACATATGTAATTATGATAATATGTTATGTTTAAATGGGACAATATATTATGTGACCACTAGAATGCAAATTTAATATGTATGGACAATGTAGCTTCTTGAATGAGTTTATGGAACCATGCATATGTGTGGATGAAATGGTCAAAATGAGATGCATGAGGTTTAGGACCATTTGGGCAGCTCACAGAAGTCCTAATTATGCTTTGAGACTTGTCCAAAGGGTGCCAAAACCCAAGGAAAGCCATTTGGATATTTTAGTACCTTATATAGAGCCAAAATTGATCATAATAGAACCCTATATCACTTTTTAGCCAAATAAACTCTTCTTGATCTAAGATTTGGCATGAAATTAGAACTTATTGAGAGCTTTTTTAGAAGTTAAAGAACATAATTTTTGGAGATTTGTAAAATATTTGATGAATTTTCAAAGTTGGTAAATGTTCTGGTTTTGGTCATATCACTGTTCACTCAGGTCCGAAAATAAAATCTATCACACAGGGCCCAAATGATATCCAATTGCCACAAAATTTTATACAAAGAAACTAGAAATTTCTAGTGACTTTTGTAAACTAAAATCACCTTATTTGGATGTCTAGAGATGGAGATATGAATTTTTAAAAATTCTATCCAGCATCAAGAACTCCACCGGACCTCTGTTATTGTTTGATTGAGTTTCGAGGTCTGGGCGTGTCTGAATTGGTCTGAAGTTATTTGTTTCCTCTAGCTAATATCTACAACTTTCTATATTGTTATTATTTGCATAGATTATATTTTTTTGGAATTAATTAGATATTTTTAAAGTTTGCTACAGAATTCTATGACAGCATCAATGGATAGCCTAACCTCTGAACTATTTTGCATATCAAACGTCTTTTGTGTTAGATTTTACGGTTTATAATTATTTTTAAACTAAATTATACATTAGTAGCTTTCCAGAATGGCCAAGAATGCATGATTTCAATTTTTTTAAAATTAGTTATGATTTTTCAAAGTTTGGACAAAAAAGAGGCAAAATCTGGCCGAAATTATCTATGTATATTTCATGCTTCCTTTTGAGTTTCTTGAGATATAGACCACTTTTGATTATTCAAATGAGTTGTATTCATGTAATTAAATATAAAAATGTGTTGTATAAGCTCACATGTTCTACATGATACTGATTGAAATTTTTATATACGACGCAACGTAAAAAAATGTATTATTTTTAATGGATTTTCCTTACTTCCTTCATGGAATGTATCATATAAGCATGTAATGTGATAAAAATGAGCTAGAAATATAGGTGTTACAGCCTGCCCCTCCTTTACCACCTTCAAAGGTCCCTTAGTCATCTGTCATTGTTCTTCCATAAGACCCTGCATCGCATGATATGCCGGGGCCCTCTAACTCGTAGTGTTTTTGTGCTAATTGCATGATCCTTCTTGTTTTTCTGCTTTCATTTTTAGGATAACTGTATATGGATCACTGTACCTCATAATGTTTTTAGATTCTGCAATTACTAATTCTATATTTGATGTCTTTTATCTAACGCCCATTTATTGTTTGCTACATGGTTTGTGTATATTTTTTGTCTCTCAGCTACAGGATTTGTTTGTGTACCTCCTTCTCGTCCTTAACTTTTCATATTAGGGGAGTTTCTATTTCTTTCTTTCTACTTGCATCCCTTACCTTCACCTTGGTTTACTTCTACTTTTCTGATTTTTAGTTATCTCTTGTTTTTAACATTGTGGACAATGTTTGTCTTTAAGTGTGGGGGAAGGTAAATATATGCTAGGCAGATATACAGACCTAAATCAACAACAATAATAATAATATCAATCATAATCAGTTCACCATAATGCCTCTATAATTTTAACCAGATTCAGTTCCCTTTGCTTCAGATAAATACTAAACAATGAATGTGAAGGTTGAGCAAACTTGAAATGAACAAAGCAAGTAATGTGGTTGTAGTAAACATCTATAATAGAAGCACCTTTTTAGCAAGATGGTTATTGAAGTAATTCATGCTCTTTTTATAGTTAGTCCTAATTATTAGCCCTAATTATTTTTAGATCTCTCTAATTTATCTGTTGCTTATGGATATCTGATTATCATTTGAGAGGGATATATATAAAAAAAAAAGAGAATATATATATATATATATATACAAATATATCTTTACTCTAATAGTTGAAATCACTTAGTAACCGGGAGTTTGCACCAAAAGTGTGAACTTTCACGTCAAACAATGGTGCAACTAAGAGTATGCAAGTGAGCACTCTGAGTCAATTCTCTTAATCTGAGTAATTGGGTGGCTTCATAATCAATATTGTCATTCACATCAAAAGGATTAAGAGAAATGAGTAGAAGAAATTAAAAAAAAAAAGGAAGAGAAAGGAGAAGAAAAAGAATGGTTGTGTTGAGAATAGTACTCTATTGAATAATAAAGACCTCTCTTAATAAACTACGACGATTGAAGTTGGAGTGGATAGTTGGATTGGGTCTTGAAAGTATATTGAGGTTATTAATGAAGCTCACTTGATTATTTCAAATAAACTGTCTGTGTAACACACACTTTAGAAATCAGGAGGGTGTTGCTATGAGTACATTAGTTTTAAAATTCAAATTGAGTTTTGCTGAACCTCTGCTTCTATCATTAGTTTCATTCTAAGTGTGGGGGAATCAGGAATTTTGATTGATTAGGTGTCAATTGTGGAAAAGAATTAATCAATAGCCACTTTGATTGATATTTTCTATGAATTACTTGGGGACAAGCAATAATATAAGTATAGGGGAGTTTGATGACTCTCTAATTTTCGATAAGAAAGAGATATATTTTATGATAAATTAGGGAGTTAAAGTACCTATCTCTTGACTAATCTGGCTTAAATTTTTATTCAATCAAACAAAATGAAGAAAATATCTCAATTGTAATATCTTCATCAGTTTTGAGCCTTATTTAATGTTGATTTTTATCTCAGGAGAAATGTAGAAGATTATAGAAAGGAATGAGAAAAGGGAGAGAAGTTGAAAAGTCAAAAGGTAAGCTTAACAAGTCCACTCGCTACAGCGAGAACGCAATTCACTGTGGCTAGGATGCAGGTTCGCTGTGGCAAGGAAGTCAATTCGCCATAGCAAAGTTGTGATTCATACAAACTCCAGGGAGCTCCTAGCTATAGCGTAGGCAATAGCAAGAACAACAAAAATCTGGGTGCTTATAAGCTCTCGCTATAGCGAGAGCTATCCCTCGCCATAGCAAGATCTGCTATTGAAATGCACAATTTTGATTTGTGAGCTAAAAACATAAGAAAGAAAGAGGGTTTCATCATTATGAGCTGGGAGGAGAAATTATGAAGGGAAAAACACACAAAAAAGCTAGAGTTTGAGGAGGAGAAGCTTGGGTTAAAGATTGAAGGCCAAATCAATACAATTGCTTTGAGTTTCCTTCGATCCTTCATCTTCTCCTTTGTGATTTTTTGTCTCTTTGAATTTCTGAATCTGATTACAATGTGTGGAGCTATGTGTAGCTAAATTTCTTTGATCCTAGGTTTACTTGAACCTATTGCCATGTACTGAGGATTTTGCAAGATTAAATTAAGTTGATTAATGATTTGAATGCTTGATCTATCCTTATTGTTTCATGTAGAGCTGGCCATCTCTTATTGAATTAGGGGATTTAAAGTTTGCTCTTGAAAAAGGAAAATCTCAATGGACTAACTAATTAAGCAACTTAGGATTGAAATTAGGTAACATTAGTTTTATTCTTAGGTATAGAAATATGCTCAAGAATCCTAAGTAGTGAAAGGGGCTAGATGTCTTTTATCTAATTAATTATGAGAGAAGTCTGCAATTAATTAGAATAGAAGTGTAAGTAGTTCGAGAGACATTTGGGCTCAATTAATCTCCCCAACCTTTAGATTGTTGATTAATCAATTAATCGGGTAACTTAATTTGTGGTAATCAAGGGATAGAAATCTAGGATACTCCTTAGTGGTTTAGCTTATCAAAACTATCTTGACGCTTAGTATTTGTTTACTTTCATTTTATGTTAATTCATTACATTGGTAGTTGAGCATCTTAACTTAAACCAAAGTGAATTTCCTTAGGTTTAATTGAGTTTAATTCAATTCTTTGTGGGACGACCTTGATTCACTATATTACAAAAGCGATCTATAAACTTGTAGAATTACTTGTACAAATAGTGGCTATCAATTACGTTCACGAAATACTAAAAACATATAAAGAAAAAGACTCATTAGAGGTATTGTTACATGAGCTGGACATAATTGAATATCAAGAGACGGATGAATGTAAGATGATGATACGTGGAAACCCTCAATAATTAAGCTCTTCGAGGAAATTTGAACCATTGGAACTAGAAGCTAGAGTGGCCCCATCAATGAAACTGTCTATTGAAGAACCTCTATAGTTGGAGTTGAAACCATTGCCATCTCATTTGAAGTATGCCTATTTGGGTACAGATGGTTCCTTACCAGTAATCACTTCCATATCTTTGAATGAGGAACAAGAGCAAAAGTTAATTGATGTGCTTAGAGCTTACAAATCAACTATGGGTTGGACAATTGTGGATATCAAAGGCATCAGTCCAACAATAGTGATACACAAAATCTTGTTAGAAAATGAGCATAAGAAATTTGTTGAAGGGCAAACAAGACTAAATCCAATCTTGAAGGAAGTGGTTAAGAAGGAGATACTTAAGTGGTTGAATGCAGGGATCATATATCCTATCTCTAATAGTAGTTGGGTCAACCCAATACAATATGTACCTAAAAAGGTAGGAATGACAGTGGTAAAGAATGACCAGAATAAGGTTATTTCCACCAGAACAGTTACAAGGTGGCAGATTTGTATGGATTATAAGAAGTTGAATGTGGCAACATATAAAGATCATTTTCCCCTCCCATTCATTGACCAGATGCTTGACCGCTTAGTTAGGAAGCAATATTTTTGTTTCTTGGACAGATACTCCATATACAATCAAATAACAATCGCCTCAGAAGATTAATAAAAGACAATATTCACTTACTCTTATGGCACCTTTGAATTCCGAAGGATGCCATTCAGGCTATGTAATGCTTCTACCACTTTTTAATGTTATATAATGTTTATTTTCGCAGACTTCATTGAACACACCATGAAAGTTTTTATGGATGATTTCTCTATTTTTGGGGAATTATTTGAGATGTATTTAGCAAATTTAGCACAAGTCTTAAAGTGATGTGAAGAAACAAATTTGGTGTTGAATTAGGATGAGTGCCATTTCATGGTCACTGAAGGAATTGTCTTAGGTCATAAAGTTTCTAAACATGGTCTAAAAATGGATCATGCCAAAACAGTAGTGATTGAGCAACTTCCACCACCCACTAATGTGAAGGAGATCTGGAGTTTCTTTGGTCATACCGGTTTTTATTATCGATTCATTAAGAATTTCCCAAAAATTGCAAAACCTTTTTGTAAACTTTGAGTGCTTAAAAGCGTTTGAAGAACTTAATTAGAGGTTTATCACTACACCTATCATTGTAGCTCTAGATTGGAGTCAACCATTTAAACTCATATGTGATGTAAGTGATTATACAGTAGGAGTTGTTTTCGATCAAAAGAGGGATAAGGTATTTCATCCCATTTATTATGCTAGTCAAACCTTGAACGGTGCTCAGATAAATTATTCCACAACTGAGAAGGAAATGTTAACCATGGTTTTTGCTTTCAGTAAATTTTATGTTTATTTGATGGGTGCTAATGTAACTGTGCATACTGATCATACGGCCATTAAATACTTATTGAGTAAAAAAGAGTCAAAACCTAGGCTAATTTAGATGGGTCCTTCTCCTACAAGAATTTCATATGAATATAGTGGATAGCAAGGGTAGTGACAATTAGGTAACTGATCATTTGTCACTATTAGTTCAAAAGTCAGAATGTGTAGATGGAACTATGATTGATAAACGTTTCCCTGATAAGTAAGTATTTCATATGGTAAGTTTAACTAAAATTCCATGGTATGTCGATATTGTGAATTACCTTGTGTGTAATGTTTTACCACCTGATATCAGTCATTACCAAAAGAGGAAGTTCCTACAGGATGTAACCTACTACTTATGGGATGAACCTTTTCTCTTTAAAAGGTGTGTTAATTCTATGATTAGAAAATATGTGCCTAAAATTGAACAAGATGTTATCCTATATGCTTGCCATTCATCTGCCTATGGGGGTCAAAAAACTGTACATAAGGTGTTAGAATCTAGTTTTTACTGGCCTACATTGTTTAACAATGCTCATAACTTTGTTATTCAGTGTGATAAATGCCAAAGAATAGGAAACATCTCAAGGCAGCATGAAATGCCATAGTCTGGGATTTTAGAAGTTAAATTGTTTGATGTACAAGGCATGGACTTCATGGGCCCATTTCCTTCATCCCAAGGTAATCATTACATACTAGTGGCTATGGAATATGTGATCAGGTGGGCTGAAGCAATGGCTTGTATAGCCAATAATTCTAACACTATCAGATTTCTCAAGAAATATATCTTTACTAGTTTAGGGTGTCTCGAGCTATTATCACTTATGAAGGTACTTATTTTCACAATAAGCAGCTGAAGAATCTGTTGAATAAATATAAGGTACACCATCGAATGTCTCTTACATACTACCCTTAAACCAATGGCTTGTGTGAGTTTACTAATAGGGAAATCAAAAGAATATTAAAAAAAATTGTTAATTTTTTCAAAAAGGATTGGTCTGACAAGTTGGATGATGCATTATGGGCATACTAAACTACTTATAAGACACCCATAAAGATATCACCCTATAGGCTTATTTATGAAAAAACATGCCATCTACCCTTGGAATTTGAGTATAGAGCTTGGTAGGCCATCAAACAGCTCACTCTTGATTCCAAACTGGCAAGTACTCAAAGACTGTTTCAACGGGATGAATTAGAAGAATTTCAGTTAGAAGCATATGAAAGCACAAGGGTTTATAAAGAAAGAACTAAAAATGGAATGATCGCCACATTCTCCACTGGACTTTCGCACTAAGGCAACAAGTATTGTTATTTAACTCAAGACTCAAGTTGTTTTCTAAGAAACTTAAATCAAGATGGTCAGGCCCCTATACTGTGATTTCTATTGCATCTTATGGAGTAGTATAAATTAAAAATGAAAGCTCAGGAGATCAATTCAAGGTCAATAAGCAAAGACTCAAACAATATTTTGGGGGAGAATGGAACTGGCACAAGATGGTTTAGAGCTTCACAACATCTCCTTGAGTACTGGGGATAGTCTGGTTGAAGACTTTAAACTTAGCGCTCCGAGAAGGTAGCCTAAACTCTTCTCATTTAAATTATTTTTTTTGTTTTTATTTTTATTTTTATTTTTGTTAGAAGGATTTGGGATTTTTAATCCTTGATTTGATTTTGCAGGATTGAAGTGTGCAGGAGAAGTTAGAAGTCTTGGACAAACCCTCTTTGAAGAAGCATGATAATGAAGCAGTTAAAAGAACTAGGGAGTTCTTTCTCATTTAGTAAATATATTCATTTCACTTCAATTAAATTAGTTTTCTCCTAAGTGAAAAGAAATATGTTAGGGGATTAAACAAAGTAAGGTAGGATTTCTTCTTTGGTTTTCTAAATTTCAAAATTTTTGTTCTTCACTATGGCGAGTGGCCCCTTTCACTATTGCGAGTGTTACTTGTTCTATGTCTAGTACAATAAACAAGGAGTTCCTTGCTATGGCTTGCGTAGTGGTGAGCCAAAGTGTGTTTCAAAGATGTGAAGTGTTTTTGCTATAGCGAGCTCACCTTTTCACCATAGCAAATTCCCTGTCCTTCCAGTCTAGTACAAAGTCCAAGGAGTCTTTCGCTATTGCCTGGCTATGGCAAGAGATATGGTTTGCATAAATGCATTGAAGTATGTTCATTATTGCATAATGGCTATTTTGAAATAGCGAATTCCTTATGCCCCTAGATTAGTACAAATACCAGAGAGTTTCTTGTTATAGCCTAGGCTATAGCTAGATTCTATGGCTAACCAGAATCACCCAAGTATACTCGCTACTATGAGAGAATAACTTCACTATTACGAAAAAGGGAAATTTTGTTTATGGTACATTTTCCAGAGATCTCCTTGCTATTGCTTAGGCAATAGCGAAGGTCTTTGGCCCTCAGGTGAATTATTCAAAACTAAAATAAAGTAAACAAATAAAAATAAAAATAAAAATAACCTTTCTCCTTCCAATTACACTTCCTTCGCTATTGCATGCACCTTCTCCCTTCAATCTCCATCCTCATTTCATCTGTAGCAAGTCTTGCCTTTCATGTCCCCATTCTTATCATTACTCTTCTCTTCACATCAGGTGCGCTGTTCTTCATTCTTTTCTTCAATTTCTGCTTGTTACTGCTTCTTCTGTTGCATTTAGGGCTATAAAGTTAACTACATTTGCATAAATACATATACATAGGCTAGCAATCTCTAGCTTTGTTCAGCCCATCGCATGTTTCTGTAGAAGAGGTTTGCATTATTTAAGAGTTTTAAAGGTAGAAACTGTAGTTCTGTGAATTTGATTCTTCCTTGCTATGGCGAGAATAAACTCACTATAGCGAGTTTGAATGCATTTTCTAGAAAATGCCATTTCTTTTCTCTGTAAAATATTGCCTTGTCTGTTTCAATTTCTTTGCCTTTAATAACTTGCCTACTCTTAAATGACCCTTGACAAATCATGTAGACTTTAGAATTGGAGTGAAATCATCTTCCTTGTCTACAACTTGTTACCTTTGCCATTGTCGTATCTTCATCTCTTGTGGATAATTTACTGTCTAAGTTGTTAGTTATCGATTGACCAAGAATGCCTCTTTAGTTTGCTATATCTAATTTTCACTAGATTGATTCTGGGCATCATTTCGTTTGCAAGGTATATGGCTCCTAAAAAGCAACCAAAAATAGCTAAAGCATCATCTTCAAAGCAAACGAAAAAAAAAACCTATGATAAAGACAGATTTGCTTCCTCCAAAGCTGAATTCTTCTTTGAATGTCTCTTTTCAGATCAGGGAATCACTGAAGATAGATACTATAAGCCTCATCCATTGGATCTAACTTTTAGTGATTTCGAATGGCATGTCCTACATGGCTTCACTAAAAAGCCTATGCACCAGATCCCTATGATGATCCAAGAATGTTATGCTAACTTTAAAGACATGAAAGATGACAAAGATGAATATTATTGTAGATCTGCATGGGTCAAAATCAATGAAAAAATCATTTAGGACTTTTATAAGTTGTCGAATGTGGCCCAATGTGCTTTCCAAGCTTACATTAACAACCAGCAGTCCATTCCATGGGAAGAGGTAGAGGTGACCATAGCCAATGAAGGACGAGCATAGCTAACCAACAAAGTGTATGCGATCAACTAACTAAATAAATCTGCTCAGTATTTGGTGTAGTTTATTACTAGTAATATGTTGACTAGTTCCTATAGGTCCGATATGACCTAAGAAAGGGCACTTCCGACCTATTACTTTATGACAAGAGGGCAAATGAATATTCCTCGCCTTATGGTTTTAAACTTCAAGCAAGTGACACTATCACATAATGCAAGCCTAGCGTACCCCTACATGTTCACTGAGCTACTTTCAATGAGGGGAAGCCAGGTATCTAAAAATTATGCCTAATTTAAACCAAAGGGTGCTTTCAAGTATGATAATATGAAGGATGAGCTGGGAAGACCCTGAAGACAGTGAGCACAACAACAGCCATAGCAAGAAGCACCTCCACCTCCCCCACAACAGCGAGAGAATTCCTCAAAGCCCATGATGCACCACCTCAGACTCAATTTGAGGGCTGGGTGAGAGAGTCTATTGAAAGACTAAAGGGTCATGTACTGTCAATAAAGGAACAACTACAAATGCTTGTCAATTATCTCATGCCCGCCCCTCCACCACCACCTCTAGAGGTCTCTCAATCATCCGTTATTGTTCTTCCACAGGATCCGGCATCGCAGGATATGCCTGGTCCTTTTAACCCATAATATTCATCTGTTATTTGCATTATGTTTCTTTTTTTTTCTTTTTTGATAACTATATATGGATAACTGTATTCTCTAAGTTACCTTTTAGGATTTTTCATTTTCTGGTTATATATTTGAATCCTTTTATCTAATGCTCACTTACTCTTTGTTGCTTGGCCTGTTATTTATTTTTGTCTCCCAGATACAAGATTTGTTCACGTCTCTCTTTCTCTCTCTTAATTAAGTCTTTTTGCCAGGGGAGTTTCTGCCTCTCTCTCTACTTTTATCTCTTCCCTTTATCTTAGTTTCTTTCTACTTTTCTTATGTTGGTTATCTCTTTCTTTCACATTAAGGACAATGTTCATTATAAGTGTGGGGGAGAGGTAGATATAAAGGTAAGCTAGGTAGATACATAGATATTGAAAAAATAATAAAAATAAAATAAAATAAAATAAAATAAAAATTATTAGTTTATCATAATGCTTCCACAATTTTGACCAATGATTTTAGATTTAGTTTCCCCTTGCTCTAGATTAATACTTGACAAAGAATTTGGAGGTTGAGCAACCTTGAATTGAGTAAATTAGTTAATGCAATTTGAAGTAAATCCCCATAATAGAAGCACTCTTTCCACAAGATGATTATTAAAGTAATTCAATTTTCTTTAACCTCAATCATTTTTAGATAACTTCAATTTTTTTACTGATAAATGAATATCTGATTGTCATTTAAGAGAGATATAATTGAAAAAAAAAATCTCTACTTCAATGGTTGAAACTACTTAGTAACCAGGAGTTTACACCAAAAAGCATGAACTTTCGCGTCAAACAGTAATGAAACTAAGAGTATGCAATTAAGCACTCCGAATCAATTTCCTTAATTTGAGTAATCGGGTGGCTTCATAATCAATGTTGTCATTTGCATAAAAAGGATTAAGAGAAATGAGTAAGAGGATAAAAAAAATGTCTTGTTAACAAAAATAAAGAAGAATGGTTATGCTGAGATTGATGCATTATTGGATAATAAAGTCATTGGCCTCTCTCAATTAACTCTGACGATTGACGTTGGAATAGATAATTGGAATTGGTCTTGGAAATGTATTGTGGTTATTAATGAGATCACTTGATTACTTCAAAACTGTTTGTTGAACAGACACATGCACTTTAGATGTAAAGAGGGTGTTACTATGATTGCATTATTTATGAAATTCAAATCGAGTTTAGTTGATTTCCTGCTTATGACTTTGGTTTCATTCAAAGTGTGGGGAATTCTTAATCTTGAACTGATTAGATTTTAATTATGGAAAGGAATTAGGTTAGTAGCCACTTTGATTGATATCTTTAAGAACTGCTTGAGGACAAGCAATAATGCAAATGTAGAGGAGTTTGGTGGCTCCCTAATTTCGGTAAGTATAAGGTGTATTTTATGATTGATTAAAGAGTCAAATTGCCTATTTCTTGATTGACCTTGTATAAATTTTTTACCCAATCAAAGAAAATAAATAAAATATAACATTTGCAATATTTTTAGTAGTTTTGAGTCTTATTTTATTTTGATTTTAATCTCAAGAGAAAGGTAGAGATTTGCTAGAAATGAATGAAAAAATAGAGAGAAAGTTGGAAGTTCAAAAGCAAGCTGTTTAAAGTCCCTTTGCTATAACGAGTACACAGTTCGCTGTAGCTAGTATGCCATTTCGCTGTGGCGAGGAAGTCAGTTCGCTATAGTGAAGTCGTGACTCATGCAAAATCTAAGGAACTTCTAATTATAGTGCAGGCAGTAGCGAGATTAGCAAGGATCTAAAACTTATAAGTTCTTACTATAGCGAAAAATACTACTCGCCATAGCGAGAACGGTTACTAAAATGCACAGCTTCTATTTGCGGACTAAAAATGCAATGGGCAGCTAGGGATTCGTCATTTTGAGCCTAGGATAAGAGTTTCTAAGGAGAAAAACGCACTAAAGAGCTAGGGTTTGAAGAAAAGGAGCTTGGGTTGAAGATTGGAGGCCAAATAAATTCGATTTCACTGAGTTTTCTTATATTCTCCATCTTTTCTTCAATTACTCCTTGTTTATTCAAATCTCTAGTTTTGTTTGCAATGTGTAGAGCCATGTGTGGCTAGATTTCCTAGATCCTAGGTTTACTTGAACCTATTACCATGTAATGGAGATTTTGCAAAGTTAATTTAGTTTGATTATTGATCTGAATACTTAATCTGTCTAATGTGCTTCATTTAAGAGTTTGGCCATCTCTTTTGTGAAATTGGGGGATTTGAGATTAGCTCTTGAAAGAGGGAAATCTTAATGGACCATTTGATTAAGCAACTTAGGATTAGATCATTCTAATTTTGTTTTTAGGTATAAAAGTATACTCAAAACCCTAAATAGTGAAAAGGATTGAATACAATTAACCTAATTAATTGTGAGAGAAATATGCACATACTTAGGCTCACTTAATCTCCTTAACTCTCAGGTTGTTAATTAACTAAGTAATTGAGTAATTCAATTCATAGCGATTAGGGGATAGAAACATAGGATACTCCTTAGTGATTAATCTCATTAGAACAATCTTAACACTCAATATCAATTTAAATTCATTTCTTTTAATTCCTTAAATTAGTAATTGCTTGTCTTGACTCAAACAAAAGTGAATTTTCTTAGGTCTAATTGAGTCTAATTCAATTATTTATGAGACGACCTTGATTCACTTTATTACAAAAACAATCTGTACACTTGCGGAATCTATTGCAAAAATAGTAGCTATCAATTATTATTTATACTATATCATATACTTTAATTACTTTTTATAAGAGTCACATAATTTAATTTTAAATTATAATTTAGTTAAATTTTTAAATTTTAAGTGAAAATCTCTTATATTAAAATATAAATAATAGTAATACTAACTTTTCAATACTAAAAAAATATATTAATATTTTTTTACGTCTAGAGCAGCTACTACCAAGAAATCATTTATCCTTCTTTGCCTCAACCTTCGGCACACCCGGCAATAGAAGTCATCTCCCTTTAGGTGCCCAAATCCTTCGGGTTCTTTGCTTGTTAGTAGTTGCTTCTTTAGGTACGAAGTTGCTCTTTGAAGCCCAAATCGTTCCATTCATAATACGTCTATATCTTACCCAACGTGCTTATAGATTCAAGATATGAAACAATTATAAGAGGAAACTTAGAATTAAGTAAAAAGATGTGTTTGAAAACCAACCGGTAGGGAAATGGATTAAAATCAGGACAAAGTTTCCAAAAGAGGTCAAGAATCAGCTTACGCGGAAGCACTGCATTAATTAAGGCACTACTGTAAAAATGTTCATTATAAAATCAAATATACCGATACAATTAGTAATTGCCTTTACATTGTGTTGGTATCTTTTTGTGATGCGCTGATAACATTTAATTGATATGCTGATAATATATAGATAATGATAATATCTTAATGGAGTTACTAGCACCCTAATTCGATCATCAATACAATAAGAAACCATGCTTAATGAATATTAACATTTTAGTAAAGTCACTAACAGTTCAAGCAATTATAACAATACAATAAAAAGTTGTTACTCATTGTAGCATGTAGAATCCACCGCTTATATTACACTGATTAAGTCTTCAACTCAATTTTATTACAACAGAAAAGACCTCAAAAATAGTAAATTCAAGTGGTATGGATACGCAAAGTCTGTTCGCAGTTCAAGTGTTTAGAATGTTAGCCATAATATTACTGAAAGGGAAACAAATCTCCAACTCCCAATTAATTAAAAAAAAAAACGTCTTTTAAAAATTCCCTAACTCCCAAAATTGTACGTCAGAAAATCTGAATTTGGACCATTCCTCAAATAAAATACTAAAAGAAGGAATTATTATAACCAAGTATTAGTTTAATTTCTTTGTTTGGTATATTGTAATTTTAAATATTATAATATTTTATATACTATAACATAATATGTTTTGGTATAAAATATTATAATAATTATGATACTTATATTTAGTATAACAAATATCATATTTATTTACTTATTTCAAATAATTTTGTTACTATTTCCAGAAGACATTAACATTCATATGGGTTGATCTATTTCAAACTATAATTTATTTGTTTATTTATTTATTTGTATTTCAATTTATATTTTTTTATTTATCTAGTTTAATGTTTTAATCTTAATAAGAAGATAAGTTGCGTTGTCATTTTTATATCTGTTAACTTTTTATATTTAAATTAATAAAATTTTAAAATTATTTGTACGTATCTCTTACCACTTGTTATTGCTACAATACAATATTTCAATAGTTTAAACAATGCAAAGGATGTATAATATTGTACAAATAATTAAAAGCCATAAGTAATACCACTAAGAAAATAATAAAAGAATTAAAGCATCGTCAGATCAAATCACAGGACTCATGCATGGATGTTTTCCTATATTTAAGATACTAGTAAATTATCAAAAAGAACCTGCACTTTGTTATTTCTTCTAAACTTTATTCACAAATATACAAATTAATTTTATATCATAAAACCTCATGAGTAACACTTATTAATGAACTGAGTAAGCAGAAAAAAAATTTAAATTCAAATTAAATTTACTATTTCTCAAACGTCACCTTCTAATGTAAGAACGACGGGTTCAAGGCGTCCAGTGAATTATTAGCACGCGTTGATGTGCCTATAAAAGCAGAATTACTGGACACGAGGAGATAGAAAAGAAAAGCCATCAGTGTAGACAAAAGAAAGAAAAATGACAACAAACAAGGCAGTTCAACACAAAACTATTGCCTCATTTATTCATATATATATATATATATGGTACTCCTTCCCTAGCTCACATTGGAGAAACCCGTACATGCCATATAGGCTAATAGGCATTATATATTACATAGTCCTCCTGTGCAGTACATTCAGATGAAAGCCCCCAGAATTGAAGACAAAGGAACCCTCTTTCCCTTTCTTCCCTCTCTTTGCTGACTCTGAAGATTCACAAAGTAAGATTCATTTTGGTTTCCGAATAGCTTCTCCACTTCTTGACCAGACCCTTCAAAGGCCAGCCCCTTCACTTCCATCTCAATCTGATTTATCACATTGTCTCTCTCACCTTCAGTTAACCAACACAATGAACAAACCCCATTAACTTTTTCCTATTATGTAGAACAATAATTCCCAAATAATAGTGTTTAGTTAAAGTTACTATACCTGCAAGGAAGTTCCTCTGGTTGTACTCGGCATTAAGAATAAACTCAACCACCTTCAACTTATTCTTCTTTGAAGCTCTGACGGCTACTGGATGACCTGCCGGGATTACATAAACATCACCTTTACATAATTTGGCAGACACCCCCTGAATTTGTCCTTCTCTTTGCTCTTCCTCCTCTTCCTCTTCCTCCTCCTCCTCCTTCTGTTCACTTTCTTCACTCTCTTCTTCTGACTTCTGGTTGGCGAGATGTGGGCACGCGATTTCAAGTTGTCCTTTTCCTTCAACAACATGAGCCAGCACTATTGCCCTTGAATTGTAGTGTGGCAGAAACAGGGATCCCTGAAGAATAATTATTGATCAAAATTTATGGGACCTCGTACTTTGTCTGGTGAAATTTGTTTATTGTGCTCAGTTGGTTTAGTTATATGTATATATGTACCTCGTTGAGGTTTAAGACACTGATGGAGACTCCCAAGTCTTGAAGTAGTTGGAAGTCCTGAGGGCGAGCCTCTCGGAAGTTGCCGTAGTTGTTGGAATAGCGAGGTTGAAGGTTTCTCAAGTTGAATGGACCTGATCTTAAAGATCTACCTCCTCCTGGGCTCGATTTGGCATGCCTGCTCAGTTCTCTTAATTGTTCCTTCGACAATTTCACAATCACTCCCTCTTCTGAACTCTGCTTCTGCTCCTGCTCCTTCCCCTTTTCCTGTTGTTCCTGCTCTCCAAACAGAATCCTTTGTATCTCATCGTAATTGGTCTATTTTACAACAACATTAATTAATCAGAACACGATAAAAATTTATAACAACGACGACGATATGATGTTTCGATTAGGCTCACATTGAAGGCGGCCTCGAGAGTCCTCTTGCTGAAGACATTGTAGTATGATTGTGGGTTTTGATTGCCAGAGGGGTAGAAATTCTACAAAACCAGAGACAAGCATGAGATTTTTTTTTTTCTCTTAAGAATTCACGGATTAATTTGTATATGTAAAAGAAATATAGTTAAGAATGATAACCTCAAATTCACCAGGAATATTAACGGATAATATGAGTTTGTGTATCTTAAGATTCTGGTTATTGTCTCGATTAGCGGCATAACATATGGCCCCTGGAGGAACCCTCAGAACATCATATTCCTCAAGGTTGTAGGACTCTCTGTTGTTCTGATTCACAATAGTAAAAATGGCCCTTCCTGCAATCATGTTTAGTTAATATAAACATTATTTAGTTTTTAATATAATTCTATTACCCAAAATAATAAAATAAAGATTTCAAGTTTACCTCTGAGGACGACGAGGAGGTACTCTGCATCAGCGTGGTGCGGCAGAATGAGGGTTTCGGGTTTGGATTCGAACTCCACGACCCGGTAGTTTTTGAGCGCGCGAAGTTGTTCGGATCTCTGATCGAACCTTTGAAGGACCCGGATGCGACCATGTTTGTTCTGGAAGCGAGTTTGGAACCTATCAGAGCGGAGGTGGTAAGGGTTGTGCTGTTTCTGCTTCTGCTTCTCCTGCTCCTTCTGTTCTTCTGTCTCTTGTCTCTGCCTCTCCTGCTCTTCTTCTCTCTCCTTCTCCTTTTCACGACGACGTCGTTCCCTCTCCTTCTCCCTCTGTCTCTCCTCTCTCTCTTGCCTCTGCCTCTCCCTCGCCCTTTCTTCGGGATCGAGATGGTGGCGCTGTCCTTGTTCCTCTTCTTCCTCTTCCTCCCTTCGATGCTTCTCGGGACGACGTCGTTCTTGTTCTCGCTCTTGCTCGCGTGGGTCACGCTCTTTTTGTTCCTCCTCTCTCTGCCTAGCTCGTTGAGGGTCCTTCTCATCATTGGTCAGCCTGCAACGAGCATGGCACGCGAGGTACCTAGAAGCATCATTTTCAAGGTCACAGCTTTTCACACACACGCGGTATTTCGGATTCTCCTTTTCCCAGTAGGCAAGACCAACAGAAGCGCAGGCCATTGCCAGGAAAAGAGAACCCAGAAACAACAACACAGGAAGCCTGGCTCTGATAGGATCCATGGTTAACTATTGAGATCACAAAACTCACACGGGACGATGAATATTGGAGAGCGAGAAACAGGGTATTTATAGAAGAAGATGGGAATTTCAATTTCTAATGGTTAATCAACGTGCATGCAAATTTGGCTGTGGAGTGTGGTGAAGGTGGGCAAGTGTAAGCTTTGGTTTTAATGCATGCAGGACATTTGGGCTTCGAGTATCACGCGGCTTGACGAGTGTTACTTCAAAAGGGACAAAAATTTAAGGTGTTTTTGCAGAGATCAGGCGACGAAGCGATGAGATTGGAAATAAATTTTGGACACCTAGCTAAAATATACACGTGTGAGTGTGCATGTAATTGAGGTTGAAGACTGTGAATATGGACAAGTGTAGTCCTGGCTCTTATCAGGTGAAAAGTGAAAAGCTTGATGATGAACGAGGACAAGATACACCGTAAGGTCCTTTTGGCAAACTAGTGCATAGTTACAGTGTTATGGCAGAGAGAAGAGAAGTAATTGATCGATACGTAAGCCTTGTTATCGTCAAGGTGAAAATAAATAAGTTAATGATGTTGCGGCTTATTAAATTAACAACACCCCGCTTGCAAACTGAATAAATAAATGAGTTAATCAATTATAAAAATTAATTAATTACAAAATTATAATTGAAAGTAAGAGTTAGGATAAATAAGTATAATTTTTTTCTTTTAGCATGAATCTAGTTGACGGGAAATATTGAAATGAAATTAAATAAAAAATATTAATTATAAAAATTAATTATCCGTGGTTCACCCAAAAAAAATTCGTGAAAGAATATTATAATTTAAGATAAAGATGATAGTACATAAATTAAATTTATTCTTTTATTATTGTTTTAAATTAAGGTTTTTATCAGCCCAAGAAAAGAAGCTTTTTATCTATTTCTTTTTTCAAAAGATAAGACAAATTAAGAATTGATCTTTTCAAATATAACATGATTCAATTTAGTTGGTCACATCTGAGTTTCCAACTCAATGGCAAGATTATTGTTGAATTATATTTTAAAATCATTATGTATTATATACATACATACATACATATATTGTTACAAACTACAATTACATACAATTGTAAAATCGACGGCAACATTAAGTTTTATTTAATGTAAGAATCAAGTTTAATTTGACAGTGTATTATTATTTTGTATGATAATATTTATGTATTACTATAATGTATTGTAGTTTTTTTTAGTACATATTAACTATGATATGGGCAATTCGAAAAAAAAATGTGGAATTAAATTTTGGGCAAAAATATACGGATTCGGGATCATTTGCATGTGCATATTGGGGTTCTAGCCTCTGAATATGGAATAGGAGAATTTGATCTTATCAAAAGCGAAATGTTTGCCCTATTATGTACCTGTACAATATTTAGATTAATTTACCTAGATTTGTCTTTTTTGTGGCTTACTGATCGTGCATAGTTACATAGTTGTGGCAGTGGCTATTATTAAAATTGTTGAAATAAAAGCAAACAAAATTATGTTATAGTGTCACACCCCCGAATGGAGAGTGATATATTGGCAATGGATATGGAAGTTATTTTTAATTTTGTAAAATTATATTCACATACAAAGTATTTTTATTTATTATTCAAACATTTTTTAAAAATTTTGATAAAATCTCCCTTATGAATTGAATTATCATAATTTGTGAAAACAGCTCAATTCAGTCAATTTTTTACAATACAATGAGAATTCCGCTCTTAGTTTGTAACATACAAAACATAGACTTTCAAAATAATTTTTACAAGAAGTAAGAATCTTTCCTGTGATTTAACGTTTTAATTAAGAACTTCATAAGGCCCACATAAACAAATTGTTGGGCTAACGGCCACAGTAGCACAGCACGAGCTAAACTATAGATGATGGGATTGCTTGATAGTAGCAGAGTCAAGACTCTAGGCCAGTGGGGACAAAGTTGACATGGTATTTTTTTTTTAAAATATATCCTTTGTATCTTACTTATCTTAATCATTAAGATGATATAAGCTGAAATTTTAATTCATTTTTTTATTTAATGACAAATTTTTTAAATTAATCACATTTTGTTGTTATTAAAAATTAGATTCATGAAATCTAAATGAAGATCGTTGCTCTTATATCAATTTTCTCTTTAAAAAAAAAATTTACATATCCTATTTCAAAAAAATTATATTTTTATACCATACTATTTAAATAAAATTCTAAAAATTAAAATTACAAATTTATTTCTTTAATATTCTAATTGATTAGCAACTTAATATTCATGACTAAAATGACTCAATTGAGTTTTTTATTTCAAATTGGACTTAGAGATTACTTCAAAAAATTGAAAATTGAAGATTTGAGGTGTAGATATCACACTTTGAAAACTTATACTCTAAAACCCCAATTTTGAGCTCAACCACAACCACAAATTTGGGAGAGGAGGGAAATAGAAAAACAAAGGGAAAAATAACGAGAAAAAAGAAAGAAAAGAAACAGAAGGGTAAGCTGAAATAATAATAATAATAATAATAATAATAATAATAATAATAGTTTTTTTGTAAGAGTTTTATATATATATATATATATATGTATATATGAAAACATTATGTGTGGGTTGAGTGAGATTAAATTAAAATATTAAATAAAAAAATTACTTAACATATGTATGAGTTTAATGAATTCAAATTAAAAAAATGTGAAGATATAATATCAAAATTTAATATTATATATATGCAAATTTAAAAAATTGAAGGAGAAATGTGCCTACCCTGAAGTGAACGTAGATCCACCACTATAGCTTGATATGTACTTTCTTATTAGCGTAACTATTCAAAAATATACTTTTGATATTTATTCGACATAGTTTAAGAGCATTCTAATATATTGAAGTATAGCTAAGTTGGTGCTTCAAAGCGACAAGAATTCAGGTGTTCTTGCAGAGATTAGGGGACGCAGCGATGAGATTAGAAATAAATTTTGGACACGTAGCCAAAGTGTACACGTGTGAGTCTGCATGTGAGTGATGTTGAAGCCAGTGAGTATAGACGAGAGGAGTTCTGGATTTTATCTGGCGAACAGTGACCAAGAGATATAGAGTTATAAGGTCCTTCGATTTGTCTTTTTTGTGGCACACTTGGGCGTACTGCGTAGTTACAGCGTTATATATGAGAGAGAAGAGCAGTAACTGATTGATATGTAAGCCTTGTTATCACGCAAGGTAAAGATAAGCGAGTTGATGATGTTGCGGCTTATTAAATTAATAACATCTGACTTGCAAACAGAATAAATAGATGAGTTAATTAATTATATAAATTAATCGATTAAAAAAATTAAAAAGAGGGGATAAGTATAATTTTTTAATGTTAAATGACTTAAAATAAACATTTAATTTAGTTGACAAGAAATATTGAAATGATGTAAAATTAAAAAGATTAATTAATCATAAAAGAAAATTGCAATTTGAGATAAAGTGGATAAAAGAATTAATCATAAAAGAATCTAATTTCAATTAAAAATTGCAATTTGAGGTAAAATTAAAAATTACAATTTGAGATGAAAAGATTAATTAATCATAAAAGAAATATTGTGGTCTTTTTTATAATATATAAAAACCAACACTATACAAAAGAATTAAATGAGCCCATACTTTACAATCTAATTTCAACACTATTCTGTGGCCTAAGTGAAGATTGTAATCTTCTGGAATTAGTAGAAACTGTGTGGCGACATACTGCATTGTCAAGTGTCGAATGTCTTCACGAGGCAACCTCTCCCTTGCCTTTCTTTCCAATTTTTTTTTCTCATAAAATCTGAATTGTTCAAATTAAAATTTAAATAATCTAAATTTTTTTATTTTTTTAAGTTAAAAAAATTTTAAAATTCATAATTAAAAAATTATTTTTATTTTATATTCTGTATTTTATAAAAAAAATTATTTTCAAAATTTAAAAAAATTAAATAAATCAAAATCATTCAAATTAATCTAAACAGTTGAACTTTTCCATTGTAAAAGCTATTTTAGAGGTCACCGCAGGGACCCTTTTCCTACGAAGAAACTGCGTGTCTGACTCTAATGCCGTAGATGATCACAAAAGCGCGTTTGGATCCTTTCCATTGCGCCTCAGTTGTGCCAATCCACATCGTCTACGTAATCCAACAGCGTACGGAGGCAAAAGAAGCAAGAAGGCTATGAAAATGGGAACACTGAATTCTTTCAAACATCAAACCCTTTTCTCACTAGGAAATTCCTCCCATCAACTTTCTACATTCTGCTTGCCACAGCTCTATTCTGCTTATACTTTTACCCTCTCCCTTTTTTGCCTTCTCTAGAAACCGAGCTCCCCCATTCCACCCTCATCACCATACCCTCCCATTCTTCTATTTCTTCTTCTCCACCATCATCTTCTTCCGCAAGTATAACTATTTTATTAGTAATGGATTTTTCTGTTTGTCTTAGATTTTAATTAGAAACTTGGAAAATGCGATTTATTGGTACTATACTTCATTGCAGAAGAGGCTAGAGCTAATAAGGCTTCAATTTCTTCATGTGACTACTTCAGTGGCAAATGGGTTCATAACAGAAGAGGCCTTTTGTACAATGGCACAACTTTCTGGTACAATCAAAGAAGGCCAGAACTGCATTGACCATGGAAGACCCAATTTGGGTTATCTTTATTGGAGATGGAAACCCACTTAATGCAATCTCCCAAGGTTCGAGCCTCTCACTTTTCTGCAACTTCTCGAGACCAAACACTTAGTTTCCTAAGTAGGACTTGTATGCTATATAGTGAGAATTAAGTAGCTACACTATTGAATAGTTTTAGCTACAGTGCTAGAACAAATTGGAATTAGTTGGAAGGACTTTGATGATAGAGTTGATGGTTGAAAGTTTAGTGCCCGATTGATATAATGAAAGAAAGTAGAAGGAAAAGGAAAGTTTTTATATAATGTTTATTTTACCTTTGTAATTATTATTCAAATATTATTTAACACTATTTGTTAGTTATTATTCAATTTTTAAAAGTAAAGGCATTAAAGTTATTTTTTTATTTCTAAAATTACTTTTTTTTTTTTATATCTAACTTTCTATGTACCAAATGAGCAAGGAATTTCAATATGTTATTAGATTGAGAGTATGGTGATGTTGGAGGTTATCATGTATTTGCACTACTTGTTTGTTCACTTTAGTGTTCAATTTGTATGTTATTCTATTTTATTTTACTTTTATTTTCTCTTTGATGGACTTTTATTTGATGTGTATAGTGCTGTAAAATATATGGAAGTGAGAAAATCAATTTAAATTCTGTTGTGAACTTGAATGCTGTGTAATGGATGTTTAAATTAATTGGGATCATTCGACACTTCAACAAAGTCAAATAACAAATTTTTGTTACAGAGCATCCATAAATTAGCAACCTTTATAGTATAAAAGTCAAACAAGCTTGCTGAGTTTGACCTTCCTTTAAAATATTGGTTTCAAGTTTGGTGTGCGGGAAAGAAGCTTATGTTCTCAACATTTGCTTGATTTTCAAATATAATGGTTACATTTAGTCCTCTTCTCTATTAGTTGGTGAATGGAATGATAATTATTTGTTTCCCTATTGGTTTGATTGCCTGGATGATGGTACTTTAGTATTAGCTCTATCTGATCATTCTCCTTAAATTGAAGCTATTGGAAACTATTGCTTTGCATGGATCTCTTTTTTTTTTTATTTGGGTACCAAGGCACACTACATGAAGATACACCAATGAAGCTACCAAATTGAAGATCAACTAGAACTATAAATTTCAAGTTTCAAGTTTCAAGTTTCAAGTTTTAATAGTAACAAAAGCCTCTAGTTTTAAGCCAACAAATTGAAAAGCAATTAAAGTGCCAATGAAGCTAATTTTAAAATAGGAATGCTTTATGTATTGTTGAATGATATTGATGTTCTACATGGAATTTTAGAATTAGAGAGAAAGTGTATAGTCATATATTGTAATGGCTATATTGCTACATTCCAAATGGATGTTGTAATGACTTAGACTTTCATTAGTTTTTTAAACTATTCTCAATAATCCCTTACTTTGTTTGGAAAACCAAGTTTCTATACTTATGGAATCACGCGTAGGAGAGGTGTCTTTTGACTTGGACCTCCCACTAATATGAATAGCTCAAAGTTTTAACAAATTGATAGTAAGATTATCCTTGAACTACAATTTTTAAGTTAAAATCGAAACTACCACACACAACTCTAAATAACTTGACAATATTGACAGAATATGTATATAACTATGTGGTACCCCTAAATTTTATTGACATGTCCAAAAAAATTAATTTTTCACTTCTGAGAAGAGTAGCCCCACCCTTTTGATATTTATATATGTGAAGTTTTTTGTTAAAATCTCACATGTTAAGTTTTGTTTCATTAACAATTTTACACTCACCCTTTTAACTTTAATTGTGCACTATTTAGAATTTGATTGACCATTCCTTAGTACTCCCAATCACTTATCAGTGACTTGTTATTACTATATTGAACTTCTTGATTAAACTTAGTTTAAAAAAGAAGTTAGGTTTCCATTATTGGTGACTCTGTATTATGGGTCTCACTCTCATATCTCACAAAAATTTTCTCACAACTTATTTTGTGAATTCCTTTGAAAGCACCTCTACCAAATTATTTCTTGATCTTAGACATTGCATTTGTAATTATACTATCACAAATCAATAATATATATTTCAAGCTAGTATATCTACATTCATGTTTATTGAAATTCACAATACGCTAGGCATTTTGATTCACAAACATAGCATAAAGAAATGATTGGCTTTAGTTATGGCATAACACTTTTCTTATTTTTCAACCAAATTCCTCTTTATCCACTATTTTACAATTTATTAACTCATATTCCATGGTAAAATGAGTTATACTAGTTATCTAACTAATCACAATTTATCCATCCAATTCTGCATTAAAGAGTCTAAAAATTTTAATCCTAAATTTATATTCCTTTTAATATATCCTTGGACTATCCTTCACTTTCAACAACTAGTACTTTCAACTTGTAGTTTGTAAATTATAAAATGTATTTAATTTTAGTACATCTTAAACATGTATACATTTCAAGGACCTGATGACTTTAACAATATATATGTGTGAATCACCATAAGGGGTATTTTATCTCTTATAACTAAATTATTAAAATTAATGGCCTCTTGATAACTTCAAAGGATAAACCCCCATTACTTTTTTTAAATTTTAAATCTAGAATAAAATTTATCTCACAAAATTTCACATTGCTTTTGTGATGACAAAGATATTTCCTATATAAATTCACATCAACTAACTTGTTTAAAACCATCATTCATGATTTCTAAGCATAGAAATAAGTATACTTCTTATCTAGCACCTTATAATATGCTTAGTTAATCATAATATAAATGAAACAAGAACCAACCATATAGTTTGCTATTTAAAATAGTCTTGTTTGCTAGGTATGATCATGTTTATAACAATTTTGCAATTATTAGAATTCACAAACCACATGCTTAACTAAATTGTAAGTATAAAATTCCAACATGTCATTTTACTGTTTGTCAATGCATATATAATAATTCTAACTAAAAGTAGAGTTTTAAAAAATAATTATCATCCATACTAATTAAATTAGAATTTACAAGATATTATCTATAAACCTGATTAAAATTATAATTTTGCAAAACAACTATTGATTATTATTATTATTATTATTATTATTATTATTATATATAACAATTCTAATTAAAATTAGAATCTTACAATATAATCATTAACCTTTCCAATTAAAATTAAAATTTTATGGGATAATTATAAACTATTCTTAATTAATATTAATTAGAATTCCACATAATAACTATCAATAACATATGTACTATTATTTAAGTTTATATAAAACATATCCAATTTTCTATAACCAAACTAGATAAAGGAACACTTAAATATGGATATATAATTAATATTTTAAAATAAAAGAGAATATAGAAGTATGAACCTACACATAGAAGACCCTACTAGCTATAAACTATCTCACTTCATCCTTTTTAAGACTATTCCTTAAAGACCTTCTCCACCTTTTATAAACACTTAATGTTTCTACAAAATAAATTTTGACTTTACAAATACAAAATATCATATTAAATAAATTAAACCAGAGAAATAAATATGTACCTTAAATAATCCACTTGTATTTTAATACAATAATTCATTGGTATAAACCAATAAATCCATTGAACTATAATTTATTTTTAGCCATGAAGAAATTTTATCATGCAATTTTAATTTCTCATCAAATATTACTATAATATTTAAAATAAACTATACCTTCATTGAAAATTTGCAATTTCTTGCCGCATATGTTTTTAATTACTACACCAGTATGAAGGACTAAGATCACCTCCAATCATATATGTGGTAGGATTCGATGTAGTTATGCAAACTCGACCGTCAAATTGATTTGGCTGTTGAATTGTTAACACATTACGAGATCATTTTTTTTCTTGATGAAAATAGCACAAAACGACATCTTTTGAGCTAAGACAACCATAATAGCAGTTTGATATGAGATATCTATCTTGATTGAAGCACATGAAAGGAAGAAAAAGCAAAGATGTGTTAGTGCAAAAATCTATAGCCTTTTCTTGCTTAAGCTTCCGCCATTTTCAAGCTGCATTTTGGATGTTCTTCCGAAGCTTTAGCCAAATATGTGTGTTTTGTGATATTTTAGAGGTAATATACAATACTAGTGATGTGTTTTTCCCTTTTTGATATAGGATGATCCTGATGTATCAAAACCTATGTAAAAAAAATCCATGCTCTAATCCTTCTTTTCACTTCAAGTTGGTTGCTTTTATCCTTATTCACTTCAAGTTGGTTGCTTTTATATAATATTGTAATGGAAACAAGCTTAATACTTGCGTAGGTATCTAATGTAAAAAACCCATTGAAGTGTGCTCTCTTAAGACCTGCATTTTGTAATGGGAACAAGCAACTAAATTTTGTAATGTGCATTTGAGATTAAAGTTCATAGGGAATTGAAATCTTGATTACTGTTTGCTTTTTTCCCCAAATTACGCTTGAAAAATATTAATTGTTGGATATGTGCAATTTTGTCTCCAAGAAGTAAAATTGGTTGGTATTATGAACAAAGTGTTTATTTTTGTGTGAAGTTTTTATTTGTGCATGAAGTTTCTATTTTTCTTTATTTCTGAATGAAGTTTTGAATTTTCATGTTAAAAGGAGGGCAGGACTTAACAAAGTGATCAATGGATCATTCAACTAGAAATGGCAACTTGGAGGTTGACTGGAAGCCTAAAGTAGGACTAGAGTTTGCTAATGTAGAGGCAGTCTAGTGGTTCTAGGTTATATATGGTAGGAAAGCCGACTTTGGAGTTAGAAAGTGAAATTCCAACAAGAACAAAGATGGCTCCATTATATCTTGTAGATTTGTATCCTACAAAGAAGGTTTTCGAAAGGAAGAAAAAAGAAATTTTTTTATGATTAATCTTCGACTTGAGACTAGAATTGGGTGTATGGCAAGACTAGGTGTCACAAAGAAGAATGGAAAGATTGTGCATGACTTTGTGGAAGAGCATAATCACGTTCTTTATCTCCTAGAAATGATTCACACGTTGGCATCTTCACATCACATATCTAAGGTTCAAACTCATGAGATTGAAATGGTCGAAGCTTTTACACTCCAGCAAAAAAACATCTTTTCAATTAATGAGTACACATGTAAGAGGTAAAGCCAATATTGGTTTTATAAGATTGGATGCAAAAAAATTATGTGCAAGCTAAAAGACAAAAAAGCATGTTATATAGGAAGGCTAGTTGTTTAAAACCCAACATGTACAATGTACATGGCACTTAATGCTAAATGGGATCAAACACTTAGGGAACTTGATGAAGGATGAGCCATTTCTTAAAGGACTTCAAGAAGTGTATGTACAAATATGAGAAGTAAGCTTAGTTTGAGATGGCTTGGAGCATGTTCCTACCACAATATCAAGTTCATGAAAACACATGGATTAGATCAATATACACCATTCAAGAAAAATGGATTACTTGTTATATGAAGCAAGCTTTCACACTCAACATGCAAAGCACACCGTTTAATGAAAGCATGAATGCAAATTTCAAGGCATGCCTAAAAGTGGATGTTGATATCATACAATTCTTTGCTCACTTTAAAAGGGTTGTGGAGGAAAATTGATACACTGAGTTGAAATGTAATTTTAACTCATAATAGAAAGTACCAAGGTTAAAAGTTCAAAATTCTCTGATGCTTTGACAGCTTGCACAAACTTATACCTCCACCCTTTTCAACTTGTTCCAACAAGAGTTTGACTTGTTCTAAACTGACTACATAAAGCTGTAATCCAAACCTCAGCCAGCATTTTAAATATGTTGTAACCATATTTAATAAAAAAGGTAAATAGAAAATTTTATTTGATCTTACAGACAAGTTCATTTGTTCTAACTGTAACAAGTTTAAGACTTTAGGTATACTCTATAACCACACTTTGAAGTTGTCTAAGAAAATTGATGTTAAGTTAGTTCTTGATCAGTATATCCTAAGGAGGTGAACAAGAAAGGCCTATAGCAATATTGCATACAATGTGAAAGGAAAGTAAATAGAAGGAGACCCTAGGCTAATTAGCACGCAAAGGTTAAGATGACTTTGTTTGTAAATAATTTGATTAGCTATTGAATTCTCTAGTTGTGAACAAATATGCTTACTAGTAGAAAGAACTATAGAGGATTTGAGAAAGCAAATAGCAGAGATTCACTTCAAGCAAAGGCTAATGGAGACCACTCTTAGATATAAATATGAGCAAGCATCGGTGGTATAAGTAAAAAGATTCAAGAAAAGAATTGGTCATAAGAGGTACAAGCACTCTAAGAGTTAGATTGAGCTTCATAATTAAGAGAAAAAGAAGAGCTCTAACTGTCACGGTTCATAAACTCAACAATCTATTATATTTAACATCTTTGTATTTATTTCACAAATCTACATTTTTACTTGTATTAAAGGATTCATAATTTTTTGTCTTCCTTGTAGGTAAATGAATCTTTAAGTCAAATGCAACCTAAAATAGCCTATTCAGCACCTAAGGAGAACACTCTCAAATCTCTTGTTACTTTCACACAATTATTAATGGTAAAAGCATTGGATATATCATTGCTTCCTAATTAGTGTTAAAGTTGCTTTTAAGTTATTAATGGTGATTAATGATGTTGTTGTGTTTTTTCATCTCTATAATATAGGCAACACATGACCATCCCATATAGTCACTTACAGAACCAAACCTATATAGTGCCATTACAAATTTCAAAAGGCATGAATGTCGAACATGTTTTATGCATCTTTTGTACAATATATGACAATCACCTTATATTATATGATCATAGCTTTATTTCCTCACATCTTTTTATGTATCTGATCACAACATTTTGTACATGTATATGACAATGTGTTGTATTCAAGTACAAGAAATTCAAGTATATACTATTCAAGAAATTCATCTTATATTGAAATATTCAAGTACAAATATTCTCTCTATATGCACATATTTCTATCCTAAACATGCCCCCTGTATACACAAATTTCATCCTTATATTCATTCCCTGAACATTCTCTCAATATATAAGTCTTATAAATACTAGTTTTACATCAAGCAACTAAATCATCACTAACTTGAGCATTCTTTCATTTTGTCCTATGCTAGAAGTTAGCTTCAATCATTATTATCTTGAATATGTTTTAGTTGGCTTGTGCTAGAATTTGCAATTTCACCTTATTTTTCAACTTTGCATATCAAGAAAAACAAAAACAAAAAATAAGTTTTGGTTGGCTTGTTTTGGAACTTTGCATATTAAGACAATCATCACTAACAAATTATAGCCTCCTTCTTTTTCTGGTAGATTCCAACTATAACCTCCTTTTTTTATGGTATAGATTTCACTTAGAAATTACAAAGCTTATGGCAATTCAAATACAATAGTAGAATCCAAATAATGAAACTCATAAAACCTAAATAACAAAACTCATGGCAACACCAACATTCAACAAACCAAGTTTTATGCATAGGGCTACCACTATTATTCAAAAGACTAAGTTTTATAAGTTAAAACCAATGGGTATTAAACTAACCCTAATTATACACCAGCAAAGGAAATTCATCAAAATTAGTGGACTAAGTTTTTTGCATGCATCGTATTGGAAGCTTGTCCATTAATAGAATTCTCATAATTAAACTCACACCATATGGTAGGGAAAAAAGGAAAAAAAAAGTTCACACCATATATGAGGGAAAATTGAAGCAACCCACCTATGCCAATTTCTTTGACACTCATTGACTTAACAAAATGAAGCAACACTAATTCAAACACCTAGTGTGCAACTAGTTCAAGTAAAGTGTTAAACACTTGGTGTGCATTTACCTAACAAGGTGCTATTCACAACTTCTTATTAATCGCAAATTCCCAAATTACAAAAATTAAACACTAGAGGATGAAGCATTTAAGATCACCAGTCCATCACAAACAAAACAACACTCCAAGAAAAAAAATATGATCAAGCTATTGTGGTTGGTGGAAATAGACATACCTAGTACACACAAATGCATGCAAGAGGTGTGTCCTTTGTCTTTACACATATTGGGAAAGCAAACAATTTTCGAATAGCAAGCTTGCCTTAAAAAAATGAAATTGGGTAGAAATAAGAGATAATGGCATCCTCCAACAAGCTTGCCATAAAAAAATGCAATAAGTGTGTTCTTCGTCTTTACATAGATTAGGAGAGCAAACAATTGTTGACTTTCACATAACCTCTAAAAGATGTGTTAGGTTGCCTCTACAAGGGGAAAATTATGACATGTGGCATGTGAGAGGCTGCTAAATTGGTTCAATGGTCAGATTTGTGTGAATGCATCAAATCTATCACCCGTATGACTTAAGGCACTCTCAATCCAAGTATGAAATTGAACCAAATTCCATGTTTCAAATTTGTGCATTTTTATACTAGGAAATGAATTTGGAAACTTCAATTCCATATGTGATACATACCATTGCTTATTCAATATTATATATGTATAAACATGCTTTTGATGGGCAAAATCACAAGGGGACAAACTTCAAACGATAGTAATTAAAACCAAATTGGACTAGCCAATTTAACTGATTGGACCGAAAATTGAACCTTGGTTCGATCTAGACAACTTTCTAAACTAATGTATGTAAAGTTATATATAAATAAATTATTCAAGTGGGTTGCTTGCATTTTTTCTTAAAAATGGTCACTTGCAATGTTGAACCAATGGCTTAAAGGAAGAATTTTAGCATTTTAACCAATATGCTGCCTTACTTTCTTTGTTAATATTTTGTATAATATTATATAAATATAATTATAGTATTTCCTATGAAATTTATGATATTCAATTTGGACATTTATCAACTATCACCTTTTTACTATAATCAAACCTTCAAGAACTAATTAAATTTTATTATATAATTTTTTAAAAAAAAATTAATAGTAAAAAAAATTAATATATTGAATGTTTAGTTCTTATAATATTTTGGTTTCAATACTTATTTCAACATATCAATATTTGATAATTATATTTATCAATAGACAAGTTATTTTAAGGTCAAATTTTAAAATTAAAAAATTAACTAAATTTAAATATTATGTTATATTTGATTTATTTTTATATATAATTACTAATAAAATGTTTCAAATTTTATTAATACTTGCTTGTTATTATTTATTATGCTAAATTTTTAATATTAATATATATATATTTTTTAATTGTCACTGATTTAACTATTGTTCAACTATAGTCAAACTTATAAACCATAAATCAATGTCTTTAACAGTTCAATAATCAATTTAATTTTAAAAATATTATTTCAAACAAAACCATTAAGGAAGATGTCAATTCCACTTTCACTATAATATTATATATAAAATGTTCCCATTATTGCCAATTCCATATTTGCCTCATCAAACCAAAACAATATGTAAACAAAATCGTCTTGGTATTGGCAATTGCAACTTTAATTTCAACCAATAGTAAAAGTGTTAGAAAAGACAAACCTTGAATTTGCTTTACTTTACATTCCATAAAGAGTATAAGCTCTTTAGCTTGTCAATAATTGATATTCCACAAATTGTTATTATCAAATATTCATCATTCCACTGATTGCAAGATTATGTAATATTAAATAAATTGATACTTCAAAAATGAAGGCAACGATTTTAGTAGCCAATAATGATTTCAAAAACAAATCAAATCTATGGCATCAGTCTCATTTCTTTGTGAAAATATCAATAATATAGATATAATAAATAAGGGTTGAAAACTTACATGTTATTTTCCCTTGTAGTGAACCTAAACAATTTGAGAAGACTTGGTCACAAAACACTTAGGTCTAGCCATCTACTTGATAAGATTACTCCATCAAACTTTTTAAATCTTGACTCTACCATAATATAAAATCTTGCTTTTATGAAGTCATAAAATCAAAATAAAAAATTAGAACAAAAGCTTTGAAACATGTACGTACCACACTATCTTTAAAGTAAAATTTGTCCCTTATTACTATTGCAAGGTATTGACAAAGTTACTTTTAAGAGTTATCTAAAGCACCATAGGGATCTATACTAAATAAATAGTCAATCCCCCTTTTTAAAGTATGATTCTGGTTCAAAGAATATGGGAGAATAAAGTTTCACCAAAAGTTCGTCTAATTTTTTATTATTGTGTATGTAAAATCAGTCTTTTATAGACTAAGTTATAAAGCAACATGTCCCTTCATTAAATTGAATTTGAAATTTAATAAATAATGATGTGAAAGAGTATTTTCAATTCCTTTACACCTCAACCAAATATCCAATTTTTTTCGTGAAAAAAACAACCTTTAAACCACTAGATACTAAGATCTAATAAGATAATTTTGAAGTCATAAGATCCATAGTGAGACCAATCAACTACTTCTTCAAGCCAATCAACTATTCAATTGTTACTTTGGACCAATCGAATGGCTTGGGACTGGCTTCCCAAGCCAATTGGTTGCTTCATACCTAGAATAATTTATTTCTCTTTGTGTGATCTTAGTCAACTAGTCTACTTCTACCAATCAACATATCTTCCAGAAACTTGCCTCTTTGTCAGACTTGGATTTTCATTAGTTTTTAAATTATTGTCAACAATTTTCACCCATTTATATCATTTTCTCTTTATCTCTTTTTAACAGAATGACACATTGAGCGGGAGACAATTTAAATTACTTTCAACAAACCTAACTCTAAATCCACATCAATCTACCAACCTCGACTACAAAATACATCTCACAAATAAGCTGAAGACATACATGCATGTAAATAGTGTGCTTGATGACATGCAAAAGGGACTATCTATAGTTTTTTAGTTGGCATGCAAAAATTAATAGACCAACAAAATTCTCAGTTAAGACTACTATTCATTAATTAAAAAATCATTAGCCAAATATAGATTGGATCTGTTTAAATACGAAAAATCAACACCAACTTACCTAGTCAAAAACCAATAGGACCAATAAAAAACAAACAAATCAACAAAACACCCACTTTTGAAAAATTAAATCTCAAAGCATAAGCCTTTATTAGCCTAATCCAAGTAAATGTAATGCTATATATGGAGGGATTATTTTATATTTATGGTCTTGAGACTTAACTCCTCTCTTAAGCTTTATCTGATGTAAGATATGCATATGTTTTGACTTTCATATTCTTCTTCTCCTTTCCATAGTTTCCTCTTTCGGCCAAGACTACTTTGCAATGAAGTTGTCATAGTACCCAATCTTGCTCTTTGTTATAGCCTATGCTTAAGCACCATTGTTGCATTTTTTGGGAGAGGAAGACTTTGAACTATGTGTCTTATCTCAACAAGAAGATAAGATTACCCAACCCCTAAGAACCTTGAATGCTTTAGCTAAATTACAAGAGTGTGTCACTTTTTATTACTATGAAATTGCATTTGCCACTCATCCTTTTGATATTGATATTTTAATGGTTTTACCTTTCTTCATTTCACTTACATTCTTATTGGTAGGTGTTGGAGCTTCTCAAGGAAAATAGGGACATGTCACATGCACTTCAGTAAGGTTTATTAATTTTTTCAGCATTTCTTTTTTACTCCAGTATTTGACTTTCATCAATACATTCTTTTGTTTATTACCTATCTTGATCAATACACACAGTATGGAAACAAAACATAATCATGAAGAATCAAAACTCTAAATCATAACAAAATGAAAATAAGTCACATTTGCCCTTAGCTAAAGTTGCCATGGTGCCATTAGTCAATATTATTGTAATTGCAATTTTTTAAACACTATTTTGAAATGCTGTAAAATTTTTTCTTGTTATAATTTATTATATCATATTTTTAATATATAAAATTTTAAAAAATACACAATATATATATATATATAATAATTATCACTAGTTTAACTACGATTTAACCATAATATGATTAGTGAATTATAAACTAGTACTTTCACCAATTTAATAACTAATCTAATTTTAAAAATATTGCTACTATTATATATTTAATTCCTAGATATATATTATTAAGAATTGGTAAATTTGTACTTTTCCTTTTTTTTTTTTTTTTGAGGTCAAATGATACATCCAAGTTCAAGTTATGGTTCATGGAATTTTGGGAGCTACTGAAGCTGTATGGGATTATGTTGGAATGGATTCCTATATCAAATCATCACGGATGAAGGAGCCCTAAGGCCCATAATGAATATAAGGAATTATAGATTCACTTTGGACTTGTAAACAAGCCTATATCCTTACAAGTGTTGGTAATTAAAAGTTTGAAAAAAATCGATTACAAGAATAATGAAACAGGTAGGTGTGAGACAAGAATTTTTTAAAAGAAAAATAAAGAATTTATAAAAAAATATTAAACTTATTTATCAACAATTGGATGGATTATTTTTATTTGATTCAAATTTTATTTATAAACAACTAAAATAAAAAAAATTAGTCCCACTAAAATACTACAAATAAAAAATCTTAATCTTAATCAATATTTTTAAAATCAAATCAGTTATTATCTCCTTCAAATCATTAGTTTGTCCATGATTAAATTAGTGATAATTTTATATATATGCATATATATATATATATATATAACAAATTAAAATTTAATAGAACAAAAAATAAATTGTGATTTTTCCCAAAAGAAAGGTAGAGTGTATCAAGCAAATCCAAGAAAGACAAAAATGTTCAAGCCTCTTTTCTTGGTAATTCCATCAGAGGCTCGTTTGGGTTTAGCAAAATGTACACTGCTTTTCTCATCTTGGCCCTGAACACCAAACCCAGAAGTAAACAATCCAGCCCAACTGTCAGTGCTTTCTCATCGTAATGACCACCCTCACCCAACTCCTATTCTGTTTCTCCGCGAGGGTTATCTGCCGCTGCCTTCTTATTGATCAAATACATTGATTTGATTACCTCCTTCAGATCACTTTTAATCATTCTATTGCACTCTTCCAGTGCCTTCCCATGCTTTAGCCCCAAAGAAGCTAAAACTGTGCTTAATTCTTCTTCTGTTATGAACCCATCTCCATCTCCGTTTTCATCAAACACAATGAATGCCTCCTTCATATCCTCTTCTTCGTCTTTATCAGCCATTGCTGATTTGCATAATTCTCCAATTCCGTCAATATCAACACACCCATCTCCATTTATGTCAATTTCAATGTTATAAAAATCATATGTCAATTTTAATGTTATAAAAATTAAATTAGACTAGTCAATTCAATCAAAAAAAGTTGGTAAACCACCTATTAATCTGATCCATTTAACATACCAAACTGGCTGATAAAAAGACCAGTCAACAACTGGTAAAAATGGGTCAAAGTTAGGCAAGCCAACAGACCATCTAGCTTTGGATAACTATAGCCCAAGGAATGGAGAAAACACTGCATTGGCTCTAATTTATAATAAGAAACTTATCTCTTCATTTCATTTTTCCATGACGTGGGACTTGCCATCTTTCACAAACCAAAAAGCTTGTAAGGAAAGTGCTCAACGATTCTTTAGAAAACTTGGAAATTTGCATCTCAGAACTAAATCTAATCCAAATGATCATAAAAATTAATTAATATTTTTGGTTATTAAACCAGTGAGGCCAGTGAAAAGAAACTAAAGGTGAGAGCTGACTAAATAACAAATTATTTTTATTAAATTTTAAAATATTTAAACTTTAATTTGAATAAATTTTTACGTTATGAATTTTGTCAATTTTTAAATGGTTTATTTAAAAAGAAATTGGCAATACAAAATCAACAACATAATGAACTTAAAACAACAGGGACCACATAATATTTGAGAAAAAAAATTATATTTAAAATGAGTTGGATACTTAAACTAAAATTGTATATCCATTTATATACAGAGTATAAATTTTAAGTTAAACTAGAATTATATATCAATTGAAATGAATTATAAGAAAAGGATAATTTTATGAAAGTTCTGCTTTTAAAGAAATTACTTTTTTATTATTAGATTTATTTCAAGATTCCTACTTTAGTTTTTTTTTAAAATAAATCGAGAATCTCAATTTTTATTTAACAGTAAATAAGAATTTTTTTAAAAGTTGAATTTTTTTTACATAAAATTACTCTACTAGGAATATGGACAAACTACTTAATATATCAACACGTAATAGTAATTTCTAAATGAAAGAAAGAATCAATATAATAAATAGGTAATAGAGTGAAAAAACCCCCCAAAAAAAAAAATTGAACATGTATCTTCTCGCCAGATCATTAGTAGTTTATGGGGGGGGAAAAGAAAAAAAAAAAAACTTAATTTTGCTAAAAAAAAAAAAGAGTGAGAAATTTAAAGAATTTATATTATTGTCCAAGAGCATTTACTCAAGTAGCACCTCTTCTAGATTTAATTTCTAAAAAGATTTAATGTACTTAAATTCAATCCCTACCGCATTCTTTTCTCCATCCCATGACTTTTGTGCCTTCTTTATAATTAAAAAAAAAAAAAGAATTGGTATTATTTTTAGGTTTTTTTTAATAATAATATGATAACTGGATTTTTTTTTCAATTCAACATCATCTAATTAATTTTTTTAAATTATATTATATTTTTATTAAAAAAATTAATATTAAATATTTAAAGAATTACAGTTAATTGGTTTTTTATTTTATAATTGATGGAGAGGTCCACAGAATTGAGAATTAAGAAATTCAGTTAAAAAGAAAAAAAGAAAAAGAAGAATCTGAATAAAACGGTTTTAGGCGCCAACACTCTGCGCTGAAAGTCTCCTTCACCATCACAATTTCACAAACTCTACTCTCTTCACTCCTAACTCCCCAAATCCTCCTCTCTCTACAAACACTAATTCTCTTTCTCTCTCTGGAGATAAATCTCTGTAAAATTTGTTTGTCCATTATTCATTGAGATTATACGCTTTTATATATATAAGAGATTGAATATAAAAAAGTAAATACAATAAATCACCTAAACAACTAAGAATCAAAAGATAATCTAAGTTAAATAAGAAAAAAACATAAAATCAGAAATTATTTACAAATATACATTAACAACAACAACAAATAACAACTGCAAACACAATCTCTTTGGGACGCTTTATTTGGTCAATTGGCATAAAAAGAAAAAACATAAATAAAAATAAAAGAATTGTAGCTCCATCCTATGGATGTTTAACCTACTTAGTTATTTTCTTGGGTGAGATACGATGAGATAGTTAAATATAATTTTAAGTGTCATTCAATACGTGTGTCGCAATAAGTATCAAGTAAGATATGATTTCACATTAATCTTAAATATCAGTGTTTCAAATAGTTTAATTATATGTTTCATCTTGTTTTAAAATTTTAAGTCCAGATACTTGAAATCTGAATGGATCACAACCAAATTTAAGAGGTAGATTCAACTGGGAGTGTATAGTAATTAGTTGATATTTGCTAATAAAAAATTGTCACTAAAAATGAAACCAAAGAATTTTTGCTTTATGATAGTTTAATTAAACAAAACTTTGTTCATTTAAAATTTTTACAATTTTTTAGCTTTTACCTGTTGCCCAATTTTTGCATAATTTACACAAGTTTAATAATATGATCAATTATATGCTATCTTAATATTTTGAATATATATTTCTCAAATCAAGTCATATAAGCCAATTGTTATTTGTGGCATCACATGCCAACAGTGGATAATATGCTTCTATTTATTTTGTTAGCATAAATTATGCTTATTTAAAGTATTAAGATGATACATAATTGTTTATATTATCAAAATTTAATGACTCTTTCACAAAAATAATAGAGATTACATTAAAAATTAAATTAAATTGACCACAACTTGTGAAAGAAAGATTACCCTGTTTAGGGATTTTGGTTTTTTTTTTTCTTCTTTTGAAAATTTTCAAATTCATTATTTCTTTAATTATAGCTAGTAGGTACTGTACAGAGAAGTAAACACTCTTCTGGCCCTGATCAGGCTAGCTTCTACTCAATTTTATGTTACATATGCAATTAATGTTACTTTCATTTGCATATATGGTTAGATGGCCTTATGCTTTTGTTTTTAATTTTTTTTTTTCTTTTGTATGATTGCATCAATGAAACAGTGTCCTTTAAAGTTTTTCTTAATAAATATTTTATAAACCTAGAGATAAATAGGGCCGAGAGGAAAAAAAAAATTAAAATGTATAAAATTCACTCTCTATCCCTCTCTAAGTTTAAAAAAAGTAAAAATTTAAAGGATCTATCTCTTTTAGCAATACCAAACAATTTCATTGTCTGAAATTCTATCATATATCGATTGGACCTATTCATATGTACCACTTCATATATGTGTGTGTGTGTGTGTGTGTGTGAAACATATTTTTGTTGAGGTATTAAACAGGTTTAAGCTGAGGGCTAAACCTATTTTTAACTTAAGTATATCATTAAGGGCTAGATAATGGCCCTAGTCCATCCTTTCTATAAGAAGGGCCTCCACTTAGTCCATGTAACTTATTTGTACACTAAATAAAATTTTAATTTTAAAATATTATGAAACCAATTGATAATCAATTTAGTATCACTTTTAAATTCTTTTTACAAGTAGTCACATTTTTATCATATTTCCATTATTAAAGGAAAATTGTTGGCCAAAAAATTATTAGAAGAAAATTGAGTTTATAAAGTAAAAAATGAAAAAAAAAATTAAAGCATAATATATATATATATATATAATAAAAGATCAAATAAAGAATATAATGCAAAAATTTGAAAAAAAAAATTATAAATTTTATCGTATGGGGGACCAAGGAGGAGTCCAATTTCACCCAAAGTGAATTTAAATTTTCCTTCACGCAGTCATGCAAACAATAACTTTTCAGCTTTCATACATTCAAGAAAACTACATTATTTTTCTCGTGATATGACTTGAAAAAGAAAAGAAAATTCTTCGTGCATGCTGTTAATTTAGCAATAAAAAGTAAGAAATCAATTTCAAATAATACTTAGCAAAATGTGAACAACCTCCGGATAATAGTTTCCACGATTCTTCACGCATATTTTTAAAAACAAACATTAAGAAGAAAATATTTTGCAAATTCTTTGTCAATTCTTTTTTCTTTTCTTTCTTTTTTTTTTTTTTTTTGACAAATATGGAGCATGTAAGCATTTCTGTAAGTTGAGTTTCAAACAATCATTTCTAGAGACAGTGGCAGCGAAGTTCTCAGTGGAATTATTTCCGGTAATTATGAAGAATTGAAAGTGATGGTACTCCAATTAAAAAACATTCTTTCTATATGTTTAGATAGAAAGTAATAAAAGAGAATGAGAAATTTCATTGCAATCTTTTTTCCCTAACATAGTGAATCAAGATCTTCTCATATTTACAAAAGTATCATGTGAGAGAGAGAGAAAGAGGCACGAGGTGTAGAACTTATCCTCATATCTTTTTCTCTCTTTAACAGATCCTCTATTAAACAAAAAAGAAACTATTTGCTTAACATACTCTTAAATAAGGTCATCTAAAAATGATAAATAAATCAAAGTAAATATAAGTAAACACATACAAATGTTAATTAATTTATTCAAATTATCTTTTCTAAACTAAACGGTCTCAGAGTTTCTGTCCTCCAAAACATGTATTTATGGCATAAACTGTAACCCCACAATGAAGCACAAAATGGGGATATCTCTCCACTCCTCTACTTCTCTATCACTGACTTCATTACAAATTTTAACTATCCCCATTTGTCACAAGATACAGGAGCTAGTGGTATCTTCGTATTTGTAAAATTTTATTAAGATTGAATACAATAGTATAAAAGTTTACACTTTTGTTTTTTTCTTAAAAAAAGGCATGGTCCCAAACAGGGAAATTTAATCCCACAAGGTCTGATGAAAAGATAAAATTCTCCCCCACCAGGAAGAAGGTAAGAAAAAGCATGGTCCCAAACAAGTTATATGAATTATACAATTGGTTAAAAGAGATTCAACAAAAGATGACTAACACAAAACAATGATGGTAGATGAAGGAGAAGTAAAAACAGTGGACCAACCTTTTTCCCAGTCCATAAATGGCACCATTGAACATCTTTGTCAGAACTCCAAAGATGACTTCCTTTGAAGTGTTTCCCCACTACTAGCAACAAGGTAATGATACACAAGATTCTTTCTCATTATTCTTTAGAGTAAATTATAGCAATACCTTTTGATTTTTGTTGAAATTAATCAAATTTTTTTATTTATATATATATATATATATAAACATTTTTTATAAAAAATTATTCAATACTTTAGTTCAATTTTAAATGTTTTTAACTAACATAACATTTCATTTAAAAAAATACGTGTTTAAGTTAATAAAGAATAAGTATCAAATAAGATTTGATTTTATTATTTTAAATATCAGTATTTCATATCCTTTAACTATATGTTTCATCTCGTTTTAAAAGTTTAAGTCCAGATACTTGAAATTCGAATGGATGACGAACAAATTTAAGAGGTAGATAGGATAATTCAATTGAGAGTGTATGGTAACTAGCTGATGTTTGCTAATAAAGAATTATCACTAAAAATGAAACCAAAGACTTCTTACTTTATGATAGTTTAATTAAACAAAAATTTGTTGATTTAAAATTTTTACAATTTTTTAGGTTTTACTTGTTGTCTAATTTTTGCATAATTTACACAAGTTTGATAATATGATCAACTATATGTTATCTTAATATTTTAAATATGCATGATTCAAATCAACTCATCAAAGTCAATTGTTATTCATGGCATCATATGTCAATAATGGAGTGGATAATATACTTTTACTTATTTTTCTAGCATAAATCATGCTTATTTAAAGTATTAAAATGATATACATATATATATATATATAATTGATCATACTATCAAAATTCAGTGATTCCTTCACAAAAATAATAGAAATTAAATTAAAGTTTGAATTAAAATGACCAATACTTGTGAAGGAAAGATTACCCTATTTAGGGATTTTGTTTTCTTCTTTTTAATTTCCAAATTCATTATTTCTCTTTATTATAGCTAGTAGGCATTGTACAGTGAAGTAAACACTACTCTGGTCCTGTTCAAGCTGGCTTCTACTCAATTTTATGTTACATATGCAATTCATGTTACTTCCATTTGCATATATGGTTAGATGACCTATTGCTTTGGTGTTTTTCCCCCCTTTTCTTTATTATGATTGTGTCAATGAAACAACATCTTTTAAAGTTTTTCTCATAATTTTTTTATAAATTAAAAAAAAAAAAAAGAGAGGATAGAATATATAAAGCCCAAGCTTTGTCTCTCTTTAAATTTACAAAAATAAAAAATTTAAAATTGAAAAGACCTATCTCTCTGTACCTGTGCTAAAATTTTAATGAAAATTCAAATTTTGTTTTAGATAATTGAATGCGATTATATGTGCATTTAATATATATAATAGCATTTAATATATATTTCTCTATTCAAATCCTTTAAATCCTCTAACCATTTGGGCTAAAATATATTTTTGTTTAGTTTTTAAACAGATCTAAGTTGATGACTAAACCTATTTTTAACTTAAGTATATCATTAAGGGCTAGATAACGGCCCTAGCCTATACGCGCTATAAAAAGGGCCTCAACTTAGTCCATCTAACTTATTTGTACATTAAATGAAATTTTAATTTCAAAATGTTATAAAAACCAATTAATAGTCAATTTAGTATCACTTTTATAACTTTTTTTTCCCATAAATAGTCATATTTTTATCATATTTAAATCAGTGAAGAAAAATTGTCAGCCACAATAAATTATTAGAAGAAAATTGAGTTTATAAAATAAAAAAATAAAATAAAAATAAACATAATATCTATGTGTGTCTGTGTCTGTGTCTGTGTGTGTAAGATCAAATGAAGAATATAATGCAAAATTTTGCAAATAAAAAATTATAAATTATATTGTATAAGGGACTAAGGTCAAAGTCTAATTTCGCTGTAAAGTTTATGGTCCAAATATTAGGCCCAAAATGAATTTAAGTTTCCTTCAAGCAGTCATGCAAACGTTATCTCTTCATACATCCAAGAAAACCACCCTATTTTTCTCAGTGATATGGGAAAAAAAAAGTTTTTTTTCTTCGTGGATGCTATTAATTTACCAATAAGAAGCAAGAAATCAATTTTAAATTATAATCCGGAAAATGTGAACAACCTCCTGATAATAGTTTCCACAATTCTTCACGCATTTGTTTACAAACAAACATTAAGGGAAATGGCCAAAAAAAAACATTATGAAGAAAATCTTTTGCAAATTCTTCGTCATTTGACATATATGGATCACGTAAGCATTTTTGTGAGTTGAGTTTCAAACAATCATTTCTAGAGACAGTTGCAGCGAAGTTCTCAGTGGAATTATTTCCAGTAATTATGATGGATTGAAAATGATGGCACTCCAACTAAGAAAAATTCTTTGCATATATGTTCTGATAGAAGATAATAAAAAAGAATGAAAAATTTCGTTGCAACCTTTCTTTGGTTTGGAATTATTAATAAAGGTGGATGTATAATGAAAAATTTTAATTAGCTTTTCAAAATCTTCTAATTTTTTTCTCTCTTTGTAAGTTCTCTAGATTTTGGAGAAAAAAAAATTTCTCCAAACAAAAACAAAGAAATTTGTTGTTTAAATATCTCTTCTCCTTTCTTTTTTCTATTCCTTTTTTTGTTTTTGGGATTAATTTTCTTTTCTTATCTTCTTAACCCTTTAGTATGTCGGACGAGGATCCTCATCTGTTCATAAAAAGATCCTATGAAAGAGAGAAAGAAAGAGGCATGAGGTGCGGGATTCACATGGGTAAATTTCACTGAAACCTACTCCTATATTTCTTTTTCTTTCCAATACACCCTCTCCTGAATAAGAAAAGATCCATTTGTCTAACATGCTCTTAAATAGACTTTATCTAAAAATGATAAATAAATCAAAATAAATATAACTAGACATATAAAAATGTTAAATAATTTGTTCATATTATCTTTTCTAAACTAAAACAATCTCAGAATTTCTCTCCTCCAAAATATGTATTTATGGCATAAATTGCAAACCCACAATAAAGCACATAATGGAGAAATCCACTCCACTCCTCTGCTTCTCTATCACTGACTTCATTACAAATTTTTCCTATCCCCATTTGTCACAAAATACAGGAGCTAGTGGGATCTTCGTATTTGTAAAATTTTATTAAGATTGAATAAAATAGTATAAAAATTTACACTTTTGTTTTTTTCTTAAAAAGAGGCATGGTCCCAAACAGGGAAATTTAATCCCACAAGGTCTGATGAAAGATAAAATTCTCCCACACCACGAAGAAGGTCAGAAAAAGCATGGACCCAAACAAGTTATATGAATCATACAATTGGTTAAAAGACTCAACAAAAGATGACTAACACAAAACAATGGTGGTGGATGAAGGAGAAGTGAAAACAGTGGACCAACCTTTTTCCCAGTCCATGCATGGCACAATTGAACATCCTTGTCAGAACTCCAAAGATGACTTCCTTTGAAGTGTTTCCCCACTTCTAGTTTCAGGAAAAACCCTAGCAACAAGGTAATGATACACATAAGATTCTTTCTAATTATTCTTCAAACTAAATTATACAAATATTTTTTAAATTTTGTTAAAATTAATTAATTTTTTTTATTTTTAGAATATACACAAACCTTTTCTGAAATAAAAAATTATCTTATACTTTAATTTACTTTTAAGTTTTTTTAAATAAAATACATTCTATTTTTTTAAAAAAAATATGTATTTAAGTTAATAAAAAGCATTTTAATCAAAAAATTTGAAATTAGAATAAAATGTAGAATAATTTTTTGTTTTTAAAAAATATATTTTGTAAAAAATAAAAAAATAGTGCAATTTCAACAAAATTTAAAAAAAGTCTAAATAATTTACTCTATTCTCTATGATCAATATTTTCGGTCAAAACAACGAGGTAGAGCAGTAGGGTGACAACCCCATTAAGGTTATTGCTATCATATTTGCTTGATTGTATTTTCAAGTATTCTATTTTTTGACTCACGAGCCTAGGTGAGAGTTCCAAGTACTGTTTCAATTCTTTTGACATAATAACTTTGGAGCATGAGGATTACTTTATATTTAGGAGATAGAAGAGGAGGAAAAAGGGAGTTAAATATTCTTCGTTTAGATCTTTTTTTTTTAAATAAAACTAAATATAAATAAATGATTAATTATCATATATTCTCATGAATTTTTCATTTCTTAAAATTAACGAAAAAAGTTGTTAAATGGTGTTTTCGTTCATTTTTTTTCCTTCATATATTTAAACAAACAAAAAAAAGATTTAAATAAAAATTAATAGTTATATATATATATATATCTAAGATAAAAATGTTATTTAGATCCTTTAATTTTATTTAATGTTACACTTTTATCTCTTAATGCTATTTGGTTCTAATTTAATTTTTAATTTTAAGTTTCATTTTCTTTCTTTAATTATATTTAGTTTCAACTTGATCATTTATCTTTACCTCAAATTTTACTTTTGTCTTTTAATTTTATTTTGTTCCAATTTAGTTATGTTATTTTTTTAAAAAATCAATCAAATATTTTTTATAGCACTGTTAAATTAAAATGCTTAATAGAAAAATTTTATATAACTCTTTAGAAATTTAATTCTAATAAATTTTTTATTAAACAACTTAATATTAGAAAGAATGAAAGATTTGAGTATTTTTAAAAGTTAAAAAATAAAATTAACGAATGAAAGTAAAATATAAGATAAAGTTTAAGGATTATATTAAAATAAATAAAATTATAAGATAAAAGTAAAATCTAAAGTAAAATTAATAGATAAAATTGTAACAAAATAAAATGAAGAGATAAAAATAAAGCTTAAATTTAATATTTGCTAAAATAATAAATTAAATTAATCAAATTTCTCAACATAATTAGTCCTAAAAAACCTTATACTTTTGAAAGTACTTATAAACATAAAACTAATTGAAAAATTTGGCAAATGCTCTATTTCAATTATTGGCTTTATCATAAATTTCATTTTTATCCTTTTACTTAAATCTTAAAAAATTAGTTTAAAATCCCTCATCTCACCTGCATTAAGCATATATACCCTTGATCGATCCCTGTATAGGTCATCATTAATTCGCAACTTCTTCTGTTGGCAAGTTTTAAAAGTTCTAACCACCCTTTCAAGATTTTTTTCAACCATATAAAATTGCACATTTTAAGAACTTTGAGCTAGCTATGGATAATATTTTTTAATTTTCAAAATTTAATAATACATCTCTTGTTAGTTAATTCATTATTTTAGTAACAGAGCATAATACATTAAAAACAATACATGTTTTTAAATTTTATTTTTTATGTAAATAACCTTTTTAAATTTTAAATTATATACAAATAATCTTTCTAAACTTTATTATATATAAATAACTCCACATTTTCGTGGGAAAATAACATGCTAATGGCTGAGGGATTAGAAAGCTACGTACAATTTAAATGAATCATTGCTCATTTTTCATTTTTATGTATCACATTAGCCACATGCAGAAATAGTTTGTGGCGGTTGGATAATAAAGCAGTGACTCTTCTGACACCTTATTTCCTTTTGCGGTCACCCACAAATTAATTCAGATTTCATGAGGAACTCATTAATGTTTTTTATGGCATTCACAAGTAGAAGATAGATGATGAGATCAGCATTCAATTTATTTCTGGTGCTTTTGGTTGATATTCTTAGTCATTTTATTAAAATATTTAATAAACTAATAAAAATATTAAAAATAAACTTCATAAACATGTATTTAATATATTTATTTATTATTAATTTAATCTATTTATCTTTAGAAAAGAGAGTTTGCATAAGAATGTCTCGTGATTCTAAATTTCTAGCACCCCCACCGAGAAATTAAAAAAAAAAAATTAAAGGGAAACATTAATTAGTCAAAAGTTAAACAGCAATTTACAGACATGTAAATAGCATCCTCCCAATTTACCTGCCAAGCCTGCAAGCCCTGTCCTCAAACTTTTTGGTTAATTACCCTCTAAAAATGAAATAAAATTTTAAAAGAAAAAAGAACATGCAGACTATTCTATTTGATAAAGCCACCTTTATTTAATAATGGAGACAGTGACACAGAACTGAGCAGAAGAAGGAAGACATTGGAATTCAATCATCAAAATCAATTTCTCTTTATTTTCTTTGTTCTCTCTTCCTCTTTGTACAATCCTTTTTTCCATCATCACTTTAACAGTCAGTATACATCAAAACTCTCTTTTTTTTCCTTTGCGTTTGAAACCAAAAAAGTCAGTAGTTCCCCAGACGATTATTTTGAACCATCTTTCCCCTTCATCATCATAAATCTTCCCCAAAACAATCAAAGAATCTTGAATTGAATAAAAAAATAGTCTTCCACAACCTGCAACACCGGAAAAACTTATATGAGCATGCAGGTGGAGAATCACTACCAAATTTAATAGACTAAACTAAACAATTTGTTCCCCAAATTATTATCCCTATCCAAGTTTAGTATTTTTTTTTTAAATCTTTGAAAATTAATGACTACGCGAGTTCAATCCTCAGAATAACAAACCCATTTTACATTAGTTCTTTTGTGAAATAACTCAAGGGTGCCAAGAGGAATAAAAGTTAGTTATTTTCAAGAACTAAAACTAAATATGGCTAATAATTGAAGGAACCAAATGGTTAGTTTAAAAAACAAGCTTTGATAAATAGTCAAAACATAATACCTAATGATTTTGCACTGTACTGAAGCTGGTGTGTGAGTAGTAGCTAACAAGATGATAAAGAAGGTACTGTAGGTTAGGCAAGGCATGACCGTAGAGGGCAAAACTAGAGATTAGAGCCTGACAAAGATAAAGTAAAGGTAGAAATTAGACAAAGAAGCAGAGACCAAAAGCCAAAGCCAAGAAAAAAGCAAAAATAAAGGGAAGAAAAACTAACCTTTTTCGGTTTGAGGGAAATGGGTTGTCTCTATCACTCTCCTTTCCTCCATGGATGAATTTTCTTCATAATGGGGGACCAATTTCTGAACAGCAATAGTTGCATGTAAATTTTCGGATTTTAATCCAAATAAAAAGATGTAAAAACAACAAGGAAAGGAACAAAAAGGACTTCAAAGCAAAAGATGATTGGAAACAGACTATTGAGATTCTGCTGACCACAACATATTCTGCAGAATACATAATAGATAGGCCTAAATGAATTCTTAAAATCATGTTTGGTTATTAGATATCCAAAAAAGCATGACACGCCTACTAGGCTATCATAACAGTATATTCTTTAGGCTCTAATGTTTGGATTGCAGAATCCACTCAATTATGTTGGGACTCTTATAACTCTTTTAAAGAGCTTCAGAATCTTGTACGTTTGTTGCAGCCAATAAGTAAATAAGAAAAAGACCAGGACCCCAGAGAAGCAGAGTCAGGTTTTCCTCTAAGAAGCACTCCAAGCGTAAAAACCCTGAATACATCAGGCCAATGTAAGAGAGTAAACCCTTAAGATCACTTGGAGGAAATTTACTTTCAGACCCAAAAATAAAAAGCTCTCCCCATAAGTTTTGGTTTTGCTATCTGTTTCTATGTGCATGAGCTGCAAAAGAAAACAAAATATCCAAATCATTTACATTCTCCTGAGGCACCTAAGTTTTCACATGTAAAATGTACATTGTAAATTTGGGATTGTCATCATGCATGAGGGAGAGGGGGCGGGGAGAGAGAGAGAGATTACTTGAATACAGATGAACACATCTCATATCCAGCCCTCCTTTCCTTTAGAAAAAGCTTAGTTCAGTATATCCGCGGGCATATGGCAGAAGTTCTTCCGCCTCAATCCGAGAACGAGAGCAACTCATACTTTTCTTCAATTTTCCATGACTTGACTCAACTTCAGCCCAAAAGATGCTGTAAACGGGTCTATGATCAGAAAACTTGGATTCCCCACGGACATAAGTTAATTGATGTAGACCTTCTCCATACCACAAGATGCGATCACACCTATACAAAGAAAAATAGTTTAATTGGCATGAGTCGTAAAAAATACCCACAAAAAAAAAAATAAAAAGAACAAACCTCATGCTGAAGTTTTAGCATCTAATTACGTTTTATTTTTTCATCGTATGACTTGCCTCATTTTTGCATTTGCTATGTGTTTCTGCTAAATTCCTATTACTTTTGGTTTTGGTGATGATCTTACCAAGCAGGTGTTCGCCTTTTCTCCTTTGGGTGCATATCATCGCCTGCATATCTGTCTGAATTAGTTGAATACTTATATGTTGGAGGGAAATATATCTTCCCTTCATTCCATCCCACAAATACATGACCTCTTTTCTGCTCTATTCTCAACTGCAAGGAATGTCAATTCATATCAAGATTAATTGTACTTGTTAGATTATACAAAAATACAGTTGAATGTAATAATTTAACTATTTGTGAGAATATGACATACCTGGTCATTCTCCAACAATGCTCTCCAGTTTTGCATCTCAACAAGCGCCTTAGCAGAACGGTAGTGGAGGGCAATCCGGTAATTTAAATCTCCAAGCCATATAATTCGACTATACATAAATTATTTTATAATTAGAAATCATTATGCAAATGTGTTGTTAAGGGGTTTGAGAATTCGAAGGAAACTGAAAGTATAATAGTGTCTTTTGCAATATTGATATATAGGGTTAAGTTACATACTCATGCTCGAGGATTGTCTCAGGAGACTTCTCATTGTCACCATGAACACGTGGAAACCTTGTTTTCTTAAGAATCTCCATCACATCAGAATTTCTTCTGAGTTCATCACCCTCTTTCTGTCCTGAGGTTAAATGAGTACAAATAAAGCAAAAGCTTGTTTCGTGCAGAGACATACTAATTGAGATGGATCCCTACAGATACAAGCAGAATAGCTCTTATATTCAATTTCAAGTAATCCACATTTTCATGATGAATAAATCTAAGAAAACATAAAAAGTTAGGACTATCAACAATTGACTAATAAATTACCTTATTTCCGAAATAGCCCATCAATCCTCTGCCAACGCATGATACTTTCATGTTGCGTACATGATCTTTCAATTCACTTCTCACCCATATGGTAAGAAATATTCCCACCATTTGCTTGCTTGCAACAAGGCAGTACCTTGAACCCCCGGGCATTCCATACCCATCTTCATTAAGGCTAGGTCCACCATAAGACATTGGCGAAAACAAAACTGTACTTGGTGAATCCCCGAGACCATTATCATCATCAGATGAACCCCATCTTGAATAGTCACTTGGTCTGGAATAGTCACTTGCCCGGGAATAGTCACTAGGCCTATAACCCCATCTAAAACTGGGATCAAAGTCACTAGGCCTGTGACCAAAAATTACTCGATCACAGACACTGTATCTTCGATCTAGTCGTGGCTGCACAATTGCAGGATCATTGTCCATACCCCAACCACTAGAAGTTGTTTGGAAAGATCGGCGATGGAAGAAAGATGAGTTCTTCTGCCTAGCTGATCCCTCAAAATCCGCATTCAACTCTACAACTGGCTTAGGAATGGGTGATGGTGTATAACATGCACTACTTCCACTAGTACCCGGAAGATTGTTTAAAGTCCTTCCAATTAGAGCCGTCCATTTTTTAGCCGGGCCATTGTCCTCTGACCCTAGAATATTACCAGCATTCAAGGGAACGATCTCTTGAAATCTGAAAAGAAAGGTAGAAATTTGTCAATTTGTAATCATTAGCACAGATCTTGATTTGAAAAGATGTTGACAAGTACCAAATTCCTACCCAAGAACGTAAATATCTGCAGGTGGCGAGGCATGGAGCCAATCATCTAAGCACATATTACTTGGTGGGGATCTTCCAGCCACATTCCATGTAGCAACAAACATGCTACTTGCAGAAAAAATAGAATCACCCATGAGAGATTGAACACAGCCAATAGAATTTTCAATTAGAAAAAAATGGATCAAAGAATATATGTACCTATAATTCTGCACATCTATTATTCGAGGATGGTCAAGATTCATTCTTCCTCGCCTGACCTGCTCGGTGCTCCGGCTAAACTTCTCTGTTCATCAAAACGAGGTTAAAAGGACTTTTGTAGAAATGTCGTAATTTTAAATAATATCAGGAAATTCTTAGGAGTGTGATTCACATGATGGAATAGAGGAAATCTGTACCCGTTTTGCTTTTTTTGATTGTGCATGGCTCTCTCTCAGAAAAGCTACTCCTGCTTCTGTAATCTACGTCACTTCCTGAAGAAAGCAAGCGGCGTCAATACATCAAATTCAAAGCATACAAATCAAAAGATTGTATTGAGGCAGCCAAAAAACGAAATTGATTATTAAATATTCGATATGGAAGAATAAGCACACACTTTGTTTTGGATACCAAGAAAGCAAAAAAGAAAAAACAAATTGGTGAATATAAAAATTCAGAGTAGACAATTTTCCTCCCAGAGGACAAACAAATTACCCTACTTTGAAGCTAGTTTACTAGTTGGCCAAGCTAAATCTTTTGAATTAGATAAAAAGACAAAATCAGCCAAAACTTGATGAGTTATACTAGGCTTTGGTCTCCTTTGTAAGCGATGTTATTTGTCTACTTTCCTTGGTTTCTCCAAACCCAACTGGAATCTGAGAATATACAAGGCTTTTGCATTGTGGGATTGAAGTCTGAGAATGTTGCTCTGCTAAATTAACCCTAGTCTGTTCAAAAATGGTTAATCAATCACGAAAAAAGTTGAATTCTGAAGAAAACATAGAAACCCACCTCCATAAACATTACCATCTGCTTGAAATTCTTCAGTTTTGCTTTTGATATTGAAGAACTTCCTGACCATTTTCTTGGACCATGAGAGCTTCAATCATCAAGCAGCAAATCAGCAAACAGTCAGTAAAGTCCCGATAAAATTGAAAGATGGAAATAATTCATCTTCTATAAGAGGAGAGTAGTAAGAAACAAAAAAACCTTGCTTTTCTTGGAATTCTCATCTCTCATTGTTAAACTTCTACTTCATACAGCTCTTCAGCTCCAATGCGAAGTATGGTTCTGCTATTTCGGGGTTTCTGGGTGTCACTTAGAACTGCCCAAAATTTTCAGAAATTCAAAGAACAAAAGCCCTTTCTCCAATCTCCTGCTTCTCTCCCTTTCGAGCGTAGAAATAAGAATACCCTCATTTCGCGCTCTGTCTCGCAAATTCTTAGAGCTCCCACCTCACTGACAAATCAGTTCAAAAGAGGCTCACAACCGAAAACGGTAAATAGCAAATGGCAAATGGGTTTTCTTTCTTTCCTCTTTCTGGTGCTAAGTATGGCAGCCACACTATCAAAAAATGCAGGAACTAGGCAGCAAAGTAGCAAACTCTCCAGTAAATATGATGAAGGAAAGCGCAAGACTAAAGAGAGAGAACACTTCGATGCGTGGAAGTGAGACGAGATTCTGAAATAGAACAAGACAATGTGGGAGACATAGAGAGAGAGAGAGAGACAGGGATTCAACTTCTCTTTCTCTGGCTTCGGAAACAAAGGGGCCTCCTCGTTCACTGCAACAAACAGCAAAGTATCGAATTTGAACGGAATAAAGCGCAGCGTAGCGAATGAGAGACAGAGAAAGAAAGAAAGAAAGAGAGAGAGAGAGAAGTGCTTTTGTTTTTTCTAATCAAATTTTATTTTGTAATAATCTTAACCTCAGCTAATAAAGACAAACCCAACATGAAGGGGCAACGGGCAGGTCGTTTAGCTTTAACGCTTATACGCAAAACGACCTGGTCAGCCGGAACAAAGGCTGCCCCTAGTCAGCAAAGTGAAAGAGGGGAAGAGTGAGAGATCTTGCAGTATCCTATAGAGCTGTTTTCTTCTTCCCATTTTGGTCTTCCAATCAAAGTAAAAGACTAAAAGCAGTTAAAGAATGACAAAAGATAAAGGGAATGTATATATACATATATATGATATGTCCCTGTGCTCTCACACACAGTCTCTCTCTCTCTCTCTCTCTCTCTCTCTCTCTCTCTCTCTCTCTCTCTCTCTCTCTCTATTTTTATACATATATATATATATATATTTTTTTTTTTCGGTTTCATCTTTTGTTGGGCAAGGAATGTTTGGAAGAGAAGCTACTGTTTGTGTGATGGCTATCATGAGTATGACAACTATATACAATTAAATCTGAAACAAAACAACAAAAAGACTCCAATTTTGGGAATATGAGTCCTATCAAAAACCTGGTTTTGTTTTTGTCTTTCTTAGATATATATTTTGTTTCCTTATAACTTTACATCTTATGGAGCAATGTGTTCGGTAGAATGAGTGATTACTGATTATTGATGTGTGGTGCCATGGAAGACTATGCAACTATACATGGAGATACTTTTCGCACTATGTACTCTCTCATGTCCTTTGAAACAAGGGCAGCTTACCTAATTTTAAGGTGTTGGGACTTCACTGTGTTTCTCAGCTTTTAATTAACTCTTAGCTAAAGCTGTTGCCAACCTTGTGGGGTTCCTCAATGCCTGATTATATGCAAATGGGTTGGAGAGAAATATGCATGCATTTAGGAGCTTCCATAACTTTGAAAATTCTCCCTATCTTTTTGGGGGTTATTTTATCGGAGAAATTTTTAAGCGTATTTGGTTTATACAATTAAATCAATTGTGTATAAACATACAAGCATATTACTTTTATTTTGGATTTAAAATTTCTATAACTTATATGTATATGTCATAAAGATTGTCCGAAAAAGTTCTCTTTATCTTTTATTAGGTTATCTTATTTGACAAGTTTTTAAATAAATTCAATTTTCAGAAAAATGTTCACTAATTTAACTAAACGTAAACGTATAAATATTTCATCAGAAAGGATTAGCTCGATTAATAAGAGAAGCTATTATATGTCTTTATCAACTCAGGTTTAATTTTTATAAAGAGTACTCTGAAAGTGAAACTGAATAACGTGCCTTTGACATCCAAATAAAACCTAAAGACACCCTATCCATAGTACTTCAAAAAATAAAGATATAAAATTAGGTCATACTAAAAAAGTATTTAACATACTTATCAAGGGTAAAATTAGAAAAAAAAAAAAAAAAAAAAAAAAGCATGGGAGACATAATTTAGAGAATAGATTAGAACATATGTTGGACACTTTCAAAACTTAAAGGTAACATCAGAAATTTCAAAAGGGTAATAATATTATATACATATATAATATCTATGAATTTTTTTCTTTCTTTCTTTTTTTCTTTTTTTTTTTAAGAGTTGTTGCTAGATTCATGTATATAAATACTCACACGTAGTCTGACCTGCTAATGATCAAAACAGATGTCCAATTGGGTAGGGACAACTACCCTTATTTCCTTATAAGTGATCTCCCGTCCCTGATACTTGTATATTTACTTATATTTTATTTAAATTACTTTTCTTTTTATAAATGAAATTTAGAATCTTCCAAGAATTTTTCATTTTTTTAGAGTCTTATACCGTGCGCCGCCCCATGCTAAGTTTGAATTCCGCTCAACAAGCCATATGAAAAATGAAGCATTACCAAAACAAAGTGGTCTTTTCGGCTTTGGCTTTGGCTCCCAAGTTTGAACTGCTCATTGACCATGCCTAAGCTTAAAATATATCTATATATATATATATATATATATAGAGCACACTCATCATTACCTTTCAAGGGTTTTGTTTATTTATTATTTATGGATTTTATCTTTATACTCATGATTGTTTTGGGCCTCATGCGTTCATTAGCAAAAACCATTTGTAATTAATATAGATTGAAGGACTTGAAAAGTATTGAGGCTGACGGCGCAATACTGCAATTTGGGGCATATTACCATCACACAATTCTCCACCTTCCAAAAGGTTATCTTAAACAGCTTCATAAACCCCCACAAAGCAGTGTCTGCTTATATCTACTGTCATCATTGCCAAGCAGGTCCCAAAGCAAAAGGAAGAATAGTAGGGCCAAGAAGCACAATCTTGATTAAAAACTACTAGCAGTATCAATAAGAGACCATTAGTAAGTATTACAGGATCAATAAGACACTATCAGCTAATAACAAGAGTTTGCTCCATTAGTAAAATTGAACTGCATTGATTAAAAAATTATCGATCCAATTTCTGCTAGTAATCATTTATTAATAAACATTTACTGTTTACAATATGTCTAGTTTAAAAGTTAGAATAATTTATCAAACTCTTAAATTGTTGTCAAACAGAATGTTCAAATTATAACTTTCAAAGATTTAGTTATTAATGTTGGCTGTCTTTGGTTAGAATGTAGTAGAGACAAAGAAGGAATGACCCTGTGTTAATTGCGGAATGGTATAGGAAGCCTTGGAGATTATTTACCTAAGATATTTTAGATAAATTAAAGTGTCACCCTTTGTTAAGGAGGTTCCTATTTATATAGCTTTAAAAGATAAGCTAGTGATGATGTTAAGATAAGTAGCCAAGTGAAATGGTATAAGCTTTCTGATTAGATTATCTTTGTTGTGTTTGACCTATTATGAAATTGCACTTTTTATAATAAAAAAAGTTTATGTCAGTTCATTACATGTAATTTGATAAATTGTAACTCTTAGATTTCTTAGGTTTTGATGGAGTAGATTAGGCCATTTTAAACCTATAAAACTTTTTTGTTGAAAAAATTACAATAAAAGACTCATATTATCAAATACTTATAAGGATCTTAAAAATCAAAATTATTTTTAAGAATTATCATTACCATCAAATTTTAAATGATTTATTACTGAATATAAGAAAATTGCTGAACTTTCTTATACCCAATAGTAAGTCTCCTAAAATTGATAGTAAAATCTCTTAAAACCTTAGGGTAACGATGATCCTTACTAGTATTTTTAATTTTTAAAATTCTTCATTATAAATATTTAATGATATGGGTCATTTATTGTAATTTTTCCTTTTTTGTTCATAATGCTCTTATAATAAAGGCAAATATGTGGTAGCATTGTCATGATCATTCATATTTTAATTAATTATGTCAATCTTTTGGATCAAGTTACAAGTAAATTTTTTATAAATCTTTTTAATGCCTATGTAATGAATAGCCTATCTTAGATCAAATTAAAAAAAAATTAGATTAATACATATAAATTAACTAGACATTTTTTGAAGTTTGAACCTTTGAATTAAAATAATACTAGAATATATAGTTATACTATATATGGGGGACTTGGAAAAAAAGGGGGGGTCTAATCAAATTTTGGAGTAGAAGCTTTGAGAAAGTAGTATATATATAGAAGCATGAGAGCTACATTAATGGTTGAATTAAGAAAGTATTAATTGGATGGAAGAGAGCACAAACTAAGAAGCTAGGGCCAACTTGAACTCTTTTTTTGACTTGTCAAAGACATGAGTAATGAGTGGACTTCCATAATGATCAAATCAAGGTTACCTAATCAGCTACCTCAACACAATCTCACCTTCACACACACACACTAGTGAAGGTGATGATGATGTGTGCTTATATTTCCTTTTCCTTTTTGCAAGAATTTTAGAAACTTGGTTTAAGTTAATTATATATGCGTCCTTATAATGTGGGTCTTTAAGAATGATTTTGTGGGAATAAAGGATACATTCAGTAGTCCAAAATATATAAAATTCACAAAAGGGAAGGAAGTGGGGCCTTGTATGCTAATGGGAGATCTAAAGGGCAAAAGAAGTAGTGGTCCCACAATTTTTTATGGACAAAGTCTTCGATGCGTATAATAATATTCTTAAACGTCTTTGAGTATTTGACAACCTCTAGAAGACGAAGACGCAGCATCTTTATCAGTGGTATCTCTATATGCAGAAGAACCAACGTTTTTAGATTCAATGAGGTTATGATGAGAAAAGGGATCATTTCATATTTTGATGCGCATTTTCTTTGATGTGTCATTGTAAGGAAGATAGACAAAGTTTGTGGGATTTCCCATTTTTCCATTCGTTTGATTTGATTTGGTTTCTGCATTTATAATCATAGAATAAAATATGACTTTTTGCTATGAATATACATTCATAACTAATCTCTGTGTAATAATCACCTGATTATTGAAATATGAAGTTTCTCACTTTTTCTTTAATTTTTCTTTCCCCTCTTAATGTTTAGAAATCACCAATTTTTTATACGAGTTAAATTTTTTTCCCCATATTTCAAATAATTTTAAAGATATACTCATGTATAATACATTTACAATATTATTTTTAAAATATTTCTTAAAAGAATTAATTCATATTAATTAAGATTTTTATTAATTCTTATTACTAACTGACCTTGTTCTTTTAAAATGAAAATCACCCTTTTTGTTTATTATAAAGTTAAATTACACTCCCTTTCTTTAAAATTAAAGATGTCTTATTTTTAAAAATCACCAATTTTTTTAGGAGTTAAATCTTTTCCCCATATCCCAAATGATTTTAAGGATATATTCATACATAATATATTTAGAATATTATTTTTAGAATTTTTCAAAATAATTAATTCATATTAATTAAGAAATATATTAATTTTTATTACTAACTGAACTTATTCTTTTGAAATGAAAATTACCTTTTTGTTTATTATGAGAGTAAATTGCATTCCCTTTTTGTAAGAAATATCTAATTATAAATTATACAATTATTTTTTTATTTTAAAAATTTACATTCGCTTTCCTTAAAATGAAAAAATAGGTTGCATTAACTTCTCTTAAAGCAAAAGATAAGCTACAATTTTTACATTTATTTTGATCAAAATGCCTTTATATATATATATATATATATTATAATATAACCAATATTAAATATATATCTGATCAACATGGACATAGTCAATTTTCTAAATGTAGAATAAAGAAAATTTTTAATTTTTAATACAAAATAAGTAACATTTGAATAAAACATTGAAAATTTTTTTAATAAGTTATATTTTTAATAAAAATAAATATTATTCTTGAAAATATTTTTGTCATTTTTTAATTTCAAGAGAGTTATACAATATTTTTATAATAAGGGAAAGGACTATATAATTTAAATATTTGTAAAAAGAAAAATGTAATTTACTTTTATTATAATGAGATAAAATGAATCCAGGGGAATTTCACATTTTATTTTTCTTAAAAAAAAATTAGAATTTTAAGTTTAAATTCTTTAAAATTTGACAAAATATGTGATTCGACTTAACTAGGATACATTATTTCTATCCAAAGTAATTCATACATCCTGTCATCACGTGGTATCAAGAGGAAAAGCATCTTGGAGTATTCAAAAGGGACATAATGAATATTATGAATTTCAGCAATATTTTTCATACCCCAATTAAGGAGTGAATCTAGCATATGCATGGTATCTTGCATTTCCATACTTTTCTTTATAGGATCATCATCTTACATTTTTGGAAACACATATTCTTTAGTAATGATATAATTAATTATTAAATATATAAAATAATATTGTATTAAATAATTATTTAAAATATTAACTTATTTAGTAATTAATAATTCTTAAAAAAATTAATCTGATTTTTATATAATTAATGAATATGATTATAATAATAAATCTATTAAAATAAATAAAATAATATTGTATATTTAATAATTGATTGTATCATAAATAAAAACATGTCTTTCCAAAAATAGAAAATTATCACTCTTCTTTTATTAATGCAAGTTGAATATGACATTTAATTAAGTGATGTATTGGAACTTTCTAGCCATAATTAACATTATCAATAATGAAGGGACTCAAATTTCCATGCTCAAATACATTTGGCCACATTTCTAAGGAATTAACAAAGGCAAACATTAAGTAGTTGGAATGGGACCATATGTATTCATTTCGTTGTACTACCATGTAGGTATTATTCAATATAAGTAGGCTATCGATTTTTCTTATTCTTGTGAATTGGCATATATCATTAAAGAATAAATTATATTATGGATATCCAATTATTGTCTCTGACTAAAAAGAGAGTGAGAGAGTAGCTTTTTTCTTTTCTTTTCTTTTCAATGCAGATAGAATTTAATTACGCTTAAAAATAACATATGTAAATCCTAGCCTTCTCTCATGATTAAATCCCTAAAAAATTTAATCCCGACTTATTCATATAAAAATGTATTCCATCTGTTCACAAAATAATTAAGTAGGGTAGAGAGATAATTCTGTTTGATTGTTTTTTTTTTATGTTCTTAAAACACTTATGTCAAATTGTTTTCAAAAACAAGTTTTGAAAATAAGAAAAAATAAAAAAAAAATAAAACATGTTTGAATGAAAATTGTTCTGTCAAGATGTTCTTTGTGTTTTACCTTAGTGTTAAAAAATAAGACACTAGAACATCAAAAAGATGTTCTTATCTTTAATTCTTTAAAATACTTTTATGTTTTAAAGGTTTTTAGAATTATGAACGAAAAAAACAATAGAAAACAACAATATCAAACAATTTTTGTTTTTTCAAACAAAAAATATAAGTAGAATAATTTTTTTGTAAGATGATTTAATTATGAAATTTCTTTTTTATTATAAATATATATATATATATAAATCTTTACTCTATATATATATATATATATTATAGACTAAAATAACTTGTATTTACTTATGTAATCATGTTATCGCCCGGTAATATTGAATTTATTGATACAGTTGGCAAGTGACAGAAATCTTGAACAAGATTATCACCCACATAATTAAAACTTGTAATAAAATACAAAAGGTCAAAAAAATAAAAGAAAAGAACAAGAAGAAGATCTGCTTGTTTGCTTTTGCCTTTTGTTTCCTAAATCACCCACCCTGTAAAATCTGTGGCCAAAACTAAGTTTTACGAGGCAGTCAAAGGTAGCAGATTTTGATTTTTTTTTTTAATTTTTCTTTTCTTCTTTCATTTTTTTATTATTATTCTTCTTCTTCCTTCCTTCCTTCCTTCCTTCAATTGATTCTTTCTTTCTTGCTTGCTTTTCAGGCTTTGAGAGAGACCCCATTGTGTTCCCTTTTTTCCCCATTTCCAAGCCTGAATTACTTCTTATCATCTGCTCCCTGCAATGGGTTTTGAGTTTCAGTCTTTTGGTTTCAAAATGTAACAAAGCATTCCTCACCTGTCTCTGTCTTTAGCAACCTACCATTAAAGAGAAGCACACATACAGGTAAATTGTACTATAGATTTGGATCATCTCAAACAAGTAAATGATAAACTATTTTTTAAATAGAAAAAAATATTAACAAAAAAAAATAGATGAAAAGAGAAGAAATGAACTCCATATATATTTTTGTTAAGTGTGACACTCTCTCTTCAATTGAAAAATACTTTATCTTTTACTTAATTGAGGATATTCAAATTCTTGTACAAACATATATTTTACATATCTTTCATGTTTTTCTTCCAATGTTAAAGTTAAAGGAATACTTTACCTCCTATCTTTTTCTTTCTAATTTTTTGAATAAAATACTCTCTCCCTCCAAAGAGTTGAGACATTGTTTGATTATATGACTTTTATTTTTATTATGAAATATACAAAGAGATTTCTTAAAACCTAAAATATGATATAAATTTATTTTAACTAAGATATCTTCAAATCAATTATTTATGTAACTGGGATTTTATTTTAAATAATTAAAAAAAAAAGCATTACACAAAGGTAGCAAGTAATTTGAAGTGTTATTACTACTTTTCTTATTTGTATTTTCTATTTTGTTAAATTTGTAATTATAATCAATATATATATATATATAAAAGGTTTTCTGGCATTGCTTTTAACCTGTAACAAGATGTCGCTGCTTCTTCTTTTCTTTTTTCACTATGGGGCCACCAAATTTTGATGGGGCCACACACTAGTTGAGTTTTATTACTACTATTTTTAATCCAACAATAAGTATAAAAATCAACATAATAGAAAAAATGAACAGGAGAAATAGAATTAAAATCCTTCTTCAATCTACTTATTGCCTCCATTTGAGATTAAACTCTATTTTCATCTTTTAGATATGGGTGTTTTATAAATTTTGTTTCTTATAAAATTATCCTTTCAATTTGATTTTTATAGATAGGACATTTGTCAATTTAGTTATTCATAAAATTGTTTTTTCATTTGATCTTTTATATATAGGTATTTTTATATTTAATTTTTAATAAAAAAATATTATTAGTAATATTCTTCTATTAATGATAACAATTATAGAATGAAAATTAAGCGATAATGACATTTTGTTAACTTTATGTATAATAAATTAATGTAAAGATATTATTAATAATGATTTTATTTGTAAAAAACTAAATGGAGAAATAACTTTATATAAGCAACTAAATTTAGAATGAAGGACCAAATTAAAAAAGACAATTCATTATAAGACTAAATTGATAAATGCTTTATCTCTAAGAAATAATATGAGATTTTAATCTTTCATTTAACGTTTCTTCTTTCTTCAAAATAGAAACAAAACTATATAAGTAATAGATATGTACACACCTTAGTACTGAGATTTATTATAGATATTTTGGAGGAATAAAGACTATTTTATTCTAATTTTATAGGCTAAAAGTAAAAGGGCGCCCACACACACACATTTATATCTCACGCAAATAATTATTTATTGCTAACTGTAGAAATGCTTCTAACCTTTAGAGTATATAAGTAGTAGCTAATTAAGCGTCAATTCATCAAAAGGGCGGTTCTACATGGATTGAAGTGATCATGTGGCGCGTGATTATGTGTACTTTTACAAAATTTAAATATTTATTTTGTCAAATTGTTAAAGAAAAGTTCGCTTGACATGAATTAATTATCTTTAATCAAATTAAATAAATTAATTGATTAAAATATGTACAAATTCACCCATGTATCACATGACCACAATACTAAATAGTAACTGGCATGAAATTTTTCTCTATGATGATTAAAAGTATTAAACAAGGTCCAAAGTTTGTCATAATTAGGCCAAACATATTGGACCAGCTGGTGGGTGATATTTTGGCAAGCCATTTTAGAGTAATTATGCATTTTTGCATGCGGTGTTAATGCTCATGTACAAGTCATTTGTGCATAATCATTACATAATAATTTTGGGAAACCATTTTAGAGGAATTATCCATTCTTGTTCCCTTAGGAGCTGAAATATCCTCTGCTGCTTCTTTTCTCTGATCTCCTTGGTGGGTGAAGCGTTTTCTCAAAAAAGGTCTAAAATTTATTGCTTCTGGTAAAGAAAGCTTCAATGCATTAATGTTGAAACCACACACATGCATGGCCAAGTACAATACTACAATAACTCACCCAGCTAATTATATAAACTCTCTGCTCACCTAGTCTTTCTTCCTTTTCTTTCTTTCTCTTTTTTTTTTTTTTTTCCTTTCAATAAAAGGAAGCATTGTATTGAATAGCTTAGGAGCAATTACATCAACAATAAAGTCTGGAACAGAATCAATCCAAACCTCATATATACTTACCAACTTGTTTTTCATACCGAGTCAAAACATGAGCTATAGTGTCATAAGAATGAGGTACTCTGGAGGACTAACATGAACAAATGGCTAAAGTATTATCAACAAAGATTGTAAATAAGAATCTATCATGTCTTCATTAGTAAGAACATTAAACACTAATCTCGAATCACCCACCAATAAAAGGTCTCTAAGACAAATTAGGTCATTTGCTAAGGGAAGTTCCTTCTCGCATTACAATTGCTTCACCTAGCATGTGGTCCTCCCAGTCACAAACCACACAGACCACAGCAGCATTCTCGTCTTCTCTAATAGCAAAATTAACATTAACTTTTTATTACAAGGGAAATTCGACTTGCACCAATTATAAAGGGCCAGTACGAGATGAGTTCTCATTCTCAATAGCTGCCCAAACAGTCACTACCTTGTCCCAAATCCTTGATAGCTCAAACCCCAAAACACCTATCTGCACATTAATCCATTTTAACATTGTCTTAACACACAGTATAGCCAAATTGCAACAAGTGACAAGGGCATGAAAAAGGGTTTCAATCTCACCATTGTAATCAGAACATGAACCTTCCATCTTCATACCCCTTTTATATTATTGACTGTGGGGATAATATATCTTTGCGGATTCTCCACATAAATAGCTTAAATTTGTTTGGGAGTTCTAAGTTCCAACATTTCTTCCAAAGGTCACTATTGAGCAGCTCATCATCATCATGCCACCTCGCCTCCATGATTCTCCTGTAGCAAGTTTTAACTGTACATTTGCTATTCGAAGCGCATGACCACTGCCAACAGTCATTGATAGACCAAGAGCTCAATGGGATACCCATAACTGCTTTTCTGTCCTCCTCTTCAAAGATTGAGCAGATAAGCGATCTATTCCCAGTCCTTGACACAGGATTAATAAGGTTACTAACCCAAAACACCCCATTCATTAGGGTAGCGTGGGATCTCTAGGCCCCCTAAATGATTATACTTTAAGCCATTTTCCACCCTTTTTTGCAGTCCCAGTAAAAGCGCTAGCGTCTCTCCCCTTGAGGATGCTTCGCCATGTAAACGAGAGATGCATGCAACAAGTCATCCTAGGGAAATAGAAAAAACTTTAAGGTGTCATAAAGCTAGGGGTTTTGTTCGTGTACCACGTACCAACTTTGTTTGGCCAAAAAACCAACATTCTTCTAATTTGCGAAATCCCATGCCACCCAAAGCTTTGAGCAATACTAGTTTATCCCACCGAAAGTTGCTGATTTCTCAAAATTGATTTCCTTTCAAACTTAATTCAATTTTGACAGATTCGCTTTCAGAAACACAGCCATCATTAGCGAAAAAGAAACGAGAAATGCTGGTGCCCTTGTGCATATTTGCATTCCTTTACGTGAAATCCCAATTTTAGCATCATAGTCTCTAGAAATCTCCACTTCACTCTGTCATGAGCTTTTCTTATATCAAGCTTCAAGGCCATAAAACCTTCATTCCCAAAGCGCCTATTCTTAAGAGCATGATCAAGCTCGTAAGCAATCAACACATTATCAATGATAATTCAAGTGTCATTAATATTTTAGCCTATTGATTAAGACCTTAGAAATGATCCTATAACTTAAATTACACAGGTTAATCGACCCAGACTGAGACATACCCTCAAGAGCTTCTAACTTTTGGAGTGAGGATAATTCAAGTATCATTAATATGTTCCAGAAACGTCCATTATTCAAGAAATCAAGGACAGCTTCAATAACCGACTTTTATAGAAAAGAGTTGGGAAGCCATCAATACCTGAGGCTTAAACAGGGCCCATCTGAAAAACAGCTTATTTGATCTCATCAGTAGTAAAAGTAGCTACCAAATAGTTATTCATCTCATCAGTGACTTTACTCGAAAAGGCATTCAACTATCAAGTCACACTGGTGGGCAGCGTAGCAATAAATATCTCCTTGAAATATTCATTTGCCACTTCCCCGACTCGATCTATATCCTCCTGCCACACACCATTCTTGGCCTTCAATCTTGCTACAAAATTTCTTCTGCATATGTGTGAAGCCTTGGAGTTGAAAAAAAAAAAAAACCAGTGTTTCTGTCACCCTCCTTCAGCTACTGCACCTTTGATATCTACTTCCACATAATCTCTTTTTGTTTAAGCACTTCATTCAGTTCCTTCTCTAGAGGTTAAATGAAGTTCATATCAGTTCTCCCCCTTTATTTGTTAGAAATTGGGTCTTGCAAATCTTTAATTCGCTTTCCCACATTGTCCAAAAGGTGGAAAAATTCCATTCTTTGAGAGAATCTCTGGTTACATCCAATTCTTGGTAAAGGACGTCCAAGAACTTGAACCACCAAAATAGCCCCAAATATTAGCAACCACCTCAAAAATTTCAACATGGGTGGTCCATATCTGTTCAAATCTGAAGGATCTCTCCTTCTTTCGAAGTTGTAAGTCACGCATAATTGGTAAGTGGTCAGAACTACCTTAGTAAAGATGGAACATTTGACTCTCTGAAAGCATCAAGTCCCACTCATCAATAGCCCCTGCACGATCTTGGTGTACTTGAATAATTCCATCACTGTCTCTTCCATTGCACCGAGCGAAAGTAGGACCTAAAAAGCCCAGATCACAGACTGCACATTGACCTAATGCCTAAAACCTTCTTGATTAACAATTGTAACTTCGACAAGTTTTTCAATCTAGAAACACCGGTTTAAAAGTTAGATTAGGTTTTTTTTTTTTTTCTTTTCTCTTCAGCATGCAAAGAGACTCCCAATGGGAGCCTACTGAAGGAAGGAGAGTGGGAAATCAAACCAACCTATAAGATCTTCTATGTTTAGGTGAAAGGTCATTTGATTTAAGGCTTTTGCGCACTAAAAGGAATAAAAAATAGTAGAGAGCAATAAATTGTTGAACAACTACTCAAACTTTTTATTTAATAGTTAAAAGTACTGAATAACAAATTATTAACTAATTGTTAGTCTCTCATACCAAGACAATTTATTTCCATTGATAAAAAAACATTCATTTGCTTTTGGTATTTGTTACACGACCAAGATATCAATAAAGCTTAAATGCATACAAGTATTGCATATTCATAAATAAAAACAATTAAATTGTTTTTATTTTTTTGGTGACAAAATTATTCAATGTAAATATCATTTAGAAATCATTTCGTCCCAAAAAATTATGCAAAGCTTGATCTATCATCATTTCGTTTATTGGTATGTTATATTAATCGTCTATTTCCTCTTGTCATCCATATTACGCCTTCAAATTATGGGGGGCTTTGACTGTTTGAATAATTTGTGCTTTCGTGACGTTATCGTATTAGTATTTATCAGCTTCAAACAGTTGTGGATTAAGATATCTATGGAGAGTTCATGTCTTTATCAAATGATGGACTTAAGATGAGACTTAAAAGCAGTCATTATCTTGTGATCTCAGCACATCCAACTTATATTTCCTATAAGCTTCAACCAAGTTCACCCTTCAGCTTTCATTGTAATTATGAGGCATCTTAGTACCATTCATTGTCTATTTCATTAATGTCATTTTCCACTGAGGTTTTTATTAAAGTGCCAGTAAATTAGTTAATAGAGATAAAATACACTAACAAGAAGTTTGAATAATTTGTTAAGAATCGTCTTTCCACAGTACTGCAGGGCACTGCATCAGAACATCAATAATACAATAAAAATGATAATTGATCCAGATTTTTCTTACATATATTGTTTTCTGGGTTCATTCTCGAGAAAAAAAGTTGACCATCAATTTTAAGCCGTATTTCTTCCTTTGGTGGTTTTCCATTCAGCAAGATGCCCCAGCAATGTCTGACATGTGCAAGCCATGCAGTATCTGATGCAATATAGGCATAGTAAAAAAAAAAAAACTGAGGAAAATAACGTTTTTGGAGCTCAGTCCACAATGGTTACTGGGCAAAGAATAATCTCTTCATTATATACACTAATTCTATTACAAGATGATAGGCCTTATGGGTCTAATACCCTGGGCCCACAGACACTTAAAACTTACAAGAGACAAAAACAGAGGAAAAAAGAATCAGGAGCGGCGTTCAGATTGTCTGCCATGCGAAGTCCCTGAAGTGCCGCTGCAGTGCAAAAATTGTGAGCATCCATTTCATCCAACGGCATTAGAGGAAGCAATGATTTAATTTGCCAAAAATGCACCGTTTCATAATATTGATATAGTGCATATTAGATGCTCGCGTCTGGCTTTATAACAGGAGGAAGAAGTGCTGCACTTTTGGATTCCTGCGTCTGGCTCCGTAACAGGGGAAAGAAGTGCTGTATTTTGTGAGTTATATTAGATGAAATAGGTGTGAAATTGCTTGAGCTTTGTTTTAGCATTTTTTCTTTGTGTTTTCACGGCTGAGGAGATTGGCTTGTTAAAGATATTTTGTAATCCTCCATTGCAAAGATCTTGCAAGTGAATTACTTGGACCAAAGGCTCCACTTTTCTCTCTGTCACCTTACTATTTTTTGAATTGTTTGAAGGATAAGTTATGAAATTTTTCATAATGCTTAAATGATAAAAACAGATGGTTTTTTTTTTTGGAAAAAAGCATGGGCTTCTGTTACAGAAAAGTTCAGCACAGTACAGTAACATCATTTACAAAGAAAATGGGAGTGTGAAGGTAAGAGAGTAATAATACTAGAACTAAATGTCAGCCTCAGGTGTCAACCTTCAAATCAAAGGAAATGGCAGGTGATTCATTGGAGTAGATTCTAGAATTGCAGGACCAAGCTCAAACAAAATTGATGGAAATGGCAAGGTTGATTTTGCTAACAAAGTTGGTGAAGAAAAAGAAGGCACTGGTAGCTACGCCGACAAAGACGAGCGGAGAAGGAGGAGCAGAATCGTCGTCGAATTGGGTGGCGAGCTTGGAGACTCGCGGGAGATTTGGTCCTCACTCCATGGGAGCGCAAGAGCCTAATGCACCATTTCATCTGATTATCTTACCAAACACACCTTTTTTTTTTGCCTTCTATTGCACAATTTAATGCAAAGACTAAAAACGCATCGTTTTAATAATAGGAAATGATATGTTTTAGCCGATAAAATTGCAGCTCCGTTTGGTGCCGTTGGATGAAGCAGACGCTCACGAACTTTGCACTGCAACAGCACTTTAGGGACTTCGCACGGTAGACGATCTGAATTCATCAGGAGCATGAGGTAGCTAACGCGTGGATGGGGACCAAGAATAACTAACTTCTTAATGATTACCGAATGAATGGCTGAGCTGGAGGAAAGAGAATATTCATGTGAGATGACGTAGGGATGCTGCATATAAGCTACTAGGAAGACCGAAGAGAGAGGGGGGGAGATATCATTAAGTGTGTAGAGACCTGCCTCTTGAAAGCAGGGGACTACCATTTCTTTGGTTTTCTAGTTCATCTTTGTTTCTATTTCTTTTATTTGAATTGCTGTGTAACCAATTACCGACATATCTTTCTCCCTCTTTCGGTGTAAGGAGAAGGAAAACTGAAATTCTGAGTAAACATCAATATAAATTCTACAGAGTTCCTAGCACAAGATCACCTCTCCTCTATTGCCAAATGTCAAAACTGAATAGAGAATAAAAATACATTTGGAGGAAGTAGCTAACCATATACCAACTCTTCAAAGCAATAAATTCCAGCTTATTATAAACAAAAAAACTATTTTGCTTTAACACCTCTCCTCAATCAAGAGGGTATTGAACATACCCTAAGTTTGTCCCTAAACATCCAAACCTAGAATGTGACAAAGGTTTGGTCAAACAATCTGCAATTTGTTCATTTGAGGGAACATACTAAATAGTTAGCCTTTTATCTAGGACTCTGTCATGGATGTAATGAACATTAATCTCTATATGTTTTGTTCAGGCATGAAAAACTGGGCTGGCAACAAGATCAGTAGCACTCATACTATCACACCAAATGATCAAGATCAATTTGAGTGGAAAACTAATACCTTGCAACAAGAATTGAATCCAAGCCAAATCAGCAACTAATGTAGCTAAAGACCTATATTGAAATTCAATGCTCGATCTAGCTATGATCTCTTGCTTATTTGAAAACCAAGATACCAATGTGTCACCAAGAAAAATATAATGCCCAGCTACTAACTTTCGGTCATCTAGACATGCTACCCAATTAGCATCAGAAAAACTCGAGAGAAATAAGGTTTCTGATGGTTTGATGTGTAGGCCAAAGCTTAAAGTTCCTTTGAGAAAACGAAGTACGCTCTTCATAGCTAGCCAATGTATGCTTGTGGAAGCACTCAAAAATTGGCTCAGCTTATTTACTACAAAGCAAATATTTGGCCTCATGTTGGTTAGATATTTAAGGCTCTACTATACAGTGAAGGATTATGTAGTAGTTGTCCATCCTTAGCTTAGATACTCCTCCCTGCTACCATAAGAGTTGAACAAGATGGCATTTGTCATATCAAAATGCTTCAGGAGATCAACGATGTACTTCTCTTAGCTCAAAAACAATCCTATTTCATCTCGTTGAGCCTTGATCCCCACTATGTAATGTAGGTCGCAAAGATCCTTTAAGGAGAATAACTTATTTAGTTTTTGAATGAAAGCCTTCAAAGTAGCTGAATGACTTCCAATTACTATAAAATCATCTCCATAAATCAAAACAAAAAGCATGAAACTTATATTGAAAGAAGAAGAGTGAATTATTAACCTTTGAGTTGCAGAATCCCCAACAGAGGAAAGTGCTTTTAAGCCTCTCAAACCAAGCCGCTAGTGCTTGCTTTAGACCATATATTGCCTTGGTTAGCTTGCAAATGTGAGATGGTTTAGTTGGATCCTTGAAGCCCTCTAGTTGAGCCATGTAGATAGTTTCACGAAGGAAACCATTCAGAAAGACATTGTTTATATCTAATGGCCTTATCTCCCAATCTCTCCCAATCAAGTAAAACAACAATGATGAGTATTAATCTAACTATGGAAGCCTTAATCACATGGCTAAAAGTCTCTTCATAATCCACTCCTGAGTCTTGTTGAAACCCCTTTGCAGAGGTCAAGCCTTGTGCCTTTGAATGGAGCCATCAATATTATACTTCAACATGAATACACATTTACACTCAACCAAATTTTCTTTACCTATATATGGAACTAAAGTTCAAGTGTCATTTTTTAATCAATGCATTATACTCTAATTCCATTGCTTGCTTCCACTAAGGTGACTTAAAAGCTTCTATAGGACTAGTTGGTTCACTCTCATTGTCACTGCCTATTTGAACAATTCTAGTAAAAGGGATCTTTGGATTGTAAATCCCACTCTTGCTCCTTGTAACCATTTGGTGCCCGATCACCAATCACCAATGAGGTCTGCAAGTTTCACATCTAAGTAATACCCATTTCGATAGTTTTAAGATATATATATATATATATATAACAACAGCATTCTAAGAAAGAATATTTTTAAATATCAATAGTTGTTCATCTTACCTAAACAATAAGATGCCAGAGGGAAATGCACCTAAGATCAAATATTTCGAGCCGACTTCCATGGAAAATTCATAATTTATTTTTGATGCCACCATCACATAAAAACATAAACTTTGAGGCTCAATAGCTAAATACATGGCAATTGAATCATGAGCCAAGATCATAAAGAACATACTCCAAGTAGGAAGCAGAATTAATACAATGGATTCAAAAGCATCAAACCTCTCTTGTTTGGAAGAATCAAAACACATCAAAATGGTGCCAACCGTATTTAATAATAGAAGGATTTGGCAAAAATTTCACTAGGCATTTGACAACTTTCCTCATGTTGACTACTATTTCGCAGTTCATTAGTTCTGGACAAGGGAGACTCCTCCATCTGTAAACCACTGGCAGAAGTGGATTGGAGGGATTGAAGTTGTCAGAGGAGGCTATCGTCAAGGAGTTTCTTGTTGAAATGTTGCTTGAAGCAAAGGTAGAGGAATCTACATTGTGGTTTATATTGGATTGAGGTGACTTTATTGAAAGTGGAGTATCTTTCATAGCTTCTAGATGGTTCTTTATAGCAGATGGGTGCAACATGAAGAATGTAGAAGGATGAACTTCCTCTTGAGGTGGCACTTTTGTATTGAAAAAACCCAAGCAAAACGGAAGTCAACATCATTAAACACAAAATGCCTAGAGAGATAAATTCTTCCAATAGAGCTCAAACACTTGAAGCCTGTGTGGGTTACTATATCCAATGAAAACACATTTAGAGGCATGATACTGAAGTTTATGCTGATTGTAAGGTCTCAAGCAAGGAAAACATAGAGACCTGAAGGTCTAGAGAGTGTTATAATCAAGAAGAGTACCAAAAAGCTTAAAAAATAGTGACACACCACCTAGGACAGATGAGGAAAGTCTGTTTATCAAGTATAAAGTTGTATAAAAAGCTTTCCACCAAAACTTTAGAGGCATATTTGGCTTAAGTTAAGAGGGTCAAACCAACTTCACTAAGTGTTTAAGTTTTCTCTCAACTCTACCATTCTATGAGGAAGTATAAGGGCATGAATGGGGAAACAAAATACCATATTCTTGTAACACTCTTGAGAAACTTTGAAACTCACCACCCCAATCACTATCAACACTATAATCTTGCAGTCAAACTGATTTTCTATTAGAAGTTTGAACTGTGTAAATGCATTTAAGGCCTCATCTTTGGATTTTAAAGGGTAAAGCCATGAATATCTACTATAATCATCAAGAAACAAAATGTAAAACTTGAAGCCATTAGTAGAAATCATTGGTGGTTGCCCCCAATCACTTATCAACACTTTAATCTTGCAGTCAAACTGATTTTATACTAGAAGTTTGAACTATGTAAATGCATTTAAAGCCTCGTCTTTGGATTTTAAGGGGTAAAGCCATGAATATCTACGATAATCATCAAGAAACAAAGTGTAAAACTTGAAGCCACTAGTAGAAATCATTGGTGCTTGTCCCCAACAGTCTGTGTGAACAATTTCTAATGGTCTTAAAACACATGATTGAGATAACTAAAAAGTCAAAGAATGTGATTTACCATACTGACAAGAATCACAAAAATCCAAAACTTCATTGTCATTATTTTTCTCATTACAATCCTTTAGAACTTGGTTGCGACACAAATAAAAGGGTGGCCCAATCTATGGTGCCACTTCTCTTTGACAAAAATAAAGGCATTGAAACTATTGTTATAAGGAACTTGTGATTTGGGCAAAGGAAATCTTCTTGTATCTGGTATGTAACAGCTAGAGTTATTAATCTTGTAAAGTCCCTTGTCTGCTTCTCCTTCCAAGAGAATAATCTTAGTGGCTTTCTCCTTAGCAAAGCATTTATTTGCATCAAATTCAACATCAACATCATTGTCAGATGTGAGTTTAGCAACACTTGAGATTTTTAGAGATTTTTATTAATTTTATGTGCATATAAAACATTTTTCATTAGCAATGGTGATCCCATTCTAGACTTAATTTAGAATTACCAATACCTAAAGCTCTAATTTAAGCACCATTACCTACTATAATGTTCATCTTACCACTGTTGGTAGTTGGATTTTCAACTAGATGTATGTCATTGGTAAAGTGGTAAAGTGGTTGTCACAAACAATACTAGGAGAGGCCATAAGTTTAGAATAACTGGAGTCATTTCACTTGTTGACATCAGATGAGACTTGATAGCTTCTATCAAAATGAAAGAAGCAATTGACAACTGTATGTCCCATATTGTTGCATACTTGGCAAATGAGTTTATTGCTTCTAAAATTCTACCACAACACCTCGAGTTGTGATTATTCCTCTGTGGTGATCCACACAAAAAACCTCTTCCTAGATTCTAGTGTTGAAATTGATTTTCAATCTTAGCTACATTAGCAAACGAGTTTGAGCTCCTTATGGTCAAGTTGGAGAAGCTGTTTAACAATTCCAATCGACTCTCATAAGTGAGCAGGGGAGCCTGCACATCAATCCATCAATCTAGGATAGATTGTCTTTGTCAGAAAGCTGCACAACAATTGGGGTATATTCAAATTCAAATCCTGCTAATGTCTGTATAATTAAGTCATTCAAGGATATTGCACTCCCAGCAAGAGTGAGATTGCCTGAGAAGTTTTTCATCTTAATAAGATAGTCCTCCATCTTTAGACTTCCCTTTCAGGTATGCTAGAATTCACTCTTCAACAAGGTAACTCTTGACCTAGTGCGAGCTCCAGCAAGATCTTTGGTAGCATTCCAAATCTCATGGGAGGTTGAACAATGAGCATTTAAGATGCAATGTCCAACGTCATGGTGTTGAGCAACCATCCAATGAGTAATTGGTCCGTTGAAATCCCTTCATTATAGGCAAGGTTAAGCTTTGTTTCTACTTCTTCAAAAATTAGTTTGAGAGGACATGCTTTGGTTTTAAAGATGAAACCCTCAAACTTGTGTCCCCTAATAGTAGGAAGTGTCAAAGATTGCCAGAGGAGATAATTCATTCTATCCAGCTTGACAGAAGTAAATTAACCAAGTTCTTGACGAGATTATTTGTGACAGCTGAGGTGATCGACTCCATAAAGGCAGTAGTGTGGCTTTCGGCCAAGCAACATTGGAGTCAGTAGGTGAGGTAGTAGATGCCAAGGCGTGAGCCTTAGTGCTCTGATACCAAGCTTAAAAAAAAATGTAGGAAAAAAATGTTTCTAGAGCTCAATCCTCAATGGTTACTGAGCAAAGAATAATCTCTTCATTATATACACTAATTATGTTACAAGATCACCTCTCCTCTATTGCCATCTATCAAAACTGAAGTGAGCATAAAAATACATCTAGACGAAATGGCTAACTATATAACAACTCTTCAAAGCAATAAATTTCAGCTCATTATAAACCAAAAAACTATTTTGCCTAACAAGCCTTCTGGCTCTTTTAAGTCATATGACTCATGTCTCTAATTCCTTATTAGCGATTGCTTACAAGCTACCCAAAATCATCACCATTAAACCACACCCAATATCTTAAGTCATGTCTCTATAAGTATGAAGGTACAAACATAAATCTTGGTAAGCATCTAGAAGGGTACAAATTGTTTGGAGATGCAATGTATTCTGTTAAATGAACTAATAAACTTGTAATTATTTAAGATTCCAAGCAATTTCAGAAGAGGTTGACAAAATAGGATAAACAGAAAACTAAGATAAGTTTTGGTATCTCAATTCTATAATCTCTCATGGTTAAGAATGAAATGAGTGAACAAGCACAAGTAGCTTTTCCGAAGAAGAAACTATTGCTAGCATAGTTATTGATTGCAATGAGTGGCTGATTGGCAAGGCAAATGACAGACTAAATAGTGAAGAAAATGATCTTGTATTTGAAGAGGAAAATTTGACTTGAGACAATGTAGCTTTAGCCACTAAAGCTGAGAAGCCAGCCCATCATGTTCGATCATCATCCACATCCACTCCAACTTCAATAACTAAGAGCCTCCTCATGCTCTTGATAAGATTGATGCACAAGAGGAAAACTTATGGGTCTCCCCAATCCACTTTTGCCACCAAAACCTATAGCAAGAGACATAAGGGAGACATAAGGGAGTGACAAAGGGAAGAAAAGAGGGAAATTATGGTTCAGAAGAAAGCACAACAGTTTATAACCAGAGAAGACAAACAAGTATAATAGTTAAAGGGGGAATTCATGGTGATGAAGTGACAGGCGCAGTTGGAGAGCAGTTGGAAATGAGTATTTGAAAGGGGGAGGTGGAGGAATAAAAGGGGGGAGAATTTTGAGAAGGGACCTTGGGAGAGAACTATTCTCTCGAAAGCTAGTAATTGTGTTGTTCCTCTTGTTCTTCTTATTCTGTGCTTTTTTATGAACCTTGGCTGTTAATTTGTGTCCTTGTGCTCGTGAAAGTAATTTGTTGTGCTGTGATTGGAAGTGTGTACACGAATGTGTCAGTGTTGTAAACCTGTGCTAGTGCAAGTATTTTTTCTTGTGCAAGCACTTTTGTAACTCCTGTCTTCTGCAATAGAGGTACCTCTACTTTGGGCTGTGTTCTGGGTGTTTGTGTGTTTGGTTGTGGGATCCTATCATTTGGTATTAAAGCAATGATGATTGGGGAATGGAGAACAACAATGCAAAATTTGAAGGGGAATTTACCAAATAGAAAAGGGCAAAGCAAGAGATAAAATACAACGGGAAAGAGATGATGGAGATTATGAAAGGTATACTAAATCACTTAAAGAGGATGGCAAGTGAGGAAGAAATTGAAGAGGAACCTCTAAGACCATTGATCAGAGCTTCCACCATTTTTAGACAAAGACTTGGCAAAATCAATGGCTAAGGAAGAGGTGATCGAAGTTAGAGAAGAAGAGAGGTTTGAAGAAGGTAGATTTGAATTGATGAATGCACCGATTCAAAAATCTTAAAATGCGTTGTTCCACTTCAAGAACAGGCCAAAAGAAGACCAAAAGAAGAAAGAAGGTTAAAAATTATCAAAATTTTTTAGCCCATAAAGGCAATCCAAGTCTTTGGTTCAACGACTTCTAAGGAAGCAAAGGGGGTATCTAAGGGGAAAGTGATTTCAATCACAAAGTCAATGTTAGACCATCCCAAAGGTATCGACTCTTTGCCCAACGCCTAAAAAGCCAAGAGGAGGAAAATGAGGTCTAGGGCAAATTGCTAGAGAAGTAATCAATTAATTTTGCTAATGATAAAGGAAGATGGAGATGACAGCAAAGGGGTAGAATGGAATTGGGTTTTGGATCGAGTTAAGGGAGTTAAGTGGGGAGGAAGCCTAAAACAACTTTTGAAATGCCTATTTTCTGGGCCTTATTTGGGAATAAGTAGCAGTAATAGCCTAGCCTAATTAGTTACCCAATCCAATCTATCCAAAACTACAACCCAAATGTAGGTAATGGGCTTGGCCCATAAAGTGGAGGAGAGAAACCTAATTTTAGAGAGGGCTCAAGTAAGTGGGCTGAATATGGATTCAAAAGAATTTGGGGAAGCCAAACTTTATAGGACTTATTACAACAGTAGAGCGGTCCAATTATCCAAACCTACCCAATACTTTCGGGCAATCCAATTTCTCAATGCGATAAAAATCACCCAAGAAGTGAGTTTTATTAACAAAAAACTTATGATCAATCGCTTATATCTTTGCTATCAGATTTTTTAATTAAAATATGACAAGTGTATAGTTTTCTAATAATATCATGACAAGTGTATGATTTTCGTAAATAATTACATGGTTCTCCAATTAAACTATACACTTATTATGATATTATTGAAGAATTATATACTTATTATGTTTTAATTAAATAACATGATAGCCACACCTAAGTCTAATCCTTTTGCTAAACTTATTGGCAAGTAACATTCTACGAGGGAGAAGAGGTTCTTGACTCCAGCTTTATACAAGCCAAGAGGACTCTCTCACCTGCCTTATACCAAGAAAGTAAGAAGCAGGTTGGGGTTTGTATTTTGTCATGACAAGATGTTTAGGGCAAACCATAGGAGCATGAATCAACAAGTTTGACTTCTTTTATTGGCAGAAAAAGGGAATGAAGAAAATGATGAAGACAAAGGGGGAAAGGCACTTACCAAGTGGATTCAAGCTAGGAAGAACCAAGAGAGCAATGAACATGAGAGTTGGATTAGTATTGCAAAATACCTGTTGGATGATGTTCTTCTACTGAGATCAGAGGATATGAATGACATTCACAAGGTTCTCCCAATTGTAGTCAGTTCACTTCCATCTAATTTTGAAGAATTTATCAAGTGAGTGGTGGAGATCAAGAGGTGAGAAGATGGTCAGGAACAAGCTAGGCTTTCTATTAAGGCAGAATTGTTGAAACAAGAGCAACACAACTTTCTAAACAAGTGGCTTCTCTTCTGTTGAATCCTTGTGGTAGGCTAACAGGGAAGCTTAGCTCATCAACAATGTATTGTCGTCGAGAAACATGTATGAAGGGCTTGAAAACAAAGGCTGAGAAGCGAATCACAATGGTTTGTGGGACTACAGTAAATGATGATAGTGAACAAGGAGTTGATGTTTGGATTTCTTCTCTGCTTGGGAGACTCCGTTGTGCTTGCTCTGACCCAAGTACTTGGTTGGAGCATCATTGTAGCCACCATCACTCTTCACAACAACAACTAGTATATTTACCCTTCAGACAAATATCACACGAGCATCATCACTTCCTGCAACCCCAAAGATATACGGGTTACAATAGCTCTCTCCCATTTCTTCCAAAAGAACTCCAAACTGTTGGTAGACCAAATGGAATTCAATTCCATTAATTTCACATATTTATGCCCATGCTCTCTGCTTGAGTTCCATATTATTATCAAATCTTTGTTTTAAGGCCTTATAGGACGATTCTATATCTCCAGTGGCTGTATAAGGGAGATGCACCAACATCTTCATCCACCTTGTTCTCTTGACGTCTCTTGAGAAGGTGAAGTGGACATCTTAAGTTCAAAATTTCTTCTTGCAGCCAAGTAGGAAGGTTATTAATAGAAAGTATGCCATCTATTTCCTTCAAAAGCTGCTCATCTTTGATAAGAGCCCACATTGTAGATGTTAGCGAATAGCAGTGCTGATAGAACTCACTGCTAGTTGGATGCATCTCAATCTCGCAGCACTTTGGTATAGACTTCACTATGAGTGGATTATATATGTCAAGGACGTTAAGTAACAACAGCACTTTGATATGTTTTTAGGAGATGCTGGGTTGGGATTTTTGGGTAAGCAAGAGCAAAGCCCTATTAGAGAGAAACTATCAGTCCACACATCTAATCCTCACCTTAATGACAAGGGAAACTTTTTGAGGGTTATTAATGGGTCTCCCCAACCCACTTCTGCTGCCAAAACCTATAGCAGGAAACACAAGGGAGTGATAGAGGGAAGAAAAGAGGGAACTACTGGTCCAGAAGAAAGCATAAAGGTTTATAACCAAATAAGACAGAAAAGTACAGAGGTTAAAGGGGGGAATTCATGGTGATGAAGTGACAGGGGCAGTTAGAGAGTAGTTAGAAAGGAGTACTTGAAGGGGGAAGGCGGAGGAAGAAGTGGGGGAGAAGAATTTTGGGAAGAGACCATGGGAGAAGAACTAGCCTCTCGAAAGCTAGTAGCTGTGTTGTTCATCTGTTCTGTGCTTTTGTATGAATCTTGGCTGTTAGTTTATGTCCTTGTGCTTGTGAGAGTGGTCTGTTGTGCTGTAAAAGGGAGTGTGTGCGTGAATGTAAAAGTGTTGTAAACCTGTGCTAGTGTGAGCCAGTGTTGGGGTGTATTTTTCCTTGTGCAAGTGCTGTTGTAATTCCTGTACCAGGAGTATATTTTTCTGCAATAGAAGTACCTCTTTTTTGGGATGTGTTCTGGGTGTTTATGTGTGTATTTGGTAGTGGGATACTATCAAAAACTCATAATATGAACAAGAAATTGAGGAATTGCCTAATGATGACCATTATGATGATATTGCATTTGATGAAAATAAGGAACTGGTTTATATATCAAGATAAAGCTTTAGACTCAAAAATTTTGTTAAACATCTATGTGTTTTACAATATAATTACTCTATGTTGTGATTTATGGACAATTATTATGCTATAAAAAAATTTTTTTTTTTTAGTGCGTTTAGTTTTCTGTATATATTATCAATGTATATTATGATTTTTCTAGATTTTGCGTGACATTTTGGAGGTGCATTATGCATATTAGTAACTTCGAAACTAGGCTAAATTTTAATATCTCAGTTCTATAATCTTTCATGGCTGGGGATGAAATGAGTGAACAAGCACAAGTGGCCATTCCAGAAAAGAAACTATTGCTAGTAATGATTCCATCTTAATTCTACAAGCAAAAGCCAGGGGCCTAATAACAAGATTACCTCACATTCAAAGTTGCGTACTAATAGGGTTGAACTGAAATTTGATTCATCTCCATTTCTCTTCTTGGCAGCATCAGCCAGTGCTTCCAATTCTGTCAGTGATTCATACTAAGCAGAAATTTTGCTGACTTTGAAGCAAATCCTCTTCCAAATTTACTATACACTTTTGCTTCTGTGAAACAAACTCTTAATATGTTCTTCTTCTTTTAGCATACTCTTGCTCTCGAGCTCCCCCACCAACATCTTGAATGTGCTGTCCTTTGGGACTAAACCCTGTGAGACCATTTCCTCAAAGAACAAGCAAGCACGCTCAAGTTTTCCACTTTTGCACAGACCATTCACCAAAAGTGAATAAGTTCCCACTTCAAGACTCAAGTTATTTCTGAGCATGTGGTCTAACAGAAAGTTCAGCACCTTCATTCTCTTCTTTCTGCAACACATCTTCAGCAATGGATGATAAGTCTCGAGATCTGGCTTACATGATTTCTCTTCCATTTCCTTAAGCAACCCAAGAGCAGTCTCCTCCCGTGAGCGTACACAAGCAATGGAAATCATGGCATTGTACGTGATCACTTCTTGGATAACCCCTTGCTTTGGCATATCATCAAACACCTCGCGTGCATCTTTAAGCCTACCAGCTTGGCCAAGAATAAATATTAATGAGGTATAAAATGGGGTGTCAGGTATACATCCATCGCTCTTCATTTTCTCATAAACCTCCAAAGCTTCAGATAATTGCCCTGCCTTCCCTAGAGCATGCATTAAAATAGTGTAAGTTACAACACTAGGGGACAAACCATTTTCCTTCATCTTTTCAAAAACTTCATTTACTTTGCGGAAATCCTTCTCTCTGCAATATAATTCAATGAAACTAGTGTATGAGATTACATCTGGGTGAAACCCATGTTTCTTCATATCCTCTATTGCTTCATAGGCTTGGTCAAGTTTTCTAGCTTTACACCACCCATGAATCAGAATATTGAATGACTGAGAATCTGGAGAAATCGAATCCTTATACTCCAAAAGAATCTTGTGGGCATGCTCAACGCTATCTCCTTTTACCAGCGCGTCCATGAGTACATTCAATGCTGCTGTGTCCTTGTTCACACCAAACCGCTCCATATTTCGGAATGCTTCTACAGCTTCTTCATACTTTCCTGCCCTTGTAAGTCTCCTCATTACCTTAACCATTGTAGCGAATGTCACATACCCCTCAAGCTGATCCATTTCCTCAACCAAATCCCACAGAAGATTAAATTTCCTCGCCTTCCCCAAAATGTCGATCATGAAGTTATACAATTCCGGAGAATGCACATAACCTGTTTGCGTTTTTGCCCATGTGAAAAACCCCAAAGCTCGGACCCAGTCATTGCTAAATCTCTTCAAAATCTGCTCAACCAAACTGTTTGATACAAGAAAACCACACCGATCTAGCGATTCAGCAACTTTCTCTGGTGATGGATGTCGTTCTTTAAGAACTCTGCCGATTGCAACGACGTCGTTTTCATCCTCGTTTTCCCTCAAAAAGTGTCTCGTCACTTGGGTTCGGCCATTAAGCATATGCGCATCAACCCAATCAGCAAGTGCAGGGATGACGAAGTCGTCATCAGAGTCTGCGCTTTTAGGGGTTTGGTTGCCGAAGAACTTGACCCAACTCGGAAGTTCAGGTGACTCAGGGGCTAGCTGCGAATCGACCTTTGTACAAAGTGGATTGCTGTGCAAGAAGAAGTAGCGCAACCCATCACCGTTGGTAAGCCTAGGAAAAGGATGATGAACGAGCTTCAGGATTTGCAACTTTGATAGCATTTTCGGCAAACGCTGATTCTTGCCGGAACAACACCCGGGGTTTAGGGTTTAAGGAGAATAATATAGTTACGTGTTTTTTGTTTGATATGAATTTCTTTTTTTTTAACAAAACGAAATTTGCATCTAACTTTTTTAAATATTTATTTCGCTTGGACAGAAAATTTTTATTAAAAGTTTATTTCGATTTTTTTAAAGCAAATTTCAATAATTTATATTTAGTTTAATTTTGTCAAATTTTTATTTTAATTTTTAAACTTATTTTTAATCCAAAAAATATTATTTTTCATATAAATTCATAACCTTTCAAAGGTTGTCAACATAGACTCTTTCATGGCAAATGCTTACTTTAACTAATAAACATTGCAGAATTAGTAGAAATATAAGATCAATAAGTGCAAGAGGAAATTTAAGAAAAAAAAATAAAAAGATAATTTTCGTTCACTGAAATTCTTGGCACTTGATATATAGTCTTTATTTATAGGCTTTCAATTATAAATATAGACTTATGAATTATAATAATATAAATAAAAAAATTAATCTACATAATTTATAATTAATTAAAGAGTTATAGAGTATATATCATTAAATATAAAAAAAAAATCTTAGAGTCATTCTTTGGAAGTTATAAACATTTATATAACTATATTGTTTACAATATTTCTTTATAGATGTTCATTAACAAATAATGTATCTTATTAAAATATTATTAGAAAATACCCGATGGGATAAAAACCTTATTGAAAAAAAAATTGGAACAATGTTTACAATATAAGTTACCTCATTACAAAGCATATTAGGAAAACCCAATGGTACAAAATATTGGTTAAGGACTAAAGAGTGTAGTATATTTTTTATTCTTTCTAATGATAATGTCACTTTATATTATTAAGTCAACATATCCCAATACTGTATATCAACTTTTCAAATGTAATAATCAATAATACCTTAATAAATAAATATGTCAAATTATCACATAAGTGAATCTATTAAATATCTATATCACTATTCTTTTAAAAATCGTAAGTGAAAAAATTTGGTAAAATACATATTTTTTTATCACCTTTAATGTATTATCCATTTAATTGAGTTTATATATTATATTATCTTAGTATATTACTATTGGAATTGTTTCCTTTAAAAGCAAGCCACGTATCTTCTTGATATATTATGTCATTAACCTTAGTCAAATACATTCTCAACTTGCCTCATGCGTAGTAACTATTTCTATACGATTTGAGGAAGTAGTAACTAAAATTTATTTTGTAAAACATCATGATATAGTTATACCTCCACATGTAAAGAAATAACTTGTTTGAAATTGTATTTTATGTGAATCAAATAAGTATCATGTATATATATAGCCAATTAATTGTAAAACATATTCAATTGAATAAATAATTCTATATTAATGGTCCCTCAAAAATATCATAATAAATGCTTAACTCCATTCCAACATCTTTTTATTGAAAAATAACTCAATCTTGCTATCAAACTTACAATAAATACAATATTAGTCATGTAGTATTAACAAAATATACTAATGCTTCTATAACACTAAGATATGAAATGATAGAATTAGGAAATTCTTCATCATTCTCTCGGGGATAAAAATGATCTATTTTTATATTTAGCAATCTTGTAATTATTGGGATATTTAATCAATATGCTTTATCTATATAAAATCAATTTAAGATCTCTTCTATATATACTAATTGATGAAGAATTCCCTTTGTTAACTCAATCTGCCAACTAAGACAAAACTCTATTTGTTTGAGATATTTCTTCCCAAATTATTTCTTCAATTAATCAATTGTTTTTCACTCTTGAATGCCTACTCAATATATCTTATTGTGATTGTCACTCAACTAAAGAATATATTTGAAAGGTGAAGAAAGGAAAAGATGGAGGGAAGAGCAAATTACTTAACTCATTTAAGGAGATACAGAAAAAGAAAAAGAAAAATAATATGAGAGAAGTTCTAAAAAATGAATACCAGTTCAAATATCTGCAGGCCAAATTCTATATTAAGTTTTACTTTAAAAATTAGATATCAAAAGGCCAAGTAAGGTCATATTTATGCTTCAATAGGCAACAAAATCCGTAAGTTCAGTCTCCAATTTTCCCCTTTATCGATCATAGTCATGGCTAGCAACATAGTGAATCCCTAGTTAAATAATAGGAGGTTAGTGAAAAAATAGAAGGCATATTCAAAACAAAAATAAAAATCAAATTCTATAAGTGAAAGGGAGAGTACCTAAAGCGTAACTCATTTTTAACAGAACTCATTTGCTACCAAGTCAATGCTATCCATTTGAGTAATCACTTGCAAAGTCTGAAAGTGAGAGATTGTTTCTGGAGTTTGAAAGTGAGAGGGAAATCCAACAACTAAAAGCATTCAAAATGCAAAAAAAAAAATTCTTTGGCCAAGAGGTGTTTTGTGATGTGAGCCTTTGCCAATAAGGGAGTGTTTTGCTAAATCTATTTCTAAGGTATCATCTTCTTGTGAGGAAGAATTAAAAAAATGAGAGAGAAATGAAGAATAACAAGAGATGGATATTGAATTACTCACTTTGGAGTCTTTCATGTTGAGTATTCACTTCTAGGGTCCGAAAGCGAAAGAATAGTAAAAGTGAGAAAGAATCCAGCATTTGAAAGTAAAAGAAATAACGTGAAAACAAATGAATATGGTCTTTTGAAAATTGTTGATCTTGTTGTTGAGCACGGAGAATAAGAAAGTGAGAGAGATGAGATAAGAAGGTGAAAATATTTGACTTTGGAAAAGAAAGAAGAGGAGTCAATTTTGAAAATTGAATTTGAAAATATATGAATTTAAAAAAACATATGATAATAGATACATAAATTTTAAAAAATTAGATTTAAGAACTTATACCGTATAAAATTTATTTTAAAGGATTTTAAAAATTAAAATTATTATTAAAAACTATCATATTTTAAAGAATTTGTTATTGCATATAAGAAAAAGTTAAATTATTTTATAATTAATAATAAATTTTTTAAAATTTAATAATAATGATAATTTTTAAAAATAATTTTAATTTTTAAAATTTTTTATTATAAATTTTATATGATATGATCGTGTTAGACGCTGACTGTACATCGAAACAGTAGCTGATTTCACTCGCGCACATCCTAAACAATAAATAACTTTTAGCAGAGGGACGGACACATGGCGCGATATATGGCATGGAAATATAAAAGGAAGCATTTTAGAAAGCCACTTGTCAGCAGTGGGTTGATTTGTATCCTACATCTTAGATAGAGATATATTGAAGATATAGATCTCATACCAAGTTCTATTGGGAAGTTCTCTTTTTGTAGTTGCTATTTAACTAAGTTTTATAAATTTTCGAGCAGGCTATGGAAAATCATTTAGTTACTGTTTTTACCCCTACTTCTTTTTTTTAATACTTCTGAGAATATATTAATAAGCAGGTCAATTTTTTAAGGCTAGAATTAACAGGCTTTGAAGTTAAATAGAGTTTCTAACTCAAATTAATTTAGAAGTTAAATGAGATGATCTCAAATTAAAGTTTCTATAAGCGTCTGCTTTAGGGCCAATTTTAATTCTCCCATAGGAATTATATCAAACAAATTTTTATATTTATACTTTTCTTTTCTGCCATATTGCATCTATAATGTGCCTATTTAATGAGTATTAAATATATGCTAAATATTTTCCTAAAAAAAATTAATTTTGTATTGTTGTGTAAAATAGTAGCTCGTATCTATCTATCTATATTATTATTAAGCAATTTCACCTCCCTTAAATACTAATAAGTGGCACTTTAAATTGCTTATAAGTGACAATCTAAATTACTAACAAATGGCCTCTTAGGAAATTTTCACCAACTGTTAGCATTAAATTATAATTTTATGTAATCTATTTGAATTTAAATTTGAGATGATTTAATTATATTTAATTTGATTGATTCATTTATTTATAATAATTGTTTCTTTATTTTAAATCTCTTCAAGTACAATTGTATTTCATTAAAATTTCTTAATTACAAGTTAAATGCTTTATATTATTAAGAAAACATTATTCCTAATGAATACAGATTGATCTCAATTAAATTGTGTCATAATTGATTCCATCAGTGTTTTAAATTTTATCAATTAATATTAACTCAATTTTTATTAGAATAAAAATGTTTCAAAAATCTTATGGAAATAAATAATTTTTATTTTCCCAATAAAAATTTATGAATTCAAAATTCATCTCCTCCAAATTTTATAAGTGCACGTTTTTTGCAATTTCAATTAATATAAATTAATTACAATAATATTTGATTGGCTTTATTTTTATTATATTTCATTTCATTTGCATAATTTCCTTAACTAAAATTATATTTAAATAATTCTATTTTGTTTCAAATTTTGAATTTGAAATCTCATCCTCCTTTTTATATATTAGTGCATATATTACTTCTCTTTTTTTCTATGACACTGAGCTAAAGTATATCTTATTCATCATTGTGAGTATTCTCATTTTTAAGAATGTATGACAAAATTTCATTTTCTTTCTACCGTGTTATTTACTATGGCCTGTTTTAACATTTTAACTACAAAATTTGAATTATTTTCTTTCCTTTTGGATTAATAATTATTTTCTTATAAAAATGAAATAAATCAAGCACCTAATCATATTTGTACCTTTTGGGTAGAATATATTTATGATCAATACCATCCATGTTTATACACTTCACTATTTCTTTTTTCCATGGTTCTTGATTCAAAATCTTATGTAATGTTTAATCCTACTTTTATGTCTCATGTTGTAGGTGCAAAATTGTGCGTCGTGTTGTTAACGCTATTAACAATGCAACATTTTTTGTTTTTGACAAAAATGCTTCTCAGTCATTGCAAATCTCAACCACTAAGTTGCATACGCCTATTATTTCCGTGAAATTTTTATTTTAATTTCTTGAATTATAATATTGAGTAACATGTATTTTTAACACATATTTTGATTAGCAATATTCGTTTTATGTACCTTAGGAAAAAAGGAAAAAAAAAAAAAAGAACTAAATAGATGCTTTTGAGAAGCTTAATGGGTTTGTGGGAAAAAGATTCTTTTCAAGGTTAAAATCAAGGAGCAAAAGTATAGAATTTATAACTAGATGTAGATGGTGTTGAGAATGATTTGTAATAATGACATCAAACAGTCGTTCATTAATTCTTTTGATGATAGCCATGTACACTTATGTGAAATGCACCTAATTTTTTTTTTATAGGTACATTTTGTAAGATTATAAATACTGATTTTAAATTTTGTTACTTGATGATAGAGATGGGCTTGAAACACAATCTACCAACGTTTTTTTAGCTTGATAAGGTATTGACTTCACACATTTCCTCTCTCTCTCTCTCTCTCGCTCTCTCTTAATTGTATATAGATAATAAGAAATTCTTATTTTAATTAATATTGAAAATTTTACAATAACTACATCATAGTTAATGTTTTTATCATGTGCATGATTCATAAAATGGATTCCAAGTTGTTTATTTACTAGAATTTAGCTCTTTTTTAAACCAAATTTTCAAGTTTATATGTTTTAATTCTCTTGTTTGGATAATTTAATTTCTATCTCTTCGTTTATTTACATGCTATTTTTTCCTTAATTACAAATGTATTTGATTGATTTTATTTAAAGTTAAAATGGTATTTAAGAAATTAATTGTATTTAAGGTTCATTTTAATTCAATTTTTTTTGTTTATTCAAAAATCATATGCTATTTTTTTGGGCAGGTTTTAATTATTGATGCTAATTTATTTATGCAATTGACTAATGCAGAGAGAAACCTGAAATGCTTTGGTAATTATGATCCTGTGGCAAATGATTTGAAGATAGTTGTGAATTTTGAAAACCTAAATAACACTAGAAGATAAACACATTTTGCCAGTGGTCATTTTCCAACGGTTTTCATAACTGCCGATATACGAAAGCAATTAACGGCGGTTTTAAAGCAATTAACGGCGGTTTCATGATCGCTGGGACATGACACATATTATGTGGTGTTGTCATTTTCAAATTCCCTCTCCCATGAACCTAATGGCGAGTGCGTTTTTCACTTTTCGATATTAAGGAGCTTTATTACCTTCAACCATGGTAACTCCTTTCTCAACAATTTTATTGGATTTTAATTCAGCCTTACTTTTACAAATTTTCATCATCATTTATCAGTTTGCATTCTCAAAATTTTTGTATGCATCAGTGTACGATTTGTTGCAGATTGTCTTTCCCCTTTTTCTCCTTTAGAAGAAGATTTGGAAGCAGCTTGAGGCTTTGATATCTGATCAATCTCCCAAGAAATGGTATATGTTTTCGATTTATCTGGAGTTTTTTTGCGGTCAAGATTGAGGCAATTCAACGTCTCACGTTCTAGTTTCTTCAGACTATCGTAAAGAGGGTTGTGAGTTTAAATTTAATAATTCCGAAGACTGCTGCAATGTTTGTAAATCCATGCGTTCTGTGAAGGATGGGCCGTGTTTATGTGATATGTAGATGTTTTGTGAGAATCGTGAGACTTGTGGATCTAAGTACGATGAGGTAAATGATTTTTAATTTGTCTAAGGATCGGTAAGTTTTTCAATTGGCTTAATCTTTTGGAAGGCCTTAGTGGTGAATCATAGTTGCAAAACTAAATGACTGTAATCAAATTCTTGTTATACTGGAATATAATTTTGTTTCAAGAGGAATGACTTCAAAGGAGTATGCAGTATGTCAAATATATTATGGCTTTCATTTTCTTTGGAAAAAGATCATCCATATTCATTCAATTTGCACTACTGGCCCTAGAAAATTTTGTATTCCTGTGTTTGATTGATGTATTATATATTTGAGGATTTCTAGATTTTATTTTTCTCTAGATCTTGCTTAGTAGTCACGTCCTACAACTTCATTTTTTCAGGAATCCTACATCTTTGAATCAATTGTTAGCGGCCACAAACTACCCATAAGCCACCACGAAATGTTAGTGGTAGGTATTCCAGCAGTTAGATAAAATTACCACTAAATGTCTCTCGATGGTTGCAAGAGTGAAGTTTATTAACCATTGTACATTTAGCCAAAAAAAAAATGAAAAATGCTTTTTTTTTTTTTTTTGGTAGTATGGTATTGAACACTATTGGATTTCCATAATCTCATTTATTGATGTATGTTGATCAAAACCTATTAAATTTAATAATTAGCATTAGTGGATTGATGATGAGAAAATATGTTAAAATGGTGAAATGTTTTGGATCACCAATAATGGTGAACATTTTTTTTTACCCTAAGTATGTGGTAGCCTTTGATCTTTATACTCAAAGGTATTATAAAATTAAAATTTTTGATGGCACACTGGACAAAGATTTCATAAGTTGGTTATCTACAAAGCTAAGTTAGGCTTTTTTGGCAAGTATAAAGAAAAATACAAGATATAGATATGTGAGTTTGTTCTATCAATGAGCTTAATTTCTTTACATGGTCCAAGATTTGAACATCATCTCTATTTCTTCTTCTCTTGATTTACTAAGTGCTATGGATGACCAACTTTTCTACCCTTTGATAAATTGGGGAAAAAGTCAACTCTACGAATAAATTTAAGTTTGAATTATTTATGATTGATGGATTCAATGGTGAATAAAAATTGATGATGGTACATGAAGATAATTCTTTGTTTAACTTTAGGGAAATTTTTTTTGTGGTGTGAAAGTTTATTTAAGGTTTACTTATTTTAATTATTTTTTAATGTAATTGGCTTGGCATGACTTAAGTAGTTTGATTAATTGATTATGCAATAACAAATTTGAGTATTTTGTGATTTTAATTTTTATTTTCCACCAAATTGGTATAATTTTTCTTGGTTGGGAAGATTTTGTTTGGGAAAAAACTTAGAAGTTTCTCTCAAATGATATTTTACACTAACAATATCATTTACATGATCACAATAGTAAAGATTAATTTATTTTTCATTTTTTATTTAGTTACATAGCTATAATCTTAATAAAAAATTTTCCCTTTATTAAACATTTTTTAACTAACAATTTTAATTTTATCAAATTTGCATTTACGTGATTATCAATTAAAGGGACTACACTCTTGCTAATATAGAAAAGTTGTTAAGAAGTATTAACAAAAGTTTTAAAGATTTTTTCTTTGATGGCATTGGCAATTGAATGTCTTCTTTTATCTCATCATAATAGGCTTTTACACATTGAACTAAATTATGACGGGGACACTTTGGATAGAGATGTTGCAAATCTAATTCTATCTCTAACTAATAAATACATAATGATATATGGTATTGTATTGGATGTTGTCAACTCCAGTAATGGAAAGGATTATTTTTATATGATTTTAAGGGTATTAGAAAAACTTTTGTTTGGAGGACTTTAACAACAACATTGAGATCACAAAGGGAAATTGTAAAGGCAGTTGTGTTAAGTGGTATTGCTTCCAAGTGGTAGAACAATCCATTCACAATTTGGTATTCTTCTATAGGTAACAGAGGAATCAACCTACAAAATAAGGCAAGATATTGAGTTGAGATAGTTATTGATTCTTACTAAACTTATCATATAGGATGATTCTGCTTTAAAGCTCTATATAGGAGCTTAAGAGATATTATGAGATCAATAATCCCAATAGTTTGAAAGAAACTTTTAGAGGAAAGTTATTGTATTGAAAAGATATTTTAGGTAGATTTTTCCTGTAATTCTAAAAGGTTCTAGATAATATATAGTTCTTGCTTCTATTAACTCTTCTTATTTGTAAAGTTCTTACAAGTTACTAATAGTGAAAAAAAAAAAAAAGAGACTTCAAGCAAGGTTGAGTGGTAAAGATCTAGAGGAGTTTAGATCTTTTTTGAAATGAATTTTGAAGATTGGTGATAGAAGCATTCACAAGTCTAATGATGGAAAGGCTAAATTTGAAATACTAGAAGACATCCTTATAAAACAATTGACAAATCCCATAAAAGCAACTGTTGATGGCACATATCCTTTATTTCTATAAAATATTCGTAACTTGAAGTATTTTCAAGATAGAGTAATTCTATATCCTACTCTTGATAATGTTGATGCTATTAATGATTACATACTATATTTACTTCCAAGTGAAGAAAAAACTTATTTGAGTTCAAATTATGTGTATAAAACATATTTGAACATTATTTGTCAAGGGGATGTTTACACAACTCGATTCCTAAATAACATAAAAGGTTCTAGGCTACCTAATCATATATTAAGATTGAAAACCAATGCACTTGTTAAGCATAGATAAATCTTTAAGGTTGTCTTATAGAACAATATTATATTGAGTCACCTTGGAAATCATGTTATAAAGGGTAAAGTTATTTCAAGAAATAGTATAAGTGAAAAGGTTTATATACCTAGAATGTAATCACCTCATCTAATTCAAGATTGCCATTTGAGATGCAAAAGGGAGAGCATAACATTCTCGAAAGTTAAACCCTTAATTAAATTAATATAAAGTGAATTAAATAATAAAAAAAATATTTAGTAAATGATTGCACGAGGAAATAATATTTTCTATGAGTTTTAAAGATAAGGAAAATGGATAAATGTATTTGAGATATAATAAAATTTTATGGGATCAATTTGAAATTTAACAGGAATAATTATTATTTTTTTAAATTAGTTAAAGATAATTAAATAATAGAAAATTAAATAATAAATACTTGGAGAAGAAATTCTTTAAATTCCTTGGACCTTTAAAGTCCTAAAAAATATTTTTTTTAAAAATCATTTGAAGGATAAAAACATTTGGTAAAAATTTAAGGGTTAAAATATAAATACTAAAAGTTAAGGGTTCAAAGTATAATTTTAACTAAAGAATAAAATATGATTTTCTCAAAGTCAAAATTTAATTTTCCCATAAACCTAAAATAAAGGAGTTAGGAAAATATTTTTATATAAATAATGACCACATCAACAAGTAGAATGACTTTAATAATTAAGGTACTTAACAAATTTAAATCCAGAATAAGAAACTCTGAGTCAAAGTTAGTCAACTAAAATGCCCTTGGGTCTTTGCTTTTGGAAGAGAGAGAGAGAGAATGTGCAAAGGAAGTCGAGTGAATGGCTTCTTAAGGAAGCCAATCACCCACCTTCTTTATAAACACTTTCTCCCCTCAACCTTTGCCATTTAGCTAGAAAAACTAAAAGAGAAAGATAGAAGGAGGCTAAAAGTGTAAAAGAAATGGAAGAGTGTAAGAGAGAGAAAGAAAAGAGAAACAAATGAAGAAAGGATGTGAAAAAGAAAGAGAAAGACTCAGGTGAGAACCCTAACCATTTAGTTTGCCTTGACACCCACACCCTTATCTTGCCAAACCAAAATTTACAAAAAGGTTTGAAAGTTTAAGAGAAAGGGAGCCATAGAGAAAGAAAAGAACCCTAAAGAGAGAGAAAGTGACTAAGAAGTTGGAAGAAGAAGAATAAAGAGAGGAAGATGATTCAAGGACTTCTAAGATAAGAACATAACTCCCTCTAAGCATACAAGGTAGTCAACACACTTCCCTACGTCACTTCCACACCTCCCTCTTCATCTTCTTCATTTCTCTCCCCTCCATATATAGTAATAAAAAGGAAATTTAGGAAGAATAATAGCTTACATTCATGAAGGTTTAATCTACTTTAAGATTTCCTTAAGACCCTTTTTTAGTTAGGATCATATGATGCATAAAGTAGTGATCTAAAATTAGAAGATGGTGTTATGTTATTGACAAATTCCCTTGAAGCTCTATTTTGTTGCATGACCAAATGATATTTGTTGCCCTTAAATTTTTGATACGCTGTTTATAAGATGCTTGAAAGGTCATATGATTTATGGCGTAATTTTAGGAGTCTATTTGATACTTAAAAAATTTAGCGAAAGTGGCATTATGGTTGATTTAAAGCTATTTTAGGACATAGTGGAATTTTGGAGAATTTAAGGGATTAAATGCTTTTTTTGGAATCTAATATTTTCATCATGGTAAATAGACATGTTTAAGAACTAATGGCTAAAATTTGGTGATTCTAAGAGCTTTGCGTAATTTTTTAGGAATTTTCAAATGTCAATAAAAATTTAGATTTTTTATGTTTGCTAAAACAAGGGCTAAGGCTACAACCCCCAAAATTGAGGCCATGGCCCAGAATTTCATGGTTTTATTTTCGTGCAAAAATAGGTCCAAGGCTACATTCAAGAACCCAAGACCATAGCTCTAGACCCCTTTTTGTGAAAAACTCACATTTTTCTTTTATGTTTTGCTTTCTTTTGATCGAGGAATTGTAGGGAACATTCTTAAGCCCATTTAAGAATATTTTAGGACTTAATTAGAACTATATAAAGGAATAAATAATTTAATTAATATTTATTCAATTTAGCAATTTCCTTATACATGAATTATTTTAACTAAATTCCTATAATAGTTATTTTAATTTGGAATTCATTTAAAAACAGTTACTTTAGGAAACTTAGGAAATTAAGAAATACTTAGATTTATAGAGTCATATATATATATATATATAAAAGAGAAAGATGATAGTGCTTAAAAAGCTACCAAATGAAATGTTAATTCTTTGATATATAAACCTTGATTATGGATCTTGACAATGGACTTCATCATTAAATCTAATGATTTATGACTAATAGATTGTGGACTAAGATTTTAAGAAGACACTTAAAATGGAAAAAGATATGGTAAAAAAAATCAGCTTTCCCAAAATATGCAATCTAGGGTCATCAACATGCATCTGCTTAGTTAAATGTACTTTCTTACTTGCTCAAACTAAATTACCTGCTTTGCTGTTGTTAATTCATTTATTCATGTCCCATGGAATCACAATATATTAACCATGAAATATGACTTGAATATCCTAGAATATAATTTAAGTACAAATATGCTTATATGTGATGTCAAGTTTATTATGCATACATACGTTTACATGCATGCTAGATCTAAAATACTTTTATGTTTGTTTGCATGCATTAATGGATTGAAATATTTTGTTTCCTTTTTGCCATGATAGACATGGACTATAATCTTTTATTGAACTAAAAAATTATGTTATTCTTACATATAAGTCATGAATAAGTATCTGTAGCTTATCTATGCCTATTTAAATATGAGCTCTCAATTATGTTAATAACATTGCTCAACTTGTTCACTATGTAAACTAATTTGAATAACTTGGATTGTAATTAAAATGATAACATAATTATGTATGTGATCCTAATCAAATGCTAAGCAGGATAAGATCTTTAGGTTAAAAAGAAGGCTTCTAAAGGAATAGACTCTTAATGAAAAGGGATAAAATTCCAACAAAAAACTAATCTATATAGAAAAAGACAGCTCTCTATCTATATAGAGAAGCAAAGTTATAATCATGTAAGAACAAGGAGGTCATAATCCCTCTCAAATTTATGTCTCACTCTCCCTAGGACAAAATTATGATAAAAGGGTAATTAAAGGTTCGAAGGCCTTCATGTAGCTTCAAGTTTTAAGTTTTGAATAAAAGTTTGTAGGTCTACACTTGGGGGATGTCCTAGATATGTTTACTCCTATCTAGAATGCTAGGTTCCAATGATCATAAAGACTAGGAAGAGTAGTCTTCCTCCTTAATGACACTAAAAATGTAGGTCTCACATCAAATAGTATAGAATGCTTGGTGGGTTACTTATGATTATGAAAATCTAGGTTTATATCAAGTAGTATAAGATGCTTGGTACTAGACTTAGAATTAGTTTTGTTTAGCACCAACACTTTCAAGGTAGGATCAATTGTATGTCCTTAAAAAGGTATACATTGTAGAACAATATGATAAAGTATGTTGACCTATACCAAGTTAAGGTGGTACAATAGAAATGATTATTTAAGCCCAATAAAACTAAGTTAAATTAATACTGTTTGAAAGGCATTTTGTGATAATTTATGATATAGTGCTTCATATATGCATTATGATATTTGCATACAATCATGTATTGATTGTCATAACATGCAAGATATCTGTACATGGTAAGTTAAGTTTAGCACAATTGCCTCACATGCAAGAATGTTTCCATATAGTCTAAACAAGTTAAGTAAATAGACATTTATGAATGTGCTTCATGATATACTGGCGGCTAAATATTCTTTGTATGATGTGACATGTTGCTATTTTTGTATGTTTCAGATAAGGGAATAAAGAAAAGTGATTTCTACACATATGACAACTAGATCATAAAGACTAAGGAGAGCAGTCTTCCTGATAATGGTAAAAGCTTAGGTCTTATAAAGTAGTATAGAATGCATGGTAAGTTATCTATAATTATGAAAACCTAAATTTGTATCAAGTAGTATGAAATACTTGGTACTAAACTTAAGAATTAGTTTTCTATAACACTAATGCTTTTTAAGGTATGATAAACTATATCTCCTTAGAAGGATATACATTGTAGAACAATATGATAAAGTATGCTAGCCTATACTAAGTTCAGGTGGTACAACATAAATGATTACTTAAGCTTAATAAAACTAAGTTAAATTAATATCATTTGAAAGGCATCTTGTGATAATTTATGACACAGTGCTTCATATATGCATTATGATATTTGCATGCAATCTCATAACATGCAAGATATCTGGACATGGTAAGATTAGCATAATTACCTCATATGTAGGAATGTTTTCATATAGTCTAAATAGGTTAAATAAATAGACATTTTATAGATGTGCTTCACAATATACTAGTGGTTGAATATTCTTTATATGATGTGATGTGTTGCTATCTTTGTATGCTCTAGACAAGGGAATAAAGAAAAATTAATTTCTACACATGTAATAGCTAGACCATCACTAAATTTCAAGATTATTATGTATTTTTATTGAGAATATAAATTCTTACTATACTCGGTGATATGTTCAAACAAGTATCTTGGTATAGGAGAGGCTACATGTGAACACCATATTTTGTCCCAATAGTTAATCAAAAAAAAAAAAAGAGAAAAGGAAAGAAAACCAAAAATAAAAAAATAATAATAATAAAAGTAAAAAAAATAAAAAAGAAGAAAAACCAAAAATAATAAAAAAAAAAGAAAAAAAATAACAAACCAAAAAAGAGAACGTAAATTTTTTGAGAAAAAGAAGAAGAAAAAGAGAGAAGCTCAAACTACTACAACCCAAAATCAACAAAAGAAGAAGAAGAAGAAGAAGAAGAAGAAGAAGAGGATATGAGCCTAACTTTTGAAACCCAAAACCTTCTTTGGATTAGGCCATCGGGCCATCTGCACAACGTTACCTGATTTCCCTTTTCGAACTCCCCAAATGACACACACTACTCTAGCAGCGCAACACACACACAGACACACAGAGCATTGAAACGCAAAAATGGAAGAAGCAACAGAGGCTGATCAACTCAACACCTCAGAGGAGACGAAAATGGAAGAAGTAGGGCAACGTTTCAGAGAAACCAAGGCAGAGAGTTAGTGGCATGCCTGAAGAGCTGACCTTCTTCTCCTGTCCCCTTCATCATCGAAAATCGAGGAAAGAAAACGCAAAAATGGAAGGAGAGATTGAAAACGCGGATTGATGAAGGAAGAAAATCATCAGCAAGGAAGGAGAGCATCAGTATAAGAGAAGGGGAATCGAAAATAAAAGGAGGGATTTTCCTAATTCGGGGAGAGGCAAAAAAGGCGAGAGGAATTTTTCTGATTCGGAAAGAGAGGTAGAGAAGGTGAGAGGGAGATTTCGGATTCGAAAAGAAAGGTAAAGAGCGCGAGGGAGAAACAGGGAGAGCGAGAAAATAGGAAAGGGATTTTCTTATTTGAAAAAAGGGATTCTGAGACGAGAAAATAGAGAGTGAGAGATCGGGAGAGAGCCTGAGGGGAGAGGCAGTGAGAAAACGATAGGGGGTTTGAGATTGAAAAAAAAGAGACCCCGAGATTGGAATATGAAAAACGAGTGATTGGGAGATAACAGGACCGGAGAGGAGGAAGCAAAAATCAAAACTCACTCAGAGATATGTAGAGATATTTTGTTGATTCCTACTCACAGTCTGGTTTGCTAGTTGCTGGAGGTTGCATACTGGGTCCATTCTGTTTACTGGGTTTTAGTTTTACTGCGTTAATTTGAGAGTCCAACCTTCTTCTGTTATTGGATATTTGGTTACCATGTTTTGAACTCCCCCTTTGATTCTGACTTTACTCAGAAAATTGTAATATACTCGTGAATGGGATGATTGAACTTTAAAGTTTGTCATTTTCAGGCCCGAATTCAGGATTGTCATGGTTTATTATGATTTGTTAATTTGGTTTAATCTATTTTTCTTTAAAAAAAAAAAGAGCTTATGTGAGAGTATGCTGCTGCTGTGTTGGATTTTCTACCCTTGGTTTTCATTTTAGGAACAAACCCACTGCTACATTCTTTGTTGAATAAATGGGTTTCACATGAATGCAAACGTTTAGGAAGTCCCTTTTTGCATACTACTTTTCATGATCCTTAAGGAGATAGGGTGCATTTTACCTCTTTTGTGTGAGGCTGATGACATGAATGCTATTGAGTGACAATTTTTAAAGACTTTGTATGTCATTTGGCTTTGTCCATATGATGCAAGTTTTTTTTTTTGTTTATAATATTGGTATTATTTTCTATGTAAGTGTGTTCTGCTAGTGTTCTGTCATTCATTTGTGGGCATATTATGGGAACAAGTTCGAGGCTGAGAGGTTATGGAGTTATTTTATCTTGAGGTTAAATTTTAGGGGATCTAATTATTCTTGATGACCTTGTTTTCTTGAAGCTAAATTTTAAGATTAGAGTGTCACCATTTTGAGCTTAATCGTGTGTCAAATTGGGAGTAAAATGATATTGTAATCACTTGGAATATATCTAATTGAACTAAACTGGAAGTATAAAATTTTCAAGATTAAATGCACGTCATAAGTGTTAGCTAGGTTTTCAGTTTTGATTAGTTAGCTTGTATGAGTGAGCAATTTTCTGCTTATTAGTATCGTTTCAAGTGAATTTTTGGTTAAATTCTCTCCAGTTGAATTTGGGTTCAGTAGTTAATTAGGGATATAGGTTCCTGCTTGATATAGAGGTATTGGTTGTCTGTTGTGATTATAATTGATTATGGGTTCAAATTTCTGCTTAAGATGCGAGTCTTAGTCCAATGATTAAACTTGGATTTATGCTTTTACTTGATTGCTGATTTCTTGTTGTGGTTATGGATTTCAGCCTTGAACTAATTTCACTACATGCTTTTCCTTTGTTGCATCTGAATTATTGACCATGAAAATCGTCGAAGAAAATATATGGGACTTGGAAAGAGGAATAAAGAGAACAAAGGAAGAGCCTCACTGATCATGCAATTTGCTGGAGGGAAAGTATAGGAAGTCCTTGGATAGATGATTAAAGAGAAGGCAAAAGAGATGGCTTCACTAGTTCTTTACTTTCACCTAATTTCTTTGAGATATTGTGATGTGTATTTGGAATAGGCTAACATTTGACTGAACACAAAACACACACAATCAAGGCTTCCTATCTGCATATGAGTTAGTTAAATATTTACCTTTTATTGACTTTATTTTTTAGAATTGCCTTGTGAGATTTTTTGTCTCCCCAGGCACATAGGAGCAAACCTAGGGATCATGTGGGGCAATAAGCCTCTTTGGTATTCATTAGGTATTAAATTTACGTTTTAATAAGTTTTGGCTTTCAACGGCTCACATTGAATCAATCTTTAAAGGAAATTTTTCAAAAAAAAAAGAAAACAAAAACAAAAAAAAAAAGGGATTAAAAAAATAAATAAATAAACTTTCCAAATTCAAAAGTTAATTTTAAGTAACTGAGTTTTCATAACTTCCTATTTAAAATAATAATAATAAATAAATAAAAATTAATTAAATTCCTTTCTTTTAAACTTTAAAATTTTCCTTTAACTTTCATTTGATAAAATTAGAAATTAAAATATACTTTATAAAAATACCAAAAAACATGGTTTGAAAAAAAAAACAAGAATCAACAATCAAAATCAAATCAGATAAAAAAAATTAAAAGGAAAAAGGAAAAAAAGTCCTTTTTAATGTCATCAACAATTAAAAAGAAAAAAAATCATGAAAGTCATTTAAAAAAGGGGCAAAATTAAACAAAAACAATAAACAAGAAAGGAAAAAAATGATGAAAAAAAGGAAAAAAATGGAAGATGCAAGAAAAGTGAAATTAAATTTACCTTTAGCAAATTAAAATACATCAACCAATTTTAAATACGTTTTATTTGTTAAAGGAAAAAGTAATTTTTATTTTCTTTGTCTTTTCATAAAAAATAAATAAATAAATAAAAGGAAAACAAAAAAGACAAAACCAAAACCAAAACCAAAACAAAAACAAAAACAAAAATAATAATAAAACAAAAACACAAAACACAAAGATACAAAAATAAAACACCAATTGATAAATACAATTTTGTCTGAACTACGTGGACTTTGATCCCTATCATAGGATGTGTAGACCTTAGGTTTTAATCCTAAGTCAAGTCCACTCCTATAAATAAATATTTTCTTTCAATTTTCATCTTCTTCATTCCTTTCTTTTTAGTTCGCTCTTATTTTTTTTTAATTTCTTTTCCTTTTTTTTACTTTTAACTTTATTTTCTTAAGTTTTTCCATCCCTTTTGTATGTAATTTATTGGGGAGAATTAAAATAGAATAGAGGCCATATTAATCTTGCACAACTGACTTAGGATAACCATTCTTAGTAATTGGTATAGTGAGGTGTCTAACACCTTCCCTACTCACAATCGACTCCTAAATCCAAATCTGGTTCACGGACTATTTTTTCTTATAAAAAGGATTTTCCAAAATTTTTCCTTTTAAAAATTAAAATTTTGGTGGCGACTCTACTACTTTTAATTTTGATTTCAGTTTGGCGCCACATGATCGCATTTTCGAGTGTGACACTACATCAATAGTATATTAGTACTAGAAGCATATTGGCCTTCTAGAATTTAAAAGATAGCATTATGAGAACTTGATGACTTTACTTCTTTTATTGAATGGTTGTAATAATAATTAAGAGACATTGTTCTACTTTGAGTAATCCAGGCTAAGAATGGACTATGCAATCTATGTTAATATTAGAGTACTATTGAGGTCACTTAATGACATTATTAACAATATTTGTAATTTTAAGGTATAAGATGTACAAACTTAGTTTTATGATGTGCATGTTTAGAGATGGCCTTGATGCTTAAATAAAAAGTAAGAAGAGAAATCAAATTAGTAAAGTTTTTATCGTTTACATTCCCACTAAAATTTTGTTATTCTTATAAAGGAACAAGTTCAGTTGCACTCTGGAAGTTGAGGTGTTACATCTTAAATGTTTCATTCATGATGACTGTTAACAAAAGTCAAAGTCAATCTCTTTCTCATGTTAGATTTTATCTTTCAAAACTTATATTTAGTCATAATCAACTATGTATGGCAATATCAAAAGTGAAAAATAAGAATGGTTTGAAATTTTTTATATGTGACGAGTGAACAAGTGTCAAACATTACAACTAATATAGTATACAAAGAGGTGTACGAGAGTTTAAAATAGGTAATCATTATAAATTCATTTACAATTGTTTTATGTTTTATTTTAATTTTTTTCTTTTTCTTAACCTAATTTTTCTGCTTTTAATGTTTTATTTTCTATTTAGTTAACATTTGTATGCCTACTTGATGCATTGACATGTTTATATATCTTGATTGCCTCTTTGAATGAGTGTATGAGCTATTGAGATTCTTTGAATTGTTGGAGATTATACCCTAGGCCAATCATTTGTAAACATTGTGCTTCATTAAGAATAAAAGTTTTCTATTATAATTATTATATTTGCATGTTTCTATAATAATTATATCCTTGGATAAATTATATTAGTTATCCTAAATATCCCTAGTCGATCATCGTTGTGAGAACGATGATGAATTAAGATGAGTATGATTTTAATTTATGATTATGTGTTAATCATATATGGAGATACAAATCAAAATCATAGGCGCATGTTGGGAATAGGGCACTAGATCAACCCGTCATGAGATAGCATTATGGATTAGGTCATAAGCATACCTCATATATAACCGTGTCACTAATTTCTCATACCTGATATTATCACAGATTCCAACATGAAGGATACTGTGCTTTGGCATTGTCAAAAGTCACCTTTGACCTGGTGATCATAAAGGCTTTGGTCGGGCATAGTGGACTCCATGTAGAGGATGATGAGTGGTCAAGATAGAATTTGTTCCTTTAGTTAACGGAGAGATATCTCTGGGCCCCTCGATGAGTGAAACTGAGAAATGCATGGCCATGCTTAGATGGAAGGGTTTTTCTATTCGTTCTGTCGGTCTGCACGTAAATCGAGAAACTAATGATTGAGTAAAATAAGAATGACATTTCCATGCCTCATACTCGATCAAGATATCGTGTGATAAAAGGGATGTGACAGGGTTATATGATAGGCTGTATCGGATCACCAAACCTTATGTGATTTGGGTAGTCACTATGTCTTGCTAGAGGCCACTGGTGACTTATAGGTGCAATAACGTTGTTGGCCCACTACTAATATCATATAGGCCTACAGGGTCGCACACAAAAATGAATCAACTTAAACAAGAATGTCCAAATTCATTGAACCTAAAATTGTGTCTAGATTCGATGAATGTTACGTTTAATTAGGGCGAGATAATTATATATATATATATGATATATATGTATATATATGTAATTAATTCGAAATATAAGTATATATATATTTATATTTGATATGAATATATATATTGCATTATATATTTCAATATATCTATATATATTTATAAATTAGTTAAAATTGAATTTATTAGATAAATTCGAATTTCAACTAATTTGTTTAAGATTAATTTAAATAATAAATTTAAATTAACTAATTTAATCTAAATATACCTCTATAAAAGGAGAGGTAGGCTAGAGTTTAGATACATAAAAAGGGAGTCACTTTCTAAAACCCTAAACTGTCACCCTAGAGAGAGAGAACGCGTCTGTACACCTAGAGAGAGAAAGTGTACAAACGCCTAAAGAGAGAAGATCGTCTTCTCGTCAATTCGCATATAGACATGGTAAACGAAGGTGCTAGCAAGCTTTTCAAGTTACCAGATCGTTCGTGTGGATATCAGTAGAGGGGGCTATGCATAGACGTCAGTTCCTGAGATCCGAAAGGACAAAGCGCTGCAAAGGTAATATTGTATCTCATACTCAATTTAATCAAGATGATGGATCCATGGGAGGAAACGAATCAAAATTTTTGCTACGTGTACAGTACGTTTCTTACATGAATCTCACCTCCTTCCTTCTCCCATCTTAACATGTTAGGAAGAGTTCAAGGAGAATAAAGTGGAAGTCAAGGAGCTTGAAAAGCTATTTCTTGCCACTTTGTATAGCTTTGTATGGCCTTTGATATAAAGAAATGTCAATATTTATATGTACATGCTATTTATGATATGCAAATATTTGAACAAGTGTAAAAGTATGTATAAATGACGTGTGAATTATGTATAGAGCCAAAGCAATGAAAATATGAGATTTGGTGGCCTGTACGTAGTAGTGCATTCTTGCCTGTAACATGGTGAGTTTGGAATGTGTGATAGTTTGGACCACTTGGGCAATTCTTATATGTTATATTTATACTTTAAAACTTGTCCAAGAGGTAGTAGAGCATTTAAGAAGCCATTTGAATCACTTTTGAGCCATAAAGGGTGTTAAATTCGCCATATTCGTGAGCAATGTCAAGATATGACCAAGTGAGCTCCTTTTGATCCAAAATTTGGCATGGATATAGGTCCTACCTAGAGATTTTTGAAAAGTTAAAGTGCATATTATTTGGAGCTCTAGAGAATTTTGGGTGAATTTTCAAAGTTGACAAATTTGGAAAGAAATGACATTGTTACTGTACAAATGGTCAGTACTTTTACCTCTATCACCTTTGGGCCAAATGATGTCTAATAACTATAAAATTTTACACAGAGAAATTAGACATTCACAGTGATGTATACCAACTAAAAGCACCTCAATTGGAGTTTATAGAGGAAGAAATAATTTTTTGAAGTTCTATGTCAGTATCAGGGATGCTAACAGACCTTGGCTATTGTTCCATTAGTTTTTGAGGTCTAAAGGCTTCTAAACTAGTTTGGACTTATTTTTTTTCTCTATTTGACATCTGTAACTTTCTAAATTGGTATAGTTTATCTAGATTGGTTTTTTTTTTGAAATAGTTATAAATTTTTGAAATTCATATCAGTAAGTTGTATCAGAAATGCTAGGCAGTCGACCTTTCAAGGCTTTTGTTGTCAAACATGGTCCAAACGATATGATTATGGCTTGAAATTATTTTTAGTATAATGTTAACATCTAGAGCTTTACAGAAAGCTATTATTTGTTTAATTCCCATTTTTTTAGAATTAATTATAATTTTTCAAAATTGGGGTCAAAAACTTAAATTTTGGACCCGTGAGAAAAAATGTAATTTTTCTGGTTTTTGACTTCAAATCCATGGTTTATGAATTGTTTATGCTATGTATGAGTTGTATAGATGGAGTTTGAGTAGATAATGTTAGCGACGAGTTCATGGGACATATGGGACAAGTATGAACATTTAAACCCTGACATAACGCATTAAAATGTCACGGTTTTAATCCTTTTCTTTGGGAATTATATGGAATCAAGTTTAAATGATAGATAATCGAAGTTAATACATTATGGTGTTACAAAGATTGAGTAATTGGATATTTTTTAGTCCACTACCCTATTAGCCAAATTAATTTATTCTAGGTAGTTGTCACCTTCTTGACATTTCACTTGTTCTTTTAATTAATCCATGCATAATTTAATCCTTGCTTTAATGTAAGGTTCAACTATGTTGATTTAATCATGTTAATTCTTTAACAAAGTATGTGACTTGAACTAATGTTACTATTTCTCATGTCCACAATGGCTTTACGTTTAGACTTAATTGAATTTTAACTTATCCTTTTATAAACTCCTACTTCTACTCATCCATTTAAATTTATACCACTAGTTAATTTCCTACAATGTTAGAAGTTTAAGACTTAGAGTTTTAGAAAATAAGCATTACTTTGAATCACCAACCAAAATTTAACCTGCGATCATTATTCCTTATTCATATATAATTTAACACATTCACCTATTAGCTCTACCTTGAGTATCATTTCTAAAATGATACCCTTCTATTACCGAAGATTGTTTGTTGTTCTAGAGTTTAACTATCTACATCTATACCCTTTTCTTTTTTAGGGATTCGAAGGATGGTGAAGTTTTCTCACATATACTTGGAAACTCAAGTACATTTGAAGGAAAAAGATAATATTGGAATGAATCCAAATTTGAACTCAAGTTCTCTATGTTAGAGCTTGCAAAGTTTCAATCATTGCAATTATAACCCAATCTTGAGTCCTAGTTTTGCTTAATTAAATTTCTTTTTTTTAGATTTCACTTAATTTATTTAAATGAACTTATTATTGCAATTATTATACTTAATGGTATTTATTATTTAAAATTTTTAAATTTTAACTAGACATTGCTTCTTAATGACACTATAAGAATTTGCATATTTTATGACAGAAACTTGTGACAAATGATGACAGATTTATTTATTTATTAATAAAAAATAGAAAAAACAATGGTGACTGATTTATGGTTAAATATTACAACCATAAATCTATCGCCACATACAACAACGGAATAATGGTTGGATTGCCCAACCAATATTTTGTCGCATCTGTACAATGGTTTGAAGAATGATAAAAAATTAATTAATATAATAAAAATATATATAAAAAGTAATTATTATGCAAAGATAATTATAAATAACCTTAATTTTTAATTAAAAAATATCAAATATATATAATGTTCAAATATAATATATTGCAAAAATATATTATAAATAAGATAATATATTCTGAATTCTGATTAGAGATAAATATATAAAGTATATTATAATTTATATTAATGATATTTATTATCAAATAAGAAAAAATAAATAATATATGAAAAATAAATATTCTATTGACTTAAGTTAGCTGAATAATTATAATTAAAAGGCTGCATAAAAATATATAAATATTGTATAACAAAATATATAAATATTATTAATTTAAATATTCAATTTTTATATATTATTATAATTTAGATAAATGTAATTAATAATAATTAATTAGATTATAAGTATATAAATAATATTATAATTTATAATTTATATTAATAAAACTATTTATCAAGAAAAAAGAAAATATTGTTTAAATATATATATAAGTAATATTAATTTTTAATTCAAATTAATATATATATATAACTTTCTAATAAAATATAATATAAATTATATATTGTAAATATAAATATATAAATCAAATTTAAATATATTATAATATTATACAAATTTCTAACTAAAAAAAAGTGATTGCATGTTATTTAACCTCCACTCTATCGCCATATTATAATTGTATATTTATATAATTTAATCACATGGCGACAAAAATATGGTTGGATATCTCCAATCAATTTTTTGTCACCAAAATATTAAATTATATATAAATATTAATAATTTAGTATTATATAATATTCAATATATAAATTATATATAGATATTAATAATTTAAATATTTAAATATTATTAAATATTATAATTTAATAAATATATTATAAAGTATATTTATTACATTATAGTATAATTTATAAATAATTATAATTAAATAAATTATAAATTATAGTGTAAAGTGGTTGGAACCACAATATATAAATATTATTTTTTTTATATATTATAATAATTGAAATATTCAAATATTATTAATAATTATAATTTTAATAAATATACAAATAAGTATAAATAATATAATAAGTGAATAAAATTATTGTTAGAGATAGTTGGATGTGCGAAAAATTTTTTATATTATATTATATTATATATATAATTTTTGTATTTTATATATAAAAAAGTGATTTTGGGTTACATAAATATATTTTTTTATAAAAAAAATAAAATAAAAGAATTATTGATATCCATTGAAAAAAAATAGCCATTAAAAAAGAAAAGTGACCGTTAGAAATAAAAATAATCGTTAAAAAATCATTAAAAAAAGTCTATTTATACGAGGAAGGATGATTTTTCTTACTCCCCTCTCACAACTATTTGCTATCATTTTCTTCCTTAGAATTTTGCCATCCTATTTTCTTTCTCAAATTTTTTCAAAATTTCATCACCTGTTCAAGTTCAAATGGAGAATTGGTCTGAAATAGAGATTTTATTCATCTCATCCTGTCCAGGTAAGTAAATATTTATATAAAATATATAAGCATATTATTTTTTATAACTGATTAGTTATAAATAATTTTTAATTATTCTTTTATGATGTGATAATATAGTGGAGATAGATATATAGGTAATAATGATAAATTAATATACAAAATTTTAGTGATAATATTTGTGTTTAAGGAAGTATTATATTTATTTGATAATGTGTTAAAAGGTAGATTTTGTTATAAAAAATTGTAAAGTAATATTTAAAATGTTTATTGAAACAAAAAATAAAAATTTCTAGTAATCAAATGTAGATGTATAATAAATTAAATCCTAGACATAAAGAATATATTGATGAATTTTTACAAGTAGAAGAATTTATTACTTTTGCATGTGAAAAAGGATTCAGGTCAGGAGGAGAAGGAAAAATTAGATGCCCTTGTTCTATACATGAAAATATAGCATATTTTACTCTTGATGAAGTAAAAACTTATCTTTATAAGAGAGGATTTCAACTTGGATATTGGTATTAGACATGTCATTGTGAGATGGAATCATCCCCAATACCTAACATATATGTTAGAATATCTAGGTGGAACACCTAACTCATCACGATTAGTAAATGATGATCAGGATAATAGATATGAAAGAATGATCTCTAAAGTAACTTATCCTGAATTTAATGTTGATAGTTATGCTGAAGGAGATAATGATGATAATTATGTCGAGGAATCACTAAATTTAGAAGCCCAACAATTTTTTGATTTACTAAATGTGTATCAGTAACCACTTTAGCTAAGATGCAGTAATCAGTATGAGTTATTTGTTACTATAGAAATGTCAAGCATTAAATCTGATAGTAATATGCCACTGTATAGTTTTAATCGATTTGCAAGTATATTGAAAAATAATTGCTCATTTGATAATGTTGTATCTAATAACTGGTATCAAACAAAGAAGATAGTATCAAAACTTGGTCTATCTACACAAAAAATTGATGTTTGCATCAATGGATGTATATTGTATTATAAAAATGATATAAATGAGATAATGTGTAAATTCTGTGGAGCACATAAGTATAAAACTAGTCAACCTAGTCGAAGACAAATATCAAAGAAGATTCCATATAAAAGAATGCATTATTTACCGATTACTCCTAGATTGCTAAGGCTTTATGCTTCAATGAAATCTGCTGAGCTTATGCAATGGCATTGGAATAATAGAAGGTGCGAAGGTATACTGTGTCTTCCATCTGATGGAAAAGCATGAAAACATTTTGATAGAATATATCCCGATTTTGCAATGGAGCTAAGAGATGTTTCATCTTGGTCTTTGCACAGATGAGTTCACTCCTTATAATCAGTCAGCTTCACCATATTTATATTGGTTTATGATAATTACTCCTTATAATCTCCCTCCTGGACTCTGTATGACTATTCTATACTTAGTTTTAAGGGCAATTATTCTCGAACCACAAAATCCCAAAATGAAGATTGATGTATTTTTGTAAGTATTAATTGATGAGTTAAAATTGTTATGGGAAGAAGGAGTACCCACATATGATATCTCAAAGAAGCAAAACTTTCAATTGCAAGTAGCATTGATGTGAACAATAAATGACTTTTCAACATATGGAACGTTGTCAGGATGGAGTACAGTTGAAAAATTAACTTGTCCTTATTGTATGGAAAACTCAAAAGCTTTTACCTTAAAGTATGAGGGCAAGAATTCTTGGTTCGATTGCCATTGATAATTTCTACCTATGAACCATGTTTTTAGAAAGAATAAAGATGCTTTAAAAAAAATAGAGTTGAAAATGATCTGCCTCCACCAAGATTGGATGGAGAAGAGTTATGGCAACATGTGAAGATCCATCCAAGAGTAGTTGATCAAGGTATTTTTACATTGTCAGGCTATGGGCAATATCACAACTGGACGAAACAAAGTATATTTTGGGAACTTCCATATTGAAAACATTTGTTAATTCGACATAATTTAGATGTCATGCATATAGAGGAAAATATGTTTAACACTTTTTTTAATACTATTATGATTTCAGAGGGAAGACTAAGGATAACATGTAAGCCAAAATGGATTTAAAAGAATATTGTAGGTGGAAAGACTTAAAGTTGCGAGAAATATCTAATGGAAAAGTGGTAAAACCAAAGGCTAAGTTCACTCTTACACTTGATTAAAGAAGGGCGATCTGTCAATAAATAAAAGGATTGAAAATGCCTGATAGGTATTCCTCGAATTTGCCAAGATGTGTAGATTCAACAGAAGGAAAGTTAGTTGGCCTTAAAAGTCACGATTGTCATATTTTTATGGAATTCTTATTGCCAATTGCTTTTAGTGCACTTCTTGAGTAAATATGGAAACCTATAATTGAGTTGAGTCTATTTTTTAAGGAATTATGTTCGACAACATTGATAGTTGATGGCTTAATGCAAATGGAACACAATATTCCTATCATTCTTTGCAAACTAGAAAGAATATTTCCATTGGGTTTCTTTGATTCTATGGAGCATTTTTCGATCCATTTGCCATTTGAGGCGAGGGTGGGTGGCCCAGTTCAATATAGATGGATGTATCCCTTTGAAAGGTAATTAATACTTAAGTTCTATTCATATGTAAATATCATTTGTTTGAAATAATATATTATTAGCTCACACTACTTATCATTTGGTAGTGTAGAGTTTTAAATAGATTAAAATGCACAGTTAAAAATAAAAGCTCATGTGGAAATGGATCTATTTGTAAAGCGTATTTGTCATAGAAAGTATCACATTTTTGTTTATATTATTTTGAGTCACAAGTATCTTTAGTACGAACAAAAGTTCATTGAAATAAGTGTGTAGATGAACAAGAAATAAAGTGAACTAACTTTATTAGTCTTTGCTAAAGTTGGACGATCACTTGGAAAATGCTCAACTCGTTATTTGAATGGCAGAGAAATGGCTACTGCTCATCTTTATGTCCTATTGAATTGTGATGAAGTCAAGCCTTCTATTGAGTAAGATTAAAATTTATCACACTGATAATTCATCATTCATTAATATTCTAACATGCAACTTGTATTGTAGGATTTTTGAGCAAGAGTTACAAATGTTAAATCATATATTGGCTCACGAGAAATTGACAACAAAATTGAACAGGAATTTGTACAGTGGTTTAAATCATATTATATAGTGCCATTACTTATTTATTTACACATTTTTTTTATTTATTGACTTGCATGATATTAACTTAATTTTCTTTTCAAATAGGTTCTTAACCAACCTGGATTTAGTGACAATAAATATTTGAAGGACTTAACTTGGGGACTACTTAAAGATATGCAAACATGGCTAGGATATTTTGTGAATGGATATAAGTTTCACACTAATAATTGGAGCATTGGTAAGAAAATAATAAATAGTGAAGTTTGTGCTAAGGGAACAGGAGAAGATAGAGATAATGATTATTTTGGTATCCTTAAAGAGGTGGTTCAATTATAATATATAGGAGAACTTGAAAAAAAAAATAGTATTATTTCTTTGTGATTGGTTTAATCCTGTTATGAATTAAGGGATGGAAATACACAATGACTATGGAATTATTGAAATAAAACATACCAGGAGGTATGAAAAATTTGATTCATTTGTGTTTGTAGAGCACTGTGTTTAAGTCTATTTTGTGCCGTATCCTATGAGGACTCGAGAAAAAGGTGATTGGTGGGTTGCTATAAAAATTAAAGCAAGGAGTGTGGTAGATGATAATAATTCATTAGAGATTGCTTATCAAGATGACCAAACTGAAGTAAGAACAGTGAATAATAAGGTATCATCTGATACCTTATGTGATGAAGAAGAAATGGAAGAGGTAGATCTTTATATCAATTTATAAGTTGAAAATATAAATTTTTATATAGATATGCAAGAAGAGGAATAAGAAGATTAAGATGATGATGACAGTGAGGGGGGCGATGAAGATGAAGATGAGGATGAGGATGATGAAGAGGCTAACAACGATGATGATGAAGTCGAAGAAAATGATGAATAATAATTTATTTTATTTTTAATAATGATAAAAAAGTTATTAATATTATTATTAAGTTTTGTTTTCATTTTATTATTAAATTTTTTATAATAAAAATACTAATTACATTAATTTTTTTATTTTTAAATTTTGAGTTTGATGAAAAATAATAATTTATTTCACTATGTTTTTTATTTTTTATTCACTATTATAAAAAAAGTGTATGAGATTTTATTTTTTTTAGTTTTTATTTGTATTTTATTTATTGTGATGAATAAAATTTTATACCATACATTTTAATATTAAAAATTTATTTAAATATTTAAAATTTCTTCTTTTATTCATTGTAATATTTGTCTTTATTTATATATTATATTATGATAAAAAATTTATTTATAATATTATTTATTATTTTATTATTATTATTTTTAAAATAATAAATAAAGTTATTGAACGATCTCGGAGTTCATGCGATATTATTATCATTTTATTTTTTAAAGTTCATATGAAGCATGAAATTATATTATTATTATTATTATTATAATATATTTTTTAATCTTTTTGAAATAATAAAGGAAGTTCATATGAAGACTAAAAGATGTCAACCTTTAGGTGAACTATAATATTATCATTTTATTTTATTTTAGTTTTTAATCAAATTAAATTAATAAATAAGGTTTACGTGAAGGCTGACATCTTTCAGTGTTCATGTGAACTTCTTTTATTATTTTAATTTTAATATATTTTATTTTATATAAATTTTTTTATCTATGTTAGTGATAATTTTTATTTGTTATTTATAATAATTTTAATGATTACTTAAAATATAAATATATATTATAAATAATGAAATAGAAAATTAAGTTAATAATTAAAGGTAAACCAAATTATTTTCCTTTTTTTTGTATTTGTTATCGACCTATATATATATATATATATATTTAGTTCTTTTTTTTTTGTTGCACAAAGAACTTTTTGTCTGAGTGCTTTAGAGAAAATTACTTCTCTTGTTTCTTTTCTCATATACCACATAGAACTATACTATGTGCTCTAGTAAAGGTAAAAACTATATATATGAAGTTACAATGAAGTGATTGTTGTTATCAGTAAGGTATGGAATACATTATTAAGTTTAACCTTTTTTTTTCATAGATGTTTGCATAGATACAAGGTGCAAACCTCTATTATGAAATTTGTTAAGGTTTGCTGGTAGAACCAAAACTAATTTATCCAATACATATAGGGAAATATTTATACTTACACTATTTACTCATCACATATATAGTTATTTGTAAATTAACTCTTATGAATATATTTAATTCATCAATCAGATTTGGACCAAATGGTAATATTGTGGGTGAATGCATTCTTGCCATCATCCAAAACAATTTTGATGGTCCATACAATTCTTTAAAGGAAGTTCCACGACAAGCTAGATTAGCATGGTTTCAAGAGTTTCAGGTATATGGCAATTATTAATTTTGTTAGGGAAAATTGTTGTTAGAATTTAGCGTTACATATATTATAAGTTTGTAACATATATTTTTTTTCTAGAAATGTTATTGTTGGATTCCAGATGGACATGATTCAATCTATGAAAATTTTTTAAACCAAGTGAGAAATAAGTTAAAAGGCATGATAGGGTATGCACAGGAAAGGAAAAAAAGACCAGTCTGCATGAAAGAACATGTTTGGAACTCATTGTGAGTTAGTTAGGATAGTTTACAATTCCAATAAAGAAGCGAAAGGAATAAAAAAAAAATAAAGCATCCAGCAGTGGCTCCATTTTTATTGCTGGCTTTCATCCAGCGTGATTTTATTGGGAGATTTTGAAAAATAATTTTGGGAGGGAACCAACACCGACTGAACTTCACTGAGCTATGCATTTAAAGAATGGTCATTAGATTGATAAAAAATCATAAGCTACCTATATATGTATATATTAATAAATTACTATTGTATTTGACTTATATCTTTCATTATAATTTAGGTTAACATATTTTGTCTTCTGTTCATAATGAATATATCAAACTTAAAGGTGAAGTTACTCCTCCACCACAACAATTATCATAAGAACAATTATCTAAGGAGATAGAGCTTTGGATACAAGCAGTAGGAGGAAAAAAGGCTGGGGGGATGATCTATGGTATTGGAAGTATTTCACATCATATAGTGAGAGATCCAATTTCTGGCCATAAATACGAAGATGTCTTTAGCCATCAAAGTTCTCTAAGTATGTGTGAAGTAATATCTCTTGGGGGTGTATTACATCTCATCATAGACTCTCAAACCTCGTAATTTCAAGAAAATAATAAGACTATACAAACTCTACAAAATCAGCTTAATGTATATAAGAGTTTTTATGATAGTTATCATAATAAAAATAATCAATAAATTCAAATATTTTGTTTGTGTTAAATTTTTGTTGTTTATTTAATGATAATTTTCAATTATTTTCTCATATGAAATTATGTCATAAAAAATGTGTAAAAAATATGAGCAGAAAACGTCACTTATACAAATGTTAGAAATTTTATTATATTATTATACTTGATTATAGTATTGTACTTGATTATATTATTGTTATTGTACTAATATTTTTTACAAGTTACTTGTTTATGCTAATTATTTTCTTACCATATAATTTTTTTTACTTTTTTATTTTACCAATTTCATTTTAAAGCAATTTGTACAAAATAAAAAATATATTTGCAATAGTTAAATTTAAAATAAAAATTGAACGTTATATTATTCTAATTTTAACTTATAATTTTAAATAATTATTTAAAACATCAAGTATTATTATTATCACTAAATTTATCATAGCATTATTATTTATTTTATTATAATTACTAGTATTAATGAAAAAGCTAAAATCAATTAAATAATCAATTTAAATTTAATAACGTATTGAATTTTTTTCTATTTAATTACAATTTTAAATAAATTTATATGTGGTCTATGTTGGATTTTTTTATTTAATTATAATCAATAAATTATATAATATAAATTGTGTAGAAAAAAATATAATAAAAAAAGTGAATTGTACGAATAATGTCAATAATAAGAAACAATATGTCAGAGCCATCATTGTATGTAATTTCATTTTTTATTATTTTATTTTCTTTTCTTACATGTTTTTATTTGTTGATGTTACCAATTTCATTTTAAAGCAATTTGTACAAAATGAAAAATATATTTGCAATAGTTAAATTTAAAAAAAAAAATTAATGTTATATTACTCTAATTTTAAAGTGGTTATAATTATAATTTTTAATAAATTCATATTTGATTCATATTGATTTTTTTCTTTTATTTAATTATAATCAATAAATTATGTAATGCAAAGTATGTAATAAAAAATGAAAAGAACAGGTGAGTTGCTTAATTTCTTTTAATTCAATTGTAATTAATAAATTATGTAATAAAAATTGTGTAGAAAACATATAAAAAGAAAAAAGAAAATAGTAATTGTAGTTGATGTTACTTATAAGAAACAAACAAACAAATATCAGAGCCACTTTTATTATTATTGTACTTATTTTGTTATTTAATTATGTAATGAAAATTGTATAAAAAAATACAAAAAGAAAAAGTAATTAATAATTGTAGTTGATATTACTTATAAGAAACAAACAAACAAATGTATAAGAGTCACTTTTATTATTATTGTACTTGATTTTGTTATTTATCATTTTCATTTGTGATTTTACTACACGCCTCAAGTTACTAGACAATTACTACATACTATACAATTATAATGTTTAATAAATTTATATTTGGTTTGTAGTGAATTTTTTTTGTTTAATTATAATGAATAAATTATGTAATAAAAAGTGTGTAAAAAATATGAAAATAATTTTTTATTTAATTATAATCAATAAATTATTTAATAAAAAGTATATAAAAAATACGAAAAAAATGAGTTGCAATTATAGATTATATAATGTCACAATGTAAATGTCAAAATTAGTTTTATTATTGTACTTGATTTTACTCCACGTTTGTACTAAAAAGGTGACGTTACTTCACATGTTACATTTTATAGACCTCAGACTTTACACCTGCTACATGCCCACACATGCAACATTATAGACCTCAGACTATACACATGCTACATGACCTCAGACTTTGTTAGATAAAGTTATAAATTTAGTATTATTTACATATTTTATAAATCTATATAAATATATACACACACACACACATCTTTGCATCTTAACACACAGCTCTCTACTCATTCCAGTGATTTTGACTGTGATTCTAATTTAAAAATTCTCATTTTCTCTCATTGTACACAAGTATATATATATCAATATTAAATTGTTACTACTATCTCTATACAAAATTTTAGTTGATATAACTTTTTATTTATTTTAATTATTTTACTTAGATGTCTCAACGCAAATCATCATCAAGTATAAGTCAATCACAACCTTACTTTACTTCTATTTCTGAACAAGAGAATTTCACTTCTCCTCTTCCTCCTTCTTATGAAGAGTCATAACCTGGCATTATCTAGAAACAACTTATTATACCTACAGGTGATGACGAGTTATTATACTTTTTTTTATTATTTTCACTCTCACTATAAATTTTTATTTCTTTACACTTACTTTAAACATTTATTTTATATAGATTTGAACCAAATAATGATGCAGTTCATACTTGCATTATTAATATTTTTTAAAATAAATATGAAGGACCTTAGAGTAACTGGAAAGAAGTTTCACAAGAGTATAAAAATTTATGGTTTCAAAAATTTCAAGTATATTTTTTATTAATTTTTAATAATTATATTATTATGTATTTTTATAATTAAAATTTTATTTTATTCAAAAATATTATTATTGGTCACCCAATGACCACAAACAAATTAAACGAAATTAGAAAAATAAAATAATTGAGCGATTAAGGAATAATATTTGGAAAGCATAAAAAAGTGAAAAAAAAATCTCAATGGATTGGAGACACGATTTGGAATTAACTTTGTGACAAATGGGGTACTTCACAATATCAAACCTTATATGAGCATATATGAAAAAATCAAGCCTCCTCTTTTAAGTATGGCTCATCACAACATACAGGAGGTTCTATTTTTATGCTTGAACATGCTAGAAGATTGGTAAGTAATTTTATTTATTTATCTATTTAATTGGTATTTTAATTATATTTTTAATTATTTGTAATTATGATTTTAAATATATTTCTAACTAATAATATTTTATTTTTAAGGCAAAAGAATTAAGGAGATCACCTGAATATTATGAGATTTGTCTCAAAACCCATAAAAATAATAACTCTTGAGTAGACAAAAAATCAGAAGCTATATATGTAAGTATCATTTTATATTTACTATTATACATGCAATTATATCTTATTTTAATATTAGCTTTTTTTAAGATAAGTTTGTTAAGTAGCAAATTTCTAGTGTGAGCTCTTTTGTTTACTTTTCAGAATAAGTTTCTTCAACAAAAGCTTGAGGCAAAGAGTAGGGGAGAGAATATATCAGAATTAGCTTTATGGATGCAAGTTCTGTGAGGGGAAAAAATGATTAGTATATGATTTAGGCAACATGTCCCACAAACATATATGGAAATCCAACGATTGGGTTCACGGAGTCCTAAGAGCCAACCTACGACCATTCTGCTTATATTCAATAAGTCATAAGAAATGAATGCAAAGCTTTTATGCAACATACTCATAATACGATGCTTTATGAACAACAAAAACATATTGAAAAAATGAAAGCCGAATTAAGTCAATATAGAACTTTTTTCAATGATCCTCACAATTACGTGATAACGACGCTGGGACAAGCTAAGTATATAGGCCAAAAATGCCTATACCTCCTGATCAAGCTCAACATAATGAGATAGAGGATGAGGATAATAAGATACAACAAGGGAATAAGTGATTGTTGAAAAATTTATAAAAGTTTAGTGTATTTTTATTTGAATTTAATATATTTTAATTTATGTAATTGTTATATTATAATTTCATATTTTGTTTAAATTTAATACTTTTGTGATGTATTATATAATAAATTATAAAGTTAGTGTTATATATATATAGTTATATGTATATATTGATATATACCACAAGCCAGCGATGAAAAAAAAATTAAAGATTAACCTTCTTTGGTAAAATTTGCTCTCCCGCGAGAAAGATTGAAAAAATTAAACCAATCACTACATTATCCACCATCGCGAAAATACAAAACTTTTAAATTTACTCTCCTTTTCTTTTACTATAAATATATATCTTTGTCCCTTCCTTATTTGTATCTTCAGACTCTTTGCTTCGTATCTTCCTTATCTTTCCCTTCAATCTCAGTTTCGTCTCTTCTCAATTTCTATCTCCAATATTTCAAAGTTAGGTTTCTTCATCTTTTTCTTCATTTTTTCATTTCATTTTTTCCTTTTCATAACTTCCTCTTTTTTACTACGCAAGTTATTTATTTATTTATTCGCATACACAGGTTTTTTTTATTTCTCCGCAATGAAGATGATGACAAACAAGATAAGCTTATATTTCATTTTTATTCATTTATTAATAAATATATTAATTATTTAACAGTTTATATATAATTTATTATTTTATTAAATTATTTATTAATAAAATTAATTATTATGATTTCAAATTTTATTATAAATTTTTAAATTTAAAAGTGTTGAGTTTTTTAAATTAATTCATCATTATTTATATTTAAATTTAGTCTTGCATTTAGTTTTATCTGTGTCCAATAAGAGCGTGGGAGAGAAGAGAAAATAAAAAGTTTTGTGATAGATATATCTGTCGCAAATAATAGCGATAATAAAAATAATGATAAAATATATGACAGATTATATTTGTTGCAAACCTTAGTTTTATGACAAAAAATTATAATTTTACGACAAATATATTTGTTATTATTGAATTATTTTGTTGTAGTATAATTGCTTTTACTTAATTCCCTTATTATTATAAGTTTTTAATTTATTGGGTTATTACAATGTTGGTTGTTTTTTTTTTTCATTGATTACTTGATGGTATTCCAATACCATTAAATATGTGTAGCTTATTTATTGTGAATGGTAATATCACATTTGAATGGTAACTTTCAAAATTGATCTATTTAATTTGCCCTGATCAAAAGATGTCTTGTCATATTGGCCATTAAATGCAAAATGATCAATAAACAATGTCATAAACTAAATGAAGCCGCATGGCATGCGTAGCTACTCTGGGTGAAAAGATAACTCGAGGGAGGCATAAGAAAATTGTGGAAGTAAGGACATATAAGAAAAGGAATCGGCACGTTTGAAGTTTTATTATATATATCATTGCTTTCACAATCTTCGTACATTGCCCTCAAGTTATCTTTTCACCTAGAGCAACTAGATATGTCATGTGGCTCTATCCCACTTAGGGCATTGTGTACTGATCATTTTGTATTTAGTGTCTAGTATGCTTGGGCATCTTTTGATCAGGGAGAATCATCATACCAACAAAATCAGGAGCTCTTCACTCCATGTCAGTTGATTCCTCACATTCACTTCCCTCAGTGAGACTCGAGTTCTCCATCAACTGGCAATGAAAACCTAATAGAGCAAAAGAAAGATAAAAAAGATTAGCCACTATACCATGGACAACAATAAATTAGAAAAAAAGCCTTATTGCAATACTGAAAATCATTTACTTTGATGTGTAAGTATTCTTTTTTCTTCTTTATGTATGTAGAATTTTACATTTATTTCATTTATTTAATAATTCATATTGTTATATTTAATATGAGGAGATGTGTGGTCTATCCTGCATCTCCTCATTTAAAAAAATAAATAATAAAAAAACGTAAATTGTGAGATGGGGGCTCTTATATCTTGCTAAAAATTAAATAGAAAAAAGATATAAGCATACGTGAAAAACGCTTTTGCAGCACAATATTTGAAGCACTAATTGTCCTTGCTGTAGCTTCTTGGTGCAAAAAACCAAAATTTTGGACTACCAAAAAAAAAATTAAAATTTTTTTATACTATATAATAATATTATGATAAATTACTCTCTCCTCTTTTGAAAAATATCTAAATTGTACGTTATTTTCTTTTATTAAAAAAAAAACTCAAATCTTCTTTGAAGTTAAAAGATGACCGAAATATCTTTAAAAGTAATATTGATTTTTCATTAAAAATGCAACTTATTAAAATGTACGTTTCATAAAATTTTACTTTAATGTTATTTATATTGTGTTGAAATTCATAAATTAAAAAAATGATTATTTTATGTTGGTCAAATATCTATACTTGTTAGTTACAAGAAAAATGAAATAGCTTATCTTTTAATTTTAAAAGAAAGAATGCAATTTTTTAAAATTAAAAAAAATGTAATTTAAATATCAGTCATGAGATGGGAATATAGTTTACCCATAGTGTCATGTAGCAATCTATTTATATCGTGAATTTTATCAATTTCACTGATTAGTCAAGACATTCATTATGTCTTTGAGATTTCTTATCATTATTTTTGATATTTTTTGAACAAATTTTACTATTACTTAAAATTATAAAATTATTTGATGATTAAATATATGTATATTTTTTTTTAATTCAATCGCAATTTTTTTTCTTAATAAAAATTTTTCATTAGTTGGTAAGCACTAAACAAATAATTATCGGTGCATAAATCTTGTGTAGTCAAACAAATACTTAGCAGCCATTTTCACTAAAAAGATAAAAAAAAAAAAATTTAACTGTAAAGATAAACATTTTAATTATAAGAAAATTTTTAATTGTGAAAAATTTACATTCTAAAAATTTTGATTGAGATTAAAAATTTTTAGTCCATTGAACTTTAAAATGATTTTAAAATTTAAGATTCTTTATAATAATTATTTTTAATATATAGTCATAAAATGTATTTTTTTTAAAAAACTTTAAGTGTAACGAATCATTTATTAAATAGTAATGAAGAGGAAAAACTAGATAAATAATAAAAAGATTTAAGAGTTTTATAATATAAAATATAATTTTTTATAATTAAAGTTTTTATCTTTTTCGAAAAAACAAGTGTCAACAGTTGTTTGATTGCACAGTTTGCAAGCCTTGCAAACACACAAAGGGTCCGCGTCCCTAGAGCTGTGGGAATTACCCATTGTGATGTGTTATTTTTTAAAAATAGGGTGAGAACCTGTGCGATGTATAGAAATTGATATTAATCAGTCAAATTTAGAAAAAAAAAACTCCCAAAAAAATCTGATATAAATAGTTTTATGAACAATATTCTACTCTGGAGATGATATACATATAGATAATTGTATGCATATATAGATGTATAAAGGCGGATCAGAATCTCATTTCATTCACTCACTCTCAGCCTCAGTCAACAGCCCAAGCCCGGCCTCCCACCATTTGGTCAGAATTTCCGAAGATCGGTTACTTCTATAATTCTATACTGCCGATCGCGTCCGTTAGAATCTAATTGGACTTACCCACACCCAGTTTTCTTTTGTTTGGTTCAGACGATAGTTTTGATTTCGTAATGATCCTGGAGTAACAGTCAAACAGACTTCATCGATTCTCGCTTATACCTTCTCCTCCCCCTTCGCCTCTTAGCCCCATTTCATTCCCAAAATCTACCCACTGTCGGATTCACCCACAAAAGTAAGTCTCCTCACTCCCTCACTCTCTCTCTCTCTCTCTCTCTCTCTCTCTCTCTCTCTCTCTCTCAGAGACACACATTCACTTCAATTTTGCTTCGTCTTCTGCTTTTGTTGATTGTGATTCAATAAAACCAAATGGTGAGGAAGAACACCGATTCGAATACGATTTCAGTCTGCATGTCAACTGTGCGATGAAATGTTTTCAGTCGTCGTGCAAATTAGAAAATGCCCATGTTTTCTTTCTTTCTTTCTTTATTTTTTTCACCAGTGGGAATAAGAGCCACTTAATTGCGAAGGATAAAAAAGAAACTGTTTTCAAGGTTTGAACATGGAAGAATTGTCCTGGACTAATCTTAAGATAAAAAGAAGAAAAATGCACTTGCAATCTAATTACCCATAGTCCCATACCATTACCAATCATGATTTATGATTTTAAATTCCTGTTGTGGTTGTGTTGCTCTTGCTGTAATTGTGGGAGATGCTGGAAAATAACAAACAAAAAGTTCATTTTAGATCACAATCAAATTCTGAAGCAAATGCTGAAGTCTCAACAATAGCAATATTGCAATATGCTAGCCATGAATTTGCGAAATCCATTAATTTATGTTATTTTGGAATCTGGATTTGGTATCTGATTATATGTTGTTTTAGGTTTGGGTTTGCACTTTTGCGTAAGCTATGATTATTTGGTTTTGTACTAACAGTAATTGTACTTTGTGGTTTGTGCCACATAGTGGCTAGTCATTATTGCATTTGTTTGGCTAATACATTCCCACTTAGCCAAAACTTTTGAAAGAAAGGAAAGAAGAAATTAAGTATGGTAATTAATCTTATTATTAGGTTTGAAACACATTGATAATTACTTTAGTTACTTCACCTGCACGCCTTTATGCTTCTTCTGCAATTTCATAAAAGCTAAGTGCTATCCATGACGATGCTCAGAACAAATCCCAGCAATGGAGATGTTCATGTATGTCCTTGCAAAACATTCTATTGTAGGGAAGAACTGAACTGTTCCTTACAGTTAGATAGTTTCTTGAAATCCATTTCTGATATAGGTATCCATCTCAAGTATTATAAGATCAATTAACTAACTTAACATGGAAATAGGAGAAACTTGACTTGATATGATAAACGCAACTAAAGGTTTCTTTTTCTCTTTCCCATCTATCAATTTTGTAGTATTCGAGTTCTGTGGTTCGAGGCGGGAGGTTTGTCTCTCTAGTTTAATGTCACTTCTTTGGTTGGATGTATTGTGCTTTTGTATTTTCTTGGTGGGTTTTATCTATACCAGTTTGCAAGTAATAAATGCACATATATATTCATCTAGGTTTTTATCCTCTATAGTCAATACCATGAAGAGGTCATTTCCATGGGATGAGCAAGTTGATGTCTCGTCAGAATCGGATGAATCTTCTTCTTCAGACTCAGAGATGGAGGCCAGTAATGGGTGTGATACCAAGCCAACAATTGACATAACAATATCTCATATTGCCAGAAATATACTGTCTGAAGGTATTTGCTTACTGGGGATCTGGCTCCTATGTTTCCTAATGAGTTGTCTAACATTCCATCAATACTGCAAAGAAGATAACTAATCTGCTGCGTTTTCAATAAAAATATTAATGCACACAGATTTCAACTAAAATATTGCGAATCTTATGATTAATCTTATATAGCCTGTAGAGAAACCAAGAAATTTTAACTATTGGCACAAATGCATAGTAAAATTTATAATCCAGTTTTATAGGATATGTTATTCATTTTCCTTTTGCTTCCTTTACTTTGGCCGGAATGTCACAGTATATATTGTTCTAAGAAATCGTTTTTGAAGCAGTTTATGGATGAAAGCTCCCATGAATTAAGATTAATGAGCTACCAATATGACCTGTGCACCCTTTGCACGGAAGTTACATAAGCATGTCTCTTTGTGTGTGTGTGTGTGTGTGTGTGTTTATGGTTTCTTCTATGATGTTTCTTATTTGTGAGAATTTGATTCTTGGTTAAACTTTACACAATGTGGCTTTTTTTTTTTTTCCCAATCATTTACATGTATTGCATCTTCAATGAAAATGCAATATAATTTTCAGCCACATTGTTCACAAAATGTACTTTGATGACTGCTTTCAAGCATGGAGCATTATTGGGGAAAAAAATGGAAAATGTTCATTTCTAAACTGATTAAGAAGCTGAAGATTTTTGAGACATTGTTATCCTTTTGGCTTACAAGTTGTTGATAGCATTTTGAAAGACTTGACAGTTGTCGCTGTGAATCTGTTCATATACAAGTCTTCACTACGCAATCCTCAACCATTTGTTTCTTGATAACTTCCAATGAGTTGAACCATTTTTCAAAAAATATATCAAAAAGTGTATATATATATATATATATATTACAATTAAATTGATACATATATTTAAAATAATATTTAAAAATGTAAAAATTAAATAAAGTATTTATATATGACAACAAATCTATATAAAATAGATTAAACAGAGTCTAATAAATATCTTAAATCTTTATTGCAGAATATGAAAATTTTGATTGGACAAAAAAAAAAAGATAAACTAGTTTTTAACCAATTTGGCTAGATATTTGCCTAGCCAATTTTTAGAGTCAATCAAACTGGAATCATGGCCGGTTCATTGGTCTGTCTGGTTGGTTCGGTCTGGATTTCTCAGCTATGATAACTCCTATATGACTTTTTTTTTTTTCATCATTCGACTGTTTGACACTCTTCTTAATACAATGGTTTTTGAACTCATGCTTGTATGCAGATTTGTTGATCAGAAGAGCAGCGATGTATCAGGATTACATGAAACAGATCCCAATCCCAAGCCACCGTGGCTCTGTCATCCCGTATACCTCATGGATGGGATTAGGCAGATCCATTAAGCAATTATATGGTCAGCCCCTCCATTACCAGACAAATATTCTCCTTAAGCAGTGGGACCAGTTGAGAATTGACAGTGAGGATGAATATAAGCCCTTAGACAACATCATGCATCCCTGCAAAGCTGAAGCCAGCATCTGGCTCATCGAAGAAGTCCATCGGCGGACCTCATCTCATCTTCATATAGCTAAACTCTGGAAGGAGGACCCAATGCACCATGCTTTTGTTGATTCCATTTTCCCAACATTAGAAGGTTCATCATGAAGCCATTTTGTTCACTGGCTTTTTAAAGATTTCACAGAATGTTTTGTATTTTCCCTTCAGTAAAACAGAAACATAATTCCTTCCATGATCCTTTCCTCCTCAGTTTTCTCTGTAACTTACTGACTTGGTGCTTATTTAGCTTAAATTTGCCAAGAGTGAAGCTGAATTGTAGTATCAGATATCAAAACTCCCCTTTGTAATTCTATTACCAATAATCTCTACAAGAACAAAATCCTTGCTTGAAAATATGATACCTGTTATTATCTCTAACGGTGATTTCCCTTTTGTATAATTTTGACACTAATTTTGCAAATGAGTGACAATCAGAGCACATTCTAAGATTCTTAACTACCCTTATGGGCATCCCTTGCCCAATAGCGATCAACCCAAAGGCGATGGCTAGTTTTTCACTGTGTCTGCTAAGCAAGTGCTCTTTCTCCCTTAAATCAACATCTAGCAACACATTGGTTATATCAGGAATATACCCTGCCTCGCCTAGCCTGTAGTTTATTTCCTTTAGCATTAAATCAATGTTTATTTTTTCTGGGTGTGATTGATCACCAGATATGAACTCATGAATCATGCCATTAACCTCTAGTGAGCTTAATCCAGGAACTTTATGAACCCCTTTTTCCTTCAATTGCAGCCTCACTTTTGCAACATCATCCCATTTTCCTGCAAATGCATATATGTTTGATAGTAGCACATGAATCCCAGTTTTTTCAGGGGCCAATTCAGTTATCTTATCCGCCGCATATTGTGCCAATTCAACATTTTTGTGTGTCCTGCAAGCAGCTAGAAGAGAGCCCCAGATCACATCATTAGGTTCCATTGGCATACTTTGTATGAGTTCAAGAGCTTCTTCCAGGAATCCAGCTCGACCGAGTAAATCAACCATGCATCCATAGTGAACAATCTGAGGACAGATTCCATGAGTTTCCTTCATTGACCTAAAAAGTTGCCTTCCTTTCTCCACAGAGCCACCATGGCTACATGCCGTTAATAGTGCCACAAAAACAACCTCATCTGGTTTCACCTCTTTTCTGAGCATGTCATTGAAAAGCTCGATGGCCCCTTTGGCATTTCCCTCCATAGCCATTGCTCCAATGGCAGCAGTCCAGGAAGACACATCTTGTTTTTCCATTTTACTGAAAACATGTATAGCACTCTGGGAATCACCACACCTTGAAAACATATCAACCAAAGCTGTGCCGAGCTGCAAGTCAATATGAATGCCATTTTTCCTAATGTATGTGTAGATCCACTTGGCAAGATCAGAAGTTCCTAAATACCCACAGGCAGATGCAATCCCCACCATTGTCACTCTATCTGGTTTCATCCCATTGTTCTGCATCTCCCGGAATAGCTCAATTGCTTCCTCAAACATGCTCTCCTGAACCAGGGCACCAATCATGGTGTTCCAAGATACAAGATCACTCTCTGGCATCTCATCAAAGATTCTCCAAGCTAATTCCAGATCACCATCTCTAACTGAACCTGCGAGTAACGTGTTCCATGACACCACTGTCTTGTTTGGCATATGCTCAAAAACTCTGCAAGCTGCTTCTCTTTTGCCACATTTCATATACATGTCAATAATGGCATTGCTTATGCTGTCCCAACCTTCAAGGCCATTCCTCAAGACACAAGCATGGGATGGTTTTCCTCCAGAAAGATCACTTAACTGTGCACAGGCTGCAATTGCAGATAACAACGTCACCCTATCTGGTCTTGGTCCTTGTCGCAGCATGTTGTGGATTACTTCTTGTGCTTCTCTGGCCATCCCTTGGCGAATGTAGTTTGAAATCATAGTGTTGTAGAGAACCAAATTTTTATCAGCACATTGATCAAAAAGTTGTTTTGCAGCACCTATATCTCCACATTTCATATACATATCAACAAGTGCATTCACCATGTGGGTATTAAGCTTCACACCCAACTCACCAATATAGGCGCATACTTTTTTACCCAATTCAAAATCCTTCAACTTTGCACAAGCAGAAATAACACACACCATGGTCACCGAATTGGGTTCAATACCAGCCTCAACCATCTCAAAGAACAGAGAAACAGCCTCCTTTGCTAAGTCCCTCCCAACATAACCATTGATCAAGCTAGTCCATGACACAACATTTCTCTCAATCATTTTATCAAACACCTTTCGTCCCAAACCAATCTTCCCACATTCAGCGTAGAGATGTATCAAAGAGTTCCTAACAAACAAATCTTTCTCTAAACCCATCTTGATAACTACCCCATGAACTTGAATCCCCTCAGAAATCGCCATAATTTTCGAGCATGCACTGAGTAAAAATGGGAATGTAAACTTATCAGGCTCAATGCCCAACCCCACGATTTGATTGTAAAGCAAGATTGCTTCGTCACAGAGTCCACTAGAAGCATACCCTCTTAACAAACAATTGTACATGAACAACGAACCGATGGCACCTTTATCCTCGTTGAAGAATTCGAGAGTATTTCGAGCGTAGTACAAGCTCTCGTAGGTACCCATTTCGACACAGGCAGAAATTAGCTTGTTCACGTAAGAAGCTTTGTGACAGAGACCTTTCTTCATCATGTCACAGTGTAATTGTCTGAGTTCCTTCATAGTTTTGCAGTTTCCAAGTAACAAAACTGGTGAGTTTTTGCCCATGGCTTTAAATTCCTTTTGGATTGGGGGAGATGCAGAAGTTGGGGAAGCTAAAACCATAGGAGATGCATGAAGGGTTGCGGCCATGGTAGCCATTGTTGCAACTCCAGATGACTTGCCTGAAACTCTATGATTAGATGTACGATAAGCTCACGGTAAATTCATAAATTCAGAATCTAGGTGCACATTTATGTGTGTCTTTCATTACCTTTGCGTACCGTGCTGATGTACTTGTTCGAAATCTTAGGCTACTAGCCTAAAAAGAGAATCTCAGCTTATCCTATATTTCCAGAAAGGAGTTTGGATGCGCATGACCGTCTATTCACTTACAAATCTTATGTTTTTTATTTTTTCCCCTTTAGAATGTCCCAATTTCAGTTTTTAAAGGAGAATGACGCTCATATTGACATCTAACATAAGCATTGTTGGCTAATGTAACAGCAGCTGCATCGTCGGGCGAGTTTGTCTCTACGTTTTCTTGGCTGCGTATGCTGTTTGTTTGTTAGTTCCTTCAATTTCATATATTAAAAATAAATAATTAATTCATAAGAATTAAAAAACTAGTTAAAAGTAATTAAATTTTTTAATTTTATTTTAAATAAAAATTACTTTTTAAGAATGTTCCTATTTAATGAATGTATTTCCTTTTTAAAATTAATGACATTTATTATTTATAATTTAAAAGATTTATTTAATAGAAAGTATAATCAAAATATTATAATTAATATATCAAATATTAGTAATTTATTTTTTTTATATTTTTTACTAAATCAAACCCCAAAAAGTCTTTTATATATAAAATCACAACTACAAAAATTTTTGAATTAATTATAAGTTATGAAAACATATATAAGAGATGTTAAAGAAGGAAGGTTGAGAATTTTCAATAACATGCCTTTTCATTTATATAAAAAGTCTATTTATGCATGAGGGAGTGTGGCAACAAAACAAAGCATTAATCAATTCTAACTATATGCATTAACTCTGGCAAACCAACTTTTACCAAAACAAATTTACTACTAATAGCATAAACTAAAAACATCAATATTTTTAGGTATCCGAGGCAATTGTGTTTGCTACAGCAAAGTCTTAGAGGAGCAAATGGATCATTAAGCAAGTAAATCAATATTTCAAAATGTAATAAAAATCGAACCAAATTTAACTAGTTCAACTAAAAAATTAGTGAATTCGACCATGATCCCATCTAAAAAAAAATTGAAAATTAACAATTTCAAGAATCAATCAACCATGATCAACAGCTTAATATATTTCACAAAATAGTGAAGCGGCAATTTATGTATATATACAGAAATCAATTATTGTTTCCAAAATTTGTAAATGAAGCTCCTGATTCGAACACGGATCATGTGCAAATACTCCTTGTAATATATAGGCAAACTTTTGTATATATACACAAATAAGTTATTGCTTCCAATATTTGTAAATGAAGCTCATAGATTCGAACACAGATCATGTGGAATATAGAAGATACTATGACCAAGTCTGCTAAGGCAAACTTTTGCATGAGCATACTTATAAAATATAAAATATAATATATGTATGTTATATATTATATAATATATATAAATATATATTTTTTATCATTGATTTGGTTTAATTATAATTAAATTAATAAATCTTAAATCTATATTTTTATCAGTTTAATAACCAATTTCATTTTAAAAATATTGACATTTCAACGCTATAAAGTATGAATGCACCTATTCCTAGGTGTGTTGCGGGTACGACATATATTCAACACTGAACTTCTATAACACAGTATGTTTAATGCAAATACGATTGTGTCAGAATTAAAGAAATTAAAATTTCAGCTTAGACTTGTGCTGAGTGTGGCTTTGACATGCTCCGAACACAACTTGAACTGGAACTGAACATGGCCGGGGCACAGGCGACCAAAAATGAATGGAAAAGACCCCAAAGAAAAGGTAGAATGAGATATTAGAGAACCCTTTCTTATGAGATAATTAAAGCTTTTTCAATATTTGTTTTGTTGTAAATGAATAATTTGAACAATATATATTAACAAATTATGTTTTAGAAAAAGAGTAGTGTAAGATATTTAAAACGTAAAATAATATAGATTGGGTCTCTCTTTAGAAATATATCACTAATAAAAAGTTTAAAATACATATTCATCATGTCGTGTCATATTTTATATTTCGAAGTTTGATGTGTTTCGTGTCCCATCAGGAGTCCCTAGTTCATAATTTAGTTCATTTAATAGATGAATCGGCTTGTCCCAAGGTAAATTGGCTTGTATACAGTGCTAATATTTGCTAAGTTGATTGGACATTTAACCAATATAAGATAAAGTAAATTATACTGATTTTTCTTATATGTTTTTGAATTACACAAATTTTTTTAAAAATAAAAAAAAATCTGTATAATTTTAAACAAAACTCAATATATATATATATATATATATAATTTACTCCTTATATCAGGAGAGAATTGTATATATTTTTAAAATGGAATATATGCTTGTATAATTTTAAAAAAAATTAAAAAAAATTTATTCATTTTATTCTTTATTTTTGGAGTTGTTTATATATTTTAAAAATAAATAAGAAATTTATATAATTTTAATAAATTTTAAGAGAAAATTATATAATTTATTTCATAAAATAATTATTCTTTAGTAAATTTAGGCTAAATAGGTTTAGTTGTACAAATAATAATCATTTTATTGAAAATATTAAGAACATAAAAAAAATCGTGTAATTTAACTTTATTAAAATTTATATTAGGAACTTTATGGAGAAGGAGCGTGATAGAATATTTAAAAAGTAATCATTGGATGTCACCTGTCCCCTTTGGCTCAGCATGTCCATCTCTCCGTGCATTTTGCTGATATTGCTGATGGAGACAACTTTGTGAGACTGTACATGTAATGCAGTAAATGGCTCCCCTGCCGACAGACACCAGAATGACGTTGGAGAGATCAAAATCATTAGAAGCAGAAGCAGCTTTAACTACTGTTCTCGGTTTGAATGTAACATGGAATGGATCTTTACCTATTTGGCTATTAAGTTACCACATACGTGATCAGCCGTTTTGTATATCCCATTTTGAAGTCAAATATTTGCTTGACCAAGGAGTATGACTCTAGAAATTTGGGGTAACAACCGTTACACTTGTACAAAGAATTTAAAATTCTGTACTTGACTTTGCTGTAGACAAACATCAAGGAAACTTGCATTAACGCTTCGTTTGAACGTAAGATGAGAAAAGTGGAAAATGAGAAAAGTGAGAAAAAATTGAGAGGGGTGGAGAACAATTTTGTTTTTGTCCTCACCTTGATAAAGGGTTTCGTCTCCATCCTTACAAGCTGCGCTTTTACGTGGGTAGCTAAGTAGATTTTTTTCTTACTTTGTCTTCATTTGTGTGGCAAGCATTTCGTCGTCATCTTTTATCATGGAGCAAGAATTTTGTCTTTATCTCTTATCATCTGACCTTTCAAGTAAAAGACAAAATTTATTTTGCTTTATTCTCATTTAGATGCCAACTAATTCATCTTTATTCTTTGTAACTTCATGCAAAGAGCAATATGATAGATATGGATGGAAGTTATTTCGTCATTATTCTTCTTAATTTTGAAGTGACCAAAGATTTAGAATAAACAAAAGCTAGCAATTATAACTTGTATACATTTAAGCATCCTGACCCAATTGTGTTTGGACCCGCTAATACAATACCACATCACCTAACGACTAGTTTCCAGAATTAACGATTCTTATGAGCTGTGTTGTGATTCTAGAATGAAAGGTGAGGACATCTAGTCAGAGGTAATGAGGAAGAACAACGACTTGTAGAGTCTTTTATGATATATAATTTTTTTTTACAAAGCAAAATATATTGATTTGAAAATTTATTATTATGTAAAAACTTATAGTTATTAATTAAAGTATAATTCTTTTTACTTAAGTACTTTATTAAAGTAGGATGTAAGTCACACTAAAAAAAAAAAAATGAAATGGTGAATTGGTAAAGTAAAGTGAAGTGATGTTCTGCTTGCTCTTTTTATAAAGGCTTTCTTGTGCTTTATGCCATGGAAGGTGACAAAAAGCTGAGGCTTACTCTTATGTCTTTTAAAATATAGACTTTATTGCAAAATAACATCTTTTTAAACGGTGTTTTATACAAATAGGGTAAAAATAATGTGTCTTGATAATTTTTTCTTTCTTAAAGATACACGATCCTCCAAATTTAAGGTACAAATTTGATGATATCGTAAAGTTGTTTATACTTGTAATTCCATGTGTGTTTCAAACTGATTTTCTGATGCTCCAACCTTTCCAACTGATTTTAATATGTTAAGAAGTGCTGGTTTCTTTCAATCCCAACACTACATAGAACATAAAAAGCACCCTTGTTATTAGTACTCAAAACCTCACTTGGTCCAGTACGTATATAATCTCCAAGTAGGTGGTGCATGTCATAATCGAAGATAGTGAAAGACAGAAAGATCACCATTTTCTGCACATCATCACTCCTGTTTCCTCCATTACATAGGGGAAGAAAAAAAAAGAACACTAAAAATTATGTGTTTTCTCTTGAAACTTGAGGTTTATCATCTAGAGAAGCTTTTCCAGAAAGTGCCTTGGTTATGCCTCTGATAGTATCAGGAGTAGTCCTGCAGCAACCACCAAAAAGGGAAGCTCCAGCTTCACGCCACTTGTCTATGCAGGAGACAAAATCTTCATCTACCACCCCACTAGTTTTCTGCAAAATGACTTTAATCATTATTTTGGTGAGGAAAACATTATGAGTTAGATAAATTGTTCCAACCCTCATACAGGGTGATCGGCCTTTGTAAGATCGACATAGTTCGACCTTATCAATTAAGCTAGCCCTTATTATGGATTTAGCATTTGAGAACATTGAACTTGTTTAAAGAATTTTCTATATTGTTCAAAAGCATACCACGTAGTGGTAAGACAGAAGGCAGTGGTATCCAAAGCACTATAGTGATACAAAACCATACTCTCAGGTACTAAAGTGATATGAGAAGGTTCAATAGAGTATTAAAATTGTTAGTGGCACCTTCCTTCAAGGAACAAACTAGATTTTTTGTCTATTGCTAATTTAGTTTCAATTTTACTAATCATTGACTGACAACATTATATATGAGCCTTAGATAGATTTACATGGTGAGAAAGTGTAATTTAATAAAGAGATTAAAATTGATTGAAGTTGGGTGAAAATATAGGATTTGTAATGTTACAAGAGAGAGAGAGACAGAGAGAATCAAGAACTCACCATCCACTGCTTGCGCTCAGCATCATAAGTCTCGCCACTGTTGGGATACACTAGTACGGGTTTACTTGTAACCTGTATTGACACAATTTGCAGAACAGTTTTGAGAATTATCATTCATAGTTCACATAGATGTCTATTTTGAAGACAAGAAGAATGTTTGGAGTATCATCAGCAACAAATGAACACTGGAAGCTAGGAGCACAGTGCCAAAAGTGTTCATAAAATCTGTTAACTACAAAATATGTGAACTAATACAAAGGTTTTGCTTCTTGTTTGGTAGTTGGAAAGGAAAGGACAGGACAAGGGAAGGAAAAATTTTGCATAATATCTATCATACTCACGTAATCATTACTTAATAATATTTATCTCATTTTATAAATTTTTTAACATAACGACAAAAAAGTCATTTTTCCTTCTTAAAATTATGTTTTTTACTTCCCATTTTCATTTTCATTCTAAATATTTTGTATACCAAACCGGCTTAGAGATGCCAATTTTCTCTATTTGCTGGGATCCCCATGGGAATTGTTTCACATGGACTTATGGCTTGTTTGGTTGCACGGCAGAAAAAGAAATGAAAAGTTTGGTGAAATTTCATTTTTACCTTTTTAATTATTATTTAATATTATCTATTAATTATTTTTTAATTATTAAAAATAAAAATATTATAAGTATTTTCTATCTTCAAAATTCTGTGTACCAAATTAGCCGTTGGGGATAGGAGAAATTTCTTCCCACAAAGATGGGGTTAGATTTTTACTCGCCTAGACTAGAGGGACAAGGATGGAGGGTCAAGGGAGCGGCAGGGTCAAAAAGCGCCTCTCTATCTCTGCTATGTCACGTTTTTGTCCCATAATTTTTGTTCCTTATGGGCTAATGACTACTTTTAAAGTCATTATCAAGTTTGTGTCTTTCACAAGTTATCCAAAATAGTAGAGTCAATTAACTCATTTTAAATGAACAAAATCTAGGTCAACCAAAAAAAAAAAGAACAAAATCTAGAGAGCAGAGTCTTGTATAAAAATGCACCTTTGTAATAGTTGAAATCAGTCCATGAATAAATCTAGGAGCAGTACAGTTGACTCCAACTGCAACCACTTGCTTGGAAGAATCTGCAATGGAGGCACACTCTAAGATAGAATCACCACTAGCCACCTTGCTTTCGTCCCTGCAACTAAATGAAAGCCATGCAGGAATATCTATGCCTTCTTCCTCAAGAAGCTCAACAAACGCCTGCATTTAATTCAAGCATAACCAAAGGTTGCTCAATCATTCTTGTGTAGAATTAGCCTGTAAACGCGCACCAATCAATGTTTGTCGCCCATAATTCAGGAGCACTCTACCATATTAAAATTGTAATATTTTATTGTTGAAGAAAGATCGTAAACGATACTCGACATTGAACATTGAATATTACAGATTCCAAAAATTTGATTAGACAAAAATTTGAAAGGAACTGGTAAAGCCTGATAGTTATGGAATAGGAAAATACCTGTGCTTCCAGTTTGTTTGGTATTGTCTCAAATGCAATTAAGTCAGCACCTGCATCAGCAAGAATCTTAACCCTTCTCCTGTGAAATTCTTTCAGTGTTTCAACAGTAACTGCTTCGCCATAGTCCCCCCTGTCAAGATAGACAAGCAACATACTAATAAATAATAGTCCTTAACTTGGACACACTGAACCACAACTTAAGGCCAGATATCCATGTCTCAAGGGTTATTATTCTGTTAGAATTTAGAAACTATCTCTCCAGCATCAATGCTTATTGGCGTCCAGGCTCCAGAACTGATTATAACACCTCTGAAACTTGTATCAAACTAACTATTGCTGCAAAATTTAGCAGATGTTGCTGCTATTTGTCCCTTGTACTAGTGCATATTGAACTTAACTATCAGGAGCTATAGTACCATTTAAAATATTAATAGCTACCAATATGATTGAAAACGACTAAGTCACACTTAAATTTAACTTTGCAAAATCTAGCTGAACTTCTAATATTTGGCAGTATGAGTTTGACTTTATGATAATACTATTTATGAACTTTCACTTAATAGTTCAATTTTTTTTTTTAGTTGAAATGATAAGTGAAAGTTCATTAATAGTTTTATTATAATGTCTAACACATTCTTTTATATAAAAGTCATTTGTACTTGAAGGATAGACAATGTACAAACTGAATATGACTTGTGTTGAAACTTAATATTAATTAAAAGAATTGAAGCGCAAGAATTGAATTTCTTACCACTCGATTATAGCAACATTAATACTATGTTAAGGACGATTAATAACTTGAGTTTTTGGATTGAAATGGCCTCGACAATGTGATCATACCTCTAGCTTGATCAAACTTTGATCACTGGTGTCAGATTATTGATTTCACTCACCTATATTCAGACCCATCAGCCAAATAAGCACCATAGCTTCCCACAGAAGCTGCAATTAAAATTGGTCGTCTCCAAGATCTTCCATCTCTCATGAAGTCAGAAGAATCTTTTGTGCACCTGTCATAATAAATTTCTCGAGCCTCACGCGCAAGTTCTACGCATTTTCTAATGAGATTTTCACCTTCTTCTCTTGACAAGCCTTTCGCTTCAAAGCCCTGAATGGTGGCCTGCAAGCATCCCAACCCCAGCAACACCCAAAACAATACGTTAGCTTGTGCTATATATATCCCGCATTTCATGAGTAAACCTGTTCATAGGTGGGTTTGGGCCCAACCCAATGAGCTCGGGCCTAAGTCTAAGCCCATATTAACTCATGAGCTAATCCTAAGGACTAAGCCTGAACTTGAATTAAGTTGTAAGGGGAAGAAAATACCTGATAGGATGCTGTTATTATGATGTTTGCTCCTGCATCAAGGTAATCTAGGTGAACCTGTTACACGTTTAAGTAAAGTCAATAGACAAAGATAAAATAATTCAATTATTATTAATAATTGGTCATCAAACATATTCTGTAACGCTTCAATTAAAAAATAAAAAATCCTTAAGCACAATTGTCTTTTTTTTTCTCCGGTAAAATCTCTAATATGGAAAAGACGTTTTATTTTAATAAATTATATGGATTTTTTTTCTTTATTTTTAACAAATATATAAATTTTTCTTGATACAAAAATTTATTTTAATTTTTAGTTTAATTTCAAATTTTCTAACCAAAATACTTTCTATTTAAACTTTTTAAGTTTTAAAAAAATATATATTTACATTGATAAAAGATATTTTAGTTAACAAATTTAAAATTAGACTAAAATATAAAATAATTTTTTATTTTAAGAAACCTATATATTTTTTAAAAATAAAAATTATGTAATTTTAATAAAATTTAATAGAAGTGTAATATATTTATTGTATTGTTTATTGAACAGCAAACGCGCGTCTAGAGGACACCCGAAGAAGGCACCTGGCCCCCCACCATATGAGCTACTGACGCGTGGACAAGATAAACCTGCTACGTGTACGGCTAGAGATTATTTTATGATCAACTTTTTTTTTTTCTCTCTCTCTCTCTCTCTAGGAATATCATTTTTCTTCTTTGTTGAAATATTCTTTTATTTATTGGCCAACCAAAAAAGAAATATTTTTTTTGGTTCTGCTCGCGATTGCAACTGGCCGAATTATCACTACATAATAAAGTAATATTTGCTATATAATTATTTTAATTTTAAGGAAAAATTATTTATATCAATGTTTGAGCATAATATATATATATATATATATTATTTAAATATATATAACTCATAAATTTTAAATTTTTTAAATTTTTTATATTCGAACACGTTACAAATAGATTTTTGTTCTACTAAAAAATTAAATTTTGTATGTACTAAATAACACCTAATTATTTCATTGGGAATTGACAAATTTGCCCCGATTTTTATCATAGCTAGTTAATTTAGAATAGGAAGTTCTTTATTGTGAATCATTCATTCTTAAAAAAGGGAAAAAAATTGTAATGAGGGTATCTTGCATTATGAATATGCATGATTGGTGCCAGATAAAAAATAAACAATTAAATAAACTTATTATATATAACATGTAATTAAATTTATACTAAATAATTTGGATGATTTATTTTAATTTATATATAATTAGGGTACTAAAGTGATGTACTGTTGATTATATCAGTAAAACTTGTTGAAATATTGATGAAAGGCTATGGGAAGGAATTAAATTAAATTATGACAACTAAATAAAAAAGTCTGTAAAATTATATGAAGGGAATGTATAATTTAACCCAACAAAAAATTAAAAAAACAAAAGAAGAGAAAAAGAAAAAGAAGTACCCTTCTGACGAGATGTGGAGAAGTGAGAAGGGACTTGGCGCTCCAAAGAGGGTCATTGAGGTCGGCACCGTGGCGTTCAAGCTCGGTGGCGAAGCCGCCGTCTATGACGGCGTGGCCGCCACACTTGTGAAGGAAATCAATCATAAACGACGAGATATCCTTCCCCTTTAGCCCCATCTTTGCAAGAGACTAAGCTTTTAAGCTTTTGAATTTGAGCTGTGTTTGGCTCTGCTACTTTCTCTCGCAGTGTTGATGAAGGAGATGTCAACCTTTTTTTTTTTTTTTTATTTGCGGGCAACGGAGAAAGATGCCAACCTAGCTATACATAAAGCTAACATACACCCTCTTTCTTCATATACATCCAGACTGGGGGAAACTCCTGAATTTACTACTATGCCCCTAACAAGGCATTGATTCCCACCATTAATAAAAAGACAAAAAATGGGATATAGTTTTAATGTTTTTTAAATCAGTTGTTTAATAATGACATAAGTATATAAATTTTAATATATATATATATATATATATTTATAATTTAATATTATATAATTAAATCTTTTAATAAACTACAAAGACATTCTTTGAATTATATTAAAATTATATAAACTTACTTTCTGTTTTTAAAATATATATCTAGATAATTTTTAAAATAAAAGTTATCATACACTTTATTCTAAAATTTTTTATTAAAATAACCTTAATTAATCTAAATAAATATTCTTTAAATTAAAAAAATTTGGATAAAAAAATTTAGAATTAAACTAAAATATTAAAAAAATTTATTTTAAAAAATTTATATATATTTTTAAATAAAATAAAATTTTGTATAATTACAACATAACTTAAGAGATATTTATATGAATTATTTTATTTTTTAAATCACACACACACACACACACACACATATATATATATATATATATATATATATTATTTTTATTAAAAAATTTGATAACAAATATAAACTATGTAATAAAATTCACGTCAATATTATTACTTATAACAAAACAATGCATCAATTCTAAAATGTTAACCGTGGATGCGAACATATGATATGATATGCAATCAAATGGGTATTTTGAATTTTTTTTTTCTTGAGATTATGTTATCATTCATTGTAAGTTAAGTCATTGCAGTACACACGATTAACTTGGATTTCACTTGAACGCAATATATTAAAAAAGAAAAAGACTAATAATGCACCCCAAAATAAACTATGTCTAGATACATTGTTGTTCTCTCTTTTTTAAAATAAAATAAAAATTGGTAGTGAAAAGCGGCAAAACGCCCGAAGAAACAAACACAGCAGCCTTATTGTCCTTTAGTAGTTCAATGTTCGCTCTCACTAAATTTATCACCGAAGATATAAATGGGATTAAATGAATAAGTAGGAACATTTATAAATTATAATAATTGTGAAAATCATAAAAATTTAATTATGTAAATAGTATTTTTCTATCTAAGAATCCATTTGATACACTATCTAAAATAAGGTCGAATAAAATTTTAAAATTATGTAATATTTAATATAATATTATGGGAAAATTAGTACGGAGGATCCAAACATTGCAAATATTATTATTAAGGACTGAAAAATTGAATATTACGCTGAAGGACCAAATGAAATTTGATGGACAAGAATGTCCTCTGTTAATAAACCTCCTGAAACCCGCGCAATCTACTCCATCGGGTCCCTCCTGCCATTTTTGTTTCCCACGAGGTCCAGTGACTTCTATGATCGTCCTCCTTTGTTTCTGGAGCTGTCTGCCCTTTAGCTCGTCAGCCTTCTTCCCTTCATTTCTTCATCTGTCCTCCCCTCATTTCTTCCACCTTTCATTAGATTCTTTTGTCATCCCGCATCTTCATCAGTTATGGTGTGAGTAAAGGAGAACAGAATGGCCTAGCCTTTTTGTATGATTGAGTAAGTAGCAATTTATTATATGCGACGTCTCTCAAATTCTCATGGTTAATGGCAACTTCTTCTTCCTGTGCTTGTTAAGGATAGTCTGGACCTGGAGTTATAAGGAATTTTAGATGTTTAACAGGTTTACGACCATTATTGATGTTTTGTTTCTTAGAAAGAATGCAATACTGATAGAAATATTATTGCTTCTTTTTAGGAATATTACTACCTACTTTTAGCTTTATTCCTACTGATATTGTTGTTTTGGTGTAAAAAGTGACGAGCAAAGTCTAAAGGTTTCTAATTTTTTTAGGTGTAATTATAATGAGTAGTGGATGGAAAATCAAATGTCAGGTGAAGTGTTCTGCTACTTTCATTTAGGTGGACAAATCTTAAAAGATTCAAGGGGGAAGATCCAATACCGGAGGGTCAAACAGGTGGAAGACTGATAAAAGAAAGTATATCGTTAGAAGAACTAAGGAGAGATGTAAGATTATGCATGGACTATGATGACAACAAAATGGAAATGAAATACATTTTGAAATTTGATGGCTCTCAATTATTGGACCTGGTGGACAATAATGGTGTGCAACAACTCATCAAATACAATGATCAATGTGCATATATATATATAAAATCAATGGGGAACAAACCAAAGCATCACCATCCCACTTGGTAACAGGGTGAGAAATTAATCTTTTATGACTTATCCAGTAAATATCTACTATATGTTATAATTTTAATTGGTATACTTGGTATTGCCCCTAGACTAACAAAAAGTAAAATGAATGAAAATGCAGAATGAATTCAAATTCAGTTCATTCCACTGCTGTGTCTCCTTTCAACTGGGAACTTATACTTCATCCATGTGCCATACAAAGTGTTCATTTACCAATGATTAAATTAAATTTTGCCAAGTGGACAGATTTGATTGTTAGGTGTGGGCAAATATTTTTGAATGCTGTTGAATTGAGACAAGCACTGTATAAGTATAGTATTGCTCATAAATTTGGATACACTTTTCTAAAAAATAGCCTTACACGATGATTGTCAAGTGCAATGTGGAAGGATGCAAGTGAAAGCTAACAGCGTATGCAGTGGCTAAAAGCACACCCTTCCTAAGTGTGTGAACCTTTTGTAGTAAGCATGTGCACTCAGCACAAGATAACTTGATAGTAACTCACAAGCAAAGGGCAGACTTAGTAGCATCCATAATGGTTGAGAGTGTCAGATCAAGTAGAGATAAAACATCAAATGATATTCGTGGTGAGCTGGTTAGAGAATATGGATTGGCATTAAGTTACCATCAAGTATAGCGGGAGAAGGAGAAAGCTTTAACTGATATCGATGGACCAGTAGACCGGTCGTACATGTTAATCCCTTGGTTGTGCAATCGTTTAATGGAAACAGATTCAGAAACTATTGCAATGTGGACTTCATCGACAAACAACCATTTTGAAAGGTTGTTCATTGCATATGGATGCTATATAACTGGCTTCATGCTTGGTGCACGATCGATATTGTACATTGATGGTTGCCCCCTCAGCGGACCATACTTGGGGACTCTCTTAGCTGCATTTACGTATGATGCAGAAAATGACTTGTTTCCACTTGCTTATGCAATTGTAGGTGCAGAAACATTTGATGATTGGGTGTGGTTCCTTCGAAAGGTTAAAGACTTAATTGGTGATATAGAAATAACTCTAGTTTCAGATCACCATAATACCATAATTGGTGTAGTAAGAGAATTGTTTGGGGGGAGAGACATGCATTTTACTATCGGCATATAAAGGAAAACTTTAGTAGTGAGTTCTTAAAAGTTTGCAAAGAACAAAGAAGACGATATAAGAATGATGGATTGAAATTGTTAGATGGGATTATATATGCTCGGTTGGACACAGACTATGTGAAAGCATTGGAGAAATTGAGGTCATTCTCCTTTGAGTTGGGTAGATAGGTGGAGACCTAAGCTGATGTTGATAGGTGGGCATTAGCCAGATTTCCATATCAACGATGGGATAACATCACCACGAACCTTGCAGAATCTTTTAATGCATGGATAGTGAAAGAGAGGAAGGACAATATTTGTGTATTAATCAATGAGTATAGGGATAAGCTAGCTAAAAAATTATATGCTAGTGGGCCCAAAGATTGAGATAATGCTGAAAGAGAATGTTGCAAAGGCAGAAAATATGATAGAAGAGCACTATGGTATTAATTGGCTCCTAGTTTGAATACGAAGCACTGATTTAAGGGTGAATGTGGCATTAAGAGAGTGTACTTGTCAAGTTTGGTAAATTTCTAACATCCCATGTCCTCATACATGTGCAGTGATAAGAAAGTGCATGGGAATGTGTACTCATATGTGGAAGAATGCTACTCATTGAGCTTGCAGCAAAAGATGTATATAAATACTATGATTCATGTAGATACTCATGATATACCAAACCTAAACAATCTTTCAAATGACGATTATACTAACAACACCTTCTTACTACCACCCATCACCAGCCATCCAGCGGGAAGACCATAGAAATGGTGATGTGAATCACAATTTCAAGATAAGGCTAAATACATGTGTTCTCATTATCAAGAGGTAGGGCATAATAGAGCTAGGTGTAAAACTCCTAATCCTTTTTTATCTTGATGCTGTAAATGTCAAATTAGCTTCTGGGTGGTTATACATTGGTGTTTTCTGAAGGAAGTGGTTAGTAGTATTATAAATGTGTGAAAATTAAGCTCTGTTTGTACATAGGTAGACACAACCTTTTTTTGTTTGGAGGTCTAGAAGTTGGCCTCTTTTGTACATGGGTAGACAAAACCTATTTTTTGAAGTTATAATAGTTAGGCTCGCTTTTATACATGAGCAGACATAACTGATTTTTTTGTACATACATTAGGGACATGTAAAGGTTTTTGGTAGTGGTTCTTTATAGTAGTTGTAGGGAAGTGAAATCTGAATTTGTTGGGCTATTGGCAATTGTGTGTAATACGAATGGAAAGTAATGAAAATAAAGTATGTGTTACAAGTATTATGTGTATGTAATATTTGTTTATGTCGAATTTTTGTGCACAAGTTATGAAAAGAATTTATAGCATATTAGTATTTGATTGAAATGATCATTAAAGCCTCCACTGGAAGGTTTAGGTGTAGGCATGTTTGTGCATTTTTTCCTTCTATACTATGGCATTTTTTGTTAGTTTTGCAACTTTTCCTTCCCAAATATAAGTGGAGTTTGATTATCTTTAACTTTCCTTGGGGTCTGGAGCAAACAAAGAAAATATGTCTTTATAGCAAACAATGCATTTTCATCCACGCATGGAACTCCTGCACTTGAGGTACTCAAGTCATTTTATTTCAAGGGCATGGCTGAACAACATCTAATGCAGCCATTGTTCATTGTTGTATCAGAACTCCAGCTTATTTTCCTACACGTGAATCACAATTTTAGCTGCAGCTAACATTGTTGGTTTGCACCCTCTATGCCTTATTAATGAAAAAATAGTAATTGGCTTGGCTTATGAGATTTATAACACATAGCTTCCTAAAAATGCTCAACCCCGATAGTATCACACACAACAGATCTAAAGGCACCGTTGAACTTTGAGGATTCATCAAGCTGGAGAAGGATGTCAGGGGATTCAGCCAGCGTGAGGATTTTCAGCAACTAAGTGTTTAGATTTTAGATTTTGGATTCTATTTGGTATCCAAGGACTGATCTTACAATCTGCCATTGGTTTTAATACCAAATAACAATCCACCATTGGCGGGTCATCAGAAAGAAAGAAAAAAAAAATACAGCTAGTAGATTAATTATTCCTCCTCTGGTTTTCGTTTTTGCGAATCCTTATTGTTCACAATTCAGTGGGATAGAGTTTTAGGACTATTAACATGAGGTTTAGAGGGATCACTACTGGATTTAAGCACATTTTCGTCCATTTTTTGGGACCTTTCAAAGGCTAATTACTAGTGTTGTTTACGCTCGTTACTACATGTTTTTGAGATATTACTAGTGGCCTTCAGGGATTTTACTACCATATTCAAGGAATGAGTTTAGGACATTAATGGTCAGCTTAGTGATATGCCATTCCTCGGTGGACCTTAAGCAAATAGACTATAATATGTAGGCAAAAAAAAAAAAAAACCAACTCAAGGAATTTCATAATCTTATTATAATCATAGGCCCACAGAATATTGGATTCATAGTTGTTCATTCACAAACTTTAAATTTATACAACTTTATCCAACAGAAATTACATAATCTTTGCCAATAAAATCTAAACAAACTTTAATATGAATATATTTAAATTTGAACAATCTTAAATCTAAGCTAACTTTGACTTATTCAAAAATTACACAAACAAAATATTGTAAAGCCACAAAATCAGCAGCAAAAGTTACACAAATCAATACTCCTCCTTACCACTTTTGCTGCAAACACCCATCCATCCTCGCTTTCAGATATTCAAATCTGGCCTTTGACAAAGCCTTTGTCATAATGTCTGCAAGTTGTTCAGCTTAGTTGCCTCACTTTGAATATGTTTCAAATCTGCTAAAATGCAAATGATAAGTTAAATGGCATGCTGGTAAATGAAAAATAAGCCTATGTTGAGCATTTTCATTACTCTGATACCAGTTTATTGATACTGCAAAGGAAAGATTGCAATGATAGAAAATTGGATGCTAGATTCATAGTTGTTCATTCACAAGCTATTTACAACCGTCAGTTTACAAGGTTTACAAGTTTACAATTTCTGTCTGGAACTACAATAGGATAAAGTTTTGGGGAGAAAACTATCAATGCATCACAACTTACTGGTTTGCTTCCCTTTGATTATCGCCCTTACAATTGCCATTACATCACCCCAGCAGTTGTTCAGTGGATGGTTCACCAAGTCCCACATGAGTTAGACATAGAACACATCCAACTCTTCCTAAAACCACAACCATTTACCCATGAGCTACCAGGCAGTAAACTATAACAAACAATAAAAGATATCCTCAAACCGAAGTATATGTTGGCATGGTGTGCCCTTCTCACTCAGGCTTTGCTTCCCCAGACCACAGTTACAAATATTTATCAAATATACACCACAATCATTACTAAGCAAAAAATAACATATCATAGAGTCAAGCTATCCAGACAGTACTACAAATATTGTGAGTTCAAAGTAATTCACTTACATGTTTGGCTGCTGGGGCAAGTCAAGTATTTCATCGTGACAACTGGGCCTGCCGCCACAAATTTCTCTAGTTTCAACAATTTTAATAGTGTGGCTAACTGGTCTTTCTATTATATCACCCAGAAAGTATCACACACAGCTTAATCATGACAATTAATTTTAACAACTATATTCTAGTACAACACAGCCTAATCTTACCTTAATGTGGGCCATCTTTCTCTTACCTGCATTGGTCTTTTAACTCAATGAGTCAAGGATGTATAGAATGCATACATGCGGGTCCAGAGTAAAGCAGAACCAGTGATCCATAAATAGCACAGGGGCAAATACCTGCAACCATTTCCAAATGACCAGCACTTTCCAGGGGGACAGGCCAACAGAAAATTACAAATATCCTATAAGTACGTTACCAAGGTGCAATTCATGATGTTAGAACCCACTTTGTCATGCCACAATTTTTTCAGCAAATGATCCACATTGTACTGCCTGATAGGTTTCAAGAGGGTTCTCTACACCAATAATTTCATAAAGTGTATGAAAGCAGGGCTTAAAAGCAAAGGATCATTAATGATAATATGGTGTAAAGGAAAGACATATTAGTCACCATGAAATTCCCATCCAAAATGTGTCATCTGATAGTCAAGTTCTCCTGCTTTTGGTCTTCCATAAGCACTCTGCACACTATGGTCATCACTTACACACACCCAACAAACACAAGCATACATTAATCACTTTTAAAAATTTTACACTAATCGAGGCATGCAAAGGTTAGACTCACCGCTAAGTTGATCCACTTCCGTCTACCAAGGCACTAGCACTCCGCACGGGTAAGGTAAAAGTCAAACAAATCAACTACTACCCTAGTAACAAAGTTGATACATTCACTCACTAATATTAGTATATCAAATACATTTCCACTGTCAATGATATCAAATGAAATAACCAACCTAAATTATACAAACATATGAATTTTCCCATACTAATACACATACTCATTGCTATTTGCCTGGGCAGCACGTGAAGTGCAATATTCATATACTATCTTTTTCTTTTTTTCTGTTCTGGCGTTGAGGGCTTCCTCCACAGATGGTGACCATTTGAAGACTTTTTGACGTTGTTTTACTGACCTGCGTGGGTGATCATCTTGTCCCTTAACTTTATCCCTCGGGCTAATGGCATCTGGTGTTTTCCTCTTCTTCAGCTCAGTCTCACTAACCCTTTTGGATGATTTATTTCATCATCCTCTCCATCTCCGCTTGACATGCGCCTAGGTGATGCAGTTACTTCTTCTCCATCCCCTGCCTCATCACCAGCCACGTTGCCTGCAAAGGTTCCCTCCATGTCACCCATAAAAGTCACTACACGGGTAGGGCTGGTAAGTTCTGTCTGCAATATCAACAAATTTTCAGCAAAGCCGTGAGCAAAGGTCAAGAGTTTTTTATACATTTTCTTGATACCCTACAAGGTTCCCACAGATAATAGTTAGTTCACATATGCCTAAGAACCCTTAACACAATTGATATTCAAGGAGAATTAACGTTGAGGATTTAAATATAGAGAAAAATTCCTCAACATAACCTGTTATCACTGGGTTTAGGATAGATTACCACTGACTTAAAGTAAAATATCTTAAACCCAGTGGTAATAGGTCCTTCACAGTAGAAATACGTCAACTTCAATTCTCCCTTAAGTTGCTTCAAATATAGGAAGTGGTACCAAATGGTGAAATGCAGATTCCGAAGGGAGTGCATGTGGGCCTTTGGTATTAAAGATTCCTTGCATCCACAAGTAATGTCAAAACAGTTGGTAAATTACCAAATAATCATATGCAGTAACATTATCATATATATCCAAATAGAGAGTAACTTACCTGAGTATACTCCTTCTCAAGCTTAACCTTTTCTTGGATGCGTTGTTGGGTCCAAAACTTGATAGCATTAGCATTGTTGGGCACAACTACATCTCCAAGAGGAAAATGCTACAGGAAAAAATACTGACTAAAATTGAACTTGTCAGATATGCGAAATAATAGGTCAAATAAATATACAGGTAACAAACCATACCATCAGGAGTGGCAAACATTCTCCAATGCTCTTCTTCTCCGCTCTTTTACGTGGAGCTTTTTTTAAGCTTATCACTTCCTTTACAAGAGTAGACAGGATAAGTTCTGTCTAGTCATACATGGTTGTATGGTCGATGTCCACAATTGCAGGAAGCATTTTGTCATTCACGTATAAGCTAGAGGCCGGGCATAGGAAAGTCCCTAAGGCAAACAGCAAAAAAGCCCGCTTGAAGTCTCTGCCAGCCTTGCCTCTTAATATAATATCTTTCACATCCTTTAATTTTTTTTCCTTGAACTTTCTTCTGACTGCATCTATGCCTTCTCCCTCTAAACTATCAGGTATAGGCTAGCCCCTGATGGGAATGCCCATTATGCCATAGACATCTTTGGCTTTGAGAGGTACTCATTTGCCTCTGATAGATAGCGATCTGGTTGGAACATCAAAGGCTGCAACAAGCTCCATGCACAAGTCCCTTGACAAGGTTTGGAATGCCAAATCTAGCAATTTTCCAAACCCCATTTCCTTCACCAATTTATTATGCACAGTGTTATCTTTGATAAATTCAACAGCTTCCTTGAACTGAGAGGGCGAGCACCTTGTCCCAATTGGTATCTATAGAGTACAAATAATTCAATAACATAGCATGAACTCATTAAATGAGAGATTTCAGGGATGTTTAACAATGAATTTTTCCTTACACGGGATTTTCCACGAACATGCTCCTTTTTGTGCTTCATTCGCTCTTCATAAGCTTCATCCTTATACCTCTTTTGCTTACTTGGCTCTAACTTCTGCCACTCTGCTAGGACTACAGCATTCCCTTATAAAAGGATAACCAACGATGTTACTCATTTTTCCACCATATTTTAGACATCATTTGCTCTACAACAATTATGTTGCCTACCTCTTTAACATTGTGGAACTTCCCTTTATTTTTTTAATAAAATTTAGCCCTGGAAATGAAAACACCCACCTAATTAAGTCTTTTTTCAATTACCATAAATCATCACCATGTCATAAAATATAAAAAAGAGCAACTGAACTTCTGCAATCCAGATCTGTATTTTTGTGAGGTATTATTATCGTTATCCTCTATTATACTCTATCTTGACAGTTACAAATCAGTACCACATCCATAAACAACCAAAGAAACCATCACTAATTTTTTCCTATACAAACAACCAAGTCTGATTGACAATGACTCCACACATGCCAGCTACAAGTAATACAACCATTGCATTATAACTAATAAGCAAAACAAGAAATTTGTGTAGCACACATGCTTGTCATATATGTTATATTATACAATTAAATTACGAATATTCTATACTCAACCTCCATTAATAATTCATACATTCATTTTGTCACATTATTACCAACTTTAATGCTGTAGCCCATTATTACTAGGTTTAGGTGTGTTACTATTGCACTTCAGGAAAAATACTGCCATGTTCAGGAATATTCACACATACTGCTCTACTTCATTTGAACACATTTAGAACTGTGCTACCTTTAAGGAAATTTAGGAACCATGGACAACCGTTACTACCATATTTATGGATGTTACTCCTGTGCTTAAGGATATTTACTATCAGGTTTTAGGAATTGTCGTCTACTATTGGCTTTTAGGCGATTTACTTCTAACTTTAGTTATGTTACTACTTAATTTCAACAAATTTACTACCATGGTTAAGGATTTACCATAGCATTATTAGAGTTTTAGAACTCTTATTCCCAGGTTTAAGGACTTTGCTAATGAAATTAAGAAATTTTACACCATCGAGTTCCAAACACATCACTGGCTACTAGATCATCAAATCGAAATTCTAGTATCCCCAACTTATCCTCAAATTCCAGACACATTATTCCTCAACTTATCCCATATCCCAAATTCCAAATCCAAGTTTCAAACAATATCTAATACACAATAGCATTCATCCAACGCCAGAAGGAATTTCACATCCATAGGCCTAGAGCCTAGCCATTCACTGCCCAAATCCTCTTTGCCAACTATACCCACATTTCCTTTTGATGTAAAAGTGTGTAAATACTAGCATGTACGAAGGAATGAAAGTTTGAAGGAGAGGTGTTGCTTACCTTGCTTTTCATAGATTTCTGAGCGCAGGAAAACTTGTCGAAGACACACGTCGTTCAAACCGTTGAAGGATGCCTCTCCAGCAAGAAGCTATCTATGGATTTGGAATTATGAAACAAACAAACAAACAAAACGAAAATTAAATTAAATTATGAAACGAACAAACAAACAAAACAAAAATTAAATTAAATTAAATTATGAAATGTCCTTTAAAGCCCTGCATAAGCCAAGCACTCTTTTAAAACCCTGCACAAACCAGACACCCTTCTAAAGCCCTGCACAGGCCAGACACCTCCAAAACCTACACAGAACAGTTACCACAAAGTTCTACATAGAATAAGCACCAAAGTCCTGCTCCAAAATAGGCACACCTTTCAAAGTCTTGCACCAAAACAGGCACCAATAAAAGTCCTGCTTCAGAACAGGCATCCTCTTCAGAATTACATTACTTCCTTTCTCTTTGATTAGGTCACGACATTTTCAAGTAAGTTAGCTCCCCAAACAAAATACATGTTTCCATCTTTACTTATTCTTAAGCTAAGGATATCAAAAATTACATTTTTGCTCTCCTTGCTTAAAGAGTAAGTAAAAAGGGGCAACCTGTAAACACCATATTTTGTTTGGGTCACTTTCTCATCCTAGACAAAATACGTGTTCTTATCTTTACTTGTTCTTTATGCAAAAATATTAAAAATTATATTTTTTAATTTTCTTGCACAAGAAATAAGTAAAGAGGGACAACTGTAAACACCGTATTTTATCCGAACCAATTACAAAAAAACAATAAAATTAAAAATTCAAATTAGCAAAAATACAAACCAGAAAAAGAAAAAAAGAAAGCAAATAGAAAATTAGGAGAAAAGGAAAGAAAACAAATGAAAAAAATAAAAAAAAATTATTAAATTAAAAGCTTTAGAAAAAAATAAAAAAAGAAGGAAAAAAAAAAAAAAAAGGCCCAAATAAATGAAAAAAAGAAAAGAAAAAAAGAAAAAAGCCCAATCGATGAAATTGTAAGGGACTGAAAAGAAAAAAAGAAAGTGGCCCAATCTAAAGCCCAATCCCTTTTTCTCCAGCAGCAACCCATCAGCCCAATCCAAAGTCAAAACCCGACAACCCAAAGGAAAAAGAAAGTGGCCCAATCTAAAGCCCAATCTGAAGTCAAAACCCAGCAACCCATCAGCCTTTTCTGATTCAGCCACTGCAGGGAACAGATGCAGGTATCACCCATTTGGACCCTGCCATTGATGTGGAGCAGACCGAAGGCACAGACCAAACGGCAAAATGGAAAGTGGCAGGTCACCAAATAGGAGCGACTGGCTCGAGGAGTTGACCTCCTCTCGGATTCCTTTTGCCGTCGGAAACCAGGATAAGAGGGAAAAGATGAGGACGAAGATCAAAAAAGGAATCAAAGAGGGATGGGAGATTTTTCGGAGGTTTTAAGGGTCAAAGGCCTTGAGACAAAAAAAAAATGGGGGCTGAGGATTGTTTTGGGGGATTCAGATTCAAGTCGAGAAAGAGGAGGGGACCGAAAAAAAATAAAGGGAAGGCAGAGAGAGGGAACAGAGGGGGAGGTTCCAGCGATTTAAGGGAAATCGAGGCAGAAAAAGAGAAGGGGGAGGATTGTTTTTCGAATTGGAGTCGAAAAGATCAAAGAGCAAGGAGAGACCAAGGAGGGTTTCTGGATCCAGGGAGGAGGCAGGTGAGAACGGAGACGGGGAGAATAGCGTCATAGGAATAGAGAAAGGAGCTAGGTGTGGTTCACAAGAGAGGGAAACATTTCGAATTTCAGCAACGTGACTATCCAGGTATTCTTTTGATTTCAATTCATTTCTGAGGTACGGGTTGGTTGGTCTTAGATTGCTAAAGAATATTTTGTTGTTTGGTTTCATCTCTGTAATCGATTAGCCATCTTAGCGTGTTGCCTCATCCTTGCTTCGTCTCTGTTTCATTTTGGTTATACAACATGCTTAGGATTTTCGTTTATGGGTTTGATTATGTTGTCTGAAGAATAGAAATTGGGCAGTTCAATGAAAAGCAAATTAATTTAAAGTATACTATTTTTTTTTTTGAGATATGATATTGAGTACGGGACAGGGAGGTGTAAAATCCCATCTCTATGCATTTCTCAATCAATGCCTGGCATGTGCTCGACGAAATGCTCAAGAGAAATCTGAAATGGGCATATGGGTTCGACTGTTGTGTCTTTGTTGATAAAGATCATTGTTTTGAATCTGATGGTCCCATGGTATTGCAGTTTGATTTTCCAATTACTGTGATTCGATGATAAGTGGACATCTAGTTCGAATTGAGGTTACATGAATATTTTTTTTACTTCACATTCACACGACGTAAAAGGTGTTTGGAATAATAATGGATAACCATCGCATACAAGCGCACACAACACAAATAATTGTTGTTTATTGGATTAATTTGGTTTTAACTGAAAGTGTTTCAGTTTGTGTGCTGGGTTTTTTTTCCTCATTATTGAGCTTGCATAATCTATTTTAATGGTGCTGTTCTTGGGCGTAAAGAGCAAGAGTTTTGGTTTAATTTTTTAGCATTGAGTGATAAGTATGGGGTTTCAGAGTTGATTTTCAGCTATGAAACGTTGAGCTTGGGTGCAGGTTTTTAGGTTTAAAAACACTATTTATGAGTCTTTTGTTTTTTTTTCCTATGTAAGGTGCTAACGTGTCCCATTAGCCTTAACATGGTTTGATTCTGCCTACTAGCCCAGATGGATACTAGAGTGTAGAGTGTAATCTATGCTTTCTAGTTCAAAATGGATGCCAGAATCCTTAGCTTGAATAATGCCTTCTGTCCTATGGTTTAGTCTTGCTTCCTAGATTATATGGGCTAAAGCTCAGAACTAAAATCATGCTTGCTGTCACATCAATCTTGACATGGTCTAACCTTTCTGTTATCATCCCTGTCACGCCCCATTTCTCCAAGAGAAAGGAGTGACCACACGGGAAGTCTATACAAAGTTCTTGCCTACAGCTTGATTTACTACACTAAGTCTGACCCTGCCTCATTAAATATATCGAATTACTTCCTTTTGTGCACTGGCTTTTTATAGAAATTTTAGCAGAGTGTCCCCTATAAATAGGACATCCCAAATTTCTACAAACAGCCAGAGTGTAATAAAACAACAACAGAGAGCTCCGCTCTCTTTAACCAGTAAGCACAGCATCAACAACCAAAAACAGGGGAGGGGAAAACATCATCCAGAACCACTGGACCTAATCCTAAAATACTTTACAGATAACCCTCAATTCATTACAATAAATATCAAAACCAAAAAGGAAAGCTAGTCGAGCCCCTAATTCCAAAAAGGAGGCTCATCGCCAAGCGCCTCAGCTCTAAGATGAGGGAGGCGGATCAGGTCCAGAGGCGCTATCTGAAAAAAACATTTAGAATTTGAAAGGGGGTGAGATAAACTCAGTGAGCAAATAATAGATATCAAAAGTTATAGCAAGAATCACATCAATGAATTAAAGGAGCAAAAATCAACCATCGCACATTACACCTTAGCCAGTCCCTACCTATTGTATGCACGAATACCCATTAGACTTAGCTCTTTAATGTAGTTACGTAGTGGACATTTATCACTAAAATTGATAGGGTAGCGGCTACGCCTCGTTGGCAGCTCCTTGCCCCATTCACTTGGGTAGCTGCGCCTAACGGGCAGCTCCTTCTCTACCCGTTTTACTTACGTGTCCTAATTCACACTTTCTGGGGGTGGCTACATCTCGTTGGCAGCTCCTTACCCATTTCACTTGGGTGGCTACGCCTAACGGATAGCTCCTTTTCCACCCAATCCTTTTACCAGGCCTGACTTGGTCCTATGGTAGTTGATACACACACACCAACCCATAATTCTTACATTCATATATGACTATATATATACCCTTAGCCCAAATCTTAATTATTATATTCTTTATCTGTGTATACATATATATATATATCGTTTGTACAAAAAGTTTGGAATTTACAGGAAGTAAGAATTAGTCCAACATTAAGTAATTAAATCAATCAATATAAGTGCATGACCTTAGAAATGTATATATATATATATATATATATGCAATAAATCAGGACTAGAAAATAAATAACTACAAAAATTGAAAATGACTAAAGTTACTTCTCTAACTAGCTCCTCTCTCGGGTGCAATTCATTTTCACAGGGCAGGCATACATATATATGTATATATCTATATATATCCATATGCCAATTCATCTCCCAACAATGACTTAATCCAGAAAATAACAATTCAAGATTAATAAAATGGAAATTAATTCGAAATTCATTATTTACTCACGGACGGTGCCCTAGAACTCAGTCCTTGTTTCTCCTTGAAAGGCCCGGTTCCCTTTTTCTGTCAAGGCTCCGAGGATTTCCGTAATACCCAAAGTTGACAGCACTTGCTCCTCCTCAAAAGTTCAACTCCTTTGTAGTAAATGTTCCCAGAGTTTCCTACTAGCACCAAACTTACTAAATCATTACGTAGATCCCAAAACAACAATTCCTAACATCTATCTACTTCAGTGATAGCTTCCTAATCATTTCCTTCCATTCTTTAATTCACCCATTACATATAAAATTTCCTCTTAGCTTAACCCCTCTCATAACATTTTAAGTTCATATTCTGGGTTTCAAAAATTGTTCCTAGGGATTAGAAATTGAAAGTTGTGAGTAATTATCATAACAAAAAAATCTCATTCCAAGATCCCTAATTTCCTCCCCCCCTTCTACGTTCGGCCAGCAACAGGGGCAATGCTTCAACACGCCTAGGTTCCCCCTTTTTCTTGGATCAAGCCGAAAATGGAAGGAAAGGATGAAAATTGATGGATCTGGGATTTAATTGGAGGAATAGCCGACTTACCGTAGCTGCTGCAACTTCCAAGCTTGCGCACGAACAGGAGCTCCACCCGGCGACGAGAGAGGGAGCTCGAGGAGCTCTGTGCAACGCCAAGGAGGTCTTCGCCAGTGAAGGTCCTTCAATGGAGGAAAAAGCGCTGACAGTCAGGAGGAAGGAGCTCGCACGCGTCTAGAAGAAAGGAACAACAACGAGGGAGAGAGAGAGCTCGAAGGGACCTAGATAACGTCGGGGAAGCTGCGCAGGTGAGGGAAGAGGAGCAGCAACTCCACCGGAGGGGACACACGAGCTCGTAGAAGAGAAAGGTGAAGCAACAGCACAAAGAGAACAGCTACAGAGAAGAAACGGCAGAGGGAGGTATCCACGGGAAGCAGGAGGCGAGAATCAGCAAATGAAATGGACCAAAAAACTGGAAAGAGGAAGAATAAACAATTAAATTGATAAATAAATCCCCCCTTTTTTTTCCAGTTCTTACAATCCCATTTTTTAACAAAGCCTATATAAATTTAATTATTAATTGCTATAAGTATTCTTTATTCATTGTATCATTGTCTTCGTTAATTACACAGTTCGAAACTTCACTATTTTAAGACATAAGAAAATCTTTCTCTAAAAGGTCATCTTTCATTCCCTCAAACGACTCATGATAAAACAGGAATAAAAGATCTGCTATCAAAGTCATTCCCCGCATGGCTTGATCCTCTTGGTTGTTTTCATCTTGTTTTTAAAATTGTTGTGTGGGATTTCTTGTCCCCTCAAACACATATGAGTCAATTCAAGGATATGTGTGGCAATAAGCCTCCTTAACTATTATTGAGTTTTATGTCTATGTTAGCTTATATAAACGGGGTTTGATTTCGAATAAAGGGCACACCAAAGTTAAAAAAAAATTCTTAAAGAAAACAAAAAAAACAATGCAAAAAAAAAAAGTCAAAGAAAATGATATTAAAAAAAATAATAAAGGAGTTTTCTTTTCAAATAAAGAGAATTTTCAGAATAAGGAAATTTTAGAATAAAAAAATCATAATAATCAAATGGAAAATTAGAATACAAATAAGATATTAGGAAAAGGCATCATAAAACCAAAAAAAAAAACCTCATTAAAACAAAATCAAAGGTAAGAGAAAAAAAGGAGAAGGTGAAAAAAGGTTAAAGAAGTGAAATTAATCTAATCTTTGCAAATTAAAACATACAAATCAATTTTGAAATTACTTCTATTCATAGGCCAAATGATTTCCATTTCTTACCAGAAAAAAAACAACACAAATAAAAATAAAAAAACAAACAAACAAAACAAAAACAAAAAAAATGTATGAAAAATTAAAAAAAAATAAAATAAAAAAAATACACAAAACAAAGATAAAACAGAGATAAAAAGAAAAAAAAAAGAACACAAAATAAAAATTAACCAAAAAGGAAGCGAATAGAAAAAGACAAAAAAATAATAATAATGAAAATAAAAAAACAAAAAATAACAACAAAAGAAAAAGAAAGAAAAAACAAAAATAAAACAATAACAAAAGATTAAAAAAACAAAAAACAAAATAAAACCAAAAAAAAGGGTAATAAAAAAAAACAAACAAAACAAAAATTATGAAACGAAAATGAATGAAAGACAAAAAAAAAGCAAGAGAGAGAAAAAGAAAACTAGAAATGCAAGAAAAATTTAATTAATTTTTCTTTAGCAAATTAAAACACATCAACTAATTTCAAAACTCGTTTTATTTGTTAAAGGAAAAAATAATTTATTTTTCTTCATCTTTTAGAGGGAAAAAGCAACACCCAAGCAAAAAAAAATTAAATATAAAAAAATAAATAAATAATAATAAAATTTAAATAAAGAACATAAAAAACAAAAAGAAAAAAGAAAAAAAGGAGAAAAGACAAAAACAAAACATAAAAAAAAAACAACCAACAAATATGATTTCCAGCTGAACTACGTAAACTTTGATCCCTTTTGAAGGGTACGTAGACCCTAAGCTTTTATCCTAGGTTAAGTCCGCCCTTATAAATAAAATTTTTCTTTCAATTTTTTTTTACTTTCTTAATTTTTTTTATTTTATTTTGCTTTTCTAATTGTGTTTATTTGATTTCTTTTTCTTTTTCATTTTATTTTTTAATTTTTTAATTTCTTATTTTGTATATGATTTATTAGGAGAATTAAATATATGAAAGGCCATATTGATTGTGCACAACTAACTTAGGGTAACCGTTCTTAGTAACGGGTGTAGTAGGGTGCCTAACCCCTTCCCTACTCGCAATTGACTCTCGAACTTGTTTTCTGGTTCGTAGACCGTTTTTCTCATTTTCCAAATAAAAAGACTTTTCCAAAGTTTTGCCTTTTCAAAAATTAAAATTTTGGTAACGGCTCTACTTACTTTTAATTTTGATTTGATTTTTTATTTTTTTTAGAAATTGAATTGAAATTTCTTCTCAAAATTTCTCTTTTTAAAGCGCCACGCGGTCGTATTTTCGGGTGTGACAACTGGTTTAGCCTTTCCTAGCCAACTCAAAAAATTGACCCAAAATGTTTTCATTAGTTAAGCATATAGTTTTATTAGGGCAACAATTAAAATAAATGGCTCTTGCATATAACTTGACTTCTATTATTCTTAAGAGGAAATAAGTGAATTGGTTATGCCTAGTACCTCTAAGGCAAAGGAGGAAAGAAACGATAAGTCTTTTCTTTTCTAAGGGTTTAACTATAACTTGTACATATCTTATATGTAAAAATTTATAATATTTTTTATGGTATTTGATAAAGTTTTAGATAGAAGATAAAATTCTTTGATTGTTGGGTTTACAAGAATGACATCTTCCACAAATCTAATAATGTAATAAGATTTATGGAAGAAATTTCCATCTCGTTTATAGAGGACATCTTTTAGAACATGAATGAACATAGTTTGTCTAATAGTAATAGGTTTAGAAGTATTATTATAAAATTTTTTAAGAGTTTTAGAAAAACTATATTTGTTTGTCATGGAGAGCATCGTATGGAACATTTGGTTTCTTTTTTATTATATATATATATATATATATATATATATATATATATATATATATATATATATATATATATATATATATATATATATGTATCCATTGCCATGCCATGAATATCTACTAGTGGCTCGGATCTTGTAGTTTTGGATGATAATGCCAATGATCTAGTTAGGGAGTTCTAATACACTAGCACGTCACATCTGTAGAAGGCTAAGAGGTTAGTAGGCCACAACTTAGTGCTTTGATAAATTGATGGAAAGCACAGTACATTGGCGTTTTAGGAGATCAGTCTGGGCAAGAAATCTTGTCAAGTCTACTAAACAATGTTTTGATTTTTTTCCTCCTCCCTTTTAGTCTCCTTGCCACCTTTTCATAATAAGTACCAAACAAGTTATTACACCTTGAAATATCTTAAATATCATTATACTAAATATAAATATATTAAAAGTCACCTAACATATATTAGGTTTACACACAGGATGGACTAAGCTGAGTTTTTGCTCGACCTAGTATAACCAATCTGTAAAATTTAGACCAGTGGCCTTGCTTGGGTCTAGTCCTATATCAAACTAGACTAGGCTGGCTAGTCGGGTTTAATTGGATCTTTTTTTTTTTTAATAATTTTAAAGTATTTTAAAATTTTGAAAGCTCATAGTTTTGTAATTATTTGACTATTTTTAACAAATAACCACTCATTTTGATTTGTCTTTGTAAAAGCTCATACACAATGAAAATTAAAAAATTGAGCCTTAAAGAGAAAATAAGAAGAAAATACAAATGTAAATAATGAAACTTTAAAAAGCTATAACTTTTAGCCTAACAATTCGATTAGGATTTTTTATTATTTGATGTAATTTTTTGAGAAGAACGTAATAGAACCTCCAAAAGATAGTTTAGCCCACTTATTTGTCAAAAAAATACACGTTTATTATTTTAATTTTGAGTTTTTTGTTATTTTTAATTCCAAAAATGCACATCTTCTATATCTTTTTTTTTTAAATCTAAATGTGATAATCATATTTAAGAAGAGAGCTAATAGAGGTCTTTACCCCTTAACTATTTATAATTTATAAAATATGTTTAAAAACTTTTGATTAAAATTATAAAATAACCTTTAAAAAAAGCTTTTCTTTTCATTTAGGTTCATATTTTTATTAATATTTTATTATATGACCAAATCTAACCGGTTAGCAAGGCCTATCTAGCTCTTGGCCAAGTTTGATTTAGCTAAACAGGTGTTCATCCCTAACATATACCAATATAATATAAAAGACTAAATTTAGTGTAATTCCTTATATTTTTGCTCTTAAGTTTTTTAATTAAAACATGATAAGTGTATAGTTCAATTTGAAAATCATGTATGTATTTGTAAAAATTATACACTTATTATATTATTATTAAAAAATCATATATATTTTATACTATGATTGATTAATCTCATAAGAAAAAAATGAAAAATTAGATATAAATTTTTTTCTACTAAAACTAAATGGTTCCTCAAACTTTTCCTATACTTTATGAAAAGTGAAATTTAAATTTTACAATAACAACAAACCTTTTTTCACTAGGTATGGTTAGTTATATAGATCAATCAGCGCCATAACGTCCTTTTATAAATAATGTTTTTAGATATATCATTTAAATCTAAATCATTCTTAATGGTTTCTCCTTTAGTTTTTTTTTTATCTCTTTCTACCTCTAATTATTGGATTACTCTCTATCTAATTTATTTCCTTTCTATAGCTTTTATAGATCTTCTTAACACGTGCCTAATCTATTTAAAGTGCTATTCTATAACTTTTTCCCCAATAGATGTGATTTTTACTTTTTCTCTGATGCATTTATTTCTAATCCTATCTTATCTGATATGTCCATTTATCTAACGCAACACTCTCATCTTTGTAACATTAAGTTTATTCTCTTCTTGGTTTTGTATTACCCAACACTCAATTCTATATAACATTATAGATCTTATAGCTGTGTAATACAATTTATCTTTAAGTTTAGATAGTACTCTTATAGCACAAATAACACTTGAAGCATTCTCTCATTTCATTCACTCTACTTGAATATTATATTTTACATCTCCTTCTATTTTCCAATCATATTGTATGACGGACCTAATATACTTAAACTATATGACTTGTAATATGATATGTTCTACAATTTTTACTTTTGTGTTAGAATTAGTGCATCTCTTACTCAATTTATATTCCATATATTCTGTTTTACTTTTACTTAAACGGACTCCATGTGCTTCTAAAACTAGTTTCTATATCTCTAATTTTTTATGCATTTCCTTTCTTGATTCTCCAATTAAGACTATATTATCTGCAAAAAACATGTATTGTGACATTGGCACTTGGATATATTCAGTTAACACCTCCAAGATTAAAATAAAAAAAATAAAGGCTTAAGGTTGACCCTTTGATGTAGACCAATGATTATTAGAAAAATCTTATGTGAGTCCACCTTTTGTTCTTACACTAGTTATAATTTCATCATACATATCATGAATTGTTCAAATATAAGTAATATAAACTCTTTTTTTCTCCATAGTCTTCCATAAAATCTCTCTTGGCACCCTATCATATGCCTTCTCCAAATTAACACTATGTGTAAATCTTTGTTATTCCTTCAATATTTCTCTATCAATTTTTGTAACAAGTATATCGCTTTCATAGTCGACATTTCTAGCATAAAACTAAAACGATTGTCTATAACTTAATTCTCTTACTTTAATCTCAGCTCAATTATCTTCTCTCATAATTCATAGTGTGGCTTATGTGTTTAATTTAAACCTTAATATAAAAAAATATTATATATATATATATATATATATATATATATATATATATATATATATATATATATATATATATATATATATATATATATATTATAAACAAATTTGCTGGCAGTGTCGCGCACAACCATATATCTTTATATAAATATGCGGAAAAAAAGTGCTTTCTACTTAAACAAAATAAGTAGTTAAGAAAAAAATTAAGGTAATAAATGAAAAATTAATTTTTTTAATTATATCTTTGTATACCATATTTTTTTAACAGCACTGTATGAAATTTTACTCTTTTTTTGAGGTTTTTGTTTTAAAAATATTTATTTATAAAAATACATGAATTAAATAAATTAAAAAAAACCGAAGAAGAAAAGACAATCAGGATAAAGGTCGAGATAATCTTCTAAAAATCATCTCATGATTACTTTTCTCGCACCATTTGCCACATGACACTTCTAAAAATTTTCGTCCTCTTAAAACCTTTAACAATTAAGGAGGAAGACAATTGTCTTCAACCTTAATTTACTAATATTAGAAAAATTAAGTTAATTAAAAAATTCATGCATGATTGTGTAGAGAGTGAAATTCACTAAAAAGTTACAAGACATATATACATGACCACATTTTTTAATTTAATTTATAAAAAACTAATTGATCAACTTTAAAAAAATTCCCATAATTATGCAGGTTGTTCAATTATATTTAAAAATTCAAAATATTGGTCTCACCTCCCACTAGTACATCAAAGAGCATTTTTGCTCCACTAGACATAATGAGGGTTACAAATTGTCGAGAGTTGACTAATGGAAATTCAAGTTTTGTAATTGAAAATGCTTGAGATAAACTCTGCATTAAAATAAACTAAATTATGCTAATTTTTTTTAAGATTTAGTTGACTTATATTTAATATTTTTAATTTTAAAAATTAAATATGATTTATATATTATATTATACATACAGATATGCATAAACCTCTCATTTAATTTATTTTTTATTAAAAAAGGTTGACCTTTTGTGTCATAAGAATAATTGTATTTTTATTATTATAGCAAAGACAATTAAATTGACATTTAGTTAGATTTAACATAAAACTATAATTTTATTTTTAACATGACAATAAAAATAATTAAATAATTTTATTTTTAAAATAAATGTGTATTATATAGAATGTTAATTTTATTACAAAAATAAATTTAAAAAGAATCAAGAATATTTTTTAAAAACTATTAATTAGATATAATTTAATCAAATTTAAAAGTTAGTATAATTGACTCAAATAAATCAATCGTGAATAAATTTTTTAATATATTAAATATTATATATTTGAGTAAAATTTATTTTTAACATTGCTTGCAACTTTGAAATTGCTGAACTTGTCATTTTGCTTCCATTATTGATCTTGTCTAGATCTGATTAGTGTCCAACTCATGATGCCATTTTGCGGGGACATGTATCTGGTTGGACAACGTCCATATCAAGTCTTAGGGATAAAGACAAGCATATTTAGCTTTGCTTTTGGAAATTTTTCCCACTGAAGTGGTTGAAGCTTACTGTAAAATAGTCCATTCACTTTGTTTTCCATTATTCTATAAGCTAAAAGGACGTTGCCTCCAGGGATAAGTTGGATACTTGAATATGGCGAGAAGAGAACGATGGTTTGATTTGCCTCTAGTGGTGGGACCATTATCTTTAAAATTACAGATATGATTTAAGCCTTGGTTTATGGCCAACAGGTTCTCTACTTCTTCCTTCTCTGCTGTTTGGAGTTGTTCCTCTCATAATTATTTTATTAAAAGAAAAAGAATACCAAAATCTTGACCTCCAAAGCCAAGATCCCGACATATCAAAACACCATGTGGAGCAGCAACATAGGAATAACAGCAGAGAAACTGGACTCTGGTTTGTGTTCATGGAAATAATTAACCAATAATTTTTTTTCATTAATCTGGTAAAAATATTCTTAAATTTTATTTGGGCCTTTTTTTTAAGGAATGATTTTAATGGTACGCTTTCTTACATTAATATGATGCATTGAAGATATTCTAAAGTATTTCTTAGAAGAGTTAAACTTAATTTACAAAAGAGAGATTAGATTAAAATTAAGTGTGATTTCTTATATTTTTGTTATTAGGTTCTTCAATTAGAGTATAATAAGTATATAATTTTTTAATAATAATATAAATGACAAATGTATAGTTTAATTGAAAAATTATATAATTATCTATAAAAATTACACACTTATCATATTATTATTAAAAAAATTATTTTTTTATCATATTTTAATTAAAACATTTGATAACAAACTACCTATATAAATTTTTTACAAAGATATTTTATCTTCTTACCTGTTAATCTAATTCATTTGATTAGTTGATAAATATTGATTCAATAACTTTTTTTTTTCACTACTTGAGGCTAAGTTTTTTGAAAAAATTGTCATATAAATAAAGATGAATTATTAAGTAACAACTTTACACAAAACCATCAAATATCTTGTTTTAAGTAATGTGGTTGTCATAAATCTAATTACAGAATTATGAATAATTATTACATTCATCATGCATGTTATAGATTTAAAAAATATGTGTGTGTGTGTGTGTTCTGTATTCCTTGTAAAATATATTTTATTTTCTTTTTTGATGGAAAACATATTTTAGATTAATCGAGTTACATTAAAAACCGTTGCAACAAAAACATGATAATCTTTCCCAACTAAAGTTTCCTGGAAACTCCTAGAAATCCCTATACTTAATGTAGTGCGCCATTGTTCTATCGTATCTAACGTCATCCTCAAGCACAAACTTTTTCATCAACAAATTTTCATCTTATTGGTGGATTAAAAGTTAAAACCATGCACACCTGGACAAGTATCAATCTTTTTCTATAATATTATTATCAACATTTCACTGTCATATCGCTAAAATTTCTATATTAATTTTTTTTTTAAAAAAAAAGAAAGTTCACAAGATATATATTTTTATTCACCTTTAATTAATTTAAACCAACTTTAAATCGGAATTTATTTAATGGTGGAAAAGGGAAGGTATTTGGGTGTGACCTCAACGCAGAAGAGTCCAAATGGAATAGAGCTATTATATTAAATGTTTTAAAATGTAATGGAATACAAACTACCAGCCATGGTTGCATGAGAATACGGTAAAGATCAAATTTAATATTATGCGGGTTATCATTTATCAGCTAATCAATTAATTCTTGTTTTAATTTTGGCCAATAAGTAAAAGCCGACAAAGAAATAAGTGACCAAATAATGCGCATGTAAGTTAGGTCCCCTGTATTGGCACGCAAGCGTGGAGGACAACAGATAGGAAATTAGGTAATCTCTGATTGAATCGAATCTAAGAGATACTTCAAGAATGCTCAGCTTGCCCCTTGAGGCCTTCTATTAAAATACTTAAATAAAAAAAAAAAAACAGTTACATAAGATCCATCAAAGACTTGACACTTGGCAAGGGTTAGAACTGTATGTATACAAAAACATTACACTTATACCATCCCTGTTATTGGACTGATTACATTAGGCTAGATTGAATATCTATTGGGCTAACAGCTGAATCTGTAACATCCTTCCTCAAACGAGAGGATGAAGCAAACACCCTGAGTTTGTCCCAGAGAAGCCAAAAATGAGAGTGAGACAAGGCCTTTATCATGTAGTTAGCTGTCTGGTTAGCAAAGAGCACGTATTAAATGCTGAGTTGGTTTGCAAAGACTTTGTCTCGCACAAAATGAGCATCAATCTCACCGTGCTTGCTTTGGGCATGTTGCATAGGGTTAGAAACTAAAGCACTAGCACTCACACTATCACACTAGATCACAGGAACTTGCTAAGATGAGAGGGTGATCTTATCAAGCAGTGAACCAAGCAACTAATTTTAATAGTAAGGTTTGCCAAAGTTCTATATTCGAACTCCATGCTGGACCTCGGTACTATGTGCTATTTCTCTGAGCTCCATGACACTAATGACTTGTCAAGATACACACAAAAATTTATTGTGGATCTTCAGTCATCTAAACAGCTTGTCCAACCAACATCGGAGTACCCATTGATATTTAAGCTTACCAAAGGTTTTATGTGGATACCAAATGAGCGATCCCTTTTAGATAATGAAGGACCCTTTTTACTACCTACCAATGAGCTTGAGTAGGTGCCACTAAGAACTGACTTAACTTGTTGATTGAGAAGGCTATATCAAGTTTGTTGGTTGTCAGATATTGTACCACTCCAATAACACTATGATAGAGGCTGGGGTGCTATGTCAATTTCTTTTAGAGACAATGTCTTCCTTGCAACCATCAGAGTAAGGCATGGAGTAGCATTTTGCATATCACATTTTCTTAACAATATACTTGCTCTAGCATAACTTTAAACCAATGTCGTCCTAAAACACTTTGAGACCAAGAAAATAATATAAAGCTCCAAGGCCTTTCAAAACAAATATGTTATTTAGCTTTTGAACAAATTCTTGTAGTCCAAATGAATTATCACCAGTTACCAATATGTCATCAACATAGATATAGGTAATGATGATCTTTTGCTTCATTCTAAGTATGAAAAGTGTATTGTCTCCTTTGATGTTTTTGAAACCCCCAACTGTTTAAGGTTGTTTGCAACCTTTCAAACCATGCTCTAGGAGCCTACTTGAGGCCATAAAGTGGTTTGCTGAGCTTACATACGTGATTAGGTCTGTTGGGGTCCACAGAGTCTTCTGGTTATGTCATGTACACTATCTTTTGAAGGTAACCATTTAAGAATGCATTGTTGATGCCAAGCTATCTAATCTCCCAACTGAAGGTCACTACTAGGGTAAGGATCACTCTTATTGTTAAGGCTCTAACAGGCTTTCACCACTGGATTGTAAGTTTTCCCTACAATCCACTCTAAGATCTTGTTGGAACCTTTTGGCTACCAACTTCACCTTGTGCCTTTGTATGGTTCCATCAAAATTGTCTTTATTTTTTATTGTCCATTTGCATTCAACTACATTTTGCTGACTATTAGGAGGAACCAAAGTCCAAGTGTTGTTTCTTAAAATGGCATTGTACTCATCAAGCATTACACTCCTCCATGTTAGTGATGCCAAGGCCTTGAATACAGTATTTGGTTCTAGTTTAGCCTCTTGCTCCATTTGTGTAATGCCAATAAAAGGGTATTTAGGCTTGTGAATTCCCACTTTGCTTCTTGTGACCATAGGATGAGTCTGTACCTACTAATTTAGTTTTGTGCCCTGACAAATGATGTGATTGTTGTCAATCCTTTTACCTGATTCATTTAGTTCAACCCTTGATATGGACTTAGAAATTACCATGTCTCGAGACATTGGTGAATCAGTGGAACTTAGAGAATAATGAAGAAAATTAGGTAACATATTAGAGTAAGATATAGGCTATGGTGTAGGTGAGGCTTTAGGAGGACTTTGGGTTCTGAATTCTTGAGGCGACAAAACATCTATATATTGAAAAGTTAGAGGGAAGAAGGAAGCTAGTTTAATTTTCATGAAGGTTTATGAGAGGTGTTTAGGAAGCTAGATTCAAATGGGAATTCAATTTCATTAAAGGTGACATGTCTTGAGATGTATAACCTACCACTTAAGCTTAAGCACTTGCATCCTTTATTTGCATTGCTACAACTTAGAAAGGCATACTTAGTGGTGTGGAATTGCATTTTGTGTTGGTTATAAGGCTTAAGGCAAGGGTAACAAGCATAACCAAAAGTTTTTAAGCTTGTATAATCATGGTTCTTTCTTAATAATAAGTTGAAATGTGAGTTTCTTTGCAAAGTGGCTGTAGCTAGGAAGTGAATAGATGTTTGAAAGGCATCCATAAGTAGTGTAATGACATTTTGACTTGAGCTGAAAGGTGAGACTAAGTTCAACAATATGTCGATGCTTTTTTTAGCCCTACCATTTTGTGCAGAGGTATGAGGACAAGGGTGTCTAAAAAGGATGCCTGCACTTTGAGTTATCTTAGTAAAATTTATAAACCCACCTCCCTAATCACTTTGCAGAATTTTTATTTTCCTTTCAAATTAGTTTTCAATAAGGTTTTTGAAATGTTTGAAAGCCTGCAATGCATCACCTTTGTATTTAAGGGGATAAATCTAGGTGTACCTACAGTGATTGTTTATGAAGTGTATATAGTATTTGTATCTAGCTGTTGAAATGATTAGAGAGAGCCTCAGAGGTCAATGTACACAAGATTAAGGATATTTTCTACCTTTGAATTAGAATTTTTGAATAAAAGATTGTATGATTTACCAAATTGGCATGCTTCACAGAAATTGAAAACTTCATTGCTATTCAACTTGACATTACACTTGTGTAGTATTTGAGACAAAACATGGTTAGAAGGATGACCTAATCTCCTATGCCATACTTCTTTAGTGGAAAGTAAAACAATAGGATTAGACACAATGAGAAGATCAAAGACATTATTTGGATGAGGGGCTTATGAGATAACATCATTGATAGATGAAATAAATAGAGAGTAGTGATGTGGTGGTATGCCTCTAAGTATGCCAAGTTGATAGAGTCCTTCCCTAAGCTTCCCCTGTAGTAGTATTATACCTGTCACCTTATCCTTCACAAAGCATTTTTGTGAATTGAATTCAATTATAACATCATTTTTAGAGGTTAATTTTGATACACTTCTAAGATTTTTGGTAATTGTTGGAACATATAAGACATTATTCATTTTAAGATCAGTTTTAAGTTAGGTGCAGAGTAATACAGTAGATCCAGTGGCTTTAGTAGGAAGAGATTGACCATTTCTAATTATCAAGTTGTACTTACTAATGTGAGTAAAAGGATTCTCTAATTTGGTGCCATCATTCCTCACAATATTAGGTAAAGTAACAAAAGCTGACTGACTAGTTCCAATCCTAACTGATTTTGGAGGTCCTTCCATGTTGGAGTGATCATACTAATAATAACATTGGGCTACAATATGACCTAGTTTGCCACACACATGATAAATTGGTCTGTTATTATTTCAGCTACCTCTACTCTGAATCCTTCCTCCACAAGTTCCTTATTGGCCTCTAATGTGTCTTTAGGTTGATTCTTGATTTAATGAATGAAAGTCATTTCTGTGCCATGCTATGTTTTCCATGGGTTAACCAATGCGTAGAGATCTAAAGTTATTCAGTTGCTCTAAACGACTTTCAAAGGTTAGTAAAGATGCTTGAAAATCAAGCCACAATAGATTTTCCCTTTTAGCCAGTTAAACCACCACTACCTTATATTTTGCATCTAACCCAATGAAAGTTTGGAAGATTAGATCATATAGGGGTACTAGACTTCCAGCTAAGGCCAAATTATCAGCTATGGATTTCATCTTGCTCAAATATTCTTCCATTTTAAGTAATCCTTTTTGTGTTCTTTGAAGTTCTCCTTTGTATAGCATCACTTTGGAGCGAGAATGTGCTTCTACGAGATCTTTCGCAGCTTTCCACAATTTGTGAGATGTTGTGCACTGGAGGAGCTGTGACGCAATGTCCATGGTCATAATATTGTATAACCATCCATTCATCAAAATCTAGGTTTTATTTTATCTTTGAGCTTTTGGAGAGGAACTCAACTAGAAATGGTTTTAAGCCCAGGAAATGCCTATCAAGCTTGTGCCCTTTGACAATAGGAAGCACCAATGATTGCCACAACAAATAATTTCTCCCATCCAACTTGATGGAGCACATTTGGCTATATTTACCATCACTGGCAAGCTTTTGTTCAGGCAAAGTGATACCAGAGATGAAGCTTCAGTAACCACTTGTTTGCTGAGTTATTTTTGAAAGCAGGGATGGTTTATAAATCCATGGCATTAGCTTCAGAGCTCTGATACCAAATCAAATCTAAGAGATGCTTCAAGAATGCTCAGCTTGCCCTTCAGGGCTTTCCATTAAAATGCTTAAATTAAAAAAAAAAAAAAAGTTACAACGAATCCATCAAGAACTTGACACCTAGCAAGGATCAGAACCATATGAATACAAAAAAATTATACCTATACCATCTCTGTTATTGGACTGATTACGTTGGGCTAGACTAAATATCCATTGGGCTAACAAACTGATCCATAACAAATTGTTAGTGTGGAATGTTTAAAATTAAAAAATATATATTTATAAGTAAATAAATTATTGCATAATTTTTGTTAGAATGATGTTACTATTTAAGAATACAATTCATTTATGACTGTAGCATATTATTTTCTAATTAGTATTTGCCAATACCACCATTATCAGCAGTTACGTAGATATATTACAAGGAGAAAGTGCAAGCAAAAGGATAACAGAGTAATATTTTACATAAGGAAATTCTACTTGGCCATTATAAACACCTACATCCTTACATCAATTGGAAACTAGTATTTATACACACTTAACTCTTAATAAGACAAGAATAACACTATTTCAAAAAGCTACCAATTTATTTTATGTAACATGACTTTGATAAATGACTTACATGACTCATTATACCAAAGTAGTACAAAGGATCTGACTAATTTTTACAAAGTATATGACACACCATTTTGTACATGACTCTTTAAATGGTCAAATTTTCTACTTGGACTAACAAGTCATCCTTTTATCCACATTGTTTTTTGAAAGAAGGAAAATGTATTTTATTATTTATGCAACATATTTGCTTCTTAATGTCATGTACCTGTTCAATATAAATTTATTTTCTATTGTAAATATTTTGATAATACTTTGTTTATAAGGGTCAAGGTTCCATTATGTTGAAAAGTAGTATGTTTTTTGTAACACCATAATATATTAACTTCAACTAGTCTTTGCTTAGGCTCGATTCCATGTGATTTCCAAAGAAAATGACAAAAATCGTGGCATTTTCATGTTATAAATCGGGGTTCAAACGCTTATATTTTGCCCCGTAGGTCCCATGAACCCATCATTCACATTCTCTACTCAAACTCCATTGATACAACTCATACATAGTATAAAATAACCCATAAACCACGGATATGAAGCCAAAAAATAAGAAAGTACAATTTCTCAAATGGGCCAAAAAGTCAATTTTTTTGCTCTAACTTTGGAAAATCATAACTAATTCTAGAAAAATGGGAAGCAAGTAAACCATAGCTTTCTAGAAAGCTCTAAGTGTTAAATTTACACAAAAAATAATGTTCGACCACAATCTCAACGTTTGGACCATGTTTGACATCGAAAAAGAGACAGAGGTCTGGCTGTCCCTGGTACTGGTGCAGCTTGCTGTTATGAACTTCAAAAATTCATAACTAATTCTAAAAAAATTCAATCTGGCAAACTATAATAATTTGGAAAGATACAGATGTTAAATAGAGGAAAAAAAATAAGTTTAGATCAGTTCAGCAGCCTTTAGACCTCGAAAACTTATGGAACAGTAACGAAGGTCAGATGGCTTCCCTAATATTGACACAGAACTTCAGAAAGTTAGTTCTCTCTCTAAAGACCTTCGATTAAGGTTCTTCTAGTTTGTATAGGTCACTGTGGGTGTCTAGTTTATACCCATAAAATTTCATGACAATTAGCCACTGTTTGGTCCATGAATGACATAGATTCATTTTCGGATCTAGTTGCACAGTACAATAACCAAAAACTAGAAAAATTCTCCAATTTCAACAATTCGCCAAATATTCCCTAGGCCTCCAAATATTACCCAATTTAGCTTGCCAAGGAGCTCTTAACAAGCTCTAGGGGCATGCTAAATTTCATATCAAGAAGAGCTCATTTAGTCATATCTTGACAGAGCTCACAAATTTAGCAATTTTGACACCCTTTATGGTTCAAAATAGAACCAAATGACCTCATATCTGCTCTAGCGCCTCTTGGGAAAATTTTAAAGCATAAATATAGTTTATATGAAATACCCAAGTGGTCTAAATCATCACACATCCCAAACTCACTATACTACGGGCAAAAATACACTATTGCATACAAGCCACAAGGGAGCAAAGTCTCATTTTTCCATTGCCTTGGCTCTATACATGGTTTACACATCATCTATATATACATTTACACTTGTTTAAATATTTACATCTTAAAAATAATAAGTACATATTCATTTTGACACCTCTTTACATCAAAAGAACTAAAATAGCTATACAACTCCCTAATTATGCTCAACTAAGCTCCTTGGTGTGCACTTTAATCTCCTTGAGCTCCACCTAACATGTTAAGATGGGAGAGGGAAGGGGGTGAGATTAATGGAATCTTAATAACTCATGCACTCATTCAAGGAAGCAATTAAGGAATATAAACAAGTCAAAGCATGCAAATAGGCATCTAACCATTCACAATCATACAATACAAGATTTACATGCCATAAATATTACATCAATGCTAAGAATAAGCTCTAGGGACTTTTGGTCTAGACTCACTCAATTTTAGGGACTTTTGGATGGCCTCACCCTTGGTTTAGGGACTTTTGACTTGGCCTTACTCAGTTATGAGACTTTTGGCCTTGTCTCACCTATCCTCAAGAACTTTCAACTCTACCTCACCCAGCACAAGGGACTTTTGACACTACCTCACCCGAGCAATTTTCACAATCTAACACATAAGCATAATAGTACCTATGCATCAAGGCAACATCAAATGGCATGTCTCATAATACAAGCATATACATAAGCATAAAACGACAATATACATCCAAGAGTGCAACAAGAAATAGTGAAAAGCTACCTTATAAGCCAACACAAGCCTTCCCTTTCAATTTCTCTTCTCCCTTCTTAGTCTCGCAATCACAACTAAATGGAGCTGCTTCTTTTGAGCCTAGACATAACAAAGAGCATGGAATTACTCTCTTATAACTTAACAATTATTCACAAAGCTAGGGGGTTCTTCAAGCAAACCCTACAAAGCATATAAGAAACTAGGGGTTCTCTCTCTCTAGAATTTCACCAATTCTTCTTCTCCTTTCTTTTGTATTTTCTCAACTTCCCACACTCTAATTCAAGGATCTCTTGCTTCCTTCCTCTCTCAAGCTCTCAAGTTAGTAGAACCAACATACTCAAGGAAAGCAAGGGGAGAAATTGCAATAAAATGAGAAGAAGTTATCTTAAATAAAGCTCTTTCCAAGAGGCTCTTCCTTTGCATAAATCTTCTCCTCAAATCCTTACACTTCCCCCTCTGACGTAGGCCCAAAACAAAGCCAACTCAATAACCAAAACCATAGAAAGAGAGGGCAAAGAGAGAAGAATGAAAAGCTATGGAGATCTCAAGTTATGCTTACCTTTCTTGTTCTTCCTTCCTTCTCTAAGTCTCCCTCTCTCTCCTCAGCCCTTTTCTCTATCTTGGTTGAAACCTAAGTCGATTTAAAGAAAAAGAAGGGATTTGGACACTTTAAGAAGACAAATTCTCTTTTTTCACATTTTTCCGGACTAATTCTCACTATAGCAAAGAATAACCCTCGCTACGGCGAGCACGTATCAGTCCCAGACCCCTGTTTTCGCTACGGCACGCGCTATTGCAAGGTACTCCTTGGTTTTTGTATGGGATGCCCGCACTCGCTATAACTAGAAGCATTCTCGCTATAGCTAACAGGTACATTCGCTATAATTAGACTATTTCTCGCTATAGCGAACAGGTACATTCACTATAACTAGGCCATTTCTTACTATAGCTAGCAGATTTAAAAAAATTTCAGGATTTCAAAAATTTTCAGCTTTCTTTTTTTTTTTTTTGGTTGTTACAGTTTTGATGGGTTAACCCAACCAATTATCTTACCTAAATTTTAATGAGAAGAAATTTTATTAATTAATTAACTAATTAATGATAGATTTGTTAAATAATTAATTATTAATTAAATTATTATTATTTGAATTTGAGTTTTAAATTTTAAATTCAAATTTTAAATTGGCTTAGTTAATAAATTAAATTATTGTTATTAATAAAAAGGAAGGAGTAATCATCTGATTACTAGGAATGGGTTATATCATAAAACTAATTGTGTAAGTGTATGTTAGTGTGAATTCTCTCTGCATCTTCCTCTATCCCATACTACTTTTCTTTATGAAAAAGAAAAGTAAACTTAGAAAAGAAAACACATAAATGAGAAAACCTCTACCCTCCTCAAATTATTATGAATCTGTTATGGAACAAAGATTGGAAATATGCTAATGTCTCTAATAAAAACTGCATGGGGCAGATATTAAAATAAGATCTAATTTCATTGCATCTAAAGCACTATCCATATCCAACTGAGAATGCAATCTACTCCCTTTATTAGTATCAAAGTCAAGTTGGCTCAAATCTCTTTCTTCGTATGTTGTGCATATGTTCTCTATGATTATAATTGTGAAATATGCATTTAAAATTAGAGAATTACATAATTGAACCTAAAAACTACCTAAGAACTCTCAATGATGAATTTTGATAGACATAATCAAGCCACATAATTCATACCATAAGTAGCCAATATAATAGTAGTTATGTGGGAGGAATTTGGAACAAATCGTGTAAGCCATTAAAGAGATATTTGAATTTAGAAGTTCAAAAAATTAGTGATAAAAATGCAAAGTTTTAAGGTTTAGCGTTTTCACCACAAACAACAATCTAATACAAATCATATATGGTTGGAAAGCTTGCTCAATAAGATTTCTAGTGCTATCAATTTTGTCCAATTTGGATGAAAGTTGAGAGAGATATGACAATTTAAATTTAGGGGTCTAAGCTTGTCTTTTCTAGAAATTATGGTCAACTAACCTACTTTCAAGGCGTGTAATTTCTTCCTCAGGCCATGATTCTCTACAAGCCATACATCATTGGAAAGATCTTCTTGTAAGGCCTTTTAATGATATAAAGCTTGTTCAATTTGGATAAGAAATGAGTGAGATATGGATACACAAATTTAACCCCTTGAAAACCCATTTTTGAAATTTTTTTGTAAGGTTAAATATGAACAGTGACATTCTCTCTCTCTCTCTCTCTCTCTCTCTCTCTCTCTCTCTCTCTCTTTCTCTCTCTCTCTCTTTCTCAGGCATGTGTTGACTTCCTCCATGGTTTTTTAGCTTGAAATTTGCACCAATAAAAAGAGGAAGAGAAAAAAAAGATAATGGTGCAAGCCTATTGCTAGAATAGCCCCCTAGGGCAATGCATGAAGCACATGCGCTACTTTTGGTGTGTTGGTTTTTCTTTTTAATTTTGTAGCAATTTTTTTAAAAATAAAAACTTTGGGAGGCATGTGAAGGAGCATTGGAATGGTGTTTTTGAGTGATGTTAGTTTTTAAAAATCACAAAAATTATGCTCTACATGATAGTATATATTTTGAGCATGTTTAGACAAGTTTTGGTACTATTCAAACACATAATAGACACTTAAGAGACCTTTTAGATAGACATAAAGAAATAATTTCTCGTGGGTCCTACATTTAATAAACATACTCCCATATGATGTTTAATGAACATCACTCATTGAGGACTTTAAGGAGAAATTTAGAAAACCAAAATTAAAACAAGAAATTGATCCTCTAATTGGTGTGCATCAAACACAATACTTCATGTGAAACATTATGTTCTCACATATGCTAATAAGCTACTCTAATTTTTCATTTTTCATATATGAGAAATACAAGAATGTCTTATGCATAATGTACATAAATAAAAGATTCAATGGAAGAGATTGATTGAATATATGAAGCATATTTTTCAAAATATGTTATGATGACCTTTGTAATTAGAAATAGGCCTGTAATTGCCAAAAAAATAACTACAAATAAGCTTGTAATGGCCAAAGAGAAAATTTTTTATAGAACATATACTTTTTAGAATGAGGTCTTTAGTGTATGTTTGATACTAACGCAATTTACAAGTGCATTATTAAATAAATAAAAATAGGAGAAATAATCTATTAAGTGAGAGTTCCTGGATTGACAAACTTGGACTCATCTAAGAATTAAATTTAATAAATTAATAGAGATACATTAGAAATACTTCATCAAGTGAAAATTCTTAAATTAGTAACCTAAAGGCTTGTTTATGAATTATAGCTTAAACAGTATTTGCAGATGAATTTAATATGAATGTAACAACATTCTTAAGATACATGTGATAAAAGTGTACTAAATATCAACTTTTGATTATAAACTTGATAATGTCATTATTAGGCAGCAAGACTAACACATGCTGGAATGTTCACAACAAATTAAAAGGTACATGTAATCATAAAGAAATAAAAAACAAATTAAAAAAAAGTACCAACCTTATGCATAGAGTACATACATATCATCAATGTTTTATTGTTCCCTCCAAGAGAATCTTAGATATTTAAAATTCAATTGGATGTGATGATATATTGATAATCTATGGCATAAATATTTTCTTTCACAATTTTCTATAATATTGACTAGTGCAAACGAATTTCAAGTTTGGGATTGCAAGAAACTTTCTTATTGAATAACATAAAAAGCTATTGTAATATCATGTGAAATCATTCATAAATAAAAATTGTTTAAAGGTTCTTCTATTATTTTCTTACATATTTTCACTTTGTAGGAAGAAGGACTCATAGTAAGCAATGCAGAGAGTTTGAAAGTAATTATTCTAAATTTGTTAATTAAACAAACATATGCATACCTTCAATAGGCATGTTGTTTTAGTTAAGACAAGAGAATTGAATCTCTTTTCTTAAAGCTAGAAAATATATATGTTTTCATAAGAGTATCATATTTGTTTTCTTAACAATAGAAAACAAATTTGTTTTCATAAGAAAATCGAATATGTTTTCATAATGCTAGAAAACATATTTGTTTTTATAAGAAAATCAAATCTATTTTCTAGCATTAAAAAAGAAAACAAATCTAATTCTCTTACAAAAACATATATGTTTTCTAGCATTAAAAAAATAGATTCAATTCTCTTATGTTTTTCTAGCATTAAAAAAGAAAAATATAATTCTCTTATGAAAATATATCTGTTTTCCAACGTTTAAAAAATAGACCCAATTCTCTTATGAAAACATATATGTTTTCTTGTATTTAGAAAGCAAATCATGTATGGTTGATTCAATCTTATGAAAACAAATCTATTTCCTAGCATTATGATTTGTTTTCTTCCATTATTTTCTTACATATTTTCACTTTGTAGGAAGAAGGACCCATATGGTAAGTAATGCAGAAAGTTTGAAAGTAATTATACTAAATGTTTTGATTAAATAAACATATGCATACCTCCAATAGGGGTGTTAATTTGCTATCACGATAAGGCACACAGCCTCCTACTTTTGGCTTAGTTTCATCTCCCAAGGAACTTATCATATTTCTAAAAACCAACAAGCCCTTGATGATATGCAAGCTTAAATAAGAAAAACCCCTCATTGAAAATTAAAATAATAAACACAAATGCAGGGCATTAATTTATTCTAATTTACAAATATTAATTTCATCCATTTGAAGAAAAGTTCCTTTTGCACATTCAAAACTAGCAAGGTCCACTAAATAGAGCTTTGAACATAAAATATCATCGCCATTCTTCCATTCCATTGTGCTTGTGAATATAGCATGTGAGTGACTAGAAAAAGCATGATTTTTTCAATAAAAAAAGTATAAAGTGATTTTGCAATAAGAAAGATTCAAAGGTACATAATTAAGACATTTTCATAAATTAAAACCATAAAAATGATCAAAAAGTAGAGAATGTGGCAGACTGTTTGATGGCATTTTACCTTGATTGACTGTTTATATTTGTAATCCCAGTGGCATATGACAATGAACCTCATGAAAGATATGATGTCATTTCTTCTTTTGTCTTAACCTTAACCTCAGTCACACCAGCAAGTGTTATTCCTCCATTCATTGTTTCTTTGATTTGTGTTGAAACTCTAGTAGGCAGAGTAACCTTAGCAATAGATGTCACTTCTCCTGTAAATGAGTTTAGATCCAGTAAATCAAAAACCTCTTCCTTGAATATTTGTCACTTTTTGCATATCAAGTTTTACATATCTAAATTCAATTACAAAGAAAATTCATGAACTAAGAGCTCACTTGATTAGATGATGTAAAGGAAAAGGAAATATAAAAAGTAGATAGATAAAACAAAAAATAACTTTTATACTCCTACTTTAAAAAAAATGATTTAATAGTTAAAATAGTGATTTGATCAATGAAATAATAAATATAAGAGTATAATAGACATTATACAAATTATATAAATATATTACATTGTGTTACCTTAGTAAATGATATTCTTATAAAAAATTCTACGGAGTCTTCCGTCGCTTCAACTCTCTTTTGTAGCTTCCCCATATAATTGATGCCCATTGTAAATGTTTTCCTAGATCCCGTCTTACATAAAAAGAACAAAAAATCAATTATTTCATTAACATTATCAAAATGTAAGCTACTAAAAACAAAATGAAGTTTGTAAAAATTATTGAGAAAAAATTAACTATGTGAAATTTATAGCTAGCCATATGCAAGAACCATGGCATTATACCCATGGAAAAGAGCATTAACAAGCAGAGCTACACAATCATCATATATTGTAGAAGGTGAACCCGTAGTACCATAGACATAATCATGGGTAAATGCATGTGACCTAATTTGCACCTACCGCACACCCAACAACAATAAGGTATCAAATTTTATATATTTATAATTCCAGCAAATTGAAAACTAAGATTTAAGTATTATCAGAGTCTAAAGACACCCATTTGTACTAACAACATATTGACAATTAATAGCAAATGAAACATGCAAGAAGGGTCATAAGTGTGCAAAATTTGTATTACGAAATGGGCTTATCAAGAAAGTCAAAAAAATAAATAACCTGAGGTTCACTAGGAACAATAGAAATGCAATCTATGCAGCCGAGTAGAAGCTCTAGTGTAATCAAAGGGCAGATGTTGACTATGAGTCTCACGTAATTAGTTGAATTTATATTCTTCCAATCGGATCTCTTTATTTCTAATAAACATAATCCTATTGCAAACCTTGGACCTTAATGAAACATGAAAATAAATTAAATGCACTCTAATTTCAATTGCATTTCAATCTTAAATCAATTTTAACCCATAAATTGAACATTTAATGTAAAAGAAAAAAAATATAAAAAAGAGTATTTATGCCAGTGAAATTTCAATTGGCTCATCCAAAATAGAAATTGGTATCTAAGCTGACCTATGAGACAAATTGAGTGAGCAATGATAGTGTGAGGATAGAAAGTGGTAGAATCAAAAGAAGGTGCTTGAGAAAGAAAACAAAGAGCTTTGCATTGCATGTAAATTGTCAGCATTTCAACCTGAGCTGCACTAGCTACTGTTTAGTGAAATATGGTCATCTGCTCCATCCAAAGACCAATGCATAGTCACATCACCCAACTTCTTTTTTTTCTAAAAGATAATGCTTCATTTGGATTGTCTATTTAGTGAAATAATCTTGGCCGCTAATCATGTTTCCAAGTAAACACTTTATTTCATGCTTCTTACTCACCCAACCTATCTATGATATCTCTACACCATTAAGGCTAAAAGGGTCATTTCAGAGGGAGCTTGCTTCAACCTTTGTCTTTGGTCGAGTAGTTTGTGTTTTGTTTCCACATCATTGTTCTAAGAAGCTTAAGCATTGTCAAGGCTGAACCATTTGAATGTTTTCAATGTTCTCTACATTTTGAACCTTTTAATGCTATCTCTGCAATTTAAAGGGTATGAAGTGATTAGCTAGTCACTTTAATGTTCTTCTCAACCATTGTTGAAGAATTTATGTATAGATTTTGTCTTATTTATTGATAGGTAAAAATGTAGCATTTGGAGAATAGAAAAGCATTCATGAAAAGAAGGAATAAGGAGAAGTTTGGAGAAACTTACAACTATGAATCTTATTCTTGGTGAAGGATGGCTATTGCAACTTGTGAAGATTTTCAAGTTTAGAAAAGCTTGGTTTTCATATTATGTAATGAGATATACTTGAGATTGTAATTTTTGAAAATGCTTTACATATGGATATATCTTTATTCATCTTGATGTGCTTAAACTGTTTGGTTAGCAACCAAGTGGAAAGTTAATTCCTACTACAAGATTATCTTAAATCCAATCAGAAACAATTGGTTTAAGTAAAGGAAAATAAACTATAATTGACTATTTATTAAATAGTTGGAAGCTCTAAATATTTTATTAAGTATAATATATACAATAGTTTATAATGAGAGACACCAGATTTAAATAGAGACACTTAAAATGTCTAAAAGTAATACTTTTTTATTTACATTTTCTAGTAGTATGCTATTTTCACAACTTAATTTTTTTTAGTACCATTTTATTTTGTATGGATATTGATTTGGAAGTTTTAAATATTTTATAAAATACAATATACATAACATTTTACAATCAGAGACACTTGATTTAAGTAAAGACACCTAGTTTGACTAATGAAAATGATTTTTTGAAAGAAAAAAGTATATAAAACAAAAAAGTTTTAATTTTGCCCAGTAGTATGCAACACTTTCCAATAGTAAGCTTTTTTTATTCACACTTTCTAATAGTATGCTTTTTGTCACTTTAATTTTTTGGAAAGAATTTTTTGTGCATCATGTTAATCAAACTTTATTTACACTTTCTAGTAGTTTGTTTTGTTCACAAGTTGGTCAATATTTTTCAGGTACCACTTTATTTAGTGTGGAAGTCAATTTGACTCCTAGATTAGGTGTGGAATTTAAGAGCCTAAAGGAAGTATAGAAATTTTGGATTGATTACAATAGGAGAATTGGATTTGGAGCTAAGAAGCATAATTTCAGCAAGAGTAGGAAAGATGTCTTGATAACTTCATATAGATATGTTTGTTACAAAGAAGATGTAAGGATTAAAGAAAAAGAGAGTTCATGACAAAAAATCCTCAACAAGCAACTAGAACTAATTATAAAATAAGAATGGGAGTGACACGTGTTGATGGAAAATATAAAGTCACTAACTTTATTGAGGAACATAATCATCCACTTTATTTTGCAGCAATAATTCACATGTTAGCTTCACAGTGCAAAATAACTGAAGTAAAAGCCCACAAAATTGATTTAGTAAAGGAAGTTAGGCTTCAATAGAAAATATCTTTTGAGTGGATGAGTAGATATGTCAGAGGTCACACTAATCTTGGCTATACTAAATTGGATGCAAACAATTATATTCAATTCAAAAGACAAAGAAGTATGATGTATAGGAAAGTTAGATATCTATTGCAATATTTTCAATAATAGTTATCTAAGAATCTATCATTTTATCATGCCTATTAGATGGATATAGAAGAACGAATAACAAATGTCTTTTGGGCTGATACAAGAATGTTAATTACTATGCACACTTTGGTAATGTTGTCTCATTGGACAAAACATATTCTACTAACCATAATCATAGATCGCTTGCTATCTTTTCTAAATTTAATCACTATAAAGGAGTGATGATATTTAGGGTGGCATTGTTATATGATGAAGTTGCAAGGTCATTTAAATAACTTTTAAAAACTTTCTTAAAGGCTCATAAGCAAAAAAGGTCCCTAACAATTTTTATGGATCAAGATCAAGCCATGGCGAAAGTAATATGTGAGGTGTGGCTGGAGACTTTATATGGATTATGTACATGGCATTTAATGCAAAACGATAGCAAGCATATAAGGAATTTGATGAAGGATAGGTCATGATTCTTGACTACTTTTAGAAAGTGCATGTTTGATTATGATGACGAAGCATAGTTTGAGGTGGTATAGAGCAACTTGCTATCTCAATATAATGTGCATGAGAGTACATGGTTGAAAGCAGCTTACAAGAAAAAGGGAAAATGGGCAGCTAATTTCATGAAGAAATCTTTCACACTTGGCATGCAGACCACACAACTTAGTGAAAGCGTGAATATTGATGTCAAACCACACAAGTAATATAATGAATTGAAATGTGAATTTGAGTTTAAGCAGAAAATACTAAAATTGAAATTAGGTAATTTGCCATTATTGTGATAGCTTGCTTAAATTTATACCATGCCAATCTTTCATCTCTTCCAAGAAGAGTATGATTTATCCACAGCTGCATACATAAAGTACCAAAATGAATGTCAAGACTTGTTTGAATCTGTTATTAGTCTAGTTGACAAAAAGAAACAAAGAAGAGTTTTATTTTATCCTAGCAAAAAGTTAATTTCATGCAGCTATTAAAAGTTTGAAGGATTTGGTATACTATGCTACTATGCATTAAAGGTATATAATGTGATGGACATGAAACAACTTCATAAGTAGTATATACTAAAGAGTTAGACAAAAAAAGCTAGAAGTGGTGTGATACATGATATAAGAGGAAGTCAAAGTAGATATTAAGTCAGAAAGCATGCAATGGTATAGACAACTGTAACACCATATTTACCTAACCTTTCCCATTTTATTTCTAGTTGCATTCCCTTAATGTAGCAAGGTACCTAGAAAAAAGCAATTAAAATAATAAGTTATTTTCGCGTTGCATGGGGCCCAAAATTCTCATTTCGTATCTCGTGGACCATATGAACTTACTTATATCATCCTTCAATTAAAATACATTCATAAAACTCAAAACTATCTCAAAATATCATAAAAATCTTAAGTTTGTAGCATATATATACAAAATCAAACAATCAATCTCAGGTTCTGCTACCTGATTTTTTGTGTCAATTTTAAAAAATCATAATTAATTCTATAAAAATCAAAATCAAGCACAATATACCATTTTGAAAAGTTACAGATGTTAACATGATGTTAAAAATAAGTTTAAACCAAAATAGATACATTCAATACTAAAAATTGATAGAATAATAACAAAGGTACTATTGCATTATTGATACTATCTCATAACTTCAAAAATTCATAACTCTTAGCTCAAACCTCCAAATGAGGTGATCTTAGCGGTTATGGAAATTTCATTATTTCTAGCTTATGCTTGTAAAATTTCATAAGTACTGGATATCATTTGACTCTTAGATGATATAGGCAAAAAGACTAACCATAGGAATAGTAATCATATCAGTTTAATAGTTTTTTGGCAACTTTAAAAATTTATAATTAATTCTTTAAAGCTCAAAATATTCTGATTTTTAGCTTCCCAAAAAGTTCTAGATGAGATCTATATGCATGTCCAATTTTTTAGGAAAATTTATCCATTTGGTCAGTTTGTGACATAGAGGTGCAAAATGGTATTTTTATACCTCTTTAAGGGTCAAGAATGGTTCAATTTGGCTTCTAACTTTTCTAAGACTACTTGAGCATGTGAGAAAGCTTAAAAATAGCCTACTAACTATGTCTCAGGGGTCCAAAAGCCCAAACCTCATAAATTCGCTCTCCCACTTGATGATATACACAAGGAACATACAAGCATCATTTTGCATTTCCATGTCAAAACATACACTGTCATTCATATGGATCCAGTTGTCACACATTCACCATATATCTATATATTTACAAGTGTTCAAGGGCATATACACCATTGGGTTACATCTTTTGACAATAAGATAGTTACAAAACAACTACTTAATAAATTCCTTGCCAATCTCCTTGCCTTTAAATATAATGGTTCTTATTTATTTGCTCATTTGGTCCACCTAGACATGTTAGGCAATAAGGAGGGAAGAGTGAGATTCTAGGAATCCCAATAATCTCTCTCTCTTTCAAACACATATAATGGATGCAATTTCAAGTCTTAAAATGCATGCATGGCTATCTTAAAATTCATAAATGTATATAAAATATTTCTTTCATTTAAGAAGCCACATTCAACATATATAGGCTTGCCAAAACAATGATTTAGCCTCATCTATTCTCTTTAGGACTTTTGGACTTATTTCGCCTGTTTTTAAGGGACTTTTGACTAAGACTCATTCTTCTTGTCTCACCCATTTATAGAGACTTTTAGCTTTATCTTACCTATTTATGGAGACTTTTGGCTTCACCAAGCTCATACAAGCCAAAACATGTTCATGAAACATCTTTCAAATACATAAACAAAGCATCATGGTACCATGACATGTACATATGTACTAGAAACATTTTTCATAGTTTAAACATATACACACATATTCAAAGACAAGAAAACACCTAAACATGTATGAGAGAAAGGAAAGAGAGCTACCTTGTATGCAAAAATACATTTTTTTCTTTGGAATTTCTTCCTCTCCCTTGGCCAAATACCTGCAAGGAGGTGGAGCTTGATTCCTTTGGCCTAAACACATCAAATGAGATCTAATTACATTCTTAGAACATTCATTAAAGCTATACATACCCTGGAAGAACTTGGTTACTAATAATGTTCAATTATGGTTCCACAAGGCACCTAATGAAACAACCTTGGGAATTTATGATCTTGGCTCTATTCTCTCCCTTAATCTATGACTTTTGACTCTATTTAGACTTTTTGGAACTATCACATATTTGTTTTAAGGAGCCTAATTATGTGTCACTTCATTATGCCACTTTATGGAACCTTTAGCTCCATCTTATTATCCATGACTTCTAAAATTTTTCTAAGGTTTTTTCTCATACTCTACCATCATATATGATGCAAAACTAGGTTTAGAAGAAATTAAAACACTTTCTAGGTACTCCCTCTAGCTTAGGCTGAGACATGTATCCTATAGGAAGCCAATGGAGTTTTCTTTGCTTCTTGGATAGGAGGTGCATATGGGAGGCTCCCTAGGTGTCTTAGGAACTCATACAAACACTCACATTAGCTTGGGAATGCTTGGATAAAATTAGATTTTAGGTTATATTTACAAACCCCTAGCTTTTCTATCTTGCAAATTCATGGTTGTCCCTTTATTCTTTTTGCACATTCTTACTTCCTACACCTTAGTTCTTAGGATTCAGTCTTGGTTTGGTTCAAAACTTATTCTCTCTTGGCTATCCACATAATGGCCGAACCACACCCAAAGGAAAGCAAGGACAAGTAAGTATAGAAACAAGTAGGTTACCTTGGTTTTCTAACTTTCCTTGGATGCTCTTTTTTTTTTGCTTTAGTTCCACTCTTCAGATTTGAACTTCTCCCCTCTAGTTTGAGCTTAAAAAAAAAAATCAAATACTTCAATATAACTATGGAAAGAAGGAAGAAAAGGAGAAGAATAAGTCTACTAAAGGGAAGACCAAGAAATTTCATGAAATTCATACTTTTTGCTTGGCTTTTTCTTCTCCCTTTTCCCCTTCTCTTGTGAGCCTCTCTCCTTTGGTCTCATTCTCTATTTTGGGCAGCAAAAAAGGTCGATTAAGATGGGTAGAAGTGGGATGCCTCCTCAAGTAAGAAAGAAATAAAATTTGTTTCTTAAAAATTTTCATTATGTCTTGCTTCTTAACATTTTCGTTTTAGCTTCTTTTTTAGAACTATTTTTTTTATCATAAAATTTAGGTTCTCTAACTTATAAAATAGCTTTGAAATCACTCAATTTGGAACTAAAACCTTCCCAAACAAAAAGGTCAAAGTTCGGGTTTACTAATATTGAAAAATGTACATCGGAGGGATTTTCACTGTCTCGAGAGTTTTCATGGTTTTTTAGGGCCTCTGAGAACCATAAAAAGCTCAAATTTTTTATTTAAAAAGCCCTCCTATGAGTTTTCTAAAAGTTGTCCATATTTACGAAAATGTCATCATGTATTCAACAATTTTATTGAACTACCCTAACTTGGGTTTTTGTTCATCTTAGACCATGGATCCTCATTTTCTATTATTTACAATTCTATTCTAATTTTCTTTGGCTTCAAATCTCTCAATTCAAGGGACTTGCTTTTTAAACTAACTCATTTCAATGTTTTTACAAGTTATCGGATGTTACAACAACTCTATCTTATGCTAATAAAATTAGCAACCAAAGCATCTAATTGTGCAGAAGCATTCTCATTAGTTCATCAAGCTATGTTTAATCTAAGCGAACAAGTGATGGAGCTCTATTTGAGGAAATAGGTTCTAAATAATGATGGTAGTGCTTCCATAGCATCACCAACATATTACGTTGCACAAGCAAAGGGATTTAATAGGAGAGATGGTAGAAGGATGAAGAGATGACCAAAGGGTTTTCTTGAGCATCAACATAAGAGAAGAAAAACAACTTCCAATGTCATAAATTCATAAACACAACAATCTATGATATTAATGTTACAAAAATATTAATGTTGAAGAAATATTAATGTGATTACGATTGAAGAAATATTAACATTGCTTTTGTGTTTTAAGACAACCAAATTCAATTTGGAGTATCATGCTTAGCACCTCTAATTCCATAAGCACCATTAGCATGCCCCTCATAGATAAAAGTGAATTTACTTTCATTAGACTATTAATGGTAAAAGCAATTACTTTTTTAATAGTTATTTGATATTGTTAAGTAATTAATGCTTATGTTATGATTAGTGTTGTTTTGTAATATAGGAACCTTTTGATTGTCCCATATCATTATTTGAAGTATTGGAGTTTAGTCATGATATCTCAAATGGCATATAATAATTATGTAAATACAACTTTTTAAGATAAACAATAAAGGAATATATTTTATTGAAAACATTGAGTTTGAGTTTACATAATGATATTGTTCATTACATCACAAACTAGTATAATTCCTTATCACATTTCATTCAATTCAAGTACATTATATTCATTAGCTGATCTTATTCTTGTTCATCTACTTCATTCCCACACATTGAAATGTCTTGTTCTTGTTCATTGCATATTCTTATTCATTTCCTTGAGGTCTTCATTTCTTTATGCACATATAGATTCACAGAGTAGACCATATCAGCATAATGATGCAACAAAATCCAGCAACAGAATGAGGCTGTAGAATAGGCATTAATAGCATCATCAAGTTGCCAACTTTGACAAAGTTGCTCTTGCCAAATATCTTCATTTCTACCAATAGACTTTTGCTTCATAGAATAGAAGAATTCATATATATATATATATATATATACACACACACAAAATAAGGGCATTCTTGCCAATTGTAATATTTTTGCTAAATAGAAGAGAATAATAAATTTGTTTATTTTGATATCATTTTGCTTTACATAATTTTGACTATCAGCAATCAACAATAATTGTGACTTATCCCTAACATTATTATGCAAATTAATTGTAAACTCATCATTTTTTATTCTGCTTCACATAATTTTGATTTTTGACCATCAACAATCAGCAATATCAGTAAGCTATTAGATTCTCTTCCAACCTCAATAAACAATATCATATATAAATCAATAACAAGACTGACAAGCTTGTCATACAACCCTCAAAATAAAATTAGGTTGATCTAAATATATAGCTAGTGGCACAACCTAGGTCATCTCCCTTGGAAATGGAGTTCAATGCCTAATTGAGTTTTCTAAGTGTTCTAAGGTCCTATAACTATCTAATTTGGGGGGGTTTGGTTGAATTAAACTAACCTAAAACTAAATTGAATCAAAATTCCTAAATTCCATCTAATTGGAGAATTATGGGTGGAGAATGGTCTTGTGACTAGCTTAGGAATCATCCTTTGATATCCACTATCCTTATCCTAATCCAATTGTAATTAATTCTGGCCTAAGAGTTCCTAATTATGTTCATTAGCAAATGATCTTGAATAACCATTCAAGATTTAAGAGATTAACAAGTTAATGTTGAATTGAGACCTCAATCCTACACCAATTCATTAACTCTTGTCTTTAAGATCAATGAACACCTAATTTGATTAATTAACTGATTAATTAGCCTCTGATTCATCATCCAAAAATGTTTAATTAACCAACTAAACATCAAGGAATTATCAAATCAAGCAATTACGTATATAATCTCACTCATGCATTTCATCGAACACCTTCGTGGCATACATGGGAAATTAGAGAATAATGAAAAATCAGATTCCAATCCAACCAATTAATCAACAAAAAATGCTTCCTAATCAGTGTCTAACCAGCCACTAATTAATTACACAAATTCCTAATCAATTACAACTCAACCGAGATTGCACAGAATGAGAAAAAAAGTGTAGGAAAATTAAAGAAATCTTAGCCCAAAATTCTGCTTCTTCTCCAAGGATTCAAGCTTCAGCCCAAGAGCTTCCTCCTAGCTAGCCTCAAGGATGAATCAGAGCTTCATGGATGTGGAATGGAGATGGAGGAAAAATGGCGTGGTATGTGGTTCTGGATGCTGGATGGAGGCGAAGGGCGTGTGGTATATGGTTCTGTGAATAGAGGCGTGAAGGGAATGGACGTATGACGATGGGAATGGAGTGAATGGGCCAAAGTGCGAATGGAATCAGCCGAAGGGGATAAAGGCGTGAATGATTTTGGGCCAAGTCAATGGGGTGCTAGACGACGTCGTGATCAGTAGCCTCTCCTCGTGCTTCATTTATTTTCCACGTGCTCTACCCTCCCTCAGCTCCAGCGTTTTTACACGCTCTAATCATGTGCCCTTCTCATGCTCACTTTCACGTGCTCAGCCTTCCCATTTGCCCGTAGCTAAATGCATGTGATAAAAGGTGGGCCCCATTTCCTATTCAGCTCATACATCCACGTGATTCCTCCATTTCAGCTTCAAATTCACGTCGGGTTCCACGTTGCTGCTCTTCATTCTCTGTTCGAGTTCTTCTTCATAGACCAGAACTCGAGCCTCCTTCCATGTATCTTCTTCTTCATTTACTGCTGGTTTGTGTTTTGTTTCCAGCTCCTTCAACCCAGCTTTTGCTTCTTTCTACTTCTTTGATTCTTCCAGCCCAAAGCTTCTGTTCATGGACTTCCCTGTAGCTTTACTCGTTGCTTCGTGTTTGTTTCTCTGTTTCTGCATGTTCTCCACGTTGGTTTCACATTGCTTCCTCTGTCCAGCCATGCTCCTTTTGCGTTTCTGCCCAGCGTTGCTAGATCTCTCATTTTGCTTAGCTTCTTCTCTTTCACCCATCTTTTCTTTTCTTCAGCTTGTAGCATTGGAACCCAAAGCTTCTTCCTCCATTTTCTATTCGTGTGTAGTCCTTCCACGTGCAGCTCAACGTCTTCATGCATGGTTCTGTTCCTTGCTTCTTCTTTATGTGGCTACAACCCTTTTAGTTTGTGGCTTTCCTTTAAAGCTCTAATTGCCCAACAAAAATCTGCACAAAGAATAAGAACAATTCAATAGGAAAATTTACAAAATCATTTAAAATAAAATTGTGCATTAAAGTTCCTAAATTTTGCAATTAAATTCCTAAAGTATAGAAATGGCTATTAAAATGAAATCTTATCTAATTAAAGTTTTAAAGCCATATTTCATTGTTAAAATGCCTAAGTTAGGGGATTAAAATATATAAAATATTATGGTTATCAAAGACCATTCAAAAATAATAAATAATATTAAATATAGTTTAAGAGGTTATCAGATTCTCTTCCAACCTTTGCCATTTGAAAACTTTTAATTAGATCTCTATCCAGATGTGAGACCTATTAAATTCAAAACATTTAACCTTAATAGACAATATGAGAGATAATCTCTTCTACCCAATCAAATCCCCATCTAAACCTCAATTTTTTTTCTTTAAAAATGAACCACCTTCACTCTTTTTCCCATATCCACTATCCCTAGCTTCAAACGCCATTCGTGATCTAACTACCATTTGGATCTGCCATTGCACATGCAAATTTGCTTTAAAAGCTTTGTCTCACATCTTTGATTGAAACGTATGAAAAAGACAAAATTAGTTCCTACAAAGCTTACGAGGAAACATGCAACAATATCACTGTCATACCCAATATTTTCTAAATTCTTAGACATTAATAGAAAAGTTAATGATCATGATAATAAAGGACTAGAGGTTCAAATAAGATGAAAGAAAAAAGTTAAAAAGGCGAAAACTGTAAAACAAGAGAAAAAGATGCCAATCAAATCGAAAAAAATTAGATATTTAAATATTATAAGATTTAATATGAGATACTCATATCCCTCATCATAATATGATATAATAAAATTAGTAGATTAACCAGATGAGGTAGAATAGTTAAATCCTTGATGATATATGATTTAAGATTTTGTTAACTATAACTTTGACCGAACTTTTTTAGATTATTTTAAATCCTAAAAATTTTGAAACAAATGTTTTTAATAAAGTAGAGAGCATAAATTTTAATATGGAGGAGATGATTTTTGAAAAAAATAAAAAACAAGCTTAAACAGAGGAAATTAAACAAAGGGACACAAATAGAATTTTAAAATAGTTTTAAAAAATCTTTCCTTTCTCCTTTTAAGTGTCATGCCATCTGCCTACCTCCTCCAAACCACCTTACTTAAGCTCTATTTTAGCCATGGATGGCATGAGAAAAAAAGGAGGAAAGAGAAAGGAAAACAAAGCAAATAAATAAGAAATGGTGCATATTCTTACTACATGCTAATTAGAAATCTTCTTTGGCTTTTTAAGCCCTTTCTAACAGTGGTTTTGCTTTCTTGAAAGAGTGAATTTAGTGGTTGACTTCTTAAGGAAAAGAGGAGATTCGAGCAATGAAATAAAACAAAAGATTTAGCATTGCAAAAGCTTCAATTTGAGGTAAAGATTACTATATTTTAAGCTAACATATGGAAGCTCTAAGCTATGGTGTAATTCGACTAGATAGAGAAACATCCTCTCTCTATGTTTTCTTGCGTGCACTTGATAGTTTAGGACATGTAAGAGTCATTTAGAGATTGAATTGAAAGAGAAGAAGCCAAGGGAATCAAGAAAAACTTCATAGTGTGCCTCATGTACACCTTTTGTCAACCCCAATGGAAATGGCTCTAGATGAACTTGTTTTAAAGTTATAAGTAAAGGTCTTTTAGAGAATTATAATAGCTAGAGAAAGCATTAGTTTGAATTATGGGGATTAAATGTGAAAGTTGATTTTCTATAGGCATAAAAAACCATAAGTTAATTGGATGGCCGTGCATGAGTGTGGCATTATATGTAAGGCCCCTAATGAGCTTTTTGTGAGTCTAATGAGCTATTTAAGATGTTAGAATGAGGCCTTGGTGCATGAAAGTGGTAAAAACTCCATGGAAGTAACATGATAAGTGTGCCTCGGCCTAAAGGTAAATGAGGCTCCCGGGGAAGTGTTCTATAGAGTCTATGGTTTTAAGATATCTAAATATGAGTCATGAATATTAAAGGAATAATTGAAATGAATTTAGGAACCTTATTTTAACTTTAAAATTTAGGGCTCATAAAGGACCTAATGAAGTAACTTAGTGTTATCCATGTTTTAACTTTTATTTAATGGCTTTAATGAGTTTCATTAGAGTTATATGGCTCATATCAAGAGAGATTTTGAAGTCTAAAGGTTGAATTATGAGACTTCCCTCTTAAGGCACTTGAAGTGACTTAAACTACCTTAAGTTCTAACAAGTTTATGTAGTAATAAGATAAGTTAGACCAAGTTCCAATAGATTGCCTTATATCTAAATTGATGCATTTTAGGCTAAGCTAGTGTAATTCCACTTTGGGTGTGTATGAACTCGAGAAGAATAAGACAAAAGACCAAAGAAAATAGAAGGATTATATAGGTTAGTAGTGCATCAAAGTCCCTAGTCTCTAAAGGTAGCTATCTCTTTCTATCTTACATGCAATTGAGTATATGTATGAGTTGAGATACTTGTATATTTGGTTGTGTGATAACTTCATGAGTTATGTTTTAAATTGCCTTTTATCATGAGTTTTATACATGTATGATGTTATGTTTGGCTCCTAACTTTGTATGGTAGGGAATTGACGGCAATAACTCTTTTTTAGCCTAGAATTGAGTTTAACTAATTTGTTTTAATACCATGATTAATGAGAATTGAAGTTTTATGTCAATTTTCATGTTTGAGTTACTTGATGCATATAGCGTACATGCTTGCATTTCCTCATATGCATTCACTGTGTGCATTGATATGGAATGAGAATTGTTTTTAAGATTCTCCCAAGAATCTCACGCCTATTATCTTCCATTCACCATGACCGGTGCTACAAGCAAAGACAAAGAACCGGAAAAGACTTAAAGCGTTAAGACATTTAGTAAGGAGCTTTTGATGTGTATGTAATTGTGATGTAGGTATTGAAACAATTAGTAGTAAACCATGTAGTGCATGATAATGAATTGTGATGAAAAGCTATGTATATGTATAAGACCATGAAATGATGCTATTTTAATGCATATATGAGCTTTTAGAACATGATTTGCTATATGAGTAATGTAAGGCTCCATGTGACTAATGACAAGTGAGATGGTGAATTTTTTATGCTAGCCATATTTCTTGTAATAAACCTTATAGAAATGAAGTATGAATGAATTAAAATTTACTCAAGAAAAGAGATTGCATATTAAGGCCCAAATGAACCAGTTTAGAACTAAGATTTAGCGCAATGAGTCATAAATTGCATCCTTACTCTTAACAACTTATATGATTTAGTTTGAAGCTAAAATTTGGTAGACATTTAGAAGACTTATAGAGCTTTCCAACAAGATAAAGATGGTATTTTTTTTTTAGCTCTATAAAATATTTGATGAATTTTTGAATGTGGTCTAGAAATGTTAAAATATGCAGTTACTATTTGCCCTGCATAACCTTCAAGTTTTGTGTCTTTTCAAGGGTCAAATGGATTCATTTTTATTTGAAATTTTTACAACATAAAGTTGAAATAATAAGCTTTTTATAAACATCTAATTTGCATAAATCGAAATTATGTAACTAAAGTTATGAGTATTTTAAATTTGGACCTTATTATGTAAAATTTGGCTATATAACTCGCTTATGCAATTGGGTCTTGTATCATGATCATATGGGTCAAAGCAAATATGTATATAAAAGTTTTAATAAGAAATGGATAGAAAATCAAATTGTGATGCTTATAGGCTAAGTTGGCATATGAAAAGCCTATAAATTGCTACTAGAAGTTTTGTTGTGGTTATGATCTTGTTGTATTAGAAGTTAAGTGATTTGAGAATGACCTAAATGAGTGTGTTGTGACATAACATATCAAGTTTGATAAAAAAGAAGTGTGAGATAAAGTGTTTATTTAAAAATATGACAAAAAATTGAGATTATTTTGCTAAGTGGACAGCCCAGGTGAAGCACCATCCCCCTAGAAAAAAACAAAAGAGGAAGTCGAGTGGCATGGCTACACACCGGTTGTTGGATGGGGTGGACGGCTAGATTTCACTAAATAGCAATTGGTGTTGCTCAAGCTGAAATGCAAACAATCTACACAAAGCGTTTCATTTTGAACTTAAACCACTAATTAAAATTTGAATGCAAGTGTGTAGGGCTTTGGATTAAACTAGATGTTTGAAATTAGATGCTCAAGTAAGAATTGGAATATAGTACATGATCGCATGCTTGTCACATGCAATTAAGTAATGGTTTAATATTTCTAATGTAAGCAAAGTAAGAAGATAATCCATTAAAAATGAATAATTATGGATTTTTATTTCTAAAGCCAACTCTATTTTGCTTGATTGACACATGAAAATGGAAATGGAATATAATTTTATAATTCACACTTATATTTGGTGTAATATAAAAAGAAGTAAAAATGCCATTCCATTCTTATTATTGGTAATACAGGAATATAAAAGAAAGTAACCCAATGACTATAATATTTTTATTGTAAAAAAAAGAATTAAATTTTTTATAATTTTTGAAAAATAATTTTAACTACTCTTCATTAAAAAATTAAATTTTTTATTTTTTATTTTTAATTCAAATAATTTAATTTAAACAATAATAGAAAATATTATAATATTATTTTTTTTAATTAAAAAATAGTGTTATTTGAATTACCAATAATAAAAAATAAAATATTCATTTTTAATATTTTAATTAGAAAAATAATTTTTTTAAGAAAACAATAGTAGAAAATTATTAAAATATTCGATTTTCATTTTTAATTAAAAAAATTATTTGAATTAACAATAAGAGAAAAATACATATATAAATATTTATGTAGCAATGCAGATTCAATCATATCATTAATGTCATTAATGAAAATATTTTTCCATATATATACAAACTAATTCATAACAAATTCAGTTTTCATTACTAAACGACAAGAATAAATCCATCCTAAATTTTACACAATATTTCATAATCTACTTAATTAAAACTTGCTTTGCCTTCCCCAAAACTCCAAAGCCAAAACCGAAACCGAAACCACAGTCAACTGCAAGTGAAGAAAATTTCCATAGCATTATAGAATGTCCTTAACATGGATGAACCCAAGATGTCCTAAAACAAGAACTCATCAACACTATTTAAGCCAACAAAACTGACCAATTAAAAAAAAAAAGATGCAACCTCTAAACTTTTTCCTCATTACAAGGGGAAAAAAAAAAAAAACGAGTGTGCAATAAGTTTAATGCTGTTACTGTGATCCAAAAGCAACAGCTGATTGCCATTACTCTGCCTTATAAAATCCCATCGATTATATCCAACTGATTTCCCTTCCATACGCCAATTACACTGGTTTGCAATCAAGCTGCATTAAAGTAAAGCTCTATAAATGAAGACAGTATAAACTAATTCATTATCGAAATCAAGGAATAGATTTTGCACTTATGCATTTCAATTAGCATGAGTACGAAGTGTAGAAAGGAAAGGCTACGGAATAGGAAAAAAAAATCTACACATCTCCAATAGCACGAAGACCCACACGATGATGGAAGACAACTAGCTTTCTAGGAAGGTACAACAAGCCAACAATCGGACAATATGTTGCAAGTTTAAATTAAATGGTATGGAACTTTAAGCTTACTATCATGTAACCCTAGAATGAAGGATACTATCTTAAAACACTAAAGAAACACGTACTATCATGTGAAAGGCAATTACTCCATTAGATCAATAATAATATTTTCCCACTTATATATAAATATTGTTGTCCTTCTTAACTCTTCTCATGTTTTAAAGAACTAAATGATACAAAATCCCCAAATGTGTTGTCTTTCACAATTCCCCAACAAGATCACCATAACCTTACAAAAGGTGCATGCACATTGCATAAACTACACAATTGTATAAACAAACCAATTATTATGAAGGATAGATAACTTGATTAGTAAAACAGACCAATAGTTCCAGCTAAGAGATTGATGAGTAAATTTTTAAGTATATGCTAGACCAAACATGATTATTGTTTTCCAAAATAAGCACCTGAAAGAACAAAGAGATGACGTAACAAGCTGCATGGTGAGTGGTGACAAAGTATGTCTCAAAGATCTGTAAAAGAACTGTACAACTGTAAAATTTCCACCCAAGAAAGGAACTAGAGTGCTATACAATTAAAACAATTTTTCTACGTAAAAAACATTTTCAATCAAGTAGTTTACAGTAACAAGAAAACTAGGATCACGAAGCTCATATCTCTTTCAACTGCATATAGTATAATGCTTCTAATTTTGGGTATTATGTTGTGGCTTCACCAATTTGCTATATATGGACATGGAATAACTGATATCATTCTGTGTTAAGCGTATAAGTCAGAGATTGAAGCCTAAACCTTCTTCCCTCTGATCCACTTTGTATAGCTAATACCTTCTCAGAATTCTAACGATAAACCATTCTCATATTTCTATAATCCCAGTTTACCCTTTCAAATTTATGAGCATACTAATAGAACATGAAAAGGCCACATTGAAGAAAAGAAAAGTCAATTCAGGAAAAACCTAATGAATCTAACTTCAAAAATTTTTGAAAAATATCAAAAAGAAGAACTGTTAAAAAACTTATTTTGAAAAAATTGCGAAAAATAATTATGATTATACAAACTTTCATTATATTGAATTCACCATTGATTTGATAAATTTTTTGGAAGAACAGGAAAACTGTCTTTGAAAAAACTAAAAAAGTTTATCATTTTAAGAAAGTTAAAAATATTTTACCATGAAATATCTATGCTCAAATCATGAGACATGTTAAATATGATTAACCTGAAGGTTTTGGCTAAAGGTTTAAACAAAGCATTTCACAAATTATTCTTATTATTTTTTATATTCTCAAATTACATATTTTTCTTAACCGCAATCATTGGAATATATCAAATATTGAATGGGGTATTGTTGATAAAATTACTTTTCAAAATCAAGTTTAAGAATAATTCAAAGATTTTTCTTGTTTTATGAAAACTGTGATTTTCTCTGTCATAAAAAATGACAAGTTTACGGGATATTATACTTTTTATATTTACAACTTTCTATATTTCCAATACTATAGGAGAAAGAATTAGATAAAGATTCTTTCAACCTTATCAAATTTGGAGCTTATTAATCACAAAAATCACTACCATATTCACTTTGTTTTAAAATCAATTTACTTTTGACAATTTTGCAACAAAAAAGTTCTTTAAATTTAAGCCATGAAGCTAGACTACTAAATAACAATGTAGAATTCAGAGCAAGATGGCAAAAGAATATTTTGTACATCTTTGCTATGTGATTATCAAGCTACTCCTGATCAGCAAGAAGCTGTCAACATGACACTTTTTGACTTAATGAAGCTCCTAAATCTAAATTTGCTTAGCAAAAGAATCATTAAAGTACAAAACTTAGATGAGGAAGAGTAAACAGTCCAAAAAGCCTAAATTCAATTACTGTGCGGAATATCAAAAATATAATGTGGAAGGAATAAATCACATTCTAAATGGGATGTTGTACTTAACTAGATGTAGTAGAATTAGATCTTACTCTAATCTCTATCCCACATGGTTCTTATCAGAAACACTAATGGATCTCTAATCTTTGATCCACAACAAATTCACAATAATCTAAGGAAGATGGAAATTTATCTTCATTTGCCAGGAAGAGTAATATATGTGCATGTAGTAATCCTTTTTTAAAAAAAAAATTCAATAGTTCACACCTCTATGGGAAGGAAGAAAGTAAAAAAGGACATGTAAGAGATTGTTATACTTTAAAAATATCAAATAGTGAGAACTATAGATTAAAAAAAATGAGTAAAACATAATAGTTGTATGTAGTGAATGATAACAAAGATTGCTATAAATTTTGTAGATTAACCAGCTTTTACCATTCCAAATTATTTCTTTCCTTTGATGACCTTCATGAGTTGCTATAATTTTAATTGGAAGACTCTACATAAAATGTCTGGATAGTTTTCAGGTCAAAGGTCAATCTCTTCAATAAAATGAATAATTTTAAGCCAAGTTGGATTGCAAAGTAAAGGTTAAAAAAAGGTTAGGATATCCAGTCCAACTGCAAATTCTCATTGCATCATGGTAGTTTTAAATCATATACCTTGCTCCTCTAGTGAAAGTTGAAGGTAAAATAACATGTTTTCTTGTTCAAATTGCTTGTGAGTCTCCTCTCAAGATAGCATTTGACAGTCCCTTATAAATGTCAGCCCTCAGATCTTGTTAGTGATTTCTTATGTACTTGAGTCTTTGAGATTCAATCATCATAAATCTATCAACAATGAATTCCTGCAACAAATAGTGACCATATAATAAAATAGAGACTTTGTTGTTTCTGCTCATAAGCTGGAAAGTCAAAAATTTTCTTATTGTGACGTTTGTGTATTTGCTACATCTTCGTAACGATGGAGTACATTGAGTAATGTTATCCCTATATTCACTCCACTATAGAGAAAAAGTAAAAGATAGTATATTTCAATTATTGTGGTTAAAAAAAATATGTACTTTGGAAGTATCATAAACAATAAGAATAATTTGTGAAATATTCTATTTAAACATTTCACTATGACCTTCAAGCTAATCATAGTCAATATATCTCATAATTTGAGTACAAATATCTTATAATAAAATCTTTTTTAACCTTTACAAAAAAGATAAATAAGTAAATTCTTTTAATTTTTTTCAAAGACAAGGTTTTCTTATTTTTCCAAAAGATTTATCAAGTTAATGATGAATTCAATATAGTCAAAGTTTGTATAATCATAATTATTTTTTGTTATAATTTTCAAAACAAGTTCTTTTAACAATTTTTCTTTTTGATATTTTTTTTTTAAAAAAATTAAAATTAGATTTGTCAAGTTTTTTTCTGAATTGACCTTTTTTTCCTTCAATATAGCTTTTCTATGTTCCATTAATATGCTCACGAAAATAGAAGTCTAACCATATAAGTAATACATATGATAGTATTTTAGTGAAAAAAAAAAAGTTAACAAAAGGACTGACATGAAGAAAATCATGAAAACATAAATGTTAACAGCAAGTCAAATAAGTTAAATTGTAATACATTTTTTATTTTAAAAAATGTGTATTTTTTAATAAAAAAATTATAATTCAGTCGTGTATATATATATATATATATATATATATATATGAAAATTTTGAATAATTTATGTTGTTTGAAAAAAGGGAAAAGAAGTCTCACTACAATTTATGATTTATTCTTTTTTCCGAATCATTGGTATAACAAAAAAGATAACTAAGCTATGGCTTTTATGTTAACCAAAGATAGAATCCAACCGCTTGGTTGAGTAAAATAAAACTGATTAAAACCGAATAATAATAATTCCAATTTGGGTTACAACTTGACCCCCAAAAAGAAACAAAAGACTTTGGGCTAACACGTTTCGTAATTTTGTTCACAATTTTTAACACATATTTGTAGCCTTTTTTTCTCAAATATTATTGCACTAAACCGAAGAACTTCTTCAGAACTAAACTAAACTAATGAACACTCAGATTACTTTATCAAGAAATGTCTTAGATAAACCACAACAATGACACGAAGCAAATAGGCGAATCAAAATTATTTTGTAGTTGAAAATTTTAATACATGCTCCACCAATATGGTGTTTACAAATAGATTTAAAGATTATAACCATTTTTCATGCACTAATGAAATGAGTTTACAATGATAATTAAACCAATATCTATTCCCCTTTTTCAGTACAACAAAACACAAAATGTGTCAAAAACATCATTTCCTTCTGTTTTCATGATCCTCCCTCTCTTCCACCAACCAGGAAAGGGGGTTGGGGTGTGCGGTGGCAAACCATAAAAAAAGATTTACCATCTGCGACTGTCTAGCTTTCCCTACGTAATTATGTCTCTTGCTTCATCAAGGAATTGAAGAGTTAGGGACCACGGGTGGGAGCAAAACAGAAACACTTCGGAGTCGCATTTTCTGGTATCATTCCTCCTCCTTTGCTTGTATCTATGGCTTCCAACAAACTCACCACCTCATCCATTTCTGGACGCTTGTCTGGATTTCCATCCCAGCACTTCCTCATGATATTAGCCAAAGAACTTGGACAACATCTCGGGATTTCGGGTCGTAAATTCTGCACAAGAACCCCAAGCAACATAAATTTCTAGTACCTTTCACAACTTCGAAGATGCTACCACAGGATGTTGGAAAAAATAAAACTTTGGCAGGTGTTTGCTATCAAGTTTAGAATTATAGCATGCAACAGAAATTTTTTGAGAGAGTAAAAAATGTGATACTGAGTTGAAAAAATGTCTAAATATTATGTTTTAATTAGAAATTTTGATAACAAATACTTAAGAAACTTCAGCTAAGTCTTGTCTTAAAAAATTATCATTTCCACCAAAAAGTCATTTGAATAAACAATACATTTAATGTTGTTGTATGAGCAGTATATGTTAATTTGATGCTTTAGAAGACCATTATCACTAAAAAAAACTCGAAAAGGTTATACCGCATATGAACCCAAGAGTCAAACCAATTTACATGCCAATCTGTGATTAGGATAGCATGATTAGCTTCATTCTATCCCTACGATATAAACTAAACAGAAGTCTTAAATGGTATAAATGTACCGACAATCCAACTTTTCATGTCCCTTCAGCAACAATGGAGTTCCAAATTATAGGTTATCCATTATAACCCTATAAAATTCATTAATGTGATAATACACCCTTGATCATTAAAGTAAGGTTTAGCACATGGGAATTTTAATTTCACGAGCAATTGAAAACTTATTTATAAGACATTTTAGTATAAATTTATGAAAAAGAATAATAATAATAATAATAAATTAAGTAATTAATTAATTAATTTAATGAGTTGTATGTGTCTAATAAAAATGATGCTATTTTCATCTATCTCATACTCCTTTTTTATACATAAGTTTCCAAATACATGGAAAATTAGATTACCCATGTATCTATTGTCACCTAAGAGACAAGCAGATAGATAACTCACTAAAAGCAACGTATTTCAGGACTATTTCATGCTTATGAAAATCAACATCCAAAAAAATCGTCACATGAAAGAAGGCAAAACATAAGCAGAAACAAGGTGAAAGTAACTTTAATGGTACAAAGCCAAACAAGTATTGTAGCTATAAAATTAACCATAATTCAAACAATAAACCAAACTTCTAAAGAATAGAGATACAACGCAAGCTCAATAACATTACTATCACGTCACAGTAGAATCGTTCTAAGATCATAAGTACTAAAACACACAGAAGAAATGGTGTGGTTCGAAGGGTTTCTTTTACGCTATAATGGTTCTAAGAGTTGAGTATAGCTTTTAAACACATCTGACTAAATGATGAGAGCAAGCCCACTTGAGACATGAGTCACACAATGGGGACAATTACATCAGTGACATGACTATAATACACATTAGGGAATGATGAGTGCAGAATCTGCACACAGAAATACTTCATTATATGAACTAACCTGACGGACAACTGCAGCTGACACATCAGCAAAGCTAAGATCTGGATAAGGCATGTCGCAGCAATAAATTTCCCACAAGCAAATGCCGAAGCTGTAGACATCACATCTTCTATTGTAAGGTTTACCTTCCAGAACCTACACATAGCATAATGCCCGATATTAAATATAACTGATGGAGTTGCCTATCTTCAAAGCTGCATGCAAATAGTGACAGAAGCACATTCACAGAAGAATGTAAGCAGGAATCAGGAGCAGTGTGAGTTACTTGTGTGCCATTATAGAATAAAACATTTCTTTCATTTCAAGTCATAGAAATACCAATCTTTTATTTCAGACCAGCCCACGAAAATATACAAGATAGCTACACAAGTATTTTCTTTTTCCTAAAATAAAATTGATACCTCTGGTGCCATATACCCAAGGGTTCCAGTTTCACCAGTCATGTCACTGGGATTTAGTGCTTCAACACGTGCAACTCCAAAATCAGCTATTTTCAGGTTTCCACTGGCATCTAGCAACATATTCTCCGTTTTGACATCACGATGTACAATCTTCTTTGAATGTAGATAGCTAAGACTGTAAATGAGGAGGGGAGAATATTTTAATTCCGTAGAACAACCATTGACAGTTTTTGTCACCACGATTCCAGAGGTAAAAGAGAATGGAACTTACCCCCTAGAGAGATCTAAAGCCAGCTGGATCACAGCCTTGTAAGCAAGTTTCTTATGCCTATTTTTGAACAAGAATTGTTTGAGTGTCCCACAGGGGACATACTCAACAACAACACAACATGCCCTAGAAGGAAGGGAATTTTGACCATCAGTCGAAGAGTTTTTTGTGGGAATCTTAAGATTTGAAGTTCCCATTGAAGCTCCGGTAAACTGTTGCAAGAATGATAAAGAAACAATTACAAAACCGAAGGCATGTGCTAAACAACATATCCTGTTCAGAACCTAACATTTAATTCATAGTCCCTCTCTTGCAAAGTAAACAAGTACAGAAAATTAAGTATGCCAAAGAGACATAACAATGCAAACTTCCAAAGTTTCACTACTTCTTAGGAATAAAAAAGTATACTATTACTACCCACAGCAGTCACTTCTTGCATCAACTCTGTTCAGTAACAAGAACTAGTTCATAATTTAAATACATTAGGATGAAGACTACGAGTCTGTACTTTTGTGACATTTGGATGGTCAAGTTTGTGCCAGACAGCAACCTCCTGCCGAAATGATGCCCGTAAAGCAGCAGTTTCAGCAGCTGTGGCAACACCATCCTCACCCCAGTCCAACACTTTCACTATAAAATTCAACATAACAAAACAGTGAGAATTTTCTGAAAACAAAAATATTCAACCTTATAACTAAGTCTGATTTCTTTGAAAGTAAGGAATGGCAGAGATCAGAGTTAAGCAACCGTCAGATTTAACCTCATATTCCAACTACGTTATCTTATTTGGAAAATAATGAATAACAAACTTCAACAAATTGCAGAAAAGAAAACCAATCAAACTACCACATTTCATTCAAATCATCACAGGACTCAATAAAACCTGTGACAGAAAACCAATCCAAAACACAAGTTGTTATCATATTCTATACTCAAAAAATAATGGAAACACAACTAATAACTATCTTCTGGACAAGCAATTATCCAACACCCTTCCAAACCTAAATAATATTGGCTTAAGATTAAATAATTTGAGAAGTTAGACTTAGTTATGAACCATACACGGAAACATCATTGCATGCAATACAATGGCATAGATCTAAACAATCACAGGTTGTCTGCTGATATTTTAGACAATAAAGTAAGTGAACATACACATCACAACTTTATTAAGCAAGCAACTATACCCCCCTTCCTCTTATCACAGGCTGAAAGAAAAAAGTTTATTCTGAATCAATGACTTCTCTTACAGTTGCTTAACTTTCTTGTTTTACATGAGATACATCAAGAATGTTCTGAATTTTCACTACAAAATTTATGACTCAAAAAAACTCATTCTTGGAGATACTAGATATGCCTTCAAGTCAACAGCAAACATTATGAATGACATTGATCAGACCCAATTTTTTTTTTCCCAAAGTTGAGTTGCATAAAGTAGTCATTCCTGAGGCTGCCATGCGCTTAAGGCCTAAAATAATCATATTTTGGTATCTCAAGTACACTGTATTGCCTTTGATTGAACATTACTCGAAAGTCAAAAGAAAGTAAAATAAGGCATGAAAGCACAGGCTACACTTTTAAGCCCCAGACTGAGAATGAACCTTCCAATTTCAGGTCACTAATGACAACGAAGGAGGAGAGAATATGGAACCTATTAGTATCCAAACACGTTGAGTAACACATTCAATTTCTCTCCACTCATTCTTTCAGCAACCAAGATAACCAATCGGAAAAAAGAATGAACAGTTGATAGCACATAAAAGGGTATAAAGCACAATTACCTGCAACATCTTGGTTATCATAGGTGCCCCTGTAAACAGTACCATAGGCCCCATGAGCTACAACATATCGTAAATTCAATTTGGCCAAATCAATCTCCCACTCTTCTTTAGGCCTTTTGGACTCAATGTCCCTGGACCAAACCCTGCTTAAGTGCTTTTCTAGCTGGGCATCCAAACTTTTGAGATCAATTTTATCAGCTCTCAAAATCCTATCTTTACTGCTAACGTTTCCGACACCCTTCATCTTCGAATCCAGAGCTCCTTCTGCTTCCAAATCCATCTTCAGTGTCCTAACACCTCCTTCTCCAATTTCCGAATTCATCATGAATACCCAATTTTAACAAACTCAAATTCCAAAATAGATAAGAAATGTAAAGTACCAGATTGTACAATAACGAATAAAAGAATCCAATTTTTCAGCAGCGAAAAACAAGTTTGATATATATATATATATATATATATATATATAATCCTGATACTGATAAAAGCTCCCCAACCAAAGCCGCCTTCTATTTATTCTGTCAAGAAAAATGACCGCGTATGATTCAAAACCAGGATTTTTCCTCACCAACCATCTCTTCTATTGACTAAACTAAATTTATAATAATAATAATACCAATAGTTGAACAAAGAAAAGTAAAAATATTAGGAACCCACCCAGTTCCCACCATTCGATGGCCGAGACCAATGACCCCAAAAAAATCTTAAGAAGAAAAAAATACTTAGAAAAGCACAAACCTTAAGAGCACGATCAGAATCACGAAAGAGAACGACCAAGCCAAAAGCACCACGCGGGAAAACCCATAAGCGCACAAAACCCAAAAGAGAAAAATTAATAAATAGGGAGAAAGCGATAACGGTAGACGAAAAAATTGACTTTGAACGCAAAACAAATAACGAAAAGAACGGTCATGAAGGGTACCTTTGAACTTTATAAGAATCAGAGACAAAGTGAGAATTGCGGAGGGAGGTCATCACCCCAAAAATCCCCCGCTTTAAGACGCTAGACGGAACCGAGTCCAAAGTAGGCATTGCTCAAAGGAGAATGGGGATTTTCCGTTTAAGCTAATGGAAATTTGGTTAGGGTTTTTCTGGATTTGGTTGGAGCCCTTTCAAAGAGGGAAAACGCAAAAACGAAACCAGGAAATCATCAACCAAACCCACAGAAATAAAAACCCGAAGAAGGAGACTCACAGAGAGAAGCGCGGGTGATTCCTAAGATTAAGGCGGAAGTGAGAGAATCTTTCAAAAGAGGGGAAAAAGGCAAAAGAGAGAAATTTGAGGGGCTATCTAGCAATAAGCAAAATTACCTTGTTTTATTTTCTCCCTGTAGGTTTCTTCTTCTTCTTGCTTTGCTTCCTGCCCCCCCATCACCAATGTGTGATGGGAGCTTCTTATAAATTGCTGGACAAGGTGATCTCAAAATAATGACAAATATGCAATGCCCTGCTTTGTTTACAATGGCTAATTGTGGGTGACAGTGTTGTCTTTTTGTTAAATTTGGCAATAAAGTTAAAGACAATACATGGAAAGGAATATATAAAAATAGAAAAAGAAGAAAAGAAGGGACATTAAAAGGAATAATATGAAGTGATTCACTAAGAAGATTATTGAAGCTTATCAATCATTTCATATGTGTTGTCGTTATTGAACCTAATGTCAACTCATTTTTGTGGACTTTAAATGAATCTTGTTGGGAAAAAAAAATATTTGTAGAGATGATAGTCGACGTCAATCTCAATTTTTGAGATCAAGATGATTTTATTTTTTTATTTGAATCCCGTTTTTTGTCTAAAATAATTTTTGACCGAATAGCTTTTATCAATTTTTTAATCATATAAACTCCTTTTAAAGTTAATTTATTTTGAGATGTAATTATCACAATAAATCTTATTTAATTATTTTTTTTCTGAATAAGCAATTATGTTAACAATTTATCCCAATGTATATTAGAATGGAAATTATTATAAATGCAGAGAATCGAATGTCTAATAAAATCTAGAAACTCCAACTTTTTTCTCAAAAATGGATAGAAAACGATTTAAAAAAAAAAAGGGCATATTCGGCATATCTGAATAAGTATTTTTAATCCCACTCAAGATAACTTCGGAGAATAAATAACAATTACATCACTTTTTCTCAAAATAATTGTGGACACTCCAAGTACACACAAATTTTGGCATATATTTTGTTTTCTCAAATTCATATATTTTTATTTTTCTACTGTTTTTGGAAAACAGGAAGGAAAAAAAAAAACCCCATCAAATTTAAATCACTAGGATTTATATCTCTACTTAATAGTTCCAATATTAACCTAATGATAGAGCCATACAGGTGAGAATATATAGAAACCAATTTCTATGATATTTTTTCAGAATAATCACAGTTTGTGAAACAAGGAGATTGTACAATGTAGTTTTTTTTTTTTTTTTAATAATGGAGTTCCATTACCAAATTCTTTATTTTTCACCACTTTTATTAAGACCCTTCTTTTAGAAAAAGAAGAAAGGATTAGCAAACATTACAAATCTTTCATCTATAAAAGGATTGGCTGACAAAAATCTGTTATCTTTGTAAAAAATTAATAAAGCTATTATCTTTGAATTTACCATACATATCATGTGCACCTACTTTTATAGTTTATAGAATTCAATAATAAATTAAATTACAAATAAAAAAAGTAACAATAGAAAATGGTGCTTCTCATAGTGTGAGGATGAATCTTTTCCTAGGAAAATGTATTTTAAAAAAATTAAAGCAACTATATATGGTTGATAACACAAATTATACTTACGCATGCATATAATATTATAATAAAGCTTCACTAATAACTTTTATCATAGAATTAGTTTTGAGATACTTTTGAAAGTATTTATAACAATTTAAATTTTATTAAATTAGCTACGATTTGTTCAACTTGCAAGTCCTGTTGTTAGGTGCATGTACTTTTCAGATAGTGTTGCTTGATCAATGTAGGGACAGTGGAATGTATTATATTTAATTTAATATTTTCTTATTATAAAAAAAAGGATTAGTTATGACTAAAATTTGAAATTCTTTTTTTATTTTAAAAATAACTTCAATACTACTAAATCAAAACTTCTTGAGCCATATTTGACCAAAAGTGTAAAAGAGACTTTTACGTGGGCAATGCACGAGCTTTGAAATGTGCGCGGTTGGGCCCATTTTTGCTGAATGATTGAATGAAGAAAAGCAAGAGAAGTAACAAAGCCACCGAAGCTTTGTTACATCACAAGAGAATGTCGACACTTCACGAAGCCACCGAAGCAGATTGGATCATACGAAATATTCTTTGATAGACGGCTGGATTTGGCTTTAACGATTGAGGTGAATGAGTTTGGATAGTACATATTCTCTCCTATCTAAGAATATCCAAGAGACTTTGAGTTCAATCCAACTCATTTATATATTTATTATATTATTTTTTCATATAAAAGAATTTTAAATGCAAAAGAATTTAGCTTCGAGTTTAGATTCTTTAAAATATGAAATATATCAAATACCTTTAAAATAAATAAAGATAAAATAAATTTCATGTACACTTTTATGCTTCGTTTTTTTTTTTTCTCTCATTTTAAAGATATTTTACAATGTAAAAGATTTAAACATATAGAGATGAATAGGCAATGATTAATCAAAATCACTGCTCAAAGTTCAATTATATATATATATATATATAAGAATTATCTTTTTAAATCAGAGATTGTAAGAGAATTGTTATAATCGAGACACATAAAATAACTCAAACTCTATTTAAATATTAATTTCTCTTTTTTCTTTTTACAATAATAGTATTTTATAACTAATTTTTGCGTCAATCGAGAGACTTTTCATGTGAATTTAATGTCATTTATTTAATTTTCTTAATTATTATGATTAGAGTATTTATAGATTTTCTCTAAACCATTTTTTCTTTAATTATCTTAGAAACATAGTCCTTTACATTAATCTAACATATTTAAAGTATTTAATCTTAGAGTACTTTATCAAAGAATCCAACAAATATTATTAAGGATAGATACCATACTCCTCGCCCTATCAACATTTCTCTTATATTTAACAAGAAAAAAGAAAAAATCAAGCCACGTAATTCAAAGAAGGGATTGAACTAGTCGTGAAAGTATGTTTTGTTAAATGAATTATTATAATTTTAAATTGTTACTTTATCATTGATATATATATATATATATATGAGTTCCAAATTTATTAAAATCAAATTTACATTATTTTGTAATTTTTAAAAAACAATTTTTTTAAAAAAATGCACTATTGAATCGAAAATTCAAATCATAAATATCAAACTCGAAATTCTATATCAATTTAATATTATTTTTGTATCCCATCACTATAAAAAAAATTAACGTATATTTTTTAAATATAAAAAAATTATTAAGTATGTAATTATATGCTTCTTGTTATTTGATCTTTACTAATATTCAGTATACAAAATAAATATAATGATTACTAATAATTCAACGGGATATAAGCGTGTCAATTTTTACGTTTAAATTGATCTATATCAGGTCAACCACAAAATTATTAGATTATAATTTAAATCATTAATATCAAATTCAAAATTTTAATCAATTTAATATAATTTTGTACCTTATTAATATAATAAAGAAAACAATGTATGTATGTATGTATGTAATATTTTTTAAAATATGAAAAATTAGTAGCTATTTGATTGCATATTTATCATTACTTTTTTAAAAATTTAATATATAAAGTTGACATAATAATTACGAATAATTCAATGGAATATAAGTATGTCAATTTTTAAAAATAAATTCATCGATCCATCTTAGGCCAACCATAAACCGTTTTGAACGGCCGAATTTGAAAAGGTTAGACAATGTTGATGCTACATAGAAGGAGTTTGAAGAGTTAAAGTTGAGATTCCGCCAAATTACCATTGAGATGAGAAGAATGGTGAATTTCAAGGGATTAATGATTGTTTTATATTACATTTGTTGGAATTTGAGCTTTTTGCGATGGGTTAAGTGGCTTAATAATTTAGGATAAGAAATTAATTATTAATTAATTAATACCTTATCTTAAACTGTTAGATCAGATTATATATTAATCCATTATTGGTAGTATAAATTCTAATAATGTTATTATCTAAGTTTTTTTTATTATGGATTATAATGAGTCTTTTTTTATTATTCCAAAAACAACTCATTTTTTCATACTACTTATCAAACAAGATTGTTAAATGACATAGGGCAATTTATTCTTTTGTGTGAAAAATTATACTTCCTTTTCAAAAAAATCAAAATATGTATTATACTAATTTTTCTTGTTAGAACAAAAGATAAGTTATAAATTATATTTATTTTGAACTAAATATCTTTATATTTGTTATTTATATAATATAATAAATATTAAATATGTATTTGACAAAAATAAAACAATGACTTTTTAAATTTTAATATAAACTAAATTTATGATTTTTAACACAAATAAATCATATTAAGATAAAAGTTTAAGAAATATACTTCTAATAAGCTATAGTTTTAATAAAAGAAGTTAATATTATTCTTTATAATATTTTGGTTCTCTTTTAGCTTCAATAAAGATTTATGTATATTCATAATAGAAGAGAATGTTATAAAATTTAGATTTTTTTCAAGAGGAGGAAATTAATTTATCTAATAAAATAATGTATTTCACAATCAATTTTATTACGTCATTATCAAATAATATTCTGAATTAAATATCCTTCAACAATAAATTTTTTTTTTTACATTACCTATAGCGCATAACCTTATAGCCTGTTTCGCTTTGCTTTTGAGGGGCAAGAAGCTGTTTATTTTTATTTTTAAAAAAAAGTACTTATTTTGTGGAAATAAAGTATTTGATCAAGCATTGTGAAGTAAGAAAAAAAAAAAAGTGTTTCTGAATAATAACAGAAACAACTTTTATATTATAGGAAAGAAGCAGAAAACTGAAACTTCTCCTTAAAAGCTTAAACAAAAGTAATAAAATTATTTGTTTAAACACAAAAATACCCTTATTCAAAATTATTAATTACCACCTAACATTTTTCACTTTGATCTTTACCCTCCCTCAAATTTATCCATGTCCTTCTTGTAATTTGACATTAAAAAAACACTTCTTTAAAGATTTTTCAAACATAATAATATTGATAAAAGTGCTTATCAAATAATTTTGTTAAACATAACTTGTATCTCTCGTATAATGCTTTTTATGAAACTCCATTTTAAAAAAATTCAGAATAATCCCAAACAATTTCTTAAAAAAAATCTAAATCCAAAGAGAGAGAGAGAGAGAGAGAGAGAATTAACTAATATATAAATGTAATTATTATTCATTGATTTAGTTTATTTTAATTTGACAGATCAATTTTATACAAAAATAATTGTTAATAGTACAAGAAAAGTGTGAATTATTTTTTATTTGAAAATCAAGCAAATATGTTCGCATAGAATCTTTTTTTTTCTTTTCAAAACTTTTTAAACCAAGCCAAAGTATGAAGCCAAGCAATATATTGCTTTGTTTTCGGCGTTTTCTGTTAATTACGCCTAGCACACCGGTTTGTTCGCACTTCTGTTTTTAAGGTTTCGATTGATCTTTTACTTGTATTTAGTAATGTTACCTTTGTATTAAAAGGCATCGTTTTCATCAAACAACTTATTTACCAAGGTTGTCAAATTTATCAGATTAGGTAAATTCGTAAAAGAGAAATGAACTCATAATATAAATTTATATTGTAAATTTGTAAGAGTTTATGTTTGTTAATAAATAATTATTTAAATATATATAATTATATTTGAAATACAATATATAAAAAATTTATTTAAATACAATTCAAATTATATTAATTTAAAAAAAAAAATTTATCCATATTTCATAATTTATATAATTTAACATAAAAATTTTAATCAAGTTTATGCATAAATAGTCATTTAATATGTTCAAATTTCAAAAATATAAATAAAAATTTAATAAAGATCTTTAAAAGTATAATCATCATCTTCTTCACCTATCTCACCATTATTATTATTATTGTCAAAATTATTATCATTATATTCTTTTTTAATGTCATTATTCAAAGTCATATTTGAAGTATAACTATCTATATTATCAATATGCAACTCAACATTCAAATCAACTCCAAATGATCATTTAACTTTATCATTGGCACAAGAGAAGAATTACATTACCATTAATTTGAATAAGTTGAAGAATCTCATCATTTTCTTACTCTCACGACTCTATTTTTCCTCTCTTTAGTTATTCATTCATCATCAAAATGAATATCGTCAAAGTCATAAATATGACTTTTACTAATTTGTTTGTTTCTTAATTTTCAAATTACACATCACAAATGCCAAGTCATTCATTTACCGTGTATGATTCAAACCCACAATTTTTCCTCACCAACCATCTCTTTTATTGACTAAACTAAATTTATAATAATAATAATAACAATAGTTGAACAAAGAAAGGTAAAACTATTAAAAACTGACCCAGTTCCCACACTTAACAATGACCCCAAAAAAATCTTAAGAAGAAAACAATACTTAGAAAAATACAAAACTTAACATTGTGCTTGGATGGAGGAAGAGAAAAGTGAAGGGAGAAAAAAATAGAGAGAAAAGAAAAGGAAGAGAAGATATTTTCTCTTCGTGTGTTTGGATGAATAAAAAAAAAATATAAGAGAAAGAAAACTTGTTAATTTATAAGAACAATAATGCATTTTAGTAATTTAAATTTTTAAATAAGATATTTAAAAAAAAAGAAGTTATGTTTTAAATATAAATTTACTACTTTGAATTTATATATATATTTTTCAAAAAAGAAATAAGAATAATGGATTTTTAAAAGGAAAACAAATTTATAAAAATCACATTTCAATTGTTTTAAAAAAATTTAGCCAAATAATAAAACAAAAAATAATAAAAAACTATTTTTGAATAAGGTCAAAAAAAATTCTTATTAGAAGAAAACACATATTTAAAATTAAAAAATTAATTCAAATAATTTTTAAAAGACATGTTTCGACTGCAACGTAATTGGAAACATGTTCCGATTGCAGTTTAGTCGAACATTTTTTGACTACATTACAATCAAAAAAAATTGCAATCGAAAAATTCTGACTACAACATTGTCGAAAACTATGTCAAACTGCAGTCAAAACTTTGTAATTGAAAATTTTTTACTACAATGCAGTTGGAAACTCTTTTTTAAAATTATGTATGTATGTAATATTTTTTAAAATATGAAAAATTAGTAGCTATTTGATTGCATATTTATCATTACTTTTTTTAAAATTTAATATATAAATTTGACATAATAATTACGAATAATTCAATGGAATATAAGTATGTCAATTTTTAAAAATAAATTCATCGATCCATCTTAGGCCAACCATAAACCGTTTTGAACGGCCGAATTTGAAAAGGTTAGACGATGTTGATACTACATAGAAGGAGTTTGAAGAGTTAAAGTTGAGATTCCGCCAAATTACCATTGAGAAGAGAAGAATGGTGAATTTCAAGGGATTAATGGATGTTATGATTATTTTATATTACATTTGTTGGAATTTGAGACTTTTTTTTTTATAAAGGAATTTGAGACTTTTGTGATAGGTTAATTGGCCTAATAATTTAGGATAAGAATTATTAATTAATTAATTTCTTATCTTAAATTGTTGGATCAGATTATATATCAGTCCATCATAATTTATCATAGGTGGTCTAAATTTTAATAATATTATTATCTAATTTTTTTTATTATGGATTATGATGAGTCTTTTTTATTATTACAATGAAAAAAGACATTTTTTTCGTACAACTTATCAAACAAGATTGTTAAATAACATAGGGCAATTTACTCTTTTGTTTGAAAAATTATATTCTCTTTTCAAAAAAAAAAATTCAAAGTATACATTATACTAATCTCTTTTATTAGAACAAAAGATAAGCTACAAATTATATCTATTTTGACCAAAATACTTTTATATTTATTATTTATATAATGCAACAAAAATTAAATATATATTTGATCAAAATAAAACAATCACTCTTTTAAATTCAAAGTAAACTAAATTTATAATTTTTAACACAATAAATTATATTAAAGCAAAAGCTTAAGAAATATACTTCTAATAAGTTATATTTTTAATGAAAGAAGTTAATATTATTTTTTATGATATTTTGGTTATCTTTTAGTTTCAATAAAGGTTTATCTGTATTGGTAATGGAAGACAATGCTATGAAATTTAGATATCTTTTAAGAGAAGGAAAGTAATTTATGTAATAAAATAATTTATTTCACAATCAATTTTATTAGGTTATTATCAAATAAAAATGTGAATTAAATATCCTTCAACAATTATTTTTTTTACATTACCTATAGCGCATAACCTTATAGCCTGTTTGCTGTGCTTTTGAGGGGCAAGAAGCTGTTTACTTTTATTTTTTTTAAAAGTACTTATTTTGTGAAAATGAAGTATTTGGTCAAGCTTTGTAAAATAAGAAAAAAAAAATTGTTTCTGAATAATAACAGAAACATCTTTTATATTGCAGGACATAAGCAGAAAATTGAAACTTCTTAAAAGCTGAAGCAAAAGTCAAAAAATTATTTGTTTAAAAACAAAAATATCCTTATTCAAAATTATTAATTACCACCTAACATTTTTTCACTTAATCTTTACCCTCCCTCAAATTTATCCATGTCCTTCTTGTAATTTGACATTGAAAAACACTTCTTTAAAGATTTTTCAAACATAATAATATTGATAAAAATGCTTATGAAATAATCTTTCTAAACACAAATTGTATCTCTGTTATAATGCTTTTTATGAAACTCCATTTAAAAAAAAAAACTGAGAGTAAACAAAAATTCAGAATAATCCCAAACAAACTCTTAAAAAATATAAATCCAAAGAGAGAGAGAGAGAGAGAATTAACTAATATATAAATGTGATTTTATTCATTGATTTAGTTTATTTAAAATTTGACAGATCAATTTTATACAAAAAATAATTATTAATAATACAAGAAAAGTATGAATGCCCTTTTATTTGGAAATTGAGCAAATATATTCGCATAAAACCTTTCTTGCTTTTAAGCTTTTTTAACCAAGCAAAACTATGAAGCCACGCAGTATACTGCTTTGTTTTCAGCGTTGTTGGGTTAATTGCGTCTAGCACACCGGTTTCTTCGCACTTCTGTCTCTAAGGTTTCGATTGATCTTTTACTTGTATTTAGTAATGTTACCTTTGTATTAAAAGGCATCGTTTTCATCAAACAACGTATCTATTTATAATTAGAAATGTCATCACCTCCGAATTTAATATTTTTACGTTTATCTTTGATTCTATAAATAATTGTTCAAAATTACATAGAAAAAAAAAAACTCTTATTGTTTATTATTTCTAAATGAAAAACAACAATATATGTGTCATTTTGATCGAGCTATCTTGGTCTTTAGATTTCAGGTGACATCTTAGATGTGTTATCAAAGATATCAAGGATAATATATCATTTTGTATGTTATCTCATACCATAAAAAAAATTATGAGAATTTCACGTATATAGCTTTCAACAACTCTGTACGGCAATTACATCATTTCTTTGACAATCTTCAATAATCATACCAAACATGAGACTTTTTTTTTTCCTCATACCACCAACAAATTATGAGAATTTCACAAAGACAACTTTCAACTTTGTTTACTTTTATGTAATAGCAATTGCATCATTTTTATGACAATCTTCAATAATCATACTAAACATGGGAATTATTTTTGGGGTAAAATACATGAAAATATTAAATATGATTATATCATCTTCTATATTACTATCATATATCATAGTATGAGATCTTATAGAATGTGAAATAACAAACTACCAAATAGTTTTGAAGAAACATGGTACAATAGTAGTGGTATGCAAAATTGACGACTTGTTTCAAGCTAACTAAACCTGCAAGCAAAATTAATAAATTCAATCAAGTTTAAGCAAGTTAATAAGTTATTATGGGTGAAACTTTATATGAAAATTGAGTTGATTCAATTTAATTGGGCCTGTAATTCCAAAAGGCCGAGTAACGGTGGGTATGTCAAAATTAATAAACATATTTTATGACATAACTTGCTCAAATCCAATCCAACCAAACTTAAAAATTTTGAATTGATTAAGATTACAGTCATGATGAGTGATTATTTTTAATGAATTAAATTTTGTATTGAATCCAATCAATACTCACCTTTGTACAAGTACAATAGGTAAAAAGGCCAACAACATCAAAAGATAAGAGCACGTATATCAAACAAAGACACCTTAAATAAGCCATCAGTTATGAGATTTTTTTTATTTAAAGGAAAAAAGATACACAAAAAGTTCAGTATTTTATTATAATATTATAGGTGTGAGATTGATGATTGAATTTGGCATACCTATACACAAAATAAATAGTATCCTCAACAATAGCACTAAAAACCCAATGACTACTAACCTTGGAGTTGATATTAGGAAGCTGAGTCCTCAAGCTCTAAACTATTTATTGCTCTATAAATTTAGAAGCTCAATTTAGGCAATGGTACTCAAATTTGATTCAATCTCCCTAAAATATATGTAGAAAGTGCACTAGTCATTCAATTAATAAAGTCCAATATTCAATTGTAAATCTCATGAGAAAAGCATTTTTAGTAACAACCAATGAACTGGCTGTGATGAAATGAGTTTAGTTTTAATTGTTAGGTGAAAATTAGTTTAAACTTGTGTCCTAGATAGCTTAGTCACTAGCAAACAAGAAGGAAGGATTATGAACATATACTAACCTAATTACCAACTTAGAAGAAAGACTACAATGGAACATAATGCTCTAGACACATAGACTTTAAAGGCTTGATGGAGAATTAGCCTTAAAAAGGTCATTGACTCCTAATTAATATTGCAATTGATTAGTTGATGGCTTCTAACTCATTGGTATTGCTTATGGATACTTCGACTTATCTAAATTCAAGCATATATTAGGTCACTTCCACTAAATCACCCAACTTACACTCTTTATTAGATGCATTAAAAACAATAGTCATAAGAATTGCTAGTGGTTAGCTTCTATTAAGTGCGTTTCACTAATTATTCCTATCACCACAACTAATAACTTTTTAGGTTCAATGAAAAACTAAACACCAAGTCAGTACTTATGATTCATCTTTCTAAAGTGCATCTCCTCATGACTTCCCTAGAATGTTCCTAGGGGTTAGCCTTTTCCATGTGCATCACTATGAAAACTCCTTTTGAGTTAAATCAACAAACACCTAGAATGCTATTAATTGGTAATTACATTAAATGGTGAGATCTACATATTCTTTAATCTATTAGAATCTAGATCAATGTAAGATTAACTTCTAACATCCTAATTCAAGTTTTCTACTAATTAAATTGTCCAATTACTTTATTAAGAAGTCTAGGAATCAACATAATGAGCAAAATTCTCAATTAAAATAGGAGAAGCATTAGGACAAGAGTAACTACACTAAATTAATCCACAATAATAACAAGTCACGACCAAGATTCATTATTAATATGTTGAAAGCATAATCTTGATCAAGAAATTAACCCCAAAAATATTACAAGATACAAATAGAAAAAGACAATTGAGAAGAGAAGAAAAAGATAGAATTGAGATCCATAGAAAAATAGAAAAACACAAATAAATATCATTCTAACCTTGAGAATATCCAAGCTTAAACTTCAATCCTCTTCAAGAATCCTTTTCTTTCTCAAAATTCTAATAGAGCACCAATTCTCACACTTTCCACAAGACTTAAAAATCTAAAAAATGATAAAAAAACTCATTACTTCACGCTTAAGAAGTTATTTTTAAAAATACAAATTTGCATGGTTTTGTCGCGATGAGAAAATGAGTTATCTAATATATATATATATATATATATATATGAAAAGCATCTCATCATTGTCAAAAGGGTTTTCTCATTGCAACCAGAATGCAAAATCTAGGCTTCATAATTTGTCTTTGCAATCCAATCCTTAACCTTCCAAAACTAGCTTCTCAACATAAAATTCTTTATTTATATATGTTGTAATCCCTACAAAACAAGACATATAAACTAAAATAAGTATTTAGACAATTAAACTAAAAATCAAACAACTAATATAATATAACATCAACCTAATTATAAAATATAACTAAAACTTCCATAAAATACAAATGAGCACAAAATTAGCCACACAAACTTTCAACAATCATTACAATTGAGTCTTATTTTTAGGGAATTCAATGGGTAAAACATCTAATTATATCAATCAAATATAATTTCCAAATAACATGATAATTGATGTAAAAGAGCTTTAAAATAGTTAAAATCATTGATAAGTCCAAGAAAAACACCTATAAAATCATACTAATTTGGGACTTATCAAAGTTCCAAGGAGATGCAATTCCTAGTAATGCCATGTGATCTCATTATTCCACTAGAAAACCAAAAAAAAAAAAAAAGACTATAAATTAAAAGCAAAAGCATTAGATATAATTTCTAAATGAAAAGCAAAGCATAAAGCATGTCAAGCCATTTTAAGAAGACATTGTTGACACCCTAAGGTTATCAAAGTTTGCCAACACCATTATCTTAAGGTGTCCTAGTAAAGCTTGGCCATAACTTTCCGAATCTTAGCTCTTCTTAATTTTGGTGCCATCCAAGCTTGATGAGTCCACCCATTCTCTACAGATGTAAGTCTTTCTTATTTCCTAGTTGGATTTTTGAATTATGTATATTTCTCAAAATTTGATTAATTTTTGAGCTCCATGCAAGCTAATGTTGGCCAGAAAGTTGGGATATAATTTGTCAAAGCCAACGTTAGACAAAGACCAATGGAATTAAACATCAATCGATTCCACATGTACCATGTTATATAGAGGGTGGTTAATGAAAAATGAGTATAATCTTGTGTTTGTTTTAAGGTATCTTTGCCTTAAGAAAACCAAATTTGTAGCTCTGAATATCTTAGGATTGAACTTGATTCACTCTAAGAAGTAGGAGAGATCCAAACAGTATTGCCCAAACAAAATGGCATTGTAAAAATAAATGATTAAGAGCTTCATCCTCCATATTATAGACAGGACAAATGGCATCGAGTGTGAGATGGTGCTTACAAAGTTTGGTTACTATTGGAAGGGCATTGGTAAATAATTTCCATCCAAATAGGAGAATTCTTAGTGACAACCAAACTCTTCAATATTGATCTCATTCCAAGAAAGGAGTGGTAATAGATGGTAATAGGTTTTAAGTAAAAAATTTATAACCATCAACCACCCAATATTGGCCACTATTATTGCCCTATGAAAACAGTTTATCTTGCTGTCCAGTGATAGAAAATGGTAAGAAAGAAATCTATTGATCCACCGTCGGACGGTAAAGAAAATTAAGGGCAAAAAAAGTTCCCCATTCCAAAATTATACAAAAAGAGTGACAAACTACAAGATATTGTGTTGGACATACCTGCATTATCTACCAGAAATTGTTAGTGAGTGAAATATATTCTCCATTCCCAATTTGCCAATGAAAATTCTCACAAAGAAATATCTTGCTTATGAGATAAAGCAAAATATTATAACCAAAATAAAATACAGTACACCTTTTAAACATTTCTCTCAAATATTATAGAAAATTTACTACACACCTGACCATAAATACGTGTTTAAAAAAATGTACAAGAAGAAAAGTGAGAGACGAAGCAAACAAGTTCCTAATCACTCAAGCCCATGTTGGATGAGAACGTTGAAAGTAAACCCATTTGTGCTTGGCCCATATCACTTTCTAAAGCCATTTTTGCCTCATCTAAGTAAGGCCTAAACCAACATTGACAAAACAAAATGACTGACAAAAATAAAAGGCCCAAACCCATTTATGGCATAGGTGATAAGAAAAAGAATTGGGAATAGAGAAAGGCTTCCCGCAAATGAAATACCATAATACGCTTGATATAAATATGTAGTTTTTTTTTTTTTAACATCAGGAATGTAAACATGTAATTTAGTTGTAAATAAATAAGTTGAAACGAGTGAATGAAAGCTATAATATACTTGCTTGATTGAAAAATAAGCACTAAGCAGCAGCAACAATTTGGTGAAATATCTAACATCATAATCTCTGTGTGTGTGTGTGTGTGTGTGTGTGTGTGTGTGTGTGTGAGAGAGAGAGAGAGAGAGAGAGAGAGAGAGAGAGAGAGTGTGTGTTTTTTTTTGGGTGATCTTTTTGTTCAATTTAATTGTTAAAATCCCTTGCTCGCAACGCAAGAACCTGAATTTGAATGCAACAAAAGAAGGAAACAGTTTTTTGAAAAGAAAAAGATATTTCAATTTTTCATAGATAAATGCAAGTAGTTATATGTAATACAATAATTTTTTGAATATAGACTCAAATTAGTTTAAACGCATCTCAACCAATTCTATAATTCTCCTCACTATAATTTATTTCTTTAGTTTGATAAAAAAACGATAATTTATTAAAAAATTAAAATTATTTTTTAATTTTTAAAAAATGTTTAAATTATATAATACTTCTTTTTATTATAAAAATATGCACAAAATTTTATTAAAACAAGAAAAAATCAAAATGTATATAAAAGTAATATTTGTTTTTTATTAAAAATATAATTTATTAAAAATGTATCTCTTAAACTTTTATTTCAATATTATTTATTTTGTACTAGAAATGATAAATTTAATTCATTCAAATTTTGAAAAATAATTATTATATATTAGTCAAATATATATCTTATTTTTATTTTATTATATAAGTAATAAATGTAAAGATTTTTTGGTCAAAATATGTATAATACTAAGTTTTTTATTTCAGAAAAATTTAATATAATGCATTTCTTAATTTTAGAGAGAGAAGAACAGTACAATTTAAATATTTTTAAAGAAAAAAATATAATTTGTCTTAGAATTTAAAATTATCAGTTTACCTAAGTATGCATGTATGGCATGTTTGCCTTTATTACTAAACTAATAACTCAAAACGAAAGAAAATTGGACACTGCATTTTGTAAGTAAGTCATCGATAAAGATTCCAAAAAAAAAATCAATAATTTAAATGTAAATTTGACATGTCAATAAATCCCTCCAAAATTTATTAAATGGCATAAAAAAATTATGGATTTAATTTCTCCACCCAAATAATGCAAGTGATTATATGCATAGTGATATTATTTTTTAGTATAAGTCAAGTTAGTTTGAACTTATCTAGTAAACTTTTTGGAGAATTGTCTTTAATGAAAATAGAAAGAGAATTTAATTAAATTTGTTATGTTTAGTATAATATAAAAATAAATAAAAATCTCTTTTTATTTATATATTTAGTTAGATAAAATAGTATAAAAATAAAAAAATTAACAAATAACAAAAATATCCCTAATAAAAAAAATTTTGCTCTGAAAATGATGGGACAACAAGTATTGTGACTTCATCCTCTTCTTCGCCCCTTCCTCTGTTTCGCGAGACTTAGCCACCCCTTCATCTTCAAAGCTCTGTCAATAAATCCCTAAAAAATTTATTAAATGGCATAAATAATTATGGTTTTTTTCACCCAAAAAAATATAACTAAAAATAGATGGTTTTGAATTTCCATTCTTTTTTCATTTATTGGACGAAATTCTGATCCTATTCAAGGTGACCCTCCTTTCCATTGTCCTTGAAGGATTCAAAGTCACCATATATAGAGAAGAATTGAAGGCTTTAATTTATTTTCCCATCGGTTTCCTGTAAAAATGGTCGTTAATGCCGGAACCATAGCCTTTTGGATAATCCACAGCCTTCTTCTTAATTAGTAAAATAAGGTCCCATGGACACCATCAAATCATCCACGTCATCAAATTAATGGCTACGTGGTTGGTTCTGATGAGATTTCTCTTGCTCTATATAAATGTATCCTGTTTGGGAAAATCATAACCTGCAACTAATATTTTGTTACATAATTTGATTACATTGATCAGAGATAATGGCTCACAGAATGGTAAATGAATGTTATAACCTTAATTGCCTTTGATTGATTTTTTTTATTGACAATTTAATCTTGAAATTGTTACATTCATTTAGCTTTAGTTTCTCAAATATTAGTACATATACAAATTAATTCTTAAAAATAATAAATTTGAAAAGATTGACACACAACAAATTTATTACTTTTGAAAATTAACTCATTCACTCAAAAATTTTTAAAAATTAAAGTTAAATGAGTTTAATAATTTAGAGATCAAACTATTATTATTATTGTTATTATTATGATGTCACGAAATCTGAGTTTTGGTGCATTGATATTGTAGAACAATTTGCGATCAATGGTGGCACAGCTGAGAGAAGGAAGACGTTCAATTGCTACCTTCACCACCCCAAAAATGAAACCTGCCACGGTTGATGCTAACCATGCTCATGCTCATGCTCATTCCAATGCTAAGTATGTATTACAAACATGTCCCCTAAGCGATCCAATCCCCTGTTGTGTTCCCTGTATAGTAAGAATGCCATGTTTTCTAAACAAGAACAATTTTTTTTTTTAACTCATAAGTTTTTCAAAACAGTCTAGATCCCCTATACAGCAGAGAATCCAAACTGGTGCACTAAGTTTATGTGAGGTTGAAATTGATTAGGAAGAAGATTTAGTTTGTTAGAATCTGAAGATACCTTAATAAAAAAAATCAGCAAAATCGTATATGATCAGATTAGAGAGATAAATTTAGTTAGGTATACGTAAATTGACATGCATACCACCTAATAATAATAATTTGGACTGCTGGTAACCCTTGGGTATGTTCCTGAAGTATTCACGGTCATATCAAAAGAAAGAGTTATAAATCTTAAATCATATTATGCCATCTTTAATTTTTAAAAGAACTTGAAATGATTTGTAGGGTTGGGGAGTGGGCACCAATTCAAATAGTGTTTGGGATGGTGACTGTGGCAGTGGCATTGGCAGCACACACTGCGTTTCAACAACTTGTACGGTCTCCAAGTGTTCATGTGAACAAGAAGAGAAGAGAATCCATGCCGGAGGTGGATGACCCTGACCTCACCATTGATTCTGCTGACAAATTCATCAACCGTTCCATGCTCAGAAAAGTTGCTCACATCCAAGAAAACAAAAACGTCCCCTCCGATCCCGTTCGTCCTAATCCTTTCACCCAGTAAGTTGATGTTTCCTTTGGTTCATCCAAGAGTAAATATAGATTTGACCATATTACGAATAATTTGTATAGTTCGATCAAATTCAACTCAAGACTAATAGCCTTTCACCTTAAATTTGAGATTCTAATTAAATTTAAATCCTTGTCTTGGGATGAAGTAATTCTAACCAGGCTTGGCCTTTTTTTTTTCTTCAAATAATTTGACTAATGATTAAGTTTTTATTACAAGAAGAGATTTTTTTTTTCCTCCAACATGTTTATGTGTATTAACATTGACAAATTTTAAAATATTTGGTGTATAAAAAATAGATAGATCAAATTAGTTATAAATAAATACATAAACATATTAAAAGTACGTATCATACTTATATGTATTATTTATAATTAGATTAATCAATCTAACTTTTACATATCAAATCTACTTAACGATATCTCATTAGTATTGAAAAAAAAATTATATCACTAACATAAAGTGTTTTCCGGCAGCCCTCGTACGGCCGAGACATTGAAGACGGCCGGAATTGAACCCGGCAGGCATTGATTTCTTTGTAACATGTTCACAAGTGACGGCATTGGGTCCTATATACTGGAAGTTTAATCTTCAACTTTCAGTTACGTTTGAAAATATAATATGGATGGGTGCCAACTTTGTAATTAATTTTTTTTTTGGGGAATTTTTCATTTGGATTATATAAGCCCGCCTTCACTCTTCAGATAATATTGTTGAGGTTGAAGAATAGGACGAGGCTATTATACGTTTTTTATCTTGATCTTTCATAGTTTTGGGTTGTGTAAATCTAAAAATAAAGGCACCACTCCATTTATGCTTTGTTTTTCTCGTTTCTTGTAAATAATAATAACACTAAATTTTTATTTAAATTGTATACAACTATTTTATTTTTAATATTCTTCTCCCCCTTCTTTTTGGGCCAAATTATTCTTTTGCTTATTATCTAAAGCTTCATAAATACATGAGTGAATTAGGATATTAATTGTGTCCTAAGGACCAGCGTAATCTATTATTGGTAAGATTAGAAGTTCAACCCAACCCATATAACTTGACAAGCTAAACGGGCGAATTCATGAGTTAAAATGGATTAACTGATAACTTATTCAAATGGTCACAATTACTTTAGGTATAAATTACTTAATCCTTATTTAGCAATCTTTATGTAAAGAGATTATTTTTACATAATTCTTGTATAATAATTATTATATTTTTATAATTATTACTTAGTACTATCTTATCACTTTTTTATTATTTGTTTGAAGTAAGGGTACAAATTTATTTATTTTTATTTTCTTTGCGATCATATTACTTTTACATTACATGCATCAAATAAACCTTAGTGTAACAAAAGAAACCATGGACACTAAATTATTTTTATCCTAAAAATTAATTTTTTCATTTTCTTCACAAATTGTATTACTTTTACATTATATGTATCAAATGAGTCTTAGTGTAATAAAAGAAATTGTAGAGACTTTACTTTGGAATTAGAAAAAGTTAAGACTTGCAAGTATTAATTGACTATAAGTCTCTAGACATCAAATTGGGAGCAACCAATTGATTGATTAAATGTATGAGTTGACTAATTTATTTCTAAACACCAATTTGAGAGCTATCAGTCAACTAGTATGATAGTAGACATTAGAAAATTAAAGGAGTTTGATAGTCAAAGCAATTGTTAGATCCAAGGGCCATGTAGTGTCACTAAATAACAATAAAGTGAGTGTTGGAATATTCAAAAACCCTTTAAATATAAAAAACAACATGATGGAAGTTTAAAACAAAGTTCACTAAATATTTTAGCAGGAGCCATTATATAGGCAAAAAAAAAAAGTTCAACATTTTTTACCTATAGACTATATGGTCGTTTATCCTATGATTCTTATAAATTTTTAGTAAGTTGTTTTAAATATTGTCTAGAAAATCAAACTGGATTGATGTTCTCATACACTAGCCTACTATCTAATTTAGAATAGGCATAAAACTAATTGGCTAATAAACTAATCAAACTTAGTTAAAAACTAGGTTGAACCAGACTTAAGTTTAAATTTGGAATTAATTGCAAAAGTGGCATACTTAGGATGCAAACCTACAAGAATATTGATGCTTTTGCCTACCAAACCATTTTACTAGTGTTGTATGTTTGTTATAATAGTGCAACTTATTATATGTAAAAATGTTTTAAATAACTAAATTAAAATTATTTATATATTATAACTATATTGTTAACATTTATTAATTTTAATTTTCATAAATAATTATATTTCATTATTTAGAATAAATTAGTTCAATCAATTCGATTATAGTCTAACAACAATTCAACTATTAAATCATAAATCAATCTCTTTTCTAATTTAGTGTTCAATCTAATTTTTAAAACATTAACTTTAAGTATTATAGTTCTTTTGTTTGTGTAGTTTCATTGTGATTATACCTCTTCTATTTGGCTAAGTTATGATATTCATTTTGGATGGATTTTATGTTTTGATAAACTATTGATTCTATCATAGTAGATAATTAGTGTTTGTGGTGAGTTTTAGCATAATTATGAGGTTATTGGTATGCTCATCAATCTTTTACTAGTAAATTATCTTTTTAAACTTAATCCTATAATTATCACTCTTTGTCTTGAGGGTGTTTTTCACGTTAAAATTAAATGTTTTCTTGTGGTCTTATATTATGCATCATTGAGCATATTTTATACCTAGAATATGTATTTACTTGGTGGGAATTAATTTTCCTAATCAAATATTTACTTACTGGATCAATGAGAAAAGGCATTTGCCCACTTACACCATTATTGTCGTGGCCTTTTCTTAAATAAAAAATTTTAATTAATTTTATCCAAAATCCTCTAATTTTTATATTTTTAAATATTTGATTGTTGAGCTATTGGCAATCTCCTCCTCTCAAGTTTGCATGAATTTGTTCAATCTCTTACCGATTTAGTTCCATATCACATGTTATTTCTTTTTAACTTGTTCCATAAAAAAAAAACATTTTATTAATTGTAATTCATATTGTTTTACGTATAAATTAGCTTGCTTAAAGGGCTTTTTGACGTTAATATGACAAAAAAATAATAACTAAAAAGTTGGATCACAAAAACCTTTTTTTCATATACTTAAAATTTTATTTTTTATTTTTTTATTAATGGGTCATGACATCTAAGATGCCGCGACCCAATTAAATTCTTTTATTTTTATTTTTTTTAAATGGGTTGTGGCATCCCATATACTGCAACCTATATATTTTTTAATTTATATTTAATTTAGTTTAATTTTTATTTTAATTTAAAAAATAAATTTAAATTTAATATATTTATTATTAAATTCAAAATTATCTACAAAAGTATAAATTAAATTTTTTTTATTTTTTTAGTTTTAATTATAATTGAAAATATTTTAACTAATTTTAAAAAATATATTTATTATTATGATTATTTCTTCAACATTTTGAATTTTTTCATTTCAAATAAATTATTAGATTTAGTATTTTTTAAAAATTTTGAATTGAATTGAATTAAATTTATTTTTATTTTTATTTATCATCTATTTTTTAAATTTAAATTTTCTATATTTATTTCATCCAATTTTTCTAATTTCTTCATTTAAATAAATTACAGAATTTAAATTTTTCTTACAAAATTTTGAATTTAAAATTTCAATTCTTTGTAGTTATTATATATATTAATTCGTTAACTTCTTCAAAATCTTTAATTTTCAGTCTTTAAATGTCTTATTCAATTTAAAATTATCTTAAAAAATTATAATTTAATTTGTAAAAGTTCTAATTGATACAGACATATATTAGACAAATAATATTTATACCTACTCATTATTAAAAAAATTATATGAATTATTTCTTTTAATTTTTAATATTTAGAAATATCAAATATTTATAAGATTATAAAAGTACTTAACATAATAAAAACACAAGCGGATATGTTAGACGAATTATATAGGTTGCCTATATAAGAAATACTTGGATATAAAAAATTACAAGAAATAATTCACATAATTGGAGCTCCAAAGAAGCATGGCGTGTCAAAAAAATGTTTGGTTCAAAAGGAAGAGAAAAAGGAGAGGAACATTTTTCTTGTTCACTTACTTGAGCCGAATCTTGCATTTTCCCTTTAAATTAGAGCTCTAAAGTCCATGAACCCTACCTCTTCTCCGTCACCTACGTTTTCTTTTTCTCTCCTCTTAAGCTATTGGAACATGTGGCTGCTGAAATAAAGGGAAGGGAAAGTGTCTTAGTTAAGTAGAGTTGGGTTCTAGGCCACAGATATAAGTCTTAGGCTATTTGAATTATGAGCTTTTGATAATTTTTAGTTGGGCCTCCTTTAGGCTCTAATTCAAAGTCTCTCAAATTAGAATTAATTACATTTTAAAAATGATTTAACTCTAATTAATTTTCTTAGAGTCACCTATTTGATTTTCAATTAATTAACATAAAGCCTTATGAATGCATATTTATTTTTCTTAAAAATGCCCCATTTATTTGTTTTCCCACAAAAATCCTCAATTTAATTATTTTCTCTCAATAACTCACATCAAATAATTTTGGAATGTTACATCATACTTGAAGTAAAGAAGCATAGTGTGTTAAATAATGTTTTGTTACTTTTAAGCAAAGTAAATACATGTTTTTTCATATTAGGGTTGTGTTTCTATAAAATTGTAATGATTAAAGTTATTTTCTAGTTTTTAGGAAAATGGTTATAACATTTAATGTTATTTGCTTAAGTCGTAAAGCTTCTGCTAATATATAAATGTAAGAAACAAAACAAAATTAAGGAAGAAATTTCAAATTCTTCCCTCAAATGCCTCTTTTTTAATACTACTTCTTCATTTTCTTTTAGTTCCTTATCTTCTTAATCTAACAAATTTGATACAAAACTTCAACTTCTTTTCTTCTATTAGGAATTTCTTTTAATTTTTAGGAATTGGTCATGCCCTTTAATAAATCACCTTTATGTAAAAATAAAATAATAAGGTGTTTGGGAAAATATAATTAACTAGATGATTTTAGATTTTTTTTTGGTTGAATTATCTTGGTGTAAAAATTTTTTAAGTATTTGGATAAGATTAAACTTAATAGTCTTTTTTTTACTATTAATTTTTCTTACTTAAAATATAATAAGTATATAATTTTTCAATAATATTATAACAAATATTTAATTTAATTACAAAATTATATAATTATTTATAAAAAAATATATATTTATCATAATATTATTAAAAAATTATACACTTATTATATTATTAAAATTTTTAATTATATTACAAAATATATTTTTTATAAAACTTAAATTAATTATCATTCTAAATAATTTAAATAATAAAATATATCAAATCTAAATTATATAACAAATTATATAAGATATATATATATATATATATATATATATATATGGGTCACGGTATATGCAATGCTGCGACCAATTACAATTTTATAAAACAATTAAAAGGCCATGACCCTTTTTTTAAAAAATTAATAAGCATTTCAAGGAAACGTTTTTGCGGTGAAGCATTTGGTTTTTTTTTTTTAACATATTATAGTCAAAATGCCAATTTTAAATTAAGAAAGACATTTAAAGACTGGAAATTAAAGATTTTAAAGAAGTTAACAAATTAATATATATAATAACTACAAAGAATTGAAATTTTAAATTCAAAATTTTGTAAGAAAAATTTAAATTTTGTAATTTATTTAAATGAAGAAATTAAATAATTGGATGAAATAAAGATAGAAAATTTAAATTTAAAAATTAGATGATAAATAAAAATAAAAGTAAATTTAATTCAATTCAAATTTTTTAAAAAATAATAAATCTAATAATTTATTTGAAATGAAAAAATTCAAAATGTTGAAGAAATAATCATAATAATAAATTATATATTTTAAAATTGGTTAAAATAATTTCAATTATAATTAAAACTAAAAAAATAAAAAAAATAAATTTATACTATTGAAGATAATTTCAAATTTAACAATAAATATATTAAATTTAAATTTATTTTTTAAATAAATTAAAAAATAAAAATTAAATTAAATTAAATATAAATAAAAAAATTATATATAGGTTGCGGTACATAAAATGTTGTGACTCATTTAAAATAAATAAATAAATCATAAAATTTAATTAAATTGTGGCACTTGAGATGTTGTGATTCATTAATAAAAAAATAAAAAAATAAAATTTTAAATATATAAAAAAAAATTGTGATCTAAGTATTTATTTATTTATTTTGTTATATTAACGTTAAAAAGTGTATTTACAAATCCAATTGAATTAAAAATACGTGTAAAGAAAGAGAAAAAAGAAAAGTACATGCAGGTTGCAAGGCAACCTTAACCTAGTTACAGAAAAAGCCATGCGAGAAACTTCGTTTCAGAAACAGTACATGAAGTAAAACAAAAGAATGCCATCACAGCTCATATCACCCCTTATGGCCACAAACTTAACTACCCTTGAATTTTTCAAGCACTATTCCCCAAACCTAGATTCCCATCTGCATAAATTTCCCAAAAACTCACGCAGCATTAGTATTTATTTCTTTTTATGCTTTTGTAATTTTAAATAATATCTATTATATTTTTATAATTATTATTCAATAATATTTATTTTTATTTTTAAATAAAAATTATTTTCTATCCATAAAATTATTTTTACTTTCTATTTCTATTGTTATTATTAACTTTTTATATATAAGTACTGTCACTTCTTCATAAATTAATTTAATTTCGGCAAAACGCGTGTGAATCCAGCTTAGATTCACTCATGTAGCTATTTTCATTTTGGTCAAACTTAACGCCTAATGCTCACATCACATCACTAACTGCAAACTCGTTACCATTGTCTATCATTTGCTACTTATTTATTTATTCTTTTTCATATAATGTAAAAAAAATAAAAATCCATATGAAATACATCAATGAAGCAAATTACAGAGAAATTTTGTTTCATAATTAAATTTTATAAAATTTAAAAGAGAAGTCAGAAAACAAAATGGAGCCTTAAGGCTCATTTGATTTGATAATATAAAAAAAATATAAAAAGTGAATAAATAGGATACAATTTTTTTATTTTTTTATTTTTTAAAAAATAATTTAATATTTAAAATAATAATTCAATAAATAAAATAACAATTAAAAAGATATAATAAATATTATACAAACTATATAAATGTATTACATTTACTTTACAATTAAGCAAATAAGCCTTTCTGATTAAAATATATAACTAACTCGTCTTTCATCTTTGATCTTCTCCCATAATATTTAAAAACACGTTTGGCCTTTCTTTTGATCATTTGCTGGTACCCACACATGCAGCATCCTGCAATTAAGGAATTAATCAACAAAATTAAGCACAGGCACCCCCATTAAAATATTTAGTTAACTAGGTCTTATTTTAATAAATCCATAGTTTCTACCACCTCCCTCTTGCACCTCTAAAGCTCTCAATCTCTTCGCCTTCTATATTTGAAAAAATTGCTGAACTAAGTTAAAAATATTTATATTAAAAATATTTTAAATTTAAAAATTATTTTAAAGAATTTTGAAAGTAAAAATGTAAACTACACACAAAAAAATCACAATTTAAAACTTCAAGTTAAAATTATTATTGTTAAAATTCTTTAAACTAATTTAAAATTTAAAAATGTTTTATTATAAATATTTTTAATTTAAAGTACTTAGTTATAGTTTTTTAATATATTTTTCAAATCCAATTAAGATCACAAATCAGTGATCAGAACTGAAGTTCAATTATTTTACACCAAGCCACCACTCCTAGGTTTGCATCTGGATCATTTGTTGATCATCTCATTTTTTTTATATTCTCTCTTGACCCCAAAAGCTCTCTTTGTTTCTTGTATCGGAATGTAGCTGGTGAGGCAGGGAAATATTATATTTTATTATCAACATTTAATTAACATATTATTTTTGGACATAAATTCAGTAAAAATTAGATTAGATTAAATTAATGACAATATATTTTTAAAAATTGTATGAGATTAAGTAGATGAGATCTATAAATGATAACTAGGTATATCATGCCAGTTATGCATAAAGAAATATATAATATATCACTTAAAAGAACAAGAGGCAAGTATAGAATGAAATTATTTTTGAATGATATCTCATATCATCTAAAAATTAAGAGAATATTACATTCCTATAATTTTAACTTTTTGTGATATAAAATAATAGTTGTAGAATTTTTATGACAACTTTCAAGTAAAATAAAGAGTTTTTTTTTTTTAAAAATCTTTTATATTTTGATATTCTATAACAACTGATATCTAAAATATAAAAAAGGATAAATTAGAATCCTCTGGTTTAATAGATGTCCAAGTTACGTTATTCTCTTTTATTTTGAGAATCTATATTTTTCTCTTTTGAAATAAAAAAAAATACTATATTGACTTTTTTTGGTAACAAAAAATGAATTATAATTATAATATGTTGACAAAATATTTTTGTATTTTTTACTTATATAATATAATAAACATTAAATACTGAACCAATATAAAACAATTAATTTTTTAAACCTAAAATAAAATAAAATAATAATATTTAATACAAAATAAACAACATTGAAATAAAAGTTAGAAAACAATTTTTAGTAAGTTTTATCTTTAGTAAAGGAAATAAATATTATTTGTAAGAGCATTTTAATCATATTTTAACTTTGAGAGCATTGGTGTATATTTTTATTAAAAAAATTGTAAAATTCAAATTTTTTTTAAAAATAATTAAATCTGTAAAAAAATATAAATTAATTATGTAGCACAATTATATAATTTTGTTGATTTGTTAAGATGGTACACAAAATTTTTAAAATAAAAATAAAAGATATGATTTTTAAAGATAAAAAATAATTATCATATTTTAATTTTTAAAAATAATAAAAAGTAAATATTATTACATAATAATTATAAAAACATCATAAATATTATACACAACCAAAAAAATTAAATTTTCTTCCAACAAACCAATAGCCATATATATATATATAAATATATAACTTTTAAACTCTATCACTATTCATAAATACTATTTATATCGGAGTTTTTCTTTTCTGGGCTTTTTACTTTTTTTTTTTTTTAAGATTTAACAAACGTCCGCACGCCTGCATCAACCCTCCCTAGTTAGAATAATATATACCAAGCTGGCTGTTATTCTTGTGACACGTGACATGGAATGTATGCATGCATGCTGCTTATTACTCGACACTATGATTTCGCATGAACTTCACCTCCGAGAGAATGTGGGATCTTGGGGAAAGAAACCGAAAGACACTAACCCTCCACCCTCTGTCATTATTTCCTCCACTATCCTCTCTCTCTCTCTCTCTCTTTCTAATAAATAATTATAATTAAAAATCCTAAATAAAAATATAAAAATTAAAAATGTATATTAGATAAAAAAAATTATCATTCATGATGTTAAATTAAACTTTTTTTAAGTTATTTAAAATAATTTTAAAAGGTTAAGATTCTTTATTAGAAAATATTTTAAATTTAGAATCTTTAAATGTAATTTTCTTTTTCTTTTAATTCTTCTACTAATGTGGGTGGGATGAGTCACGTGACGAGCACCTACTTACCTAACATTTATGACTTGGGGGTTTTATTAAGGGACCACCTGCCCTAATAAAGTGAGTGTCCCCATGGTTGGTACCCAAACATTGGAAAAGAGGTAAGTTGAGCGTGAATTTTAGAAAGAGCTAAATGAGGCAGAGGCGTTATTCACGAGCCTCTTAATTTTGCAACTCCACTTCATATAAATCATAAATTTCTCCCATTCTATATATACTGTATATATATATATATAGGATCATGATGAGGTCATCATCAGGGCATTCACGTGACAAACTATGGGCCCTCACCTCAATAATGAGAAATTGCAACTTAGATACAGCTAATCCCAACAATAACACCAAGATTCTCACTAACTGCTTTTGTGATTTACCATTACATAAAAATCATTGTGTATTAGCAAGACCCGAGATTCTGAGTGATTGTGTGGCTGTGTAAAAATTCAGGTCAAATTATTAGATGCCATCAATATATCATTTGGTCTATTAATTGGTATTTAATTTCTTCTTAAAAATTAAATGTTTGAGTACAAAGTATTATTGTATTTGACAAGTCATTTGGCTGAAAAATGTAAAAGTGACAGAAATGTAAAAATTAAATAAATGAAGATAAGTGAGATAGGAAATAATTTTTTATCTTTATTTTTAAAAATATAATTTGATTGTTAAAATAATAATTTAATGAATAAAATAATAATTATAAGGATATAATAAATAATATATAAACTATGTAAATAGAATCTGTTCACATCATGATAAGCCAGACAAGGCCTACGATTTTTATGTCTAATGTAATAATTGAAAATTATTAAAATAAACTTTTGTTAGTGTTTTATAAGAACTGACAATAAGCATCTGGATATTTTTGTTTAATTGAGGTTATCAATTTAAGTCCATTTAGTTTTTTTAAAATGCATTTTGAAAGTAAAATTTTAGATACACTAAACTAATATAAAAAAGAAAAAAATATGCCTTTTAAAATCGTCTGAATAATATTATATCAAGCAAGACTCAATAACATCATTGACCATAATTAATATATATATATATATATATATTTATCTATTTATTTCTCCACTATATATGTAAATAGAAATAACAATGTGCTAGACATTTATTAAATACAAGTCTCGATTTGAGAAAACAAATTTTATTTTTAAAATTGCTTATGGAAAAATGAGTCCAAAGATTTAAGAATCCAATGACATGGGATGGAACTTGAGTTTATTATGGCTCCATAAGCAAGGACTATAATATGTAAGGGTCCAAATATCATACAACGTGTAATAAAAAAGAGAAAGGAAGGAACATTAAACTTTTCTTGCATGAGGTCTATACTTTTTATTTCATTTATCTCTCCAACTGCACATATTATATATTTACGGTTAAAAATCCAAATTATATAGTATCCTACCCGTAATCATTCTCACACCAAAGCTCAAAATCTATATTAGTATAGCTATGTGGTTTGATATGCACTTTGTTGCATGTCAATTTACTCTTTAAATTATTTTATTTTAAAAATTAAGATAATTAAATACATTATTTTTATATATTAAAATTTTTTCAAATGAAAAATTAGGTTATAATTATTTTGCATTAAAAAATAAAAAATTATTTTTAATTGGTTATATTATTGTGGATAAGAATTCTTCCCTGGCAAAAGATATTACAAAAAAACTTAGAAGCAATTAAAAGAGCTAAAGAAGCAGTATGAAGTTACAAGTTATTAAATAATTATTCACTACTCTTTTTATGCATTATAAATTATTAAAAATATGTCCACTCTCTCATGCCAAGACTTTTTTTTCCTGGGGAAAAATGTTTCGCTTTTTGAACTTATTGTTCAATCAAGACATCAATAAAATATAGACACATATTAATACACATAACTGTATATCTATCAAAAGAAATATTATGATTCATTTGGCAGACATAATGAAAATAAATGAAATATAAAATAAAAAAAATTAATTTTGAAAATAGACAATAATACTTGTACTCATATTTTAAAATAACAATAAAAATACATAAAAATATTTAAATAAAAATATAATAAATATTACACAAAATTTTTGAAAACAAACTTTTTTCTCGTATGATATACCAAATTGGTTGTAGTATATATTTCTTAGCTAAGTTTTTAAGTGTGATCCAATATTAGGCAATTTGATCATTCTGCATTGGTTTACATTCCAATCTGGATTTATAACCTACAATTTTTTTTTGTTTTTGAATCTGGATACTTCTATATACCAAAATAAATTATCAAAAATAGGGCAAGCGCATATGAATATTAGTATAAGAAGACAATTAGAAAAAATGAGTGCAATTAACATTAATTACTTATAAAAAGTCTGATGTGAACGGCCCAATAAACGCACATAACGTCCTGTTTAAGTGTCTACTCTCTGGTCTAATATTTGTGTATCCTAAATTCCGTGTGAGTGAGTCACCCAAACTTGTAGAGTCATTTTCTATCGTTCAAGACTCAGGTCCGTACGATGAACGGTTCATACACCTGAGGGTTCATTACTTATGGTGTGCTCTACAACACTGTATCATGCTCTTTCAAACCACCCCCGCGCCAAAACGAAATGCTTAGGTGGCACCGTTTTTAGTCATAGTCAACGTCATGCGCGATTACAGTGATATCTTTTTTTTTTTTTTTTTTAAATTTAAATTTGAGAAATAAACTTATATGAATTCTTTATGACTTTTTATTTTGTCCAATATGAATTTTTTATAATTTTATTTTTAGATGCTCTAATCAAGGTATAATAAATATATAATTTAATTATAAAATCATATAATTATTTATAAAAATAATATATTTATCATGTTGTTATTAAAAATTTATATATTTATTATATTTTGATTAAAAATCTTGATAATAAGAATATAACTAATAGCATATAAGATTTTACCATAATTTAAATCAGCTTTGAATAAATTATTTTATTTAATTATTATGAGTTTATGACAATTTTTATCTTAAGAATAATTTTTTATCATTTTTTTTTGTTTGTTCGTATGTAAATACAAAAACAACAACAAAACGTGTAATTTCATTTTTTTTAATAATTGGTTTATACGTTAGGATATTTCTTTGTTTATCTGCTTAATTTTGCCTCACTCATTAATCCAAATCATAAATTATTTTTATTAACCGGTCATTAGACATTTATCCACCATGATATGAAAGGTTTCCTCAACGGTTAAACCATTTGCTTGGCATCTTAATTCATAATAAAACTGTTTATAATCCTTTCTCATTGGTTTAAAAACTTGAGCAAATTATAACTTCTGTTAATTTCTTTGAAATCTTTTACAGCAGGGTCTAAAAAGATAAAAGAGTAAATTACACAAAAGTTTCATAAGTTTTTCTTAAAATTATGTAATTTTTTTTTATTTTTTTTAAAAAATATATAAACTTTTCTTAAAATAAAAAAATTATCTTAAACTTTTTTATTAAAATATCCTTCATTAACTCAAATAGATATTTTTTAGTCAAAAAATATCTATTTGAGTCAAAAAATTAAAATTGAATTAAAGTGTTTGTATATTTTGAAAATAAAAAAAATTATATAATTTTAACAAAACTCAAACAATATTTGTATAATTTATTTAAGACGAATAACCTAATTAAGTTAGAATCTTCCACCGAAGTTTGAAAGTACATTAAAAAAAAAGGTGGTCGAATTGCGGTTATGACCAGTATGATTATATACCTACCCTTGCTACTTAGAAAAATAATAATGTAGTGAAGGTTAGGTTAAAAGTTATGGTGCATTATCCATTTGGTCAACAAGAGCCAAGTACAAGCAATTCCATTCACACCAAACACTTGTACATGAAATAAATTAATCTAATAAAAAATATACATGCACCTATTAGGAGTGACACTCAATTAAAGGTTAATTAACAGACACAAGTAATTCTGAAAATTTTTGGCACACTCGTTAAGCTAGTAACACTAAGTCATGCAAATTTATTTCATAGTAATAGTTTATTTATTTTTTATAGATCAAGTATATTTAAAAAACTTTTACATAACAATAAATTTATAGTTTATATGGCATTAGTTTTAGTTCTTAACATTAAGGTGAGTTTAATATTAAAAGTTTTTTTCAACAAAAAAATTTATATGTAATTTTTTATATCATTGATATTATATTTTTTAATTAAAATATAATAAATGTATAATTTTTATAAATAACTATATGATTTTTTAATTAAATTATACAAATTTTATGTTACTATTAAAAATTATATATTTATCATGTTTTAATTAAAAAATTTTATATAAAAAATATAATAAATTGTACTTAAATCTAATCCCCTTAAAAACTTTTGTCTATTTTTTAAATAATAAAAATAAAACATAAAGATATTTCAAGGTAACTTGTCTCCTTAGATTTTCTTTCATTTTTTATTACAAAATATATTTTAATGTATCAAAAATTGGTGAGTAAAGCTATAAATTTTTGTTCTTCGTACAATATATAATTAAATACTTACACAAACAAGAACACAGCTAAAAAAAGTAATTTTCATTCTTTTTCCACACAGATTATGACAATTAGATAGAGGCAAAAATGAAAACTGGAAAGTGATGAATGAAATTGGATGATGATTATACAATGCACTTAACCAGAACATTTTAATCAGTAATAAGCACTGAGAGAGAAAAAAGAAAGGCTAATAAATCAAAGTCTATCCAAAAGGTAATTAAGCACGGCAATTAAAAATGCACATGGAAACAAAATAGAAGGGTATCTGTGCAGAGACAGAGAAGATAAACAAAAAGATGGCCATTCATATTTATTTCATTTTATTTTTTTTATAAAAAGAAAGGAAAAGTAAAATTAAAATAATTAAAAAAAAAGAAGAGAAAAGAAAATCTCACAGTGCAAAATCCAGACACAGTAAAGAGAGGGGATCTTGACTGTTGCGATACCTTTTGTTAAAGGCAAGGAGGGCATTATGGGAAAATAAAAAAATTCTTTTTTGTTTTTGGCCAACGTAAGAAGCCGAAAATACATATAATCGACACCTATGTGACTATGGAGCAATCGTGGCAAGGAAGGGGTTATCCCTACGAGAAAATGTTCTCCCGCCTTCCCGCTTCTTGAATCCTCATCTCATCAGCAAAAGCGGAAACCCCAATTATAGGGAGACAGAGAGAGAGAGAGAGAGTAAGAATAAGAGTGAGAAAGTCATAAGAAGTGAAGAGGAATGTAGTGAGGCTCCCTCTCTGGACATGGACACACCAGAGAGGAACCAGATCGGCACTCCCATCTCCAAATTTGAGGTTTCTTTCATGGGCCTTTTCGAATTCCTTTCTGTTGTGGTTGTTTTCGGCTTCAATTTGATGCTCTTTATGGTTTTCATGGTAATCTCGAGCCGATTCATGGCCAAGGGGTTGACTTGCTTTCTGGGTTGCTCTGTGTCCATGCATGTGCTTGATTCGGCATTGTTGTGGGTTACTCATGACTTTTGGTGGGATTGGCTTTTTCGTGGAGTTTGAGGTTTTTATTTTCCATTTGCAAGTTATTTTTTCCCGTTGAAGTGGTAACAGTCCACTTGGGGGTGATATATTTGGAATTTTTTGGAACAAATCTTGTTCATGCTTTTTTGAATAATGATATAGATCTCATACCAAGTTCAACTGAGAATTACTCTAGGTTTTGTACTTGTTATTTAACTAAGTCTTATAAATTTTCAAATAGACTTTGGAAAATCATTCAATTTCTATTTTTACCTCTACTTTTTTTTTCCTTTTTTTTTTTCTTCCATACTTCTGAGAATATATAAGTGAGCAGGTCAATTTTTTAGGCTAGACTTAACTAGCCATGGAGTTTCTGACTCAAATTTACTTAGATGTAAATGGTGATCTCAAATTAAAATCTCTATAAACGTCTGCTTTCAGGTCAATTTTAATTTTCCCATAGGTTTTACATCAAGCAGATTTTTATGTTTATGTTTTTTTTTTTCTCCTGCCATATTGCATCTATGATGTGCATATTTATACGGTTTGACAAGCAAACCATGTGGATCTGGTATATTTGCACATTATCTATAAAGTATTTGCTCATTTGCTATGGTTGTGCTTGATGTCGTTGAAATACATGTGTCCAGTGTTAGCTTGATACAACAGAAGATGGCTTTCATTTTGTGTGTGTGCATGGGATTGTCCTTTATTTCTTTCTGTTTGATTATATTTTTATGCAGGATTCACCTGTATTCAACTATATCAATAGTCTTTCTCCTATAAAGCCAGTTAAGTCTGTTCACAGTATTCAGAGTTTCAACTCACTCAGCTTTTCATCCCCTCCATCTGTGTTCACATCACCCCATGTCAGCTGTCACAAGGAATCTAGATTTCTCAGGAGGTAATTGTAATTTCTAGTGTCCTGTTTATTGTTCTTTTGTATTGTGAGTTGCAATTATGTATATATATATATATATATATATTGATTCTTCAATGACCCATTTGTGATAATCAGCTATTCTTCATTTCAGGCATAACCTTTTGGACACATCAAAGCCTAAGGTTAAGGTTTTGTCTGAAGATGGGAACAAAATATGTTCAAGTGAAGAAGCTCTTGCATATCATAACTCAAGTGAGCTACAGGAAAATGCTGATCAAGGGATTCCCATGGGAGATTCTTCAGTGGAGCCATCTAATGAGCACCCAAACTTTCCAATTGAGCTACCACAAACCTTGAAATATGATTGCGGTAGCCCAGGTTGTGATCCTCCACCTTGTGGTGATGAGACAAATTCTCTTTTGGATTTATCGAGTAAGGCAGCTTCCGATGTTGCCTATGTTGATGAAGCCAGTAAAAAAAATTCGCCTGAGAGTGAAGTGCTTCTTCAGGGAATATGTCAAATTGAACCAAGAAACGAAGGGCCAGAATGTGATTGGGACAGTTTACTTTCAGATGCTGCTGATCTATTAATTTTTAACTCTCCAAATGAAAGAGAAACTTTAAAGGGTCTAATGCAGAAATCATTTGACCCCATGACACGGCTTAGCAATTTTATGTCTCAGTTGCCACAAACTACCATCAGTAATGGTGAGAAAATGCACATTGTTGATCCAACTGCTTCTGGTTCAGAACATGAAACTGAAGATCATCCTTCTAAACCAGGAGAAGCCACTGACAATGATCACGCACAGGACAATCTTGCCAACACTGCTCTGATGGGTAGCAATCCAAATGATACATTGGATAATGAGGTTGGAAAGTGAAGCTTTGTCTGAGTGCTGTGAATTATGTGTATTGTACTTTTCATGCATGTAGTTGCCTTGTTCCATGTGTTTATGTTTGTAATTTTTCTGTTAATTGTTCACATACACTCACACTCCCTTGGGTAGTTGCTTCTTTATCTACTTCCTGTGTTGTTAGTGTTCAATAGGATTGTCAATTTCATATTATATGAGTGGTAATTATTTCATTCACAACTTGCCCTCCTTCCTCAAAGTGCTATTATATCATATAAGCCTCCTTTTGCAGATTTTCATTTGCTGCAATTGCAGACTTTTGTTGATATTTAGCTCTTATGGTTTGTAATTAAATAGCCTTTGTTCTTTTGTTTTTGGTAAAGTAAATAGCATTTCTAATTCTAGCAAAATACTGTATTGCTGTGGTTTGTAGTCAGTCATTACTTTGAAAGTACCGCATGACAAAGTTGACTGATTGTAAAGATTTTGAAATAAATTCTTGCTGCATTATGTATTCCATGACATATGCTGTTTAATAAGGTAGCATGTGGTACAGTCATTTTATTTTATTTTATTTTTGTCATTTATTAGGTATTGAAGACATGAAAATATTTCTCCTACAGTTTGTCTTAATTTGTTGAACAAATAAATTATTCTAAAGGCACTTTTGTTTTGTTGTCTAGCTTGTTTCTATAACACACCATGGCATACGGAGGCGCTGTCTAGACTTTGAGATGGTTGGAGTGAGAAGGAAGAACTCAGATGATGGTTCAAATAGCAGTTCCAGTACATTACAATCTGATGAGAGGAATTTTGCTAATGATAAGCAGCTGCTTCCTGCAAAACGCAATGGTAATTCACAGAGGTGCATTTTGCCTGGAATTGGTTTACACTTGAATGCTCTTGCAACCTTAAAAGATTACAAAAGCTTAAAAAGTGAAAATATGTCTTCTGGAAGACAACTCAGTTTGCCCAGCCCTGCTTCTGCCTTGCAACAGTCTACAAGCCAAGAACATAATCTATCATTGGTGTCTGCATCAGCAGAAAGAGATTCAGATCTGCCAGACAATGGGGTTCAGCCTGCTGAAGATTGTTCCCAGCCATCAGCATGTGTGGTTGATGAAGATTTCAATCAGAATAGCCCCAAAAAGAAAAGGCAAGTACAGTTGCTAATTGCACATGCTTCTGCTTGATCATCGCTATTCCTTTTTTTCCTCCTAATTTTTATGCTTTCCTTTTTTTTTTTCCTGCATCAGAATGATACCAAGTTTGATTTGCAGGCGTAAATTGGAGCCAGCTGGAGAAAGTGAGTCCTGTAAGCGCTGTAATTGCAAGAAATCAAAGTGTTTGAAGCTGTAAGTTGAAGCTCAAATACTTGCTCCTTTATTACCAATGAGATCAGGTTTTATGCATGTTGTGACATGACCTTTATTTGAATCATTTGTTTGACTAAGTTGTATCTCAATGTTTGCTCTGTCTTCTGGATACATTTTGAAAAGTAAGGATTATGAAAGACTTGTTAAGTGAGTTTCCTTTTTCTTTTCCCCATGAAGTCACATATTCTGGTTATTGTAGATGTGTGTGTGTGTATATCTACAGGATTACCTGGAGCCTTTAGGGGGTGGTCCAGGTGATGAGTGGTCTTAATTATATTTTCTTTTGCTACATAGGCCAGGCTTCTAATTTGGGTTTTACATGTCTCCGGAGTTCTGAAAAAATGTAGAGGTTAAACATTTAGCTGGGGAGTTGATCTAGTTTTAGGGAAAGAAGAGGCCAGTACAGAGGCCATCCAAGTCAAAATCATTCTGAGAGAAGACTTCCTTCTAATTTGAAAATATACTTTATGAAAGGAGAAATTATTAAGTTTGGTCATTATGGAAGAATAACTACACAAATGACTTCACTTTTGGGTACTTTAACTGTTATGAATATCCAATGCTGCTTCAAATGTGGTAGGTGTACTAAACTTTAGCTCATGAAATTCTTTTGCAATATTATCCGGTAAACATTCCTCTACCAATTTGTTTATTTATTTATTTTTAAAGAGCCTCAGAAAATTTTGTCAGCTGATAAATATAAGTCTTGTAAGATTTGCTTTTACGAGTTCAAAACTAAAAACGCCTCCTATGATGTGAATTGTCTATGTTTTACAGTTTTACTGGTTCTGCTTCTGGCCTGCATCTTGAATCTTGTCAATCTCCTTCAGATTTTGTGCTTAATTTGTGTGTTATGTGTATAATTGCACTTATTATATGTTTTCATGACATGAATGACAATGAAAACAAGGAAAGAAATGACTTTATAGCTCTCATACTTTCTTTTGATTTACTTTTCATAATATTTTTTCAGTTACTGTGAGTGCTTTGCTGCTGGTGTCTACTGCATAGAACCTTGCTCATGTCAGGATTGCTTCAACAAACCTGTTCATGAGGATACTGTTCTTGCAACGCGCAAGCAGATTGAGTCTCGTAATCCTCTAGCCTTTGCTCCTAAAGTGATCCGAAGCTCTGATTCTGTACCTGAAATTGGGGTTAGTTATAAAATTTCACTCTGCTCTCCCCTTCTTGAAAGTTGAGGCACATTTTATTTTGCATTAATTATTTTCTTCTTGCAGGATGACCCCAACAAAACTCCAGCTTCGGCACGGCACAAAAGAGGATGTAACTGCAAGAAATCAAGCTGCTTAAAGAAATATTGTGAATGTTATCAGGTTTTCTCCCGTGTGATATCATGTTTGCCTCAAAGTTCAGTTATAATATGAATTACAATGGTCGTTTTCTTTTGAAGGGCGGTGTTGGTTGCTCCATTAGCTGTAGATGTGAAGGTTGCAAGAATGCATATGGTAGAAAGGATGGTAAGTCTGCCCTTACGTTGCAGATGTCTAGAATAACACGTTGCTGATTAGAACCATTAGATTTGCTTCTTCGATTCTTGAACCATATCTATCTATATGTGTCAAATGATTTATTCTGTGTTATGATTCCCAGTTTGATGTCAAGTTTTCTGTCTATTCAGGTTCTGGTCCTATAGGAATAGAAGCTGAACCAGAAGAAGAAACAGAATCATCTGAGAAGGCTGTAGTTGAAAAATCTTTACAGAAATCTGAAATTCAGAATGATGAAGAACATCCAGATTCTGCTCTTCCCACAACACCATTACGGCTTTGCAGGTTTGATTTGCAGACTGCCTTTTTGTTGGCTAATGATAAAAGTGATTTCAATTATTCATATTATTTCATTTTACGTGACAGACCCTTGCTTCCCCTGTCTTTTTCATCAAAGGGAAAACCGCCAAGATCTTTTATTACTACCATACCATCTTCTGGATTATATGCCAGCCAAAAACTCGTGAAACCCAGTATCCTTCGGTCTCAACCCAAGTTTGAAAAGCAATTTAAACCTGTTTCAGACGATGAAATGCCGGAAGTTCTCAGGGGTGATGGCTCTCCTAGCATCAAGACATCTTCTCCCAATGGCAAGAGGATCTCCTCTCCTAACTGTGACTTAGGATCATCTCCTAGTCGCAGAAGTGGCAGGAAGTTGATATTACAATCCATCCCATCATTTCCTTCTCTCACTCCTCACCTTTAGAATGGGAGTCATTTTGCTTCTTAATTAGGAACCCCCTCTCTTTTTTTCCCTCCCTTTTCAATATCTCTGTATTAGAAACTATGCTTAGCTGTGTGCATAATGAGCTTGCTTTTACTTTCATGATAATATGTTGAGATGTTTACATAATGTACAACTTAAGTTGTATTGTATAATATATTGGAGTATTAGTTATAATCTTTCCCCAGATATTTTTTGTATGCCTTTTTTTTTTTTCTGGGTCATGAGTAAGGAGAAATGGTTATAAGTTCCTACTGGTGATGTTGGGGTTTTCTGCGTTAATATTTGAGATGTCAGAGCTACTTGGCTTCCTGTGTAACTTCCTCAATGGAAGTTTAGTGCAACAAGCAGCAAATGTTCATCTTTTATAAACAATGTTTTGCAGTACTTTGGATTGTCAAGAGTCAAGATATATTTGCTTATGTTGCTTTGCTGATTAACCTGACTGAAAATTTTATTATCTAATGGGTAAAACATACGTGGAAAACCTGATTATGTTTGGTATATTATTATCTTTATTTTGATATCTTGGATGTTAAGTAATATTTAAAATGTTTGTATTAAGTATATTTGTAATAAGAAGTCATAGTTGGGTTTGATTTAGAACTCAACTTCCAGGTGAAAAATAATCATTTGTCGCCAACTTAATTCAAATTTATTTTGAGTGATTTAGGTCACAAATACTATTTTATCTTGGATGTTAAGTAATATTTAAAATGTTTGTATTAAGTATATTTGTAATAAGAAGTCATAGTTGGGTTTGATTTAGAACTCAACTTCCAGGTGAAAAATAATCATTTGTCGCCAACTTAATTCAAATTTATTTTGAGTGATTTAGGTAACAAATACTATTTTTTGAGTTGTATTCAAAATGAATTTTATTAAATCAAATGAATCCATTTGATTCGCCAACTTAATTCACTTGGTTTTTAAATCAAATGCGCATAATTCAAGTTTATTGAGTGATTCTGTTTTTTGGTTCAATTAGGTTTACATATGTTGGTGAGTTATGCACACCTTTACTGCTATTCAAGATAAGATGTATCTCTTAAAATACTAAAATGTGTCAAGATAGCACAATAGAAGTCTCACGTCACACTATTTTTATTTTTAATTTTTATAAAATAACATTTATATCTTTACTTCCAATTATTATATCAAATATGAACATTTTAAATTTCATAACTTATACACTAGTATCTTTCAAGGACACAATTGTATCCTTTCTTGTATAGAAGTAGGTTAGCTCCCGTTTAAATTGTCAACCCAAAACTTTGATGCTTACTAAGGGATACTGTAATACATGGAGTAGCATCATTTACTCTAATGAGTTATATAGTATCATACTTTATCAATTTGGGTTCGATTGCGGGAGTACACTGATTTGCTTTAACAATCGGGCAATTGGGTCCTCCTTGACCTAGCAGCATAAGGTACATTGACTACACATCGCAAGCCATTTGGGGATTATAATTAAAAAAGAAAAACTATTCATGGCCCTCACATAATTGTTCAAGGATTTGAGCTGAATTGATGGGCCAAATGATGTTGAATTTAGATATGTTTTGGGCTCCAAATTTTGGGAGGAAAAGGGATTGGGATGTTGGTAGTGAAACAAGTACCTAAAACTGCATTTCTTGAGTGGCCAACGGTTGGAGAGGATATGAGCATGTTCTGTCTTCTTTCAATTTATCTCCAAACTTGATTTTCTTGTTTATTTGAAATTGTCAATTTTGTATCATGATGCGCATTCTGAAATGTTTAGATGAATTGAATTGATCATGCTGATAAAAACCAAGTGAATTTTTGACTTCTAAAGTGCTGAGTTATTGCAGACTGCTATTTCCTGCCTAGGAAAATTAGCACGTCAATTTAAGCATGCAAAAGTTACTTCCATGAGCTTGAACGAAACTTACTTAGCGTCGACGAAAAACAACCACATTAATTAAATTAAGAATGGCAACATATTATTAATTTGATTCTTGATGAACAATTACTTGGTCAGGCAGCAGTTCATGGAGAATGATGCTCATTTCTTGTGATATTGATTTGCAAAATAGAAGGTTAGGGCTGCGAAAGAGGCAAGGACTTCGTCACGGATTCTAATGCCCAAGTCAGTATGAGGTAGAAAAAAAATTAGCAAGATAGAATAAGCATCATACCTAATGAATATGTCACTATTTATAGATGAGTAGTGTTAAAAAGAGAGTCGTTTTAAACAATTATAAGCCATTAAGCTTAAGCAATTGAGTTATTAATGGCACTATTATATAGAGTATGGATTCTCTGTAATTATATTTTCTGTGTTGTTATGCTGTTAATAGAGAGATAAAATGCATTTTAATTATTTCTTTATTTTAAATTAAACTCACTCACCCATCTATCTCTCTGCTAACAGCACAGAAAATATAATTGTAGAGGATCCATATTCTATTATACAATATAATAACTTTTTAAGAGTATTTAAGTATTGGTCTATTAGATTGATGAGCAGGTTGTGTTTTGAGATTGGAAGTTGGAGCGAATGGTTGAGACTCAATCCAAATTATGAATTATAAAATCCACTGTTCAATAGCACTAATATTTATTGTTAACTAAAGTGCTTATCCATTGGTTGTGTCTTGAAATGAAGTGGTAGGCATAGCTTCTCCAACAATGCGATAATGCAATTTTAAAAAATAAAAAATGAAAGAGTTACAAGGTTTTAAAAGTAAGAAGTGAGAAAAAATGGAGATAAAAATTGAACTTCCACTTTAATCTTAAAGACCAAGACTAATGACATGTGTGTTATAAGTTTATTGGCATCATCATGCAAATTTTTAATTGCTTTGCATGTGGAAACTAAATAGGAGATTTTCAGCAAAGGATAGTCTTCTATGAATTAGTGTTTCTATTATAACAGGTAATAAGAAAAGAAGTGTGAATGATTTGCTAGGAAGAAAAGAGTAAATTATAGTGGTCTCTTTTGAGTTTTGTTGAAATTATATAGTTTTTTTTTTATTTTAAAATATATGTAGATTTCTTTTGAAATAAAAAATCATTTTACATTTTAATCTAATTTTAAAATTTTTTTTACTAAAATACTCCCTATTAACCTAAATGTATATTTTTTAAATTAAAAAAATTTAAATGGAGGATATTTTGATTAAAAAAATTAAAGTTAAACTCAAGTGTAAGGTAATATTTTATTGCAAGAGAAATTTATATATATTTTGAAGATAAAAAAATTGTGTAAAAAGCAAGGAAAGGAAGATGACACAAAGAAAATGTTGGTTAAATAAAGGCTCTTTTTACCCAAAAACAAATGTGGAAGGGTTTTTTATCTTAATGATCTGAACATTAAAATTCTAATAAAAATGACTCAATGGGACCTCTAACGAATAAAATACACTAATTCACTGGATAATCAATTTCTTTATAAAAAAATTTTTTATTAAAAGAAAAAATTTATATCCCAAAACCAAGTTACATGCTTTAAAATTCTTGGCAAACGATCTAATACCAAGAAACAAAATGTTTCTTAAGGGGAAAAAAAAAAAGACAACGTTGTTTTAGAATATGGAAATTGCAGATTACCAATTTTCATTATCAGATATAAGAAATTTTTAAATAAATATATTTCATTATAAATAAATATATAAATATATGAAAAATATTTTTTTTTAAATGTGTCTTCATTAATAATTAGTTGAGTATTGTAGTCCCGGGAAACAAAATGTTCCTAAAAAAGCATGTTTTTTGAAAATGTAGAAATTGCAGACTTACCAAGTTTTTGTATCGAATATTAAAAAAAAAATCCATTTTATTACAAATAAATAAAATAAAATAATCGTAAATAGATATATAAACATACTCAAAATTAATCTTTTAAAAAATATATTTAACATATTTACAAATCCATTTATAATAATCAAATAGTTTTAAAATTTTATATCAAATGTGAAAGAAATGTGATTAGCTCAGCCATTAACTTGGCAAGAATCCAAAAGATAAGGACGTAGATGCCTAACATAATTTACCCCTTCACACCCATTACAACCTTAATCCTTCATAGTCAACCCAGGTGGCCACTGGCTTCTTGATCCACACTTCATGATTATCATTATCTTGGTTCCAGACAACTTCACCATTGGCAATAGCATACTGGCTTATTATCAGCACATAAATAGCCCGAGACTCACCAGTTTCTTTCCCAAGTGAGATGTTTTCTCCTGTTCAATGTTATTGACACTTATTTTCATTCTAAACTCTATTTTCTATTCATAAAGGTTGACTCAAACTCAATTGATAAAATAAAATTATTCTATTTTCTATTTAATTTTTTTGGTGATTCTTTTGTTGTAAATATTTACTAATTACAATTTGGTCTTGCATTGAAGCATTAACTTTTTACCACCGAGAAAAAGCCCACAAGATTACTTGACGGAGGGAACCATTTTTTCTTCCAACCCGGATTCTAAAAAATAGAGTACTATTAATTAAACTTAATAAAATAATGAACATGAGTTTTAAAAAAAGATTAATAAAAAAGAAGCCTATTTTGAAAAGTTTGAATATAATAAAAATTGAACTCAAACTTTTTAAATTCCGATCCAAGGTTGATTTGACACAAATCCATCTTCGACCCATTTATCTTTCTAATGTAGATGATCTCATGGTGTGGTTTAGTGACAAAGAGGTTACCAATTATTGCACTTGGGAACCGTAAACCAGCAGAGAAGATAGCATAAACTTCATCAACAAAATCCTAAGCATATTCTCATGGTATAGAGTAATTTTCCTTGAAATTAGAGCAATTGTGTCTCTCTCTGTCTGCTTATATTCAGAAGATAAGTGCAGGGCCAAAACAGCTGAAGTGGGTTATATTTTGGCCTGTAAGTATTGAGGCAAAGCGATTGTCATAGAGGATCTGAAACACTTGTGTAACACCGTGTTTGGCGAGTACCCTCATTTGTAGAGGCTTGAGGTTCTCACTGACTTGGAAAATATGGGATCTCAGAGGGTGCTAGAGACGGCTGGTTTCCAGAAGGAGTGAATTCTGACGAACTATATATATCTTCGTCCAAGTGATCTCCAAACTTGATTTGTTGGAACTTGAGTTATTATGATAATTTTGTGCCATCATTTTTGAGTTTAATATGGAGGAGAAATTCTTGGATAGAGTCGGTCCATGAAGAATTGATAGGCACGTAGGAGGTATATCATGTTTAATAATATACGGACATTCTCATGTCTTTCCACAATAATTTATTTTTCTTCCATGCATTGAATCTACGAACACACAAAGTTAAGCATACGATTTTGTGTGCATTTGTAGCATTCATGTCAAAAGAAGGAAAAGTAAGAATAGCACAACGCCGTATGCAAATACAAGAATTATAGTCGTCTTTCATTATCAGTAAAACACAATTGTTCGGTGCATATCCTGCCTCTTAGTTCGACTCAGCTGGATATATATAAAAGGAAAGAGTGAAGAAAAAATATAAATCGGTGCGTAATAATGGAGCTTGAAAATTGAAATGCTCTAAATAGGGCAGGCGAGGGTTGCTTGAATTAAGACATTTACGTACATATTTGCACATTGAGGTAATTAAAAACTTACATTGCCTTCCACAATGAACAGATTTGCAGTATAACGACTTACCGTTTTATCATTTTAGAAAAGATTGTTAAATAATGATCTTATTCATCTTTATCCTGGTATACAACTTGGAATCTGGACATAAAGATTATTAAATAATGATCTTATTCATCTTTATCCTGGTATACAACTTGGAATCTGGACATAAAATCCATAATCCAAAGTCTAATAACCATGGGCGCTCTGATATCAAGGCATCATCCACAGGTCCCCAGGATTAGTCATGTTATGGAAAATTACTACTTGCCATTTGCCAAAATCTCACGTCAAGATAATATAAGCATGCAAAGCAATTTTTCTTTGGGTCTTGATAAAATGCAGATATAGCTCAAGAGTACAAAACTTTTTAATAAGGCCAAAACAAAAATGGTTTCCTCGGCTTAAATAAAGACATTGGACTTTAAAGTTTAAACTTACTGGACAAAAACAGAACAAAAAATAGTAGCAGAAACCCCTAGATCAGACTAAAAATAGCAGCAGAAACTCAATTAAGCTCCGATGACTTCAGCGGGAGCTTCGGCCAATGTTTCATCTGCAGGTCTGTCCACCTTCACACCAACATCTTCTGAATAATCACCATGAACCTACAAAGGAATAAAAAGTAAAGGCATCAACTCGGTTCTTAGCTCGTGGCAATTCAGAGAAACTTCACCCGCAATGCATTTTTTATCAAGTATCGCTTCCTTTCCATGGGACCAATTAAGGATTGAGAATGGAGAATAAATCACCCACAAGAGTACATGATAATAGAAAGAAACAAACAGTGAATTGATAGTCTCTTTGATCTTGAGAAAGATGTGCACTCAGTTATCTTGGTAGGTGTCACAACAAACTAAGTTGAAAAATATCATCAACTTGAAAAAAAAAAAATCATAAAAGCCAACCAACCAAAGAGTAGGGTTTTTAAATTCAATCAACAAATCAATTTATGGCATAAGCAACTCTTCTTATTAAGGTAAGAATAGACCTGAACTTCGTTCAAACATTTCAATATGAAATCTGCAAAGACGAGATTTAAGAAAACAGAAGTACCTCCATTAGTTTTCCAAGATCAAACTTAGGAGCCTTCAAGATCTTGACTTTGCGAATGAACACATTTTGTAAAGGATAGATGCTAGATGTTGCCTTCTCAATCTCCTTTCCAATCATCTCAGGAATGAACTTGCGGACCAACTCTTTCAAGTCACAGGATGTTGCCTGGTTAGCCATAATCTCCCTCATCTTCCTGCGGATCTGAGAAGATACAGGTACATTTTTAAGTGTGCAATCTCGTAGAAAAGGGCACAACATAATTCTCCCTCCCAAGAAGAACTTAAAAATAAAAAAAAATGACAAAATAGTTGTCAAGTTCAGCAGCCACATCTTTTAAATTGGTGAATAGTTTGTAGCAGACGGCAAAAACACAATCCGAAGAGTAAACAACAAGTAATACAAAACACTTAAATAACACCCGTTAATTTTCTGTTCTTATCTGTACAATACTAGTCAAACATGTCCAGATACCATCATACATGTTGAACTCACCAGTGGTATGATTACATATCAAAACAAACTTTCCTGCATGTAGCAAACTATGTTGGGGCATACCTGTCTGATCTGGCTAGATTGTGCATAACAGGTCCTCTTCACCTGGTTTCCACGCCTCTTAGTAAACCCAATGCAGAACATCCTCAATGCGTAATTATCAGTGGTCTTCACATCCACATGAGCTTCAATTAAAGTTTGCCATTTGCGAACCAATGACCTCAACTTATCAGTTGTAAAGTCCATTCCCTAGAGATTGCAAGAGAGAGTTTTATTTACATTAAAAGCATTCAGGACATTAAATACAGTATGAAGAAAAGTTTCAGCCATCTATCATACCCAAAAATTAGTCAGAACATTCTTCCCTTGAACATCCTCAGCTCTCAACCTAATCTTCCTGTATGCGTGATCCTCATCACCTTGAAGATCAGCCAATGAGACCTCAAACACTCTGTGCTTCAGTCCTTCTGAGGCGATCTGTCATATACAACAACCATCATCATATGCATAAGCCAGAACATTGTAAAATTGCAAGCACTTCAAAAGAACATATCTTAGAAGTTAATATTTTAAATTACGCACAAAATAAAATCACCGCTTGAATGACAGAACCATGAACAAATTATGGAGCAATAATCCATTATGTATTTAGTATAACCAACAAAAACAGGAATAGAAACAAACAAATCTACACTACATAATCTAGTTGCAGGACATCCACTTGCACCACCAACTGTTTGTTCATATACGGGAACAATCAAAAATATCATGTTTAAAAGGACCAAATGCCCAAATCTAACTACTTTATACAAATCAAAGCTATGTAAAAGATATGTTCATTTGAAGAAACACACAAGTGAGCCACAATATAAAGCCAAAACCTTTAAACACAGAAATTACAAGGCTTTTTCTACGTTTAGGATCCCGACAGGAACCCTATTTCTTCTTTCTGCGTACTAATATAAAGCAAGAAAAAATAAATCTTACTACTTCCTACACATCAAAACCATGTAAAAGGAATGCTCATTGAAGGAAAAAAAAACCAGCAAGCCAGAATACAAAGCCAAGAATTTTCCACACAAAATGACGAGGCTTTACTTCCAAGTTTAAAATTAGAACAAGAACCCTAATTCCATTAAAAAAAGGAAATCAGAGAAAGCAACAATGAAATTACCTTGGTACCCTGAGTACGAGTGACGAGGGTCTTGCCCACATTCTTCACTTGGAAGACAGAAGGAGCTTTGATATCATACCAATCCTTCTTGGCAAATGGATCAGCTCTGAAAGCCAAATTAGCAAAAAACGACAACACAAATCAGAATTGAATATACACCAAGAGAGAACATAAAGTTGAAACAATGAAAAGAATGAGATGGAGACTTACGCCTTCTTCTTTCCTCCCTTCTTTCCCTTGGAAATTCTCTTGTTCTTGCCGACGGCCATGGCTGGAGCTTGCAGATAACAGGGGCTTCTCCTCCTCTGTTGCTGCGTGCGGCCGTAAGAGATAGCGAGCACACAAAACCCTACTACGTGGTCGCTCTGTTATATAGTTCTTTCTTTCTCCAAAGGCTTCTTGGGCTTTCAGCACGTCCGAATTTGGGCTAGTTTTAAGACTCTGGGTATGGTCTTTGTTTGAAATAAGGCCTTAACTTATTTCTCGAGGCCCACTCACCTTTCACCACTTTTCACTTTTTTTTTATTCTTCATTTATTTTTAATTTTTAATTTTTTCATTGGAAAATTCAAAAAAATTATAATCATGTGGTAGTGTTGAATTTTGGATAAAACTAGGCGCATACCTGTGTGATTCACGATAGAAATTGAAATATGTGTGTGTGTGTGTATGAATTTAAAATAAAAATAGAAATAAGAAAGAAAAAAATTATAACTTGTTGTCTTGGGTTGATAAAAAAAAATTTCGTTACATTCACAATATTCACATCGTTATTTATATTAGTACAGATAAAGAATTTGTAGATAAATATATATATATATATATATATTATTGAATTAAGTAAAAGGATATATATGAACACAAATAAGAAATGTAAATTAATTAAAACACAATTATCTCTTAAATTTTTTTAATCTTTCTACTAACATTTAGATATTTAATCATAATAACTCGGTCCATTTTTATTTCACTTATTTATCTCCTTATTAATGATCAAATAATTTATAATAATTTAATATATCTTCAATTATCTCTTTAGTTTCTTTTAATTTATCTAATTATTTACATTCATATTGACAATTATGTTTAAATCATTTACAATAATCATTATTTATTGTCTTATCAACAATAACTATTAATTATCTTCCTATTGACAATTATACAGACTATTTATAGTCATGTTAAAAAAATCACACCCATATGGACATAAGTGTTAGATTTTTTGTTTTGATGGTGAAACAATGGGGCTTAAGCCCAAAATTAAAAACAAAATTACAACGAAATAAGACATAGAAAATATTTTCATAGACTCCTTAAACAAAAAATTAAATAAAGCTCTTGGAGGTTGGGTAAGGAATTATAGCTCAAATTCTTGAGTGAAACTGTAGTCAACAAACTAATCTGTAGGAGCAAATTACTTAAAATATTTTAGGTGAAGTGGAAAGTTTATACTTTTCTTTTTCTCTCTCCTTACTTTATCTCCTTAAGTATTTCAAAAATCTAGGTCTGCCAATTTGCTTCTTCCTTGTATGTATGAGACATAGAAATGAACTAGTTATCATCAATGGTCATTCTTATACATTCCAAGATCTGCTTATGAGTCTCACCGTTGTCAAGTAGATTCTTTAACATAACAACCACCGTTTGAGAGTCACTTTCCATAATAATATTATTAACACGCCTAATTAAGAGAAGACCTAAGAGAACTCTCCAAAACTCTGCATCAACTAATTTGCAAATGCCCAGATTATTTATAAAGCCTCTTAACCAATTACCATCATCACCTCTGATCAATACTTCATGGTTGACATAAGTATCAGATTTTGATATACATGGTTGTGATCTATACTTCTTTTTATTCTCTCTACTTTTAAAATCTTATTTCTTACTTTATAAAATGAAAAAGACTTGAGAGAGTTGTTATAATATTCAATTATGTGGGCATCCAAACTTTTATAATATGTATAGTCTGTGCCTGTTTTTTTGGGACTCTGTTAAGGCTAAATCCAAAATAGAAGCTGTCCATGTGTCCCACTAGAAAGTCCGTTGATATATGCTTAAATAATACAAATTAAGCCCAAATAGAAGAATACATGCATGTCTAGCAGCATTTTGATAATTTTAGTCAACTTTGTGGGTCTAGATATAACAATTCTTACATACACTTAATATACCACGTCATTTGTACACTTAACGATTTAGATTTACTCTATATGTGAATCTCATTTATATTACGCATGGAGTCTATCTGTACAAATTTAATTCTGATTCTTGATTTTCTTAAGTGTACCGTACTCCAGGTGTACCTAAAAATTTTTTTTAGATATTACTTTTTAATTTAAAATTATATTTAATTTATCAAGTTACTAATTATTTGTGATACTTGAAAAATCTAAAAATATGTTAATAATTTAAAATTATCTTATTTAGATGATGAGTTTACATGTAAACTCAACAAATGTAAATCTCAAATTAAAATTTTTATATAAATTAAACCAAATTAGTTAATGAATAAAATATAGTAATTATAAGGTATGACTAAACTATATGAACTCTACACATTTACTGAGTCAACATGCTAACTCAAACTTCAATCATTAATAAATTCATTAAAATATCAAAGTACTTAAATTCAATTAAAAATAAATTCAACTATTCCCTAGAAGCCATTGATGGACTAAAATAACCTAAATCAAACCTTTGTACCTTAGGCCCGTGTGTATAGTGCAAATAAATCTTCAACTTTTGTGCTTATATTGTCTACGACGATATTTCTTTACATCCTTTTTAGGGATATGGATTAATAAATATATAGTATGTATTTAAATAAATAAATAAATAATAAGAAATTAATGAAAATAAAAGAAATTGAATTTTGTATATACCTTTACTCTATTATGTCATATTTTCTCTTTTAAATGTGCAATGCATTATTGCAAATGATCACAATTTTTTTTTGAGGGATTTATATATAACAATATTGAAATTGTTTAAAAGACTTTAGAAATTTGAAGACAGGCCACAAACATGAATTCTTCTATTTATAAAAAATATTATATTTTATTATTAACTGTGATATGTTGTGAAATAGGATATTATGACATGTTCAATAAAATGAAATTGTTATCTTGACAAATTATCTCTCTCACTCGTATTATTTTTAATAAACTAATACATTTAACAAAAATGAAAGTGAGAAGAAAAATAATCCCTTGCATTATGGCAATCTATTATAACAATAAAAAGGCTAAAATGGAACCCATTTAAAAACATAAGTAAACCCTTATTTACGCCATTTGACCACGTAGGAAAGTTTTATCGATGAAGTTAATCGAGTTATAGAAGATAATGATATTTAACATTTTCTAAAACATTAAAATAGTATGAAGCCAAATTAAATTTTTAAAAGAAAATTGAAACCTTTTTCTTTTTTTGGGCCAAATACAAAATTTAAACTTACATGAGGATAAAAAGTGGATTTGGATTATCTTCATCAAATTTTATTTTCTTTGCTTTTCTATTAAAATCTGATAGTTAAAATTGTATTTTTTTAAATTTTTATAATTAATTGTTAGTTACTAAATAAATCTACATACTCAAATTTTAGTAGAAAAGTAAAAAAAAAAAATTTGATGGAGAGAATCTAAATTCATAAAAAATCCACCTTAGCTTCAAATAGACTAGGGACATACAATTGTAGAAACAGTAGTATAGGTCCGTACCTTTTTCTTTTTGGTCCATAAGTTCACTCTGTCTCTAGAAGATACGAAAAGCAAGGAATGTTATTTTGGGCTTACGGCCCAAACAAATTCTGGGCTTGTTTTTTGGTTATCTCCCATTCCATCATCTATATTTGGAGTTCAAATTCCCTTGTAGCTAATGAGACTTTCATGTGAGAAAGTGATATAATGAATATGAGATCAACATAGGTCAGGCTTAGGTTTCACCCATTGTGTCACGATCTCCCTTGCATAAGGACTCCTGGATGAGTCTAGATTATTTCAATTTGTAGAACGAAAATGAATTATTTTGAATAAATTCTACCTGTTCACATAATTTGAGAAACAAATAAATTATATTCTGGAAACGATTTTTTTTTTTTTTTCCTTTATGATATGGACAACCATAATTTGTTCCTTCTAAACATGAGAGAATATGGACTATTATATTTGTCAAAATAAAAGGAGCTTTATTTTTGTAAAAAATTAAGGGAGCTGAGCTTCCCCCCCCCCGCCCTTTATTTAATATTACATTTTTTTCCTATTTTTATTAAGTAGTATTTCTCTTATCGTTAAACACATTGCTAATTAATTTTTTTTAGGTATAGTAACCTCTCTTAAAGGGAAGAAAAAAAAATAATTTTTAACTATTTTTTGTAAAATCTTTTAAAAGTTTCGTAACAGAGTTTTGTTCATTTTGTATTTTTAAAATTTTAATATTAAGAAATTAAAATCTTATAATTAATTATTTAATATAAATAAAATTCTAAAAATTTAGTGTAATTCTCATCTCAGATATGTTTTTATTTTCTTTAGTCTTATTTATTTCAACCATTTAAATAAGGGGAAAAAATCATTTATGCCTATTATTTTCTTTCATTTTCTCCTCCTCTTAACTCAAAAGCATAAAGGACACATTAAATTATTTGTTGGTGAAAACCATTAACTGTATACCAATATATAAAACTGAATTTGTTCCATGTTTTAACCCATTTATTAGCAATTGTAAAAGACAAATTTCGCCTAAAATGTTCAAAATATTTTATTAAAATTATAAATACTTGTTGTTGTATATGTGATATAAGTAGGAACTAGGAAGTACGAGGTAGTTGTTGATTTATTATCAGAAGTGATGATGTCATGTCACTTTTAATTGGTTTACGGTTAGTTTATCTTTTGTTTACTACAGTAGGAGAGAATTGTGTTTTTTTTTTTTTCAATAAATACTAATATTCATTCACCTCACTGTTATAGTTCATGTTCCTACTTAATTATCCTAATGAAATCTAAACTTAATTCGAAAGAGGGATTTAAGAATATAATTTATAATTGAGTAAAACTATATTTTAGTCATTCACTTTAATTTTTATTAGCTCTTTTAAAAATTTTTTGTCCCATATTGATACTCAAAAATTTAAATTATTTTCAATTTTATTCTTTTAAAGGTATTAAAATGAAACTGCATAATTTTTTCAAGAGTAAATATTTTATGGAATAGAAACAAAATTAAACTTCAATTATTTTAATTTTTTGAGGAAGCCACTTAATAATATAATTATATTTAAAATACCAAATCGAAAAATTTTTCCTTTTACAATTATATATATAATTTGTTCACATTGCTTAGGTTTATACTTGATCAATCGTTGTCAAGAGAATTTCTTCAAATTGACAAAATATAGTAGGTTATCTATCCAATCACTTTTTAATCCTTGACAGATTTATACCAACCCATGGGCGGCCTTGGCATTAGGGTAAAATAAATATTTATTATTATAAACATTCCTAATTGTGGGTCGTATTTTAAAAGTTAATCATAAAATTTTGTCCGTGGTTTGCTACTGGACTTTTTGGAAAAATTGATGAAATTAAACTCAGACTTGTGATTTTCGTCATGACCAGCTACAATAATTACGAAGAACAAGTCTTCCATAAATGCTTTTATGCATAGATGATCCCTTATTATTGGGCTTACCAAACTTGTGCTAATTAATGTTCTTCGAACTTTCATACCCCTTTTCGTGAAGCAGCGTGACTTTCCAAGATTCCAGAAGATTTAACATTAATTGTTTAAGTGATATGCAGCTAATTAGATATCCCGCTGATGTCTTTGTGCTTAATTTTAGTCTCATGACTTTGGTACATTGACTTCAGAGATGTGTGTGTGTGTTTTTTCTTCGACGTGGAAAGACTGAAATTCTGATAAGAAGCTTCATTATAGTTATTGCTATTAACTCGTAAAAATTCGAAATCTTTATATGAAATACAAGTTTAGACAAAAGTATGCTTTTTATCTGAGATTTCTTTTTATTGCACCTTTTTCAAGATAATAATGTAAAGGTGAGAGATCCCAATCACCTTATTGGTGATCAATTATATCAATTTTCAAACATAAGAAGTAACTCTACTTAATTATTAGACTGAAATGAAATAAAATATTTCAATAATTTCTTTGACTTATTTTTGTCTGGCAGAGTTAAAAATTCGCACTTTAATCAGTGGTGTCTTCCATATTACAGTTTCCTTAATTTTTCTAAATAAACTCATCAGATCATTTTTATAGTCCTATGTCATGGAGATGTACCATATATTGACAGAAAAATTCGTCAAATTCTTATTCTCCGTATATAGTTTTAGCATACACTGAGAACTTTTTATTAATTTGGTACAGTTTACTATATATTTGAAACTCATGTTGAAAATATTAATTTATTATGAATTAGCGTTAGTTAATTGTTAAACTAATTAATATATTATATTATATTAATATCATAATAATTAATTTAGTAATAACCATTATATAAATAGATTGATTTTCTTAACAAATTTATAGGTAACTTGTAATAGGTGAATTACTCATAAATCTATTTAGGGAATAAAAATTCAATTCACAACTTACCTAAAACTAGTTACCTTATTTATGCTATGTAGGGTTAGATTTTATAATACAAAGCAATTCTAAACCTACTTAACTATTGTGAGTTGTTTTTTGTCCCTTTAATTTTGGGTCTAATCCTGTTGTGTTTGTTACCAAAGGATGTGATGCCATTAGATTGATGAATTTCTTTGGCTTAATACATCAGTAGGAATAGTTATAGATTTGTGTGTGCTAAATTGGATCGGATCCTCTAAAGTGAGGTATATATTATTTAGTTCATATAAATTATATTTTAGTTAAGTGTATCATATTATTTTAGTTCACAATGGAATTATAAAACTTTATGAGAAGTACATAAATCATTTACAGTAAAGATATGTTCTTTTCTAATAGATCATATAAATTAGATTTAATTCTTAATAACAAATATTTATATTTAATGTTGAGAATCTTGCAGTTTTAAAATTTGTTACTAAGAAGAAATTTTTTTTTCTTAACAAGAGATATTTTATTTTGTTGATAACTTGCCAATTGTGAATATTTGAGAATTATAATTATGTGTTAAAACACACTTAATCCCATTTCTTAAAATATTTTTAGGTGACATTTATGAAAAGGAACTCTCATATCATTTAGTTTTGGACACATTTGTGAGTGATAACATCATACACTCATATGTATACCTTTTTGAATTATCATATGTCACTTGAATATGAGAATGAACATGTCATTTATAGTGATCCAATTTTGTATGATTCTATTTTAAATAGCTATACTTTCACCTATTATGAAGCTAGGTATAAAAATTGTTATGTGAAATATATATAAATATATATTTGACTTGGTTATTAGATTACATGAGATGTATTACATAAGTAATGGATATACCTTATTAGTATGACACTATTTGATATAATTTTGGTAATATATGAATTATGATAAATGAAAAATTTTATAAATATCAAAAGACTAATTGTATGAGAGTTTTGTGTCAAGGATATTTTTAATCAATGACATTTTGGTATTATGGTACATTTCACTTTATGTCTTAATATTTCTTATACCTTATCGATATAAAACTATTAGAAACATTAGTTTTTGTTATCCTTGACATGCCTACTAAATTCTCTTAATTTATTGTGATTTGGGACTTTTAGCCATGATCATAATAAATAACAATTTTGTTTTTATAATTTGTATTAACCGGATCTTGAAGAAAACTCTTGTTTAGGATTATGTTATATGCATAATTTAAGTTTCCCTATGTTGTTACCATTCCATCTACTGACCAAGCAATTATTTTTTATGAAAACTCTAAATGGGACCCATAATAAAGACTTACGTTGAATTTCTAGATAAATATCTTTAACATCTTACTTAAATAATTAATTGAAACATATCAAGACTAATAAGACGGGGAAGTAAGATAATATTGTAATTTTGAATAGTAATAAACATTATCTAAGAATCAAGTCATAGCTACAGTTTCTTATAATTATGGCTAGGCCAATTAGTGGGCCTAGCCAAGGTTAACCATGAATCATGGCTAGGTTAAGTTACATCCATAGTTTCTTGTAATCGTGGCTAACCTTTCAGTTTAGTCCCTTCCAATCCTGTCATTACCCTGTCAGCCATAACATCCCTATTTTGCAGTCGTGCTCTCACACCTTTACCTACATTGCTACTAAATCAACCCCTTTAAACACTCCATTAAAACTTCCCCCCTCTAACATCGCCATTTTCTTATTGTGTTGAAGCTTTAAACATATCCTGCCATCGATGTCCTTTCTTCTATATCTAGTTGAAGCAAATACAACCCCATCTCTATTTTCACCTCCTTCATCTCCATTGTAACTCATCGTCCTCTTTCTTATCTCTAGTTGAAGCAAACACCCATCTCCATCTCCATTTTTAGTTGAACCAACAACACCCCTCCTCTCCATTTGAAAGCAGAAGCCGTCTTCCATTTGAAGAAGAAGTAGTGAGCAATGCCATCAAAGAGCAACCAAGGCTATCACCGTCCCTATTATATTGTCCTTTTTATGTTAATGGTAAGTGTAAATGATCTAGATCATTGAATCTTTAAATGTGAATCTTCCATTAATATCATTTGTATCTCTACCTTTAACAATCATGTATTCATCTACTTGTACAAGAATAATGTATCTTCTTATGCTTGTTTTCTCCATGATTTCATTAAATTTTAAGTTCAATTCTCTCTTAAGAATGCCTTATACATTGGTTTTTTTTTTCTTACTTGCTTGTAAATCTTATGAAATCATTCTTGCCCAGTTGCAGTTGCTTTTGGTTGTCTAATGTTATATAATATCTTGGAATCAGTATTGAATTACTTACATTTAATTTCTTGTGAAGAAACTGAAACATAAACAATTGCATGTTCAGAAGTTGAAATATGATACCTTATTTGTTTAATCTATAAAATCATGCTTGAGGCTATTGGCTTTTAAGGTTTACTCTATATATGCAATAAGTTCTTATGACCGATCTTAGATTAATAAGTGAGCTTGTTGAAAGGTTAATTTTTTTTGCACATTGGTTGTTTTAAAATTTAAAAATAATAGCTTCCAATATTATGATTATTTAGGTTTTGTGTTCTTCTTTTTTGTTATGGTTCAAAATCAATTTAAAGTGTGAAAAAAAAGAAACCTACATCTAAATATTATTGGTTTTTTAGGGTGACCAGAGTGACTAAATTGCTAATAGAATATTATTGTGAATGGTTTATTTGTTGATAAAGGAAACCAAAAAACAAGTTAATGCCACTTTCATTTTTATCTCTTGAAATATTGCTAATGATAATGGCTTACTATTTAGTGAAAAAATGGAAGATTTGTGATAGTGCTTAGTATGTATTTGGCAAAGCTAGACATAAACAAAAAGAAGAAGGATTCACACCTATTTCTAAGAAGGAGTCATTAACTATTGGTTTTTCTAAAATTTAGTAAACTATCATTAGCATCCACTTACTTTATTATTACTAAATTATCATTTAAAGCCACTTACATTATTTTTATTTTAAAGGGATATTAGATTATATTTTAAAAAATATAGACATCAATAGTTTTGTTTTTGTCTTTTTAAATTCATTCTTTAAATTTATATCTAACATATACTTTGAGCATATCTAATTCTTAAATAGACAAGAATATATGTTAATACACATACATGATGATTTAAAACTATTTTTACCCCTAATGCACATTGGGAGAGGTAGTGCATTACTTGAAGTCAAGTGGTTATATCTTATTATCTTTAATAATGGCTAATCACCTAATAAGACATTTTCTTTTAAATATTAAATAATTAAATTATTTTAGTTAAAAAAATGGACAAGTCTTAGACTATTAAACTCTGGAATACCTGTGAATACTTAGATGGATTGAATGGATTTTTAGACTTTGCATTTACTAATGAAAGTGTGAAAGGTAAAATAATATGTTAATGTCCTAAATGTCAGTTTAAAAAATGACAGATTAGAGACATTGTTTATGACCACTTAATTCTTAAACCATCTTTACAAGGGTATAGTTTTTTGGTTAGATACAAGGAAAGACTTAGACATAAACCTATTGTAGAATCTTAGTTAGGGGCACACATGAGAGAAATGAATTTGTAAGAATGAACTTATGCAAAACATGGTCTTTGATGCATTTGGGTTTCATAATAATGAAAGTGTAGATGAAATTAAAGGCCTAGTTCCTTTATCAAACTAAAGGATAAACGATGATGCAAAAGAATTTTATGAGTTAATTAAGGATAGATTACAAAATTTGCTTGAAAGTTACAAGAAGTACTCAAAATTGTCTTTATTAGTAAAGTTGTATCATATCAAATGTTTATGTGGAATAAGTGATAAGGTTATGTCAATATTATTGAAGTTGTTGGTTGATGTCTTTGAATATGCAAATATTCCACCCTTTTTCTCTATAAGGCCAAGAAAACTGTCAATAAACTAGGACTCAACTATATAAAAATTCATGTATGGCCAAATAATTACATACTACATTAAAGGGATGATGAAAATAAGGACATGTGTAAAAGGTGCAACATATCTAGATAGAAATTAAAGATTAAAAGTGAAAAACAAATCAAATGGCCTATAAAAGTGCTTAAATACTTTCCACTGAAGTTATAGTTGCAAGGGGTTTTTATGTTCTCTAAGATCTAAGCACATAAGATGGCATTCCATTGATAAGAATAATGATGGTATGACGAGGTATTCAAGGGATTTCGAGGCTTGGAAGCAATTTGACATGATGCATTCTCATTTTACTTCAGATCCTCAGAATGTACAGCTTAGGTTGACCACTGATAACTTTAATCTATTTGGCACTTTGAGTATAAGTTATAATATATGGCTAGTGGTTCTTATGGCTTATGATCTTCCTCTTTGAATGTGTTTGAAACATAGTTTGTTCTTTCTTTCAATGATAATTCCAAGAAGGCAAGCACCAAGAAATGATATTAATGTCTATTTACAACTACTAATAGAAGAGTAGATAGATTTATGAAATGTGAGAGTTGAAACTTATAATTCTTACGTTAATGAAGTTTTCAATATGTGTGTCACTTTAGCATGAATTGTTAGTGATTTTCCAAGGCTTAGAACATTACGATTATCTAGGTGAATTGTTCTTTAGTTTTTCCTTTTCCACATTTTCATTAGATATATATATATATATGCTTCTATGTTATTCCTTAATCTTAATCTTATATATGCTTGTATGTTTTTATTTTTCTTGATCTTATATAAGTTTGTATGTTATTTTGTCTTTATTAACAGAAATCCTAAGAATGAAAAGATTTTTTAAGAAGTCTAAAATAGTCAACACAAGAAAAGCTAGTGTGTCTAGCACCAAGAATCGTCTGCTAAGTCTATGGTGGACATCCGAATTACTTAAATCCTATTAATCCTCCTAGTTCATCTATGTTGCCTATTCCAGATGTTCCCCATATCCCAAGCTTCCAATTGGATCTGGATTTTAAGGATCTATCTATAAATGATAAGTAAGAGTAGCCTGAGTGGCCTACACAGCTTGCACAGTAACCAAAGAGATGAAATTAGTTGGTTAAGGTTATAGGTAAGTAAATTAACGAGTACCTTGGTGCTAATATACTAATTTCTCATTTGTGTAGTAACTTTAATTCAAGAGATGAAAAAGGAAAGGTAATACAGAGGCAGATGATTATGCATGATATTTGGGTCCTTTCTTCTAGGCAAAGGGTCATAAAATTATGGAGTGATTCTTTTCGATTAACTAAAGATGGTAGTGGATTGTTGAGTATTTTATTGGGTATGGTTGAGATTGACTTTAAATTATTTCCCCTTACTTACTTAAATTGGAGGAATCTTCCATAAGAGTGGAAAGATCACATATATAATATCCTTATTTAGGTAATAGCATATTTATTATTCATTCCTCTAAGCATATTGAGTTTATATTTTTACTTACTGTTGTATTTTATCTCTTAGAGTAAGTTTGCTATTGATGACATACGTAAGAGATATTCATTCCTCTAAGCATATTGAGTTCATATTTTTACTAACTATTATATTTTGTCTTACGAAGTAAGTTTGCTATTGATGACATACATGAAAGATATATTTTACAATAATTGGGATTTACATGAAAACATCCACACTATGGTTTGTATAAAAATGATGGGACTCACACCAAAGAACAAAAAATTCAAGATGTCCTAGATAGGGATCATTAAGTATCATTTATGAACCATTGTTTCAGCAAGAAGTCTCAAGCAATTACACTTATTTTTTAAAATGTACCAATTTTTAGATGATTGTATTAATATTTTTGTTAATAATTAGAAAATTGTAGAGACAAACAAACAAAATAGAAATATGTTAACTATGCCATATATGAGTGGATTAAATTGCTTTGCACAAAAATAAAGCTACGATGGCAATTTCATTTTGGTAAATAATTTAGTTGAATTTTAAATGTAATTTGAAATACATCACATGTGTCTTCGAATTTGCAAAAAGTTAAGTGTCGGAGTCCGTTCACGTGAGGAGATGTGTGGACTGAAATCTATAAACATGATGATAAATCTTACATTAATGATGAAGCTAAAGCTATTTGTATAGGTGTTTGAATGATATGGGTGTCGAAGTCTGATTTTGTTAAAAACCTTTTATTTTTCAACTAATTTATTATGTCCCATTTGAATTTACAGGAACAAATTGCTATGTTTCAATTTGAGGACTCCTCTTCTTAAAAAATTTTAAGTGTTGATTCATTCGCCAAAGTCTTGGGAAGCAAAAAGTACTATGGTTGACTCCAAGGGATATGATTTAGTGTTTGCCTATCCTTAGTGTTTGGAGGTGGAGCTTGTGAGAATTTATCTAGACCTTTTTACACAAAATTGCAAAATGAGGTTGCTTAACTTAAAGCACAAATGGCTTAAAGAGACGAGTGATAACAATAAGCAGAGGTTGAAAATGTTATAATTGCTAAGCGACAATGACAAATGGAAGTAATGATGGCTTTCATACATTGAAGTTTTTAGGGTACAATGCCATTGGAGCTTGTAGCCATACAAGTTTAAAGGGTGATTTTTTAAATTTCTATTCTAGCTAAACCACACAAATGAATGTTTTTAATTTTTTTTAGTTTCTTTCTAATAATATTTTATTTTGAATTTTAGAGACTAAGTGATTGGGACAGTAAACACCAGCCTGGTAATGATAGTCATTTCTCATAAGAATGGACACATTGTTTGGATATACTTTATAATTACATTTGTATTGACTTATTTATAGATTTATGGAATATAAATCTATTTGCAATTTTAATAGCATTATAATTGTTGTTATCAAAAGTTATTGTTGTTGAATATGTTATTGAAAATTGTTGTTATTGGAAATTGTTTGCTAGATATACTGGTTAAAATTTGTTGTTAAAGGCTTGTGAAAAAAAAAGATTTGAAAAATGTATTTAAAATATTATAAAAATTTAAGAAGTAGTGATTAAAACTGCCCCCTTAAAATGAATTATATATTGTTCAATAACAATTACATAATCATAGACAAACCCTATTTTAGCCACGGTTTAAGGCATGGTTGTGTCTTAGCCATGGTTTAGTAAATGTGGCTAGATCATGTCTCAGTTATGGTTTTTCCAATGGTTCCATGGTTAAAGTTTTCTTGACAAACACCACGGATCTCGAAATTATGGCCAAATAGCTTAACTATGATTATAATCGAGGCTAAAGCCACTAAAAAATCATAGCTAAACCAATATTTTTTTGTAGTGATGTGGCTGCTTAGCCATATGTGTAGCAAAACCAAAACTACTCTCTATGCCCTTTGTAATTGCATGTTTGTGATTAAGATATGGCATGCCTTTCTTCCCTTTGATAAGAGATTACTTTTTTTTTTTTCACTTGCTCCCTCACTAATTGGATGGCCACAAACTAGCAAGATGATTCTTGCTTGAATTATGATCTTTCTTAGTTTTTTAGTGATGGTTGTTGGATGCTTTGGAAAAGGCATAATACTTCAATCTTTTCTAATACTAGTTCTAACATTTGCTGCCTTATTTACAAGATTGTGCCTCTTTTTTAATAGGTTCAACATGCTATTTCTAAACCTTTTGACCTTGGGAGAAAGGTTAAAATGGCCAATGATATTTGCTGGTGGCCCACTAAAGAAAGTTGGATAAAAATTAATTGTGATGGCACCAATAAAGGGAATCCAGGCATGGTGAGTGGTAGAGGAATATTTAGAGACTCTCATAAGCATTGGCTTGGAGGCTTTTCCCAAAATAATGGATGGTGTTATTCTATGTAGGCTAAGGCATGGGATGTGTATACTGGTCTTCAATTAGTTTAAGATCTTGTTTTTTACAAGATTCACCTTGAACTAAACTCAAACCACCTAGTGGTTGCTTTAAATAGTAGGAATATTATGGTTTGGAACCTCCAAGTCAATTGGTGCTTTTTATCAAGGGCATTATGAAAAGGGATTGGACTATTAACGTTTTGCATGTTCTCCATGAAATAAATAGATGTACCAACCTCTTAGGTAACTCTAAATTAGATCTCTCTTTAGGGTTCCATTATTAGTCCTCCACTCCTTCTTGTCTTAGTTTAACTTTCCTTTTTTTTTTTCCCCCTGTATTGTATGGGGACTTATATTCCCCACAACGTGTAATTTCCATTTTGCATTGTTAGGCTCCTATGCCACTTCTCTTCCCTTCCCCCCTCGCCACCCCCCACACCCAAAATAAACAAATCATAGATGATCTCATCTAAACTATATGGAGCGTATAACTTCAGTTTTTCAAATCATAAACCTATCTCAATATCTAATTAGAAATTAAAAATGATACAGTTGATGTTTAAATATTTATAATTCTTCATTACTTATTCATCACTTTTGGAATGACAATAAATAAAACAAAAATAGTGAAATAATAATGACTATAATGTTGAATGAATACGTATATATATAGTCAGTACTACGGAGTTTTTCTTTTGTTTTGATATGTATGATGCAAATGGATATGCATTTTCCATTACTACTTGCATGCTTTATTTTTTCTTATACGTTACAAACAAACCATTTCCTTAACTATTTTTGTTGTTCAGTCAAATTCAATACAAACAATCAGATCAAGTAAAATCTTCACAGCTGCAACTATCTTGGGTTTGACTTTAATTGATCAGCTTCGTCTCCTTCGTGATAGGTTTCCGATTACAAGTGGGATTACATTAATCAATAAGCGGGTTTTACATTAAAAGAGGAAAAAAAAAATGAAGGGCTCAAAGAAATTAAATTAAATATCTTAATTTGCGTCAAGCATGCCTGAATAGACCATGCAACTAATTGAGCTTTGGCTGTCTGAACCCTACCTAATCCTTTTTTGTTTGGGGAATTTTTTGGAGCCTACCTACTCTACCCTATATAGTTAGTCTAACTCATCATCTAGACTTGATTATATTTCACTGTTTGAGAGAAGGAAAAGACCAAGACTCACCAAATATTAGTTACGACATCTCCATTTATATATGCTACTGTTCTTTCTTTTGTAAGAATAATTATGCTACTTTAATTATACACATAAGAGTGATTAGATTGAATTAACTAGGGAACTATTAAAACGGAAGACAAAAGGAAAAAGAATGAAAGAAACCTGAACCAAAGGTACATAAGCATGCAATTGTAAGCTGCCTCGTCTGGTAAAGCGTTTTGTAATCTAATTGGGAAATGTCAACAATCCACTTGAGTGTTTAAAATCTTCATGATTGGTCAACAGTAATTTATTTGATTTGAATGAAATTTAAACTCGAATGATTCAATCCTAAAACAATTAATAGAAAAAATCGTTCGTATTAGACAATAGAATTTAATTTTGCATTTTGTCTTCATGGTGAGAGGAGAGTTTGACTAAAGGGAGAGTTTAAAAAAAAAGAGAAATTATCACCTACTGTGTAATTATGGACAAAAGAATATGAAATTAAATTGAATGCTCATGCATTCTTGGATAGGCTAAATTATGAGTACGATTTTTCACATGTTGCTTGCCAAAAAAAAAAATGTTAAATGTTTAATTAGAAGTGTATGAATCTGCTGTCTTAAGTTATCTCAACATCTAATTCATACTTTTGCATTAAAAATCCGGCAAAAACTGTTGACTTTTTGGTACGTTGTGTCCGATTCTGCATTGTGGGGACTCAATGTCAAGAAAATGCAACCAGTCGTTTGATGAGTACTATGTCTATCAATTAAAAATCCTGATTATTTGTCCTTTCAAAAGATTATAGGATACGATTGATAGAAAGCTATAGCTTTTTAAAATTTGAGCTCTCTTAATTTTCTTCTAATTATATATAATAATAAAATATAAATTAAAGACAAAAAATTCATCATTAATATAAATTGTTTTTTAAAACATATTTTTCGACAATTTTTTTTTTTTGGATATGTCATAGACGACTAGACAATTAATAACTCATTCATGCATACTACCAATGTGATTAGACTTAATCTTGTTTTCCTCACCAGACAACAATTATCATAAACTAGAGTCTATAGCACATAGTTCTAATTTTCGTCACTATCATCATTTGTGGGGTCAACACGTGTTAACGTTGTTTTGGTGCGTTTTTCAGATACGTATTAAGAAATTAGGCATACATTAATAACAATTTTTTGATAACGGTTCTTGAAACGGGATGTTAATTATATTTAGCTTTATGTGATAATAGTTAACACTTTGTGTAGTTATTAACATCTTAAATGGTCAGTTATTAGCGCAATGATAAGTCATTATTAATTGCAGTTTTTGGATGTTGGAAACTAAAATGGTTTTAAATAAATTTAATAAATAAATTCATAACGTAAACTCATATAATAAATTTATAAAAATTTATATTTGTTAATAATTACATATAAAATATAATATAAAAAAATTATTTAAATATAGTTTAAATTATATTATTTTTTAAAAAATTATTTATATTCTATAATTTATATTTTTTAGTATAAAAATTTTAATCAAATTTATACATCAATATCATTTTTGTATCCTTTTTTTATTCATTTGTACTAAATTTAAAAATATTTATTTTTTTTAGACTCAATTATACGATAACTCGTTAAATTTTGTTCAAAAAATACTGAGTTAACCAAATTTATTTGAATAAAAAATAAATTAAATTGAGTTTATACTGGTTCCAAGTTTACAAGTAATTTAACATGATTTTTTTAAATAAAAATTTAAATTCATTAAATTTGAATAATTAACTCGTGAGTTTAATAATAATATTAGCAACTATATATTATCGCCTGTAAAAATTGATTAATAGCATAATGGCAAAATATTATCAACACATTTCAAACCTAATTTCTTTATGTATATTATAAAACCTGCATTTTTTGTGTAATGAAAAAAATAGTATTTTACAATTAGTGAAAGTAATTTTATTCGCTGAAAGGGGAATAAACATTCTAGAGACAAGTGCCAGAAGAATAATTGCTTCAATTATGTAAACCCCGTTGAAATTCCTCTATTTTTTTAAGCAATCCATGCCAGATAGATATGATAATTTTATATTCTTTGCAAGACTAAAATAATTATACACATTACAACTTTGAAAAAATTGATCTCAAAGCTTATATAAATAAGCAAAAATGGTAAAAACCGCGTTTTTGGTGAACCGCATGCAGCCACCTGCTTTCAACTCTAAGCAAAACCTTTATTAGCAAGCCAGGTCAAAATTTCATGATTTGCGAATAGGATACGATCATAAATAATAGTGGGTACATATAAAGACTTTTTTTGATAGAAGACTTTGTTTTCCTCAAACTAATCAGTTTAGCAATATATACTTTGTCCCAAAAGAAAAAAATCAAAAGCACAACAATATTATAACTATAAATACATTTTGCCCTGTGGTAACTTTAATCATAAGCTCTGCTATTATAATTAAGCTTGAAACATGATTCTGTCACGAGGCACAAAAAAACACAATCAAGCAAAAGGATTTCGCTACTCATAATTAGAAACATATATAGCGCGCAAATTTCGAGGTATAATACTACTGCGGTATTTTTTTTTTAAGTTGATGAAAGATAAAACATGAAATTAATAGAAAAAATTTCAGTTAAGAACTTAAGTCTAAAAAAATTATTAAAAAAAAAACTTAGTTGTAATATTAAGAGAACTTGATTATAACTTTAAAAGGATTATAATATAAAAAATTATAAAAATGTCATTAACTATCAATTTTATCAATTTAGGAATCTTAACTGAAACTTTTTTAAATTAATGTTTTTAATAATAAATTTTAAAGAATTGACTTAGGGGTTAAAACAAAATTTTTATTTTAATTAATTGAATTTAATCTTTGTAAATAACAAGCAAGAAAGAAAATCTATTCTCTTATAGATGTATTGAGCCAATTTGAGAGGTGTCGTTCAGAAAAAAAAGAAATTGATCCAAATATACCTTAATATGAACATAAGAAAATTCCCAAAAAGTCAAATATAATATTTGAATTACACACATATTATCAAGAGTCTAAACGCAATTTGTAGCCAGCAAATCTCCATAATTATTATAAAATTACTCCGTTAATCAATATGCAGTCCAATCCTATTATATAAACCCCAGTTCCCACATCACCTTGAGCACTCTCAGATCAAACTATCATCAATGGCTTCTCCTCCTCAACCTCATCATCATCATCTTACTCTACAATTCTGTGTCACCCTCTTCCTCATAATTCTCCTCTCTATTATCAACCCTTCCCACCAAACATCCCTTAATGTCACCCACCAATTAAACCCAAGACTCTTAAAAGCCTATTATGCTCTCCAAGCATGGAAGCACTCCATCACCTCCGACCCCAAAAACTTCACCTCCAACTGGTACGGCTACCATGTCTGCAAATACAACGGCGTCTACTGCGCACCGGCACCCGACGATCCCCACGTGAACACCGTCGCCGGCATCGACCTCAACCACGGCAACATCGCCGGCTCCTTACCGGAAGACTTAGGCCTCCTCACCGACCTGGCCCTCTTCCACCTCAACTCCAACCGCTTCTGTGGGACCCTCCCTAAGAGCTTCCGTTACCTTCGCCTCCTTCACGAGCTAGACGTCAGTAACAACCAGTTCTCTGGACCTTTTCCTGACGTCATTTTGCATCTCCCTTCGTTGAAATTCCTAGATATCAGGTTCAACAAGTTCGAAGGCAACGTTCCTTCCCGCCTCTTCGACCTCAAACTCGATGCCGTTTTCATAAACGACAACAAGTTCAAGTTCTCGTTGCCGGAGAATCTCGGGAATTCTCCGGTGTCCGTGGTGGTCTTTGCGAACAACGATCTCAAGGGGTGTGTTCCTTCGAGTTTGGGAAAAATGAAGGCCACGCTTAATGAGATTATAATTTTGAACAGCGGTTTAAGGGGTTGTTTGCCTGAGGAAATTGGGGAATTGGATAAGGTTACGGTGTTCGATGTAAGTAGTAATAATATAGTTGGGACGTTGCCGGAATCTATTGGGGGAATGAAGAGGTTGGAGCAGTTGAATGTGGCGCATAATGAGTTTTCCGGCGAGATTCCGGCGAGTGTGTGTTCGTTGCCGAGGTTGCAGAACTTCACGTACTCCTTTAATTACTTCTGCGGTGAACCGCCCTCCTGCCTTAGGTTGCCGGCGAAAGATGACCGGAAAAATTGCATTCCGTACAGGCCGTTGCAGAGGTCGGAAAAGGAATGTGAAGCCTTTTATGCGCACCCGGTTGATTGTGGTGCCTTTGGATGCTCTAAGCCGCCGCCTCCGCCGCCATCTCCTCCTCCTCCATCACCGCCTCCCCCGCCGCCACCGCCGCCGCCACCACCACCACCACCACCACCTCCTCCTCCTCCTCCTCCTCCCCCAGCGGTTCACTACCATTATCCGTGACGACAACGAAAGAAGTATATTTTGGCCAATAAAAAAAAAGTATATATAATTTACTTTTTTTTTCAATAGAATGTGACAAAGCATTTTACTTGGTTGGAGTTAGTCATCATTTGATCATACTTTTAATCTTAAGAAAAAAATTGTGCTGTTTCTGCCATTGAAGGTTGTTAAATTATTGGACATCGGATTTTTTTTATAATTATGTATTAGTTTTTTTTTTCATATTTTAAATTGGTAGATTTATATTTGTTTTTGGCTCTCAAAATTTTTCTCAATTAACTCCCCCTTTTTTTTTTTTTTTTGATAGCACAATTAACTCCCTCTTTCTCGTCGTCTCACTGCGCTAAACATTTCGTAATTCATATATAAGTTTACATGATTTGGTTAGTCTCAGACGCGAAAGAGGAAAGTTACTTTTATTGGGTAGCTCAAATTAATTGTAACAGGTAAAGTAAAATATTTATTTATTTTTTTAAAATAAAGAATTTCAAGTCGTGTTAGTAAGTCAACCAAAAAAACAAAAAGGCTATAATATTTTGCCCAATTAAGATTAACAAATGGGACCAAAATTGGAGTTGAAACTTCAAATACAAATTTGTATATGTTCTTTCGCTCCCATAATCGTAAACTCAAGGGGAGGCAGAAAAGGAAAAGTGGCAAAATTAATAATGAAAACAAAAGATTAATTTGAAGGAAAACACAAATAATCACTCCGCTTAATCAAACAAATAGTCAGTAGTACGAATTGTGTCCATTTTTCCAATGTTAATAATTTTTAATTTCATTTCATGTCGGGATGTTGATGCTTAATAATCTTAACATTATTGACTAACGAAGCGAAAGCTTTTTCACTTGTGTGACTTGTCATTTACTCACGTTAGACCATTTCCTCCCTTTTAGGTTGCGAGAACAATTCTTGACATTGACAAAGGAGAGATGGCCTGGTGTATAGCTGAAGATTGAGAGTTGCTAAGTTAAATGTATATTAAGTTTGAAATGGTCAAGTTGAAAATTTCATCACAGAAATGCTATTTTCCCGTTGATCTTCCCGGCCGCCACCGACAATCCTGCTTTTACAGGCACTTAAAAGGATTATAGTAAATATCTAGGGTGAATTACTCTGTCCACTTTTGAAATGTTTGGATTATCTATTTTTTATTTTAAGATATATATTTATTCTTTTAAAATTAAAATATAATCAAAATACTTTAGAAATAATATTTATATGTTCTATTAAAATTATTTATTTTGTATTAAAAATTAAAAATTTAATTTATTCTAAAATTTTATTAAATTTACATCTATACTTACATTTATTATATTATATTTTGTAGAAATGTTGTTTTCGAAATTATATTATTATCTATAAATTAATTAAATTTAAAAAATTATTTTGTGAATATGTTATTTATTTTTATAATTTTTATCAAATAATTTTATAACTTTTTAAATTAAAACATTGACTACTGTTATTATCCAAAAATATATTTAATACTTGTTGTATTATATAAATAATAAATATAAAATAATTTTGGTCAAAAGAAGTGTGAATATAGTTCATCTTTTGTTGTACAAGAGATAAGGATAGTGCATTTTTTAATTTCAGGAGAAGAAAATATATACTTTCAAAATAAAGAGAAGAATCATGTAATTTAAACATCTTTTAAGGAAGGTAAAAATAATTTACCTAAATATTTATAGATGTAATTATGCTATATATATATATATACATCTCATATTTAATTTTAGGAGTTATTTTGCTTATCTCCTTTGAGATTTGATCAAATCATATTTGATACTTTTCTTGCTTCAAAAATTATATCCAACTTTGATATACATAGCAAAAACCTTTCACCTAGTTTATTATTTGTCAAAGAAGTAACTTTTTACCTAGCATAAAACTTTGATTTTATTCTTTATATGATAATAAAGACAACTAAATTATTAAGTTATAACATAAGATTGTAATTTTATTTTTAATATAACAATAAAGATAATTAAATAGTTTTACTTTTTGAAAAAACATATATTATATAGAAAGTTAACTTTATTGATAGAAAATAAATTGAAACATTGAACCTAACTATAATTTTTAAAACAATATAAGTATAAGCTATAATTTAGTTAAATGTTAAGACAGGTTAATGGACTTTATTCTAACCTTTGATATGATAAGGTATATTTTAGGCTAAGCCTAATACCACCCCATTAGGTTTGCACCTCATTTTTTTTTATGGGTCTAGCCCATTAAACCATATACATGTCACATAATCACAAGAGAAATCACTACAAAAAATCATAATTTTAGTTACAATGTTTTAGTGACTTTAGCTATGATTTTAACCGTTGCTAAACAGTTTAGCAATAATTATGAAATCTATAGTTGAATCGTTTGTTTTCAAAGTTTTAACTAATTATTAGTAAAATTGTTGCTAAGACATGATCTAATCATGATTATTAGAAGCTTAAAAATTTTTATTTTTAAGGTAACAGTTTTAACCATTACTAGAAATATATATATATATATATATATATATATATATATATATATATATATATATATATATATATATACCTTTTAACATATTGTTTTGTTCAAAATCATAAGACCTAACTATAGTTTGGTCCAAATTATGATTAGGACTACAAGTGTCCTAATCATGGTTTGGACTAAACCTTGGTTAAGACTACTAATGTCTTAATCATGATTGGCTTAAATCACAATTAAGTAGGGCCTAACCACAATAAGGCCAAACCAAAATATGACTTGGTTTCATCCTAACTACAATTAAAAAAATTGTAGTTAAAATATGTCTCAACCATGATTTTTTTTTATTGTAATTAATTTCATTAGATCACACAACATCTTATAACAATTCGATTAATCATAGTTTGCCTTAATCTCTAATCAACCTCCCTGCACACCCGCTTTTTAGGATCTCAAATCCAATTAGGACTTGACATGTGGATTGAGGTTATTACCAACTTGCTAATACAGATACCTCGACACTCCCAAATCATGTATTATAAATAGCTCATCATGCATCCAACTATTTTTACAATCCATTATCATTCTCTTGTTCCCTTTTCACAATGTTTGACTTAAGTATTAAGGTCTTTATAGGAGCACTTGAGCACAGATCCTATATTATGAGGGATCCATGCTATGGCCTGTAATCCCCCCCTCCCCCCCCAAAAAAAAAATATAGGCAGGCATAGTAGTTTTTTATTTTAAAACTTTTTTTAGATTACTTTTGACACATCAGGCCATAGTACAAATCCTCCACCATGATCAAGAGGAATTGCTATAAGTATTCACCAAAAAATGCGAGACTACATGTGGATCATAATTAATATACAACCAAGATGCTCATAAATAAGGTTTGATATGTTAAATTTAAGGTAAAGGTTTTTTTTTTTTGGTCCTATAAATTTAGAATGAATTTCAATTTCATCTCAAATATTTGTTTTAACTCAATTTTGTTCTATGAATGCTTCAATTTCACCGTGACTACTTCCATTAAATCAATAACAAAAATGTTGATGTGGCACCCATGTTGCCCAAAATAGTCCCACTATTGCCGCATCATCTTCTGCCTCCTTCTTTTTCTCATTCTTTCTATTACTACTTGTAACATTTCTTTGATTTCATTGCTTTTTCTGAAAAGAATTCATCAACAAAGGAGACAGTTCTAAGTTTTCAATGGGCTAAAGAAGGAAACTTGGATTTACATTTTCTTTTCCAGTAACACAAATGTTTGTTTCCTTGGACATTTTAACCCAAAAATTGAGAAGGGAAAGAGAGAAAAAGGAGATTGAGGATTAAAGTTTCACTATGTTTTTCTCCTTTTCCCTCTTTCACTACTTCTGATTGAGTGATCAATTGTGGTTCAGTAAGTATTAGAGTTTATGGAAACTGGGGATTTAAGGCAACTGGTGGAACAAGGATAGAAATAAGAGGCTGTATGCTCGGCCTTTTTAGGCAAAAGCTACAATACAAATTATTAAGTTGTCAACTCCTTGAGCATAAAAAAAATATTGCATCTAAATGCAATAGCCCTGGACAACTCTGTGGCATTGCCACCAAATTTTTCCCTTTTTTTTGTTAGACAACAAGTTAATCAATAGCATTATTGTCAAATTCAACATTTTATTGTTAGACTTTTCCTAAAAATATATTATATGGAATTTGGTGGTAAACACGACCAAATTCCACATAATGTTGTTGACTTCGGCGATATTGTCACCAAATTTAGTAACATTGATATATATATATATATATATATATATACACACACACACGCACACTAACAACGTGAATAATATCCTTAACATAATTATCTAGGAAAGCATATTGTAAGTCAAACTGTGATGTAAATTGCATAAGAAAATGGACAAGCAGATATTGGATGAAGTGAATTCCCAACCTAACATATATATATAATTTTCTTTCTGCCCTACTGTTTGGTAGCTTTCATTTGAGGGCATTCGTAATTGTAATATATATAATCCGGTGACATTGTTATCAAATTTAACAACATTATATAGAATTCACTAGCAATACCACCAAATTTTATATAATATTTATTTAAAAAAAGCTTGACAATAAAATATTGAATTTAGTGACAACTTTTCATCGAATTTTTTTGTTGTTTGACGCCAAAAAAAAAAAAAAAGCGGAGAACTCGGCAACAATACCACTGAGTTGTCCAAAATTATGATATTTGAATGCAATATTTTTCATGCTCAAGGATTTGATGGCTTAATAATTTGCACTGTAGCTTTTGCCTAAAAAGCCCAGCATTCTCTCATGTGATCTCTTGATATTAATTGAAATAGATAATTAATATTTTAAATTTTCTCTCAAAGAACGGAAAGTATTTGTTTACATTTTCATATTAATGTAATAAAGTCGTAATCATGTTTGGAAATAAATATATTTTCTCCTTTTATGTAATTAGGGTTTAGTTGAAAGATATTATTTATGTTATAAAAATCTTAGGACAAACATCACCATATAACTTAGAGATCAGAAATATTTTATTAATTAAACTAATTATGATCATGCATATATAATATTATATTATAGTTTTGACAATGCAATTACCACTAGAATTAGGAGGAGTATCTTAAACATCACGAAATAAGGAAAGAAATGAAGAATAAGAGAAAGTCAGTCGTTTAAACTGATTGGTGACAGGTTTGCCTAATTTTGATGAAGTCTTAAATTTCAATCTCATATTATCATGTGAAAAGGAAAAGAGTGGAATTACTTATCACTTACAAGTCATTTGAGTAAGATTTGACTCAAATTTGATCTTCGCCTAGGTTAATCGAATGATTACAAGTCGTGCTCAACTCAAATCACATCTATATTATAAGGTATTGTATATTAATTTTCACAATACATGTACCACAAACTCACCGTTTTAATGTACTCATTGTGTTGGATATTTGAGCACAAGACTTTAATCAAATTTAATATTCACTATGTTAACGGTATATTGGGCTTGGCCTAAGCCCGGGCCCCCCATAATTTGGAAGTGGGCTCCGGCCCTCTAGAAAGTAAATGGAGGAGTTAAATGGGCCTTGCGATCATAAGGTCCTCCAGACAATAGAAATGAGAACTTTTAAATGGAGTACGTTGAAAAAAAAAAATAGTAATAATCGTGGTATAATAGTACCAATTTTTTTTTTTTTGCGGGACGTGACCAACTATCATTTTGTCACTATTGCCTATAATTGTTTGCTCCCCGTATCTTTCATATAACTGAAATAAAAGAAAATTATTTTATAGAATATTTTTTAATAAAATAAAGCATATAACTTTTTATTATGAAATTATGTTGTTAAAGAAGTTTTAAAAAATTTCCTTCATCCTTCAAATAAATAAAATGAGTCAGTTAGTCCGACCTAAAACAAAATCAAGTCCAAAATAGGGTCTTAAATTTGGGTTTGTTGATTGGGATGGACTAGCGAATTTCAAGCTAGAGACTTTTTCATAGATCGCAAGGATGTCTATAATTATTTTTAATATTATAACTATGTAATAAATCATTATATCTTCCGATGCCCACTTGAAAAATAGTCTAGAGATCAATACTCTTTTTATTAATTAAAATTTGACAGTTACTTATTGAGTTAAACTCAAGCTATTAAAATTAATAAAGATATGACTACTTGCACATATGTTATGTCCATCTTTGCAAGACCATATTTTGTGTTTTGAATACTTGCAACATGGTAAGTTCTTCTTCTACTAGTTATTGTGGTTCAATCAGACTCAGTGGTCCCTTTGTTCCAGAAATTCTAAAAATTATGAATGTATCTCAAATGCTGTTGTGGTGAATCAAAAATATCTAGTTTATAGAAATTCATTGCACTTCAGTGAAACTCTGAACAAAATTGATGTATGCTGTAATCTTTTATTTTTTCTTAACAATTTATTAATAGCTTTATCTCTATATGTAGATGCTCTTCTAAATGTTATTCTAAGTTTGATGCAGGATTTTAGAAAAACACAAAAATACATGGTACACAAATGAAAAAATGAAAAAAAAAATAGAAGAAAAAAAAAGTTAACTAAACCTAATTTGACTTGACTTGTTTAGACCCAATTACAAATCAAGCTTGAACGAGTTGGGTCAAAGACCAAGTTTAAAAAATAAGTTTAATCAATTACGTTGAATCTCAAGTTTAAAACAAACTTAGCCTCATCCATCTGCATTCTTATATCTAATGTCTTAATATATGTAATTAAATTTGACTTTTCGAATAAATGAAAATCATGGATTTTCAGCCATATCAAGCCGTCTTTCATGTTCCCTAATATTAATATATATATATATATATATATATTACTCTGCTTAATTACTCTGCTTAATTCAATTTTGTTTCCTCCTACATTCAATGGGGTTTGAAGTTTTGAACAAAAGAAAATCTGAAAATGGAAGAAACTTTAACGCCGTTAATAAAAAATCCGAAATAGTAAGAAACTATAATTAAACATACATTACTTTTCATTTACATTCCGAAAGTCAAATTTCATTAGAAATATTAAGACACTAGATACAGGTTTTACAGCACACAACATCACATTTTCCCAGATTAGTTATCCCATCAATTAATTAATTACAATCCAATCCATTTCTATAAATCTAAATAACATTACTATTGCGGGAAAAGAAAAAACCAGAGAACCAAAAACATCATCAATGGCCTTTCATCGTACATCTCTTTCGTTCCTCCTTGTTCTCCTCTCAATTATTAACCCTTCCGATCAATTTCTTCTCACCCAACAAAATCCCAGACTCTCAAAAGCTTACACAGCTCTTCAAGCATGGAAGCACTTAATCACTTCTGACCCCAAAGGCTTCGTCTCCAACTGGAATGGTCTCGAAGTTTGCAACTACACCGGAATCTACTGTGCACCATCCCCAGACGATCCCCGCACCATCACCGTGGCAGGAATAGACCTCAACGGCGCCGACATAGCCGGTTCATTACCGGAAGAGCTCGGCCTCTTAACCGACCTCGCCGTTTTCCACGTCAGCTCAAACCGCTTCCGCGGGCCCCTCCCCAACGGCCTCGGCTTCCTGAACCTTCTCTTCGAGCTCGACATCAGTAACAACAATTTCTCCGGCCCGTTCCCCGACGTCGTTTTGAATCTCCCTTCCTTGAAATACCTAGACATAAGGTTCAACGCCTTCTATGGCGACGTTCCTTCCCGCCTTTTCGACCTTAAACTCGATGCCGTTTTCATAAACGACAATAAATTCCAGTTCGCATTGCCTGAGAATCTAGGGAATTCTCCTGTTTCTGTGCTTGTGATTGCGAATAATGATCTCAAGGGCTGTAATATTCCTCCAAGTGTGGCTAAAATGAAGGATACACTAAATGAGATTATAATTTCAAACGCTGCATTAAGCGGTTGTTTGCCTAAGGAAATAGGAGATTTAATTAATGTTACGGTTTTTGATGTGAGCTCTAATAACTTTGTTGGGTCGTTGCCTGAGTCTATGGAGGGGATGAAGAGCTTGGAGGTGATGAACGTGGGGCGTAACAATTTTTCCGGTGAGATTCCGGGGAGAGTGTGCTCTTTGCCGAGGATGCAGAACTTCACGTATGCCTGTAATTACTTCTCTGGTGAACCGCTGGAGTGCGTCAAGTTGCCGGCGAAGGATGACCGGCAGAATTGTATACCGGAGAGACCGTTGCAGAGGTCATCCCCTGAATGTACGGATATTGATAGACACCCGGTTGATTGTAGTGCCTTTAAATGCATGTTATAAAGATAACAACACCACCACCGTCTCCTGCTTCCCTGTCTCTCTCACCTGTTGGTTGCCATTTATCCATGTGACAACAATATGTATGTTGTCTTTAGTACATCCAATGAACAAGGATATCAATAATTGCAACAGATTGTGTTCCAATTCCGTCCCATAAAAATCAAAATTTTTTAATAATAAAAAAAGATATTAATTAATCATGAAGTTGCAAGATACCTTGATAATCATTGTGGCCGCCATTACTTTTATAAGTGCTACATCCTGGAATTGATTTCATATATGGGAATGACCAATCTATCTTTGAGTTGTACTTCGCAATATATAATATACTATATCAAAATTATATTTACTGTATTGTAGCACTAAAAATTTTGTTATTTTTTTATATTTTAATAAATAAGCATTTTATATATGGCTTTAACCAAAAAATAAATTAGATTAGTAATAAAATATAAGTGATTTCTAATCAAATTCAAAATATAATTATATTATACAAAAGACGAAAAGACTTTGGATTTATAAATGCTACTTCCTAGGTGGAATTGATTTCATATATTTTTAGGAACTACTATAACCCATAATCTACAATTAATTTCCAAATCAAGTTTTCCCTTGAATACAGGAAATATCCTTTAAGTTTGAAATCATATGGATAACTTTTTGACTTTTTGAGAGACAGTGGACTTAGCCTTAAGTATTATTATGTAATGTTTTTAAAATCAGATTAATTATTGAATTGGTAAAAATATTGGTTCATAGTTCATTAGTCGAACTGTAGTTGAACTGATAATAATTAATTATATTTTTTTAAAATTTTTATATATTAAAAATTTAATGTAAAAAATAAATATTAGTAAATTTTAAATATTTGATTACTAATTTAATATTTCTTAAGATATTATAAAAATTATTTTAGAGTTTTTAAATTATATTAAGATTCTACTTATTATTAAAAAATAAAAAACTAAAACTAAATAATAATTTTGGCTAAATACATTTATATTTGAAAGAAATGTTAGTAGGAAATTAAATATAAATATAATAGAGACCAAATATAAAAAATAACAAAGTATTCATATTTTACTTCTTTTATATTCTTTATTTTTTTAATATATATATATATATATTTATTTCAACTCCCTCCTTTTTTATTGTCTTTTATTTTTAATTTTTTAAAATTATTTGGGATAAATTATTTTGTTATATAAAAAAAAATTTAAAAAAAAGTACGGACTAGTTCAAACCGATTTTGACTGATTCGGTTTTGACCGATTTTTTATCGATTTGATTTGTTTTTAACCTATTTTTTAGCCAACTAATTTTCTGAGGCAATTGAACCAGACTAGGGACTGGTTTTTGGTCGAATCAGCCAGTCCCGTTCTATCCGATTTTTAAATCATTGCTATTATATCTTCTTTTACTTTCATTTTGAAAGATTAAAGACAAAAAAGTAAAGAAGAAAATGTACTTGGTGGAAGGAAGCTTGTAGGGAAATTTATAGTCCATACTTGAGGCCCATGGCATATCATCCCCAAATAATCAGAATATTGGCATTCTAATTGGAAGGATATGCATTAATGAAAATGTAGAAACTTGAAATCAATGTGAAATAGTAGCATTTAAAATTACTTTATTTGAACTTAATTTTTTTTAAAAAAATCTCCCATCAAATCTAAAAATACGAAAAAATAAAAAATAATTCATATCTAAAATTTTAAGGCAATACAATAATCAGTCGATGCATCTCAAAGAATGGAAATGGTTGAAGGGAATACCTCAAAATGGTTGAAAGTTGAAAAAAATGAAGAGGAGAAGCTAAACGGCATCGGGAGATGGCAGGAACAGGTTGGACAGATAATGGTGACGAGGTCTAATGGTGGCTGGTGCGGTAAGGCAAAGGGTCTCGAGCTTCGTCGCGTTGCTGTGAAGAGGAAGGCAAATTTTCTTTTCGCAGATCTAGTGCTATCATGAGGGGTGGAGGTTTTAATGTTTTAGCAGAGGTTGACCGCTGCTATTTAGCATCTATTTGGTCAACAACCACTACTAGATTACAGCAATGGACCAAAATGTTGCAAATTCCATTAAAATTTCCTCTTCCTAGTAGAGTAATAGCAAAATCTTAAAAACTATACTTAAATTTTGTCCTAAATTATACAAATACACCAAATGAAATAGAAAAAACAAAAACTCAAAATGGAAGCATGAGAGTTTACCTCTAGCCATGGTGAATTTTTTGTTATAGGAAGTGCACCACAAAAATATAAACTTGCAAAATAGAAAAATAGGAAACAGATTTTTTGATGGATGGAGAAAGCAGTGTAATGGATACCCAGAAAAATGGATGATCCACCTCTTCAGTCAGAAACCCCATGTATATATAGCTAACTAAGAATTAAGACCACTATCAATAATCATTATTTCTCAAAAAACACAATTATACCAATATATGTAACCACCCCATGCAAATAAAAATTGACGTATGAGATAATGGAAAATTACGAGCATTAATTGAGGACCATCAATTCCAACACCCAGACCCAAAATGTTCTGACACATGTATATATAGATGCGTTCAGTGGATCTAGCTTCTCTCTATCCTTGGTGGGAACAGGACGTCTAGTCCAAAGAAGAAAAGTTGGCCTCTTCAATCTTTTCTGATTAATAAAAAAATTTAAAAAAAAATAAAAAAAGCCTAAAATAGTGAGACTGGACGTTGGTTCCTGCCAAAAACGGGAGAGAAGCTGGAAGCGCATTCACCCTTACTCAATAGAACTAGCTAGGAATTTTAATTAGGTCGAGGTTTTTAGCTATATAATGGCTATAGGTAAGAGACTTTAGATATTTTTGTTAAATGAGACTTTTTTAAAAGAAAATTAGGCAATAATTATAATAGAGATGAGAAGGGAATCACCTTTGTTAAGGGAAAATACATTAGAGATGGAAGGCCACTTTGAATTCGAGCCTGCTAATCTGCGTCTGGATATCTATGTTTGGACAAGGGCTTGTGTTGATAAGGTGACTGTTGAAACTAATTGGGTCGAAGCCGTTCCTCTTATCCACGTTGCTGATCCTTCGTCTCATTTGCTTGGGTCTCTTCTTGGTCACAATAGAAATCTTACGACTATTTAAGAAAAAAAAGAAAATTATCAATAAAATGTAGGTATATCTTTTTTATTAAAAAACAAAAACTTAGGTATACAAACAACAATAATTTTGTGCAAGGTTATCAAATTCATGAGTTTAAATAAACTCATAAAAAGAAAGTAAACTCGTAACGTGAACTTATATCGTAAACTCGTAAGAATTTATATTTGTTAATAATTATATATAAAATATAATATATAAAAAAATTCATCTAAATATAATTTAAATTAGACTAATTTTTTAAAAAAAATTATTTATATTCCATAATTCATATTTCTCAATATAAAGATTCTAATCAAATTCATATATAAATATTATTTTTATATCTTTCTTTATTGAATTGTATTCAATTCAATTTAAGAATTTTTATCTTTTTTTTTAAAATTCAATTTGACTCAATTATATAGTGACTCATCAAACTCAATTCAAGAAATATTGAGTTAATCGAATATATCTGAGTCAAAGGTAAATTAAACTGAATTTATATTGAATCCGAGTTTATAAGCGAATTGACACGATTTTTTTAAGTAGAAACTTAAACTCGTTAAAATTGGAGAGTCAACTCGTGAGTTTAACAATAATAGTTTTGTGTATATTAAATCTTTTGGTTTTATGTACACATTGAGTATTCTGACCTCTTCTGTCATCAACTTTTTATTAGGTTTTCATTAAGACTTAAAGAGTAATGATACTATATTTTTGAGAATATTGTATTTTTTAATAATAATTATTAAATATATAATAATGTTTTATATAAATAATTACTTAAAATATTAATTTATTTCATAATTAATAACTCCTAAAAATAATTTAATTTTTATGTAAGTATAATAATAAATTTATTAAAATAAACAAAATATTATTCTATATTTAGTAGTAATTACATCATAATTAAAAAAATATAATATCATCACTCTTTCATTGGATGTCCTCCTTCTGCCACTTTAGTTAGTGGTTGTGAACATTTTAAAGGACTCTTTTCGAGTTTAGGTGATTTAATATAAAAATTGAAATATTATTAAATTGCTAAAAAATGTTAATGGCAAGCAAACTTTTCCATGATGTTGCAAAACAAGAATTATTAAATATGTAACATCCGGATAAAAGCAACAGGGGAGGGGGGTTTTATTTTTTATTTTATATATATGTTATTTCTCTTTCCTAAGCCTCATCCCTCCCGTTCATTTCTTCTTTCTGCCTACTATTCATTCTTCTTTCTCTGCGTGTTCGAAGCCCTTCCCCTGAGTTGTCGTCGTCTCTTCCCCACCAGAGGGCCATCACCGGCGTTGCGTAGCTTCTCCTAAGCTTTCCCACTGCTGGTTCGAGTAGAGTGACGCGAGGAGGGGAGCCCGCCGTGCCGTCGGTCCAGGTGAGTTGCCTCCCATTTCTCGCACACCTCTCCCTCATTTTTGTTGTTATGTTCTTCTTTAAACCCATTACTTTTCGCCATTCCCTCCATTTTCGGTTCATCCCAGTTCTTAGGAATAAGAAGAATAGTGAGATCCTTCCTTTTAGCTTGGCTGGCCAATGGAGGGCAAAGAAAGAGGATTTTATTTTTTGGGCTTTTTAACGATATGGGATATGCATAAATCTTTTTTTTTTTTTTTTACTCCCTTAGAATGATATATAAACTTAAAGGATGAAATAGGATTTATATGGAAGGATTTAAGTTAAAGGTTGTTGTAGCGTGTGAGTAAGGTTCATAGAATAAAAAAGTTGTTTTAATAGTTATTATGGAATTATATAAATGTAAGAGTGATCATTGTGAACCTATATGGTGATTTGGTTAGTTTATGTGTTATCAAGAAGTTCTATGAGCATTGGCAGTGGAGGAAACTAACCTTTCAAGGAGAAACAAGTAGCGTGCTAATATTGGGCACCATCTGTGAGTAAATAATAGATTTCGAAGTGCTTACCATTATCATTAATCCTGATATCGTCACTTTTTATTTGAAATCATTCTAAGTAAGATGAAATGTCATTAAATATATATATATATATATATATATATATACGTATATATATTTTTGTGGCAATAAATTGATCCCGAGGGAGGAATTGCTTGGAGAAGTATCTTTTAGTTATTTTCTTTTATTATTGGTCCTAATTAGTTGCTTATATGTATTTATAAAATTATGCATTTATATTAATTGATTTAATTATGTGATATTTGAACTAATTCTTGTCTCCTATAATCCAAATTCCTTATATAAGAAATAATAATAATAATAATAATAATATTTGGCTAATGATATACATACATATATATATATGAATTTAGGATTATGGGTTGGTGTGTGCGCCTCATCTATAAGTGTATGCTATCGTCCTTAATGGGACCAAGTCATATGTTGTGAAGGGATCTGGGTGGAGAAAGAGCTGCCCATTAGACGTAGCCACTCGAGTGAAGTGGGTGAGGAGCTGCCAACGAGGTGTAGTCGCCCCCGGAAAGTATGAATTATGACATGTAAGTAAGAAGGGTAGAGAAAGGAGTTACTCATTAGGCGTAGCCACCCGAGTGAAACGAGGAAAGGAGCTGCTAATGAAGTGTAGCCGCTACCTTATCTGACCTAGTAATAAACCTCCATCAAGTGATCACATTGAGAGACTTAGGTCTAAATGGATATTTTTACATACAACGGGTTGTAGATTTTGCTAAATTGTAAAGTGTGATGGTCAATTTATACACCCTTAATTCATTAGTTATTACCCTTGATTTAATTATGAAAATCTATTATTTGCTCACTGAGTTTTAGCTCATTCTTTTAACTTTTAAATTTTTCAGATAGCGCTACCAGACTCGATCCGCCTCCCTCATCTTAGGTTCCGAGGTGTTGTGGCGGTGAGCCTCCCTTTTTGGAACTGGGGGCTTGGTTAATTTTTTTTTTTTGGTTTTGTTATTTGTTGTAATGAGTTAATATTCATATTGTAAAATATTTTAGAAGTAGGACCAACGGATATAGATTTTGTTTCCCTCCCTTCCCTATTTTGGTCTTTTTGGTGTTTTGATGATTGGTTAAAGAGAGTGGAGCTCTCCGTTACTATTTATGTTAGATTCTGGCTGTTTGTAGAAATTTGGAATGTCATATTTTCAAAGGATACTCTGTCGAAATTTTTATAAAAAGCTAGTGTACAAAAGAAAAAATATATATATATCTAACGAGGTGGGATTACACTTAATGTACTGCTATTTGGTATAAAACCTTTCAAAGATTATCGAATTAGTATAGTATAACAATTCAAGCTGTAGATAAGAATTCCGTATGGATTGATAAGAATTCCGTATGAATTCTCTGCGTTGGTTACCCCTTCTTTATTTGGGGGGCGTGACAAAATATTTCTATAATTATCTAATATATATTAGCCAAGCTTAGATATGGCAATAACGATGATGATTATTATTATTATACAATAGTAAAGTAGTTTGTAATGAAAAAATATATGATTTTTTCTAGTTTAATATAGTTCTACCTAAATATTTGGTTTATTATGACAAATTTAACCGAGGCAAAGAACTAAAATCATGTGAAGAAACTTTTTGCATTTCATCATAGTTCAAATAGACACAAATAGAAATTTTGTAATATACAATGTAATTTAATATACTAATCTTCATACAAATATTTTGACTTTGGTTTTTTTAATAGTTAAAATGATTTATTATAACATTTAATCTTCTTCACCAAGGTAATATCACCCCTTCCGTAGCAACTACTGGAGAGCAAAAGATCTTTATCAAAGTCTAAATTGAAACGCCGAGTCTTAATTACCTCTTTGGGAGATAAGTATGATTCTGATATATTTGGATCTAATTCTTACCTTTTTCTTTTTTTCAATTTTCAATTCTCAACGCCTTGTATCTTTTTTATTATTAAAAAAATATATGAAAATATTTCAAAATAAAGAGGATATAACTGATAATATTAAATAAATTATGGCATTTAATTTTTTTAACCTTTATTTTTTCTTGTTATTTAATTTCAACGACTTAAATTTTAGATTATTATAATTTAAGTATATATGGTTCGAACATTGTTAATTTTGTTATTTTTTAAATTTTCACCCTAAGTTATATAAATAAACTGTTGTGCCTGTTCTATACATGTATAGTTTATACACAAATTACAAATTTGTGATGTAGTTTGTGCAATATATCAAATGTCAATGGTGAAAAAAAGGGTATGGGCTGGGGTCTTTGATCATATTAATTTTCCTATTAACAAAAACTTTAGATATAAGCATGAAACTGTTAATTAATTATTTCTTATTATTATATAATTGATCGTTAAATTAGCTTAATTTCTTTTATTGCTTTGCAAATAAAAGCACTAATGCTATAACTGGTTCATAAATTGTCGAAGCTTTCATAAAAGGCAGACTAAACAATAAGGATAATATTTTTTTCCCTGTACCTCAGATTATCAAACACTATATCTACAAAATATGGGTAGAGAAGAAGAAAAACTGAAGATTTCACATAATACTTCTAATTAATCGAAACAAGTACTTTAGATAGAAACATCATTGAATTGTTAATTATTTATCCTTCAATATAATATTTTTAATTTAAATTCTTTATACCTTTTTGTTTTTGTTACAAAATTGTATAGATGTTTGAAGTCTTTCGCAAATTATTCCAACTCTTCACTCATACTTAATAGTCTAATTCTTTCTTTCTTACTGAACAAGAGTAATTTAACAAGGTAAAATTACTTTGGCTTGAATCTAAATATCGAATCCACACATAAACTAGAATCCAAGGGCTTGAAATTAGATATATTATGACATTCATTTTTAATTTTGGTAATTCATAGAACTAACTAGCAAACTTTTTAAATTCTTTTTTAGTCATGATATTGTCTTTTATCAAATTCAATTTTGTTAATATATATACTAAACTGACGCTTCTTCCCATCCTTTTTTTTTTTGGTTGGCTAGAAAAAGTGACACTTCTTTGTCTATAAATGATAATAGATTTTGATACACAAGTTCGATTTTTATCATGTCGCTTTATGTTTTTTCTTTTGTTTTTGTTTTTAACTCCCTATTCTAAAGTTTTGTATCTTCTTTATTTGAAAAAAATCAAAATCAAGTGGGCAAAAATTAATTCAAACATTTTAATACTTCACCAAAATAAGAAAAATTTTATTAAATATAATATATTATTAAAATATAATAATAGAAGAAATTTATAAAAAGGAACTGACGAGATTCATGCATGGTTATCAAAATCGAATATGGCAATCAGACAGACAAACCGCCGAATTGGAGCATGAATCGATCCAAACACTTGATTGCATATAATCCGGAACGAAGTGGTTAGTTTCAGAAAAATCGATGACCTATAAAAATCCAATGACTCGGTAATTTTATTTATTTTTGGTTACAAAGGAGACATAAGGCCAGGGGAAGGGGTTGGGAGAGGAGAAAGAGTCATAGGAATCAAAACCTAGGTATATCAAATCTCTTTAGAACATAAATTTAGGGAAGGTGCCACTTGATGGTCATCAAAGTTAGAATTTTGAAATTGATATTTGTCCTAAATATGACGCTTTGTTTATGAGTTAAAAGATTTTAGATTAATTATTTTTTGACATGTAAAGTGGTAATTTTTATTATTTGAATTATTTTAGCAATTTAGCCGGTTCAATTAATAATGTTGAACTAATAAATTGATAAACCAAGCTGTTTGCCCGGTCAATGAGCCATTCAGTTTTGATATATATAATTTAATGTCCATCTAATACATTCTTACACCCTGTTCAGTAGTTTTTAGTAAACAGAAATGGAGATGAAATATATTTCTATATCCCTTTTGGTAGTCAAATATTATTGGTAGCTAGAAATAAAAATGGAATCTATTTCTTTTAGATAAGCGCATGAATCTAGAGAAATTATTGTACCTAATTTATGCCAAATTTATTATATCCTTGCTATCGTTTTTTTTTGTTAAACAAAGGTATTTTTGTTATTTTTCTATCATTCTTTTTTATTCTAATGCTATATTAACCAACCGAATATACAAATAGAATAGCATTATCATAAAATTGCTATGACTAAGGGAAAGAATTGCAATGGAGGCGTTCATATTAACAAGGAGGATAAATTCCTATGCAACACAAAGAAGGCCAAGGCCTATGGGAGCACATTAACAAGCATGGATGAAATTATGGCAAAAGGCATTCCAAGTGATAGCAACAGCATGAAGGCCAGGGATGAAGCTAAAGATCATGGTAAGAACTTTTCCTTACCGAGAATGAAAGCTAGACTAGTATAGTACAGGGACCTTTTGATGAGGGCAAATGGATATGGTAGGATTGAGAGTGAATATGACTATGAATGGGAGAACAATGTTTTCTTAAAGGATGAGAAGCTCTAGATGAGGACTTAGAACAAGATCCCTATTGCCCTTATGTGTTGGTGTCAAGGGGGAAGAGGATTCAACTGGGTAAGCCTTGGAAACATGCTTTTCTTATGAAGGTTCTAGGATAAAAGGTTGGCTATCATTTCCTCCTAAATTGATTGCAAAAGCTTTGGAATCGTTTTGGGGTTTTCAATTTAACTTATCTTTAAGGTGATTTTTTTTTTTTTTAGTTTGATTTTCAACCATTAGAGAGTACTTGTTTATCCTACACCATAAGCCACGGATGATCATGGGGCATTACTTGCTCATGCAGTGTTGGAAACCAAAGTTCTAGCACTTAAAGGATCTATTCTGCAAACAAGCCATTTGGATAGGGGTCCTAGAGCTCCCAATTAAATACTATGATAAGCATCTTCTTTGGAGAATGGGTTATGCAACTAGCAAATTGTTGAAAGTTGATATTCACACTCTTTTGGAAAACCATAGGAATGATGAAGAATTATATGCTACTGAGAGAGGACAATATGCATAGATTTGTATCAAAATAGATTTAAAAGGGACCCTAATTTCAAACGTTAAATTAGAAAAAGGGTGTATAGAATAGAATATGAGGGATTGAACTTAATCTATTTTGAGTGTGGACTATATATGTAACACAAAGATTTAGTGCTTGAACAAGAAGGCTTCCACCATGCATGAGCAATCTCTTACTCTTTGTAATGTTGTTTTGACAAGACATGATGGTAGAAGGGTTGATGCTTTGGCAATAAAATTTGTGTTTGAGAATTTTAGACCTTGGATCATATTGTACAACATAATAAAAAAAACGGCAACGGTCTAAAAATAACGAATATGGAAGAGATCATGCTAGCTAGTGATAAGTGAAAATCTCAAATGGATCCATTGGCCTCAATATTAGGTAAGTTGATTTTAGGCTCACAGTTATTGCTACCATGCAATATAGAAGAGGAAAATTTAAAAACAAAAAACTACTATGAGCTAACTTTAGATCCTTAATGACAATTAATGATTATATGATGCTTATGTCACGGAAAACGAAGGGGAAAGGACTTGCGAGGAAAGATCTATTGGATCTAAGCTTTCAGATAGCCTAACTAATGTTGGGCCCAAGGTGGGCCATACTTTAAATGGAAATAAGCAGTTGAGTGGGTCCACTAATATGAAGAAAGATGCCCCTACCATTGTTGGAGGAAGAAACAAATTGGCCTATCCTTTGTTAAACATTAAATTAATGTTGAAGTATGTGAAAGTTAAGGGTGTTAGTGTGAAGGCTGGGTCTTTGAAGCCCATTACTAATTTTTCCCAGAGACAAATGCCTCATCTTGTAAGAAGTTCCCAAACATAGGAAAGGATGGTGAGATATTAATCATGGCCAAACATATTTGTGAAACAGAGGGAGGTGGGGACATCAAGCATTTGAAGCCTCTCGACCTAAATGACCATTTTATACAAATGAAGATTTTGGAAAGAAATTTACTTGCAATAGAGATTGATCTTCTAGGTAGCTTAGGTGCCACTAAGGTGTACCATGGTTTATCTTGACTTATGTCTAGTCAATTGAATCTTCCATTGTTAAGTATGAATTTTATGGTTTGGAATACTATAAAAGTGAGTATTAAAGCCTCCTTACTCTTATTGAAAGACATCCTTATCCTTATTGAAAGACATCCTTATCCATTATAAGGTGGGCTTTGTTATTCTTATAGAGCCTTGAATTAGCAATAAAAGAGCAAATCATGTTATTAGAAAAATTGGTCTTGATAGCCACTTTTTTAAGAAAGTGTCTGGTTTTTTTAATGGCATTTGGTTGCTTTAGGACAAGTCTTTGTAGCAAGTTGAGGTTGTTTTTACTCATTTGCAAGTTATTCACATGAAGGTTACCTTTAATAATGGTTATAACTTCTCCCTTTTTAGTATATGGGAACCCAAATTGTTACAAGAGAAAGGAGCTTTGGCAGTAACTCTTATCCTTTTTTTCTATTGTGAACAATAGCCTTGGGTTTGCATTGGTGATTTCAATGCCATGACCTTTGTAGATAACAAATTAGATAGCATTGCATTCATATTTCAAAGTATGGAAGACTTCAAAAAATGCATACAATTTTGCATGGTCTTATTGATATGGGTTTGTGTAAGCCAAAATTTACTTAGAGCAATGGGAGGTTACAAAGAGATTGGACTATTTTTTGGGTAATTTAGCTAGTTTGGAGGAAAACAATGAAGCTTTAATTACAAATCTCATCTTCTTCAAGTTTGATCATTGCCCAGTGAAAGTGCAATTAAACAAAGGGGAATGGCTTGGTAAATTTATGGCTACCTAGTTAATGCATAAGGAGTTTACAAATATTGTTAAAAGTGCATGGTATAACCAAAAAGCTTGGAATTCCTCAAGTTTTGGTAATATTGTGAAGAAAAAAAGAAATTTCATGAACCATATAAAAGGTATTGATAAGAAACTTGCATAGAGAGATGACTGGTATTTACACATTTTATAAAGAGACTTGTATAAGGAGTACGAGAAAGTTATTCTTCAAGAAGAAATTGCATGGTACCAAAGAGCTTGATGTAATGGGCTTTAATTTGGGATTATAACATAAAATTTTTCCATGCTTTTACTATTGTTGGATGATAAAGAGATGGTATCAACACCTCGAAGGATGCAATGGTTATTATGTTATGGAGGAAAAAGTGATGAAAGGTATAGCAGTAAATTAAGTTAAAAATTTATTTAGTATGGAGAATAATTTTTAGTATTATGAGCATCCATTGAAAGGGTACGTTCCTAAGCTTAGTAAGGGTATTCTTATTAAAATTGAAGTTTTTTTTTTCTTAAATGATGAGATTAAACATGATGTATTTAGTATAGGCCTTTACAAAAGCCCTAGGTTCAGATGGGTATGGACGTTGTCTTTTTTCAAAGTCAATGAAATATGATAGGAGGATTTATCAATGACTTTGTTAAAAAAAAGCTATTATAATCCTTCTCTGATCAAGAAAAGTCAATAAAACCTTTTTGGTACTCATTTTAAAGGTTGATAATCTAGATTGCTTGAAATAGTTTAAACGTATTGCATTGTCTAGTGTCATTTACAAAATTATTGCTAACAAATTGAAGGCATTTATTAATTTCCTAATTTCTCCCAATCAATGTAGTTTTTGCTCTAACGCAACAAAGTTCTAATCATATTATTGTCACCCAAGAGGTTATTCATTTTATGTAGAATAAAAAGGAAAGAAAAGAATCATGGTAATTAAAATCTAACTAGAAAAGGCTTATGATAAAGTGAATTGATTTTTCCTCTTTAATACCCTTAAGGAAATTAGGCTCTTTACCTCTTTCTCTAGCCTCATTAGTTCTATATCTATACTAGTACCATGAAGGTTATCTAAAATAGGCATATGACTGATGGCTTTTAGATGTCTAAAAGGATTCGTTAGGTGACCTTTTCTTACCTTACCTGTTTGTGCTTTACATAGAAAGGTTGGATCACTTAATCAAGGAAGCAATTAAATGGAAGGCTTGGAAGTATATCTCTTTATCTTGAGATAAATCCTCTATATCACACCTTTTCTTCCCTAATTTGATCCTCTTTAAGGAAGTGTCAAAGATGCAAATGGACATTATGCTTTGTTGCCTTGAGATTTTTTCTACTAGTTTAAGTGGAAAAGTTAGCAAAGAGAAAACCTAGTTTTTTTGTACAAGGAATGTTAACCATAATGTGGCTAAGTATCTCAATGATACCTTAGGTTTCTTTTTTTGGTTGATAAAATGCATTTAAAATTAAGTTCTTGGAAAGCTAACAACTTTCATTGGTTGGCTATATTATACTTACTCAAATGGTGTTAAATCTCATTCCTTTCTATTATATGCAAACTACCTGTCGTCCCACTAGTGTCTATACAAAAATCAAAATGGTTGAGTTGGAATTTTTTTAGGGGGTTCAATGAGCAAGTATAAACAGGCACACCTTATTTCTTAGGATTATGTTTGTACTCCCAAACATGTTGGGGCCCTTAGGCTACACCATTCTAAGAATATGAATATTTCCATAATCATGAGGACATGTTAGGATTTAAAAATAAGGAAGGATGACTTTGTGAGTGAAGATGCTACACTTAAGGTATAAATGTGGCAATGATCCTATTCTCAAAATTAGGAAGTACCACACGTCTTACCAATACTTGGTGGGGTATTTGTAGAACATGGGACATATTGAAGATGGTATGGGATGCAATATTGGGATGGGTGACACAACCAAATTTTAGCAAGATAAATGGGTGCCAATTGAGCCTAAATTAATTAACTTTATTTTACACCTTATTTCTTCTAAGAAAGCTAATTTACTTATAAAAGCCTTTATGCCCATCGATGAATAAGATTAGGGGACTATTAGGAGATTATTACCATAGAATATTTGCTTTATGATTACTACAATCTGAACTCCTTCTATGAATAGTAGTAATGACACATTAATATGGATGCCTTTTAAGGACTATAACTTCATAATGAAATTTGTGTATCACTTCATTCAACACATAAACAACTCTATGTTTTACTTTGATTAGAAGACCATTTGGAAGTTGCCCGGATCTTAATGCGTTTGATCCTTTCTTTGGCTTATTCATAACTGCTATATGATTAATTCCACAAATGTCATTGTAATTTGACTTCTTGTTCATGTCCTCATTGTCGTTAGAGCAAGGAGTTGACATTGTCAGCTTTATATAACTAAACTTGTATTAGGGGCTTTTGGTTATTGTGTGTTGATTTTAGGCACTTGGTGAATTTTTTCAACATTGATATAAAAGATTGGGTCATTCTTAATCTCTGTGGTTAGTGTTGGGAATTTCAGAACACGCAGCGGAAAATTAAATTTTATAAACCCTGAATCCCTTCCCGTTGCTCCATCAATGTCATTCCATCAATGTCATTTAAATTGAGTAGATTTAAAAATATTTACCTTTGTTACGTGATACTTCTTTCACCGTTGGATCTCAAGAACTGATCTTCAGATCTGCTCCCTCTATCGATATCCACATAAACGGTTACTTAACTCGAATGTCATGCTAGTACCTCTGACCAACATCCGTATATGCTTTTGGTAGAGAAGACACTCACCTCTTTCTCTCTCTAGGCGTCCATACAGTATCCATATACTGTCTGTACACTTTCTCTCTCTAGGATTTTTTTCTATCGTTCTAGTAAACCTTAGCCTCTTTTCTTTTTCTTTTATATAGAGGTATCTCATTAGGGTTTTAGATATATTTGATTAATTTAAAATACATTATTTTAAATCAAATTAAATCGTAATTAAATAAATTAGTTTAAATTTAAGGTTATCTAATAAATTAAATTTAACTAATTATTTAATTTAAATCTAAAACTAAATTCAAATTTAATTTATCTTATAATTTAAATTTAAATTATCATATTAGTCTAAATTTAAATTTATCATATAGACTTGAATTTAAAATTAATTCATTTAAATTAATTAAAGGATATATATATATATTTAAAACATATAAATATATATATGTTTCGAACTTTATAAACTATATATATATATATATCAAATATATATATTTATTTATAAAATTCTTCCATCTTAGATGGAATGTGACATTCATTGAATTTAGATACAATTTCAGATTCAATGAATTTAGACATTCTAGCTCGAGTTGATTCGTTTTTATGTACGATCCTGTAGGCTCTTATGACGTTGGCAGTGAGCTAATGACACTATTTAACCCGCAAGTCATAAGCAGCCTCTAACAAGATATTGTGACTACTTAAATCATATAGGAATCGGTGGTTCGATGCAACCTATCATACAACCTTATCACATCTCTTTTATCACATGACATTTAGATTAAGTATGAGATATGGAAACATCATCCTCATCTTACTTGATCGTCGTTTTCTTGATTTATATGCAAATTGACAGTACAAAAAGAAACCCTTTCATTCGAGCACAGCCATACATTTCTCAGTCTCACTCATCAAGGGGCCTACAGATATCTCTCTATTAATCAAAGGGACAAATTCTATCTTAACCACTCATCTTCTTCTATATGAATTCCATTATACCCGATTATAGCTTTTATGATCACCCGGTTAAAGATGACTTTTGACTATGCCAAAACATAGTATTCCTCATATTGAAAACTATGGTGATCTCAAGTTTAAGGGCTCAGTGACACAGTTATATATGAGATATACTTATGATTTAATCCATGTAGTTATCTCATGACGGATCAATCCAGCATCTTGTTCCCTAACAAGTGTCTATAATTTTGATTCATATCTATATACATGATAAACATATAATCATCAATCAAAATCATACTAATCTTAGTTCATCATCATTCCTATAATGATGATCGACTAGGGATATTTAAGATAATCAAAATGATTTATCTAAGGATATTATTATATAAAATATGAAAACAATATAATAATGTAATAAAAAAAGCTCTTATTTCTTAATAAAGTACAATATTTGTAATACAATGATTGGCCTAGGCATAATATTCAACAATTAGTTAGGAAAAGATATAACTTTTTGTTGGAAGGTTATCTTTGTCATTGGTGAGTGGCAAGTTTGGCTACAATGGAATCGAGTGGCATTTGAGATTATGAGAACAAATGTAGGGAATTTTCATGTTAAAACTCTTTTGATCACCTATGATGTTGTTATGAACCAATTTTGGCACCCAACATTTAAGATGTTAAGGAGGGAGGCTTTGATTTGTTGAAAATTCTTTAAGGAATCAATCAAAAAATGGAGGCTTTACACAATGCTACTAGAGGTTGGATTCAAGGTTTCATTTGCAACAATGGAAGTGGGGGTGTTTTGTGTTTTGAGTTTTAGGGCATGATTTTAGGCATTAAAATGGTATGGTAACTAGGTGTTAAAAAGATTTAGTTGATGTTGATTCAGTGATTGCCATAATCTTATGCTTAATGGTTGTTCACTTGCTCATCTTATGAGTCAACTTGTAAACTAAATTAGGGACACTTTATAAAGAGATTGAAACATAAAAAATACTTATACACATCCCAAGGAGGGGGCAATAGGCTCGCAAATTGTAACCCTCTCTCTTTTAAGAGAGTTACTAAATTTCTTACTTTACTTATGTTGCAAAATTATGGAGAAAATTTTGAACATAAAAAAATTTCTTAATTAATTGATTGTGTAAATGCTATAACTATCCTTGTAGATGTTTAATTATTTGGACATAGCGAAATAAGTTCATCTATCCAAATAAGTAACTTAATACATACTGACATGCTTCTTCATTGCCCTTAAAAAGCCATACCATGGTTCATATAAATAGTACTCCTAAGTACATTATTAAACATATCATTGTGCATGTCTTCTCTAAGGAGACCTAAATGATTATACTTTAAAAGCATTGGTCATAGCGAAGACTATTTTTTAAGTATCATGCAAAACATCCCATACCACTTAATATAGACCTAGTTTTCAAATTTATACACAACTCACTAGACATCTTATACCACTTGATGTAAAGCCTAGGTTTTCAGCATCATCAAGAAGAAAGACTATTTTTCTTAGACCCTATAATCATTTAAACCCTTTCATTAATTGAGGTAAATATATTTAAAGTGTCCTCTAGTGTGGATCTACAAACTTGTAACCTAAACTTAAAGCTAAAGCTACCTTAAAGTCTCTCTAACTTCAACACTCTATCATAATCTTGTCCTTAGGAGAATTGGGACTTGCAAAGGGCTCTGGCCCACCTTTGTTCACACATGGTCATATTCTTTCCTTTCTTTAACAAAAAATTTGTCCTTATTGTCTGATCATTTCATATTAAGATTTTGATTGTTAAGAATTATATTTGTGGGAAACTTATTGTAAATATTAGAAATTCATAAAACTTAGTCTTTGTAGACCATCTCTTATCGAGAGTATATTTTCTTAATAGTCTTATTTTCATCTTAAAGATGCTTTACCTATATAAGCTTTTCTCATATGCCTATTCATGTTAGATATCAGACAATTTGATACCTCAAGATCCATATAAAGCGACACACATCAATATGTATATACCAATGCCCTCTATAGTCATTATATCATTTAATCAATCATAACATGCATAATCATTATGATTATCTCAATTTAATCATATTTCAAGTTATCCAAGTTATGCTTCATTGTTAACGTAATCATCTTATGAGATGTACATTAATAACGTAACCTCAGAGGCCAAATTATAATCTTCTTGTAACAAGGTGTAGGCATGCATAGATAGTTTGATAATGAATCATTGTCTTATAATAAAATAAGCAAATCATACCTAGGGTATAAGGTATGCATGCTTCTCAATTTAGCATGTAGAGTTACTAGTTGTCTATGTTAATCCTAATAAGACGCTTTATCTTTATTATCATATCTTTTAGTATTTTTGATATCTTAATTTAAGTCCATGTCACAATAATTTATAATTTATGTCATTTATGTATGAGAAGTGTTTAAGGTTTAGTCATCCATGCATAGGGATTGTATTCAATATCACCGTCATCCATGCATAGGAATAGTTCTTGGTCTGGTTTTCCATGCATGGGGCTTCAACATATATTCTTTATATAGGGTCTAAAGTGAAGAATTACATTTTTATAATTTTGAGGGTTCCCAAAAAGATTTAATAAGGTAGTCGTATATGCTAGTATACTAGAACTCATGTCACACTAATATTAAACAGATGCTTATCTCAATTTAATTAATTACTCATGCATCAATTTTTTCTTGATATAAAATAACACAACATGCCACAAAGCATCTCATATAGGCATTATTAATCATATAGAGATTTCATAAGGCGAATTTGCACATATTTGATACACAAGCATACCAAATCACTCTAATCAAGGGCCTTAAACTAATCATTTTATACCTATTTAATTGTCCCTTAACCTTTCTTAAACGTACCTTTATCATATATCATCATAATTATTCAAAAACATACAAGAAAAGTGCATAGAAACACTTAAAGAAGGTTGGCATCATGGCTTAGACCTTTGGTGCAGTGGAATGGTTTGTATTTTAGGCTTTCCAAAAATTCTTAACAGAATGACAGGCACTGCAGTGTGAGCAGAGCAGAATGTGCTTTGTTTCACATTTAAATTCTGTAGTTGACTTTTGATTTATGCCATATGTTTGTACAAACTTCCAAATTTGACCAATTTTGGTATAGATCATTCTTTATGTGTTAACTAAGTATAAGAAAAAACTTAAAGTGAAAATAATTAATTTAGCCCCTCAGCTCTTTAATTTTACAAAACTGCTTGGGAAATGCTTGAACTAGAAGTAGACGTACTTTCAATGTTGAGTTGAGTGGCTAAAAAAACTCCAAAATTACAAAAATTGGTATACTAATTCTCTTTTATAGCAAGCATAACATACTAAAATTTTAGATTATTTGGAATTCATTTGAGCCTTAAAGACATAAATATAACTTTGTTTCTTGGTTTTCACTCTTTACTAGCTATGAGCCCATTTTGTTTCTTGGGTTGGTTTCTAGCCTTTTTCTTGCCATTCTTATATACGCATGCACCCATTCAGATGCCAAAACAACTACAAATAAGGTTTGCAAGTCTTTGAATGAAAATCCCAAGCAATATATCCTTTAGAAGATTTTAAGCAACAATTCATAAAACTAAGTTATTTACATGTCTCTCCTGAATTTCTCACAATTTTCAAAGTTTAAGCAACACAGCAAGAGTCCTACAATTATCCTCTAGCTACAAAAAGAGTGGGATGGAATGATTCACTCCTTCATTAGACAAGAAAACAAAAGGGAGGGGAAGCAATCACTAAGAAATGGAAGAAGAGAAATAGGTAGATGTTCTTATCTTTGCATTGCTACATTGCTCTTACTCTTCTCCTTGCTGTTTCCTGCCATCTTCACTCTTTCCTTCCATGCCTTTCTCTCCTTTAACATACTCTCAGTTTCTCTCAAACTCTTACATACACACTCTCTTGCTCTTGGCCACTCCAAATTTTTGCAGAGTGATTATAGGTGTGCGTTACAAAGTGAAGGGAAGATGGGATTATATTAAAAGAGGGGAGAGACAATTTGGCTCTCCTAAAAGGCCTATTCTTTTCTCACATTTTTTTTAGACAAAATTGGAGAGGCTTGCTAGAGAAGCCAAAATCGACTTAACTTTATCTCAATTTTTGGGAAGTTGTGTTATAATTTGTTGCAAGCTTTAATTACAAAGGTTGTTTTGCAAGCTTCTATTACGAAAGTTGTTCTTATTATCAATATGGTCGCTTTCATATAAAAATCTCTTTATAACTCTATTATTTTTAATTTAGAAAAATTGTATTTTTACCCTAAAAATTATATTTTATTCTCAACTAAAATTACATTTTGAACTTTAAATTTTTAATAATTATATTTTGGCATTTAAATTTTACCAAAATACTTCTATTTCCTAAATAATTTTATTTTTAGAGTTGTAAGGGTCCAATGAATTTTTATATATTCATTTCTTAAGTATTTATTTTGTAATTATTTATTATTTAATAATTAAAAATTAATCCTCACTTAATTCTAATAAATTTCAACTGAAGTCTTAATAATCCATAAAAATTTATAAAAAAATTCATAAAAATTTTTGGTAATCTAGATAAAATTTTACAATGTCTAAAAACTCATAATTTACCTAAATTTTCAAAAATTCTATTAGAAATTCATATTAATAATTCATATTAATTATTTTAATCATAATTAATTGGCTAAGAAATTTGAAAATGTTACACGGATTGGCTCACTAATTAGTCCCATGGTTTTTGCGCATTCTTTATGATGATGCTTCGGGGATAGCTTTTACCTATGAAGTTGGTATTTTGGTTATGTTAACTTCCTTGTATTTTTCCCCCCAAAAAAAAAATATTTTTTATTTCTTTTCTATTATATCAAATCTAATTATTTTATTTCAAGCTTATTCTTATTTATTTTTCAATTCTATTAAGAATAATTCTACGTAACAAAACACTATTAATTGCCCAATGGGAAAAGCTAACATTTGATAAGTCATAGGTAATCTGCTTGCAGTGCTTCTCAAAACAATATTTTCAGTTTCACAGTGAACAATTCTACGCTTGCATCCGAAGCTTCAAACGAAAACGCTCGAAGCAAGCATCTCTGTAAACCCTACTAAGATTGCAAACCCGCCCCCAAATTCTGAGGTAAAGGGAAGAAGAAAAGCGCCAAATTTTTGCCGTTGAGTCTCTTCTCTTAGAAGAAGAATACCAATGGCGACTGCCTCAGCTTCAGCAGAAGGAGAAAAAATGCCTCTGAAAGATCAGGGTAATGAATTTTTCAAGTCAGGGAAGTATCTCAAAGCCGCAGCACTTTACACCCAAGCCATCAAGCAAGACCCTTCAAACCCTACTCTTTATAGGTACCTCCTTTCAAATTTTGTAACTTTATGAATTCTTTTGAGGTTTCACATCAAAGTTGATCGCTTCTTCAAAATCGTGCGCGACATTTTTTGTTGATTTCCTTTATTGTGTCGTAGTTTTGCTTAACTAGTGACAGTCTTCACTGGATGGAATTGATGGGTTTCAAATTGTTGGCCTCTTATCTGCGTATTGCGTTTTTGCTGATCCGGGTTTTGCGATGGCTTTTGTTAAATTTTTATGTTCTTGGGCTGAAAACAATATCGGTGTCTACATTAGTGGTGTTGCGGCCATATGAATTCTCTGGAGCTGAAAGTCGGCATTTTTTAGTTTAGTTGGATTTCAGCTATTATAGACTGTCAAATTTGAATATCTAGTTCCAGTTTGCTGTAGAGTTTCAGAAGAGGAGAGCCTCTGGTCACTTCTAAATCTGGACTATGCACACTATTAAGGACTCAAGTGAGCTTGTTTATCCAATTTGAGCTAAGAGAAAGCAAAAGAGTAGCCTCTTGGGTGGGAGAGCTGCGAGGGATAAGTTCCATCTTATATCTTGATGATTGTACAATGTGAGACATATCATGGCATACTCCTCTGATAGCCGGAATTTGTGAAGACACACTCTGGGTGGCTTTTGTTCACTCTGGTGGTCCTGGATCCTTTCCTAGGTAGCTCCTTCCCACTATTTGGGTGCCTACCATGGGAAGCTTCCGCTTTCGTGGGTCTTGGACCTTTTGGGCCCCAGGCATCCCTTTACCCAGTTGCTCCTTCCTAGGTTGCCCTTTCTGTATTGGCCAACTTTCAATGAAAGCACCAATTAATACAAGTTAAGTCAAGGCAATGGTTCATCATGAAAGACCTGCTTGTTGGGTGTGAGAGCCTCAAAGTACCCCCTTAAATGTTTTTTTTGTTCATATCACTTTTACTTAGCATTATAATGGATGAACTTCTTTTTTTACAGATGTAACCTGTTCTCTCCTGAGTTCTGACCCATTTCTTTTTGGGCGTCGTCCATGAACTTCCATAGGGGGATAGTAATTCTGACACTGTCACTAAGTTGAATTTAAAGTGCAATGGCATACAAGTTCTGCAATATTTCCTGATGCAGATTTTATGTAGAATATGCTAGCCACTTATAAAAAACAGGTAAATAATGTATGTGTTGCTCTTTAATCCAAGGATTATCTCTTCCAACATGGAGTTTGGACACTGTATCTTAAAGTTTTTTGTTCTTGAATTGTGCTATTAGAACAGAAAATTTCTGCATTTTCAGTGTGAAATAATACCCTCTAGCAGAGCCCTGATAACTGAAGTGGTACTTTCTGCTGTGCTGACTTGAGCTCACTTTGGCTATTTATAAATTTACATAATCACCTTAATTTCTATTTGATCCTGATGTTGCGTGAGATTATTCTACCATGGATACAATGAAAGTGGCAGTCTTACACCTCTGCTCATCATTTTCCTCTGGTAAAGTATGAGTTTAGCACCCCCTCTCCCCCCCCCCCCCCCAAAAAAAAGAAAAGACTAAGAGTAGGAAAAGTCATCCCTTCCTCTCATATTGGTAGGTTTATTTTACATCCATGTTAGTGGAATTGATGAAGCAGAAGTCAAGGTGTTTCTAAAACACCTATCTACGATAATGCTTTTTCCAAGTGCACTTCATTTTCAGATCTAAGACCTTGAAACTGGCAGAAGAGACCCCTACTCTAAAAATAGTGAATTACAAAGTTTGACTTAGGAATTTCTTCCTGGACAGTATAACATTTTTTTATATCATTTTGATACAGTTAGGAAGGAACAGGCTTAACCATAGTTTAAGGTGCAAGTTCCAGAAGGTGTCCTTCGCCTACTCCACAGAGATCACTAGTACTTAATGCTTTTGCATTACTTGCTTAGTAAAGTAGCGTCATAGTCCCTGCTGATGGGAATAAGTCTACTGTTGGTTACTTCTTCCATTTCATGACTGACTGGCAGCTCAGATGATGACCTCTTCGTGGCCCTAACTTCTTACTTACATCATCTTTATAGTATTCACACAGATATTGTTATCAACAAATGTATCTTATTCCTGTAGTTAGTATTTTAATGCAAATATGGGTTGCCCCTATTATTTTGACATTAACTGGCTGTTAATACAGAGACCTATATAATCAATTCTTTTCATTCTTTCAGTATAATGTCTGAAAATCTGTAGTTCTCTCTTTTAGTGTTTGAATAAGCTCACTTCACTGTATCAGTTCCCATATGTGCAAGTGATGTGGCATGCGTAAATAATTTCTGTTACTGCATTTAAGCAGGATATCAGTAGTGTCATTAATGCAGATAATGGATCACTTTTAAAAGTTGACTAGGTGCTTATCATGCTAGCTTGGTCATATGGTCATTTTTGTTTGCTTACTGGTTAACTATTTCATGGCAGTCATCTTTTATTCTTAAATTTCATGTGATAGTTGAACAATTTGTTTACTTGTCACATCCAATGTGCTTTTGATAATTTTAATGCTAGACGGCACACTGCTGGAGATAAAATAAACATCATTGTAAAAATACATTGTGTTTGGTGCATTTTGCAGTCACTGGTCTTTTGTTCTTATGCATGATAAAGCAGTAGTTTGTATCTTCATGTCTTTCAACTACAAGATATATTCCATGCATGCCAGTGCATTAACATCTTGCACTGACAAAGCTTCTGTACAATACATTGTCTACCAGTAACCGTGCTGCTGCATTGCTGCAACTGGATAAGCTTACAAAAGCTCTTGATGATGCTGAGATGACAATAAAACTAAAACCTCAATGGGAAAAGGTAAATGTATATTAAACTTCTTTAAGCCTGATATTTTTTGAAGCTTGTAAATGATATGCTCAGTGGTGTTACTTGAATTCACTTCCAGGGGTATTTCAGGAAAGGATGCATACTTGAGGCCATGAAACGATACGATGATGTACATTATACAACTTTCCTTCTGCTTATCTTTTAATTGGAAGCCGCATAAGCCCCTATAATTTTGGGTGTCTGGTCCTAATGCATCTAGCATTTGAATATTTGTAGGCCTTAGCTGCCTTTCAGATGGCTTTGCAGTATAACCCACAAAGTCAAGAAGTATCAAAAAAGATAAGGAAGATAAACCAACTAGCAAAAGATAGAGATCGAGCACAAGAGGTGGAGAATAAGAGATCTAATGTTGATATGACTAAGCATTTAGATACGTTGAAACCCGAATTGGTCAGTATTGTATGTTAATTTAATTGTATATTCCTGTTGTATTCCGTGGAGTGCTTGATGTGCATGTGCTTTGTGTAGGATGTTCTATTGCATTAATTGATTGACGTTTCCCTTTTTTGTATTTTGGGTTTCTGAGATGTTTTGTTTTGGCTGTTTCAATTTTGGGTGGCTTGTTATAAACATGTATAAGGTGGTAAAGGAATTCACATACCCATATATACTCATGCATTCTTTTTAACATTTCCAAAGTGACTGTTTGGTCTTCCTCATGCAGTCTGGAAAGTATGGATCTGAAGAATGCTGGAAAGACTTGTTTTCTTTCCTTGTTGAAACCATGGAGTCAGCTGTAAAATCATGGCATGAAACTTCTTCAGTGGATGCTAGAGTCTACTTTCTTCTTGATAAGGAAAAGACACAGACTGATAAATATGCTCCAGTTGTGAATATTGATAAGGTATTTATATTCTTGTTGATTTTCAATATAATTCATGTTGTAGTTTGCTTGGTTTTTGGTACCCTGTTCCTTTATGTGCGTAACTTTCTGATTTATAAAATCTCTCTCTCTCTCTCTCTCTCTCTCTAGATATATATGTGTGCGCTTGTGTATTTGTGGGTGGGTGTGTGTGTTTTATTTTTTGGGGGGTGTATTCTATAATATTGATGCATATTTTGGCACTTTTCCATTGCTTGTTTATATGACTACTGTGAGTAATTCACCAAACGTTCCTTTTCTGGTATTCTTTCTTTTTTTTTTTTTTTTAAATACTCATACTCTTATCTTATCTGGTGTGCCAGGCCTTTGAATCGCCGCATACACACAGTAGCTGTTTTTCATTTCTCAGGCAATATGCTGAGGACTCTTTTTCCAGAGCAGCCTGCTTGGTGGTTCCCAAAAGCATCATTGCTTATCCGCAGGTAACTTTTGAGTTCTTGATGCATTTAAAGTTTGGAATGGATTGTCTATAGGAGAAAAGGTGGGTGGGTGAGAATTGCCACCATTAGTTGCCAAATTCTGTAGGTTTTAGTCAGGGGTGAGGTGACTATTATATTTTTCTTTGTATAATATTGTGGCTATCAATCTTTCTCTTAATTGGTAATTGGAAACCCGAGCTCTGACCTGGCCTTGTAGGAATTAGAATTTTAGATGACTGGCCCTATATGCAGATAATTGAATACAATCGTAACTGATAAAGGGTGTATCAATGACTTTCAAGTGCTTTAGTTTGAATTGCTGTTGCAGGCTGACCTAAGGCTTTTTTATTGGAGACTACTTGTCGTATGCTTGCCTTTTCTTTCTCTCCTCCCCTCCTTTCATTTTCTTCCATTTATTCAGTATAAATGATGTGCAGGTGGTACTGCATATTCTTTTCAATAATGTAATTATGGGAATTTTCAATCTGAAAGATTAGTTGAGGATTGTGGGGAGAAGAGAAGTATCAGCTTTTTTTTTTTTTTTCAAAATAAATGATGGTGAGAACAAGAAAAGACTAGGCTATCTAGTCAGCATTCCTGTTAAACAGATCAGCTTCACAAACTGAATACTGTATTTATTTCATTTGGTCCAGAAATAGGGTTTTAGTTACAATAAAATATCTAAATTCACAATCTATGTTTGCAGGTCTGGAAAGGCCAAGGATCAAGGAGATGGAAACATGGGCAGAGTGATGGTTTCTTTGTTCAATTTGAATCACCTTCACTGAGAAAGCTGTGGTTTATTCCCAGTTCCAATGAAATGGGACAAACATTATGCAGGTTTCTCTTCTGCCTTCTCTTGATTGCAGGTTATTTAATGAAAACATAAATTAATAACTATAGTGGTTAATATTGGAAGGAAGGACAAATGATTTTAGGGAAGGTTGCTATAATCAGTTTTTATTTTCTTTATATTTTTGGATTACCTACTTATTCCTATTTTATTCCACATGCTAACTCGTGTGACAATAAGCTGGTAGATGTCATCCCCCCCCCCCCTCCTTTTTTTTTTTCTCTCTCTTGGGGGGGTTGGAAGAATAGCTGGGTGCCTAGAAGAAGAAATGCTCTTAATTGGAATTTGGAAGATAATATCCTTGATCAGCCTTGGTTTAATTCATTGGTGAAGTAACAGCTTTCCATATTGTACTTCCATCCTGAGAAATATGCATGTAGGGAATATTCCTTGAAAATTAATTAGCTGATTTAACAAATATTCTTCTTTTAGGCCCTTTGTTTTCCTTTATTCCTATAGCAAGCATAGATTGTATGAATCTTAAGATGAACTTGAATTGAAAATGCCAGGCTCCCCCTTAAAATGCTGTGAAAAAAATACTGTAGTTTTGTTACTTGCCCTTGCTTCATGATGCAAAATATTCATGTTTCTTGTCCACTGTGATTACTCTAACATATTGAGTAGCTTTGGAATCTACTTTTATGGTAAATTTGTATAGGTATTCAACAGGAATCATTTTTTGTTTGTGTCTTGAAATCAATGCGACTTATTTGAAATTTTGGGCTTGTAGTGCATTAAGATTTATTACCTGAATTGCATTTAATGCCTATTAGTCAAATTATTTTTAGAGCTTTGTCATACCAACCTGAGGCGGGTTTGTAAAATTCCATATACATCCATGGTTTATGAGGCTTTTAGAACTTCTCACGAGAATGGCCTAACATATGCTGTACTTAATGCAGAAGGCCGTTAGGCTACTGTTATTCATCTGATTTCTCCTTGGTAGAAATAGTATGAAAACTTTGCTGTTGAATATTAGTGTGATGTCATATTGTGTTTGATACAAGTTTTCAATACATGTTGGACATAGACATGACTCTTTTTGTGAAAGGTATGTACTTCTCGGTAATAATGATGTGAAAACTTCGCTGTTGAATATTAGTGTCACATTGTGTTTGATAGAAGTTTTTGACACGTGTTGGACAAAGACGTGTGGCTCCTTTTTGTTAAGTGTATATGTATCATAGTGTTTGTTTATATGAACTTTGAGATTTAAAATTTTATTTTGTATATGATCTTTTCAGGGACCCGGAAGTCTTGGACATTGGTGCTCATGAAGTTCTTCCCCGTCTATTCAAAGAAAAGCCACGTAGTTCTTAGTCCTTTACTGTCATATGGCTTATGTTTTATAAGGGAGAAAAAAAAATTTACAGGTTCATGGGAATGCTGCACTTCCCAAGAATACAGAAATGGTACCAATGTTGTCTTGTAAGTCAAATTTTGGAATATGAAATACTGGAAATATGATGATGTTATCTTTTGTCAGATAGATCCCTGAACTTAGTATTATTCTTTGAAAAGGTCCAGGTCTTTTCAAGTTGCATTTTGGGGGAAAAGAAGAATTGTATGATTGGTTTTTAACAATTCTGATGATCGGGAGACTTTGGCCCTTTTTTTGTTTATTCCAGATATGGCTTTTCTGTAATATCAAGGCTTTGTTAGTTAGCATTGAAAATTAGTTGTATTCTGAATGATTGATAGAATGGGTATTTAATTTGGCTGATAATGCTTTAATTAGATTGAAAATTTGTTTACGTACGTACTTTGTCGGTGCACTAAATTGCTGGAGATCTTTGCAGCTTACAGTCTGCCGTTACTGTAGTTCCAGTAGTCAAATTGACGCGAATTCATTTTAATTATGAGTCATAAGATGAAGTAGGCTGAAACATAGTTTTCCAGATTTAATTTCTTCTTACATTCCATGTTCAAATGGCATATAACAAAAATCTTTAAGCTGTTACCAAATTAATGTGTTAAACTATCAAGTGCCACTTGAAAAAAGAACTTAGCTTTTGAGGATTTCCTATTGTAACTCTAGTTTTATGCTAGTGCTGATGACATAGGATCGGTTGCTGGTCCAAAAGGAAAAAAAAGAAAATCAGTTATTTTTTGTCTCATCAAAGAAAAAAAAAAAAGGAAAAAAACCCTTGACGTGGGATAAGCTACTTTTCCTGTCATAATACGATTCCTCTTAGCAATGTTCTATTCTGCAGCTGAAACAGATAAACCTACTATTGGAACATTGGTCGTAATTATCGATTCCCCTCCGTAACGAGGTAAGAATTTAAGCTTTCAGCAATATTTATTTAAAAAAAAAAAGAGTCTGAATGCCACAGCTCAAAGACAGACACGAGTTGCAGCTATGCAATGAAACTTTGATTCCAAGCACTATAACATCAGTAAAGGTCAAATAAGGGAAACCATTTTGATCCCTTTTTACCTCATATCTCTTACGTAGCTCGTAGTTTCATTTTTGGATTACATTTTCAAACCTAAAACTAATAATTTGCAGAAGGATTAATTAGCCATGGTCTGTGGGCTGTTTTCATATCTCCTTTGGGTTAATGAAGTGCTCACATCTTACATTGCATTAAACTGAATCAGACGTTGTTATCTTGTGCATTGGATTCAACTACGACTAAGGTATGGTGATTTTGTGATTTATCCACACTTCAAGTCTAAAAGAGTTTCATATAATTCTATATTAGATATTAGAGGTTATGATAAAACTATGAATGAATTAACATTTAGGTTCTTTTATTGTTTTTGTTCCCCAAAGCTTAACTATCTCATTTTATTCTTCCAAAAAATATTACGCTTTTAATTATGTACTCATGTTAAGCTTGTTCGCAAATAAATGTGATGTGGCTTAATGAGAAGCTAATATGGCCATTAACGCTTTGTTTGGATGGGGGAAGAGAAAAGGAGAGGGAGAGAAAAGGGGGCAAGAGAAGCGAGAGAAAAAAAAATTGAGATTTTCTTCCTATGCGTTTGCATGGAGAGAAAGAAAATGTACAAAAATAAAAAAATGTGTTAATTTAATATAATAATAATTTTATTGTTATTTTAAATTTTTTCATATATTTTTTTAAAAGATAAGAATAATAAAAGATATAAAAACTAATTTAAAAAAATATTTAAATAATTTCAAAAAATTATTTTTAAATAAAATAAAAAATTCATTAAAAAACTCATTTAAAATTTAAAAATATTTTAAAAATATATTCTTTAAATTAATTAAATTTTATTATATAAAAAATATCTATAAATTATTATTTTAAAATCATAAATATTAATACTTATTTTAAAATTTATTAATATTATTTAAATATATATTAATTAATTTAAATATAAATATAATAAATATTATATATATAATATTATAATATAATATTTATATATATATATGGGCAATGCATTACAGTGTCCGACTGCATTGCAGACGGACAACACTGTCCGACTGCAATGCAGTCGGATATTGTTGTGGCCAAATTGCAGTCGGATATATATGTCCGACTGCAATTCAGCCACAGCAGTTTTTTTTTTTTTAAATTATGTATTTTTTTAAAATTATATATAATTTATTAATTTTTATATTAAAAAATATATTATTATTTTGTAAAATATATTAATTAATTTAATAATAAAATTAATTGTAACATTAATTTTTTTAATTAACTAATTAAAATATTTAAATAATTTTATTAAATATATATTTATTATTTTTTTATATTTTACGTCACTTTTTCCCTCCAATCTCTCTATTTCGGAGAGGAAAAAAAATATTGGGACTCACCGTACTTTTCTCTCCATTTTTTCTCTTCTCTCCTGTCTTCTCTCCGAACCAAACGGGATAAAATTTCATTTTCTTCTCCCTCCCCTCCTTTCCCCTCACTTTTCTCTCGATCCAAACGCACGGTAAGTGTCTAGTTGTCACTAAATACATACTATGATAGAGCATTATATTTCTTGAAGTAGCCATAGCATTATGCTATTTTGATGCTTTGTCATGGTATGATTAAGTGAAAATTGAGAACCTAACAACTATATTTTTTTTTATGATAAGTCATGCTACTCATGTCTATTAAGTTAATGAGCTTAATCTATGTGAGGAGAATATTGGAGATAAAATATTCTTTAAAGGACTAAACTGAGATGTTTAAATTTTAGGATATCAAATTGAGACATATTTTAGTTAAGGACCAATGTCAAATTCACTTTAAAAGTATCTCCCGGCTTTCAATTGGGGGTTTAAAGTGTTGAGTGAAAGTGATTCTTAACAAAAGGAAGAGAGAAAATCATACACAATTCCACATAATAAACACTTTAAGATATGAAAAAATATTTATTGAATAATATTCATACCTTGAGGCCTTTTCTATCAGCAATTTTCTAGACTACGTCCAGCATGCTGATTCCACTTGTATCAATACAAGCAACAGCTGAAATATCATTTGCATACATGTTATGAGAAGTTAGCCAAAAACGACGTATAAAACGGCCAAGGTCTTAAGAAAAGATGCTGCCTTTTTTAAAATTAATTAATACTGACTGGAAACTGCTTTCTCCTGAAGCTTTTACCCTCTCTTCTTCTTCATAGATCCATCTTGAAATTCTGAGCACAAGATAAACAATCTTTTTATATGTACACCAAAAGCCAAAAGAAAAAAAGACATTCTTAGATAAACTTAGTTTATAAAAGATAAATAGATCAAAAGATGAATTTTATTAAATATATATGATATATTTATTTATAATAAACTTAATTTGCTTGTCTTCTAAGTGTGTTTGAATTTACGACTGAAGAATGTAAACCGCGTTTGAAACAAAATAACAAATAGTTGCTTCTACTTATTCATAACAAGCAAACGTGATTCTTGATCTTCTCATCGCCAAACCAAACACGTTATAAGTGTCAAATTTATTTATGGAATTTTTCAAAATTAACGATAGTGAATTTGCTTGTGTATATACCCTTCCCTTAAGTAGTTCTAAGTAGTTTATGTTAGGAAAATAAATGGGTTCATCAATTTGAAGCACAGTAACACCAGGGACATGGATGGCATTTGGGTATTGTTCAATGCCCCTATACCTAAAACAGTAATTTTTGGCCTTGCTACCAATGGCAGCACTCATAGCAATGAAAGAATTACCTACATCGTTTGCACATAAAATCCCTCATTATTTGTGCATTCTGTCTAACAACATATATCAGTAGCTAAATCAAATAAATCATAAATAAATATATAAACTTATCAATACATTATTTATTTTTATTAAGTTTCTTAAATAAATTCAGCCTAGAAAACAAATAAATATATTAAGTCAATTATAAATTAACATATAAATACGCAAGTATTTTTTTTTTAAATAATACTCTCTTTTGGCATACTTATCTATCGATCTATAATTAAATTAATCTACTTAGGAATCTAAATTAAAATATTTGTGACGGTAATTTTCACTTACTGCAATAAGAAGCCCGATTTCGGCACTGCCAAAGAGTACACCAAAATAAGCAGCCATGGAGACGAAGAAGTCGAACTTGTCGATGTTCCAGAGGTGAATGAGTGCTTTGTAATCAAGATGACCAAGTATGGCAGTCATGATAATGGCAGAGAGAACGAGAAGGGAGGAGTGTAATGAGACAGAGGTGTCGAAAACGACAGCCTCACCATAATCGCCATGACCATCACTATGTTGGACGCTGCCGTCTTGCACCCTGCATTATCGTTCACATCACTTCGCGAGAATGGCCCTATACATACATATATATATATATATATATAACATGTTACACCGAACTCTTCATTAGCACCAAGCATTATTAACAATCCAAAATTAATAAATAGGAGTACTAGAGACTTTTATCCTGACATGAAACATATATCAATTTAAATGGTGTTATTCAAGTTATTAGCTGAGTGACTCGATCATAAATAATAACCCTATGAAACAATGTCATTTATCATGTTTCCATATATTTGACACGTGTTGACTACTTGTGTCAAACTTAGTATATATAACATTTTAAATTAGAAAAATTATACTTTTAGTGGTTCTTATAGTTTCACTCAGTTTTTATTTTAGCTCTTATGATTTAAAAATGTATAATTAAATTTTTATAATTTAAATCATTTTTAATTTAGTCATTATGTTTATATATTTGTCAATAGTTTGCTCTATATGTGAGTTAATTCTACTTAATATTTTTGCTTCTTGTATAGGTACAAATCATATATATTTAAATTGTTAAAATAATATATAATTAATTACATCAATAAATCTTAACAGACTTTTAACAGTAGGAATTAAATTAAAAGATTTGTAAATTGTAAGAATCTAATTACAAATTTTTAAACTATAAAGATCAAATTAAAAATTGAATAAAAATATAGATACCAAAAATATAATTTTCCCTTTTAAATTTTTTTCGGATGTTTAGGATTGTAATTGAGTTGAACCAAATTGAATAGTATAATCAAGTTTTTTCATTTAAAATAAATTGAACCTAAATTCAAGTGAGAGCGTTAATAAACTCAAAATATATAATCATTTCTTAACCGGCTTTACAAACGAGCCAAATATAAACAATTTACAAATATATATATTAGCTATCACTAAAAATTATGAACTTTTATATTAAGCATGTATGTGCTTAATTATGTAACAAAAGTTAAAAAATATATATTATACTTTTTAATGGTTTATAAATTATTATGTTTATCTGTAATTCATTCAGAATTATATATTCTATACATTTGGATGATACTCTCAACTTTTTTCTTTTCTGTTGTCATTTATTGTCTACTGTTTTTCTTTGAGAATATGTTGGGTTTGATGAAATATTATGCATATAAATAAAAAAATGTAAAAAAAAAAAAGATAGATAAAAAAGAAAATAACATTTTAACCCTTATTTTTTCAAAAGTGAATAGACGAAATAAAAAATAAAAAGTACTATTAAATAATAATTTTAAAGATATAATACACATTACTAAAAACAAAAAAAAAATTACATGGCAAATTACTTTGCAAACTAACCACCAAATACAGCCTGAGTGTTTTTGGATGCCTGTTGGAGGCATGGAAGTCTAGCTTGCTTGTTTTGTGAATTGAACCTTGTTGCAAGGTGTGGAGTTTTTTCTTCCTTTCGCTCGAAACAAAGGAAGACTTTTGCTGTCAAACTTTGGAGAAATAATTCCATTCCAGTGATCCTTTTATCCATCACTATTTAAGTTTTAGCTGCTATATATTCGAGTGAGTTTGAATTGAAATATATCTCTATGTTTAATATGTGTTAGATATTTGTGTCAAACAAATACAATATTTTAAATTTCATCGTGTTCTGAATCTATATTAATTAGTGAATACTAAGGTATAAAATTAGACAATAAAAAAAAGGGGTTACCTGTGGCTAAATAACAAGATGTGTAGGACCTAACAATGTTGATCATCCCAAAAGCGATCATCTTTTTGTTGCCATCGATAGTTTTTCAAGATGGTTAAACTTCTCCCAACTCCCACTCCTTTCTGTTAAACAAGTTCCTAATTAACCATTGTCAATGTCCACATAGGTGCCTCCTCATAATTTAATGCCACACTTCTTAGTTATTAACTCATATATAATTTGCTAAGCCGTAAAGCTCTATTATGTATTAGTATGCAGTATATGCTTGTTAGTTAGCTTAGTTGTCATATATTAATCCCATTGTCGTCCAACTTGCGGAGAAGGAATAGCTTACATGGATAGATTTGCAAGCCACCCTGCTTACCTATGAAAGTAGGTTGGAACAACTTAACAGTTTCACCAATCTGAACATTGGCATCTCAACTGCAAATATGGTGATGAACAAGCCAGTGGAGAAGGATATGAACTATGAATATGGTCAAGGACGGTGGAGAGGAGCTGGACAGAGAAGTTTTCGAGGAAATAGAGGCAGTGGAAGAACTTTCATAAGCAACAAGCCCACATGTCAAGTTTGTGACAAGACCGGGCATACAGCAGCAAACTGTTATTATCGTTTTGACAGAGCTTATATGGGAACTCCATCACCTGGCCAAAACAGTAGCAGAAATGAATAGAATTATTCTGCCTACACTATAGCTTCTCCTCAAATTGTCAATGATACGAGTTGGTATATAAACAATGGATCCAACAATCATGTCACAAATGATATTTACTCAACTGGATCAAGCTGCTGCATATGCTGGTAAGAATGAAATCACGGTAGGGAATGATGAGACAATCAAAATCTTGAATGTTGGTCATTCAACTGTTCCTTGCCAGAAACCTCTTGTTATGAAGAATATTTTACATGCTCCTAGTGTTAGAAAAAATTTATTAAGTGTTTCTAAATTGTATGATGTGCTGACTGAATTTCACCCACTTGAATGTCTTGTGAAGGACAAAATGACAGGGCCAGTTCTGCTGCAAGGGAAGCTTAGAAGGTCTTTACAAATTTAACAAAACCAGCCATCTCACTTCAACTCAACCAAGCTATTTTTCTTTACATGCTTCGCCGAAAGCTCTATTGTCAATCAAAGAAGAGTGGCTTAGGAAGTTAGGTCCCCCCTCAGATAGAATTTTGTCCCATGTCTTAAACCTCTGTAATGTCAAATTACAATCTAATAAAAAATCCTTCTTTTGTGAAGCATGTTAGTTTGGAAAAGCTCATCCTCTTCCTTTTAAATTGTCCAGCTCTCATGCTCAAAAGCCTCTTGATTTAATCCACTTGGATCTGTGGGATCTCTCACCTGTAAAGTTAACAAATGGACTCAAATATTACATCCATTTTCTGGACGATCATACATGGTTTACTTGGATTTACCCACTGAAAAGTAAAGCTTTCAATGCTTTCATGTAGTTTAAAAATCTAGTGGAAAACCAATTTGACAGAAAAATAAGGGTATTACAAACTGATTGGGGGGGTTGACTTTAGAACTTTTACATCACTTGTTCAAGAGTTTGGTATCCAATTCAGACATTCATGCCCACTCACATCACCTTAAAAGGGAGAGCTGAGAGAGAAAGCATAGACACATAGTTGAGCTAGGCCTTGCACTTCTGGCCCAAGCTAAGATGCCTCTAAAGTATTGGTAGAAAGCCTTCCAAACGTCAGTTTTTCTTATCAACAGACTTCCAACACCTGTCCTTCAAGAAAATTCTCCATTTTACCAATTATATAAACAGCATCCTTATTACAAGACTTTTAAATCTTTCAGGTGTGCTTGTTTTTCTTGCCTTGGAACTTATAACCAGCAGAGGATGCAATTTCATACCACGAAATGTGTGTTTCTAGGATATTGCTGCTCTCAAAAATGTTATAAGTGCCTAAGTTCCACTGGGAGAATTTACTTCTCTAAACATGTTACCTTCAATGAGAGGACTTTCCTTTTCAACATGGGTTTCTAAACATCAAACAATCTTTATATTTGAAAGTGGAGTCTGTGTCCTTCTTCCCATCTGTCTTACAAATTTGTGATGCAAATCCATCTCTTCAGCACCCGTCTCTAACTCACAGTGTTCAACCAGCTTCCCTTGTAGTAGCAGCAGAACTGACCACTGGTACATCTTTTTCATCTAATTATAGTGGTGCAAACAATGTTACTGCAGAAAATCAGTCAATATCAGATGATAGTCAGAACATTGCAGCAAACGTTTCCATTCAACAGAGAGCTCTTGCTAGTGAACAAAATGTTTCTAACCATCCGACGGTTACTAGAAGCAAACATAGAATTTTTAAGCCTAGATATCCTTTTGTTGGGTTTACTCAAACTGAATTGGATGCTGATCTTGAACCTACAAATGCTCAAGATGCACTTAAAGTGTCTCATTGGAAGCCTGTTCCTCATGATGGCTGGCAGAATGTGGTAGATTGCAACTGGGTGTTCAAAATTAAGTATAATGTAGACGGTTCAGTCCAAAGACACAAAACAAGGCTTATTGCAAAGGGTTTTCAAGAAGACCTAGAGGAGACTATGATGAAACTTATAGTCCAATGATCAAAACCTCCACCATTAGGTTGGCTCTATCTATAGTAGAGTTTTTTAACTGGGAAATTAGAAAACCGGGCATCAACAATGTGTTTCTTCAAAAACCAGTGCTTATGACCTAACTCGAAAGCTTTGAAGATCCATCATGGCCTCATCACTTTTGTAAGTTAACAAAAGCTCTATGTGGCCTTGAAGAGGCATCTAGAGCTTAGTTTGATAGACTTGGAATTACCTCCTTATTCTTCTTCAAATCACCGAAGTAAATCCTTCTAATTCTCAAATATGTTGATAACATCTTAGGGATTCAACATAATTCAAACATCCTACAAGTTTTTATACAGAAACATGCTTTTCTTAAAAGACCTTGGTTCTCTTTATTACTTTCTGGGACTTGAAGTTTACAGAGATGAACGTGGGATTTTTCTGAATCAAGGCAAATATGAACTAGATCTGTTAAAAAAATTTGAAATGACAGGTGTTTCAACTTGTCCAACACCAATGATTGCTACCAGGACTTTGTTTACTCAGGATGGCGAACCACTAAGCACCCTTCTGTTGTTTGTAGTTTTGTAGGTGCCTTGCAATATCTAATATTGTATTTGTGTACAATTCTATTAAAATGATTGATAAATACTAATGCGTATGCATGTTAAAACATTGTAATATATATTGTTATAAAATGTTCTCATAGATGTAGACATACATAGTATATACAAAAATTCATTATTTTTACATTTAGTTTAATTTTTATTTGTGAATAATAATAATAAGAATAAGAATAATAATAATAATAGTAACAGTAATAATAACAATAATAATAATAGGAATTGTCAACCATTCGAACTCAGTTCCTTTATGAAAATGATAAGAATTTGATCTCATCTTGTTTATAAATTGTTATAAATTTTGAATCCTAATTATATTAACTTTTTGGATCAAGTTCCAAAAATACATTTTATGAATTAGTAAGTTAATTAAAGTAAGCTAAAATTAAGTATAAACATAGTGTTTCTCAATCAAACTCTCTTGGCAATAGAATGATAACGCATGTGGTCAAGAAAATAAAGTAACCAGAATAATTGCCTGAAATTTATACCGTGCATGTTTGGTTCCGCGGTGAGAGATAAGAAAATCACGTTTGCAATCTCAGTTTGTATAAAAGCTCCGCTTTGTTGCTTCGGGGAAACGTGGTTTCTGAACTATGCAACGCGTTTCCAAACACAGGGACAGCCATATGAACTAGTCATCGTGTGGGAACCTTTTCAAAATTAATTGAGAAAATGATCATGGAAATTTAGTGGCTCACTGTTTGTCACGCCATAACAGAAGTTGACCTCCATAATCTCTTTGTTTAGTTGAAACCCATTCATTCCTTTTTTCAATTAAGTGTACTATTTTCAGTTCTCTCATCATCATCTAAAAATATATGACATGAGTTAGGACGTTAGTAGAGTTAAATTCAATATATATGTGTGTTCTTTCAATGTATGTATGCATGTCATGTAATTTATTATTGAAATTCCCAAATGTAAATTTTATTACAACGTCCGTGGTTACGGAAAGGGAGATAATCTGAAGCCATTGTGTATTCTCTCAGGCATCAAAATAAAGCGTTATTTAAATCAAGACAACATCAACCTAAAAGCTTACGTTAACAAGATAACATCATTAATCCACATAAACGTAACTTGGTGGTAATTATTATTACTAGTATTATACATACATACACATATGGGGCGCTTAGATGATCAATTATTTTATAAACTTTGATTTTAATAAGTTCTATCAATATTAAATTAAAAGAAATATTAATTTTTTAGCTTGGCTCTTGAATCTCTCTATTATTTTCTGTAGATCTATTCAGATTTAAATAAATCTAAAGAAATGCTAAATTTTATTTAGATTTAAATCTAATTTTTTTTCTTTTCTTTTTGCCTATTTTTCTTTATTCAAACATATTACAAGGAGAAAATGTTTAATTAAGCTTTAATTAAGAAAATGTTAAAATTAAGATTTTTATTTTCTCTTCTACTAACTAAAACATACCTTAAAAGTTTAAATAAAGAAGGATTTACAAGGCTAATAATTAAAATTTTTTTATTATCTTATTCTCCCTCTTAATTAATAGATCCCTAATAAAAAAATTCAATAAAATATTTCATTTTTTTTTTCTTTTCCTCTATTATTTTACATCTCCAAAATCTCTTTGGAAAGCTATTTGGGGACTTAAGGTTCCCCCTGAAGTAAAATACCTTTTATGGAAAATTAGTAAACAAGCTGTTCCCTCTGAAGAAATTTTATGGAAGAAGAAATGTACGTAGTCCCTCACCCTGCTGTCCAATCTGTTTAACCGAAGTTGAAACTATTGAACACTTCTTGTTACTGCGTGGCTGGGTTAGAAAGTTGCTGATTGGGAGTAATCTTGCTCTCAAAATTGTTGAAAATTGTGTTTCAAGAATGGACTTATGGCTTTACTGGTTGTTTGTGGCACTGGAATTAAATGAGTACAGTCAAGCTTATGCTACTATGCTTTGCTGGTCCATCTGGAAATAAAGGTGCTCTTGGTGCTTTAATAATATTCCTTTACATCTATTATTCACAATTGGTAGAGCTCGGGATGCTATTCTGGAATATCGCCGATCAAATGGGTGGATCTAGGCCAAAGAATCTAACAGTAGTGAGAAGCCATCTCCAGCTGCTGGGTGGTCTCCCCCTGATCATGCATATATATTAAAGTGAATACTGATGGCTCGTTTGATGAGGCTAATAAAAAAGTGATTGATCTGTGCAGTGCTACAAGCAAGGCTTCTTCTTCCTTTATGAGTGAAGCTTTAGCTTGAAAAAAAGTGTGTGCTGATTGCTAGGGATTTGAATCTTAATGAGGTGATTTTTTGAATGCTTGCCGGTTGGTAGAGTCTCTCTATTGTAAAAGTTATTTCTAGCTTCAACAAATCTTTCTTATCTGTCAAATTTTGTTGGGTTCCTAAATCAGCAAATTTAGCAGTTAACTGGCTTGTTAAAGTTTCTTGCAAAGAGATTGCCCAGTTGGCTAGGATGTATGTCTCCATCTCCTTTGGTTTCTATTGTTTTTGTTGATTCTGCGTCTTGCAGGGTGGGTGCGAATTGACTTCGGTTTCTGGTTTGTTTCTTATTTATGTATGCTACTGTTTTCTGTTTTCAATGAAGTATGTTCTGTTTGCGGCACCAAAAAAAAAAAAACAAAAAGCTAGATGTGGATCAGATAATTATTACAAGTTTGCCTCTGACTCCTACAATACCTTACTCGTAATCATCTCTAATCACATTAATTCATTGAGAAATTAAGTAACATATACACATTATTACTTTACATACATATATATATATCATATAATTATTGGATTTTTTTTTTGCGCTACTAATTGAGTGTAAATATAGCAATATTAAAAAATGGGCATAACTTACAATAAAAGGTTCATATAAATAATGTTACTGGAAATAATTAAGTTGAAACGGTTTAGAAATTTTATCCCAAATTATAAGTTAGGAGAGCTTTTATTTGTCTTATAATTCAAAAAGAAAGTTATGATAGTTACTTTTTATTATTAAATATAATAATTTTAGAGTTGTTGTAAGTATTGCCGAATTTTTGTTTTGTGAAATAAATTTGTAAGCTCACTGCCTTTCTATATATAAAAAAAAAAAGGAAATTGTTCAGAAATTTATTTAAAATGGCAAACCTACACAAAAATTTGCAAATAATGCATTGGAATTTTTTTTAGGAATTATTTAAATCAGATGGGCTCGAGTTTTCCGCTTTGAATTTAAGCCCAATGATCTAGAAAGATCAAAACCCAAATAAACAACGGTCTCCCTTTGGTTTCTAGGCATGTCATGTTCCCGACAAAAAACAATTTTTAATGCTGGAAGAAGGAATGACCTCTTTTTGAAAAAAAAAAAACAAAAAGGCACGAAATAGTGTGTTGCGGGTATGCCTGGGTGGGCTTGGACTAAAAGAATTTAAAGATTACATTAACTATTCTATTTAGCTACTAAATTATTAAACCATTTTAAACTAATAAATACGTGATGTAGTCTTTCAGGAAAAAAAAAGCTTGTTACACAATAATTCTTTTGATATTTATAGACTACTTGACCAAAAGAAACTAATGCATAATAAAATCGTTGCTTTTATGAATTATTTTGTGCACTTACTAATTTTTAAAAATTGAAGTTGCAAAGGCCAGGTAATCTTAAGAAGAAATTGTCGATGCAATCAACTTTAAAACTATTTTGTTATCTTAATATCTTAAATAACAATAAAGAAAATAAATTGACTTAAAAGTTAGGTAGTGAATGTGAATGTCATACAAAGTACATAATTTTAAGGATGAGTGTCACACCCGAAAATGCGACCGCGTGGCGCCTTTCAAAAGAGATCAAAACTAAAGGTAAAAAGAAATAGATAAATAAACAGGGTTCAGGAGTCGCCACCAAAATTTATTTTTGAAAAGGCAAAACTTTGGAAAAGTCTTTTTTTAGTTTGAAAAATAGTCTGCGAACCAAATTCGGATTCGGGAGTCGATTGTGAGTGGGGAAGGTGTTAGGCACCCCACTACACCCGTTCTTAAAAACGGTTACCCTAAGTTAGTTGTGCGAAATCAATATGGCCTTTAATCTATTTTAATTCTCCTTAAACAATCACATGCACAGATCAAAAGGAAAAATTTAAGGAAATAAAATTTAAGGGAGGAAAGAAAATTAAAAACAAAACAAAAAGGAATTCAAAGAATAAAATAAAGAAAAGAGAATAAAATTAGAAGTAATAAAAGAAATAAAATTAACGGAAATAAAATGAAGAGAAAATGTTTATTTACAAGGGCGGACTTGACCTAGGATGAGAACCTAGGGCCTACGTACCCTTACGAGGGATCAAAGTCCACGTAGTTCGACTGAACATTGTGTTAAGGTTTTTTTTTTTATTTGTTTTATGTTTTGTTTTTGTTTTTGTTTTTTTTATATTTATTTTTGTTAATTAACTTTCTTTTTATATTTTTTTTTGGATATATATATTTTTTTGCGAAAAGACAAAGAAAATAAATTACTTTTTTCTTTAACAAATAAAACAAGTTTTGAAATTGGTTTATATGTTTTAATTTGCTAAAAGAAAATTTAATTTAATTTTCCTTGCATTTTTAATTTTCTTTCTCTTTCACTTATCATTTCTTTTGTTTTTCTATCATTTCATTTCATTTTCTTGTTTTTTTTTATTACCCTTTTTCATTTTTTTGGGTCTTATTTTGTTTTAATTTTTTTCTTTTTGTTGCTACTTTTTTTTGTTTTCTGTTTTTCTATTTCTATTTTTTTGGTTTTGTATTTGTTTTTCTTTCTTGTTTTTCTATTTGTTTATTTTTTTTTGTTAATTTTTATTTTTGCATTCTATTTTTTCTTTGTTTTAAATTCAATTTTGTTTTTGTATTTTATTTTTTTGTATTTTTTTACTTTTTGATCTTTGTTTGATATTTTGGTCTCTTTCTCTTCTTTATTTTTGTTTCATTATTATTTTTATTTTTTAAAAGAGAAGAAGAAAATAAAAATCATTTTAAACTTTCACCCAAAAAACAAGTTGAAAACTGATTTGTATGTCTTAATGTATGAAAGCCAAAATAATCTCATTTTCTCTACCATCTTTTTTTTATTTCTATTATTTTTTAATGTTTTTTTTTTATTTAATCTTTGATCTTTTAATCTTTTAAAATTTTTTAGTGATTGATTTGCATGTTTTAGGACCTTTTGTCTTTTTGTTTTTTTACTTTATTTATTTTATATTTTATTTAGGAATGATGTTTTCATTTTTGTTTTATGTTCTTTTTTTCTTTTTTCTTTTTTTTTTATTCCCCTTTTTTTTTCCCTTTCTTTTCCATGAAGCGTATTTTAATCTCTCATTTTTGTCCAAAAGGGAATTTGAGAAAATCATTTTGACTTATTTTTTTTTGTTTTTTTTTTTGAAAAGGGAAAGTTTATCTGATTTTCTATCAATCATGTATATTAATTAGCATTTGAACTCTTTTTTTTTTATTTGAAAAGAAGCGCACTTTGCTTTCTAAAAAACCCTATTTATTTTGTTTGACGAAACCCTTTTTTTTCCGAAAATTTACCCTTTTTATATATATATATATATATTTTTTAATGTGTTGATCGTTAAATCCCAAAATTTGTCCAAACACATTTGATGACCCAACCGGATGACTGAGGAGACTTATTGTCACACACAGCCTTGGATGATCTCTATACACCTGAGGAGATACAAGATCTCACACGGCAATTCTAAAAAAGAAAATGAAACCTATAAAGAAAAATAATAATATTTGCAAGCATAAAATATTGGTGCTAGTGTGTGTTCTTGTGATCAATCAAGCTGACATCATAATTCCAAACAATATTTACAAAAAATGATAAAAATATAAACGTGGAAGGATTAAACCGCGGTCAATCATTTGTCTCTGATTTCCTCCATCTTCTTAACGCCCTCCTTGATAACCTTGGATATCTCTTCCAACCATCTCCTCGGGTAACTTCTTGCCTTCTTGTTTTCATCAGATCATGAGCCTCCAGTTCATAGGCCTCGCACAGAGAGAGAAAACAGAATGTGTATTAGTTTCCATGAAAAGCATGAAACAGTGTATCACCATATTTACCCATAAAGCGACATGCCATCCGTAAATTAACGCAAGGTCAGTCGGCCAAATTGGCATTTTAGCAGCTAAAGCAAACAAACAAACTAAGATAGCAACAACATGGTTTTCATGATAACATTTCAGCAAGTAAAAGCAAACAAGAGATTTATTGCCAGAATCCATGCTCAAACGAATTCATATTTATGGCTAATTCATACTAATATAGCACCCCTTCCCATGTAGCCACTGTAGCATTTTAGAACCAACCACCTCAAGCTATATCATAAGATAGAAAAAAAAATGATTAAATATCCAATAGGATGTTAACAGCGGGCCTCATATCCAAAAAGTTTCCAGCAAGCATGCCCACAAGAACTCCATTACCTTTAAATGGCGTTGAAAGGACTTTCGAGAAGAATTAGGGAAACCGAATAAGATTAATGGACAAAACCAGCACACACATAACTTGCAAATGTTAACGAAACAGAAGGAGTGAAATGCCCCAATTAATACAAGATGAAATAACTATTTCACACAAAAACCAGACTACCAAATCCCAAACAATTATAAACTGTACAGTCTTAAGTCTTTTACCTTAACGAAAGTGGCATGCAAATAAGAGCATAGATGATACGTCGAGACAAAACAAAATTGACCAGCATCTGAACTGAAACAAAACTGATCGAAATAAAAGGACATGACCCGTAAATGATACTCCTGTACCAATAAAACTAAAGGTAACTAATCTCTCCACAGCGACACTCCAAATGCGAGTCTCATATCATATGAACCAAGATTACCCTGCTAATGTCTACACATAAAACTTTACAACAAAATATCAGAACCATAGGATTTGTTTATTGGAGAAGACCAAAATGGTGTCAAGTCAGGCAAACAGAAGTTTCCACTATTATAATAGCGAAACTAGACCGCACATTTCACAGCCTAAATGATCTCGAAAAACCCTAGACTCAACAGCCATTCAATATAAAGTTAATCCTATTTTCCTAGTAACAGAATCATATCATCTTCTCCTTATGCAGTACAAACCAAATCAGCCAATAACAAACACATGATTAAAGACAATAAGAATAGATGCTGGATTTTAGGTAAGCTGTTTCATCCCAATCATGAGATCAGAAAGATGGATTTTGACTTCTATCCAAAGTAAGATAGTTCCAGCAAAATGAATCTCAACCAGAGCATGCCAGTCACTCGGAGGGGGGGGGTTCATTGAAACATAATAGAATCCATGAACTCAGTAACTCTAACGAAATGCACAAAGACCCGTTCAACCAAAATTGACAACCACAAGAGAATCAGACCCTAATTTTGATAAGCAAAAACTGAAGGGACCAGATTTCCAGCAAAAGATCAAGCATTCATACATAGAATCAGATTACACCATATATGGGGTATATGAGCAATGGAACCGAATCAATACCTCTATTGTCGTGTCTTTGGGCTTCCTTCCCTCTCAGGTTGCTGTCATGCGCATCCGAGAAAGTTCCTCTTCTTTTTCGTCTCCTTTTATGCGTCTCTATTTTGTGTATCCCTGTTTCTGTCTGTGTGTTTCTCTCCCACTGTCCTCTCCTTGCTGAAGTCCAAAGGCAAAGAGGAATGAAGACTCAGCAGTTTAGCGTCTCCCAACTTCTCCCAGCTGCAGCGTCTTGTCTCAAGGCCGAAAAGCTAAATCGAATGAATGAAGCAATTTTTGTCCTCCAGCGCCTAGAACCAGAGCCAGCCAAAAGAATAAAGATGCAGAATCCTTTTGTTTCTTTTGGCGTCTCCCCTCAGTTTTCACGTCTGACGCACCAGAGGCCCGAAGAAAATGAAAATAGTTCTCCTCAATGCTCCAGTCTAGCTCTCTTCGTGAAGTCCCGAATGAATAAGAACGAGCTCCCCCTCTAGCGGCGCTGTCTGTCTCCGTTTTTTTTTTCCTCTCTTTTCCTGCTTCTATCCTCTCTCCCGTGACTCTCTCTCACTCTCCATTTCTTCCTCTCGATCTTTTCTCGGTCTCCCCCCTCATCTCCGAATCCCCCCTTTTTTGTTTCTGCTTGCCTCCCCTTTATTCTCGTCCGCCTCTCTTCTCCGTTCTCTCCGTGTGTGTCTACCCGAGGACAGCCTCCAAAAAGGGGGGGACCAGCAGCTCCTAGGGTTTTTCTCCTGCCTTCCCCTTTCGTTTTTTTTCTTTTTGGGTATATGGGCTAGCAAAGCGGGGAAATGGAATCCGGAAGTTATGGGCTGAACTAAAATGGGCCTCTAGTTCCTTAATCAGTTCCTTCCAAATGGGCTTCTATTCTTTGGGCCTTTTCTCTCTTTGAGTTTCTTTTTTTTTCAGTTCTGGCCCAATTTTGAGTTAGCTTTGGGTCTTTCTTTTTTCTTTTGTTAGCCCTTTTTATCTCTATTATTCCTTCATTGATATATTTTTTTTGGTTCCCATCTTAGGATTAATGGGCCTCTTTTTTGTTTTGTTTTTACTTTTATTGTTTTATTTTGCTTTGATTTTTTTTTGTATTAATTTTAGTTTTAGTTTTTTTTTATTATTATATATTTTTTTATTTTCTTTTGGACCAATGTAACTCAGAATTCTTCATTTATTTATTTATTACAATTTTCTTTTTCTTTTTTTTCTATTTTTTTTACTTTTATTAGTTTGATTTTTATATTATTTTAAAATATATCTGGACAAAATACGGTGTTCACAGTTGCCCCTCTTTACTTGTTTCTTGGGCAAAGAAATTGAAAATGTAATTTTATTATTTTTTGCATAAGAAACAAGTAAAGACAAGAACACGTATTTTGTTTGACCTGATTTGATTACTTTCTGACAATTAAACAATAGAGAAAAGGTAAGAGCGACCCGAACAAAATATAGTGTTTACAGGTTGCCCCTCTTTACTTATTCTTTAAGTAAAGAAATCGAAAATACAATTTTTGATATCTTTAGCTTATGAATAAGTAAAGATGGAAACATATATTTTGTTTGGGGAGCTAATAGATCAAGGGGAGTTAACTTACCTGGAAATGCAATGCTGCTCTGGTGCAGAACTTTGAGTTGCCTATTCTGGTAGGACTTTGGTTGCCTATTCTGGTAGGACTTTTGAGTGCCTATTCTGGCAGGACTTTTGAGTGCCTATTCTGGTAGGACTTGGGTGCCTATTCTGGTAGGACTTGGGTGCCTGTTCTGGCAGGACTTTGAGTGTGCCTGTTCTGGCAGGACTTTGATGCCTATTCTGGTAGGACTTTTGAGTGCCTATTCTGGTAGGACTTGGGTGCCTGTTCTGGCAGGACTTTGAGTGTGCCTGTTCTGGCAGGACTTTGATGCCTATTCTGGTAGGACTTTTATTTGTGCCTATTCTGGTAGGACTTAGGTGCCTGTTCTGGCAGGACTTTTAAATGCCTATTCTGGTAGGACTTTGAGTGCCTGTTCTGGCAGGACTTTGGTGCCTGTTCTGGCAGGACTTTGGTTGCCTATTCTGGTAGGACTTTGGTGCCTGTTCTGGCAGGACTTTGAGTGCCTATTCTGGTAGGACTTTTATTGGTGCCTATTCTGGTAGGACTTTGGTGCCTGTTCTGGCAGGACTTTGGTTGCCTATTCTGGTAGGACTTTGGGTGCCTGTTCTGGCAGGACTTTGGTGCCTATTCTGGTAGGACTTTTATTAGTGCCTATTCTGGTAGGACTTTGCTGCCTGTTCTGGCAGGACTTTGGTTTGCCTGTTCTGGCAGGACTTTGGTGCCTGTTCTGGCAGGACTTTGGTTGCCTATTCTGGTAGGACTTTGGTGCCTGTTCTGGCAGGACTTTGAGTGCCTATTCTGGTAGGACTTTTATTGGTGCCTATTCTGGTAGGACTTTGGTGCCTGTTCTGGCAGGACTTTGGTTGCCTATTCTGGTAGGACTTTGGGTGCCTGTTCTGGCAGGACTTTGGTGCCTATTCTGGTAGGACTTTTATTAGTGCCTATTCTGGTAGGACTTTGGTTTGCCTGTTCTGGCAGGACTTTGATTGCCTATTCTGGTAGGACTTTGGGTGCCTGTTCTGGCAGGACTTTGATTGGTGCCTGTTCTGGCAGGACTTTGATGCCTATTCTGGTAGGACTTTTATTTGTGCCTATTCTGGTAGGACTTAGGTGCCTGTTCTGGCAGGACTTTGGGTGCCTATTCTGGTAGGACTTTGGGTGCCTGTTCTGGCAGGACTTTGGTGCCTATTCTGGTAGGACTTTTATTAGTGCCTATTCTGGTAGGACTTTGGTGCCTGTTCTGGCAGGACTTTGGTTACCTATTCTGGTAGGACTTTGGTTGCCTATTCTGGTAGGACTTTGGTGCCTGTTCTGGCAGGACTTTGGGTGCCTATTCTGGTAGGACTTTGATTGGTGCCTGTTCTGGCAGGACTTTGATTGCCTATTCTGGTAGGACTTTTATTGGTGCCTGTTCTGGCAGGACTTTGGTTTGCCTGTTCTGGCAGGACTTTGATTGCCTATTCTGGTAGGACTTTTATTGGTGCCTGTTCTGGCAGGACTTTGGTTTGCCTGTTCTGGCAGGACTTTGATTGCCTATTCTGGTAGGACTTTGGGTGCCTGTTCTGGCAGGACTTTGATTGGTGCCTGTTCTGGCAGGACTTTGATTGCCTATTCTGGTAGGACTTTGATTGGTGCCTTTTTTGGTGAATTTTTCTAAGTTTAAAAACTTTACTACATTCATCTAAGTGTTATGCAGGGTAATGCATCTATATGAAATGTGCAATGCATGCAAAATGCTTGACTTTTTACAACTTAACTGTGCCTCAATATGAATTAAGGTCATTGTAAGTGTTAAAAGTACGAGGTATGTAGGATGCTACAATTCATGGAATGTACATTTTTTTGTTTTTTTTTCCTTTCTCCAATATGCACCTGAGGTTTACACAAGATATACCCAGGTGAGACGCAAGAAGCATATGAGATGCTTTATCAAATGCAAAATGTTTGTTCTCACTTGCCCCAACATGAACTGTGGTTTATGTATGCAAGTATGGAATGTATGAAACATGTAATGCTAGTATGGAATGTATGAAACATGTAATGCTTTATGCAAATTTTCTTTTTGCTTGCCCCAATGCGAACTAGAGGCCATGTGATATATGCCAATGTAGGGTGCATGAAACATGTGATGCTTTATTTTATGAAATGTAAATTTCTTTTTGCTTGCCCCAGTGTAAACTCGAGGCCATGTGATGTATGCAAATGTGGGGTGCATGGAACATGTAATGCTTTATTTTATGAAATGCAAATTTTCTTTTGCTTGCCCCAATGTGAACTCGAGGCCATGTGATGTATGCAAATGTGGGACACATGAAACATGTGATGCCCCCTTTTTTTTATGAAATACAAATTTTCTTTTTGCTTGCCCCAGTGTAGACTATAGGCTATGAGATGTATACAAGTATGGAATGCCTGATACATATGAGATGCAAATTATTTTATTTTGTTTTATTATTTTTTTTTGACTTTTTAAGCTGAAAAATTTTTTTCTAGAATATGCACACTTTATGCAAGTGACCCTAACTCCAAATGGAGACAAAAAGGATGAGGACATTATCTTTAAGCACCCTTAAATGGATTTTGAGTTTTGGACTCCTCTTTTTTCGAGATCACTTCAAAAGATGGAGGAAGAAAGGGAGCATTATTTCTAAATGCTTTTAGATTGATTTGAACTTGGAGCCCCTTTATTTTTGGTAAACAGAATCATCTTGAAGGAGAATGGGAAAAGAATGAGCATTATTTTTTAATGTCCTTAAACTGATTTTGAATTTTAAACTCCTTTTTTATTTTTTTGAAAAATGAATTAATAAGAAAAATGTGATCCTCTCATTTTTTAGTAAATTGATGAGAAAAAATGTGATCTTATTTTTTTTAATTTTTTAATTTGACTAGAAAAGGAAAAATATACTTTGTCCATGTACAAATTCAATGCAAGTATATGATGCATAAGAAATCTCAAAATTTATAAAACGTAGGATTTTTAGCCCTTTGCTTTTGGAAAAATTTTACACCCTTCACCTGCCACAATGAGAAAGGTTGAACTTTTGATTATCCTACCAAATTTGCCCTTTATTATTTGGATGAGAGGATTTATTGATGGCTTTTGGCTAGCCAAAAATGCCCCTGAGAGAATATCCTAAGCTAAGAAGACCCAAGGCTCTTGCTTTGACTTATGTTTAAATGATTTTTCTCTAAGAATTTGTTTGCCATCAACCTTGGGCTATTAACTTACAAGGCACTCTCCTATTGTCAACTCTTCATCGTTAATGCTTGAAAGGTCAATAAGTGGAATTCACTCTTACTTTAGATAACAATGTCAATACAATCATGCATTAAGGGATACAAACACATAAGCTCGGGAAAAGAAATAAAGAAAAAAAATCCTCAACATTAGAGGGATGCAAGGGCTGATGAAGAAGGTGAACATATAAAATGGTTTGGGAATGGAGAAGTGGAATAGACAATGGCTTGGTATAATGTGACAGAATGGGAAAATGCCCCAATTCTACACTTAAAGTATTCTCCTTTGAATAATAGAGAAGTGAGATGCTGAGAATATGGATATGATAGGATAGAAAGGAGCTTTACTTCTGGACTTGAACTCCTTTTGAAAGAAACAATGGATGTAGTGAAAAGAATCTGCTTTGAACTAAACTTTTTGCCCCAATTTCAATTATTTCAATTTTTTTTTTATCATTCCCTTCAAAAAATCTGCCCCATTATTTTCCAAACAAGCTAAACCTCAACAATGACTTTCGATGCTTGTAATGTGGCCTTGGTAAATAGGTTTATGAAATAAGAGATATTAGGCTCAAGAATTAACATGCCCCCCTCAAATCTCCTCTTAATCTCCTTCTTCTATTGCTTTAACAAAATTCTATACTCAAAATTCACTTAACAAGAGAGGAAGTCTCAAGGTTGTAATGGGGTTTAATGGGTAAAATATAGCTTAAGAAAGAAAGGTGACAAGGCCCAAACATTCATGTAAGTTCACAATGAGAATTTTGCTCTAGTAATTGCACCATTTTGGTAGGACCTTGGGTTATGACAGTTAACTCAATCTTTTCCTTTTAAAAGATATTTTTCGTTCAGCTCAACTCTCCTCCGGAGACCTTTCCTCTTTCTTTTTTTTTTTTTTTTGACCTCTTGTGCCACATAAGATTCTTCTTTAGGAATTTTGCCCCTTGATTGCATGCTAAGGTGAAACTCCCTTTTAAAAGCTTTTGCTTTTTCAAAATTTAATCTGTAGGAGCTTTCTTTTTGAGAATTTCCTTCCTCCTATGACTTTTCTTTTCTTCTTCCAATTTGTCTCCTTTTTTCATTAAATCTGCTTTTTTTCTAGAGGGAATCCACTACGGTGCCAAAATTGCTTTTTCTTTATGCAGAATTCTCATTGCTTCTCGGGTTCGATTCATGTTCAGTATTTGAAGAAATTTTTTAGGCCCAAAGTGGTTAACAATGGTTAAGAAGTGTTTGGATAATTGAAAGAACTTGACCCTCTCTTGATATTTGAATTACTAGCATAAATACTTGTTAAAGACTTCCCATCCCAAAGGTTGCATGATTAAGGTGAAGGAAATGAACATCACTCCAGGCTCAAATGAGGTGACTAGAAGTTACTTCCTTGTATTTGGGAAGACAAAGAATGCCTTGTATCCTAGACATAACTTGCTTGTGGGGCATGCATTGGCTTTTAATTTGGTTTTTTCCTTTTTTGGTTTTTGTAATTGAATTTGGGGCATATAATTAGTTCCAAATTTACCCTTTCTTCACATCAATTAAATTTTTCCATAAGGAGGTCTGAACATCATATTTTTGGGTTTTTGGTTATTTAGAAATAACACGCAAGGAAAGAAGTGGTGTCAACATAATGGATGGAATGGAAGGACATGTAAAGGGTGAGATGGAAGCATATGACCGTTGTATTGACAAGGTTAAATCAAATAAGATCAAATGAATCAACTTCTGTTAGCCTTGGATTTTAGCTAGGCAGAAGGATATCGAACAGACAAACATTAACTGATTATGATATGACAATAACTTCTTTGAGAGGTTAATCACCAAGAAATCCCCATGAAATCTTATTTCTTATGTCATTTTACCCCTTGTTCATGAAGAGGTTGCAACTCTATTCCTTTTTTTTAATGGGGTGTCTCATTGCCTTAAGGTTAAGTTTACAATTTTTAGACCAATGCCATTTTGGGTGTGAAGGTTAGAGGCTAGTGTAGGAAGCATCCTACTCTTGTGGAAAAGCTATTCAAATGAAGATTAGGCAAATGGCAAGGATCCCAAATGAGGTATATGGCAAATGTTTTAATTATGAGGGTGTGTAGTTTTTTGCATGGTCAAGTTTGATAGATGTTGATGAATTTTGAGAGGGATGGTTCAAATTCCTTTTGGTATGGAGAGGATGATGGTGGATAATAGTCATAAGTTGAAGGATATGGTAGTATGGAAGGTTAGGAAGTGATAAGCAACCTTATCAAGACCTTTGACAACTTTTCTTTTTCCTAATCAAGTGACACACCTTTACCTTTTGCACTTATACTTCCTTTTCTCATCTTGGCTAGTTATGAGTGTAGCTTTTTATTTGAATTTTTTTTTTAGATGAAGCTAATCTTTCCATTACAAAGGGCCAAGAATCATGTATTTTATAAATTTTTAGATTTTCAACATGAAATGCCTTATGACAATACACGAATGCAATTTTATTACTTGTTTGATTCATAAATTGATGGGTGTATTTAGTGTGGGAGCCTTTCAAGGTATAGGACATTTATTTCCTTTGGGGAATTCATTGCCCCAAATTGACCTAAGAATAGAGTTTAAAATTTTCTCACTCAATATTACCCCAATGAAACTCCCTTCTTTTTAAAGTTATTTGACCTCTATTTTCCTCAAATGCTTTATTGCATACAGGGATAAATAAAGTTGACAAATCACCCTAAGGGAATAAGCTAAATTCCACATAGATGATGTCTATGAAAAAGTACAACCAATCTGGTCTTCTTCTAACAATTTGTAGAGTTATTTTCATATCCTCCACTTTCCTTTAGGACTTTATTGTTTCACCATGAAGGGTAGGGTTGACAGAATCGGTTTGCAAGGAATTCCATTTTTTGGCAAGCAATTCAAATTGAGCTTTTAACTGGCTCGACTCATGTGTCAACTTGATCCTTATTTATCTTGTAAATAGCCATCGATATGGGGCCAAAACTTACTATCCCTATGTAAGTTACCTGGGATCAGCTTCTTTTGATTAATCAGGGAATTACTAGTATTAGTTAATATTTTCCCACATTCCTCTAAGAGCTTATTAACCCATTAAGAGTCATGACTTATCACTCATTTTGAGAAGGGATAATTTCTACACGATTGGTGTTTAGAACTTTGGCTTTAATAATGTTTAATGCAAACAAGCCAATTTAATGATCCATTGTATGATGGATTTAATGTTGCATACTCACTCATACAGCATTGAGAATTATGTCTTGGTAGAAGAAAAGAAGAAAAACTTTGTACTTCTTCTCGAGAAGCTTATTGCTTCATTAGAGAAAAAACAGTTGACAATCAAACCGAGAGAAATATGCTTATCTACACGATTGATGCCTTAAAATAATTCTAATCTCTACCCAAGACATGACACTCACTTGATGATGCAACATACATATTATAATTTCTCGGAATTTTAAAAATTCTTTCCTTTTTTATGAAGGAAAATTTTATTTAATGGGGTGGAGGTTTTAAAGAATGAAGATGGGTCGTGCACAATTTATTATTTTATTTTATCTCTCTTTCTCTCTTTGTTTGTTTTTTTTGTTTTTTGTTTTGGTATGTATATGAAGAAATGAATGTATGTTTAAGGTTTTTCTTCCGTGAGATCATGACAAATGTGATTATAACCTTTTCAGGGTTGGGAGCTCACTAAGTAATGGTTAGTTACACCTATGCATACTTCCATCATAATTAATGTATATCCCACTGTACAACAGCATGTCGTTAACTACTCTAGTGAATAGTGGCAATATGTCACCTCCCCTGTGGCTTTTTATTAAATGCCTGAGTACAGTGAGAAGAAAAAGATCAAAATGCTCCCCTTTGTCCTAACATCAGTAGACTCTAGGTTGAGATCAACGGTTTACAGAAGTCTGACTCTAACTATTCAGGAGGTGTCTAGAGCTTGACTATTAGTGCATTTTTAGGGTAGATCTATGACCCCTAGAACACTGGTTCCCAAATTGCCCTCGCCATGAGGTGAGGATCTCGCTATATAAACTTGACTTTGAGAGAATAAAATATCCTACACAAGTCAAACCCATATAACAAGGTACAATTTAGGTGAGGTCTTCATGATAGCTTCAGGAAGCACAAGGCTTCACAGGGAAATCAATATAAACCTCTACTAACCTAAGGAACACTCAGACCCGGGTATAGGGCCCATAACGTGTGTGATATATTTGTGTCTCAGTGATGTGTGTGAGGAGAGCATTTACCTTTTCATCCTATGGACTACCCAACCCTCGTCTGCTAAACAGATTGGTAGAATAAAAGGCAGAGAAATATATGCAGATAGAAATAAGAAGAAACGTATACAAATATAGTCATTTACCCTAAGGTTTTATTCCACATGTTATCTATCCTAACATATATTATGTACAAAATCAATGAAATGAAGCTAATAAAACAAGCATGTGAATGACATGTTATCTATCCTAACATGTATCATGTACACAATAATCAAATAAGCAAGCATGAAAAGACAAAATCAACAAACAAACAAACAAAAGGAGAATCGAAACGAAAAAAGGCCATAATATTTTGCACAGCTAACTTAACTTGGGCTTGACTCTCTAACTATCTCCCCAGCGGAGTCGCCAAACTGTCACACCCGAAAATGCGACCGCGTGGCGCCTTTCAAAAGAGATCAAAACTAAAGGTAAAAAGAAATAGATAAATAAACAGGGTTCAGGAGTCGCCACCAAAATTTATTTTTGAAAAGGCAAAACTTTGGAAAAGCCTTTTTTTAGTTTGAAAAATAGTCTGCGAACCAAATTCGGATTCGGGAGTCGATTGTGAGTGGGGAAGGTGTTAGGCACCCCACTACACCCGTTCTTAAAAACGGTTACCCTAAGTTAGTTGTGCGAAATCAATATGGCCTTTAATCTATTTTAATTCTCCTTAAACAATCACATGCACAGATCAAAAGGAAAAATTTAAGGAAATAAAATTTAAGGGAGGAAAGAAAATTAAAAACAAAACAAAAAGGAATTCAAAGAATAAAATAAAGAAAAGAGAATAAAATTAGAAGTAATAAAAGAAATAAAATTAACGGAAATAAAATGAAGAGAAAATGTTTATTTACAAGGGCGGACTTGACCTAGGATGAGAACCTAGGGCCTACGTACCTTTTGAAAGGGATCAAAGTCCACGTAGTTCGATGTTAAAAATTGTGTTTTTGTTTTGTTTTTTTTTTTTTTTTGTTGGATTTGTTTTATGTTTTGTTTTTGTTTTTGTTTTTTTTTATTTATTTTTGTTAATTAACTTTCTTTTTATATTTTTTTTTTGGATATATATATTTTTTTGCGAAAAGACAAAGAAAATAAATTACTTTTTTCTTTAACAAATAAAACAAGTTTTGAAATTGGTTTATGTGTTTTAATTTGCTAAAAGAAAATTTAATTTAATTTTCCTTGCATTTTTAATTTTCTTTCTCTTTCACTTATCATTTCTTTTGTTTTTCTATCATTTCATTTCATTTTCTTTTTTTTTTTTATTACCCTTTTTATTTTTTTGGGTCTTATTTTGTTTTAATTTTTTTCTTTTTGTTGCTACTTTTTTTTGTTTTCTGTTTTTCTATTTCTATTTTTTTGGTTTTGTATTTGTTTTTCTTTCTTGTTTTTCTATTTGTTTATTTTTTTTTGTTAATTTTTATTTTTGCATTCTATTTTTTCTTTGTTTTAAATTCAATTTTGTTTTTGTATTTTATTTTTTTGTATTTTTTTACTTTTTGATCTTTGTTTGATATTTTGGTCTCTTTCTCTTCTTTATTTTTGTTTCATTATTATTTTTATTTTTTAAAAGAGAAGAAGAAAATAAAAATCATTTTAAACTTTCACCCAAAAAACAAGTTGAAAACTGATTTGTATGTCTTAATGTATGAAAGCCAAAATAATCTCATTTTCTCTACCATCTTTTTTTTATTTCTATTATTTTTTAATGTTTTTTTTTTCTTTTTGTCTTTGATCTTTTAATCTTTTAAAATTTTTTAGTGATTGATTTGCATGTTTTAGGACCTTTTGTCTTTTTGTTTTTTTACTTTATTTATTTTATATTTTATTTTTAATGATGTTTTCATTTTTGTTTTATGTTCTTTTTTTCTTTTTTTTTTTTTTTTTTATTCCCCTTTTTTTTTTCCCTTTCTTTTCCATGAAGCGTATTTTTGTTTCTCATTTTTTTCCAAAAGGGAATTTGAGAAAATCATTTTGACTTATTTTTTTTTTTTTTTTTTTTTTTTAAGGGAAAGTTTATCTGATTTTTATCAATCATGTATATTAATTAGCATTTGAAAACTTTTTTTTTTATTTGAAAAGAAGCGCATTTGCTTTCTAAAAAACCCTATTTATTTTGTTTTTCGAAACCCTTTTTTTTTTTTTTTGAAAATTTACCCTTTTTATATATATATATATATATATTTTTAATGTGTTGATCGTTAAATCCCAAAATTTGTCCAAACACATTTGATGACCCAACCGGATGACTGAGGAGACTTATTGTCACACACAGCCTTGGATGATCTCTATACACCTGAGGAGATACAAGATCTCACACGGCAATTCTAAAAAAAAAAATGAAACCTATAAAGAAAAATAATAATATTTGCAAGCATAAAATATTGGTGCTAGTGTGTGTTCTTGTGATCAATCAAGCTGACATCATAATTCCAAACAATATTTACAAAAAATGATAAAAATATAAACGTGAAGGATTAAAAAACTTATCAATCATTTGTCTCTGATTTCCTCCATCTTCTTAACGCCCTCCTTGATAACCTTGGATATCTCTTCCAACCATCTCCTCGGGTAACTTCTTGCCTTCTTGTTTTCATCAGATCATGAGCCTCCAGTTCATAGGCCTCGCACAGAGAGAAAAACAGAATGTGTATTAGTTTCCATGAAAAGCATGAAACAGTGTATCACCATATTTACCCATAAAGCGACATGCCATCCGTAAATTAACGCAAGGTCAGTCGGCCAAATTGGCATTTTAGCAGCTAAAGCAAACAAACAAACTAAGATAGCAACAACATGGTTTTCATGATAACATTTCAGCAAGTAAAAGCAAACAAGAGATTTATTGCCAGAATCCATGCTCAAACGAATTCATATTTATGGCTAATTCATACTAATATAGCACCCCTTCCCATGTAGCCACTGTAGCATTTTAGAACCAACCACCTCAAGCTATATCATAAGATAGAAAAAAAAATGATTAAATATCCAATAGGATGTTAACAGCGGGCCTCATATCCAAAAAGTTTCCAGCAAGCATGCCCACAAGAACTCCATTACCTTTAAATGGCGTTGAAAGGACTTTCGAGAAGAATTAGGGAAACCGAATAAGATTAATGGACAAAACCAGCACACACATAACTTGCAATAACTATTTCACACAAAAACCAGACTACCAAATCCCAAACAATTATAAACTGTACAGTCTTAAGTCTTTTACCTTAACGAAAGTGGCATGCAAATAAGAGCATAGATGATACGTCGAGACAAAACAAAATTGACCAGCATCTGAACTGAAACAAAACTGATCGAAATAAAAGGACATGACCCGTAAATGATACTCCTGTACCAATAAAACTAAAGGTAACTAATCTCTCCACAGCGACACTCCAAATGCGAGTCTCATATCATATGAACCAAGATTACCCTGCTAATGTCTACACATAAAACTTTACAACAAAATATCAGAACCATAGGATTTGTTTATTGGAGAAGACCAAAATGGTGTCAAGTCAGGCAAACAGAAGTTTCCACTATTATAATAGCGAAACTAGACCGCACATTTCACAGCCTAAATGATCTCGAAAAACCCTAGACTCAACAGCCATTCAATATAAAGTTAATCCTATTTTCCTAGTAACAGAATCATATCATCTTCTCCTTATGCAGTACAAACCAAATCAGCCAATAACAAACACATGATTAAAGACAATAAGAATAGATGCTGGATTTTAGGTAAGCTGTTTCATCCCAATCATGAGATCAGAAAGATGGATTTTGACTTCTATCCAAAGTAAGATAGTTCCAGCAAAATGAATCTCAACCAGAGCATGCCAGTCACTCGGAGGGGGGGGTTCATTGAAACATAATAGAATCCATGAACTCAGTAACTCTAACGAAATGCACAAAGACCCGTTCAACCAAAATTGACAACCACAAGAGAATCAGACCCTAATTTTGATAAGCAAAAACTGAAGGGACCAGATTTCCAGCAAAAGATCAAGCATTCATACATAGAATCAGATTACACCATATATGGGGTATATGAGCAATGGAACCGAATCAATACCTCTATTGTCGTGTCTTTGGGCTTCCTTCCCTCTCAGGTTGCTGTCATGCGCATCCGAGAAAGTTCCTCTTCTTTTTCGTCTCCTTTTATGCGTCTCTATTTTGTGTATCCCTGTTTCTGTCTGTGTGTTTCTCTCCCACTGTCCTCTCCTTGCTGAAGTCCAAAGGCAAAGAGGAATGAAGACTCAGCAGTTTAGCGTCTCCCAACTTCTCCCAGCTGCAGCGTCTTGTCTCAAGGCCGAAAAGCTAAATCGAATGAATGAAGCAATTTTTGTCCTCCAGCGCCTAGAACCAGAGCCAGCCAAAAGATTAAAGATGCAGAATCCTTTTGTTTCTTTTGGCGTCTCCCCTCAGTTTTCACGTCTGACGCACCAGAGGCCCGAAGAAAATGAAAATAGTTCTCCTCAATGCTCCAGTCTAGCTCTCTTCGTGAAGTCCCGAATGAATAAGAACGAGCTCCCCCTCTAGCGGCGCTGTCTGTCTCTGTCTCCGTTTTTTTTTTCTCTCTTTTTCCTGCTTCTATCCTCTCTCCCGTGACTCTCTCTCTCACTCTCCATTTCTTCCTCTCGATCTTTTCTCGGTCTCCCCCCTCATCTCCGAATCCCCCCTTTTTTGTTTCTGCTTGCCTCCCCTTTATTCTCGTCCGCCTCTCTTCTCCGTTCTCTCCGTGTGTGTCTACCCGAGGACAGCCTCCAAAAAGGGGGGGACCAGCAGCTCCTAGGGTTTTTCTCCTGCCTTCCCCTTTCGTTTTTTTTCTTTTTGGGTATATGGGCTAGCAAAGCGGGGAAATGGAATCCGGAAGTTATGGGCTGAACTAAAATGGGCCTCTAGTTCCTTAATCAGTTCCTTCCAAATGGGCTTCTATTCTTTGGGCCTTTTCTCTCTTTGAGTTTCTTTTTTTTCAGTTCTGGCCCAATTTTGAGTTAGCTTTGGGTCTTTCTTTTTTCTTTTGTTAGCCCTTTTTATCTTTATTATTCCTTCATTGATATATTTTTTTTGGTTCCCATCTTAGGATTAATAGGCCTTTTTTTTTTGTTTTGTTTTTACTTTTATTGTTTTATTTTGCTTTGATTTTTTTTTGTATTAATTTTAGTTTTAGTTTTTTTTTTATTATTATATATTTTTTTATTTTCTTTTGGACCAATGTAACTCAGAATTCTTCATTTATTTATTTATTACAATTTTCTTTTTCTTTTTTTTTATATTTTTTTTTTACTTTTATTAGTTTGATTTTTATATTATTTTAAAATATATCTTGACAAAATACGGTGTTCACAATGAGAATGGATTATGAATCTAGTAGTATCTTTTTTATGGTCTTTGGTGCAATTTTTGATTGTTTTCCATACATCTCAAGCTTATTAGCATGCTCAAATGAGATTGAGAAATGTATTTAGGCATTGAGGAGATCAAGAAGAAATGCTTAAGAGAATAAGGTGAACCTTGAGGAATAAGCTATGCTGTTTGGAAATATGTCACTGGAAAAAATTTATACAGAGATCATAACCTGTTAAAATGTGTCTTCCTCACAAAGTAATTCACAAACATGGCGAAAAGATAGAAGAGAAAAAAAAAATGCTCTACATAAGTTGGACTTCAATACAATTGAAGATTAACTCGTGTGTTCCTGTAAAGCAGGTTCCTTCTTGTTGCAGGGGAAGATGTTTTGTTAGTGGTACCTTCCTCCATGAGGCTGCAGCCATAAACAACACAACCAATGAATGATAACACCTCATCATATCTAAATATATTACTAAATTTGAGAGAGTCCAAGGAAAGATAAGAGCATAGCAAATGCGAAAGATCAAAATTATCGTGCATGAGAATGAGAAGTACTCACGTCATAAGCAACAAAAGACCTGCAGTAGTTAGCATTTGGGAGCACATTACTCGTAGATCCACACTCGCTATCCTTGAGCGAAACTGACGACTTATCAAGCTTGATAGACCAAGGATACTGGTAGTTCAGCGGCGAAGCGCCCACATGAGAAGCCGATCTCTGCATCTTCACGACCCTAGGCACGTTCCTCCCTTCCACGGAAGCCCGTCGCCGGCTCAGCTGCCGCTCAAACGAGTCGGCTGGGCGCTGCTTCGGTGCGCTCTGCGATCTCGCCTTGGCTCTTGACGACTCTGTATTAGCCATATAGTTTGGAAAGAGAGGGTAGTCATAGGACATTACTGATTGCGCATAGGGTGGCTTTGGGAAGGCAAAGGAGGGATTTTTGGAGTCGTCAGGCCTTGATATAGCAGAGTAGTATTGTGGGCTGCTTTGAGCCGTGCTGAAGGAGGTACAGTCCTCGAGGTGGCCACTGTAGGCCCTTGGGCTCATCTCCGTTAAAGCTGATGGGCTTGGGGAGAATGCCATGTGGGCTTCTTCCTTTGTGTATGAGGCGTTTGATGAGTAGTATGTGTTGTTGTTGTTGCTGCTGCTGTTTCTTCTTCTTCTTCTGGAGTCACCTTTGGTTTCACATACATCCATTTCCACAATCTTGATGTTCTCTTCTAGGCTCATGTCCATTTCCTAGATGCATTAAAAAAAAAAGAAAGGGAAATGTTAATATCCTTTGAAATTTTCTTTAGCAGATTGATATGACTATGCGAAGAGACAGAGCATTCTGTTCTTCATTCTTTAACGTCTATATGAGGGCATTAATGCAGGAAACATTCCATTGGTATTGAATGAGAGATAGTAGTGAGAAAACTTACATCATAGATATGCCAGAAGAAGTTGTCCTGTGTGGGTTTTCTGTGGGTTGATTGCCTTTGATTAGGCATTTCTTCTGCTGCCATTCGGATCCTCTGAGCACGAGCTCTGGCTTGTGCCGTCACCAAAGCCTGCATACATCTTAAAGTATCTGTGGCCTGTTTTCTCACCAAGTGACCCCTCACCAGTGCCTGCAACTTCACCAACCCTCTCAGTGCACGCAGTGCTTTCCTTGCCTGTCACAAATACATTCCAACATTTCACTTATACACACCAATACTAACAAACATATTGGATGCACACAACATAGATATGGGTCTCTCAATCGCACAGAGCAGTACCATTTTTTTAATGGAGGAGATAATTAGGTGATCATAAAGTTTCATACCAAATAAGACCGAAAAACGGATTGAATTTTAATGGCTGCAGCCTCCTCAACGCTTCTAGCTGAGCCATTGGAGCCGGCAGCCGTCAAGCGTATCACGGTAGCTGCAGCCTGTGCGGCTGCCACAGCCGCATCTGCCACAGCCGCATCTGCAGCGGCGGCTGTGGCCGCGGCCACAGCCATGGCATGTTTCTTCTTCTGCTCATTCTCAGCATCTCTCGGCGAATTAGCAGTAACAACGACGTTTGATTCTGCAGAAGCCGTTGCGGTCGTCGATGAGGCCGATGATCTTCGAAAGCTCCATCTTCTTTTCTCTTTTGGGGTTCGATCTTCAGTGTCGTTTGAAGAGTTGGGATTGGTGGGCTTTGAGCTTTTGTCTTTGTCTTTCTTCCCTGTCAAGATGCTTCTAAGCCATTTGCTTGTCTTCCCCATCTCTGTCAGCTAACATGGAACAGTAGGAAGAACTTTAGAAGAAAGTAACAGAACGAAAATGCGGATCTCTTTGATGTCTATATTTCATTAGTTCCTTTCAATGGCCCAACTATTAAAACTTGCTCTGTTATTGACAGCCTAATCTCACTGTCTTATTGTATTTATTCATTACTGTCAAAGCCCAGGCCAAGGATCACCTGATTAAGAATTACTTTGAACTTAAAAATTTAAACAATTAAATTAATAATTTGATATTTTTATTTAGCCAAACTAACTTTACTAAACTAAATAGGCTCAATGATACAATCATAATATCTTAAAAAAACAGAAAGTAGTAATATTTTGGGTCATGAGATTAGGTAGAAAGAAGGAGAGAGGAAGGTGCCCATACAAGCCAGCACTTGCAACATCCTGGAAGAATATAGATAGATAGGTGGATAGATTCCTTGCCTCTGAAATGGAGATCTGTCTCAGTTCCCATGGTGTCCCCACAGGTAGATGGGACTTCCCTATGGTGGGTGAGGGTATTGTGGTAATTTCAGTGGTTGGTTGTTGCGATCAGAAGCCATGTGCGAATAGGGCGAGAACATATAGATTCCGTGTAAAATACTTATAGGGTTAGGACAAGTGTCCCTTTTAAGGGTTTTTCATTCACCATAGAAAATGAGAAGACCTTGTGTGGGCTGTGGGATCCACTAATATTTGTCTTGAGTAGGGATACTTTGTTTGATTGTTTGTTTGTGTGATTACACTAATTTGGATATGATGGAGTATCTCTCAAATGAAAAATTATAAAAAAAAATATACACTTTCATTTCTTATATTACTCTCTATCCACTTGAAAAGTATTTTATCACTCACTTAATTAAAAGAAATCAAATTTATTTGACCAATTAACTAAACCCAGAATTATTCTACCAAGAATTTGAAAACTTTTGGAAATGTACACTTAATTATCATAATTTTATCTATATGAAATCTATCACATAAAAAAATTTTGACCATTAATTTTATGTGTATTTAATGCATGTAAAAATTTCTCCGAAAAATTCATGAGAAGTCACCAAATCTTGTCTTTACATTTCCTATAATGAAAAGCTGCATGGGTCCATGAGCTTTTATGCCTCGGACCCGTTTGCCAATGCCTCTGTTGAGCAGAATGTGGTAGCAGTTTTCCTAAGAGATTGGTTGAGAAACTTGGAGAACCATTTAAGCTTGGTTATGCTTTTTATTTTTTTATTCTTCTATTTTTTTTAGGGCGTATTGTACTTTATTCCTTTGTAATTTGAGTCGAAACTAACATTTTGTGATGTAATTTAAAATGTGTCTTTTTTATTTTTATTTTTTTGTATAAATAGAACAAGAAGAGGATAATACATACGAGCTCAGAAGGACAATTTTGGACTTTGCTATAAAAAATATAGCAAGTTACAAAAGGTTAAATGATAATTTAAAAACAAAAAAGAGAAAATGATTTTAAATTAAATCAAAGTTAAACTATAATTTAACTTTGAGAAAATTTAAGTATAATTTGTATGTTTTTACCATTAAGTTTTTCGATTAAATATAACAAGTTAATTTTTTTGCAACTGAATATTATATTATTAGGTCTTTTGAAAAATTTTACATATGCCAATACTTAAACATGATCTTTTATTTTTAAAAAAAATAATTTTCTTTTCTTCATTAGCGTAGATTACCACATAGGTCCACACACACACACAGGGTAATTCCTCTGTGTTTTTTCATCTGTCCTCTTTTGCAGCGAAGAGGGCATTCACATCCCACATCCCCACAATCACTCCAAGAGATTTTATGAGCAACCAGTTCAAACAGCTCATGCTGCACATGAGAGGAAGCTATAGTGAAGGACCAACCCTATTAAATTTGTCTAAATTAGCTTAGACTTTCTCCAAGTATCAAAAACCATGTTGAGTCAAAGTAAGTGTAGTGCAGATACTTATATAACAGTGTTAAATTCAAACTTCTATTCTATCATATAACAAATACACACACACAAATGACAGAATATTTAAGCTTATTTCCGCAGAATATTTTTGAAAAAACTAAACTACTAATTTTAATTCATTTATAGACACTTTAATCCCTGTGAACTGTAAAGGTGACCATGTAGTTCTTTTTTTAATTTTTTAAAAGTACATGAAGACAAATAATATATATATATATATATATATGATAATTAATCATTGCCAAATTTTCTAAAAATATGTTTTAAATTATAATTCATTTAGAGACATTTTAGTTCTTATGAAGGTGACTATTAGATTACTAGGCTATTATTGATTAATTAATTAATTAATATTCAAATTCTTTTTGGATTAATGGGTTGCAAAATGAAGGGAAAAACTGACAATTAAAAAAAAATACTTCTTAATGTGCAATAGTATGTGTGTTAAAACTATGTGTGCAAGACAAAGAAAGAAGAACAATATGTAATACCAAGAAGAGAAGAGATTCTACAGAATTGCTATATAATTTCTTTTTTCCTGGACTGTGGTTTCCTTTGCCGTAAACAAAAGGTCAAATTTTATTTAGTAATTCGATCAAACCGTATGGAACAAATGATTCAAGAATATCCACTTCCACACAAGTAAGTAACCAAATTTTTGGTACATGATATATATATATATATATATATATATATATATATATATAAAATTTCTCACTGAAATCCATTCAAATGATGTACTCAAATGAATGATTGATTAACAGAAAGGACCAAGTTTGTTGAACCAATGGTTGCTTATACATGAACATTAAATTAATACAGGATTTCCTTTTTTTTTTTTTTGGCGTGTGTGTGTGTGTGTGTGTGTCCATATATTATAAAGGATATCATTTCATAAACAAAGACTTGGCTGGCATTCACATGGCATGTTTATTTGCTGCCCTATATTTGACTGGGTGTTTTGCTGCAGGAAACACCACCTTAGAATTATTGGCTTATATTCTTCTCTACTCTTTTGCTTAATTCCTTAATTAATCACCCATTCCATAAATATTATCACTTAGCAGATTCCCTTGTCCATCGATAATCAGTATATGTTTTTGTGTTAGAGAGTTTCTATCTTACGTATTAATTTGAAAACATTCAAAAGATGAATATAAATAAAGGCTTAATTTTTACTTTGGTATCTTTACTTTTTAAAAGGAAAAAAAGCAATTAATTTGGTTCTTTCAGTATCAATTTGAGCAGCGTTTATATTTTAGAACAATTTAATTCCTCTAAATATTTTAATTACATCAATTTTTCCTCTAATTATTTGGAAAAAAAAGTAATGAATGACAAATTTAGATTTTATTTTTTGTGACTTAATGAAAATTAGTCATTATCCTATAATTATTTTTTTATTTTTTAGGTTACTTAATTAATTACATAATATTGCTTTATTTAAGGATTAAAGTGCTCAAATGAGTAACTGAGAGGCATAATATTTCTAAAAGTAAAATCAAAATGACAAAATAGCGTTTTGCGTAAATCAGGATTAAACATGTAATTAAAAAAATTGAATTTTCAATTTAAATCCATCACCTATAATTAACTATGTTTTATAGGGTACATTGTGTTAAACAGAGTATATTTGCTGAGTAGTCTAAAAATGGATCTGTAATTGAATCAAGGTAAATAATTGAATCCAGTTTCAAGATCAATTTAAATCATATTTTATAGACTAAGGAAATTAAAAAAAAAAGAAAAAAGAAAAAAAATGATGTGGACAGGAAGTTATCTTAGAAAGTTATACACAAAATACGAAAGAATTTTTAGTAGAATAACTGAGAATGACTGTGTGATGATTTTGGAATGTCTGTCATTGAGATAGACGGAAAACAGAGAAGGTTGAGTAAGAAAACTTCATTCTGTCTTGAAGTAAAGAGCATTACAGGTGTGGAAAAATGAACTAGGGTTGTGTTTGGATGATAAATATTAGAAATCAAGGAAATTTGAAATGCAATGGATTAAATAGCTGTAGTTCAATTTCTTTTATTTGAATTTTTTTTTATTTAGATAAGTAATCATATAAAGTAAGCAAACAAATTTTGTATTTTTCATAATATGTTTTACAATATTTGGTGTCGGGTCTAGGAGTCCAATTTAGTCTGGTTTGAGGTGTACTAGTATAGAAAATTAAAGAAAAAAATTATACATACTGTTTTAAGTTTTATTAAAATTATATAAATATTATCTTTATTTTCAAGGTATATCTAAATATCTCCTGCAACAAAAAAGTTATCTTATATTTCAGTTCAATTATAAATTTTTTTTACCAAAATACACTCCATTTAATTTTTTTAGTTTTTAAAAAATATGTACTTGGGTTAATATATAGTATTTCAGTAAAAAATTTTAAAATTAAACTAAAATATAAAGTAACTTTTTATTTTAAAAAAATGTGTATACATATTTTGGAAATAGAGAGACGATTTATGTAAGTTCAATAAAATTTAAAGAAGGTGTGTATAATTTACTCTAAAGGATAAACTTGAAATTTCACAAAAAATAAAAGTGAAGCATTTAAAAAAATAATTCCATGCTTAAATTATTTGAAATTTTAAAATTATTTAATTAATTATTGAAACAAATAATTTTGTGTTAGAGTATTTTTATACTCTCCAAAATTACTTTTCCTTCTTAATTAAGTTACTTCTTCTAAACATACACTAGATTCATTGCAGGTGCAAAATAATCATTACGATCAAAGGTAAATGGAAGAATTATCTATGGATATGTGTATATATATATATATATTTTACGATTTCTATCTTCCTGCACAAACTAATGCTCAAGACTTACTGGTACTGTCAGTATTACCCTTCAAGCATGCTTTAAAGGCATTTTAATTAATTAAATATTATTGACTTAGAAGAAGACAAAGAAGTCAAACGGAAGGAGAAAAAAAAAGTAAGAAATTTTATAAGTGACAAGTGTCTTACTAAAGAAAAATTATTCTATCCACTTATAAGGCATGCTTAGAAGTTACGACCATTCAGTGCATCTAAACTACAGTCAGAACGTGGGATTCGAATTTTGTATAATTATAAATTAATTGTTATAGTGTAGTTGGAGAAATATTGAAAAAAATGGATATAAAGAAAAAAAAATTTATGCATACATCAACTATTTTATATTACTTGTTTTTCAAGTACATGACTACGATTGCAGATAATTCAAATTTCAAAATGAGACCCTTTGAAGTTTGATCACTTGGAACGTTCTTACTGTGCGAGATTAAGGTGGAAGATACAGATAATATAGAGTTGATTTAAGCATGCATGTAAAGACATGTCTTGATCATCAATCTCCAGAATCTGTTATCTGATAGAGAAGATACTTTCGATGGGGCCTGCAAGAAAGTCTATTGTTTTCTTCTCTTCCCTTGACTGTTGATCTGAACATGCATGTGAAATACAGTCCAGATACCTTCAAAGACATTCTGTAATTCATTAGTGCTTGATTAGAGGGGAAAAAAATTGAACAACACACTAATCACGGGGTTCATTGACTACGCAGCATGGACAAAGACACAATCATATAATATGAGAAAAATATATTTATTATTTGTTTTATTATGTATAATAATATAATTATTATTTAAAAATTTAAATTTTTAATTTGATAATTGTGGTAATTTAAAATTTAATTAGGAATTAAAACTTTTTTCAGTTCAGGTTTATAACTTTTTTGAGCTATGACTATTTTAGTCTATGACTTCTATTTAAATATGTGATTAATTAATTAATTAATTATGTATAGCTGTTTTCTATTTGATTAATGATAAATTAACTAGACTTGAAATTAGAAAACTCATCGTTTCTTTTTTTTTTTTTAATTGTGGCATGACAAAATTAAAAATATTTAAAATATTACATGTTGTCATATCTAATTGTTTCGAAAATGGATATGGCAGTAGATAAAAAAGAGGAACTTTAGGGAGAAATAATTTTATTCAAATGTCAAAATAATACAAAAATAAAAGCCTTAGAAGTAGGATATAAGTCTCAATAGTAGTGCTATATAATGATAATAATCAAATCAAGTAATCTAATGAAATCATTGAATCTATTTATTCAGAATAATTTATTGTAATTAATCATTCCAACTCGCCCTACGCAGATCAATCTATTATATTAGTCCATTATATGTAATTTGTTAGATTGTAATCATAAAGTTATTTGAATTTTAATGATGTAGATTAAATTGTTTTTAGCCTATAAAAATCTCCAGTCTGTGAGGCACTTATACCACTAATATAGATATTCAACTGATATAGACACGATCTTCTTTTTCTTAAATATTAGTGATTCAATGGAGTTAGAGATAGAGAATCATGAGAGGGGGAAAAGTGTAGAATTACGGAATCTCTTACATGCATGCATGGTTTAGGTGGTTGTCACATGGGTTTCAAAGGGTTGAACCTACGCATGTGAGAGATTGCTTGATTGGAGGTAGATCCTTCCAACCTTTTTGTTTGTATTTTTGTCTTACTACAGCTGCCTCAGAGCACATGCTTCATTAGTTCTTTTTAAGTTGCTTTCTCTAGCAAAAAAGTATTAAATTGGATCTTCTATAATTAACAAGTAATTATATACTATGTAGTTAGAGAAATAATAATATAAAAGAGTAAGAATGCATTTAAAATATATTTTCTCTCTTAATACTTATTTTCTCTCTTTTTTTATTATTTTTCTCTAACTGCGTATTACACAGTCAATTTTTGACTTCAGAAATCTTGGTTGAGAAAGTAAACGGCAATTTGCTTCATGGACAAATAAACCATTTGCTCAATAAGGAGACAGAGAATACAGAGGAAAACAAGAATAAATGCCTATTTGTACTAAGTCCTCTTCTCTGAATTGATCACATGGCTTGGAAATTACCAAAAGAACAAAAAATGGAGAAGTAAATCCAAAGAAATCATGATTGTTCTCTGGGTTCCAAGCAAAACAAAAAAGAAAAGTTTTGTTCATTGAGGATGGTGAGATCGATCCTATCTTCAACCCCTTTTTATTACCGATCCTTTAGGATTTTCCTGGTTTTACTCCACTAGATTTTACTTTTTTATTTTGTGGGGGGGGGGGGGGAATTATACTTTATTCTTTATAATTTGATTCAAAATTAATTTCTCTTTTTATAAATTAAATTATTTCATTTAATTCTTTTGTGATTTGTTTCATTATTAATAATTGTAGTTTATAATCTTAAATTAAAGATATTTATATTTAAAGATCTTAAATTTTAAAACTATTAAAAAAATTATAATACTAAAAATTTTAACTTGAAGTTTTGAATTATAATTTTTTTATATAATTAAAATTTTTAATCATAAAATTCTTCAAAATAATTTTTAAACTTAAAATTTTTTCAATATAAGTATTTTTAAATTTATGATCCTATACAGTAATTTTCCCTTAATTGAACAATCAACTCACTTGAATCCCATTTGAGAAGCAGTGTTGGTCGATTCTGAAGAGGCAATGGTGGAAAAGGAGCCGACGTCGTTTTTCGGTGAGAGGATCACAAAATTTAATTTTATTATAATTTGTCAATTTTTATCATGAGGCCGGATAGCAGTCAACGTAGACGCCGCATGGGTATCATCGACTCCACCAAAGCTTTTAACAGGAGATACAGTGAAGGACCAAAAAAAAAGTATTGCATAAATATAAAATATTTTATATTTTAAATTTAACAAATTTTAAAATCATGTAATAAAAAATAACAGTTGAAAAGCAAAGAACATACTACCAAAAATAAAGTTTTAAAAAATTTTAATCAATTAAAATATAATGATTCATAATATTTTACTTCAACTCGATTATGTTTATGAAATATATATTAATAAATATAAGTACTATTATAAATTTAATAAAATCTGGAATAAATTAAGTTCATAATTTTTAACACAATAAACTATATTCGAAAAGTTTAAAAATATGCTATCTAATAAGTTATGTTTTTTATTAAAAAAATCACTCAAATTTTTTTAATCTTATTATTTCTTACGGAAGGAGAAAGTCATTTACCATATTTTTAAGAATTCAAAAACATTATGCAAACTAATTAAACGTCCTCGTAGGATACACGTTGAAGTTGGCATGAAAAATTTGGTTTTGGCCAATAAAATAGAGGTAAGGCTCACAACCTATAAGGCTTAGAAACTTAGGATATTTTGCATTTTCTTCTTTCTATTTTATATTTAGAAGAGAAATAAATATAAAATATACGTGATTTACTTAAATTATAAGTTTCATTTGATATTCATTTAAATATGTAGGACCTATTCAAATAATACATTTTACATACTTTGTATTTTTGTTTTTTTGAATTGACAAGAAATAAGAAAAAGAGAAATAAAGAGAATTCAAACTCGAGACTTAGTATGTATATATGCAAGGGTGGGTAAGACCAAAACCATGCATAGACTTTGATTGTGTTTTGTGGTCCATGACGGTTGATGTAAATGCTATGTGATGCAGTTGCCTACCAGAACCCTAAAGGCTGCAAAAACCAGCTCCAGGATCATATTGATGGCTTTTATTTTGATGTACAAAACTTGTGCAGCAAACAATGCCTTGTTCAGATCATCAGAGCCCATTTTCATTTCAATCGATGACAGAGGCACAGATTATAATTACATGGCAAGCTTAATTGGTTAGGGGGTCCTGTGAAAAAGGTCCCCATACCTTTCATTTTCTTCATGTCTCAACACCCATCACAATCAACACAGCTCACTCATCCGTGCCTCCAACCCCTACTAGTTGGCTGCCTCTGTGTGCATAAATTTTGCTATCCTAATCCCATGCAATTTGTTAAAAGTTTCATATCCCTTACTTTCGTTTTTTGAGTACAGTTTATATATTTATTCAACAACTTTATTTATTATTAATTGACTGTAGGTTAGAATCCAATTAAAGTCTGGTTTCGTCATCCATTGAGTGACTAGGAAACTTTTACTTAATTTTTTCTGTTTTGTCAAAAGAAGCTAACTCATGTTACCACACTGAAATGAAACTATAATTGTCTGTTGGGTTCTAAGAAAAACCAAAATGTGAAGTTTTTGTTCACTGAGAATTGTGTGAGATGTTATCTTCAATCCCTTTTCTATTTTAGGATTTTCTTGGTTTTACTTCCCTAGCTTTTTTCATTCTTAGTAATTTGTTTCGGAAATAGTTCATTTTTTATGATTTAAATTTGTGTCATTGATTTTTTTTCGGATGATTGATTCCATCATTAAGTGTTAGAGATGTTATGTTATATTATTAATTTTGAGTTTTCAATTAATAATTTACAATTTTGAATTAAAATAATATTTAACATGATATCAAACTTTTTCAAAACAACTTACTAGCAAAACAAAGCAAAAAAAGTAGCTACAAGCTTCCAGTTTCCATACAAATCTCCAGTTTCGAAGACAACGTCAGTGTCTGCATCTGAAGTCACATGAACACTTAAATTGTGGTGGGTAAAATAATAGGTTTGGGAGTTTCAATCATGGAAACCATGAACTTTGATTTGGGTTTTAGAAGTGTATTAATTAAGATAAAGTGGGATAACATAGTTTTGTTAGCATAATAAAGAATATTGTCTCCTCATAAAACTCCAATATTCTCATCCTTTCCCTGAAAGTGTAAGTGAGTGGTCTTGTGAAAATGTTCCATTCATGAGAATTTGACATTTTCAGAAATATTCTTTTCAATCTTGATGAAACGAAAAAAATTTATCATTCTGGAATAATAATGGACTTCGATGTTGGTGTTAAATGCTGTCTGTTGAAGTTGCCATCAGAAGCCAAATCTGGACAATCAGCTTTATTATCACATTGATGGCCTTTATTTTCATGTACAAATCTTATGCAACAAAGCAATTATTGTTGACAATTGTAGGAGAGATTGTAAGATAAGATTTTAAATTTTACTTGGAATTGTAAGGAATTCATGGATTGAATTAGTCAACTATTCGAAAAAAAAGTTTAAAAAAAGAAAAGATACTTAAAAAGAATTACAACTTATTTAATTACAGATTTTTTTAATCTTATAAACCAAGAGGATGCACCCACTCTCTCTCTCTCTCTCCCATTCACACACACACACAGTAATAACTTAACCTATAGAACAAGTAATTTTTGGCTCAGATAAATAAGTTATTATAATATATATATATATATATATATAACAAAACTCTCAAACAATATAAATATAATAATCAGTTTAAAAATAGATTATATGTTAAGATCCCTAATTTAATAATTCATGAACATTCTATCCTATTATAAATTTTTCAATCACATGACTCATTCTATTTTAATAATATTAATTTAATTATTTGATATTATTAAAACATAATTTCTTAATTGATCAAATATTTAATTAACATTAATCTACAAACATTTGAAATATTTATGGACTAAGATTTTATTTGGATCTTTTTTATAGATGAACTGATTTTCAAGTTGATGTCTAATAAATTTTTATTTTCATTTTGGTACCTTGATTTAAAATTTACTCACTAATCTTTCTGTCAATGCACTCTTAATTTTGACAATGGAAGTAGTGACCTGACATTGTTAAAATTTAACCAAACTTGCTTTTCTTTTACTTTTTATTTTTTTATGGTGTAGATATATGGTGTGCTTGATTCCAAGGAATAGATCTGTTACAGAAAATGATGTCGTGATACAGAAAATGTGTTATACTACTAGGTCTGTAAACAAAGTAAATGATTCAGCAATAGAAGGACTAATTTGGATGAATTTATAATTACGAAAAAAATTAAAATAAAAATAAATTTATTGGGAAGCAATTTGTGAATTAGTTTATTTGTGCAGGATTAAAATAAAATTTTAGCAATATTTATGTGTAATTTAAAATATTACATTGTATTTTATTTTAATGTACGTGTATCTTATAGGGGCAAATCCTACCTCAACCCTAAATGCTACCTCTTTTTTTTTTTTTGCTGTATTTTCGTTGATCCACATGTGTTATTATTGAAGGTGTTTGTAAATTTGATTTTGTTCGATTTTGAATAAAAATCAAACTAAACTAATCTAATTAGTTCTTCAACGTAGTGGACTTTTTTTGGTTTTCTAATTGATTTCATTTGGTTTTTTTATTAGTTTGGTTTAGTTTAGATTGGTTTTGTTCATGTTAATTTTATTATTATTTTTAAAGTAATTTAATTTTAAGAACCATTTATATTATTTTATTTCTACTATATTAAATCACTTTCTCTTCAACAACTTATTAGTAAATTAAGAGGGGAACAATACTAAATAATTATTGAATAAGATTGTTTTATAAATTTTACAAAAATTCTTGTCTTCTAATACCATTTAAAGAATTCAGTATTTGTAGGTTATCTTTTAAAATAAGTCTTACATTTGTATCAATTATTCATTTTCTATTAATTTGTTAGTAGGAAATATAAATGATCATGTACAAAATGTAAGTAGAATATCATAATCTCTATCTCTAAATTCATAAGAGAGAAGAAGCATGGGTGGAGAGAAGAAAAAAAAAAGAGAAGAAACATGAGTTCAGATTGAACCAAACTTGAAAAAATTGCAACCAAAATAACCTTTTCAATCTTGACGAGTCAAAAACTGAATTGAACTTCATTTTAATAGGGTTTTATTGGCTTAGTTTCATTTGGTTTGATTTTGAACACTCCTAATTACTATATCATATTTGCAGGTAAGTGAAGAATACTTGTTATAGTTTTGTTTTGAAAACATCTTCATGTAGGAAATGCTTGTTTAAAGTTTATTGTAGTTATAGCCCATTGGAAGAATTTAAAGCCGTTATGGATAATTTTGAGATTCCTTTTGCAAAGTGATTGTACATTTCACCCAAAATTTCAAGCTTTCGTAAAGTGTTTTGCATAATAATTGCAACTTTTAAAAAAGTTCCATATGATTAAATGTGTGACGTTTAAAGAGAGATGACAATTGTTTCATGGTGGAAATTCAAATATAAAGTTTTAGTCATAGTTAAAATATTATATTTGGGACTAAGTGCATATAAATTTAAAAAGTTGTCTTGAACTAACAACTATAACTTCTAATTTATTACTAAGCTATCAATTAAACAATTGGCAGCAGAAATGAAATTGTGTGTAATATGTGGTTTGGGAGAAGTTGCACCTTGGATTTCATCCCTATGTCTCTTTTCCCATTCTTAATTCCAAGACTTTTGTATTTTTTTTGTTTTAACGAAAAGAAACTCTACGGGAAAATTTTGCAATTACATTGGGCCATTTAGTTGAAGAATGTAAAGGCAAAAAAAAATAAAAAAATAAAAACATAAGTAAGAATAGATAAAATAAAAAAATATTTTATTTTTATTTTTAAAAATTTAATTTTATAGTTAAAATAATAATTTAATAAATAAAAAATAATTATAAAAATATAATAAACATAATACAAGTTATATAAACATAACGTACACAACAATCCGTACTAAGAGATAAAATGGAGCTCCAAAATTTGAAGACTAAGCCTTGTTAATATATGGGCCAACAAGGCCAGGTCTGGGCTTGACGTCGCTACCCAAACCAACACACATGGCCCAATATCGCCTCATTTGAGTTTTCGCTTCTCATTTGCTTGCCCTCCTTTCCCGTCCACCCTCTTTGTCGAGTCTCCTACATCCATTTCCTTGTTTCTCTCTCCATAGTCCATTTCCAGGGGTCAAACAGTTGCTCTAGTTTTCCCTCGCCGATTGGCGAATTGGCAGGAAAGCATAGAGCCACTAATTAACACAGAAACACTCAGAAAAATAAAAGCAAATAGCATTCTGATATATATAGAGAGAGAAATAAACGGAGGAAAATGGTGGAAGGGAGCTCCAACAATGATTTACTAAGGACGCCGGAAGCCATTAGATCCTCCGAGGCAAGCTTCTTTACCCTTTTACCTCAATTCTTGTTCAACCTTCGATTTCCTCGACATATGAGTTGTGTTGTTTGCATTATTCAACTCTGAATCTTATGTTCTTGCTGCATAATACGCTCATCATGCCATTGATTATTTCAATTTATAGAATCATTTATTGGGTAATGCGTAACATGTGGTTGTGACTTGTGGTCATTAATTTATTGGTTTTAGTGGGTTTATGTTGGGTTTTGGAATTTTTTTATCCAAAAAATTAAAATTCGGTTTTGGGATTAGTCCAGTTTCAGAGTAGAATCCAAACCAGTAATATTGAAAGTTTTTTATCACAAGGAAACGAGAAAGCTGATATTGACGGGATTGTCTGCAGTTGGCGCGTTGACTCCACCTCATTTTGCGGTGTTTTGAGCCATTTGATCCATGTAGCAATTTGGGTCTTTTGATTGTGCTTGGGTGGTATTTGGTGAAAAAATAAAAATTTGTAGAGAGAAAAAAAAAATGTGAGAATAAAAATTTTTAGCAAAGAAATTACACTCTAAAAACTTTATCGGGCAAAAAAATTTAACTGTGAGAAAAAATATTTATTGTAAAAGATCTTAAATTTTAAAATTATTTTATCCACATAGTTAAAATTTTTTTAGCTAAAACTTTTATCCTTTTAGTTAAAATTTTTTATCTCTCTACAAAAGTTTCTTTTCACCAAATACCACCCCAAACGTGATTGGTCGATTCAAAATTGCTACATCAATCAATGACTCGAAACACCCTAAAATGAGATGCAATTGGCGTGCCAACTGCAGACAATCTGTTTTTGATATTTACATGCTTTTTGTTAGGAATGCTACATTTAAACGCGTAGGTAGAATTGTACATGTAAGATTTGCTGTTGCACAGGTGTGCTTGTGCAGATATACTAACGAAACATGTTTAGTATGCAGTGGAAAGAAAGTGAAAAGAAAATAACTCAAAACTTCAGAATGTATATGAATTTTGTTTCTTAAAGATAAATGAAGTACATATAATTTTCTGTGTTATATTATGAATAAAATTACAATGGCATGTTACATGACAACATCCGTAGTGGTCACCGTGGTAGCATAGCTTTCACCTACATGCTTAGCAATGCGCCAAATTGAGAAGGTGTGAACTTGAAAATTGGGATTTCACCCTCTTAAGTTGAATGTTACAAGATGCTGAAACAACTTATTTTGATTGCCCACTGTGGAGAATGGAATGTAAATAGAATTAAATCTGCTGAGAATATATCTCTTGGGGTTTCAGTTCTCTTGCTTGTATACTTCATTTAAAGATTGAGTTGCTGCTTAGTGGTTAGTGCATTATTATGAAGGACAAAGAATTCTTTACAGAAGAAAACAAAAAAATTGTATGCTTTGCTTGTTAATGTGCTTTTACAATTTTTGAAAAAAATTGGAAAATAATATAGTTTTGGATGCTTGTGTAATGTGTTATGTACCCCTTATGGTTTAGTCTCTTATAGTACATAGATGACTTCATGTATGTTATTGCTTGCCCTTTTTTACAGTTTGAAAATTTTGTAGCTTCCTTGGTTGCTCATGTAAAAGTCACATTTAGGAGCAATATGTAACCACGGTTACGGAGAATTATGAGACAACTTGCTGGGGTTGTGGACTGCGCCTACTGCTTCCATCTTGTACATCTGTTTTCAAATGTGGCTGGTGTGGGGCCATAACAAATCAAAACAAACAAAAATGTGACAACAAGTGTTTTAAATGGAGAAGACTTCGTGATCGATGTGTTGTTCCTATTGTCATCATGTTTATGCTCTTTGTGATATGTAAGCCACTATTGTCACTGGTGCAGTTGTCCTTTTATTTTTTGTTATCCTGTTTGATCAGACTTCTTATTTATTCCCGGTTCTGCCCAAGATTCATTTTCATTTGCCCCTTATTTTTCTATTTTTCATATACATCTGTTCTTGACAACTTGTTATCAAATGTTTGTCCAGATGAATCCATAAAGTTTCTTTTCCTTTCAGAAGTTCTATTAAGACATTTAAAATGGGGCTTTGGTTCTTTGTTGGAGATCAATTAATGTTGCAGGACTAATTATATTAAGGAGCAAAAGATATGTTTTGAAGTTGAGTTGTCCCCACTTTTCCTGCTGGTTAAACCAACAGGGAAAGTGTTTTAGCCAAATTGGGGATGTGACAACAATGGTTGAGCAAATGTGTTGCCTAGTAAGGAAAGTATTGACTTCCTGGAGTTCTCATAAATGGAAATTGTAATAAAAGATGATTTATTATATCTTGATGGATAAATTTCAACTAACCATGATTTAGTTTTTCCTTTAATTTTATTTGGTTGAATGTAACTGAAAGTGCAAGTGAAAAAGAAGGAGACATTTTGAAGCTACAGAAGCAGATCAAATAACTTTGGCAAAAGAAAAATCCTGTCTGTCTGGTGCGGTGTTGCCTAATTTTTAATATGTTATGGTGTGCTTGTATGAGATATGTCACGTGGTATAATTAGCAATACAAAGAGTTACTTAGTTTAGATTGCTTCAATATATGTATATATGTATCTTAATTATTGTAAAAGTTAAAATGATGTTTTAATACAAAAATAAAAAACATCTACCCACATCACTCTTTTAGTAATTCTCATGCCATCACACATCACATACTATATTAACTTCCCTTAACATTTGCATTTGTGTTTGTATTTTTTATTTTTTATTCTGAGTAATGTCTTACAATTAGTAAGCATAGCAGAAAAACATATAAAGCCTCAAATGGTAGACAAATCCCATTCTAGCTCGTGCAATCCAAATTGTAAAACTTTATGAACCATAAAATGGCTTAAAGGGGAGACCCAAAGCTAGAGTGAGTCCTCTATTTGTTCATTTTCTAGGAATTCTACTATTTTCTTTATGTTAGAACTGTGGGCTCTATTGGGTACTTGTGTAATTTTATCATAACACTTAAGGCTTTCTATGTTTCCTCTGTTGTGTTCACTGTTCACCAGATAAGACATTACCTGACAAAAAAGTAGAAGTGTAATTGTGAATGGAAGTTAATATAATGTATGACGCACAAGAATTACTAGATAGATGTTTTTCAGTGTTCAGTGTTAAAATAAAGATATTCATTTTAATTGATACAATAATTATGATATCATATGTATATAATTTAAAGTAATCCAAATTGTATCAACTAAGTATACCCCTTCGAATTGCTAATTATACAAAGTGATGTATTCTGTACCATAATAACATATCATGAACTAGGCAACACTGGAACAGGATTCGACGGGGGGATTGGTGAATTAAGTATCACTTGTCTGGTGCAATTGAGTTTAAGTAAAAGTCTGTAATGCATTAAACTCGTCATTCTTTTCTTGGCTCCAAATCATGGTATTAAGAAGCTTCAACTTGTTAGATTATTAACCCTGCAAATTTTTAAAAATTAAAATTCATACATGTTTATTTGATCTTATACTTCAGTCTGGTTCTCTGTAGTGTTTCACTGTTAGTATATTAATTATTAGGGGATTCCTCTAACAGATATCCAATTGGATCAGAAGGATTTTTATGGTGTCTTCTATCAGATATGCAAAGAAATTGGAGATATTTGTGGTCATGGCAAGCTTGCTGTTTTATTTTTATTTGTCAAGAGGATATCTTATCATTTTCCTTGTACCTCTTATTTTCTTTCTCCAATCAAATTTTTTCAATCAAAAGATTAATAATTTTCTTTCAGATTTAATTTCTCTTTTCCTGTTTCGGAGGTTATCTTATCCCTTTTTTTCCCCTTTCTATTAAATATCTTATTTTATCCGAGGAAAACAATGAATTCCTGTACAACACAAACTGCTACATTTATTTTCCCTATCGTGCCTTTTTGCCCATGCCTCCTTGAATAGACAATCAAGCCTCCATTCAATTTAAACAAATGAATTGTGCCTACATCCTTTTTACCTATCTGAAAGACATTCCTGCTGCTTTTCTAATCAGTTCAGTTTCTGGAGCTAGGAAGGATGACATATAAATGTGTAGGCAATTATACATTGTTCATAGAAGTTATCTTGACGCCCTTGGAAAGCATTTCATATGGAATTTAACAAATAAATCAGTAAATTAAGAATACTTTGATTTTATAGACTTTCTTTGTTGTTTGTATTGGTTATCTAGATCAAACCAATTGGTTCTAATTGACAAACTTCAATCTACGCACTATTTTGCAATCATGGCTAAATCAAAATTCTATTTGGGATTATTACTGATTCCCCTCCTGAGGTTTGTGGGCTTTTAACTTCAACTCTCTGCAGTTTCAAAGGCCAAAGCTAACACTCACCTCCCCAGTGCTTTCTTTAAATCAGTAAAAAGGACAAAATTGATGAGCAGTGAAAGAATATGACATACATGATCCATACTCTGTTGATTTATACCAATTCCTGTCCTGATTTGTATGTTATTTCAAGTTACTACTCTGTTAATACTGTCAGTTACTGATTTTGCAAAGCACTGCTGGAACTGAGTGTTAGTTTTGAAAATTGAAAGCACAGGGGGTCGTAAATGGCCACAAACCATAGAGGGCTAAATGATATTTATCCCATTCCAATTTTATATGCCCTTGAGAAGGAGTTCAGAATGTAATTCCTTAACATTTTTTTCATCTATTGAATTAGGGACTTCACCAAATGATTAATAGTTATTAATGGCAAGCTATAGCACTTGCTATAGCATGTAGTGATTAGCCATGGGCTATAGCATGTAGTGATTAGCAGCCATGGGTCATTTTACTACATTAAAGGTGGAGTTGTGTAATGCAGCAGATTTTACATAGCGCAGATGTAGTGAGCACCATAGCAGCCTGTCTGTAGCACTTGCTATTTGTGCTATATGGAACACGGGATGCCATTTAAAGATTTGATAAGGGTGAGGGAAAAGTACAACTGTGCAGCCTTTGACTTTATCCAAAGGTAAAGGTTGGCACTCTCTTCCTCTTTAGGGGAAATTTCTGGCAGCCACATCTCATCTGCTCTTCTGGCACCCCCACTCTCTGTCTTTTTCCGCCTTTCTTTTTTGTCTCATTTTCTTGTCATGGGAAAGCCAAGAATATTAGGAAGGAGAATAACTATTTTATATTGCAAGAGACTTTTTATAGCCTCCAAATGAATTCTCCTTTTCTCTTTGGCTGTTTCTCAGCATTATTTTATGATGTTCAGCTTTGAAGCTTATGAAGTTGATACACTTTCGGCTTTGCCCCTGATTCAATTATTATGTTTTGATCCCCAATAAAATTATATTTGAACCAACCAAATGTGGAGATAGGATCTTCTAGTCCTGTTATGATCTTCTACATATTTTGTTAGATCTCTTATGATGATGTTTAGATCCCTAGACTTTGTAAACATTGGCATTTTTATAATTTAAGTGCTTGGTGTTGTGCTTTATGGTTAATTTGGTTAGACTTGGGATGATTATTAAGCTACCATGAGCTATATTTAAAATTTGAGTTTGGTTTTTTATATTTATTAGTTGATTTACCATATATTGTTGTCATTCTCAATTATGCTAAATTTGTTTGTATATTTGATATATTTAATATAATGTGCGCTACATTTCAAAGTAGCATACAGTCATGCACAATGCTATGTGTGATAGCATTTAGGTGCTCTTGTCACTATAAGTGTGCAGCGTTCTATGAATAACTTCTCAATTATATACTTTTTTCTTTTTAACTTGTTATTGATGGAGAAATTTTCATTTGATAATGTATCAACTAATCTCTATGTACATTGGTTACCTCTAGATTCATAACCTTTTCCTCATGGTATCTCCTTCATGATTTTTCTCACCCTGGTGCTCTGTATGCATGATTACCTCCTTTTTCTCTTCAGGTGACAATAAAACAAAAAGATGATATAACTTTACTGCTATTTTTGGTCTACTTAATGTCATCCTCTTCAGGTGACCTGTAATTCCAGAAGAACCAGATAAACATTAAAGCCCTTGACCTTCATATATAGTCAGATCAAAGTCTTCATATATAACCTCTTCATGGACAACTTCCTAGCCTTCTCCGATAACTTGTCCTTATAAGCTCTGAAATTTGTTCAGGATAAGTCTATCTATCTCGTGGTTTACAAAGGTTTGCCTCCTGTCCCCATGTTAGAGACTGGGATTTCAAATTAATTAGGATATTAATCTGGAGTTATTATGTTGTTTGGGACAGTCTACCATGGTGGTTTATTACTATTAATTCTCATTATTGTACAGTTTTTATTCTCTCAACTTTTTCCTTTGTTATTGACCGAATATCAGGGAGTTTTTAATCCTTCTCTAATTTTGCTCCCCTTTTATATATATTGGCTCCAGTTCTCTGATTGGAATCAAATTAATGAGAAGAAAATTTCTCCAGACAAATACCTAGTTACATTGCATACTTATCTTCATAGTATCAAAGCCTATAAGGCTTGAATGACAAAATATGTTAGTGGTTAGCGTAAAAAAACTATACGTTGGTGGTTAATATAGAAAATCATACATTGTTGGTTAGCAAAATCTAAAATCTCTACATCATAAAAAGTGAGGTGAGGATGCCCAAAACCAAGATTGTCTCTACAAAGTAGGGTGAGGAAGGGGAGAAGAAAAAAAAAAATCATGGAGACTCCCTAGCAAGAAGTAATGAAGAAGAAGACAAGAAAGAAAATTTTACCTTAATTAGGTCTTTATTTTTATGACATGGAAGACAATTTTCAGACAACCTCCAAATGGTAAGAAAGAAGAATGGCAATGTCAGTTTTAAGCTGTTCTCAACTTGAAGGGAAGTGTTAGAAATCATATTTAATATGTCATTATTTGTTACAAATCACATTTAATGTGTGATTATTCTGACTTTAATGGCTCTATTTGTTTTCTTATTTTATTGATTGGGTCAACATTTTATTTCTCTTTTTAAGTTATTATAATTAGACCTTAATTAGGTCTTTATTTCTATGTTTTTTTTTCCTTTTCTGTAGAGTGTGAACCTACCCATTCATTAGGTCTTTTATTGTGCATTTATTTCCTTGCCTCTGATCCAAACCCTTTCTTCCATCACACCCCTCACCAACCTCCTTAGATGTCTTTAATTGGTCAACACCCATCGTTGGGGCACCAAACGATGTCTCACATGCTGATTAAACAGTCTCGCTTCTCACCCGCACACCAGCGCGTGACAGTGCATGCAACCACCTCTCCGGCAACCGTTCACCCCAGAACTCCTTGCCGATCTCTACTCTTTTCAACCCAGCCCTTCACCTTCCATGGTTCGAAGTGTTTGAGGCTCTCTCAATTTTCCTGAATTATTTCTCTATTTTTTTGACCTCCTAATGACTTTGGAAACCAGCCACCATGCAAGCAAATCCTTTGGGTCAGACATGTCAACTTAGATCGCAGCAACAGACAACACTTTTCTGATCATCATTGGCCACAAATTGAACAGCTCAAATTACCTCCAGTGGGCCAAGTCAGTGATGATTTTTGTTTTAGGCAAGGGAAAGGAGAAGTATTTAACTAGAGCTGTTCTTCCTCCAGAAGAAACTTGGGGAGTAGAGAACAATATGGTTCAGTCCTGGTTTATCAACACTATGGACACAGAGATTGGCCAAACCTTTTTGTTCTATGACACTGCTCGTGAAGTTTCGGAGGGTGTGAAAGAGTCCTACTTAGATCAAGATAACATATCTGAGTTGTTTGAAACTAGAGGCAAGTTAGATGATCTCAAACAAGGAGATATATCCGTGACCCAATATTACAATGACCTTACCTATCTGTGGCAGCAACTAGACATGTTTGAAAACCCAAATTGGTCATGTTCTGGAGATGCTAAGAGATATAGAGAATTAGTTGAGAGAGAGAGAGGATTTTCAAATTCTCACTTGGTCTTAACAGATCTTTGGATGTTGTGAGAGGAAGAATACTTAAAACCTCTACCCTCAATCAGGGTGGTCTTCTCTGAGGTTTGTAGAGAAGCTGAAGCAAGCTGATATAGGTGCTACTGTCACTGCAGGTGGAACCATTTCTAAAGGCTCTGCCTTGCTGTCCAAAAATACAACTCAACATGGAGATAACAAACATAAGAAGGGGAGACCTTGATCATACTTGGGAAGCGTGTTGGAAACTCCATGGCAAGCTCACTGATTGGAAGCCAAATAAGAAAAGAGAAAACAAGGCTTATGTTGCTACCTCTGGAGGACCTGATAAAGACTCCTTTAAACAAGCCTTCTTCAGCAAAGAGCAGATAGAGTGGCTCCAAAAATACCTTAGTCTAGGTTCTTCAACAGAACCTATTGTTGCTTTTGGTTCTATAGCCCAAAAAAGGTATATTTTTGGATGCATGTCATACTAAGGCTAAAGGGACTGGTTGCTGGATAATAGACTCCAGTGCATCAGATCATATGACCAGAGATGCATCTTTATTTCATGAATATAATACTTGCTATGCAGATATAAAGTCAGAATTGCAAATGGGACCCTATCTGAAGTAACAGGCATTGACAAAGTTGTTATTTTAAATGATCTAATTCTGAATTCAGTTCTTTTCGTGCCAAATCTGTCATGCAAGTTACTGTCAATCAGTAAGCTCACTTGAGATTTGAATTGCATTGCTAAATTTTCTCCTTTTGGCTGTTTCTTTAAGGATTTAGATTTAGGGAGGATGATTGGTAATGCTAAAGTACATTAAGGTTTATATCTACTTCAATGCAGCAATAAAATTCCGAATTCCTTTGCCCATAATGCTAAAGTATTAGAAGAGGATATGGTTATGTAATGGCACAAACGCCTTGGTTACTTAAACATAATGTATTTGAAGAAGTTGTTCCCTTGTTTATCAATAACAATCCAAAATTGTTTCAATGTGAAGTATGTCATCTTTCTAAACATTGTTGTTGTCTCTATCCTGCCCATAAATATAAACCCTCTCCTCCTTTTTCAATTATTCATAGTGGCATTTGGGGACCATCTAGCATGCCTTGTATCATAGGTGCTAGGTGGTTTCTATCTTTTATTGATGATCACACACAAACAACTTGGATCTTTCTTATGAAGGACAAGTCTAAAACTACTTCCATTGTTAAAAATTTTCATGCCATGATTCAAAATCAATTTCAGACTCATATACAAATTTTTCAATTTGACAATGCTGAGATTTCTTTAATTCTGTCCTTGGCAGCTTCTTTCTTGAAAAGAAGATTGTCCATCAAACCTATGTCCTTATACTCCCCAACAAAATGGGATAGCTGAGAGAAAGGAGTAGCAACTTCTTGATTTAGCAATATCTCTCATGATAAGGGCCAATGTTCTTAAAAATTATTGGGGAGAAGCAGTTCTAACTGCTACTTATCTCACCAATAGGTTGCCCTCATGGACCCTGAAGTTTGAAACTCTTTGCCAAGTCCTTCTTAAAACCTACCTACAAAACAGATTAATTAATGACCTCCCTCTCAAAGTGTTTGGGTGTTGTGCCTATGTCCATGTTCCCTCACCACAAAGAAGTAAGCTTGATCCCAAATCTGTCAAATGCCTATTTTTGGGATATTATCCAACTCGAAAGGGTTACAAATGCTAATCTCCAGTTTCCAAGAAATTTTCAACTCTATGGATGTGGCCTTCCTTGAAAAGGTGCCATATTACCCCAAAACTAATACAGGGGGAGCATTCAGCAAACCTGGAAGAGAAATATTGGTTTTGGACCTCTTTTTCCCCTTGAACCAAAGCCACCTCTTCCACCGTCACCTGAACCCAAGAATCAACCTTTGTCCCCTGACCTAAGCCATCTCTTCCACTTTCACATGAACCTGAAAATACGCCTTTGACCCCTGAATCTATTAGTACTGTCCAGGAGGTAAATCAGCAAGGAAATTAGGACCTCAAGGTCTTAAGGTGGTCCAGGAAGGGGGAACAGGTGGAGCATTGCTAAACAGACCTGAATCCATCTCTTACTGGAAGTCTACAAGAAACACAAGGTATTTCTGATTTTGATTCTGAATCCTCAAATGAATTCGGTTTGCCTACTGATTTATACTTGCCTATTGCCTTCCAAAAAGGGGTTAGATCATCTATTACTCAACTTGTATTTTATGAGAAGCTATCTCCAAATTATAGATCATTCGTTGCCAATATGGACAGCATTAAAATCCCAAGTTGCATAGAAGAAGCACTTCAACATGCAAAATGGAAAGAGGCTGTGAATGAAGAATTGCATGCCCTTTACAAGAACAGTACATGGGAATTAACTCACAAACCTCAAAGGAAAACAACTTGTGGGGTGCAAGTGGGTGTTTATAGTTACAATACAAAGTGGATAGATTCATTGATAGATATAAAGTCAAACTAGTTACGAAGAGCTTTACTCAAACTTATGGGATAGACTTGCAAGAGACTTTTGCCCTAGTAGCACAACTCAACACCATTTGAGTGCTCTTATCTATAGCAACAAACCTTGATTAGAAGTTACATCAACTTAATGTTAAAAATGCATTCCTAAATGGTGATTTGCCCTAGTAGCAAAACTCAACACCATTTGAGTGCTCTTATCTATAGCAACAAACCTTGACTAGAAGTTACATCAACTTATTGTTAAAAATGCATTCCTAAATGGTGATCTCAATGAGGAAATCTATATGGAAATACTCTTGGCCTAAGGAAATCTGATGATGTTAATCTAGTGTGCGGACTATGAAATCTCTCTAGGACTTAAACAATCTCCACGAGCCTGGTTTGAAAGATTTACTAAAGTGATAAAATTGTTGGGTTACACACAAGGTCAAGCTAATCATATTCTATTCCTGAAGAAGTCATCAGTGGGTAAAATGACTATCCTTATAGTTTATGTGGACTACATAATTGTAATTGGCAATGATGATAGGAGGGTAGTCCACCCTAAGGAGGTCCTTAACAAGGAATTTGAAGTCAAATACCTTAGTGATCTAAAGTTTTTCTTGGGAATGGAAGTAGCTCGATCTAATAAAGGAATTATGATATCCCAAAGAAAATATACTTCAGATTCACTAAAGAGTACTAGCATGCTAGAATGCAAGCTATTAGATACTCCCATGGATCCTACTATCAAGGTTGGCTCTAAGAAGGATTCAACCTCTGTTGACAAAGGCATGTATCAAAGATTAGTAGGAAGATTAATATATCTTTCCTATACAAGACTAGACATCAGTTTTGCTATCAATGGATAGTCAATTCACGAATAATCCTATTGAAAAATATCTCAAAGTAGTAAATCAAGTGCTGAGATATCTAAAAGTGACATCAAGAAAGGGGCTATTCGTCAAAAAGGGAACAAGCAGGGATTTAGAAGTATTCTCTTATGCAAGTTGGGCGGGATCCCTCACTGATAGAGATTCACATCAAGCTATTGTACCTACGTTTGGGCCAAATTGGTGACTTAAAGAAGTAATTTATTGTTGCCGAAAGTAATGTTGAAGCTGAATTTTGGGTTATGGCACATGGGATTTGTGAAGGGATCTGGTCAAAAAGATTACTTGAGGAACTACAACTTCTTCCTGAACATGCATGAAGCAATTTTGTGACAATCAAGCTGCAATGAGCACTGCAAAGAATCTGGTTCATCATGATAAAACCAAAGATATCAAGATTGATTGTCACTTCATCAAGGAGAAGATAGCACGAGGTGTTATCGATTTGGTTTATATATCCACTCATCATTAGACTATAGATGTTCTAACTAAGTCCATCCCAAGAACTTAGTTTGATAATCATCTATCAAAGATGGGTATGGTAGATATTTATTCTCCAGCTTGAAGGGGTGTGTGGGATTTCAAATTAGTAAGGATATTAATTTGGAGTCATTATCCTGTTTGGGATAGTCAACCATGGTGCTTTATTACTATAAATTCTCATTATTGTACAGCTTTTTGTTCTTTCAATTTTTTCCTTTATTATTGATTGAATATCAGGGAGTTTTAATCCTCCTCTGATTTGGCTCCCCTTGTGTATCTATATATTGGCTCCAATTCTCTGATTGGAATCAGCTTAATGAGAAGAAAATTTCTCTACACAAATACCCAATTACTTTGCATACTTATCTTCAGAGACATAACACTCTTATCTCTACATCATTATCTTTGTCCCTTTCTTTTCCTTGCTCAATCGTCATCAACTTTCTAGAGACCTCCTGATTATGTGCAACTGCCCCAACTCTTGAGGCCTTAAGAGTCATATGCTATCATAAAATTTAGGGAAAATTACATTCAAGGACCTAGGTTTTGCAATATTTGCAATAAAGGACCTTAAAAATTAGAATTATCGCCAAGGACCAATGTTACTACTAGGTTTTAGAAGACATACTATTAGAGTTTAGGGAAATTACTATTAGGTTTTAGAAAAATTACAATTTAAGTAATTTTGTTAGTAATTTTCTTAAAATTTAGTAGTAACTTTTCTAAACCTTTTGTAGTAAGTGGTTGTTAATTTTGGTTCTTGGAAGTAATTTTAATTTTTAAGGTCTTTTATTAAAAATTTTACTAAACTTGGGTCCTTAAACATAATTTTCCCTAAAATTTATCAGCTCCTTGGACTTTCAAGATCAACTAAAGGGAATACTGAGTATCTTATACTGATTGAACTGAAAATATATAAAAATGTGCTAAACTGGGCTGAAAATTGTTGTACTGGATGCACTGTATATATTGGCATATGTGTGCACAATAAAGCCAGTTCTGATGCCACCCTTGTGTGTGATAAACCCTTTTCTTTTTTTTTTTGGGTGGCCAAAACCCAGTTGCGTGCCTCCTTGCAGAATATCTAAATATAGATGCTTAAATGTATACATGCCTATAGGTATTATCATTGTATTAAATACATCTTTCAGGATGCACTAATAACATAAGTGATAGGAGATGCCTTATATTATTATGCCAATCTTGTGCTCCACTATACCAATTGTCAGAGGCTCTTGAGTAAATGTGCTTTTCTGTTATTCATTTTAGATGCAAATAAGAATCTAATAGTAATGAAATGAACAACTTCAACAATTAATCACTTGCTCTCCAAAAATGAAAATTTGAGTGAACTATTCTGTACTTATTCTTATGGTTTCTTGTGCAGTTGGAGGTGTGTGGGCAGTTTATCCCTATGTCCTTTCTGTCAGTCTTTCTGGGATTGTTCACTCCATCATTACAGCAATCTTGTCCATAGCTACCATTTCCTTTTTCAGCCTGGCAGCATTTAAGTGTGCAGGCACACCCCCAAACATATTGTGGGGAAGCTACCCCACTGTAGGGAAAGGAGACCTTGAAAACTACACTTTTTGTCACTACTGCTCAAAACCAAAGGCACCTGGAACTCATCATTGTCGTTCATGTGGAAAGTGTATTCTGGACATGGATCATCACTGCCCCTTTGTAAGTTTTCATCATTTTTTAAATGTGGAAATTTCATAATCGGTTGCACATTCCCTGAAATCTTCTCTTTATATAATATACTCTATGTGTGCCATCTTTAACCGTACAACTTCTGACTTATTAATTGATTGTTCTGATTTAATGTGTCAAATAGATTATTAGAATTAAATGTCAACTTGTGCTGGAATTTTGTTGTATGCTTGAGGCCTTCAGTATTTAATTTTGTAAGCTGGAAAGCAATGAGAAGTTAGACTATTCTAATGCAACTTTGTATTCTCCTCCTAAATTAATTTTTCAGTTTGTTGGGTCTATGCTGCAATTATGAAAATATACAGTACATTGACTGCCTGTGTAAGAAATGTATCAACAATTTATGTGAAAAATAAATGAATGACTAAATCTAATGCAGCAGGGATTTAGGCATCTTCGTGTTGTGGCTTATGCGGGCCATTATTAAGGGGAATTATGCGTAGACTTTTCAAGAAATAGGCTTAGGGTTCTAAATCAGTAGAGTTTTAGATTTGGGAAGGGTAACTGTTATTGGAGTATTTAACTGCTGAATTTTAGGACACAACAGAACCAAGATTTTGTGAGTACTAGGGCGTGGGTTAAATGAGTCAAAGGCATGGGAGAGCTAGTGATTTTAATAGGCAAGAATATGGTTTTTATCAGAGTTCTGATCTCTGAAAGTAAGGAAAAAGATTTTGGGGTGTTTTATTGCTGAGAAAACAGTAGTTATAATAGAGAAGAATAAGAAACAAGGAGGGAAAGAAGAGAACTTGGTTCGCAAGAATTCAGCAGAAACCTCATTAAATCAATTATCAAATTTCAGCTCTGAATTTGCTGGCAAAGATCTTCTACAACTAAGAGGAAAAACTTTTGGCTACTTATTAGCACTAGCACTTTTAAACAAGAAACTGTTTAACATCTTAACTTGCTACTAGAAGTATCACCTATGATTTCTAATAAAGGATTCTGAAAATTGTGTCTTCCATGCATGGTCTTTTCTAAAATGACATATTTTTTCCATACATAACAACCTCAGAAGGGTAATTCACCCTTGTATATATAGAGGTAGAAGAGAATAGATCCCCTTGATACAGGTGATTAATCAGTATATATATATATATAACGAAGGTTTCCCTTTTGCTTTTTTTACTATTCATTAGCTGTTCACAATGTGACAGCTTTTTTTTTCCCCCTCCTGCATTTTGGTTTTTTACTACTTCTGGACACAGCTTTTTTGGCCTATTTGCCTATAATTAAGGAGATTACGGACAGCTACTGTACAGGCTGAATTTTTGGGATACACAGAATAAAGGCTGATTCTTAGGGATATAAAGAATTAAGGGAAGGGTGGTCATCTTGGCTATCATCCCATAAATGAAAATTTTCCTTATAGAGAGAGTTGACTTATTTCAACCATTTGTTTAAGTTAAATTTGCACCCCTCCCCCACCAAAAAGATAAAAAAGGCCCGTAAGTGATTGATATCTGATCTGCTTCATATAATTTTGTTAACAGTTGGTAGTATTGGATGTTCAGTCTTATATGTCTATACAAGATTTGGGGTAAAGGATATGCATAAACAAGATATCTGATGAACCTTACCTAATTTTGTAATTGAGGAAACTGTGTTTTCTTTTTCTGGACTGCCAGAGGGCCCTTTAATGGGTCTGCATCTGGTCAACCAACAGCTTGATTAATGGATGTTTCAATTGATGAGGACATGGACTTATTTAATCGTGTAGTTCCTGATAAAACCAAGTTAACAGTTGTAGGATGGTTAGGTCTATTTAAGTGGTCACTCCATTATAAATTGTTTTTTTCGGTGTAATAATTAAGTTATTGTGTTATGAGATGTGTTTATGGACCACGTTTGTCTAATTTATCTTCTGGATTTTTTTTTTCTTTTTATTTGTAAAAGGGGCAGGGGTGGAATAATGACAATCTGGCTTAGTAGTTGTTGCTTTTATTTTGTGTGAACGAACAGTTCATTTCCTGAACTTTTGATCTTTGGTCTTTCAGAATTTTAGAGGGATTGCTGTATTTGGTTATTAGGGGGGAAAAAACTATTTTTGATGGACTACTTCCAGATCGTGTTGGGATTTGATTCCAGCTTGTAGTGTATGCAGGCAACTGTTTTACTCAGTGAAGCATGGCCATGAACTCATATGTGGATACAAATATATTGACACGTCAAACTTTAAAAAATTATAAAATATGATGCAATATGGCATACATTTGTGTGTGTGTCATATTCAAAGAAAAACACAATCGGCATTTTAATATATTCCAAGTACCTCACCCTATGATTTTCTAATAAAATCTACTAAAATAGAGATGTTAAACTATATTATTCATACACAACCAAGAACATTAGAAAAGAGTTTTTATTATCTAATTAAGATGGGGCTTCAAGTCTATAATGTTATCTATTTTATTGGTGGTTTTCCTTGTTTTTGAACCAGCTGTGTCCAAGCCTTGCTCAAGCTGAAAGAGTAGATTTTTTTTTTTTTTTTTCAAATTATGACATGTCCATAGGCTTGTTGGATATGTGTTGTTAGCATGTCGTGGCAGTGTTATTGTTCCATGTTTCTAAAACACCTGAAAATAGTTGTGTCTGTACTTAAATGTCTCTTCCTTTTCTCTTCTGTTTTACAACATTATGTTTGATTATTGGTCTTAATCATTGCCTATCAACTCTGATGAAGTGGATGCTTTTGGTATTCATCCTATTATATAAAATGCTAGCGCTAGGCTTCAAACATTCTTCATAAGGAGGAATGATTTGAATGCTATATTGGTAATTAGTTTTGTAACCTTTTGCAGATTGGGAACTGTGTTGGTGCAGCTAATCACCGCAACTTCATTGCCTTCCTCATTTCAGCAGTGCTCAGTACAATCTATGTTTCGATTATGTCTGCATATGCGAGCTCTCTTATATGGCCACCGGTGAAATACTCCCTTGGGGGCTTCAATGGGGTAACTAGAAGAGATCTGGTTTGGAGAGTCATGAATGAAACTATTTCTGCTTTCCTTAGATCTGCTCTGCTTCTATCTCCAAGGGGACTTCTTCTTGTTTATCTGTTTATTTCAAGTTTTTCAGTGCTAATAGGACTGAGTGTTCTTCTGTGGCAACAGCTTTGTTACGTATATGAGGGGAAAACTTATTTGAGCCACTTGAGTTCACAGGCAAATAATGCAGAAGGAAAGAAAGATTGCCAAAATTTTGTTAGATTCTTTGGTTGTCCATATTATATAACAAAAATTTTGCCAAACTTTCGTGTTAGTAGGAAGAAGCACACGAAGTGAAACAGGCATGTTGTTTAATGTAATAAAGGGCTCATTGTCTCTTTTGAGAATTCATATCACAGTATTTCTCTTCTGTTCATTAATGAAATGAATCTCAGTTCTATGTTAGATTGCCTATGCATGATTGAAATCATGCTAGGGCATCTATGTTAGAGACACATACCCACTTGTTATCACAATGAAGAAAGGCCTCAATCAATTAACAATTTATGTAAATAATTTCATTAATGATAGCATGCCAAAGATTTTTTATTTTTATAGAAATTTTTGCTAATGAATGAAATGATTGATTCATCTTGGTCTCTCAAATTCTTATTCTTTTGTAATGAAATATAAACCCTGACCTTCAAATATAATAGCTGATCATTTAACCATGTAGTCTCTAATGTATGTATGTATTATTCTACGTAATGAATTGGAAAACAATTACAGCCATTATTTTGTTTACTAAAGAAATTGGTTTGCATAACACTAGAATTCAAAATTCAAATTCAACTTGCATTTTAAAACAATTATATTTGTCAATATTACAGTTTACCATTGTTGACTTCATTATATAATAATTACCATTTTGAAACATCATAAATCATTAGTTTGTTACCGTAACTTGGAACGTGAGAATAGAGTAGAAAAAGAAACAAGGTGGAAATCGAATTTTTGCTCATGAAGATTGATTGAAAAGGTGTCATCAGAAGTAAAGCTTCTAGACACCTCTCTACCTTTTATATTTAAAAAAATTGCTCATAATATATATAAGTTAAACAAGCGTTTGATCACAGTTTCAATCTATGTTTTTACCTCGCATCGATGCAAATTTTAGTAAGATTGATCACGAATCTAGTTGCATCACTTTTTGCCATAATGTAAGGGACGCAGTAGTCGGGCTTAGAGGCACGCCTTCCTCCACAAATTAGTGTTTTTTTTTTTTTTCCTTTTGGGAAGCGCGCCACATGAAGGCAGCCTAATTATCGATCACAAACGAAAGGCTTGAGCTAAATTGCAATTTAAAGATAAGATTTGCCAATATTGGTCGCATAACTGTTTTAAGAAATTCAAACTAATCAGCCAATGTAGGTTGACACAAGTGGTATGAGTGCCGTTTTCACAGCCTCTGGGTTGCGGATTTGATTTCCCTCATATCCACTCAAGTCCTGATTTGTGGCATCGTGGGGAGATTCCTTACCCTTTTGGGGTTTGGCGGCTGACTTGGGGCTTTGACCGTGGTGCTCTACAACCCTGAGCCCACACCTAGTCACCCCTAGGAATTACAGTTGCCAGAATTTTAGTCCTATTGAGACCTGGGAGCAATCCCTCCCTCCCATTTTGGTTATAAAAAGAAAAAATTCAAACTAATAAAATCTATTCTTATATGCAAGGATTCAAATTCCATTTTTAATAAATAATCTCATTTGGTGATTAACTTTTCAAGAATTTTTTAGTATCTAAAAACTAATTAGATAACTTTTTAATAACTCATTCGGTTGGACTATTAAAAGGATAATATCTTTTCATTAATTTTATATAATGTTTATTATACTTTTATAATAATTATTTAATGATATTTTATTATTTATTATTATTTTTTAAAATTAAAAGCATGAGAATCATTTTTATTATCAAAGTCACTTTTTTAATTCTTTTTTTATATAATTCATTTTTATTTTGTGTAATAAATGAATCCTAAAATCTTTACCAAAGGACTTTAGAGATAATTATCGTAGATGAGTTTTATTTGTTCTTACATCTTATACATGATACTGACAATTTAATTTGTAATTTTGAGATAATTTATTTTTATTTTTATTTTCTTTATATAGAAAAGAAGAGAGACAAGACTTAAATGTAATTTCTTTTGTGATTAGACTTTTCAATGGAATTATGACATACAGATAAACTTTTTTAAAGACGCTGTTCTACTGTCGACTGCTAAAAAGTATTTATATCTTACTTTTAACCAGCAAACGTCTACAGAACTATCTTTTTTTCTTTTTCATAATTTAAGGGTTCGGTACAATTTGCCTTGTAAGAGCTTGTGATAAACAGACAAATTGTGATTAAACTTTTCAATATAGTTCCGACATAGAATATCCTTTTTAAAGATGCTGATGCAGCGCCGTGTTAAAAAATATTTATATCTTATATTTTAACCAGCAAATATCTGAAGTACTGCCACGTAAGTTCTTTTCTTTTCTTTTCTTTTTTCCATAATTTAAGGGTTCAGTACAATTTGCCTCTTGTGATAAACAACGAGTCCAATCCTGGACAACATTACAGCTCTACAGTACTGAAGAAATAAGTATCTTCTAGACCTCTCAACGTTAAAATTATATCAAAGCATCATGATTCAGCTAGTATATAACTGACAAAATTCTGATGATACTCAACAATGTGCCAAAGCCTCCATCAGAGGTATCCATTATATCCCCACCATAACAAAGCATACCTCAATATCAATTATATGTCAGTAGCAAGGAAGTTACGGGTCAGAGCCACCTGCAAAAAATAAAAAGAATGAATGACTCGTGTAAGAACTGTAATAGGGCATACCGAAGAAATGACATTAAGTAGCTCTGAGAGAGAGAGAGAGACTGTATGTGGATATAACTTCTCACACAATTTGAACGGAGGAAGACCCTTGTAAGGGCAGGTACTGCATCTGAAAGCATCCCCTAGTCCACACTTCAGAATAAAGAGCAATTTGATCATGAAAGGCAGCATAGGAGGATTGATTGAGAGTATTAGAACGTAATTATTCACAGAATGCATATATCACAAAATCTGTTAGAGGATTGCAAGTTCTAATTGTAGAGGCCATGTTTAAACCTATCTTTAGACATAATCAATGCTGTATAAAGTTCTATAAACCATTTACAGTATTAAGAAATATTATTGAGTCCCTAATCAATACAATATATGCTTATAAGTTATAACCCAACGATGGAGTTTAGAAAACACGCTTCATCGAAAACTACCAATACTCTAGGTGAATTTCACATTGGTCTCAGACTCGGTAAATAAACAAACCAGAAAATCAGCTATGCTTCCATAGATAGATTGAAACAAAAGGCATGAACAGGATACTTAACCTTTATTCCATCATTCTTATAAGAAACTACAATCTCAAAATCCATACTGCTGAGCCATATGTAACGAAAAGGGATGCACATCTATGATGCAGAAGCACAGTAAGTATAGCGTTTCAAGAAAATTACTTCATTCATTTCGGGGTTTTATTTTTTATGGGATGGGGGAGGGGAGAGAGGTAGGGAAGTGTCCTAAATCATCCCATGCTTCTGCAGATCAGCAGAGCTAACGAGTAAGCCATGTAACCAAACAATTGTCAAACCATCAAATATTTAGTCGGAACAACATTTTTTAGTTTCATTATCTTACAGCGCACAAAAAAGCCAAATGAGCCCTTATTGAACAACACAGCCAGGTGATATTACAGCATAGGCAACTAGTGATTCCAAACTTCAATGGAAGATATGATACAGTAGAACTGTGTACTTCAACAAAAAGATAAAAGAAGAAAAAGAAGAAGCAAACATGACATACATTGCCACAGGCCGATTGAGGATTATTAATCTGTTCTGCAGTCAATCCTAATTTCAATACTTTTTTCCTCTGCTTCAGCCCTTCCACAAGTGCAGTTTTTGCAAGCTTTTCTCGTACTTCCAACTTCACAATCACCTACTGCACAAGCATGTTACCTATCTGGGGGAAGAAAACAAATGAATTGAGGACTAGAAATAGAACTATAGAGGTACCTTTTACCAGGTGGCAATGGGGGTTTCCTTAAATCCTCTTTAGTCAAAAGACTATCTTCATCAATCAGATCCAAATCATCATCAATTTGCACTTGAGGTGAACTCTTCACCACCTTCCTGATGGCAAAAGATGAACCGATCTTCCACAAAGGCTTTTTAGCTTTAATCTCTGTGCATTGCATAACATGTTGACTGTCAGAATTTCTAAGATGATCTCCACAAAGTCAATTAGGAAAATAAACGGTAACTAAATTCATGGCTTAATATTCCAGTTGTCAGACAAAAAGAGGCATACTACTGACAAAATATTGCCAAAGGGCAATTGAGATAAAATAAGATGATGTTATGATTAAAACAAGTAAAGCTAAATGAAATTAATAGCCATGTTCAAAATGAAAAATCATTTCATTGACATTAATAATTGTGGAAGAAAGAAAAATAGAATTAAATTTTTTAAAGTGAGACTCTTTACATTTTTTCTGAAGTGTCCCAAATATATACTATTTTTTAATATATATATATATATTTTCAATAAATCCCACCCCTTTCATCACTTATATTACTGAGATTCTGCAAGAATATCAAATTTAAGGAGGTATACAATAGTTTTAGCACAAGTACATGAAAATCTAATGGGCCCAGTGCTAGTGGGCCTAAAAGGTGGAGGATGAGAGAGGAAAGAGAGGGAGGGAAGGACAAATAAGGAAATTGGTAGCAGTAACTAACACACTTGGGTCAGGTGGTGTTGGGGAGAAAGAGTGGGAAACGGTTAGAAGGGATTTATCAGGATCTGAGCAGGGGAAGAGCATAACGAAGATTTTGGTGAAATTGGCTGGGAGACTGGCTGGCCTCTCTAATCCTTTACCAACTTACACTGTAATCAAAGCAAAACCTTTCCTCACCTTCTGACACTGATAAGGAGAGGAATTGTTAGCTTATTCTTCTACTTCAATAATACGGATACACTGAGTTCCATCATTTCTGGTATCAGAGCATTAAGGTCCGCGTTATGGGGGGTATAAGGATGGAGGACAGAGTTGACGTGCTGGAGAAAAATTACGGGGAAATTAAGGAGTTAACTATGGTGAAGCTAGTGTTAATGGAGCTCCGCGATAAGCCTTCTGAGCTGCAGACAACCACTAATGGTATCGAAAAAGGCAAAGCTGTGGTAGAGGCGCACCCATCAGTGCTAGGGGAGTTGAGTGGGGGAAACAACTCCTTCACTGCAACCAACGACCCAATTGGTGAGAAGGAGCTAAGCAGATTTCGACGATTGGAGCTCCCACTGTTTTCTGGGGAGGACCCAATTGGACGGTTGTTTAGAGTGGAGAGGTACGTTGTTGTTAATGGCGTAGAGGAGCATGAGAAGCAGCTGTAAGTCTTGAGGGTAAGGCCATTAATTGGTTTCAGCGGTTGGAGAAAAGAAATCCAATCAAACCTTGGCCTGAATTTAAGAGGGAGTTAATTAGCGGATTCCACTACAATCAGCTGAGAGATGGGTAGGAAATGTTAATGGGTTTTAAGCAATCGGATATAGTGGCAGAGTATAGGGAGCAGTTTGAGTTGTTATTTGCCCCTTTAGAGGATAATTCAGATGAGGTGTTAATGAGGGCTTGTAAGAATGGGCTCTGTGGGGAAGTGAGGACTGAGATGCGTTTAATGCAGCCGAAAACATTGAACCAACTGATGGGGTTGGCCCATTAAGTTGAAGGGAAGAATATGGTGTTGGGGAAGGTAAGAGAAGTAAGTATTTGCTAAGGGGTTGAAAATAGTGGTACCTCCAAAATGGATTGGCTTGAAATCCAATTTTCAAAAGTTTACTTCTCCGGTGAAAGTGACCAAAAATCAAACCACCAACCATGGAAGTGCTACTGTGCGAAAGAGCCCAGATAGCAAGAGTGGTGAGGAACCCAAAAAAAGAAGTGGTATTGCTCAATCTTCATCTAACAGAAATTGAACCAGTTGCAGGAGATTATCAGAAGCTGAAATAAACAGAAGAAGAGAGCAAAACCTCTGTTTCAAGTGTGAGAAAAAATTTTGACCTAATCGTAAATGTAAAAATAAATAGTTGCAACTATTTATTCTTACTGAAGGGGAAAGTGAAGAAGAAGGTGAGTGTCTAGTACCTGCAAGGACAGAATTTGAGGAAGAGAATGTTGAAGCAACCATGGAGTTGTCCATGAATTCCATAGTGGGAATATCAAGTCACAACACATTGAAATTAATGGGAAGGATTAATAGAAAAGATATGCTGGTATTAGTTGATAGTGGGGCAACCCATAATTTTGTTTCAACCAAGTTAGTAGAGAAGTTCAAGCTATCCTTGAAGGAAGCCAAGTCTTACAGAATTATAGTGGGTGATGGTCATAACATTTACAAATGAGGGGCTTGCAAGGGGATGATATTGGAATTGTAAGTGATGTAAATTACCCAAACCTTTTACCCATGCTGATGTAGTTTTCGGAATTGCATGGTTGGAATTGTTGGGGGAAGTAAGGATGAATTGGGGGCATCAAACCCTGAAGATCCAAAAAGGGAAGGAGTGGGTCTGCCTAAGAGGAGATCTTGCATTGGCAAAAACTATGGTCTCTTACAAGTCTATTATGGCAACACTTAAGAAGGATGAATTGGGGTTTTTGGTGGAATATATCGGGCTAATTAAAGAGAATGAAACATAACAGAAGGGTAATGAGAGTATTGTGGTAGTGATACAAACCTTGTTGAAAAAGTTTTCTTAGGTGTGTGAACCAATTGTGAGCTCACCACCACATCGTTCAAAAGACCACGTTATCATGATTAAACCCAAGGAGCAATTGCCAGATGTTAGACCTTACAAATATGCGCACTCACAGGAAACAAAAATTGAAAAGCTTACCAATGAAATGTTATCAATTGGGATGACAAGGCCAACTAAAAGTCCATATTCAAGCCCACTACTATTAGTAAAGAAAAAAACAAAACAAAAGTTGACTTTTTATGTGGATTATCAAGCCTTAAAACAAGATTTCAATTCTAGATTAATTTGCAATACCTGCCATTGATGAGATTAGATGAACTGGGTGATCCTACATTATTTTCAAAGCCATATTTAAAATCGAGTTATCATCAAATCCAGATTCAATAGAGATGAGGAGAAGATAGTATTTGAAGCTCATGAAGGGCAATACAATTTCCTAGTTATGCCATTTAGAATGACAAATGCTCCATCAACTACTCAAGGCCTCATGAATGACATCTTTTGAGTTTATCTGAGGAAGTTCATATTAGTTTTTTTTTTTTTAATGAGATACTAGTCTACATCATTGATTCTTCTTCCTATGTAGAACATTTGAGGCTCATTTTGGAGATTTTATAGAAAGTTAAGTTGGTTGTTAATAGAAAAAAAATTATGGGTTTGGACAATCCAAGTTAGAACACTTGGGACACATCATATCAACTGAGGGTGTTTAGGTTGATCCATCAAAGATTGAGGCTACAATTTAGTAGCCTATTCTAAAAGATTTGAAGGCTTCGAGGAGATTCCTTGGATTGACTAGCTACTATCATAAGCTTTATCAAGGAGGTAGCACCTCTTACTAATCTTCTTAAAAAGATTCTTTTAAATAAAGGGAAGAGGCATAGAAGCCTTCAAAGCTTTGAAGGAGGCAATGGCAACTATCCCATTCTTGTAATGCCAGATTTGAGCCAGCCATTTGTGATAGAAGCTTATGCTTGTGGTACTGGTCTTGCTGTCGTCTTAATGCAAAATAATAGATCTATAGCTTATCATAGCAAGCATTGTCCAAGAAAGGTAAGCTTTGTTCAGTTTATGAAAGAGAGTTGATGGCTATGGTGTTTGCTGTCAAAAAATGACAATACTATCTCATGGGTCATTGATTTATTCTAAGGATAGATCAGATGGCTTTGAAATACCTTTTGAAGTAGCAAGTTGTGAATTCAGACCAGTAGAAATGGGTTTCAAAACTGAAAGGGTATAAGTTTAAAATCAATTATAAACCTAGATCTGAGAACAAAGTGGCTGATGCTTTATCAAGAAATGATGAAAATGTGAAATTTATGGCTTTTTCGCTTTAGCAATACGATGGAATTAATGAATTGGATCAAAAAGTTAAGCAAGATCCAATTTTGGCCAACCTTGTATAGCAGCTTATTATTGGTCTAAATACAACCATTAGGCACAACTTTAACAAAAGTTGTTTGATGTATAGAGGGAGGATGTTTATACCCAGATCCTTACCTAAGGCCACTGCTTAAATTAAAGAATTCCATGATTCGCCTTTGAGAGTACATTCCAAGCATTTAAAGACCTACAAGAGGCTAGCTAATGTAGTGTTCTTCTAGAAGGTATGAAAAAAGATATTCAAGACTACGTAGCCAAGTGTACCTTGTCAAAAGAACAAATATGATGCTCTAAATCTAGCAGGGCCATTGCAACCACTTCCTATTCCTAACCAAGTATGGGAAGATAAAAGTATAGATTTTATTTCTGGTCTACCAAGGCCTAATAAGTTCAATATAATAATGATGGTTATGGATAAGCTAACAAAATATAGCCACTTTATAGCTTTGCCTCATCCTTATTTAGCTGAGGAAGGGGCTGAACTATTCATTAAAGATGTTGTAAAGTTCTATAGGTTCCCCAAGTTATACATAATAATTAAGGAGTAAAGAGATATTTTTGTTGCTTAATATTTTGCTGGCCAGTTTTTTTGCATGTGTTAGTATTCAGTTAGATTGGTTAAGTCTATTAGTAGAATTGTTAATAGCTAATAACAATTCTAATGTTTATAAATCATTGTAGCTGCAAGAAACAAAAGCGAATAGAATTGTGTTCTTTTACTGGTATCAAGTACTAGAATTGAGTTCCATACCAAATTGGTATCAGAGCTCTCCAATTCTCAAAATGGTGAAGGAAACATGTTCCACTAATTGATTGTGCAAGATGGAGCAAGAACTTACGCTATCGAAGACGAAGATTCACGATGTACAGTTATCGGTGATATGCATGGATACCTCGATTAATTGAATCAAAGCTAAATTGAAGTCATCAGTTGTGTGATTAGAAGTATTGATTAGAGAGATAGCTATGAAAACCTTAGCTCTGCTAATGAATGTCACCAATGAAAGAAATGGCACTAATGAAACAACAAGTGTGTAGGAAGGACATATGATGAATAGCCATTTCCCTTAATTTAGCTCCTATAATTAACAGTAAGCTTCAAGTAATGGATCACTAGCTTCAGGAGGCCATCAATTTCCAACAAAATTTTCTTATATGGAATTTTCGAGGTTTAATGGTTTAGACTTTAAAGGCTAGCTCTTCCATGGTAATTATTCTTTTGACATTGACAAAACACTGATGGAATAGAGAGTGAGATTAGTAGTGATGCATCTTAAAGGAAAGGCTTTACAGTGGCACCAAAGTCTTATGAAGAAAATGAGGTTAGACAATATAAGGTGGTTAGAATATATGGACATGATGCATAGTATATTTGGAGATTTTCTCAAGATTGACCTTATGGCAGAGCTAAAGAACTTGAAACATGATAGTTTTATTAAAGATTATTAGGAGAAGTTTGAAGATTTTCTAGCTCAGGTAGATTTACTAAAGAACCTCACAATTAGTTATTTTTTAACGAGAAATTGAGGTCTAGGTGTGAATGTTTAAGTCAACTTCTCGTATGTATGCGAAATATTTGGCTGCAAAATATTTGGCTAAGCTACAAGAAATCTCCAATTTTATTTTCCAAGATTAGTAGCTTTAAAATTAGAGGAAGTCTACAACATCAACACCTCTTGCTACTAATACCCGAACTTATACCAATTTTCCCTCTTACATGATCTCTTCAACCCCTTCACTGCCAAAGGCTCCACTGCCAAAAAAGCCTTTTCTTACTCCTTCAATTTCTCCACCTTATATTTAGCCATTACCATGAAGAAACCTATTAAACACTTTAGCAAAAAAGAAATGTACAACCAGAAAAAGAATAGGCTATACTATTGGTATCCAAAAAAGTTCAACTTTGATCTTAAATGTAAGAACTCCCAGCTTTACATGTTGGTGGTGGAGGACATGGAACATGAAGACAAAATTAAGACTAATGGAGAGGGTAATGATTCTAACCACACAAGGATATCAATAGAAATGCAAGCAAAGATTTCATTGAATGCTATTATGAAGTCAATCTTAGATTTAAAAGAATATACTACTATGAAGGTGTAAGGAAAGGTTAAGAATCATTCCATACTGTTGCTAACACTCACAATTTTGTGAATACTACCTTAGTCAAGAGATTTAAGCTTAAACCATAGAAAGAAAGCTGGTACTACTATTTTAGTAGCAAATGGTGTTTAGGTTCTAGTGGAAGTTATCTACAAAAGGCTATAGTAAAGTATGAAGGGAATTCCTTTTCAAATAGATTTTATGGAGATGAATTTACTAGACTTTGATATGATTATAAGAGTGAAAGGGTTAGCTACGTTGGGCAAAATCATATGGAACTTAAGGGATTAATTTATGTGTTTTGAGCTTAAAAGAAAATCCTATGAGTTGCATGGAATTGATTGTCTTTGGTTGCTGCTACATGATGAGGAGATATATGAGAAACAACTATTGAGAAGGGGACATGTCTACTTTATCCAGATGAAGTACCAAGAAAGCCAAGACGTATCCACTTTGAGCACAAGCAATGATGATGCTTTAACAAAGATAGAATAGTAATCCTTAGTTACATTATTAGAGGAATTTGTTAATGTATTTAGGGGACCTATGTCCTTGCTCCCTTTAAGAGATTTTGATCACAAAATTACTCTTATGGAAGAGACACTAATCAGTTTGCAACCTTATCATTATGAGTCTATTTAGAAGGATGTTATAAAAGCATTGGTAAGGGAAATATTAGCCAATAGAATAATAAGGCCAAGTAATAGTGCTTTTGCCTTTCTTGTAGTGCTGGTCAAGAAAAAAGACAACTCAAGGAGATTCTATGTTGACTGTAGGAGGCTTAATACTTAAACAGTAAAGAACAAGTTTCCTACTCTTATAATAGAAGAGCTCACAGATGAGTTAAAAGGCTCCAATTACTTTTCTAAATTGGATTTGCATGCAGGGTACCATCAAATTTATATAGATCCTAAGGATATTCACAATATTACTTTTAAGACTCATGAAGGTTTATATGAATTTTTTGTTATACTTTTCAGGCTAACCAATGCCTTGCTATGTTTTAAGGTTTAATAAACACTATTTTTAAGCCTTACTCTAAAAATTTATTTTGGTCTTCTTTGATAATATATTGGTGTATAATAGGTTATAGGAATTACACCTTCAATATTTTAGAAGTACATGAGTTTATAACACTGCCTCTTTGCAAAGAAAAGTAAATACATCTTTGAAGCCACACAAATTGACTATTTGGGCCACATCATTTCTATTTAAAGGGTCTCTGTGGATTGTAAAAAGGTTGAAGCAATGCTAGCATGGCCTACCCCTTCTACTATAAAATCTCTTAACTGATTTCTCGGCCTTAGGTTATTATTGTCAATTTATAAGGAACTATGGCTATATTAGAGAGCCACTAATAGATTTATTAAAAAAAAGAGCTTTTGTTTGGAGTGATTAGGCGTAAAAGGCTTTCAAACAACTCAAAATAACTATGGCTTCCACCCCCATACTAGCTTTACCTGACTTTTCAACCCCTTTTCTTAGTGGAAACGAATGCTTCTAACATTAGGTTTAGACTTGTCCTATCCTAAAAAAGGCATCCTATTACATTTATAAGTAATGCTTTATCCCCTAACAAATGTTATTTATCAACCTATGAAAAAGAGTTCATTACTCTTGTATTTGTCGTTAAACATTGGCATCAATATCTTTATGAGAGGCCTTTTACTATTATCACATATCATCCACTAAAACATTTGTTGGAGTAAAAAGTTATCTCACCCAAACAATTTAAATGGGTTAATAAGTTATAAGGCCTTTAATATGATGTTATGTATAGAAAGGGACAAGATGGCATAGTGCTTGGCATGTTATCCCATCAGTTTTCTGAGGTTTCAACCACGACTACTTCCTACCATGCCATAATTTCTATCACCTTAAGTTTAAATGAGAAGCCCAAGGCTTCTTAGTCAAAGGATGATAAGCTTAGAGCTTTAATTGCCAAGTTAGAGTTTGATGTTTACTCTCAGCCTAAGTTTAGCTAAGATCATCAGCTCTTGAAAAAGAATGTCAAGTTGGTTGTATGCTATAATACCATAAGTCTATACACCTCATACCATACTATTCAAGCATTACATACTCATTCAAGAGGGGTTTGCATATTTAAACACTTGAAATTTAGCATATAGATATCGAGGTTGTTCAATTTTACTTACAGGAGTCATTTAAATTTTTCTCAAAGCATTTTCATCCATACCACACCTAAAAAAACTAGAAACATCATATCTTAGCTCATCCATCTCGGGTTTGGAACCAAGGAACACTAAAAACTAGAAATGGCTCTCAATTTGCTGTCATAGGTTTCTGATATGAACTTTGAAAATTTATAACTAATTTTATGAAAATTGAAATCAAAGAAACCATACCATTATGGAAAGCTCTATATGTCTACTAATGACTAAAAATAAACCCAAATCAATAAAATAGCATTTAGTCTAACCAAATTGATGGAACAATACCAAAGGTTGAGCTATATTATTAGTACTATCATACAACTTTAAAAATTTGAGTCTCCTTTTACAAATCTCTAATTGGGGTGCTCTCAAGTGATACAGAGAGTTTATCATGTCTACTTTATTTTTGTAAAATTTCATAAATATTAGATATCATTTGGCCCTCAAATGATACAAAGGAAGAAACTGACCATATGAATAGTGCTATTACTATTTATGCAAAATTTTCTCAATTTTGAAAAATCATAATAAATTCTCTAGAGTTCCAAATTGAGTACTCTTTAACTCTATTGAGTACTCTTTAACTCTATGAAAAATTCTAGATAAGACTTATATTCATGCCAAATTTCATGGAAAAATTCATCTATTTGGTTAGTTTGGGATTTAGCTCAAACTTTGGTCATTTTTAGAGCCATAATGGGTCAATTTGGCACCAAATGGTCGTAAACTCATTTTATAACCATTTGGGCATATCCAAAAGTATAAACACAACCTATATAAGCTTTCCAAGTGATCCAAATCATCATATATCTCAAAATCACTTCCCAACATGCATAGACATACAAGGACTCATAGACACATCTAGGCCTTTGGATGTCAAAAACATAAATACTAGCACATATGACTCCAAAATCCTTTCATTCATCATAAATACATATTGTTGCATATGTTCAAGGGTCTACATTATATATACATCATATGATTACACATTTTGATATCAAAATACTATTAAAAAGCCTATTTCTCTACTTCATTTTCAAAGTCTTGCCCTTCAAGGTAGTTGGGCTCCACTTCTTGGTTTACTTGACTCATCTAGACATAATTAGGCATATATAAGAGAAGAGTGAGATTACAAAAATCTTTATAACTCTTTACCCTTTCAAACATACATTATGGATGCAATTTCATGTTAAATAATGCATACATGGCATTTTGGCTACTAGTAAACATATATATAATATTTTACATAGCATAAAAACTCATACATATCATACATAAACTTTCAAAGGTATTAGTTTAGCCTCACCCATTTTCTTTAGAACTTTTGGATTTACTTCACCTATTTTTAAAGGACTTTTAACTGAGTCTCACTCTTCTTGAGACTTTTGATTTTGTCTCACCTAATTCTAAGGACCTTTAGCTCATCCTCACCCATGCTAAAGGACTTTTAGCTTAACCATACACATTCAAGCCACTTTGCATATATAAACATTTTTCAAGAAATACAATGGTACCATAGCAAGTAAGTAATAGCTAGAAACATATCTCATAGCTCAAACATACACATAAGCACTCAAAGACAAGAAAACATCCAAGCAATACATAAGAGAAAGGTTAAAGAGCTACCTTGAAGCAAGTATCACACACTTTTTTCTTTAATTCTTCTTATCCTTTTCGGCCAAGCACTTGCAATTAGGTAGCATTTAATTCTTTTGACCTAGACACATCAAATGAGATATATTTCAATTATTGGAACAAGCTTTAGCTTTATATAAACTCTATGAATGGCTACTTTCTCATATGACTACATAATGGCTCTATATAAGACACAATGAAGCAACTATTAGAATTCATGATCTTGGCTCCGGTTTCTCCTTCAATCTAAGTCTCTTAACTCCATTTAAACTCTTTTGAGTCATCACAATTTCATTTCAAGGAGTCTCGATACAAGTTGCTTCTTAATGTCTTAAAATGGAACCTAAACCTCCATCTCACAACCCATACTTCTTAAATTCATTCCAATGCTTCTTTTGATATTCATCTATCATATTTAGTCCCTTTCTAACATTATAAAAATTTAAAACACTCCCTAAGTGCTTTAAGTAGTCTAGGCCAAGACATAAGGGAGCAATTGGACCCATGGAGTTTGCTTGCTTTTCTTGAAGGAATGATCACTTTAAGACTTTCTAAGTATCTTCAGAACTCATTCATACTCTTACATAGGTTAAATTATCCCTAAAGAGCTTCAAGAATGGCTAGGTGCAATTAAATCTCTAACTTTCATATTTTGAATCCTAAAACCTTTCAATTGATTCCACTTGCATATTCTTGTTCCCCTTGCTTCTAAACCTCTAATTCAACTATGTTTTAATCACAAATATATTCCCTCTAGCATGCTCCTAGGATGGCCGACCCAACAAGGGAGAAAAGCATAAGGAAAAAGCATGCATTTTAGTTAGTGTCTTACCTTATTTGATTCCTTATTCTATGGAAAAATTTATGCCATCTAAAGTTTTCTCAAATTCTCCCCTGCCTCCAAAAGACCAACTATGTACCTTTCAATAAGATAAAACCATTAATGGAAAGGGCTTAGAAAGGGGAAGAAAATTTGTGAAGATAAAACCATGAAATTTTGTAAATTTCCATACTTACTTTGCGTTCTTCCTTTTTCTCTCTCCTCCCCTTTCTGGACTTCATTTCAGATCTATTTGGAGCTGCTTCAGGTCATGAAGAATGAAGGTGAAGTGGCTGGACATGATTTATGAATAAAAAATGTAAAGTTATTCACTTTTTCAACTTTTCATTTGGATCCATAAATCATGGTTTGTTTAGTTGGCCTCATTTCAACTCTTTTTTTAAAACTGTCTTTTTCATCACAATATATGGGTCCACTAACTTATAAATTACTTTTAGTTTTATCCAAATTTGATTTAAAATTATTTCGAACTATTTGGTCAAAGTTTTGGTTAATCGACAGCTAAAATCATTCATCTGAAGGGTTTCAACTGCTCTAGGGATTTTCATAGTTCTCAAGACTTCTAAAAACCTTGGAAAGCTCAAATTTTTTATTTAAAAGTCCTCTTATGTGTTTTCTAAAATTTTCAAAAATTATAAAAGTGTCCCAACTTATTTTTGCTAATTTTCTTAGCTCTTTTGGCTCAAGTTTTCGGGCAATTCAAATCTCAAATCTTCATTATTAGAGGTCTAAATTATTACTCTAATTTCATTTGATGACTATTCTCTTGATTTAGGGACTTCCTTTAGAACCCGCACCTTTCTGGCCCTTTTTTGGAAAAACTAGGTATTACATAGGTAATGACCCTTCCCCAAGGAGATAGCTACTTTTTCACTTCCATAATGATCCATTAAGAGGGCACTTGAGTATTATTCCCACCTATAAGTGGCTACCAGTAATGTTTTACTAGAAGGGAATGTTTAAAGATGTGAGGAAGTTTGTGGGTGAATATCAAACATGCCAACAATTTAAGGATGAAATAGTTGCCTCCCCTAGGTTATTATAACCTTTGCCAATTCCATCTCAATTATGGTTTAACATTAATGTGGACTTCATTGTCGATCTTTCTAACTCTTATCATAAGTCAGTAATCCTTGTAATGGTAGATCAGATTATTAAGGCTACACATTTTATGGCACTTCATCACCCTTTTGCAACCATAGATGTGGCATAAGCTTTCCTTGATAATATAGTCAAATTGCATGGCTTTCCTCAATCATGATCCTATTTTTCATGAGAATTTTTGGAAGGCTCTGTTCAAGATCAACAAGGTTAAGTTGTTATACTCTTTGTCTTACCATCCCTAAACTGATGGTCAAGCCGAGGTTTTGAATAGAAGTTTGGAGTGTTACTTTCGATGTATGATGGGGGACCTTTCTGAGGAATGGACTAAGTGGCTATATCTTGTTGAATTATAGTACAACACATCTTATCATTCAGCTATAGGTATGTCACCCCTTGAGGCTATCTATAGTGTTGCTCCTCCCATACACTTACCTTATTTGGTTGGGGAAAGTGACAATGTGATTATGGATGGAAGTTTAAGGGAGCAAGAGGCAACTAGATAGTAACTCAAATGCTATTTGGAGAGGGCTCAGAATAGAATGCAACAACTTGTTAACAAACATAGGAGCGACAGGGTTTTTGAGGTTGGTAATTTGAATTACTTAAAACTTCATCATTTTAGATGCAATATCATTAATAATTTTGCCCTCCACAAGTTGGCTGCCAAATATTTAGGCCTTACAATATGCTCTAAAGGGTGAGTCAAATGGCCTATTAGTTAGAACTTCCCCTTATTACCTATCTCCATATGATCTTTCATGTCTCTTTGCTAAAGAAACACAAAGGAGAATCTGTGCCCGCCAGCACAATATTACATAATGTGATGGAAGAAGGTCATCTTTAGAGGAACCCAAAGCTATCTTAGCAAGAAAAGTTGTTATAAAACATAACTTACCTTTGAATTAAGTTTCAATCCAGTGGAAACATACTAACCCAAAGGATGTCACATGGGAATCTCTGCCAACCATCCAACAATAGTTTCCAAACTTTCATACTACTATGTCCACCCATCTTTAAGGTCAAGCATGTTTTCTTGAAGGGGGAATAATTGATACATAATAATTAGGGAGTAAAGAGATATTTTTGTTGCTTAATATTTTGCTAGTAAGTTTTTGCCATGTGTTAGTATTAAGTGAGAGTGGTTAAATCTATTAATAGGATTGTTAGTAGTTGATAACAACTTTAGCGTTTATAAATTATTGGCTTATAATTACAAGAAATAGAAGTGAATAGAATTGTGTTCTTTTATTGGTATCGATTACTAAAACTGAGTTTCATGCCATGAAGTCAATCATTTCAGATCAGGATTGAATTTTTATTAGCCAATTTTGGTGGGAGTTATTTAAGATGGCTAGTACCTTATAATCACCCTAAAATGGATGGGTAAACGGAGGTGGCTAACAAGAGTTTAAAAACTTATTTATGTTGTTTTGGGAGTGATGAACTAAAATTATAGCAAAAATGGTTGTCTTGGGTAGAATATTGGTTTAACACTAGCTGTAATCATTCAACAAGCATGACACCTTTCAAAGTTTTGTATCGAAGAGAACCACTTAGCATTTTTAAATAGGGTGACAATACTTCAATTGTTGAAGAGGTCAATGTGAACTTGAGGGAGAGAAATGCCATTTTAACAAAATTAAAGGAGTAGTTTGAAAAGGCCCAAGCATATATGAAGGAGAATCTTGATAAAAAGAGGAAGGAAGTGAATTTTGAGGTAGGAGATCTAGTTTATCTCAAGCTTAGGCCCTATAAGTTGAAGGCCTTGGCTAAGAAAACAAAAAGAGAAGCTGTCCTTTAGATTTTATAGACCTTACAAAGTGGTGGAAAAGTTAGGAACAGCATCATATCGATTAGATTTGCCCAAGACATCAAGAATACACATGTATTCCATGTCTCATAGATAAAAAAGGCCTTGCAACCAGCAACTCAAGTCTAGGAAATTCCTCCCTCCCTTATAGAAGACATGGAATTGCAAGTATAGTTAAAAGAGGTTAGAAAAGTGCAGAAGCTGACCAATAGACAGGTGGAAGTGCTAATCAAGTGGAAGGGATCACTAGAATTTGAAAATACCTAGGAAAAATTTAATATTTTCAAGTAAAATTCCTTGATTTCTACCTTGAGAGCAAAGTGAAACTAGATAAGGAAGGAATGATGGGCCCAGTGCTAATGGGCCTAAAAGGTAAAGGATGTAGGAGAAAAGAAAGCAACCAAAGGTAATAGACATGGGTAAGCTGGACAAAAAGGAGCATAAGGAAATTAGTAGCAATAACTAACGCACATAAGTCAAGTGGTGTTGAGAAAGAAAGTGGGAAATGGTTAAAGGAGATTTATCAGGATTTGAGAAAAGGGAGAGAGTAACAAAGATTCTGGTAAAATTGGCTAGGAGAGTCACTAGCCTCTTTAATGCTAGTGGGAGTGTTTTCTTCTTTGTTTTCTACAAATTTCCTTTATCAACTTACACTGTAATCTGAGCAAAACCTTTCCTTATCAATTGATGGACATCCAATCGAGGTGGAAAATCCTCCCATAAAAGCTAGCTATTAAAGTAAGAAAACCACCCTACTTAAGTGTTTTATTAAGCAATTTACTCAATGTAAGACTTTAAGATCTTATACTATCTTGGCCTCTATCAATTGGCTACCATTGGAAAGTCGACATTTCAATGACTACACTCTATGACATTCTTCTTGGCCTTTCACCACTTAAAACCCTCTGTAGGTAACCTTTTTCAAAATTGTCAAGCATAAGCTCTGATACAATTAATGGGCAAGTAAGGAACCCACCCTCCAAAAGTTAACTAACAAAGTAAGAGAACCACTTTAGTTAAATATTTCATTAAACAACCATACTGCTCAGTGTGAAATTTTAACATCTCATATTATCTTGGTCTCCATCAATATCTTGTATACCTCTATAAGGCATTAATTTGGTGTACACATTTGTTTTACAAAAGACATAAGTAAGGATGGAAATTTCAATTCCTTATTAGACTTTAGACACCACCACTATAAGTACATGTTAAAATCATGTGTTTGTTGTATGAATACAGGTAAGGATGGAAATACCATATACTTGTTAATTATTAAGAACTAATACATCAATTCTTTTAACTGTACCCATGTCTGACATGTTTGGAAACTCTCCCACATCTTGTACACCAACCTTCTCTCTCCTTTTTTATTTTCCTTTTTTTTTTCCCAACTTTCCTGGCTGAATTGTTTAGGCATGGTCCAAATGTTTTTTTAAGCCATTTCAAACTTATATAAATGTCTCGAATGCTAAAAAAAAATTAATCCATTTTTTACTGTGGTAATGTGTAAAAAAATTCCGTTAAATGTACCAAAACACATCAAACTGGCTCTACAACATGCCTCAACATTTGATTTTTAAAATTTTTATACTTTTATATTTTTCATATGCATACAAATATAATTTTTTTAACGTTTCACTAATAGTACCCAGCTGTACCCGTAACCTAGAAAATTGCCTTTTCCTTTAACTGTATCATTTCTAGAGCCACCATTTTTAAGTTTCTCATACTGTCCAAAAATATTGGTTTCCAAAATGTTTGAGAGGTTGAAAATTCAAAATGAACAAATTACAATACTGAAAATTTTGTATGATTTCCAGTATTATACTTCTATCTTAATTCTTTTGGATGTCATACCAAATAATAGCATTTCTAAACATATTATTCCTAGACAAAAGACAGCTGGGTATGTGGTATACAGACGCATGATGCCTGAACAAGTGACATATCATCTGCATGTGAAAGGCTTCGTAATATACTTCATTTGATCACATTAATATTTGTCCCACAAGTAACGAAGACAGAAGCCGACTGATCTCCAACTGAAGATGAACATCAGACAGCATGAACGCATGACATGAGACTATAGACAAAGGCATGAAAAACTTGAAATTTAAAATCCACTAGAAATACATGAAGATATTTAAAATATGTCCCTGTTTCCAAACCTGGAAAGCTATAACATCCTCAAACTGTTCTAGGGTGAACGTTCAAGCAAATGTGGAGCTTAAAGTAGATATTTTATATTGGTAAAATAAGGGTTCAACCTTTCGAGTCTGATCATGTTTTGGACACTCTATAACGTGTCAGTACAACCTATATTCAACTCGTACCCAGTATGTTTCCATTCTGTTATATTCTTGTATACTATACAAATGTAAAAACAACAATCGAAATATCAAACACTGAATTGACAGAAGAAAAAGAATAACGGTCAATAAAATATACCAGAAATTTGAACTTATAGAATGTATGGTGTTAGTTAATAACCGTCAACACAAATGGTCAAAATTATCATTATATTGGTAGTTTGCTACCGATTGAAGGTTCATCCCCAAAGTTTGCACAACTTTACATATATGACACATTCAATGAAGTCCGAAATAGAATGTATGGTGTTAATTAGGTAAAATGATTTCAATAGAAATCTTTTCCACTTTCCATTTTATTCATTGACTCATTAAAAATTATAACCTATTAATTATTATTAATTTTACAGGTCTCGCAACCACCATGGTGAATTGGATCCTACTATTATGGAACAAATAAAAGGGGTTTTAGACAATTATAATCCCTTTGTGAAAAGTTTTAAAATGGCTGGTGATAAATTTCGTGCAGAAGATTGTTGAAATGTAACGTTGCGCCTTGTTCGAAATAGATATAAAGATGTTAGAACATACATCTTGCCCACTGCTTCTGAGGTGCTGCTCTCATAGTTGGTGACTTTGATTCATTATACCCTTGGAGAGATATTATTGTGCAAACACAATGTGGATAGTTTCAACGCACTACTGAATTACATCCATCTTATATGCCCTTCCAGTACCCTATATTGCTTCCCTATGGAGGGGATGGGTATAGGGATGATGTTCCTCATAGTGATATGTCTATTACAAATTCTAAAAAGAAGGAAAAAAAAAAAGTCACCATTAGAGAATTTCTAGCTCTTGGACTCCAAGATCGTAGTGACATTAAAATCAACTTAAAAGCTGAGATATATAAAGGGTTAATTGATGCTATCTTTCGTGGGGACAAAGACGCTTCATCTATTGGAAAACGAGTCATATTGCCATCTAGCTTCAACGGAAGTGTTAGATACATGATCAAGAAGTATCAAGATGCTATGGCCACTTGTAAGTAGGTTGGATACCCAAATTTGTTCATTGCCTTTATGTGCAATCCTGGTTGGTTTGAAGTACAGCGCTTGGTTAATCAGTTAGACCTGAAGATAGACCAAACTTATTGTGGAGGATCTTGAAGATGAAATTATATAAACTCATTAAAGTGCTTAAAGAAAAGAAGCTTTTCGGCAAGGTTAAGGCTAGTATGATTTACCTTGCTTTCTTTCTTCCCATTTTTCTTTTTCTTCATTGCATGCAATATTAATATTTATTATTCTTCAACTTACTTAACTATGCATCTATCCTCTTTATTGTCTAGCATGATAATCAATTCCAACTATAGGTAACGTTTGCAATACTAATAATTACATTTTCATCCTCTAAGAAAACACTCCCTTTAGACCTATTAGGAAATTACTAACTCGTAAGACTCAAAGAACTTTTAATTTCTTGCATTCTTTATGTATGGGCAACACCATTAAACTTTTAAAGGATTGAATTTAGATATAATTCTTTATATCTTTACTATTGGATTATTCAATTAAAATATTAAAAACATATGTTTTTTTTTAATTAAAACATAATGAATATAAAATTTAATTGAAAAATTATACATTTGTCTATAAAAGTCTTACACTATTAACATATTATTATTAAAAAATCATATATTTATCATATTTTAATTGAGAAATTTAATAATAAACATATAAGGAAGTGCCTATAATTTTTTTCTTTTTTAAAGTGTGTTGCAATTTAATATCCATAGGAGTTCTATTTTAGGGAAAAATGTGTTCCTTTGAGTAGTTCTATATTTCGCAACACTTTTTTGTATTGTCATTTTTTTAATTACAAATCCATGTAAAATAAAAAATAATTTCATGTGTAATTGAGTGTTTCTCCTTTTACACTTGCAACTAATATCACTACATATATTCATAATACTCCATGACCATTTGTAATGGTTCTGATACAATGCTATCTTGCATATTTTGATTATGAATTTAAATTTTGAACAACGTGATTTATTTGTTATTTCAAAACATAGCATTCTGGCCGATTTTATCACTTAACTTCCTTACAATGTTTTATAAGCATAAATTTATCTTCCTTATCACTTATCTTCCACCTAATCTTATGGTCATAATGTATTATTATCTTGAAGTAAATTAAAGGATTATAATGTAAGCTTGATGCTGGACAACATCCAGGGCAATCCATGTTTTTGGTAGATATGATATTTCCCCTTCTGTTACAATATGTTACTAGTCCTGTCTTATTCTTTTTATAATTGAAAGATTCTATCATTCAAGTTAAGAAAGATATAATTGTTGGCGGTCACTATTGTGGTTCATTAATCAATTTCAGCTTCACGTATGAAAGTTAAAGATAATAATGAAAAGTTAGAGAAAGGAAGAGGTTGCGAAGTAACAAAATTACTAGAACATCAGCTAGCCTTCTCTTTTTTTCGTTTTCTTTTTTTGTTAGTTCTATATCTTCATATGTAATTTTGGCGGAACAACATTATTTTGCAATCTACTCCAATTAATATTTGAATTTATGTTAGTTCTGATTAATTGCTTAATTCTACCCTAATTCTAGTTCAATTATTTTCATGTCTGAATCATTTTCTCTCTAGAATTCTATTGTATAATATATGCGTTCTCTGCAATCAACAAACTTTCCCTAGAGTTGGAGCACAATTTGTTATTTTAGGATTTATCATGCATCTTGAAAATTAAAATATGGTATGGGTAAGATAGTTAGTCTATTCAAGTAGTTTTCAGTAGGTTCGTTCGTCCTCTGTTTTGTTTGCTTTGGTTTTACTATTATTTTTCACATTTTTGAGAGTGAATAAACATTTTGCTGTTAGTCGATTAGCTAGATTGCTGTTCTATCTTACATTACCAATGCATCACAATTCACTTCTTATTGATTCTTGTTCATTATCAGACTCATCTGAGGGTGGAATTTTTAGCGTTCAATTCAATATTGGTCTGCAGATTTCAGCTTTGCAATTTTCATTTTCATTAGATATATGGCCAAATAATCAAGCAACTTCATTAAAAAAAGTATTCGGCACAGACAATTTTTATCCAGCGTTTGGTATTACTCAGCTTTGAGATTCAATCGTAGGTCATAATGTATGCGCTTACAACCATATTGTCTCCTAGTATTTTGGCAAGAATTGGCTTTACTCTGCTTTGAGATTTTTATGAGGGTTTTGCCATTCATGAATTTTAAATATATGTGAAAAAATGCACTCTTAAAACCGTTTGAGATAAAAATTTAATGTAAATAAAATTTAAAAAATACTCTCATTATAAAAAAAAAAAGTAAATTATATAAATCTTTCTTCAATTTTTTAAAATTACACAAATTTTCTGTTTATTTTCAAAATATACATAGACTTCCTTTAAAATAAAAATTATCTTACACCTTAGTTCATTTTAAAATTTGTTAACCAAAATTTTAAATTTCTTTTAACCAAAATACCATCATTTAAGATTTAAAAATTTAAAAAAATAAATAAATAAAGAATATTTTGGTAAAAAAATTAAAATTGGACTAAAATATAGGATAATTTTTGTTTTAAGAGAAATCTATGTAATTTTAGAAAAATTCAAAGAAAATTTATATAATTTATTCTAAAATAAAAGATAAAATTAAACTAACTAGCTTGTGAGCCAAACAAGACACACACCAATCCACCACACAACCATACGTACCCAAGCGGGGTGCTTAGTTTGGTGGGTCAGGTCTATTATTAAATTTGTGATGAGGATGAAATAGAAGGAAAAGAGCATCTATCTTGTTAATGGCTGGTAGGTTGCCTGGGGTGGGGGTGCCTTCAAGGAAGAGAGAGCAACACCATAATCACCACACACATCAGAATACCTATTCAAGGGGTCATTCTCTGAGCCTTGAGGAGCCGCCATGGCTTTCACTTGGGGCTCCCGCCATGGACGAAACTGTTCTTAGGGCTAGGCAACGTCTCCAAAAGAAGCTTGGCCACTTCTCTTCCACTTTCAGGTATGTATAACTCCTTAAGTAATTGGTTAAAGGACTGAACTTTCAATATCAAAGACCTGTGATGTAGAACTTTTAAGTTCTTTATGCCCAAGTTTTGAATTTTCTTTTGACTGGTAATCTTGTATGAAGGGTATAACTAAAAAAAGAAAAAGAACAACATGAAAAGTGGGTATTTTTGTCCAGCGTTGAGATGTCTGTCTCTTGTTATGGTGGAAACATCAAAGGAAAAAAAAAAATTGCATGCCCAGAAATTCTATAAATTTTGTTAGAACGTAGAAGATATTCATAGTAGATTCACACTTTTTTTTTTGAGTAAGTTACCCAAACTTCTCTCAAATTGAAATTATATAAATTTTTTATTTTTTTAAAAAATATATAAATCTCTTCTAAAACAAAAAATTATCTCATATTTTTAATTTAATTTTAAATTTTTATTAAAATATTCTCCATTTAAATATTTTTTAATTAAAAATATATGTATATTTAGGTTTAATAGAAGATATTGGTTCCTTTTTCACCACTTCAATTTGGAAGCAGAGGTAAAGAAAGTCATGTAGAGCATCAATAGCTGCAGCTTCGATTCATTTTTTGTATTAGAGGATTTGAATGCACAAAAGTCATGACAAAACCCCATTTTTGTTTGAAAGTGATGATGGGGTGATATCTCATCTGTCGATCTATTTGATCTGGGACCAGGAGGCCGCCCGTTTTGATGAAACCCAGCTTGGAAAAGCTTCGAATTTGAGATCCAAATTAAATTTGATCTTTTTATGCGAAATCAAATTGAATTTGAGCTGAATTCAAACTTAAATTTAAATAAAATGCATGTTATTTGAGTAACATTCATATTAAATATTTTATTCTTTAGTATTTAGTTTTAAAAAAAATTGAAATTTGGCTAAGTTCAAACTTGGGGCTCTGAAGTAAAAATCGACCTAAGTTTGGTCAGTCCAAATATATAAATATTTTTAAATTATATGCATAGTATTTAAAAGTGCATAGTATTTTATAAACTATTGACTTTCTTTTTAAAAAATTTAGAATTAAATTTAAAATTAAAGATAAATAAATTTTCTTCCCTTTTTGAAATACTCAAATTATACATTCATCTCCTCTACTATAAAAATATATACAGATCTTTCTTGAAGTCAAGAAATAATTAAACTAGCTTCCCTCAATGATAATGTTGATTTCTTTTATTCAAAATATAATTTATTAGAAAATATATTTCTTTCAATGTTATTTATTTTGTATTTAAATCATAAATTTAATTTATTCTAAATTTAAAAAGTGATTATTTTATATTAATCAAATGCATATTTAATACTTGTTATATTATATAAATAATAAATAGAAGGGCATTTCAGTCAAATTTGGTGTGATTGTAACATATCTTTTTGTTGTAGGAGATGCTAATATAATGTATATTTTAATTTCAGAAGAAGAAGGGAGTGTAATTTATCAAGAAAGAGGAGTATAATTAGAAGGGAGTGTAGTTTATCAAGAAAGAGGAGTATAATTAACCTTAAAATAGATATTTTTTTTGGTTGAGCTTGGTTAGAGTTCAAATTTTTTTTATTTTCTTCGAAGTTTAGTCCAAATATAGCCAAGCCTGATTCATAGGTCTAAATATTAGATAATAGCTTATCAAAGGCATGCATAACAAAATCAACTTGTTAAGTGTTTTACAAGATAGAGTTGGGATTTTCATGACCAAAGATGTATGTGGGTTTTGTGAATTATGTAGGGCAAATCATAATATAGGAAATGAAGGGAAAGTGAAGCACAATAAGTGGTGCAGGTCATGGCTGCTGCGTTTGAGCAGATACAAGAAAGAAAGAGAAGTATGTGCTGTTTGCCTTGAAGATTTCCAGCAAGAGAATAAGGTTATGAGCCTTTCTTGCTCCCACAAATACCATTCAGCATGCCTTCTCCCCTGGCTTCAAGCCCATCCCCATTGTCCCTATTGCCGAACCCCAGTTCACTTGTGATCTTAATTTTTATTTGTTAGAGGTTTCAAATAATTATTGGCTTTAGAATTCAGTGTTTTTGCCTTGGTTTTTCCTTTTTTTCTTTTTGGTGATTGAGATTCAATTTCATTTTTTGTCAAGTTAATTAATTGATTAATTCTCATTATGCTATGCTTATTTATGCATGCATAATTAGTCATATGCAAGCACTTAATAATGATTAGGATGTCATGTGATTAATATGATTTTAGTTTAATTAATATTTAGCCATAATACATTTAATTATTCTATAATTATATATTAGGTATTAAATTAAGATCACATGAAAAATGGTATCAAACTGTAATTAATCATATTTAATATAATTATTATTATCTTACAAGAATGTTACCATATTTATATGGTAAATAAGGATGGGATAGTAAATTTCGTTTAATCTTTATTTGCCCACAAAAATTAGGGAAAGGAATATAATTTGTTAGTTTTATCATAAGTTGCAAATAAAGCTAATTAAATAAAACTTAGCCTACAATTAGGTTTATTTATTACCAAGCTCTTGTTTGGTTTCATCAAATTACACATGGGCCTAATTAAATAAACTTAGCTTATAGATAATTTTATTTGTTATTAGGCTCATATTTCATTTACATGTTTTGCATTGGTAGAAAATATTATATAAAACCTAGTTGCTTCAGTTATTGACATGGAGTAATGCAACCTGTTAATATCTATGATTTTAATGTTCCCAAAGTTAATGGAGATAACTATAAGGTTTAGAAGGAGATAATTCTTCTTCAATTAGAATGAATGGATGTAGATTATGCCATTAAGAAAGATGAACACCTATGTACACTGATATTGGTAGTCGATCTAAAATTAATCTTTATGAGCACCAAAAGTGATCTTATTGTCTCAGCATGATGTATATTAAAGCCAAAAAAATTCTACTAATTTCATAAATCTATAGGTAAGCATAACAATGCCCAAGATTTACTAAAGATCACTGATGAATAGTTTGACTCTTTAGAAAGGCATTAGCAGACATTCTTATAAACAAGTTATTATCAATTAAGCTCACAAGAATAAAGGGTATGTAGGATCACATCATGCATATGAAAGATATACCAACTTAAATAAAGAAGCTTGAGGTTGAGATATCCAAATCTATCCCTGTGCACTTCATTTTAAAATTCTTTTCACCATAATATGGATCTTTCACTATCTCATATAACACATAAAAGGAGAAATGGTCAATCAATGAGCTTCTAACCATCTGTATTCAGGATGAGGGAAGGCTTATATCAAAGGTGGGAAAGAGTGCACATATGATGGCCCAACGAAATAGTAACTCAATTTCATTATTTTGTAACAAAATCTAACATAGTAGATATTAGTAACAACAAATGAAGTTGGTGGCCAATGAGCAATACACATTTATTCTGAAAACAAGATAAGCTCACCTATAAAAGTCATAAGAACATGTAGACTAGTTAGATACTAGATTTGTCTTGAATTAGGATAGGACTTTTTATGTACTAAGTTTCCTTAAAAATTTGATTTTGTTTCAAAACTTGTACATTCGGATACTCATTTGAATGTTCAAATAATATATTTAAGTTAGTTTATAAATATGGTCTTGTTGAAAGTGGTACAATTTTTTATTTTTTTTGCCAAATTCAATTACAAAATAAAACATCTTATAATGTAATGCAAGTTTCTAGTAACATAGCATTAGTGTAAGTGCCCTAAAGGCAATAATTAACAGTTATCGTTTTATTATCAATTAAGATGTGGTATCAGATTAACATTATTAGCAATGCGATATTATCCTTAATTTAAGAGCTAAGGAACATAAGTGATAATTTGATAATCTCAACAAGACTTTTAATCCTATTAAAACTTAAATCTTAAATAGTTTCAAATTGAGGATTATAATTTAAGGCATCTATAATCTAGTAAGATTAGCACATAACTTGATATGCTCATTCATATGAGGATAACATATCCTTAGATCATTTGTGTAAGTGACACTAAAGTTAACTTATGGGTGCTCATAACAAGTATTAGTAGACTAAACTAACTTGCCAAGAGTAGCTAAAATAGTCTTTTCGACTAACATGTCAATAGCTATTTTTAGTTAATAAAATTACCTTTAACGTGAGTGATCATTGATATCTTATGCATATTGTATATTATATTTTGATGTTATTAGGTTTTAATTCTAGTAATGAGTCAAACTAAAAATAATTGTTGGATATAATATCACATGCATAAAGATATATGAGTGTACTTGCCTGGAATCTATTACTCTCAATGAAAAAAAAGTATGTTTCATTTGATAAGAATAAGATTAGAAAAAGTTTATGGCTATAACATAAAAAAGAAAAATTAGAAAATTTGATTTTCTAATTTCCTCATTGTATTTATCATAAAAAAATATGTATGTCATAAATATAAGGTTTTACATGTTATCCATATATAAACAAATTCATGGAAAAACATGATGTAATAAAAGGATGTGATTGTACATTAAACATTAACAAGAAATGTTCATTAATTTGCAAACAAGTTCATATTATATTAGAGGTTATGATATATTACTAGATGTTACTCATGATCCATAAGAATCAAAGAGTCATTTAATTGTGATTTATGAATTAGAAAGAGTTTTAATTAAATTAATTAGATTAATTTATTAATTCAATTCATTTGATTGTGATTTATGAATCGAAAATGTTTCCAATTAATTAGATTAATTTAATGATTTAATTATAAATATAATTATAAATGTAAGAAGTTATAGTCTTACTACTAATAGAATATAAACCTTGAGGGGTCATAGACAATACAAGACAAAACAAGAGAAACACTTTAATAAAAAGGAAGACAAAGAGATTTGCACTCTATTCAAAAATGAAAAAATATGTATAGCAAGCTAGCACTCTCTTGCTAGAGAAACCTAAAAGGGGTTCTCTTAAACCAAAAATTAGATCTTTAGTATCTCTCTTATTTTTGCCTTAGTGTGGATACACTTAGAAACAAGACACTTGTATTGATGTTGCAAATCAGGCTTAGAGTTTGTGTTACGTGGGTTTATGACTTTAGTGCCTTAAGATTTGACCTTGTGAACATGATTGGCTACCAAAGTAAATTATTTTAACCTTCTCTTATGATTTTAATATAATTTAAAATGAGGTCTTAGGTTTAAAGAAAAAAAAAATTTTAAAACTTTAAAATTCTACCTTCCCCTCTTTTCTCTAAAATTGTTCTAATTTTTTTTTCTTTTTCTTTTACTTAGGAATTAAAAGGTGTGTTACAATGAAAATTCCTCTATATTGCAAAACTATAGATTAGATCATATCTCAATAGAAAGGGTCAAAAAATTGATAAATGATAAAGTATGTAATACTTTTGACTTTATTAAATTTCACACATGTATAAATTACGTTAAGGGAAAACAAATTAATAACCCAAAGAAAGGTACCAAGTTCAACCATATTAAAAATTATATATACAAATATCTGTAGTCTAGATTTGAACTCTAATAGGAAAAAATACTCTATCATATTTATTAATAATTACTCACGATATAAGTATCTTTATTTATTTAACAATAAGAATGAAGCACTTGATACTTTCAAGGTTGCAAAATTAGAGAAACAATATGGTAAATAAATTAAAATAGTGAGATTAGATAAAGGTGGTGAATACTATAGTAGATACACCAAAAATAGGTAAGCATTGGGTCTATTTGTAAGATTTCTTCATGAGTAAAGGATTATTGCCCAATATATCATATATAGGTCTTCAAACCTAAATAGTGTATGTAAAAGAGGAAATTGGACATTATTAGACATGATGTAAAGCATACTTATTAACTCTTAAGATTTTTAATTTCTTATGGACTAAAGCCCTTACAATGGCAGTGCATATTCTTAATCGAGTTCCAATCAATGCTATTAAAAATATGTGATTTGAGTTATAGAAAGGTTGAAAACTAAGTTTAAGACATATACACATTTAAGGATACCTATTTAAGGTCAGAGTTTACAATCCACTAGAGAAGAAGTTAAGCCCAAAGACTATTAGTAGCTATTTTATTGAATATGTTGAAAAGTTCAAGGAATATAGGTTTTATTATCTATCTTATGGCATTAGGGTTATGAAATCAAGAAATGCAAAATTTCTTGAAAATTACTTAGTAGGAGTTATCAAACTCAAAACTTAGATTTTGAAAATGATCATTTTGATACTTAAACATCCATATCAAGTAGTAGATTGGTTATGATCTATTACTCTGAAATGCAAATAGGTATTGTACAATAAATTCTCAAGGTTCCACAAGTTATTGACCATGATGAAATTGATCTGGTTGTTGAATAGCTATTAAACAACCAATTGAGCAACATGCTTTAAAAATATTGACTAAGATAATGAGATTAGCAATTACTAGTGACATGTTGTGTACCAATAAGAGGCCGACTACAATGTATGAGTTGAAAATGACCCTGAGACCTTTCATAAGCCATCAATTTTAGATAATCTAAACTATGGCGCTATAGATTCAATGACAGTTAATAGAGTTTAAGATCTCCTTGAGTTACTTAATGACTTTATGGCCTTTGAATGCAAATGGGTCTATTACTTGTTAGGCAACATTGAGGGATACAAAGTAAGACTCATTGCCAAAGCATTCACTCATAAGGAAGGGATTGATTATATAGAAATTTTCTCTCCTTTATTTAAAAAAGATTCCCTCCTTGTGGTAATGGCATTAGTTGCCCACTTTTCCTTAGAGCTACATTATATTGGTGTGAAAATGGCATTCCTTAATGGGGACTTGGAATAAGAGATATATATGAAATAATTTAAAGGATTCTCCTCTAGTGCTAGTAAGCACTTGATATGCAAGCTTAAGAAATCTACATGTAGACTAAAACAGGCCTCTCACCAATGATATCAAAAGTTTCATGATGTCATCTTCCCATTTGGATTTATGGAAAACATCATAAATCAATGTATATATCATAAGATTAATGGGAGCAAAATGTGCTTCCTTGTTTTATATGTGGATGATATATTACTTACAACCAATAATAAAAGTTGTTATATGACATGAAATAGTTTTTCTTTAAGAATTTTGACATGAAAGATATGAGTAGGGCATCTTGTGTGATTAGCATTAAAATCGATAACGATATAACTCAATGTATTTTGTATTTATCGCAAGAAACCTATATCAATAAGGTTTTAAAAAAGTTTTAGATGATAAAGTATTTACCAAGTATAGCACCTATTGTGAAGGATAACAAATTCAATTTGAACCAATGCTCAAAAAATGATTAAAAAGAAAATAAATATGTAACATTTTATTTGCTTTTTCCATTGAAAGCTTTATTTATACTCAAATTTGTACAAGATTTGACATTGCATTTACGATTAGAATGCTAGGTAGATATTAGAGTAATCTAGATATAAATCACTAAAGAACCTCAGCGAATGAGATGAAGTATCTCAAAGGTATGTATTAACAAATTGAGAACCTTAAAGTAATTGACTACTTATATTCAAATTTCGTTAAATGTGTTTATTCATGAAAATCAATATAAGGTTACATCTTTATATTTGTTGTCAAAGCTATATCTTAGAGGAGTGTAAAGCAGTGATTGACTACTACTTCCACCATGGAGGTTGTGTTTGTGTCATGTTTTAAAGTGACTTCACATATCTATGGCTAAAGAACTTTATCTCTAAGCTTAGAATTATAGACTATATCACCAAGCCATTAAGGATGCATTGTTAAGGATGTATTGTGACATCTCAATTATAATTTTTTTTTATTAAAAACCACAAGAGTGGAAGTTGAATCAAGCATATTGACATTAAATATTTAGTCATTTAAAATATGTCAAGAAAAATAAATTCACTATGAAACATATTAACATTAAGTTGATGATAATTGAATTTTTAACAAAAGATATGCTACCAACAAGGTTTAAAGATCATGTAACTAGAATGGAACTTGGTTTTATATTAAGATCTTAATATATTTTCATCATATATGATAAAGCTCTTGTTTATGTTTGAGTTATTTTTCTCATTTATATGCACATTTTATTTTTGAGAATAATAATATTAAGAGAACTTCAAATAAACATTGAAATTATTCATTAAGTTATAATGGGTTGAAAAAACAAAATATACCATAATATATGAAAGGTAATACTTACTTACAAAGGACTTATTGTTATGATTTACGCAATTGGTTTCTTCTGTTAGAATATAAATATCTATGAACCTTGAGTGCTATTATAAATAAAGGCATTCGAATTGAGTAGGAGAATATAACTACTTTTGTGAACATTGGTAACAAATCAATGTTCACCTAATGCTACTAAGATGTGGTTCAATATTTAAAGGGCTTTAAGGATCATTTAAAATGGAATAATGGAATATTATATCCCCATTTCCTTGTTTCTTGGCTCATTCGATGTATGGAAAGAACTCTAGTATACTACTATTTATATGGGTCCCTAAGCTCAATTTTACTATGAGATAGACACTACTAAAAAAGTCCAAAATCATATACCTCCTTGATAACACGAGACTAAGGGCTGGGAAGCACCCACAGGCAAACAATTCGAAAATCAAGTGTAATGGTTGGAGATTTGTAGCTTCCGCTTTTCTTTTGGTTTTTGCATATCATATTGTGTTTACATATCCCCGTAGGCATTTTACATTTATTACTCGAAATTAATTCTAATTTTTGTTCCAATTCATTCTTTAAGGTAGTAAAATTATCTTTCAAAGATCAAATATTTTGAGTTAAAACAAAATCAATTTTTTTCTATTAAAATGATACAAAAAGAATTTTTTTTTTTAGGGTTTAATTGATATGAGAATATTTTTAAGGATTAAAATAAAGTTTTAGTCCAATATATTAAAGTGAGTGTTTTAGTATTTATATAATAATGAAAAAAATTTAAAGTTTAAAAATATAAAACTCTTTATAGCACTTCTCTATATTTATAAAAAATAAACTAATTAAACTAATAGTGATAGGACGCATAAACATATCGTATCCGCTTATAGAACCTATCTCAACATATTTACATATCAAACCTAATATACATTAGAAGCTTTCTTTAATCTCTCGCAAATTAGTAATTCGTCATTTCTCAATGCTGAATTTCAGAATGGAGAAAGACTTGAAAGTAGCAACTGCTCATTAGAGCCTAAAAATGATCCTAACTTGCGCCATTAATGATAGGCCAGTTGTATGCAACATTATTGGTAAGTGCTGAAGTAGGGGTGAGCAAAGTTTGGCTTAGGGGTGAGTAGAGTTTGGTTTGAATTGATTACAAGTACAGGCTTTAACCTACTAAAAGTTAAGTCGATTTCAAAAAAGGAAAAATTTGAAACAAACCAAACTGATATATTAGGAAACAGGGACGATAATTCTTGTTGATGATGTCAAGTGTAGGTTTGGGGAGTAGAGTACCATATTAAAAGGATGCTTGTCTAACATTAATATTAAGGCATATTCACATGGTTTGATTTGATAAAAATAAGTAATTCAAGTTAATTATGATTAAATATAAATATATCAAAAAATAAATAAATGTTATTAGAAAAAATAGGCTTAATAGTATTTTGGTACCTTAATTTATTTATTTGTTTTAGTTTAGTTTTTTAATTTTTTTATTCAATTTAATTCTTTAATTTTTAATTTGTGTCATATTTATCTTTTTGTAATATGACACTTGAACTTCTTTAACTATGCCTATGTGGCATCCAAAGTGGACAAATATTATCGTTAGTGTTCATTTGTCCTTAGAATGGGCCCTTAACATTTTTAGAATATTTTGAAATGGCCCCTTAACTCCTTTTAGTGATTCAAAAAGATACCAAGAGTCCAAACCCATCAGGATCCGGCGCAAAGCAATCCTAGCGTTTGGAGTGCCTGCAGTGTGTTGTTCAAGCCAGAGCAATCTAGATCATTCTTATAAATTTAAATGGTCTAAATTTTAGTTTTTTTGAATTTTAACCATTTTTTATTTTGATACTTTTTTAAATTTTAAAGAAAGTAACATATAAGATAAAGATAATATTTTAATTTTTATTAAATAATTTTATTTATTAAAATCGGAAAAATTATTTTTATTTTATATATTTATTTTTTAAACAAAAATACTAGAATTAAAAAAACTAAATTTAAATTGTCCAAATTAGAGACAATCCAAATGCATGATGCTGTGTGCATTGATGGCTGACCGTACATGGTCCCCCATGCGGGGGAGTACAAGTGAAAGCATGATAGACTACAAGAGTGTGTGGAAGGAGTTGGGGTTAGCCCAACGTCCAACGAGTTGATCGGTACCGAATGAGGCCGCCTTAGGCCTATTGGGCCATCTAAACCAATTTGGCGTTCAACGCTAGACCAAACCTGATTGCTAATGTAAACACTTTTTTTTTCTTTTCTTAAAGACACTCTAATTGATTCTCACGCTTAAAAGAATTTCCACAGACACTTTGATTGTCTCTGTAAGTTCTATTTTAATGCTTGAATGAGATACATCACAAGGGTTATGACATGATATGGGCTCATTCTTTTTTCTTTTTCTTTTCATGGAATCAAATAAAATTTGACGTTTTGATAGATTGTTCTTATGAAAAAGTGGTAATCATAATCGTAGCGTTTGTTTTTTGGTCAAATGGTAGTTTCATTGGTTAAAAATGTTTTAAAGCCAATTTGATTGACAGAATGTAAGTATAAATATATATATAGATATATAAAATAAAAAATAAATCTCATATTTATACCTAAAAAAATGATAAAAAAGAATGTGTCCTAATAAATAATTATTACAATGATATAATAAATAATGTAAAAAAAATTATATCATGAATTATATTGCGAAATTTGAACCAAATAGACTGTGAATTACATTTTGTGAGATGGTCATGAGAGATGATCACAGGAAAATACCCACGTATTATAGACATGATAGAAACTCATCTCATGAATGGGAAAAAAAATTCTAAAATTTATTCATAGATTAAGACAAAAAATAACTCTAGGGATTTGGTATGTTATGTTTAATCAGCGGCACTGATCCAATGTCAAGTTAGTTTTTGTAGAGCCAGACCCTTAAAAAAAAAAAAATCTTTTTGGGGTAACAGATTGTTAAAAAATTTCATTGTACATAGTTTTATAGAAAAAGCGGAACACCGCTGAATTGGAATAAGATAAAAATTATGACAAAAACAAAAAAGATTTTACTCAAAATATTATCTTATTTGAGTGGTTATGGAATAAACCAAAAAAAAATAAGAAAGATCAAAAAAATGCCAAGTGACATCCAGAGAGAAAGCAGAAAGAGTTAGAAAAAAGAATTGAAAATTTGTATGTAATATTTATTATATTTTTATTATAATTATTTAATAATAACTGTTTTTTAAGAAAAGTAAAATGAGTATTATTTATTTATTTTCTATATCTAAATACCAAGTGGGCGTGAATCTCATGGCTACAATTGGGTGATAATCCAAGAGTATAGAAACAGAATTACTTACAACAGACTTGTCAAGGAGGTTGATTTTTAAAGCTCATGATTCATGAAATCATCTGAAGTGTCGTTATTATGGCGCTGGCGACGAAGGAATGGATGGTAATGCTTCTCTGGTCTTAAAGTAATTATGGTGAGATAGGGATAAAGCTGGAGATGGTAACGGGGAAATCCACATCCAGACAACCCTAATCCCCGTTCGTCAAGGGAACTGAGGTAGGGTCGGCGGGTTTGATCCTTCCCCCTGGCCTAGGAATTTTCTGAGGGATAGAAGACGGCGTCCTAGAACGAAAATATGTACTTGGAGTATGGGACTCGACGTGTTCGTCAAAAGAACGCAATCAATGATACTGTCAAACTCACATATGGGATGATGGGAACTCTATGCTTAGGATCTGACGCCTAATATGCATTGGCCGGTGGCACTTAACGTGATGATCAGACTCAATCTTTTTTTTTTTTCTTTTATTACAATTATGGGTTAATTTAAAGGATTAATATATGCAATTTCTTATGTTTTCATTATTAAATTTTTAATTAAAATATAATAAATATATAATTATCTAATAATAAGATAATAATTTAATTAAAGAATTATTAATTATTTATAAAGATCACATATTTATTATTTTATTATTAAAATTTTATATATTTATTATAATTTATTTAAAAATTTTGACAATAAAAATATAAATAATTGTTTTTTTGAATTTAAATCTTCTTTACAATTAGTTTTGGAGCATTTATTAAAAAAAAGCACCGAGCCTAAATTAGCAACGAGAGGTCTAATATTTTAACTTTTTAAGATCAAACTTGCTTTAATTCTGTTAACTTATTACAGGGATTATCAATGGCACGGCTGGTCAGATCAAATTAGTGCTGATTATGGTAAAGACTCCAACCTCCAACGACCGCACTGTGCCATTCACCCTTTTTTCTTGTTGAGCCACGTTTCGCCATAAATTCTTTGATTCCAAAAGTCCCTTTTGTTTTTAGACTTCCCCGCAAGTCAATTTAAATACCAGTAAATACCTGATCCTTATATTTTTTTCTCCCTGTCCTTGTGTGAGCTTGAGATGGCCTTTGCAATTCCAAGTGTCGTGGCTTCTGTTGCATTTCTTCTTCTTCTGCAGCCTCTGACGGCCAGAACTGATTTCTTGTCTCCTTTGTTCTCTCCCATAGCCGGTTTTTGACTCTTTCTTTCGCAGTTGTCTCTTTGCTTCATTGTCTTTCTTTTGAATCTTGGTTATATGATCTGTTTTATGGATTTTCTTATTGGTATTCTCTGTTTGTCGATTTTAATTTCTGGGTTTGAGATTTCTCGACTGTTTACCTATTGGGTTACTTTCTATTTTATTGTTTTGATATGATTTATCGCTTAAAAATCTGAATATTCTTCTCATACTGTTCTATTTTAAATGTGGGTTGATGATTGTCAGAGGATATTTGCAAAGAAGTTAAATGTGGAAAAGGTACTTGCAAGCCTTCTGAAAATAGCACTCTTTCGTTCGAATGCGAGTGTGATCCAGGTTGGAAGCAAACTGGTTCTTCCAAGGACGACAGCTTCAAGTTTCTTCCTTGCATAGTTCCCAATTGTAAGAACTCTTTCTCGCTTCAATAAACGTATATACCTGCTATTATTTTGTAGTCACACTGCCTCTACTAGAAAGGCATTTGTTAATAGAATTTCTGCTTTCAGTAATGGACTAATTAACACATGGTAATTTCTGGAAGCATTAGTAACTATGTCGTACAATTTCTTTCTCGTGTTTGTTTTGTCTGGATGTGTTTGAAAAGGTCACGGTTTTAGGTGAAACTGTGGGGAACTGTCTAAATCACACAAACCTTGAAGCAGTTGACTTCCGACTAAGGAGGGCAGCAAGTAGAGCTTATCATGGGCTAAGAAGCTCAATTGGCCGATAGACCCAGCTCGAAAGAAACGGATACGAGCTCAAAAAAAAATTGAAAAAAAATAAATCTATTTTTAAAAAATTTGAATATAAAAAGGGTTAAACTTGTATTTTTTTTGTTTAGTTCAGTCTGAACTCGAGTACGCTCGTATTATAAATATTTTTTATATATTATTAATAAATAATATTATTAAAATATTTATTTATAACTATAGATATAAGTAAAAAAAATTATATAATATATATGATTATTATTATTTTTATTTATTGTATATAATTCAAATAAAATAAATTATTAATAGTAATATTATTAAAAAAATTAATATTTTGAGAAGTTTTATTATCTTTTATATATATTTATTTCTTTGAGTTATTTAAATTTTTTGTAATTTTTTATAAGTTATTTAGAATTTAAAATAAGAATAAAAGTATACCTAATAAGTAATAAAATAAATAAATATATATGTGTGTGTGTGTGTGTGTAATATTTAAAACTGAAAAAAAAAAGATAAAAATGTAATTGCAAAACTGGCTGACCCAAGCCTGGACCCGTTTTGATCGGGCTTGAGCCTCGCTGGACTGTTCAAACAGTACTAGGTCAGGAAAAAATTTTTGAGCCCGACTGGTGATCAAGTCTAGTATCAAGACAATTTGGTTGAAATTTTATAAAGATATATTCATTTCTTGCTTGAAGGTAAAGATTATCTTCACATGCTAGGAGCCTGTTAGAGTTTGAACATGTCATCTTTTGATTAAGACGTTGAAGCGGGATCTAAGCATAAGATTATGTCACAATGCTTCACCATTGCATAATTTTGAATTTAATTCATATAAGACAGTCTAATCCCATATAAAGTTAAAACAAGCGGAGTTCGGGTACTATGTGATACTCCATCCAACATTTTCCTCTGCATTCAGAGGGAGTAAACTAAGAACACCGAGTTGAAGCAATTAATTGCAGTAAACTACTTAATCAAACTTTCAATAATTAATATAATGATTTCATGTTAGTGATGAGTACAAATTGTTCATGAATCTTGTAAAGTTGTGATCTAATGTTTGTGGCAAAATGATTCGAACTGTGTATTTATTTACTTTTGACTAGTGGAATCTGAACAAACGTACTAATAAGTGAAAAGAGTAATGTTAATGTTTGCAGTTTTAGAAAATATTTAGGTGTAAGTTTACATGTAATGCTTGTGGCAAAATGATTCAAACTGCGTATTTGATTATTTGATTTACTTTTGACAAGTGGAACTTGTACAAACCTGCAAATAGACTAACAGAGTGATGTTGATGTTGCTGCTTTAGAAAATATTTAGGTGTAAGTTTATATTAGCTTGCACAAAAGAATTAACATTTGAATTTTGATTGATTATGATAGTTCTCGAGTGTTTTTTATTATTACTAAAAGGAGTTTTATTTTTATTCTGGGCTGTTAACAATTTTTATGATATCCTTTGTAGGTACTCTTGACCACTCTTGCACCAACGCCCCTTCCCCTGTTCAAGAGAAAGCAAGAAAAGCCAATCAATCATTATTTGATGGTAATTGACAGATAAATCTATTGGCATCTCATTTTTTAGACTTTTTTTTTTTTGTATAAAATCTTGTTCATATAATTCTGTAGTTTGCCGCTGGGTTGATTGTGGAGGCGGCTCATGCAACAAAACTTCTACGTTCTCTTACAATTGTGTCTGCGAAGCTGGCTTTTACAATCTTCTCAATACCTCTATCTTCCCTTGCTTCGGAGAATGTAAGAGTACAAATGTACAATACTCATTTTTTTCGTAAATCAGATTGTTGTAGGGGAACCAAATGTTTATGATTGATTCCAAAGGGAAAACTTCTGATCTATCTCACTTTTTGCCCTAAATAAGATAGATAGCTTACTTTGTGCTTTGAAATTTGGATTGAAGGTTCTCTTGGCTTGGATTGCAAAAACATTGGAATATCATTGACAAATTCAACCAGTGCTCCACTGCCAGCATTGGGTGGCAGTAGTAACAACGGTAAGCAAGGATCAAATGTGAACAGTTGGCTCTGCATTAAGTATTTAGCCCTTCGAAATGCGTCAAGGAAAATAAAGTGAGTGTTCTAGTATTTATATAATAAAGAAAAAAATTTAAAGTTTAAAAATATAAAACTCTTTACAGCACTACTCTATATTTATAAAAAATTAATTAATTAATTAAACTAATAATGATAGGACGCATAAATATATCATATACGCTTATAGAACCTATCTCAACATATTTAGATATCATAATTGAATTATCTTATTTATTTTGTCGCAAATTAGTAATTCGTCATTGCTCAATGCTGAATTTCAAAATGGAGAAAGACTTAGAGCTTAAAAATGATAACCTGTGCCATTAATGATAGGCCAATTGTATGCATCATTGAGAGAGATAAGGAAGAGAAAAGAAAATATTAGAAAGATGCGTATTATCTATTGTTCTAATGAGGACTATATATATATATACACAAAGGGAGAGAATCCTAAAAATAATAAGTAATATCTACACAAGATAATTCTTAATAATGATAAAGATTATCTATACAAGATATAAAGATTATTTACAAAAAATAAAGATTTACATAATAATAATATATTATTGTTATTTAACACTCCCCTCAAACTTAAGATGGCTTGACAAAAAACAGCTTGAGTTTGTCTACTAGAAACTGGAAGCAATCAGGATTAAAAAGATTTTGTGAACAAATTAGCTGGCCGATGCTTTGTTCGAATAGGAACAAGTCTAATGGTGCTTCGAATAACATGTTGCCGAATAGAATCATTTTTATTAAATGATAAAGCAGGCTGTTTTGCAGTTTGACATGAAAATACAATGCAAAGACTCATCATTGACTCAACCTAAAAGACCACTAGTAAGTAAAGGATGAAGTTTATTCAAATAATGATGAGCAAGACGGTGATGCCATAAATCAAGAGATGAGGATGTGGTAGCAGTATACAATCTAGGAGAAGTGACTTTAGGGATATCTAGTGAGTCGAGCTTAAACATACGACCGACTTTACGCCCAGTCCCGATAACCTGTCCTGTTTGAGAGTCCATCACAACATAACCACATTTGTTAAATAATACATCATAGCCTATATCAATAAGTTGTTCAACAGAGATAAGGTTAAAGCCAATAGCGGGGATAAAGTATGTGTCATGGATAGATAAAGAGGGCAAAGAAACAATACTAATATGACTAACAGGCATTTGGGAATTATCAATAGTGTGTATAGAGTGAGCAGTAGTATTTGGAAACATAGAAGAAAAAAAGTTTCCCTAACTAGTCATATGGTTGCAATAAGCAAAGTCAAAGAACCAAAAGCTACTTGAGGGAATAGCTAAGGCAGCAGGTGGGTTGGAAGTACCAGAGATAAGTTTACAGAGTAAAGCCTCGAGGTCTGTAGTGGAGGATCCCACAATGGAATTGGCAGCAGTGAAAAGAGCTTCATCAGTGGCAGACAATGCAGGCTTGGAGAAGCTAGACCTGGTTGATCACCCTTGATCAGACTTGGGAGGGCAAATGGGGCATGCTTCAATAAAGTGCCCAGTCTTCTTACAATAGCGGCAAAATTGAGTGGGGCAACTTGTAGCAATATGTCCCTTCTTGTGATAGGTTCTGCACTTAATATAGGGACATTGATTAAAAGTGTGATTTAACTGAAGGCAGCGATGACAAGACTTAGAGACTCGTTCGGATGCAGCAAAGGCCATCTCAGAAGTGCGTTGCAAAAGACCTAGTCGAGTTTTCTAAGAGCGGAGACAAGGAAGAGCATCCTCAAGAGTCGAAAGTGGGCTTTGATGAAGCAGAGGCTCAAACAGGCTCAAAATCATCTGTGAGAGTCATCAGAAATTGAATGAGATGAAATTGATCTCTATACCTAAAGAAAGCTTGTGCATCTTCCTTACACTTAAAAATAGGTTCTAAATAGGCTAACTAATCTCAAATAGACTCAATCTTGGCCAAAAACTCATACAATGGCTGTCTCTTCTCCTGCTTTAGAACACCGAGATTTTTCTGTAACTGAAACTGGTTGGACAAGTCAGATGAGGTGTATCGACCAGCAAGATAGTCCCATATCTCTTTCGCAGTCTCAAAACATCCAAACTGTTGATGTATGCTAACAATAGAAGTATTCCAAAATCATGTGATAATCTGATTATTTTTGCTATCCCATTCATCAAGTCTCTCATTGAATTTGACATCTGATTCACTAGACTCACGAGTAGGAAACTAAATATCACCAGTAACATATCTCCACAATTTTCTGCCTTTAAGAGAATCACACATACTTTCTAACTAGAATCTATAATTGGAACCATTTAAAAGAACAGAGATAAGCTGAGCAACTTCAGATTTTTCCATGAAGAGTGATAGATGAACAGTACGCATGGGGAACAATGACGATGAATAGTACGCATGGAACAATCATGATGAACAGTCTCAGGAATTATTATTTTTTAACTAAGGGCTCTAATACCATGAGAGAGATAAGGAAGAGAAAAGAAAATGCTGAAAAGATGTGTATTATCTATTGCTCTGATGAGGACTATATATATATATATACATAAAGGGTGAAAATCCTAAAAATAATAACTAATATTTACACAAGATAATTCCTAATAATGATAAAGATTATCTACACAAGATATAAGGATTATTTACAAAAGATAAAGATTTACATAACAATATAAAGATTTACATAACAATAATATATTATTGTTATTCAACAACCATTATTGGTAAGTGCTAAAGTAAGGGTGAGCAAAGTTTGGCTTGAATTGACTACAAGTACAGGCTTTAACCTACTATAAGCGAAGTGGATTTCAAAAAGAAAAAATTTGAAACAAACCAAACTAATATATTAGGAAATGGGGACAATAATTCTTGTTGATGATGTCAAGTGTAGGTTTGGGGAGAAAACTACCATATTAAAAGGATGTTTGTCTAACATTAATATTAAGACATATTCACATGGTTTGATTTGATAAAAATAAGTAATTCTTTGATTTGATAAAAATAAGTAATTCAAGTTAATTATGATTAAATATAAATACATCAAAAGAAATAAATGTTATTAGGAAAAATAGGCTTAATAGTATTTTGGTACCTTAATTTATTTATTTGTTTTGGTTTTTTTTTTAATTTTGTTTGGATTAAGTTTAATTCTTTAATTTTTAATTTGTCTCATATTTATCCTTTTATAATATGACACTTGATGAACTTCTTTTACTATGCCTATGTGGCATCCAAAGTAGATAAATATTATCATCAGTATTCATTTGTCCTTAAAATATCCCCTTAACATTTTTATAATATTTTAAAATGTTCCTTTAACACCTCTTAGCTTCAAAATGATACCAAAAGTCAAAAACCATTAGGATGTGGCGCAAAATGATCCTAGTGTTTGGATCGTTTGTAGTGTGTGGAGCGATTTGAATTGTTCATAGAAATCTAGACAATCTAAATTTTAGCTTTTTCTAATTTCAACCATTTTTTTATTTTGATAATTTTTTTCAATTTTGAAGGAAGTAAAATAAAAGATGAAAATAATCTTTCAACTTTTATTGATAGATAGTTTTGTTTATTGAAAATTAAAAAAATTATTTTTATTTTATATTTTACTTTTTTTTTTACATAAAAAATTACTAAATTAAAAAAATTGAATTTAAATTATCCAAATCTTTATCTATTTAGATTGCTTTAAGAAACAATCCGAACGCATGATCCTACGTGCATTGATGGCTGACCGTACATGGTCCCCCATGCCAGCGGAGTGCAAGTGAATGCGCAATAGGCTATAACAATGTGTGGAAGGAATTGGGCCTAGCCCACCAACGTCCAACGAGTTGATCAGTACCGAATGAGGCGGCCTTAGGCCTATTGGGCCATGTAAACCAATTTGGCATTCAACGCTAGACCAAACCTCATAGCTAATGTAAACACAATTTTTTTGTTTTTCTCAAAAGACACTCTAATTGATTCTCACGCTTAAAAGAATTTCCAAGGACTCTTTTTCTCTAAAAGTTTTATTTTAATGCTTGAATGAGATACATCACAAGGGTTATGATATGAGATAGGCTCGTTCTTTTTCTTTTTTTTTTATTTTTTTTCTTTTTATGGAAGCAAATGGCTTACACTGAAAATTTGAAGTTTTGATGATTGTTCTTATTAGAAAGGGGTAATCATGGTCATAGCATTTTTTTTTGGGGGTAAGTCAGGGTTTTATTGGTAAAAAATGTTCAAAGATCCGTTTGATTGGCAGAATGTCAAATATAAATATATATATATATATATATTGGGTATGTGAGATGAAAAATAAAACTCATGTTCTTATTTTTTTAAAAATAATAAATATATATTAATAAATAATAATTACAATGATATAATAGATATTATAAATAAATTATCTCATGAACAGACTCTTAATTATATTTTGTGAGGCGGTCTCAAGAGATGATCACAGACAAATACCCATGTATTATAAACATAGAAACTCATTTCATGAATGGGAAAAAAAAAAACCTAAAACTTATTCATAGATTAAGACAAAAAATAACTCTAGGGAGTCTGGTATGTTATGTTTAGTCAGGGGCACTGATCCAATGTTAACTTAACTTTTGTAGAGTCAGACCGTTAAAATTTTCTTTTTCTTTTTTTTGTTTGGGCAACAGATTGTTAAAAATTTCGCTGTAAATAGTTTTTATAGAAAAAGTGGAACACCACTGTATTGGAATAAAAAAATTATGACAAAAACAAGACATTCAAAATATTTTCTTATTTGAGTGGTTGTGGAATAAGCAACAAAAAATTAGAAAGACCACAAAAATGTGTAGTGGCATCCAAAAGTAAAGCAGAAAGAGTTACAAAAAAGAATTAAAATTTTTTGTGTAATATTTATTATATTTTTATTTTAATTATTTAATAATATCTTTTTTTTAAAAGGAAAATGAGTTTTTTTTTTAATTTCTATACCTGAGTACCAAGGGGCCGTGAATCGCATGGCTACAATTGGGTGATAGTTAAAGAATATAGAATCAGGAGTACTTACAATAGATTTTTCGAGGAGGTTGAATTTTAAAGCTCATGATTCATGTAATCATGTGAAGTGTCGTTATTATGTGACTGACGAATAATTTTCGAATGGATGGTAATGCTCCTCTGGGTCTTAAAGTAGTTATGGTGAGATAGGGATCAAGATGGGGATCGTAACGGGGAACTCCACATCCAGCCAACACTAATCCTCGTTCGTCAAGGTCATTAACTGAGGTAGGGTCGGCGGGTTTGATCCTTACCTCTTGCCTGGGAATTATCTGGTGGAAAGAAGACGGCGTTCTAGATCGAAAAAAGTACTTGATGTATGGGACTCGACGTGTTCGACAAAAGAACGCAATCAAACAATATTGTCAACACTCACACATGGGATGATGGGAACTCTATGCTTAGGACCTGACGGCTAATATGCGCTGGCCGGTGGCACTTAAGGTCATGATTAAACACAAATCTCTTTTTTTAAGTACAATTATGGGTAAATTTAAAAGATTAAATTTATATACTGTTATTTATATTTTTATTATTAAGTTTTTAATTAAAATATAATAAATATTTTTAAAAAATAATAACATAATCAATATATAATTTAGTTAAAAATTATATAATTATCTATAAAAATAATATATCTGTCATATTATTATTAAAAAAATTATATATTTGTTATAATTTAATTTAAAATTTTAGTAATAAAAATATAAATAATTATTCATAAATTTTTTTTTTTACTTTAGATGTTGTTTACAATCAAATTATATTGGCTTTGGTGCATTTATTTTTTTAAAAAAAATGACCGAGCCTAAATTAGCAAGGGGAGGTGTAATATTCTAACTTTCTAGGATCAAACTTGGTTTAATTCTGTTATTACGTGGATTAGCAATAGCACGACTGGTCAGATCAAATTAGTGCAGATTACGGTAAAGACTCCAACTTCCAACGACCGCACTGTGCCCATTTGGCCCTTTTTCCTGCTGAGCCACGTTTCCCCATAAATTCTTCGACTCCAAGAGTTCCCTTTTTTTGAGACTTCCCCGCGAGTCAATTTAAATACCAGTAAATACCTGATCCTTTAACAATTTTTTCTCCCTGTCCTTGTGTGAGCTTGAGATGGCCTTTGCAATTGCGAGTGTCGTGGCTTCTGTTGCATTTCTTCTTCTTCTGCAACCTCTGACGGCCAGTATTGATTTGTTGCCTCCTTTGCTCTCTCCCATAGCCGGTTTCTGACTCTTTCTTTCACAGTTGTCTCTCTTGCTGCTTCATTGTCTTTCTTTTGAATCTTCGTTATATGATCTGTTTTATGGATTTTCTTATTGGTATTCTCTGTTTGTCGATTTTAATTTCTGGGTTTGATATCTCTAGACTGTTTACCTATTGGGTTGCTTTCTATTTTCTTGTTTTTATATGATTTCTAGCTTAAAAATCTAAATATTCTTCTCATACTGTTCTATTTTAAATGTGAGTTGATGATTATCAGGGGATGTTTGCAAAGAAGTTCACTGTGGAAAAGGTAATTGCAAGCCTTCTGAAAATAGCACTCTTTCCTTCGAATGCGAGTGTGATCCAGGTTGGAAGCAAACTGGTTCTTCCAAAGACGACAGCTTAAAGTTTTTTCCTTGCATAGTTCCCAATTGTAAGAACTCTGTCTCGCTTAAATAGATGTATATACCTACTATTATTTTGTAGTCAGCCTCTACTAGAAAGGCATTTGTTAATAAAATTTCTGCTTCCAGCAATAAACCAATTAACACATGGTAATTACTAATTTCTGGAAGCATTAATAACTATGTTGTACAATTTCTTTTTTTGTGTTTATTTTGTCTGGATGTGTTTGAAAAGGTCACGGTATTAGGTGAAACTGTGTGGAACTGTCTAAATCACACAAACCTTGAAGTAATTGACTTTCGACAAAGGAGGGTAGCAAGACAATTTGGTTGAAATTTTAAAAGATAAATTCATTTCTTGCTTGAAAGGTAGAGATTGTCTTCACATGCTAAGAGCCTGTTAGACTTTGAACGTGTGATCTTTTGATTAAGATGTTGACGTGGGATCTAAGCATAAGATTATGTCTGAATGTTGCATAATTTTGAATTTAATTAATACAAGACAGTCTAGTCCGATATAAAGTTAAAAACAAGAGGAGTTCCGCTACGATGTGATACTCCGTCCAACATTTTCCTTTGCATTCAGAGGTAGTAAACTGAGAGCACCGAGTTGAAGCAATTAATTGCAGTAAACTACTTAATCAGACTTTCAACAATTAAGATAATGATTTCATGTTGGTGATGAGTACAAGTTGCTCATGAATCTTGTAAAGCTGTGATCTAATGTTTGTGGCAAAATGATTCAAACTGTGTATTTCATTTACTTTTGACTAGTGGAATCTGAACAGACCTACTAATAAGCGAAAAGAGTGATGTTAATGTTGCGGCTTCAGAAAATATTTAGGTGTAGGCTTACATCTAATGCTTGTGGCGAAATTATTCAAACTGTGTATTTGATTATTTGATTTACTTTTGACAAGGGGAATCTGTACAAACCTACTAATAGATTAACAGAGTGATGTTGATGTTGCGGCTTTGGAAAATATTTAGGTGTGAGTTTATATTAACTTGCACAGAAGAATTAACATTTGAATTTTGATTGATTATGATAGTTCTTGAGTGTGCTTGATAATTATTCAAAGGAGTTTTATTTTTATTCTGGGCTGCTGACGGTTTTTATGATATCCTTTGTAGGTACTCTTGACCACTCTTGCTCCAAAGCCTCTTCCCCTATTCAAGAGAAAGCAAAAAATGCCAGTCAGTCATTACTTGATGGTAATTGATATACATCTATTGGCATCTCATATTTCAGGCTTTTTTTTTCTGGTATAAAATCTTGTTCATACAATTCTGTAGTTTGCCACTGGGTTGATTGTGGAGGCGGCTTATGCAACAAGACTTCTATGTTCTCTTACAATTGTGTCTGCAATGCTGGCTTTTACAATCTTCTCAATACATCTATCTTCCCTTGCTTCAGAGAATGTAAGAATACAAATATACTACTCATTTTTTAGTAAATCAGTTTGTTGTAGGGGAACCAAATGTTTATGATTGATTCCAAGGGAAAAACTTCTGACCTATGCTCACATTTTGCCCTAAATAAGATAGATAGCTTAGTTTGTGCTTTGAAATTTGGATTGAAGGTTCTCTTGGCTTGGATTGCAAAAACCTTGGAATATCATTGACAAACTCATCCAGTGCTCCACCGCCAGCATTGGATAGCAATAGTAACGACGGTAAGCAAGGATCAAATCTGAACAGTTGGCTCTGCATTTAAGTTTTTCTACATATAAGTTTTTGTACATGTAAAGTATGCTCTACTATTATATAAAAAGGGTAAGCTTTTTTTGCTGCATTTAAGCTGAACTATGATTATGTAAGCAAAACTTAACTAGGTAAATCAGTATTCAGTACTTAAATGTTTCTTGATTCTCTTGACAGACGTATGGTCTATTTTTCACTTGCGAAATCAGTTGGCTGTTGTGTCTTCTTGCAGATTTTAATCCACTAAAGGCTATTTTTCCTTCTAATATAACTCTAACAAGAGTAAAGATTGCAAAGCTATTATTGTGAAGTGTTCTGGAAACTATTATTACATGCTGGAATATTCTTTTGAACCTCATGCACAAGGTAATTCATGTTCTTTTCTTCTTTTTTGGTTTATCAGCTAGCTCAATTCTACGACGAAACTCCTTTTGGCTGCTCACGCTGACTTTGTTCATGGCTAAGATTCAGCTGCAATAGGACAATTGCTTGATAATTTTAGCAGTATCTGATTATGTCATTTGTTTTGGCGAGCAGTGGATGTCCTTTATCAAGTAAATAACGCAGCAGGGAGATGATATGCTGCTGCAACTCTAAGTTTTTGGCGTTGCTTTTTCCTTTTTTCTTTTTTTTTTTTTTTTTTTTTTTTTTTGTGCAAATTAGTTTAGATTAAGCATATTAGTGATGTTATTACTCTCTACGGTCACACATAGCAATATAGATGATTGAGGTTCCTATCTTCTTCCTCCCCTAACTTTCTTGTTCATCATTTGCCTCTTGATTTAATTTATTGGCCTTATAAAGAGCTGTGACATTTATATGTACTTTCAAGTCCGATTGATATTTTGGTTTTCGGAAGCTTTCCTTCCATTTATTGTTAAAAAGTCCGATGGATCCAAGCATTCCCTATACGGGTTGTCAAATCTTACAAGAAGTGAAGTCTTATTGGATCCAACTCCCTTAACAAGAGAAGCAACTACTATAGTTTCTGTAATGATCACCAAAGGAAATAGACATGTATGGGCATCCCAATGCCGGCCAAAAGAGCATAGCAGCAAAAAAGTCGCGAATTTCAAGTAAAGAAGTTGCAGAAAAGGATAAGATTGGGAATGAGATCATCAAGTATGGAAGTTGAACGGAAACGGGAGGCAAAGTGGGTTTTGGCACAAAAGTTATTTGGTTGAGTGTTTGACTGACTGCATGTGTAAGACGTGAGGGGGAAAAAATACTCTAGCAAAAAAGTAGAAATGAAAATAGAGTTGAGTGAAATTGTGAGTTTTAATTTTATTAATTTTGTCATTGTAGCACTTTCTCTACTATTATTTGTTTTTAATGAAAATAAAGGTTAGGATTTTCTTACATGATATGGTCATTATATTCCCTCTCATTAGAGGATTCAAATGTAATAAGAAGGTATATTTTCATAATTCCTATTACCTTTACTGAAAATTTTTGTCAAAGATATCCTGGAAGTCGGCTTTTAATGTGCGAAGTTAATGTCTCTACTTAATTTTAACGTTGGCAAATGAGGGACGAAAGGTCTAGGTTTAAAAATTATAAGGACTAATTTATATAGTACTAATCTAACTCTAATACTTAAACCCCAAGTGCTCAAGATAAGTAGTACATCTCCTTATCCACTGAAATCCTTAGGATCTACTAGAAATGGGCTTGTAGAAAAAGAAAAAGAAATAAGAGTCCCTTAACTTAGTAGTTTAGTTGATGAAGTGGGATGGTATCTTTTATCTTAAGGAAATCCTATTATGATTTGGAGGAATAGAGATTCCATAGCAAAAGTGAAGGAAAGGCCAACTATGCAATGAAATATGAGAAATATGGATCACCTCCATAATCATTGTAATCATTGTTATTATTATCATTATCATTGTCACTATTATTATTGTTATCATTCTTACATGTTATCGTCACCACCACTATCACCATTATTATTATTATTATTATTATTATTATTATTATTATTATTATTATCACTACTTATTGTTATTGCTACCATCATTATCATTAAAAAAAATTATTTTATTATTTTTTCACAATATGTGTATTATAATCACTTGCTCCATTTTTTTTCTATTACTATATTATTTTTGTCCAACTAAATATAAAAATATATATGTTGCACCAAATATAATTATAAACCACATGATTCCATTGCATTAATACCCATTCTCATTTCCATTCATATTTCCATTCTCATATCCAATCCTTCCAGCAACCAAACTGATTCCTCAAGCTTTCGTTAAGGAATTAATTGCCGAAGAGGTTAAAACTTCGGTAATCTTCAAAGGCAAAAAATATGGACTGAACTGCCAAACTTCTTAGTGGGCCTCGTGTTGGAGTGAATTATAGAGCAAGCCCATGCTAGTAGATCTTTTTTCAAATTGGAAGAACCAATGGGCTAATCTTGGGCCATGCATCTTAGATACAGAAAACTTGAAGGGTAAACTGGTACTATACTGCAATTTTGGTCATTTTAAGTTGACACTATATTATCATGAGGTTTGCTTTATCGGCATAATACTCTTATGATTTTGGGCAATTTTATTTTCTTATTAGATGGCTCAAAAGTTGACATCGTACTATTATGCGATATGTTTCACCGGCGCAACATTACCTTGTGCTTGGCGCTTTAATTTTGTTAAAGGAAAATTCGCAAATTTAATCTCATTTCTTTAAATTTTTCTCAATATCATTTCATCTTTAAAAGTACTTTAAACTAAAAAAAGAAAGTTGAGAATATAGCAAGAGTTTAAGGAGTGCAGAGCTTGATTAAAAAGAGAGAAGTTAGGAATCTTGTTATAGAATTACAAAATATTGAGAAATAAGATAAATTTTTTGAATTTTTATTTGAATTTTAACAAAATTAAAATACATAATAGTGTTGCAGAACAAATTTTTATTTTTTTAGAATAAATTTTACAAATTATTTTTTTAGAATAAATTATACAAACTTCTCTAAGTCTTATTGATATTACATAAACTTTCCACCTATTTGTAAAATATACACAAATCTTGTTTGAAACAAAAGTTATCTTATACTTTAGTTAAAAAATTTTTAAATTAGATTAAAATGTAGGGTAACATTTATTTTAAGGGAAGTCTCTATGTGTTTTAAAAATAAAAAAGAGATTTGTGTAATTTTAACAAAATTTAAAGGAAATTTATGTAATTTACCTTTTTTTTTAATATTAGCAACCTCAAGATAACATAATGTCAATTTTTGAATGATAAAAAAAATTAATTCAAATAATAAAAAAATAAACCTTATTTCTTTAAAACTTTAAAAATTAAACTAAAATATAACTTTAATCCCTTAATTTTATCCTTTAAGTTCATTTTTGTTTAAATTTGGTCCTTTAATTTTATCTCAAATTTGACTTTCATCTTTTAATTTTATTTTATTCAAATATGGTCTATTAACTTTACTTGTTTAAATTTTACTTTTATTCATTAATTTTATTTTGTTTCAATACGGTCCCTTAACTTCACATTAATTTCACCTTCTTCTCTTAAATTCATTTTGTTCTAACTTGATCATATAACTTAACCTTAAGATTCACTTTTCTCTCTTAATTTTATTTGTTTCAGTTTACTCTAATCTAATTAATACTATCTTCTTCTTTTGCTTTTTTTCAATTTATATGGGTATTGCCACCTATATTTGTAGATAATATGCTCGTAATATTTTAGATTTACAAAAAGCAATGGATGGTGACAAGAAGAATATTATAAAAGATAAATCTAAATTAGTAAGAAGTTATTAAAAGTTTAATTATTGATGGAAAAAATTATATACAATTTTTTATATTTTTATTATCAAAATTTTTAATTAAAATGTAAAATATATATAGTTCTCTAATAATAACATGATAGATGTTTAACTTTTGTAGACAAATATATGATTCTCTAATTAAAATATACATTTTTCATGTTATTATTAAAAAATTATATATTTATTATATTTGAATAAAAAAAGCTTGATATAAAAATATAAATAACTACATCTAAGTTTAGTCCTGGTCGATGAGCCATACAGGATTTTTCTATTAAGCATTTTAATTTGATTATATTAAAGGGGGAAAAATATTTGAGTAGTTACTGAAAGCTAAGGGCTAAACTAAAATAAAATAAAATTAAAAAACAAAAGTGAAACATAAAATGACATTGAAGGACCAATTAAAATCAAATTAAATTAAAGGATAAAAATAAAACATAATATTAAATTAAAGGACCAAATTAGAACAAATAAAATTAAGAAATAAAAGTCAAATCTCAATTAAAATCAAAGAATTAAAAAATGTATTTTTGTTAAAAAAAAAAGGAAAAATACAAATATTAACCATAACTTAATAAAAATAACACCAAATGACCTTAAAAATAAAAATTTATTTGAAAAGCCAAAGGATAAAAATTATCATGGGAACTTTCTAAAATTATCACTCATACTTCATAAAATTACAATCTTATTTTTTTGGATATTGCAAAAATGTTTTCATTAAGAAATTATTAGTAAGTCCAAAATACTAAGAAAGATTATATTATAATTTTAAAAAATATAAGTGATAACTTTAAGAAGTATTAGTATTAATTTTTGGCTTTTAATCATTAGAAGAATTTTTATTTTTAAATTTTTTTTGTCTCTTTTATATTAAGATGAAGAATTTTAAATAATTTTTTTAAAAGTTAAATTTAGTTTTAATATCATTGATTATATATTAAAACAAATCCATATGCTTGCGCCAAAAGTTGGGTTGAAAATACGTCCCATCCGCAAATTAAACTTTGATGAGGCAATGGCAGGCTGGTTGCTTGGAATTATTAGAGCTATGAATGAGTTTGGTGGCCTCAAAATTGCAAATAGATTAAGACTCCTCCATTATGTTGCTTCGAATTAGATTGCAAAATCCTGGTGACTTATTTCACATCATATGTCACATCTCCCACTCCTTGGATTCTATTGCCTCCGCACCCATTTCAAATTTTCTTTATTTTAGTAATGTATTAATTAAAATTAATTAAATTATAATAAATGAACATAAAATTTTGCATTTTTATTTAATTTATTTATATTTTGAAACATTTATGGAAAAAATTACATCTTATTATTAATGAGTTACTGCTGATAACAATCTCAATCTATTGGCGTTAACGCATGGAAGTCTTCTTTGTCTAACAATTCTAGAACTTACATAATTTTGTATCCAAATTTTACTTTACAAACAATTTTATATTAAAAGAAAATTTTATCAGATGAACTAATTTTCAAATTTGTCCCTAACCAGTTTTCATTCTCATTTCAATTTTTTGTTTCAAATTCATTCTTCTGTTGTCTAATTGCTAATTTTATAACAAATTTCATGATATGTATTTTTTTGTGACATAATATCATTAAATGTTTACTAATTTTGTCATAGAAGTTAGCAGTTTATTAACCGAAGGAGTAGGTTAGATAAATTTTAAGATATGTAAACTAAATAACAAAGAAAATTTCTTAGAAACTAGCTTGAATTAGTCGATATATGAACCAATAAAACTGAGTTTTGGTACTAACGGTTTAATTAGCTGAAAGAATTCGGACAAAGGCTTTGTATTTTTATGCATAATGATTCAAATTTTCATTTTGATTGGGAGTCCTACTTAGCGATCCATTTTTCTTTTAAGAGAAATTCCTTTATACTTAGGAGTTAATTGAGTAATTTTCTTTGGAGATTAGAGGTTATTAGAGGTCATTTTTCAGATTACCCCTCTACCTATCCCTCCAGATTTTAAACATATTACTGCCACTCCTAATCAATAATTTTGGAATAACATATTTTTATTATTATATTATGTATTTAAAAAAGTGATTTTGGTTAATTATTGACAACTTAATGTATGTTCAAATATATACTCATCTTAACATAACTTTTGTTATAGTGTGCTTGGCACATACTTACGTAACATTAGATAAGATCATTAGAAAATTATGAAGAAATATACAGTACTAAAATCATATATTAACACAAAAAGGCTTGATTATCTTAAAATTATTGTATATTCCGATTTAGATTATACAAAATAATATAAATGTTTTAAAATTTACTCATTTATACGTCTTTTTTTAATGTTTAGAAGAACTATTTTATTGAAAAAGTGTTAAACTGACACTTTAATTATGTTAATTTTTGTATACATCTTATAATGTTTGAAGGAATTATTTAATGAGTGCCAAACAAATACTCATACTTGCTTCAAGTATAGAAATGAAATATATCAATTATTGTGGGGCCACTTGTTAGGTTATAGTTGAGGAAATTGATTTTTATGTTATGCGAATTGTTTCTCAGCCTTTCACCATTTCTTATGACAATTATTTTGCTATGTATGTTTTCTAAAATCACAGAAATTTTAATTGTATTAAACATTTTGATTAAGCCAAGTGTTTTAAATACATTTTATTTGTTATTCCATTTTAACTCAGATTTGAAATTTTGTCAACATTTATAACATTGTTTTCTTATTAGGTTGGATATTCTTGATTTACCATTTTATTTTTGAATTTTTTAATTAAAATACTTATTGATTATTTGATATTTTGTGGTAGATGTATATTGATATGTTCTTGTTTTGTTTGATAATTTATTACTATTATTTAAGTGAGAGATTGCTAGAATATTTATTTAATTATGAATTAGCATTAATCAATTATTATGCTAATTAATGTATTGTGTTTTAATAATATCATATACTTAGTTTTGAATTTGATACTTTTAAAATAGGTTGAGTCACATGTTATAATCAGCATTAGATTCTAACTCACAACTCATTATTTGTCCTATCTATATTAGTTAGAATTTATCTTATTTTATACTTTTAGCATACCCTCTTTGTGACTTAGGGTATATATATATGTTGCAACCTTTTTCCTTCTTTTCTTTTTCATTTTCACTCTAAGGATTCGCATACATCAAGGATCCAAGCATCCGCGTCAACTATAATCTAATCTTATCTCCATATTATCTTCTATCATTTAATGCATATTGATCTATAACGATTAATTTGAATACCAAAATCCCTTTGATGGTTGAAAAGTACTCGAATAGTTAGATGCTTATGTGGAATTCAGCAAAACAAGTTGAAGTCGGACAAGGAATGAATAAGTTCTTTCTAATAAAATTATGCCTCCTTTGTTTTAAGCAAGTCAATGTTAAATAATGTGATATATAATTTATTATTATCAAGGTGTATGGCAAGTGGTTTTGGTGTTTGGAACTTTGGATCCAAGCATTCCCTATACGGGTTGTTAAATCTTACAAGAAGTGAAGTCTTTTTGGTTCCAACTCCCTTAACAAGAGAAGCAACTATTATAGTTTCTGTAATGATCACCAAAGGAAATAGACATGTATGGGCATCCCAATGCTGGCCAAGGACATAGCAGCCAAAAAGTCGCGAATTTCAAGTAAAGAAGTTGCAGAAAAGGATAAGTTTGGGAATGAGATCATCAAGTATGGAAGTTGAACGGAATCAGGAGGCAAAGTGGGGCTTGGGACAAAAGTTATTTGGCTATAAGTGTTTGACTGCGTGTGTAAGACATGAAAAAAAAAAAAAAAAAACTCTAGCAAAAAAGCAGAATGGAAAATATAGAGTTGAGTGAAACTGTGAGTTTTAATCTTATTAATTTTGTCATTGTAGCACTTTCTCCACTACTATTTTTATTTTTAATGAAAATAGAAGTTAGTATTTTCTTACATGATATGGTCATTATATTCCTCCCATTAGAGGATTCAAATGTAATAAGAAGGTATATTTTCATGATCCCTACCACCTTTACTGAAAATTTTTATCAAAGATATCCCGCAAGTAGGCTTTTAATGTGCCAAGTTAGTGTCTCTACTGGATTTTAACATTGGCAAATGATGGACGAAGGGTATAGGTTTAAAAATTATAAGGACTAATTTGTACAGTACTACTATGACTTTAAATCTAAGTACTTAAGATAAGAAGTACATCTTATCCACTAACTAAAATCCTTAGAATCCATTTAGTTACTAGAAATGGGCTCACAGGAAAAGAAGAGGAAATAAAACTCTTTTAATTTAGTAGTTTGGTTGATGAAGTGGGATGGTTTCTTTTGTCTCAAGGAGACCTTATTCCATTATTCGGAGGAATGGAGATTCTATCCAAAAGTGAAGGAAAGACCAACTTTGAAATCAAAATAAGATAAACATGAAGCACTTCCATCACCGATACTAATACCACTATCATTATCATTATTATTGTCACCATCATCTGTCATCGCTACCATCATCATTACCACTATCACTACTATCATTATTGTTGTCATCACTAGTCACTGTTATTGTCACCACCATTATTACCAACATAAAATTATTTTATTATTTTTTTACATTAGAAATATTATAATTGCTTGTTCAATTTTTTTTATTATTATATTATTTTTATCCAAATAAATAAAAAAAATATATGTAACACTAAATATAATTATAAACCACAAGACTCCATTGCATTAAGACCCATTCTCATTTCCATTCATATTTCCATTCTCGTGCCTAATCATTCCAGCAGCCAAACTGAGTCCTCAAACTTTCGTTAAGGGATTGATTGCTGAAGAGGTTAAAACTTAGTAGTTTTCAAAGGCAAAAAATACGAACTGAAGTGATAAACTTCTTAGTGGGCCTCGTGTTTTGGAGTGAATTACAAGGCAAGCCCATACTAATAGATCTTCTTTCAGATTGGGTTCAGGCCAGAACCAACGGGTTAATCTTGGGCCATGCATCTTAGATATAGAAAATTTGAAGGGTAAACTGGTACTGTACTGCGATTTTGGCCGTTTTAAGTTGACATTATACTATCATGAGGTTTGCTTTATCGAAAAAATATCGTCTATGATTTTGGGCAATTTTATTTTCTTATTAGATGACTCAAGAGTCGACATCGTACCATTATGTGGTATGTTTCATCGGCGTAACGTTACCTTGTGCTTGGCGCTTTGATTTTGTTACATCTCAAAGAAAAATTCTCAAACTTATCTCATTTCTTTAATTTTTCTCAATATCATTTCATCTTTAAAAGTTCTTTAAACTTAAAAAAAGTTGAGAATATAGCTAGCGTTTGAGGAGTGTGGAGCTTGATTAAAAAGAGAAAAGTTAGGAATGTTGTTACAGAATTACAAAATATTTAGAAATAAGATGAAATTTATTTGAAATTTAACAAAATTAAAATACATAATAGTGTTGTAGAACAAACCTTTATTTTTTGTAAGAATAAATTATACAAATTTCTCTAAATCTTATTAAAATTACATAGATCTTCTACATATTTTTAAAATATACACAAATTTCATTTGAAACAAAAATTATCCTACGCTTTACTCAAGAAATTTTAAAATTGGATTAAATAGTAGAATAACTTTTATTTCAAGAGAAATTTATGTATGTTTTAAAAATAAATAAGAGATCTATGTATTTTAGTAAAATTTAATGGAGACTTATGTAATTTACATTTTTTTTTTTATTGGCAACCTCAAATAACATAATGTCAACTTTTGAATTATACAAAAAATAAAATGTAAAAATAAACTCAAATAATAAAACAATAAGCCTTATTTCATTAAAATTTTAAAAAAGAAACTAAAATATACTTTTAATTCCTTAACTTTTTCTTAAGTGTCACTCTTATTGCTTAAGTTTATTTTTGTTTAAATTTAGTTGTTTAATTCTATTTCAAATTTCACTTTCGTCTTTCAATTTATTTTATTCAAATATGGTCCATTAACTTTACTTGTTTAAATTTTGCTTTTATTTCTTAATTTTATTTTGTTCCAATATGGTTCATTCACATTAAATTTTATTTTCTTTCCTTAATTTTATTTTGTTCCAATTTGATTATATAACTTTACCTTAAGTTTCACTTTTATCTCTTAAATTCATTTTGTTTCAATTTACTCTAATCTAATTAATACTCTCTTCTTCTTCTTTTTCCAATTTGTATGGGCATTATCACCTATATTTATAAATAATATACTCGTATTATTTTAGATTTACAAAAAGCAATGGATGGTGATAAAAAGGATATTATAAGAGGTAAATATAAATTAGCAAGAAGTTATTAAAAGTTTAATTATTGATTGGAAAAAAAATATAGACAATTCTTTATATTTTCATTATCAGATTTCTCAATTAAGATAATATGATAAGCATATAATTTTTACAAATAACTATATGATATTTTAATTAAAAACCATAATGTTATTATTAAAAAATTATATACTTATCATACTTTGATTAAAAAGCCCTAATAAGAAAATGTAAACAATTATACTTAAGTTTAGTTGTCATTAATGAGCCACACAAGATTTTTCTATTAGGTATTTTAATTTGATTATGTTAGAGGGAAAAAAATATTTGAATAGTTATTGAAAGTTAAGAGCCAAACTAAAACAAAATGAAATTAAAAAACAAAAGTGCAATATAAAATAAAGTTAAGGGACTAATTAGAATTAAATAAAACTAAAGAGTAAAAGTAAAACTTAATATTAAATTAAGAGACTGAATTAGAACTTAATAAAATTAAGAAATAAAAGTTAAACCTCAATTAAAATCAAAGAATTAAAGCCTGTCTCTTTGTCAAAAAATAAGAAAAATAATACATAAGAATTATAATTTGATAAAAATGATACTAAAGGGCTGTAAAAATTAAAATTTATTTGAAGGACTAAAAGATAAAGATTATTATTGGTGTTTCTTAAATTTATCACTCATGTTTCTTAAAATTATAATCTAATCTTTTCGATATTACAAAAGTATTTTTGTTAAAGAGTTAGTAATAAATTCAAAATACTATTATAATATTAGAAAAATTAAGTTATAACTTTAAAAAGTATAAATAATAATTTTGAAAAATATCAATGTTGATTTTGATTCTTTAATCCTTATTCCTTAGAAGAAATCTGATTTTTAAATTTTTTTTGTGTCTTTTATATTAAGGTATGATCCTTTTATATTATTTAAAAAAAATTGTAAGATGAGGAATTTAATAATTTTAAAAAAATTAAATTCAGTTTTAATATCATTGATTATATATAAAAACAAACCGATATTCTTGCACCAAAAGTTGAGTCGAAAATACGTCCCGTCCGCCAATTAAACTTTGATGAGGCAATGGCAGGCTGGTTGCTTGGAATTATTAGAGCTATGAATGAGTTTGGTGGCCTCAAAACTGCATAGAGAATAAGACTTCTCTATTATGTTTCTTCAAATTAGATTCCAAAATCTGGTGACTTATATCCCATCATATCTGTCACATCTCCCACCCCTTGGATTCTATGGTCTCCCCACTTATTTGAAATTTTTTTTATTTTAAAATGTATTAATTAAAATTAATTAAATTATAATAAATAAACATAAAATTTTACATTTTATTTAATTTATTTACATGTTAAAACGTTTATGAAAAAATTATATCTTATTATTAATGAGTTAATACTGGTAACACCCTAAATTTTATTAAAATTTTTTTTGTTAAGTATATTTGGTTTGATGATGTAAAAGAAGAAAAAATATACAAATTTGATATATAAAAGTAAGTGAAATAAAAAATTATTTTATGTCTTTACTAAAAAAAAATTGACAGTTAAAATAGTGATATTATAAATAAAATAATTATTATAACAATATAATAAATATTACATGTCTATATCAAAAGAGTGTCGTATTTCCTCCTGTCAAATACAAATAGAACCTAACACTTTTAGTACCTGTATAATTTTGTATCCAATTTTTTTTATAAATAATTTTATATTAAAATAAAATTTATCAGATAAACCAATCTTCAAATTTGTCCCTAACCAGTATTCATTCTCATTTTAATTCTTGTTTCAAATTCATGCAGTATAATTCTTCTGTCGTTAAACTGCTAATTTTGTCAATAAATCTCATGATATGTTTCTTTTTTTTTTTTGTGTGTGACATAATACCATTAAATGTTTACTAATTTTGTCATAGAAGTTAGCAGTTTATTAACGGAAGGAATAGGTTAGATAAATTTTAAGACATATAAACTAAATAACAAGGAAAATTTCTTGGAAACTAGCTTGAATTAGTCGATATATGAACCGATAAAATTGAGTTTTGGTACTAACGATTTAATTAGTTGCAAGAATTCAGACAAAGGCTTTGTATTTTTGTGTATAATTATTCAAATTTCTTTTTAATAGGTAGACCTGGTTAGGGGTCGATTTTTTTTTTTTTTTGAGAGATTCTTTTATGCTTAAGAGTTAATTGAGTAATTTCCCTTTTGAATTAGAGGTTATTGGAGGTAATTTTTTGGGTTAACCCTCTACATATCTCTTTAAATCCTAAACATGTCAATGGCATCTTAATTGATAGCTTTGGAATAAAATATTTTTATTATTATATTATATATTTAAAATTTTTTATATATATATGAGACTGAATGTAATACAAATTTTAAAATCGTAAAAAATACAAAATCGTAAAAAAAATTAAGACCCCTTGTCCGCGGTAAAAAAGTAGGCAGATGAAAGTGAAAAACATTAAATAGTGTGGTGTTATTTCTGGAGAATTGATGGCAATCAATCAACCCATGATAAGAGGTACTGAAAAGTGAGTGAAGTGCCTGGGGAAAATGAAGCCCCGGGTAGAGGTAGAGGTGGAGGTAGAGAGGTAGATAGAGGGCTATTAAAAAGCTAACTAAGCCTTAAGCGAAAGCTAATGTGTCTCAATCTCATTAATATTTAATATCTTTTTGTCTAAAGGGCTAACAACCTATGCCTTCCCCACCTCTTCATTTACGCCGCCCCCTCTGTCGGCGCCCTACGTCCCACCACCACACTGCGCCAGCGGAGCCACACACTCACTACCCGCTCTTCCTGCCATATACATATTATTCCCATCTTTTATTAAAAAAATATGTTTTCAAAATTTAAATTAATGATATTTATATTTTGAAAATTTTAAATTTCAAAATTATTTTAAAAGCTTTTAAAATAAAAAAATTTTAATTATAAAATGTTATCTTTTTAAACAATAATAAATAGAAATGAGAGAAAAATTGGGTGAATAATCAAAAAGATTTATAATATGTAATTTTTTCCTTGTAGTTCAATTTTTTGTTTTTTAGAGTTAAAATTTTTATTTTTACAGTTAAAAGTTTTTATTTTGGGTCTTTTAGATTTTAAAATTTAAATTCCTTTAGTATAAATATCTTTAACTTCAAGTTTTAAAGTAAAATTTTTCTTTATTTTATTCTTTAGGATGTGTTTTGATAGAAATGAAGAAAAGAAAATGTAAGCAAAATAAACTTTTTGTTGTATATTTTTTGAAAAAATTAAATAAATGCTTTTTATTATCTATTTATACTATTTGATTTAAATATAATTTTTTAAAAAAATTATATTTGAATTTAAATAAATAAAAATTTCACTTCATTTCTCTTCTCCTCAATTATTTTGCATTTAAACATAGTATAAAATGAAATATTTATAATTGATCAAAAAATATTGGATAACTTTATAGAATGAATTATTATATTAATCATATACGGATACTTCTTATCACAATTTAATTATTAAAAATGTATTACTATCAGTTTAGTTATATTGTTTAAAAGAATATATTATTTTAGGCCTAATCTTAACTTTATTGAAACTAAATCGATGATAATAAATTTTTAGGTTAAGACTAAATTTATAAAAGTAAATTTTTAAAAAAGAAATTGATGATAATGATATTATTTAACTATCCATATTGTAGTTTACTCTAATTTTATATGAATCCAATTTACAAGGAAATATTTCAATAAATTTATTTTATAATATATTAATAGATCAAATAATCTATAAATATTTATAGAAAGACATATAAATAAGTTAAAAATTAGTTTTATAAAAGGTATGCTTGATTATTTATGTATTTTTTTAATGATTAGTTAAGTCAATCTATCTTCAATTACATATAGATAGATTATGTCAATTATAAATAAATATAAAAATGAGTCTTATTTTTAAAAAATAATGTTATATGTATATAGATGTATTCAAGAACATTTTAATTTATTTGTTTTAATATATTGAGAGTAAATTAATAATTTAATCCTTAAAGGACCATTCTCTTTTTAATTTAGTTTTCTAAAAATAAAATATCCTAATTTATTCCTCAATCAAATTGATTTCATGTTTTACGTTAAGTCATAGTGAATTAATATATTAATTGATGTGACATAAACAAGAGTCCATGCAACTATTAATTGATTATTTGGACTTACTCAAGTATTATTTTTCTTTAAACGACTTCATTTTGTCAATTTCTCAAAACCCACGTGGTCCAGTAAAGTGACAAAAATTTGATAAAATAACATAATTTAGGGAAAATAACATTTGGACAAGTTAAGATCATTAATTAATGGCCACATGAATTTTTATTTATGTTATGTCAATTAATTTATCAAGTAACCGTAACATTATCTAACATAAAGAATTATTTTGATTAAAAAAATTATTCAAGACCTAAATTAAGAAACTTTATTTTAAATACTATGGATGTATTTTTTGTGGATAATTATTTACATATTAAATACAACAACTTGGAAGTATGGGAAGTATGAGGGGAGAAAAAAAAAAAAGACTTTTGAATAGAATAATAATAGATAAAAGAATAATGGTGGTCAAGTCAAATGGTCCAAAGTGGCAAAAATGGATAGCAATTTGGATCAAGTGAGCCCCAATAGCAGTGGAAGGAAAAGCATTGAATTGAATTGAAGGAAAGACCTTGTATGAATGCAGCGTTGGTCCCCTCACACACCAAAAATATAAGAAGCTATCTATAACAACTATAATGGTATTTGAATCTCTCTGCACTGCTTTGCTTTGCTTTGCTTTTGAAATAAATAAATTTCCATTTGCTTCGGAGTTTGTGTGAGAATTGTTGCAGCAGAGGCAGATCAGGGGTTGGCCTTTTCTCTGGTTTCGTTGCTCTCAACTACACTTTCCTTTCTTCGCCTCAAGCTTCCTCCACTACCACTCTGCTTGTCCTTCCTTTTCCATCTCTCAAGCATCTAATTCTAACCTCACACTATAACCTATTTAGAGGCCCCTTTCTTCCTTCACCACCCAACCTTTCTTTCTTTTGAATATAGATTCTCAACAGTTCCGTACTGTCCCTTTGGAGTAACTGAATTGGATTGTTTATATAAATTTACACAGATTGAATTTTGAATTATTTATTTATTTTTTAATTTTTCAATATCAATCATTCATTTTTATTTTATGTTTTATCTTTTCCAAAATAAAAAAAAATATTAAAATAAAAAAATTAATGATTAAATAAAATAATAATAATAATAAAAACCTTAACATTTGAATCGGTGCTCCAAAAGAGCACCATCCACTTTTATTTTTTAGCTGTTCTTTCTAAATAAATAATTTTTAAAATAAGATTTCACACAATGATAATGTAAAATTAAATTACGTGATTCTTGTTAAAAAAAGAAAAATATACTTTTAACCCCTAAAATTTTATTTTATTTTATTTTTAATTTGATTCTTATCATTTAAAGATTTATAAGTCTTTACAATTTACAAATTTTTCAATTTAGTTTGGCAAAAATTTTATCAATATTTTGTCAAATTTGATCTATGTATATAATTATATATTATTTTGATACTTTGAATATGTATGATTTGTGTTAATAAAAAATTAAAAATAAATAATAAAATCAAATTAACTCATATATATGACAAAATATTAATAAAAATATAGTAATAAGGACTAAATTAAATATTATTTAAATTATAAAAATCTATTTATAAATTATAAAAATTAAATAAAACTTGAGTGAAACCATAGAAACTAAAAATATAACTTTTCAAGAAAAAAGTTAAATTACATGACAAAATATAAGTAACAATAATACTACGTACAAATTAGTACTACTTAGTACTGAAAATAAATTCTTAATTTATTGATGAAAAGCAAAGTAAGAGCCGAAAGAAGAAAAGTTTTTAAGTATATTTTTATGTATAATTAAATAGGGTAAATAATGTTGACTCAAGTAGCAATTTCTTTTAAAATAAATGTGATAGTGTATCTAAAAATTTATAAAAAAGAATTATACTTATCCCATTAATTTGCACAAATATACAAGAATTGCATAATTTTTTTAAATTGATTATATATTAAAATTTATCAATACAAAATAAATACATATAAATGCATAATTGATTAAATAAATTATTTTTTAACAATTTTTACCGTTTAAAACTTTAAGTAGGGATACATTTATTCATACTTTTTCCTCTATAGGAGTGAAATTTGGCCCTAGGCAATTCCAGTGGACATTACTTTAAAACAATTATTGCTATTTTTTTACGTATTCAACTTTGGTTTCAAAGAAAAACAATACTAATATCATAATCATATCCTAGTTATAATTTTTAGATGTATGTCCTAGCCCGTTTAACATTATATTGAGAATTAATTACGATTATTGTTTTTAATGATCGTGTATTTTAAAGTAAAAACTCATAAAATGGAATATAAGAAAGCCTTTTTTTGGGGGAAGAAGGGACTAAAAGCCTTTTTTATTAAAATGAAGACGTCTTCATTATTAAAATAAGAGGCGAAGTGCTAATAAAAAAATATTGTTTCATAAATAAACATACCCTAGATCATAAATACGAAAATCAAGTAGAAAAAGTGAATTTAAAATAATTATTGAATCACAATTGGATTGGTTGTATAAAAAATATATAATTATGAATATATATATTATTAATTTCTTTTTTGTTCTAGATTAATATGAAATTTTAATTAATGTTATAGAATTAATAATGTAAAAATAATTGTAATTTTTGAGTTTATAGTGAGGGAATGAGGGCTCTAATCCACTTATAGCCAGTGTCTACCGATAATCTGAAAATGATGGGGCTATCCTTATTTGTTTAATTATAAGGTTAGAATTAAGATTGTGCCTTGTCTGTTAGGAAGGCCACCCCACCATGAATGAAATTGTGGCATATGTCAATGACAAATTGATTAAGACTAATCCTATGTTAATTAGCCTGTTCTATGCTTAATATAATTATTATATTCACTCCACATCAAGACTTCAACTTTTGGCATTGCTTCTCTCGAATCTTCTAGCATGCAGTCGTACGTGGGTGTGGGGATGTCATCAAATAGCGAATCCACCAGCAAGAAAAATAAAAGGAATATGAATTTTTTATTACCTTCCCCATCATTAGAGAGAGAGTCTGCCTATTCAAGAGAAAATCACATTAATTAATGTACGTCAAAGAATTTTTTTCTTCAGTCGAGTGTGCACAAAGTTATTTCTTTTGGAACAAGTTTTAAAATGTACTCTATATTTAAAATTTTTTTATTTTTGAAATGTTCTATAAAATAATCGACTCAAATTGATTAACAAAAAAATGTCATATTTTTTACCAATTAAATTAATTTTTTTAAAACCAACGAATTAAGTTAATAATAACATTGTCAACTTACTTATAAATGAAAAACCTTTAATGAGCTAATACAAATATTAATATTAAAGGTATATTTAGAATTGAAAAGAATAAAAAAATTTAATTGTTTTTCTTTCTATAATTTAAATTAAATATTTTCTGTTCTTCTCTTCTGTCGTTCTAGATCCAAGCATGTCTAAATCTAATTTTAAAAGGAAGGAATAATTTACTGGTATTTAAAATTGAATATATTTTGAGTTTGAGATGTAAATTTAGGAAAATAAATGAAGCCAAAATTGATTAGGCGTGTGAAACATTTGGCGATTGATGTGTCATGTTCAGGTCAAATTAAGTCCCCCACACAGTGTGCAAAATGGGTGGAATTCTTGACATGGTGGCCTTAATCAAATATTCCACTGAAATCCTTTGTTGAAATTAACATGAAACAGATGCCAATATATCTGATATTTTGTGATCAAGTCGGATTCTTTCGTATAGGCTCACTCACCATCTCCAAATTAATTAGGACCAAATATATATATAGAATAGTAAGCCTCCCTGTCATCCACACAACCAAAGTTTCCCACAAATGGAGTCATCTTTGATGCAGATTCAGTGGCCTTTGTCACCCCTTCCATGGATCACTAGGGCCATTCTTGTTCTGGGGATATGCCTTTAGTTTTATTGTTGTGTCACCATCTCATCATGCCCTTTCTGATATTTCTCAAATTTAATTTGATAGTTTACAATTATACTATGACATGATTATTAATTCAGGAGTGCCATATCTCAAATTAACCTAGCATCCACGTGTACAAACTGACAAACATTGTAATACCAGTATCACTACCTATGGAAAAGTTCTTAAACCATTGATATGAATCCTTAGAAAAACCACAATCTAAATGCTGGCTCATGAAGCTAGAGGCTCATAATTCATGCAAGTCTCACTTCAAAATCTTTTACTTTTAATATGAGACTCAAATTGCATATATATATATATATATATGTATGTATATGTATGTATGTATGTTGCAATGATTAATAAAATAAAATGTCGCTGATATAAACCGTAGGAATGATTCTTTTATTTGCACATGTTAATTGGAGAGGCAATCGAAGATTGTGAGGATGGAGTAGTCTAGTATATTGATATTTTATTTTATTTTTTTAAAATTTTAAGATACAAAATGTTATAATATTTATAATAAATAAAAGCTATTTAACAAAAATTAATACTAAAATATTGTATAAAAAGTGATAAAATTAAAAATTCAAGAAATTATTATCTATGTAATTTTTTAGTCTAAAAAAAACCTTACATTCCTCCTAATTAGCCAGCTCAAGTGGATAATATTAATTCACTTAAACCTTGCAACACACTTTAAAGCATTCACCCACTAGAAACTAGCTACAATTAAACAGAGAAAAAGAATGAGTTACTGTGAATTCTGGCAATAGTTGATGTGATGAATAAATAAAGCTGCAAGAGAAGATAATGAGAAGCATGCACGCATGCATTGATAGAAGCAATATGCGGTTTACTTGATGGTCCAATATGCCAGGTTTTGGATTTTAGAGAGCCATATATATAGATATATAGAGAGAGAGAGAGAGAGAGAGTTGGGGGGGGGGGGGGAATGTGATTAGGGTTTGTCAAAATCCACAGGTCGTTATACAGACGTATTTACCTTTTCTTTTCGGCCAAACGTAGTAGCATCTCGGTGTTAAATAGATGAAAACGAGGCCCTACTGTCCTTGGGACCAACCTTTATATGCACCCCACCTATGGAATCTCATATCTAGTACGTACAAAAAAGAATTAAAAAAAAACTCTCGTAACAGCTAAGTAAACTTATAGTTTAGTCCACACAAATGATTTATTTTAATTTTTTTAAATGTTAAATAATGTTATATTTTCATCTCATTTCTACGAAATAATTGAATGTCAAGTCTAATAGTATGTGGATTAAATCACCAAAATTGATGTGTGAATTGACGGTATCACATAAACATTCAATATTCAAGCTAACAGATTACTTAGTATTAAATTTTGGATACAACATTGTAAATATCTTAACAATTTGTGAACTAAATTGAAAAACATGATTTATAGATGGTTAAATTGAAAATTCACAAATATATCATGGACTAAGATAAATTTTTTTATAAAATTTTGTAAACCAAATTACTAATGAACAAATTTATAAATACATTGAAGATAAGTTCAAATAAAAAGTATACTTAAAATACTTACATATTCATTTGTAATTACTTTTATTTATAATTTTAAATTAAATTTATTTAAAAACATTATTGAGCTGTACTAAAAATATGTGTTTAATAGTCCAAAAGCCTTGATTCAAGTAACACTTCCCTTATAAAAAAAACAAACAAACAAACATATCTAGATTCAATTCTTACCCTGCCTCTTTCCTTTCTTTCAATCCCCTCCCAATGCTTTATGGGAGGTGTTTGATGTTTTCTTTGTAAAAAAACAAAGTATTTAATAGATATAGATATATATATATAGTTAATTTATTTTTATTCACGAAAAAAAAATTTTAAATCTCTCTTTCTTGGCTTTTTGTCTCTGACTCAATGATTCCGTGTGTCTCTGCATGTAGTAGGTATTAATAATTTACTAGGAATCCATTTTGGTGCAAAATGGGTTCAATCGTGGAAGCTGTGTGTTCAAAGTTGAAAGCCGACCGCAAAGGGTTGAATTCAAGTCCTGTGCTTTTTTTTTTTGTCAGTTTATGCATTCAGAATGCTGGGAGTGGGTCACAACTTTAATCGTGAATTATTATTACTTTCGCTTCTTTTGCCATCATTGCATTTCTCCGTACCAGGGGTAAAATATTTAGAGATCATGCAACCTATCAAACTTATTTGTTTGGGGATTTTCCCTCAAATGCAATAACATAATTTGTTTATTAACCGTACATACTAACCAAAATCTTATTTCCCTGGATGCATTAAGTTAAATTTTTTTTTTTTTTAAAATGGGTCACGCCTCATGTTTAGGCGTGACCCTAAAAAAATTAATTTTTTTTTTAAATTTTTTTGGGTCACGCCTCACTATGAGGCGTGACCCTTTTTTATTTTTTTTTTAAAAAATTTTTGGGGTCAAAAATTTAAAGATATATAATTTAATTTTTAAAACAATAATAAGTAATGTAAAATATAAAATTTTTAAAACGTAATAATTAATAATAGTTTTAAAAATTTTAAGAAATAAATGAATAAATATGATAAATAATATTAAAATAATAAAAAATTATAACTATTATATGAAATATATATAATAAGCTAAAATTTTTAAATTTATTATATTTGAGGCATAATTTATTTATTTAATAATAATATAAATTTATCGTATTATTAGTTGAAGTTAAGATTAATTATGATTTTTGAATTAAATTATGTTTTTGATGTAATTCCTAGGTATATTTTTTTAAAAATTGTTAGGAGTAATAAGTCATAGAACTGAAATATTAATAAGAAAAAAAAAATTATTTGACAATAAAATCATGAAACTAAACAAAAATATTGATAAGAAATAAAAAATTATTTACCATTAAAATTATAAAATGAAAGTTAATTGAGAAAGTAAATTTTTTTACAATTATATAAATAAGCAAGAGTATTAAAAATTTGAATGACAAATGAATCAGAATTAACTGGTGAACTCAATATTAAAATAAAGTAGTTATAATATGTTATTATTATCTAAAAAATAAAATTACAAGTACAAAAAAAAAAGATAGAACGTTCAAAAAAAATGGCTCCCAGTGCCACATCTAGTCCGTGGTCTTAATCGTCGGCCACGTCGTGGAGAAAGATGTTCTTCTTCTTCTGGCTCTTGTACCCCAGACTCCTGCTCAGCTTCTTCTTCATTATCGCCATCATTTTGATTTGCTTCGTTATTATTGTTTCCTTCTTCTTCTACCTGTTGGTAGGTTACGGGATTAAGACTCAATTGTGACTGAATTGGAGGAATAGGCTGATCTGGTGTGATATATCCCGTCTGTTGTGAGCTAACGTGTACAGATGACCCAGAAGCAAATCTAAAAGCAGACATTGTTTGCTCTGAAAATAGGGGTGTAAAAGGGACAGAACCGCATGGCATATAAAATGAAGAACTGACACCCCTAAAATCAGGAAAATATACTGGTGGCGTGGAAGAAGATGGACCTGCTGCATCATGGTATACTTGTGATTGTGTTGTTGGAGAAGAAGATGGTTCAGCAACACTAAGAGGGTCTTGCATCTCTGCTGAGGTGTAAGAAGAAGGACAAGGCATCACAGATGTAGTACCAACGCCAGAGGTAGTATCACGATAGGGCCGATCGTCCACTATTGGTACCCTAGTAGACATAAATCCATGCGCTCTCTTTGCCGTGCGAGTAGGAGGAAGTTGTGGTCTAGGCAACTGAGGTGCAGGAGGAGCAGCCTGAGAAATCGTTATATCTCGATGCTCACCAAGTGCATCGAGGATGCTAGAACACTCAGCAACAACTGTGCGACCTAACAGTGAATGGTCGTCCATAGCAAGTACTCGTAAGCGATCAGCTACATCAGCCTGAAAATAGAAATTAAAGATCATATTGATTTGAAATTAAAGGAAAAAAAATTGTATAAGATAACTATTCTAGACTTTAAAAGTTACCACAAAACCCTGAGCACCACTGATAGGATGGATCCATCGCCGAGTAACCCTCCAGTACCATTTCATATATTCTGAAGACCGATCTAGAGGCTCTAATGATGTCGGTGTAAGTGACAAAGTATTTTGCCAATTCCACCAAGCTAACACAAAATTCTCATGTTCTTTTTGCCAATCCAAATGGGTCTTGCCTTTGAGTGTCAGTGTATGGACCTCCTCTAAATTATAAGGAGCACAAGGTATAGGTTGCATCCGACCAAACTGTCGGAGAACACGATCTGCATGATGCCACTCCACAATGTGAAAGGAAATAAGTGGCACAGATGCTAGCCAAATATCCGAAGAGACTAGACAATAGTCAGGTATTAATTGACGTATATCATGTGCATCGTATGGACGCCATATGATCTGCAAATGATGAGATAACAAGCTGTAAGATTATATTAACATTAAAGGAATTATGCAACAAACTCATCGTAAGTGTTTTAGACCTCGTCAGCTCTCATTTGATCTAACAATACTCTGTAATGCTGGATTGCCAATTTTCTTGGACGAGGATGGTGACCCACACGCCTCCACCTGCAAGGAGTAAAAGGAAATCATTAAAAATTTTGAATTATATAAGCAACATAAATCATACAATAAGCATTCAATTGGAATTATCATTCATACCTATAAGCAAGTGGAGGGAGCACATCATATACATCAAGTTGAGGATCTGGAGGTGGTGGCCTCTCGGGCGCTAGCCTAGGGAATCGATCCCAAGCCCATAAGTGAAGTAATGTCAAACAACCACCGATATTAACCTCCTTGTAATCAGTGGCATTGCATAACTCTCTATAGAGGTATGCTAATACTGCAGAGCCCCAACTGCACTGACCGGCTACCTGGAGGTCTTGAAGAAATGTCAGGAACATAAGAGGAACTCTATGTCCCGACCTGTCTGGCATAAGAACACCGCCTATAAGACGTAAAATATAGGCACGAGTGAAGTGCAATATGTCATTTTCATTTGCATTTTCTGGAAGTGCCTCAAATTGGTTAGCAAGCCAAGTAATACTAAGTCTCTGACCATCGAACTCCTCTTCTGGTGGCACTACCCCAAGGAGAATCCCACAAATACCTCGCCAGTCGAAATTCAGTGAACCAGTGATTGGAAGACCCGTCACGGGAAGACCTAATTGCACTGCTACATCTTGGAGTGTAATGGTACACTCGCCTTGAGTAGTGTGAAAAGTATGTGTCTCTGGCCGCCATCGCTCGACGAGCGCTGAAACAAGGGAAGGGTCAAAGTCAAGGGCTGCAAGACGAGACACCCCGTAGAAGCCAGCAGCTATAAGATGTGGCACTATAGCTACTGGGGGAGACTCTAATCATGGACCATGTGCAACCCGACGTAATCGAAAAATACGATCTGCCTGTCAGAGGGAGAAAGTGTAAACTATTATGCATCATATGACAGCCATAAGGGAAAAAGTTGATTTTTACAAATGCACAATAACTTACCCTATTCAACCACACTGCCTGAGAGACGTGTCTAGTCTGTAAATACAACAATGACTCGTCCTCTGGACCCGGATGAACAACAGGCCTCGATCCTGACATAATGGTTTTCGTACAAAACTGAACAACATAATATTAAGTTAGAATATAAAGCAGTTAGGCACGCGATAATGTAATTTTCTATTGCATAAAATAGGGCTAATACAATAATGAATTAAATCACATATAGAATCAGAACAATGTTAATTAAATAGTGCAAAGCATATGGTCGATAACAACACAATCTTATAATACGCTTTAGGAAGTCCATGTGAAAAGTACGATAAATAGTACATTAATACACTAACAGAACAATGAACCTATGGGTTTTGGGGACAACGTGATGGACAAGTCGCGCGGTTATGACCCGTCTGTCTACACAACGCGCATCGCGGTAATTCTCTTGGAGCTTGTCGCCAATCCATTTCATTTCGTATTCGACTTGACTTTGGACGACCTTTTCCACGTTTCATTGCAGGATCTGGAATAAGTGTTGGGCCTCGTACTTGTGGCCAATAGATTTCGCCACCAATTGGGTGAAATTCAGTCTCATAGGCCTTCAAAATAGTCTCCAACCGAAATACTTCATGAACATACTGTACATGGTCTACTCGAACATGCGCACAGGCTGCTAAGACATGCTGACAGGGATATTTCAAAGCCTGGAATTCACCACAATCACACGTTCGAGCTACTAAGTTAACTTTACAGGATCGCCCAAATTGTTGATTAGTCGGATCGTATGGCTCTTCTACCTCAAATGTTGACCCTCGTCTATCAAATCCACGGACTGCGCAGGCTGATGCTCTTCGAGTTCTGGTTGCCAACTTTAATCTGATATCCTCAGATATAGTTTCTCCTGCTTCAAGTTGTGCAGTTGCCTTCTCACCGCGCTGGACCCAATACTTGGTTAACCGGTAGAAGGTTGCTCGAACCAAACCAAGTATCGGTAAGAACCTAACCCCTTTAAAAACTGCATTTATACTTTCTGCTAAATTTGTTGTCATATGCCCCCAGCGCTTACCATCAACATCATACGCCCGACACCATTGACCCCTGGGTATTTCGTCAATCCAATTAGCAGCATGCGAGTCAAGCCGACGTATGTGAGCTAGTCCTTCATCAACTTTATGCTGCTCATACGAATAGCCTATAAATAAATAGATAATAAAATTAATAGTATGTATAAAATTGTAGTATAAAATTTTAAAAAAAATTGTGCAAAGTTAAGTGATAGCAGTTTGTACCAATTGTAGTATAGAGTTTTTTCAACCATTGCAATTTAAATTTTTTGTTGATATTGCTAGCCAAATGTCGAAGGCAAAACACATGATGAGTTTGCGGAGGCTGCCATCCAACGTTCCGATTAGCCACAGCTGCCAAGATACTAGCGTGACGGTCAGAAATCAAGCAAAGTCCATCTTTATCTTTTACCACGTGTGCTCTGAGGTTAAATAAGAACCATGCCCATGCCTCATATGTTTCTCCTTCTACTACAGCAAATGCAAGTGGGACAATATTCCTCTCTCCATCTTGTGTACTTGCGATTAAAATAGTCCCTTTATATTTCCCATACAGGAAGGTCCCGTCTATTTGGACCATAGGCTTCAAGTAGCCAAATGCCTCGATGCACGGCTTAAACGTCCAAAATACCCGATGAAACATGACCGACTCACCGTTAGCTACACTAGTCGGTACATGTTCTTTATGCATAAAGTCATAGTACGAGCCGGGCATGAAATGTTGAACAGCAGCTAGCCACCTGGGTAACAACGCATAGGACTGCTCCCAATTCCCAAATGCATGTGAAATGGCTCGATGTTTTCCCCTCCAAGCCTTTTTGTATGACACATTGTACCCAAATATAGAATACACTCGCTCAATGACCTCTCTGATGGACACACCAGGATTTTCAGTCACCATTGATACAATATATACTGAAATTACATCAGAGTCTAATTTTGGATGATCTTGTGACAATGATGCTGCAACACATGTATGTGGCCCATTGTATTTTGTTATCTCCCAATGATTTTCCTTCTTTCGATAACAAGCTCTGACCTTCCATTTGCAAGCTCCCTTTTCATATTGAACACATCGGTATTCTTCATACTTCTTTGAAGAATGATACACCTTAAAAGTATGATGTGCACGTACCGAGTATATCTTTAATGCCCGACGAAAAGATCGCTGATCATTATATAACATGCCTACATATAACTCTTGGTCATTATTCATGTTTATCGCTACCTCTTCCATTTCATCATAATCAGGAATCCGCGCATCATCTGCATCTATCTGTTCAAGAAATGCAACCGTTGAATCAGCATAAATGTTCATGGGGACTGCTGGATCAACGGTGGCATCTATGCAATCGGTATCTTCATCATCATCTGAAATACCACCATCATTGCAATCATAAGGTGCAGTATCATATTCATCTTCCTCCTCGAAGTCATCCATTATATCCTCTGTCTCATCTGGATGAGAAATGAGGCCAGTAATTGGTGCATGTGCCGAACTTGGTTCGGCAATATTATCGACATACAGACGAGATGAACTTGGTTGAGCTGTATAATCAACTAAACCAACAGGCGAATACTGATCATCTGTGATGTTGGCATGGCTGGAGGATGGGAGTGGGTTTGCCACATATTCAACTGTAGCTTGAGTTGCTGCATTCAAGTCTATTTCCTTTGACGCTATTTTTGCGTACAATTCAACTGAACCAAGTTGTGATGGAAATTTTGCATTCGCTATCCACATTGCTTGGATATGGCATCCCTCCTTAACTTACATGCTCGGTACTTTGTGGGCCTTAATGACACTGGATGCCTATATACTAATTCAGATATGTATTGATATGAATCTAGCTGTAATTGGTCTGCAACCTCTTGTTTCAACCTTTCTAATGAAATGTCATTGTCGACACTTATCACATCAATTGTATCTGCAATAAACGTTGCCCCTTCTTCGGTTTCGCATATTTGTCCATTTGAATATAAGCATATAATTTCTTTCCCGTTGTTCATTTCACCCAACTGCGCAATACTGTTACCAATACCCAAAACAATGTACAACATTTATAAACAACTACAATCCTTTATTCAACTCATATATTTTTTTAATTACCAATTAATATAATTCTAAGAAATCCTATTCTTTTATAATATTTGTTCACTATATATATATTTTTTAACAGTTTACTATTTTTTATATCTGTTAAATTTTTTATTTTAATAATTTTGTTCATCAAATTTTATCTAATTTTATTCCATTTTATTATAATATCATTCAATATTAACAATTTATCTAAAGATATTATTTCCATCTTATTACATATATTTTTTGGTTTACATTTCAATTTTATCATATTTTACTTTTATAATTATATTAAACCTTTTTTATTTCTGTTATTATTTTTTTTACTTGCATTATAAAAATTTTTCCATCTAATTTTATCATATTTTATTACAATATCATCTAATCTTAACAATTTATCTAAATACGTTACTTTCATAATATTTTTTTCACTATTTCATTCTTTTCTAATATATTGTTCATAAAATTTTTCTTATGATTTCATCTAACAACTTTAAATAATATTTTTACTTGAACATTTTATTTTATTTTATTTGTACACACACATTAATCATTTTTTTTTACATCTTTACAAAAACCTTAATTTTACTTATAATGTAACTTCATCTTAACAAAAAAATTTATTTCTTCTCCGTATATACTTTTTACTTAAATCATTAATAATATATTTATTTTTAAAATTTTAAATTCAGACACAATATTAAATAATTTTATATTTTTTTAATAATATAATTTTATTGTAACAAGTAAAATTATTTTATCCATAACTATATTTAACAATCAGTAATAACAAATACTCATATTTCAAATGTATGCAACAATAATAAATAATCATATTTTTTTTATATTTAAAACATACCTATAATTTTATTTCTTTGAGATTTCCTTCCTTGCTTTCAATGTAGTTCCTCTGACGGGATCACTGAATCTTTTTCTTCTTCTTTAAACGGCAAATATGAGAGGAATGATGTATATGAAGGAAATAAAATTTTTGCTGCTGAAGAAGAAGAAGAAGAAGAAGAGGAGGAGGAAGAAGAAGAAGAGGAGGCGAAATGGCGAGGGGTGTGGGGACGAAGAAGAAGAAACGGATCTGGCTTTAAAAACAAAGAGAGAGAGTCCGAAAATACATGCAAATAGGATAGCGTATTTTATGAACCAATAAAAAAATTCCACGTAGCATCATAATCTTCAACTAGCTTATCATACGCTGCCATTTGTCATTTTTATCCATGTGTCAGGGTCAAACGTTTGACCCTGACACATGGACAAGGGTCACGCCTCACCATGAGGCGTGACCCAAAAAAATTAAATTTTTTTTTTTTTTAAATGGGGTCACGCCTCATCATGAGGCGTGACCCCAAAAATTTTTTAAAAAAAAAATAAAAAAGGGTCACGCCTCATAGTGAGGCGTGACCCAAAAAAATTTAAAAAAAAAATTAATTTTTTTAGGGTCACGCCTAAACATGAGGCGTGACCCATTTTAAAAAAAAAAAAAAATTTAACTTAATGCATCCAGGGAAATAAGATTTTGGTTAGTATGTATGGTTAATAAACAAATTATGTTATTGCATTTGAGGGAAAATCCCTATTTGTTTGGACGTGAGTGCAAAAAATTTTATAAATATTTTTAAGAATTCAGGTTTAAATTTAAGTAATATGATATTCATTCTATCTTAAATTTATAATATATTTTTATTTATGTGGATTTATTCATATATTTATATATTATATTCAATTTAATATATTAAAAAAGTTAAAAATTTATCATCCAAATACTATTTTATTGGTTTTTAATTATTTATGTTAGTAGGTGTTTGAAATATTTGATTATTTGATTTGATTTTATATGATCAAACTTTATGCAAATGAATCTCAATTTAAAGAAATTTGCTCATTTCATAATTTTTTCAAATAAATAGGTTCGAACCTAAAGTTTTAATAGGGACAAGTACTGTTTTCACCCGTTATACATAAGTTTGGAGACAGAGACTATAATATCATATGTGTACCTTATCCATGATGATCTATTATTTTTACAAAAACATTTGATATTAAAAAAAATTGAGTCATATTATGTTTAATATGTATTTGATAGGATGTTGCATTTTAAATTAAGCAGAACAAGAAGTTGGGGTTATTTTTGTTTGCTATTTCTATCTGCCATTCTCCTCTCTCTTCTTATTGAAAAAATATGGGAAGATAAATTTTGTGCCCAAGGTGTAAATCACACAACTTTTAAAGTGATATTTATTTTATTATATTTGTTATAGCAAATCACTTATAAAATTTACTCTAAACAACTTAAAATTAACAGACAGCAACTTTTTTTAGAATATTTCTCAAAAAATTGTTCGAAGTTTCAGAGGAGAAATAGTAGAGAGAGAAAAAGAATATGTTATTTTTATATTTTCTAATTCGTCAAACTCTTTTTTAATAAAATAAATATGTACGGACACAATCCTTAAAAAAGTTGTATTCTTCTAAAATGTTGTATCTTATAATTTAAATTTCAAAGTTAAACTTAAATTTAAAAATAAAAATATATTATAAAATAATTCGTTGGATCATTATTTATTTATTTATTTTAAATTACATTAAGCATTTTAAATTTTTCCTCCGATTTGCTATTTAACATGTGATGTGATTTTTAATTTATATAAACTTAAAAGCCTTTAAGATTGTCTAATACGAGACTTAAAAACAAGCACTCACACACACATATTTAACTAGTTTTTCTAAACTGGTTATCTCTAACTTCTCTCTATTCTGATTCTCATTATCCATTTTGTAGGGCAAACTTTCCCATACCCCATGGAGATTTCAATATTTGTAAAATCTTATAGAATTGAAATAAAATTAACAAAAATAAAACAATAGTATTTTAAATTTATTAATATACTTGAAGAAAAACACACACACACTAGACTAATTGCATAAATAAAATATAATCTCTAGTAATTTAATATACCAGCGTCCCTCTGAGATGTGCATGTCTCCATATTACTGTTAGAAAAAATATACCCCACTCCTCTTTATATGAGGGATTCTCATATCTAACAATCCTCGATCGGACCCCATGCATTGAAAAAATTATCTCTATTTCAAACTATATTTATATAGTTCATGTTTTATTGTATTGCGATATTCTAGTTGTACCATATACTTTATATATATATATATATTACTTGCTTTTGCTATCTAAATTTTCCAGCATGTTGCCAGTATTTGAAAAAAGAAAACAGAAAAGAAGGAAAGAAACTAATTAATGAGACTGGAAACCCCACAAAATTGAGAACCATGGAAATTGAAAGGCCTTCTGGGTCCATGGGCATTGGTAGCAGACAGTGTAAATTAAGAGGTGTTGTGTTTCTGACCGTCTCTTTTTGATATTGAAATCTCAACTTCAATATTCATATTAATGATAATCACTGTCCAAATTTTAGCTGTCACACCCAAAGATAGAGACGAATCCGTGGACCAAAATTAATTCTCAATCTATCAAAATCAATTCAAAACATCTCTTTCATTAACAAGATGTGGATAATATTGCACTAAATACAGAGTTACTTTGAAACGTCGATCATACTCCATCACTCACATGCGTCTTCAATCTCCTATGAATTCATGCATGGCATTTGTCAGAAAATGTAAATTGATAGAGAAAAGATTCCCATGTATACATGCATGAACATATGTGCACGTACGATGAACACCATTGCTATTTATTTTCTCTGTTTATCATTAGGAGTATATTTTCGATCCTCATATAAGATTGAGTATTATTTTTATTTTTATTTTATCATGTAATTTAATTTTAAATTATGATAGATTCTAAATTTTTGGTGATAATAATTTATTTGTCAAAATATGAATAATGGTAACATCAATTTTTTTTAATATTATAGGAATATAATAAATATTTTTATTATTAGGCCTTATAAATATATGATGGCAAAATTCAAATTAAAATTTAAATGTATTAATCCACTACAAAAAAATGTGGGTTTAACTATGATTTTTTAGTGGTTTTAATCACAATTTTAACTGTAATAAAACCCTATGACCAAGGTTACACAATCTGTGATTAAATCATTCGTAAAAAAAAAAAATATATATATATATATATATATATCCATAATTCTTAAGAATTGTTGGTAAGACTGTGCCTATGCCATGGCATAGCCACAATTACAAAGTGCTAACTTAACCAAGGTTTTGAGCAAACCGTGGTTAACCCAAAGACCTGATCATGGTTTATTAATAAACCATGGTCAAGTTCTCCAATTTTGTACAACTATGGTAATGCTTTCCATAGTTCTACCTAAACCATGGCTAATTACATAAAGCTTAACCGCTGTTTAGTTGAACCGTGGCTAAACAACCTTATCACGGTTTTGGAAAACCGTAGTTGTTTCCTCTAACCTTACCACAGTTTTATTAAACCGTGATTAGTTTATATTATACCCCCGGCTTGATAAATCGTGGTTAGAACATTATCCTCTTGTCACTGTTTTCCTGTAGTGATTTGTCACTCAAATTTAAAATTTTCGGGACAATTAATTGTTGGGGACAAGAAGATTATGACGGAGCAACAACCCAATCTAGTTTCATGGTTTAATTAGAAAATAGAAGTGTGTTAGGTTTAAAAAATGAGTAGATCATAATCGCATGTGATTAACACATTCTTGTGGCGTGGTAGTAAGAGTGAATTAAAATATGAGTTGTGTCAAAGGTTTAAATATTTATAAGTATTAAATAAAAGAATAATTCTTTACTTGCTTTTTATTTTTTATTTTTGAAATTATCTTTAATACTATTTCTTTACAATATTCTAATATTATTTTATTTTTTATTACGCTATTCTTTTTTTTTTTTCTATAAAATGTCCATGACTTATAATGTAAAATAAGCTGGGATGAAGATAAACCAAAGTGCATTAAATTTATATTGATCTTCATTGTTAAATTCAAGGTAATGTAAGTTATTATCTTATTGGAGATTTTCAATTAATTAGTAACTTACATGAAACCAATTAAAAATTAGGCTATATTACATGTCAAAGATTCAATCTCTACACCTACTTCAAAAAGAAAAAAAAAATCTTTGAATATATTTCTAATAAAATTCTTAAAATTTTTTTAATTGATATCAACATTGTCTAATTTTCCTTCATCAAAGTTTTAATTATAATCTATAAAATATAATGAAATTTGAACTTAAAATCTCCATATTAAAGCAATAATAATTAACTAATACAAATATATACTTTGCAATATGAACAACTAATTATTTAAAATTATATCCAATACATTATCTTGTCTTTAATCCTTTTTTTTTTAATTCTTATAAGATTTGAATTAAGAAAAAGTGAATTATCTTGCATGGAAAGTAAGTGAGAACACACTCATTTTAATATTGGAGAAATTACACTCACACATCTTGGTTAATGAAAAGAGTATTCTAGTAATGTTCCATAATTAAAGTTATACTTAATGGTCAATTATAAAAAACAATCATGATAAGTAGTATGTGTAATTTCTCAATGGACTAAACTTAGCATAGTTACTTATATTTTATTATAATTTTTCTAATAAAATATAACAAATATATGATTTCGTAATAAAAATATGATAAATATATGATATAATTAAAAAATCATACATTTATTTGCCAAACTATATATTTGTCATATTTTAATTGAAAAACTATACACTTATCTTGTTTTGATTAAAAAATATAATAATAAGAATATAATAAAATGTATATAAGTCTTTTTATTTTCTCAAATTAATATTGAATAATGTAATATTAACTACCAATTATTTAAAATTATAAAAAACAAATAAATAAATAAGATAAAATGTTAGACAAGATGCATTAAAAGGGAAAAAGATTCCCTCTAAGTCTGAACCCAAAGTTGAATGAGATAGTTGACTAGATGGACAAGGTTAGCACTTTTATTTATTAGAAAAATGGAAAAGAAATTGAAAGGAAGCATACAATAAGTGGGAGTAAGTGAAAGTCCCAAAATTGTTGGGATTGGGAGAAACAAAGTGCAAACATTCTGCACATTTTCACCATAATATTCCCACTAACTTAACACAGCCCCACCACATATTTGACCATAGAAATCATCTCTTCTTCCTCTTCTTCTTTTTCTCTTTTCTCCATTATTTCATTTTCACATTTAACTTAAAAAAGGATGAGGCCAAGGACATAAGAATGATCAAAATATCTATGCATGATCGGTATTCGTAAAACTTATTTACTTTGATCTAAACAGAGATTAAAAAAATGAGTGGAGACATGATAATTTTCAAAAGTTTGAAACCATGGACGGAGATGGTGATACTCATATCTTATCCCGAAACTACAATGAATGCTGTGTGTATTAGTTAAATTTGATAATTTTATTTTTTTGGATGGACAATTATATTTTATATGATACATGTACCTATTCTTAATTTGATCGTTTAAGATAGGTTCTGTACATATTTTTTATAATTTTATGTAAATGAGTATCAATTTAAAAAGAAGTTATTACTTTCAAAATTTTTTTGCTAAATGAGTCTACATCTAGGGATTTGAGAATTCCATAAAAAAAAAAAAATATAGATAAATTTGATACCCATTAAAGTACAAGAACAAATAAAAACTAGAACATGTTATTGATATTCTAGTCATTGTTATCCTTAACATTTGGAGTAGTATGGGAACGTGGAAAAGCCTTAAAATTGATGGAGAAGAAAGAAGGAAAGGATTAATAAAGAAACAGGAAAGGAAAAGAAGGAGACACAGAGAGGAAAAGCTTTGTGCACAGAGAGAGATGAAAAGAGGAACAAGATGACGTAAGCACAGGCAAGTAATAACAGGTCATACATAAAGAGACAAAAGAGTGACAGTGGTAGTGTTGCATCAAAACGCAGCGTATTGTGTCAGGGACTCTCTACAGTAATTGTCGGCATCGGACGTGGGCAAAGCACACCTGATCGCCTGACTTCTTTGCTCCTTGTTTAGTTTCGATGAGACTCCGACGGGAGAACCACGCGCCTTCTGGCAAAACGAAAAAAAAAAATTAAATAGTGCATTCTAAAGTATTGCCCATACTAATTTTTAAAAATCATCAATATTTATTTTATAAATATTAAAAAAGTTAGTTAAAGATAATTTAATTAATTAAATTTATATCAAAATATAATTTTTTTTATATTTATCCCCAATTAAAGAGTCTATCTCCATCCTTAATAAATTACATTAGTCACTCTTTATTTAATGAGGGACATTTATGAAAAATGTCATTTAATCATTAAGATAATTTAAAAAAGTGACTTATATTTTGAACCAAAATAACTCTCTAATAAATAATTTATATTAAAAACTAAAAAAAATATTAACGATAATTTCGTTTATAATTTTCAACATCTTTATTTATTTTATATTTAAATGCAAATATGATATGAGTTAAGTCGATTATATTAAAATGTGAAATTAGAGGTCCACATCTAGTTTGATGGTCCAACCATGTAGTGTCACCTTATTATATGGGACCAAACAAATAAAGAATTGTCTATATCCAACCAAGCCAATTGGTTGGACGGAGTCAAACACTAAATTAATTATATTGGTCAATTTTGTCTAAATCAGTTTAGATATATATATATATATATTTAAAAGTTATTTTACAAGAATTTATATAAAATTTTTATAGAGTCATTTTTAAATTTTTATTAAAAAAATATTCAACCAATTTAGCTTGACTTAAATGACAGTGTCAATTTTGGTTGAATTAGGCATTAAGCTAAAAAGAAGTTGGCTTGACACTAATTTATCAAACTAGACAAAAACACAATATATATTTATATATACTAGTATTAACCTTTGCAGATCTAAAAGTTTTTAAAAAATGTGAGCTCCACAACAAAAAGGATTTTTAAAACATAGGTCCAACAAAAAAATAAACATAAAAACAAAAACAAAAATTATACAAGATAAACAATAATAAATAGTACTAGAGCAATTTTCTGTATATATAAAAACTCGTGGCTTTCATTGTTCATTTACAATGTTCATAAAATGTTCCTAGCGTCACATCACTGGTATACTGTTTTCAACTATTTATGTAATTTTTTTATTGTTTGGGCACTGTTAATCCATTTTTTTCCATTTTTTTGTTTTTTTTTTATTTTTGATGTGGGACCTATATTTTTTTAAAAATTCCTGGATTTACAAGAGTTATTGCTAGCATATAAAATTGTGTAGCAATAAAACATTATGAACTATGTAATAAATAGTACAAATAAATAGTGTCAATCCACGGGTTTTATATATTTAAAATAAATATACCCCTGTATGAAACAATAAAAGGATCAAACAAAATTAATGAATCCCATGACAATAATGCCCTTGATCCCAAAACAAATTTTTAGATATCATTTTAACTTTGATATATTCTAAGCTCCAATATAATTTGTATGAGGTGATTTTTGTTAAGGACGATAATTTTTCTTATGAGTGCTAATGAAAGGTTTTTTTTTTTCTGTAAAATTGGGGGTGTAAGTATACTTTTTCCACAAAAATTATGAAGACAATGATCATATTCTTTGTGCTATGTAGTCCTAAGGTAGATTTTTTTTTTCTTTCATCAAACTTGTGAAATAAATTAGTTGAGATGGACATGAATTAATTTGAATATCATTTGACCACAATAGATTTAAATCTTTTAAATTGTAAAGCCTCTAATGAGTATTCAAAGTAAAAGAAAAAAGAAATAAGTGAGTGAAAAGAAAAAAAAGTAGGTCTCATACATATTTCCACTACTTGTATCACTATTTCTTACTTTAAAAGCATTTTATTGCCTTCATATTTTAAAAGATCTAAACTAGTAATGCTAACAAGTTTAAACGAATTTTTAATTTTTTAAAGTTTTAATTTAGTTTGTCAAATTTAGAAATAAACAATGTTATCCATCTATTTATTCTATCATATATTATTTATTCAAAATTTAAATATCCATTTGATATATCGTATAAGACCTGATAACATAAGTTAATACAATACATTATAAATTTATCATTTGTTTGATACAAATAATATATTATATAAGCTTATATATCAAACTTTTTTTATACATCAAACATATATATAACCTAATCACATATTGGGAAGTGAGATTATTATGCCTAGCTAAAATTTGATATATAAGGCTTTATTGATACTTTTCAATTTTAAAAAATATTCAATAGTTAGGATAGGTTAGGTTTCAGGCTAATTCAATGGAAGTAATCATGGGCCAAGTATTAAAATAGTTCAATGTTCGGCTCGATTTTGCACCAAGTATCTTTTTTAAAGCCTAATGCTTGAGTCGGAGTGGGTTTAATTAATACTAGTTAGGATTAGACTAAATTGGGTCATTTTAAAATTTTTAGTAAAAATTATAAAATTATATTTTAATATTAAAAAATTTTCATATAAATTTCTATAAAATAATTTTAAAAAAGTAATAAAATTGGGATGGGCTATGCAAAAAAATTGATTTACCATCAAATTTGCCCTAATTGGTTTAATATGAGGTTTTGTTAGATTGATTTCTCAAGCTAATTGAATTACTTTTTTTTTCCTAATGTGTGGTAAAAATTATAAATTGATTCTTAAAAAATAAAAACTTCATATAAGTCTTTATAAAATTATATTTTGCACCTAAAAAAATAAAAATTTCATATAACTTAATATAAAATAAATATTTAAAAGAATTCATAAGATCAGACCAGGTTGGCTAAAATTAGCTAATATGGCCAACCCAATTTCATCTATCCAAATGATTTTTTATCTACTCAACTCGATGTGATCAGATAGGATCAAGTTGCACATATCACTATATATTATGTACAACTCTATTCACCTTTATTCTCTCTTTAAAAATTAACATAACACAATAAATTTAAATAAATATAATATATTTTTTAAATAAAAAGTATTTTTCTCAAAAAAATTAATTTTAATCCTATTCAGTGTTAAATAGTATATATATCACTAAATAAATTATAATATTATCTTATACGATATATTATTTTATATAATATCACATCAACAATTGTATAGTATCACAATTTTATCAAATTTTATCTTATACATCATATGAAAAAGACCCTAATATTAAAATTAAAAATTTAATAACTTAAATATTATTTATTTAATACTACTCATGCTCAAATTTGACGTACAAATCAACATTATTAACATACTGCTAAATATGACATGAAATTTCGGGTAAAGGCATGGATAAAACATAATTATTTTAGAAAATTAAAGAAAAACAACATCATTTATTTTTAAACTAGAGAAATTAAAAATGCATTTAAATCTACTTAAAACTAAAAATGGTGACGAGCGATTCACGTTAGGCTGCATTATGGTGCCCAGAATCCATTGTGGCCTGTGGGTAGCTAGAAGTAACATTTTGTTACTTTTGCCCATATGCATTTGCCCATATTGCATATGGGCAAAAAGCATATTGATAGGATTTATCAATTCGTTGTCATTAAAATAGTATCAGTTACATGGAAAAACAATGCTTTTATTAAAAAAATTCAAATAAAAAGTAATTTTACAAACTCACAAAAAAACTTTTGGGAAACATTCCTAAATATAGAAGTCATTCTTTAAAAAACAAATTCCCCAAAAATTAATTCTTAAATGTATTTTCTTCAAAAAGTCATTGCTAGCAGTAGGCAGCAACAGTTCATATTTTCTTCATAGGTCAAAGGGATAGCTACGCTTAAGGTTATTTTTCTACATATGAAAATTTCCACTTTAGCAAAATTGGTACGTTTGACATTTGATGCAAAATTGACCACCCAATTACAAAGAAATGGACTCCTTGTCTTCGTTTTATTGAATAAGACATCCCACCTTTATGTATGGTTAGATACATTATTAATTTGAATCTGACTTTGTCATAAAATTTTAGATTCGAAAATTTTCAATATAAAGTATAAGTACCTTGAGACGTGAAAGATGGTCCATACACAAAATTGACTTTTCAATTTTTTTTTTTACCTCATCTAAATATACAAATCATTTCTACATCAAAGTAGTCCTTAATTTTGTTACTTTTATATGTTAAATTCAAGGTTCTATTTTACATAATTCACTTGTAATTACTCTTTTCTTTTAGATTATTGTGTGTAAAGAATCATAGATGGATACACATATATCACAACAAATAATACAAGGCTTCATGATGGCGGTTTAACGGCAATTAAGCCAAACGTCACAAATTCAATATCCTAATGACGATTTAAATTACTGTCATTAAGATATTAAGTGGCCTAATGGTAATTAGACCAAATCGTTATTAAAACTACAATAAATAATGACTATTTTTAGAGGCTTAAGGACGATTAAACCTAACTAATTTAACCCTAATTCCCCATCCTCATTGTTGCTTGATGACATCCCTATTTAACAAGAGTCCTCTCCAAACGTCTCAAACCCTCATTTTAATATTTGTAATTTAAATTTTATATTCTATTAATAAAATTAAAATAATTTTCTATAACACATCCAACTCATAATTTTTTTTAAAATAATAAAACTACTCAATAAATAAAGGATTTAACTTTGGAAACAAATTTTCGAGCTCACACTCTCAATAGTTAAATATATCTTGATATATATGTATAAATATATAATATTTTTTAATTATAATATACGAATTTTGAAATGTCCCTATCGTTCCCGTTAAGGCTTTAGGTCGGTGCTGTCAGTGGCCAATGGAATGGATGTCGGTGATGAACTTCGTGGAAGAAATCCATTTTTTAATTTATTCTTCTTCTTTTTTTTTTTTCATGAGGTACAAGATATTAAAGGCAGAATTTTTTATCCATACAATTTTTTAAATTTTTAAATTTTATTAATTGCGTGTTACATTTTAACTGAATAAAAATCTTTCAATATTAAATACAGATTTTGAGCCATATATATATTTTAAACATCTTTTGTTACTTATGCATGGATAGTCATTTTGATTAAAAAAAAAAGATAATTCTTTTCAATGTCAAAAGATAAATTCACAAAATTAATATAATTATATCTTTTTTCCGTGAGTCAACATATATTTAGCCAACTAACACTGGTATTAACTTGCGATGAATCAGCCATATAATTAAATTAATTTAATTAACATTTTCGATACTAAAAGGAATTATTGTACACAAAAAATTAATGTAATGTTTCTAATTTGAGGTTTTTTTTCAAAATAAAATGGTTGATAATCTAAAATTTAATTTTATGAAATGATCGCGTACAATAAAATGTTTGTTTCTAATCTTCTAATTTCAAGATGAGTAATAAAAACTGAGTCCAAAATATATGCAAAACACAAACATTATTTGACTGCTTGAATTTAAAGATAAAAACAATTGTGATGAATTATTAAAATATGACATATGTTGCAGTGTATATCATGAGAAAAAGAAACTATTACATGATGAGAGAGAGAGAGAGAGAGTGACGCCTTATGATTGATGGCTTTACCCCACAAACTTGAATGGCCCATTTCATTAAATTCTGCAGATGGATACAGATCCCTTCCCTACAAGGTACATTAACCCACCTCTCCTCTTTCCCTCATTTTCTCATCCACTTCCTTCACAAATCGTACAGTTTCTCTCTCTCTCTCTCTCTCTCTCTCTCTCTCTCTAATTTCATGAGCTTAGATCCCCTACTCCTTTTTTTTTTTTTTTTTCTACTCATTTTCTAGTTATCTTAATTTCAATTATTTAAACTAAATTTAAATTATTTAAATTTGATGTAGACAATTTAGATTTGATATTTAATTTTTTTAATTGAAATTATTATTATTATTTAAAATTAATAATTAAAAAATTATTTTTATTTTACATCTTGTATCTTTTTAAATAAAAAAATCAGTTTAGATTTGATATTTAATTTTTTTAATTGAAATTATTATTATTTTTAAAATTAATAATTAAAAAATTATTTTTATTTTGCATCTGGTATCTTTTTAGATAAAAAAAATATATATTAAATTTAAATTATTTAAATTTGGACAAGTATCTACTCATCTTTTGAAGATGAGTAGGGATCCAGATATCTAATTTTATGTGTTTTTTTAATAAAATATTATGTCTAATTTGATTGCTAGAATCATTGTGCTATGTCACAAAAAAAGAGAATTTTTTTAAAAAATTTTATGTAATATTTATTATATTTTATAATGATTATTATTTAATAAAAATAATAGGGCATAAAAATTATTTTGTTATCTTTAAAATTAATTTTTTATTCTGTTTATTTTTATTTTGTATACCAAACAAATTTAAGAATGAAAATAGAACTCTCATAATATACATGTTTAGTTGGATAATTCAATTTTTATTCCAAATCAGTATTATATCCCAAAAATAATGGAATGGGTTACATTTCAGAAAAGTTGCGCCAAATGACTGAAAAGCCATAAAATAATTTATGTAAATATGATGATAATGATGATGATAATTATTATTATTGTATCAGCTATTTTTTATTCTTTTTGTCGGTGCACAACATATAAAGTGGTTTTTTATCTTGATTTATTAAAAAAATTATGTTATTGTTTTCCATGCATTGATTTTATTCAATCAAACAATAGAATAAAATTATATTCTAATTTCTTTTCCTCATATCAAACATAAATATAGGTTATAAAATTCTACTCTATCAAAATTCATTTTTATTTTTATTTTTATTTTTATTCTCACAAAAAATATGTCTTGCACCAAATGGGGCATTAAAGAAATGCAAATAGCAAAATTCAGATTTCAAAGAGTAACATAAATTAATTTTGAATAACTTGATTTGAAAATTTAATTTTGATCCAAATGAATTTGTATCACTGATATAAAAACTTTTATCTAAAAAGTAATTTTTGCTATCAATTCAATTTAGCTAATGCAGAAGCGATTCTTTTTTTAACTCATTTCGATGCAAACAAAGGTTGGAAGAACAAACATAATCTTAAAGACAAATTCAATGCCAAGCCAAATGAGTTAATTTGTAAAGCAAACTCACGTTTTCGTATGCAAATAGGCTTTTCAAACCAAATCAAACACACTTTAACTCTCTGAATGAGTTATTCAACATTTTAAACATTACGATACTTTTTTCAAAAAGAGTTAACCATAAGAATATTAATTAATGAAAAAAATTCAAACCTTGCCTGAACAATACAAAAATATTGTTGTATTTAACAATGAAAAAGTCAATATCTTACGCGTTAATTATAAATAATCAAAACTGCTTCAAAAATTCTAAGATTTTGTTTTCTTTTTGAGCGTTTAGCCCAGTTGTATTATAAAAAATAAATAAACACTCAACATCAATATTTTTCGTTTATCTTCTGGTTATAGTTACATGTTGCCCCACATATAGATTGTAAATGAATTTCTATGACAAAATTGATATTAGTGTGCATGTAGATTTTCACACCTAAAAATAAAATTTCTCTTTTAGGACAGTGACTAGCAAAGGAGAATGATTATTCTTAATTTTATTATAGCTATGATAAATTTAATTGTCACATTCATTCATTCATCCATAATTGATGATAATTTTTTTTCTGGGCCACATCATAGATATGATCTTTCATAGATAATAAGTTGTTGGACGCATTACATTATTTTTTATTGAGCTCAAATTGAAACATTAAGTGTTACCAAACTTATTTGTTAAAACAAACTAATTAATAAGAATTATATCAAATATAATTAGATATTTTATATAATCTATAGTAAAAATCAAAGTATTCAATGATTCGATTAAATTTTAATGTACAAATATTTGATTATTAGTTTTTATTATTTTTTAATCTTTCACCATGAATCTTTTAAATGTAAAAAAAAAAAAAAAAGAAATATTCAATGGCGCTCTTGTAGCCTCCTGAAGTCTAGTTCTGTTGTGTTTCTCTTTATGTATGGTATATTTTTTTTCTTTTCTCTTCTTCCTTTACTTTTTTATTTGTAGTATTTTATATGTAAATATTTTCAAATTTATCTTTTATGGTGGATCTTAGGAATATTTATTTATCTATTTTTTTGGTGAATTATTTTTTCTTTTGTTTTATCTAATTTTTCAAACTTCTGTTTATGATAGATGTGAATTTTTTTTTTTTTGGACTTTCATTATATTCTAATGGTAGATTTGAAACATTTTATATCTTTACCTTGATGTATATGTTTCAATTTTAAATGGAGTTTTTGGTCTATCAATTAAAAAATTTGACAAATCTCATATGTAAAAGAAACATAAGTAATTGCCTAGTTACAACATCGAATATAATCACACATTTAAATCCCAGATAATGAATCGGCAAAACTTCATTCGTCCTATAATTCAACTAGAAAATTATAAATCTTTTACTTTAGTATTATATATGAGAATTTTACAATTGTAAGTGCCACTAGGTTTTATTTCATGGAATGAATTTATGTTCATATATATATATATATATATATTCAACGGTGAAATTGTAAAATTAGGGCTCTGGCAATCAACTAAGTTAGAAAATTCCAACAAGTGCATGTGATGAGATCAATATGCTATGAATCTATCATGATGTGCCACTCCGCAATGTGACTCTTATCAATATCCTGCACATCAAAGAATCTGGATTTTCTATATTTGCACAGTATGTATTAAAAAAGAAATAGACAGAAAATAAAAAGTGAGTAAAATGAGAAGAAATAAACTCTATATATATTTTTATTTTTTTATATTGCACTTTATTCTGATTGTATAATGCATTACTGCAACAAAAATCACAATCTCATATCAATAGTTTTTAACCCAAATCATATGAAGATCAAAGAATCACATATATAGCATCGTTTTCCAGCAAACTCGATAGCAACAAGTCCTATTTATTATTGGTCACCACTATTTATGTTTGATTTGGTTATGTCACAATCTAATTAGGTGCATTGTGGTGAGTAGTAGTCATACCACATGGTGTCTGGATTTTAACCCAAAAAAATCTGTACTGTAACATATTAAATGCTAATCCAACATTACTCTTAATTTTGTGATCATACAATAAAAACAAGGTTCAAATACATTATTATTCTTTAATACTGGAAAAGTTTTAATTTTAGTCTTTTGGTTTTGATTGAAACAATTTCGTATTTTAATATTTAAAAATAATACAACTAGGTTCTTTTATTTTAATTTATTCAGTGCAAAAAATAAAATATTTCAAAAAATTCAGTTAGGCAAATATGAATTGGACTACGGGGATTCGTTGGATGACAGGTATTCAACCAGCATTACTTTTTAAGGCCATGCATGGTTTCTCTTTCTTAATCTATTTTCTTCTTAAATTAGAATGAAATTTAGAGTGATATAATTTGATTGTTTGTCATTTAATGAGTCAACTTCGCCCAAATTACACTCATCTGTACAAGTTAACAACAACATCATTATTTTTCTTATAATAAAAACAGAACTGAGATAAAAGAGTTTAATTACGTTATTGTTAAATGTCGAAAAACAAAAATAATTCAATTAAAATCAAAAGAACTAAATTAATACTTTTTTTAGATCACTGAAACTCTAACAATATTATAGGGAAGCAAAAAAAAAAAAAAAAAGAAGTGTATAAGTGCATAGATAATCATTATCACCATCTGTGACGCGATTATATTAAATTCAAATGAATCTACTTAAAAAGTTTATAAGTAGAGTTAATTAAATTAACGAAAATATGGTCACTTATAGACGATGATTGCCAAAGGTAATTTTCTTTGGAGTATGAGTACAATTTTTCGATGTCAAAATATCTATCTATCTTATTGGCTTTTTTCTAGTTACACTTGAGAGTGTTCGCCTTGGTGGCTCAATATTGTCTGGTCAAGTTGGGTTAACTTAAAAAAAAAAAAAAAGGTAAGGTCGGATTAGGCATTGTGCTAGCTGCTTTGGCTAGGCCAAGAGAGAGAGAGAGAGAGAGAGAGATTATATAAGGGATCAAAATGAACAGATTTTTTTTAAGGGTTATTTTATAATTTTAGTTAAAAATTTTTGGTAACTCTGCCTATACTGTGCTTTAATTGGAAATCATTTTATAGCCAATCCAAAGTTCAAAAAAAAGAGGAGAATTATATTAAGCAGTCTACAACCAACGTAAAATTTCGTCGAATTTTTATAGTATGGATCAACGATATATTAACGTTAATGATAGGGCATTACCTGGAAGCAACGCGATATATAATTTGAGTATAGTATCAAATGAGCAAGAGTCGTTGCATCGATGCTTGGGTGTAGTGAAAAATAAGTAAGGGTTTCCATATTTTTGTGAACGAATGTATGTAAAGAAGTTAGTTCACGAAAGTAGGATTCGTCTTGAAACTTGAAATATAGGTACACTTGTAGATAAATTAATGAAAATAGTAGATACTATGATTATGAGAAAAATTAATTTTATATGCCTACAAGAAACCAAATGGGTAAGAGCAAAAGCAAAGGAATTAGACATTTCAAGTTTTAAGTTTTGATACACTAGTAAGATTAAATCTAGAAATGAAGTAGGTATAATTATGGATAAGTATTGAAAAAATGCTGTGGTAGATGTAAAAAGATTAGGAGACAAAATTATAGCGTTAAAATTTATAGTGGAAAGAGAAACTTTTAATATTATAAGTGTTTACGCACTACAAGTAGGGTTAGAAGAGTACTATAAGATAAAGTTTTGGGAGGATTTAAAAAGTTTAATTCAGGGAATATCTTAGGGGAAAAGATTATTATAGGAGGGGATCTTAATGGTCATGTTGAGAGTTTATCTAGAGGTTATGAGGGTTCACATGAGGGATATGATTTAAGATAAGCAAATGCAGATGATAAAACTATTTTAAACTTTTCATTAGTGTTTGATTTTATTATAACTAACACTTATTTTAAGAAGCGTAAAGAGCATCTTATCAAGTATAAAAGTGGGAGGACATGTTCTCAAATTGATTTCTTTCTATTAAGGAAAGTGGAAAGAAAGATTTGCATGGATTGCAAAATTATATTTAATGAGAGTTTAACTATACAACATATGGTCTTAGTGATGGATATTTGAATTAAGAGGAGAGTAAAAAGTAAAAGTCAAGATAAGATGACAAGAATAAAACGGTAGCAATTGAAAGGTGATAAAAAAAAAAGAAATTGCAGAGAAGAATTCTGGAAGAAGGATTATGGGAGGTGTAAAGAAGTGCAAATAATATGTGGAACGAAATGGTTAAAGAGATTAGGAAGGTTGCAAAAGAGATACTTGGAGAATCAAGAGGTTTTGGACTTAGGGATAAAAAATCTTAGTGGTGGGATACAAGCGTACAAGATAAAGTTAAAGTTAAAAGAGAATGTTATAAAGTATAATTTTTGAGTAAAAGTGAGAAAAATTAAAAAAAATATAAAGTAGCTAAGAAAGACACTAAAAAAGCGGTGAGCGAAGCAAAAGTTAGGGCTTTTGATGGGTTATATTAATTTTTAGACATTAAAGTTAGAGAAAAAAGTATTTATAAGCTTGTTAAAAATAGAGAAAGAAAGATAAGAGAAGTTAACCAAGTGAGATGTATTAAAGACGAAGAATGGAGAGTCTTGGTCATAGAACATGACATTAAAAAAATGTGAAAGTGCTATTTCCATAGGTTTTTTAATGAAGGATATAGAATTTCATTACACTCAAATAGCCTAGACACTAAAAAAATGATCAAAATTATATCTTTTATCGAGGATTCAAGAGGCAGAGGTAAAAGAAGTTTTGAAAAGGATGGAGAATGAGAGAGCAATAAGGCCAAATAATATACCTATTGAAGTATGAAAATGTTTATGAGTAAAAGATATAAATTGGCTTACAAAGTTATTTAATAAGATTATGAGATCCAAGAGAATGTCAGATGAATGGAGCAAGTACATTAATTCTTATTTATAAGAATAAGGGAAACATATAAAACTGTGCAAATTATAGGGAAATTAAACTCATGAGCCACACTATGAAGTTATGGGAGAGGGTTATTGAACGATGATTAAGGCAAGAGACTCAAGTTATAGAGAATCAATTTGATTTTATACCTAATAGGTCGACTATAGAAGCTATGTATTTGTTACGTAGATTAATGAAAAAATATCGAAGGAATAAAAAAGACTCACATATGGTGTTTATTGATTTAAAGAAGACATATGATAGGGTGTCAAGAGATGTTTTGTGGAAGGTTTTGGAGAAAGAAGGAATCTGTATTGCTTATATTTGAGCAATTCATGACATATATGATGAGATTACAACTAGTGCGAGAACTCAATGTGGGCATATTGAAAATTCTTCGATAACGATTGGCTTACATTAAGGGTCAACTTTAAGCTCCTATTTCTTTACTTTAGTTTTATATTTGTTTATTGAACATATTCAAGAGCCGGTGTCACAGTGTATATTCTTTGCAGATAATATAGTTCTAGTTAAAAAATTAACAGGAAATAAAGAAGAAGTTAGAGATGTAGAAACTTGCTTTGAAAGATTATAGATTTTGTGTAAGTAGAAGTAAAATAGAGTATATAGAATATCAGTTTAGTAAGAGGTACATTAATTCTAGTGTAAAAGTAAAAATCAGAGAACACGCCATACCACAAGTCATTCGATTTAAGTATTTAAGGTCTATCATACAACATGATAAGAAAATAGAAAAAGATGTAAACCATAGGATTCAAACAGGATAGGTGAAATAGAAAAATATTTCATTCATTATTAGTGATAGGAGAATGCCACTTAAACTTAAGGGTAAATTTTATTGTACATTTATAATATCGGTAATATTATATAAGACTGAGTGTTAGGTAATAAAAGATCAATAAAAGAATAAGTTTAATGTCACAGAGATAAAAATGTTGCGTTGGATGAGTGGACATATCAAATTAGATAGAATTAGAAATAAATACATTAAAAAGAAAGTTGAAGTTGCACCTATTGTAGATAAGATTATAGAATCGTGTCTTAGATGGTTTGAATATGTGTAGAGAAGACTCATAGAAGTTTCAGTAAGAAGAGTAGATCAGATGGAGAGTAGTTTAATAATTAGAGGTTGAGAAAAATCACGAAAAACTATAAGCGAAATTACCAAGAAAGATTTAAATTTAAATGGTCTATCTAAATATATGATTTATAATAGAACTTTATGGTATCGTTTGATTCATGTGGTTGACCCCACTTAATGGAAAAAGGTCTTGTTGTTATTATTATTGTAGTTAAAAATTTTAGGTACATTTTAAAAAATTATAAAAAACCAATTGGTCAAAGTCTCTTGCCAAATCACTTTTAAATATGATTATTAAATTCAAATGAGAGAAAAAAAGAGTTTAAAAAAAATACATTTTTTAAATTTAAAAACAAAATGTTTAAATTTGATATAGTAAAAGACTTTTTTTGAAAAAAATTGCTCGACAAACCACTTATGGCAATTTGCATCACGTTCATCTTTAAAAAATTCAAAATAAAAAAAATTATTTCAATTGGATCACTATATTTCGAGTTATCACATTTTGAAATTTTACCTTATGTGCTTACATTTTCTTTCTATTTCTTTTCTTGGACTCACTTTTTTTTATTTTCATAACATAAATTTCACAAAGATTTATTAAAATAAGTAATCATATATCCAAAATAGTTAAATAGTTACAAATATAAGAGTATTTAGAATTTTAAAGTTTTTCTCTCACAAAAAAAGTTCAACCTAGTGTAGCTCGATTAGTCAACTAAGCTCATTTTGTGACCAAGCCATATCTCAAGCTAGGTTTAAAGTTAAAGAAGTAAGCTTGATTTTAAATTAGGTTGAGTTTTAAGTTGAAGTGAAACCTAACTTGACCTATATATATCTCTATGAATTGCAATTAAATAAATTAAGCATAGTGTTTGTGTGTGGTTCTAAATTTAATTATGTTTTTCCATATTATTGTATACTCCACTTTTATAAAATTATAAGAACGTATCCTTGTTTTACTCTTTTTTAATTTTAAAAATTTAGGCCATGTATCTAATGTTGTTTTTCCTTTTAGAATAAATTACTATGTTAGTTCTTAGAAGATATTGATCTCATCAATTTAATCCTAATGTTTTGAAAAAATTATTATTTCAGTCCTAAATTGAAACTAGGTTGATATTATTTAAATATTTCAAGAATTAAATTGATAATAATAAACTTTTTTAAGAACTAAATTATGTTATTTAACACTTTCAATGACCAATATGATTGATATATATATATATATATATATGTATGTATGTATGTATGTATGTATGTATATCTTCTCCAATGTAATAAGCTCTTGTATATTTGTATTATTTGTACAACTATAATATTTCAGTTTCAATTTTATTTAAAATTCAAGAGGGATTCACATTAAAATTAAATAAAGGTGTCTTTGAATTAAGAACAACAAAGAAAAGGGGGGAGGAAGTAAGTGAGAGAGAGAAATATATATATATATATAGTGAATTATATAATGAGAAATTAAAAAAATAATTCCTTATTTTATAATTTTATATAAAATAAAAGAGTAAATTATTGTATTTTCCCTTAAAAGATATTACTATCATCAATTTGGTCATAATATTTTTAAAACTATAGAATTTTAGTCATGATTTTAACCCGATGATGATTCAATTAATTGTAATAAACTATTAATTGAGGATTAAATTGATATATTTTTAAAACATACAGACTGAATCAAAGATAAAAAAATTGCAAAAACTAAATTAACTAATTAAAATGATATCTTCTAGAAACTTATATGATAATTTATTCAAAAAATAAAAAGAAAAACACTTATATATATTACCTACTACATGAAAATATTTTGGAAAGATGTTTGTCTAGTAATAAACATTATATTTATATTCTAACAATTTTTTCAATATCTTTCTTCAAGTTTTAAAGATAAAAATGAAATGAGAAATTGTTAGCACCAAAAAAATAATTATATTGAACCAAACTTTAGCCTTATAATTTGGGCCACTTTAGGTTAAACCATCGGAAGATATTAGTTGTATTAGGCTATATTTATTAATAAGTTAGCAGAATTAGACTTGAGGTTAAATTGGGCTTTAAGGCAAAAAATATGCTATAATGTCTTTAGGTCATGTATTAAATTTATTAGATTTTTTAAAATATTCAAGGAAAATAGCTTAATAATGTGTAACTGAAAAGAGAATATTTTGTTAATTTTAAATAGTTTTCACTCATTTAACTATTTCCTTATAATTTAGGGATTGAAGATGCAGAATGTTTTAAATGTAGTTAATCAAACTAGCTAGAGGCAAGGGATTTTCTTTTGGTTTGACAAAAATTCCAATCATGTATGCATCTTCATACAATTTAAGGATACAACACACAAAATATGCTAAGAGTAGTTAATCACAATTAGTTGGAGATAAGGGAGGATAAATGAGTTAACCAAATTAAGAGAAGTGCAGAATATACTTAAAAACCCTTCTTTCTTGAATTTTAAGGATATAAACATTATGGTTAGTTGACATGATAGTTTGTCAATAGATTAATTATTATTCTTAAACTATAAAAAAGTTGACATTGCATAAATTGACATTTTAACTATTAGTCATTATCTTATATTATTATAAACATAGGTCAAAAATTTAGGAAGGAATTGCAAATAGGTTTAGTAGGGTTACCAGTTAGTTTTAAGATCATTAATACTTATTGTACATTTATTTGAAAACTTACATTCAATTAATTAAATACAAACCTTTCAATTTTATTTTATACTTTCATGCCTTTAAATTCCAATATTTATTGATTTATTTACAATTTTCTTTATCCCATGTCATGCCTTTAGTTCCATTTAATGCAATTTCCAACTATAGATGTTAGTTACTTTTAGTCATTCTTCAAATTAGGTATTTCCATTAATAGTGCAGGAACCCAAAACTAAAGAACATAATCCATTTCTTAGCATATCACTTGGTTAGCTAATTAATTTAACTAATCAATCTAAATTTCCAAGCAACATGAATACATTTTTAAAAGAAATGAAAAATATTTTTAGGTGTACAATTATTTGTGTTATAAGATGTGATCAATATAATATACCAATCACAACTTATGAAAGTCGTTGTGCAAAAATAGTATCTACAATTTTTTTTAATAAGCATATTAAAATATTGTTATTGGCCTGATTTTTTATAAATCAAACTTAGCAAAATATTGTTATTGGCACTTGAATTGTAATATGCATGTTATGCTTGTATATTTAAAAGTATTAAATATAGCAAAAGAATTATCAAGTAATATTAATTGTATATTTTTTTAATAATCATTTTTTTGAATCCTTATTATGTCATTAGCTAGTTTTGTAAAATTTATGTTTGTTTTAGTCTAGATTGAGCTATAGACGAAAAAGAAATCATTATCTATTAATTTTGGTATAGTGTAGGAGGTTTTAGAGTTTATTGGTTTAGGCTCTTAGAATTGAATTCAAATCCCCTTCCACTTGTTATAAGGGGGTTCCTATTTATACAACTTTAAAAGGAAAGCTAATGATGACTATTGAATTTCTTGGGCCTTGTTAGAGTGAACTGGGCAGTTATGGGTTTATAAAATTCTTATGTTTGTAAGACTCCCATACCACTTGTTCTCAAGTTCATTAGTGAAACAACAAGCTAAGTGGACTTAGAGAAAAGTATCTTTTGAGTTTCCTAAATTAGTTAGAATTTCTATTTGATAGGAGTGATGCATTTATGGGTGTTCTTCTATGTTGTTTTCGAGAGGTATCTTTGTTCTTTAATTCTTAGGTTGGGTATAATTAATATGTTATTTATAGGAAAGGTAACGTAAGTTGTTTGTCATTACTAACTAGTTAAAACATTTTTATGCTTTCTACAATCTTTCGTGTTTGTATCTCATGCCTCTTTGATTGGTAATCATGAGATATGAACGATTGTTTCTAGGTCTTCCAAAACTCTGTTGCTACCATTGTGCTTTTCTATTGATTCTTTGTTACCAAGTTTCTTGTTTGCTTGAGGTATTATGGTAGTGCCTTTTTTTATGAATTTTGAAGTACTATTATTGAGGACAATTTTTGCTAGAATAAAGAAGATTCATATTCTTTCCAATATTGCTTTGTTCATTCGTTCTACTCAATAAACTATTTTTGATAAGGGAGATGATGACTCCCTCTTAGTGCCTTTTGAGGAAGTACTTTATAGGGGTATATGTTTTTCTTTGAATGACCATTTTAGTTATATAGTTACATCCATAAAGGTTAGTCAATTGGCTCCACTGGTGATTTTTTTTTTAATATTCTTAGCTTTATGTCCTTTTGTTGTTTTACAAAGATTAAACCATCATTTTCTCTATTTTGTCACTTTTTTGATGTAGTGGAATATGTCGATATTTAAGATGTGTTCAAAGTTATATAGAGGCCTAATCATAGCTTTTTAGAGTGAATTATGAGTCTGCAAAGTTAGGCCTATCAATTTTTCTTTATTTAGAGCACTATTGCTTTATTCCTTTTTATTCGTCAATAAGTATTCGAGGTTGGTTATGATCCTACCAAAGTGAAGAGGCAAAGTGAGGATGTCGCTATAAATGATGTCTCATATTTAATGAGTTTTGCCAAGGAGTTTTGTTCTAATGGTATCCCATTATTGTCCATAAGCTTAAAACTGGTGTTGAGATATATTGTTATATTATCTTATTTTTCAAAGACTTATAGTAATTAATTCTTTGGTGCTAGCACTTAGCAATCCCTTGTAGTATTTTCTTATTGCTAGTTATGTATTATTTTCTAATTGCTATTTATTATGCAACTTTACCATGTGATAATGAAGTTCTTACACTTTTAATGAGGTTTGTCACTGAAGCTTGCCCTAACTTTTTATCTTCATCCAAAGTCATTTTGGCTACTCCACCATCTTCCTTTATAGATTTGTCTTTTAACAAAGAACTTGCAGCTTTTTTTAAAGGCTCTTCTTCATCTTTAGTTTACAAGCGACATTTAAAGGTGGGTGGTCTATCTTTTATTGTTAGAGAGCCTCTTATCTATAGTCATCATTTGAAAGCGGGCAATCCATCTTATCTACTAAAGGGCATTGTTTCTATTGTCAAATATACTTAAGGTTGTAAGAGCCATGTAATATTTTGAGGATTAGAAAGCCAAGTTAAGGAGTTCACTCAAAATAAAAAGATGGTGAGGCTCCAAACGAGCAGGTGGTGTATGTTAAAGGATTTGTGAAAAGAGTTATGAGAGTTGTTGAAGCATGCTTAAAGTTAGATTTGCTTTAAAACTATAAAGATATGTTATAGGATGTAGTTTGCTTTAAAACTATAAAGATATGTTATAGGATGTAGTTGGTAATGTAAAGAGAAAATCTAATGAATAAGATATTATAGTTTTGACTTATTTTTTTCTTTTCTCATTTGTCTTGTTCAGATAATGACATCATTGAACCTTATAATTGATTAGGCTATATTAAGTTTGTAAGGTTGCTTTTAGCATGTTGTTCTATAATCTTCTAGGTCTTTAGAGACCTAGGTTATTCCTAGTTTTAGTATGCATACTAAGTAGAGTAATTGCACCTCGGTTGTAGTGTATACTCTCAATTTAGGATATTTTGTTAAATAGGTTAACTTGAATAACTTATGGGTTATTTTTTTTTTCCTCTTAAAGCTTAAACACAATGTTTTAGACCAGTGGCAAAAGCGAAAAGGTAGGGTGCACATGTATCATGTACTACTTTGTCTCTTAAATCCACTTACTTACTCAACACTCATCTTCATCCATACTTCTACATTTATCCTTGAATCCCCGTGCATGTGCAATATGCAATGTATACTCTTTTGCAACATTTCTTAGTTCAAAGTTCAAACATCTCTACCTTCCTTTGACTAATGGCCAGCCAAAGTCCACACTCCACAAATTCATCTTCTTAACCTCCTGAATATGTGTATATAAGGTTTGCAAGTTCTTTCTCATAGATCCTTTTCCTGAAAAGTGATATCTTTACAAGTTTAAAGGACTTTAAATTGTTAACTTCATTTTCTTGTTGGAGTGTATATGTGTGTGTGTCAAAAGAAAGAAGTCCCACATTGCTTAAACTTGAGGAAGCCTTAGTGTATAAATATTAAGATAGTTTATGAGTAAAAAAATGGGTTAAGAGAGGAGCGGGCTAGCGCACACAATAATAGGTCAACACAGTTGAAAATTGTCGATTTTCCCCCTGCGTGTGAGATTAAAGTGAGATTGAATGCTTTTTGTTGAAAATTATTTCAAGAAATGTAAAAATTTATTTAACTAAAAATAGCTTTAAAAAAAATCTTCATTTTAAAGGTTTCAATTATAAGAAATTATGATTTTCAGTTTTGAGTGTTCCTGAACGTTGGGTTTTAATGTGGTTTGATTACCAAATTTTATTTGTTTAATTTCTCTCTTAAAAAATTGTCTAATGTTCAGAAACAGCCTCCATTAAACATCTTTAATGTCATCCAATGTTCACATGTTGGACTCTGCTTATAAAAGGCAGTGCATGGTGCAGTTCAAGGTATATCGAGCCATTAAGTTATCTGGCTTTTCTCCTCTTCCCTTCTGCTATGAGTTTTTTGTTTTTTGCTGTTCTGCTTCCCTGTGAATTTTGCAAGAAGGATCCATTTAATGTTGGGAAGTTGCCAACTTGTCGTAGAATAACTCTTAAGATTAGTGTCCTCGAACAATACTTGGATTGATTTTTTTAACGTATTTATGAATTGCAGCTATCAATCTTGAGAATCATGGAGTCACACTATAATACCATAGCTATCTTAGCTGACCTCCTTACATATACAAGTCTCATACATGAATTCCCTTAAGAAAACAAAGAAAATAATACAATTTAACAGGGTTACGTCATCCATATTTTCTTCGTTTTGGTTTCGTGGGCCTTGGGGACTCTCTCATATCATCTATATTTTTTGAATCACTCTAGCCCCAATTTCTGGGCAACTTAAGGCTTAAATTCTCATTTTTTATTATTTAAAATTTTATCCAAATTTTATTTGACTTTGAATCACTCAGCTCAGGGGACTTGCTTTTCAAACTGGCCCGTTTTGGTATTTTTGCGACATACCGGGCGTTACACACACCATGATGTTGTTGTTAATTTCAATGTTGCTAACGTTATTGTTGTTATTTCTGGTAGGGATGTTGGTGGTAGTGGTGCTGCTATCAATCTTAAAAATTATGGAGTCACACCATGATGCTGCTATTAATTTCGATGTTGCTAACGTTACAACTATTATTTCTGGTGGGGATGTTGGTGGTAGTGGTGCTGCTATTTTTTTGCCTATCGCACTGTAGCTTTCTAAGCTGTTTCCAGACATCTAAAAAACTAAGGTGTTTAATGGCAAGAACTTTAAATGGTAGTAAGAATGTGTTTTCTTAGTACTGGACATGCATGGAGTTACTGTGGTTCTCACTCAGACTGAGCCTGCTATAAATGCTGACCAAGCCTAGAATGATGTTTGGGCTTATTCTAACAAGGTATGCAGACATACTATCATTAGTATGTTATCTAATGATTTGTTCAATATTTATTATGTCTACAAGAAGGCCAATAAGATATAGAAGGCACTAATCACAAAGTACACTGCTGAGGATACTGGAAAGCAAAAATTCATGATAAAAAATTACTAACGATGGGAGATGTTTGAAGATAAAGACATCAAACTGCAAATCAACGAATACCATAAGTTGTTAGAAGAACTCTGTGCTGAGAAGATTAACCTTTCAGATGAATTTGTAGCTAGGGTCTTAATTAAGAAATTGCTGGATTCGTGGAAAAATTACAAATAGCAACTCAAACACAAGTAAAAGTAACTGTCCCTGTCATACCTCATCACTCACATCATCATCGAAGACACCAACCAGAAAGAGATTCTAGCAGCAAAGGGCAAGAAGATAGCCTAAAAGGCAAACTTGGTGGAGACAAAGTTATACAACAAAAGCTATAATTCTCATAAGAAATCTAATTACAAACCCAAGAATTCTAATCCCAAGTTCAAAAGAAGGGCAACAGCTTTGTTTGTAGCAAGCTAGGTTATCATGCTACTCAGTGCAGGAAGAGGGCTAGAAATGATAATCATCCCAAGCCAAATGTAAATTTTCTTCAAAGAGATGACAATTCTGAAAAAAAATTATAGTTGCAGTCATTTCTCTAACTTTCCTTGTCTCTGATGTGAGAAAATGGATGGTAGATTCTGGGGCTACTAGGCACATTTGTGCAAATAGAGAAATGTTTGTCTCTTATGATTCGATAAAGGAAGGAAAAGACCGTATTTATCTTGCTGACTCTCGAATTGCAAAAGTTCTTGGAAAAGTAGTTTTTAAACTCACATTTGGAAAGATCTTAGCTTTCAATGATGTTTTGCATATGCCTGATGTTCGAACAAACTTAGTATTTGTAGCTTTGTTAGGAAAGGTTGGGATTAAAGTGTCATTCTAATCTGACAAGATTGTAATGACAAAAAATAATATTTTCGTGGGAAAAAAATTATTGTAATCAGGGACTATTTGTTCTAAATATTGCTGAAATGAATGAAAATGCATTCTCTTCTACTTACTTGCTTGTTTATATGATTGATTTTGTTGATGTGTGGCATGTTAGATTATGACATGTTAATAAGTCTTATATAAATAAAATGTAACAACTTAGTTTAATTTTTGGAATTAAAAATAATGATTAAAATAAATGTGAAGTGTGTGCAAAAGTTAAAATAACTAAAAAATCACAATTTTTTACATAAAGAGAAACTAAATTACTTGCTTTAATTCACCCTGACTTAGGTGATTGAAAACAAACAATGACAAGAGATGGTAAAGAACATTATATAACTTTTATAGATGATTTTTCAAAATATACTAAAATATATTTGTTGAGAAATAAAGATGAAATTTTTTTAAAAAATTTCTTTTATATAAAGCATAGGTATAAAATTAACTAAATAAAAAGATTAAAAGAATTGGGTCAAATAGAGGATGAAAATATGTTTTATTTAATGACTTTTGTGAAAAAGAAAAAATAATACATGAAGTAAGTCCTCTATATTTATCTGAGTCTAATGGTGCAGCTAAAAAGAAAAATAGAACTTTAAAAGAAATAATGAATACTTTGTTTGTAAGTTCTTCTGCACCAGATAATTTATTTTCTGCACCAGATAATTTATAGGGTGAAACTTTGTTATTTGCTTATTTTTTACAAAACAGAATATCTCATAAGAAAATAAATAAGACACTTTATAAATTATGAAAAAGTTATGTACCTAACTTAAAATATTTAAAAGTGCGGGGGTGTCTTGCTAAAATAATGTTGCCTAATTCTGATAAAAGAAAAATTGGATTTAAAACTTCTAATTATATATTTATTGGATATGCTCAGAAAAGTGCAACTTATAAATTTCTAGTTTTAAAAAGTGATGTTTTTGGATTATAATACTATTATAAAAACTAAAGATGCAGAATTTTTTAAACATATTTTTCTTTTGAAAATTGAACATAATCCTAAAAAAATTGAAATTTCTATTTTTTTCTGAATAAAATTCAAATGAAAATTCGGTTGAAAATTTAAGAAGAAGTAAGAGGCAAAGAAAAGAAACTTCTTTAGAAAATGATTTTTATACTTATATGGTATAAGATGATTCTTTAAATTTTTATGAAATTGTTTCTTTTTCAGATGCTCATCTTTGGAAAGAAACAATTAATGCTGAAATTGATTCTCTTAATCAAAATAAAACTTGGGTTTGAGTAGATTTGCCTCCAAGAGTTAATCTTATTGGTTGTAAATAGGTTTTTAAGAAGAAACTTAATCTTGATGGATCCATTGATAAATATAAAGTTAAGCTGGTAGCTAAAGGTTTTACTCAAAAATAAAATATTGATTATTTTGAAACTTTTTTCTTGGTTACAACAATTTCTTCTATAAGAATTTTGATTGCTTTAGTTTCAATTCACAAACTTTATATTCATTAAATGGATGTTAAAATAGTTCTTTTAAATGGTGATTTAGAAGAAAAAATTTATATGATACAACCTCAAGGATGTGTCGCTCCTGAATAACAAAATAAAGTGTGTAAACTTGTTAAATCCTTATATGGATTAAAACAAGCACCTAAATAATGGTATAAAAAATTAGATCAAGTTTTGACAAGTGAAAACTGTTTTACTATTGAAGTAGAAAGATGTGTTTATACAAAACTTGTAAGTGATGATTTTGTGATTATGTGCTTATATGTGGATGACATGCTTATTTTTGGTATTAGCATGAATGTTGTGATTGAAACTAAGAGCTTCCTTGCATCTAACTTTGATATGAAAGATATGGGCGAAACAAAAGTGATTTGGGGTGTTAAAATTATAAGGAGTGAAAATGGTATTTTACTATTTCAAGAATATTATGTGAAAAAATTCTTAAAAATTTTAGACATTTTGATGATTCTCCTTTCAACATTCTTTCTGATTCTAGCATACAATTATCAGAATATAAAGGTGATTTGGTGGTTTAATTTAAATATAAACAGATTATTGAAAATCTGTTGTATCTAATGAATTTTATTAAGCCTGATATAGCATATATTGTATGTACATTAAGTAGATATACCCACTGTCTAGGCAGTGAGTATTGGATGATTTTAGTTATATTAATCAGATATTTGAGAGGTACCATGAACTATGGTATATTTTATAGTGAATTTTCTATTGTATTATAAGGATACAGTGATGTTAACTGGATCTCAGATTCAGATGAGATTAAATCCACTAGTGGCTTTGTTTTCACTCTTGGTGGTAGTGCAATATCTTGAAGATGAGCTAAACAAAGTATTATTACAAAATTCTCAAAGGATTCAGAGTTTATTGCTATGGAACTTACTAGTATTGAGGTTGAATGGTAGAAAAGCTTTTTAACAAATATTTCGTTAGGAGAAAAACTAACACCATTAATGTTTTTACATTATGATAACCAATCGACGATAGTTATGGTTAAAAATATGACCTTTAATAGCAAAAGTAAACATATTCGGTTGAGATATAATATTATAAGGCAACTGCTAAAAGACAGAGTGATCTCAATCAAATTTATAAGATCAGAAGTAAATATTGCAGGTCCTTTGATTAAGCTCCTAGGGAAGAAACAAATTGATAACACATCGAGGAGAATGAGAGTTAAGCTAATCTGAAATTAATAATGATGGTAACCCAACCTCTATAATTAGAGATCTCATAAAGGAAGTTTATTGGGATAAGAATAAGTCATTTGTTAGTTCTGCTAGCATTAAAATTATAGCCTCTTTCTATAGTATGAGAAAGTGGTAGAATGCACTACTGGTAAAGTTGAGCAAAGCTCTTAATGATTTCATATTCTTTTATAGAAGGTGAATTCATTACAAATACACGTGATAAAATTACCTATATGAATGTAGAGTAGGGCCACTTCTATGAGATCGCAGCAAAATCTTTAGAGCATTTATTAAATACTAGGCATGCGCATGGCCATTTAAAGTAAAAAATGGCTGTTAACAGCGAGAACTGTAGAGATATAATCTGATTAATAAATCCTTTAGTATATAATCAAGAGTTGTTGGTTCATAAAAGCTTTAACCTTTACTTACTTCTCTTTGTACTAAGATTTATTGGTTTAGGTTTGGTTGATAGTCTAAAAGACACCAAATTCAAAACATTTATACTCATATGATAACTCAGATGATTGTATTTACTTTTGACACATGTGAGGGATTGTTGGAGTATATGTGTATGTGTGTGTGTCAAAAGAAAAAAGTCTCACATTGCTCAAATTTAAGGAAACCTTAGTGCATAAATACTAAGATAGGTTTATTAGTAAGTAAATGGGGCAAGAGAGGAGTGGGCTCGGGTGCAAAACAATAGGTTAACGTAGTTGAAAATTGTCGATTCCCCCTTAAGTGCGAGATTAAGTTGAGATTGGATGCTTTTTGTTGAAAATTATTTTGAGAAATGCAAAAATTTGTTTAACTGAAAATAGCTTCCCAGAAAATCTTCTTTTTAAAGGTTTTAGTTACAAGACATTTTGATTTTTAGTTTTGAGCATTCTTGAACATTGGGTCTTAATGTGGTTTGATTACTAGATATTATTTATTTAATTTCTCCCTTCAAAAGCTATCCAACATTTAGAAATAGCCTCTATTAAACATCTTTAACATCATCCAACATTCACCTACTGGACTCTATCTATAAAAGGTAGTGTATTGTGTGGTTCAAGGTATACCGAGCCATTACATTATCTGGCTTCCCTCCTCTTCCCTTCTGCTCTGAGTTTTTCATTTTTTGCTATTTTGCTTCCCTATGAATTTCTGCAGGAAGGATCCATTTACTATTGGGGAGTTATTGACATGTAGTAGGATAACTCTTAAGGGCAATGTCATCAGATACAACTTGGTTTAATTTTTTTAACATATTTGTAAATTGCAGCTATCATTTCTTTCATATTATTTTATAGTTGTTAAATCATGTAGGTCATGAAACCTAGTGCCTTTGCTTTAGCTTATAAGTTTGCTTTTCTATTGGATCATACATTGCCTTATACTAGAGATGCTTTTTTTTTTCTTCCTTTAATTAAATTTTCTAGTGAGTTATTTTGGTTGACCAATTTAACCCATCTAGTGGGTTCAGTTGTGTTTTTCTACTTGTGTTAAATAGGGTGGGTTAAATAAGTTGGCTTTTTTAACCCACAACCTACACGAGTTGGCTCACTTTGATAGCTTTACTTTGAGTCTTTCTCCTCTCTTTCATTAAATGTCTGAAGTCTTTTTTGGTGAGGTTGCTTTAACTCATATCTTGACAAAATTTTATTTTCATTGTTCTTGTGTTGATCGTTCCATAGTTTCCTTCTAGGTCTTAGCTTTACTTGGATGATGTTAATTAGTGCACACCTAGGGATCTTTACATCATTAACTTGTTGGTTTACTCTCTTGCAATGTATTTTTGTGGCTTGAGCTTTGCTAGGGCAATAGCACAATGATCATTTTTTAGGCATGTACCTGAGGACTTGGCTTTGTTAGGGTTATAGTGCAATGATCACTTCTTATGGTGCATAATTAAGGCCTTAGCCTCATTGAGATCCCAACATGAGTTTCTTTGTTTACATATTGTTGGCTTTCTTTGCTTCAAAAATAAGTCTTAGCTAACATTAAATACTTTTTACTTGGTGCATAGATGTTTCAGTCTATATATAGATAAAAAAGAAATCATCATTTTTTGATTGCAGTATAGTATAGGAAGCTTTGAAACTTATTGGTTTGAGCTCTTAAAAGCTAAATTTGAATCCCTTTCTCTTCATCAATCGGGATTCCTATTTAGATAATCTAAAAAGTAAGCTAATGTTGATACTTAGATGAAGTGATCTAATGAAGTTGTATAAATCACTTGACTTGAGTGTCTTTGTTGTATTAAAATTAATTGAAAGTTGCATTATTTTAAACAAGTATGTGATTTGATGAATTATGATTTTTAATTTTTTTACACTTTAGTTAAGGCAATTGAGTCAACATGAAATTTTTATACTTAAAGGAGTTTATGGATAATTTTAATATTATTTTTTCAAAATTTAATATTATTTTTTAAAGTATAGTTGAATTAAAAAATTCTTAAATAATGCCTCACAAAAACAAAAAAGAACTGAATATATGTGTGTGTGGCCAAAAAGAATTGTATGAAATCTCAATTTTGAAGTAGGTTATTTGTTTGGCCACGCGAGAAGAATGAGAGATCAAATTAAAAAAAAGAAAAACCAAACAGAGTACAGCATGTGACAGTAAAGCCCTATCCCTCAACCGAATCCGGCCGTACGATATATTCCATAGACCCATCCGTCACCACCAGATCTTCAGCGCGTATAACCACGGCCCCCCTTTACTCACTTCTTCATTCTGTCTCATGCGATCCCATCACATCCTATCATCACTCCTCCTCCCGCCTTTTAATTTTATTTTTCGATATTTTTTTTAATTTAACTTTTAATAAATAAAATATTTATATTGTCATTTTTATTTAAAAATTTAATTTTAAATTTAACAATTTATGGATTAAATATTATTTATTTATCTAATGCTATTAACCAATTTTTTAGTAAAAAAGATAATAATGTAAATGAGTAACTGACATTCGATTTGACTTCCAATTTTTTAATTTTTTTAAATATATATGTTAAAAAAATCTGTTGTACTTAAAGAAAATAATTTATATTTAATTTTTATATTTTTATTGTCAAGATTTTTAATTAAAATATAATAAATATATAAATTTTTAATTAAAATATGATATATATAACTTTTATAGATATTTTATGATTTTTTAATTAAATTATGTATTTGTAAAATTTTTATAAAAATTTATATATTTATTATATTTTGATTAAAAATTTGATAATAAAAATAAAAAATATTATACTTAAATTTACTATGAAATTAAATTATGCCCCTACAAAAAAAATTCACAGACAAAACTATAAATCTTTTAACCATTGAAAATTTAAAAGAAATAAACTAAAATTATTAATGAAGACAGAGTTTTATTTTTTATTTCTTTAGTTTTTCTATATATCCGAAAATTTGATCATTTTCACCTCCCTCCTTCCTCCGGTCCTCTATAAAGTCGCCGAACCAAAACAGAAGCAAAACCAAGCGCTTCGCTGAAACAAGCTCTCTGCTTCCCGTCTTGCTACTACTTTTGAATCTGGAATGGACAAGCCTGAAACCGAGCCATGGAGACCCGACCCATTTCACACCATTATGTTCAGGCCACCGGAGACCCCGCGGGAGCCCATGGAGTTTCTCTCTCGTTCATGGAGCGTCTCTGCTCTCGAAGTCTCCAAAGCTCTCTCTCCAGCTCAGCTCCCGCTTTCCAAGCCCCCAAATGGAGGATTTGGTGGCGGTGGTGCTCCCGGCGGCGCCATACTGGAAGACATCGCCGGCGAAATTGAAGAGAATGCCACCGTTTCGGGGAACCCATTCTCTTTTGCTTCCTCGGAGACCTCTCAGATGGTCATGGAGCGTATTATGTCACAGTCGGTAAGTAAGCTCAGCGGAACAGAGCACGTATGTACGGTCAAATCAAGGGAGTTTTTGTTTTTCTCAGAGCATGATTTTAAGGATTTCGATTTCCTCTTCCTGCAGATAGGAACGTTTCTAATGGATTTATGTGGCTTTTTTCCCCCTCTGCCTATCTGTTTTTTTGTTTTTTACTTCTGGGTCTTGTTAGCCACCTCTGTCTTTCACTCTTCAGAAGCTGATTTTGGTTTCTAGCTATGTTTGTCTTGTTCTCAGGTTGAATCAAATTCTTGTTTGTTACTTCCTGTTTTTCACATTTCTTGTGTATCAATCCTTTCAGATTCCAATTTTTTCCATTGCTGGGTGATCATCTTCTTCTTCGCCGTCGTATTTTTATCCGCACCCACTAGCTAATTCACAATTACTCCCTTTCGTTCTCTTAGTATAATCAATTTTTTTTTTCTGTTACTGACCTTTTTATTTTTTCACATTTCTTGTGCACCAATCCTTTCAGATTCCAATTTTTCCGTTTCTGACTCATCTTCTTCGCACGAGTATTTTACGATTTTATCAAACACCCACTCGCAGAAGCACAATCATTCCCTCCCCTCTCTCTCTCTCTCTCTCTCTCTCTTCACAGCCCTTTTTCATTGTCCTAAGGAGTTCGGTCACAACAATCAATGACCCTTTTTCTTCACAAACAATAACTAACGCAATTATTGTTTTCACTCGCGCAGCAGGAAGTATCTCCACGCACCTCAGGCAGGCTCTCTCACAGCAGTGGCCCTCTCAACGGAACCCAGAGTTGTGGCTCCTTAACCGATAGCCCCCCTGTTTCCCCCTCTGAAATCGACGATATCAAGGTATGTGTCCCTCTCTCTCGCACCATATTTCAAAAATGGAGTCTTATGAGATATATGATGATGCTTTAATTTGTATTTAAATATCTGGTCTTATCACATACCCTTAATTAGTGCTTTTTAGCTTTGCCGGTGGCCATCTTGCATGGGTTGCCGGAATCTGACATCTACCTAATCCGACAGCCATGTTTGTCGTTGTTTTAACTTTTCTGGTACGAAGCACGATTACTGGTCTCACTGCCAACTTAAGAACCGAGCATAATAGTTCAGCTTTCCCTATAACCAACGCTCTTTAATGATACCCAGAGAGAGAAATAGCCTGGACTGGTGCCTGGGGATTCTTCTTCTCTTTGCTATCTTCAATGCTTAATTAATTGTTCTAATTTATCCTTTACCCGTATAACATTTACTGACTAATCCTTTTACTTATGTGTGATTAATCTTTGGCAATAAGGGGGTTAAATGAAAACATAAAAGGAGAAGTATTTTACTATTTTTATTTTGACCCTTTATTTTTAGCCATGTTTGTTACTCCTGGTTCGACCCTATAAGTTTCGTTAGAATATTACATAAATCCTGTCCTGCGAGTCCTAATTTAGCAGAACACGGCTTCAAAATTTGTATCTCTTGCGTTTGCATTAATGGCTGATGGACCCAATCAGCACGCGGTGGTTGCTTGTATTGGGTTTCTCAGCTTCTCGTTTCAATGGTCATTTCCTCTTTTGCTCATTTGATGTGTCTCTGAAAAAAAAAAAAATAGAAAGAAAAGAAAAGAACAAATTTTGCACATGGTTTTGTTGTTCCATTGCCGAAGCCTATTTGTTAATGGACCCCGCGAATTCCTTTCTGCTGCAGTATAGCCGCGCCACAAACAACAGCTTGAATACCCAATTCAGGGCCGCCACGGTGCCCGGAGGCACTGTAGCTGCAGCCGGTGGCGGCGGAAAGACGGTGGGGAGGTGGCTCAAGGACAGGAAGGAGAAGAAAAAAGAGGAAACCAGGGCCCAAAATGCTCAGCTTCACGCTGCGGTCTCCGTTGCTGGAGTTGCGGCTGCCGTCGCGGCCATCGTCGCTGCCACAGCCGCATCGTCCGGATCAGGTAAAGACGAGCAGATGGCTAGAACAGACATGGCCCTGGCCTCGGCGGCAACCTTGGTCGCTGCTCAGTGCGTCGAGGCGGCAGAGGCCATGGGTGCCGAGCGCGAGCACCTGGCATCGGTGGTCGGCTCCGCCGTGAATGTAAGATCAGCTGGGGACATCATGACGTTAACTGCGGCAGCGGCTACAGGTATGAAATAATTGAAGAAACATTAAAATTCTTGGAAATTTTGATTAAACAAAAGTCCTATTTTGTTCCTAGTTTATTGATTTGACAAAAATACTTGAAAGTATGATTTTAATTTAATTTCACTTTTTTAAAGATATTAAAATGAGAGAAAATTATATCCATGAATCTTATATTTTTAAAAATTATTTTATGAATATATGATTGTAATTTTAAAAAGATTTGATTGTAATTTTAAGAAGGAATAGTTGTAACAAGGCCTTTCTTAAGATCTTTGATAATAATTTCCTCTTAAAATAACACTACACAACATTGTGATATTTGATAATAATTTCCTCTTAAAATAACACTACAACATTGTGATATTTTATACTCCCATGTATTGAAATGATACAAAATAGTTACAAAGCATTAAATTATTGATAATGACAGTATATTTTGAGGACCAAAATATTATATAATCTTCCGATATTGACATTTTGCTAATGAGTTCAGTCTTGTGCTTGTGGTTTCGAATTGCAGCCTTACGCGGGGCTGCCACATTGAAAGCAAGGACCCATAAAGAAGTTTTGAATATTGCAGCAGCAATTTCTGTGGAGAAAGGCATGGGAGCTAGTGGTAATGGCAGCAATGGGAATTCAAACAGTAGCCATAGCGGAGAGCTAGCCCCAGAAGAAAATTTCTTGGGTATCTGCAGCAGAGAATTACTCTTCAGAGGCTGTGAGCTCCTCAAACGTACTCGCAAAGGTTTTTTTTTTTTTTTTTCTCACATTTACGTTGTATTTAAGAATTACGGATACAAGACAACACCATGCGAACATCATAAATAAAGTTTACCGTGTGATGTAATCCAGTGTTGTTTCTGTTGTTGTTTGTGTTCAAATATGAATGTACATGATGAGTAGGGAGTTTTTTGATTTGACAATTGCAGGTGATCTTCATTGGAAAATTGTATCAGTTTATATAAACAGGATGAACCAGGTGTGACTTCTATTCCCTCTGATCCAGATAATGTCCTTTGTTTGATACTAAAGAATAATAAATAACCAATCACTGGATAATTATTTGGGCATCATCAATTAGGAGTAAGAGTGAACCTGATCATGGAAAAAGCTAAGAAGTGTGGGCTCTCTACTAGAAGAATGATGTGATGTTGTAGGGGATCTACTTTAGTTTCCTAGAAATCTTCAATCTTTAACTCTTTTGAAGCTCTTTTTGTGCAGGTTATGCTGAAGATGAAGAGCAGACATGTTGCTGGGACCATCACCAAAAAGAAAAAGAGTGAGTCTCTTTAGTCTCTTGATTACTTTTGTCTTTCTCTAATAATTATTTGGTAACAGATTTGGAGGTGGGTCTTCTTCCATTTAGGGATTTGTGAAAGCTTTGGTCACTAAAGTTGCAAAAGATTGAAAGTGTTCTTTAATTCCTCACCCCCTTTTTTAAATTTTCAATGTACGGTGCTAGAAGTGACCAAGAATTCGTCACCTTTTCTTCTTTTGAATTTTGCAGATATGGTGCTGGAAGTGATAAAGGAAATGCCGGCCTGGCCTGGTCGCCACTTGCTCGAAGGCGGCGAGAACCGGCGCTACTTTGGGCTGAAAACAATGATGCGCGGCATTGTTGAATTTGAGTGCAGAAATCAAAGGGAGTATGATATGTGGACCCAGGGAGTCTCAAGGCTTCTCTCTCTTGCTGCTGAAAGGAACAATAAGAACAGAATATGAAGTTTTCTTGTGAGGGAGGGGAGATGGAAATTTTGGCAGAAAGTGGAGATATAGGATCCTCCATGGTGGGGTTTGATCATTGTAAAAAGGACTAGAGAAAAAGGAAAAAAAAAAAAGAAAAAAAAAAACTAAAGGCGAAGTGATATGGCAAATGGGGTCTTCCTTCAATATTTTGTGGAACATACATATGATGATGATGATGATGGGGTTTTTGATGCTAGTGTTTTTTTATTGTGGAGCGGGATAAAAGTAAAGCGTATTTGAACCAAAGTGAAGAACACTACCATGTGAACTTGGGTCTTTGTTCCTTCACTGTTCTGGAAAGAAAAGGGGTATCTTGTACTGGGGTAGTCAAAAAGAGAAAGGGAAGAATCCCCATTTGGGCTTTAAAGTATAATATTTTGAAGATAAAGACAGACATTACCCTGATCCTATGAGCATTTTATGTAATACCATGTGGGTTTTGGTTGTTGTTTTAAGGTTTTATTTATGATGTAGTAGAAGAGCCATCATTGTTTTGGACCATGATCTCCCACTTTTGTGTATTTAACTTTGTCTGGATTAAGTGCTTCACAGATTAGACGGAATTTTTTAATCTTAGAAGAGCGTTAAGAAACTCAGATCATAAGCCCAGAGAATGTTCTCTAAATATTCTACTTGGACAACTATTTGATGTTAGCAACGGGAGCAATGTTACGAGACATGGTATGGTAATTTATTTAAAGGCACTTCCTATATTATACAATTACTTACCCCGCCAAGCCCTGAAAGACAATATTACTGTTGAAGCATTGGATGTAATTAATAATTATAAACTATAACACTCAGAGGAGTGGGAAAAAATTAATGATTAAATACGACCTTTGGAAACTTCTCAAGCCTTGAATAAAGATTTATATTTTATTTTTCATGAACAAAATTGCAAGTATATTATAATAGGTTATATTGCCCAAAATGTTCTTAAATTTTGAATAATGTATAAATTATTTTTTAACTTTTAAAATTTGATAATAAACTTTTCTAAATTTTTAAATTTATTTATATTAGTATATTATTTTACTAACAGAATGTGAATTTTAATAATAATGAGTCTTTTTAAATTTTATTTTTTGTTTAGATATCTTTCTTAAATTTTGAATTATGTGCAGATCACATTCTAAATGTAAGATCATGTGTAAATAACCTTTGTTGTATTATGTTTCGTTAGTGAGATAATAAATTAACTAATGAAATAAGAGTTATTTGTATAAATTTAAAAATTTTAAGAGTTCATTATTAAATTTTAAAAATTAATGAGTTATCTATATATGACTTAACATTTAAGGGGTCGTATACAATTTATCCAAAAATTTTTTAAATAAACCAAGTCTATAAAAAATTTTAAATAATGTTAATTTTGAATAAACTTATAAGCATATCAGACGTACTTCTTGATAAAATTCACCTTTAACATATTTATCAATTCAATAATTGGTTTGGTCATTCAAAATTTTTGCCAACTTCAATGCTTGAGAATTTCTCTAAAATTGTTTTTGATCTTCCTATCTTTTGAAGATCAAATCTGCATACCAAAAATTTTGTCCCTGTTACTTTTTTATAGGAGCTTGAATGGATGAGACGATGAACTACATCAAACAGAAAATCCTTTTAAGGACGCAATCAGCAATTGTCTCTGTAATCTGAGAGGAGATGAAGGATTAAGAAGGATGCAAAATTGTAATCCACAGAGAATGGTCATGGTGAATTACGAGGGAAAACATCAAGCAAACAATGCCTTCAAAGAAGCAATCAAATAGGAGATTTCTAGCTTTATGCTTCTGATACAACTTTAAAAGCACAGTATAAAATGATTATTAAGGACACTTTAGAGGCACAAAGTGTTTAATTTCCAGACTGAAATCATGGATTCAGCTTTTGAACTGTTGAGGTTGAAGCCCTTTGTTGAATTGGTGAGCAGTGTTAATGTGTACGAAACACAGTTTGCTATTGGAATATAATGCCTGCACATTGGATAATCATAGAAAGAAGTAATTGCTTTTCTTTAAATCTAAGTCGGATCGATGCTTTATGGTTTAACAATACAATAGCTGTTCATAAATATCCTCTTAGCTCTCTTATCAATATATAAAAAGCATTAATTTTAAGTGGAATTTAAACAAGGACAAAACAGTTCCTTACAGTTTACTATCATGTTCTAGTACCATGTGGATTAGACTATCTGCAATTGACTTTCCTGTGTTATTTTTTTTTTTTTTGGGTTAAAAATTGGACCAAATCCCTAATTTTGTCTTTAATCCTAATTTTTCCGCAAAATTCTTATTTTCCTGTGTAGTAATTAATGAGACCAAAGTTTCTTTGCACATATACAATACAATATCTTTTTCAAAATCCCTCTCTTTTATCCATTGAAACTCCTAATTAAAGACACCTAACCCTATATTTTTCACAATCCATAGAAAATTAGGGATTTGAGTTCAATTTGAGGAAAAAATAGAATCATGTGTGTTTTAGTCAAATTTTAAGAAAAAAGTAGCACATGCTGGCAAAATGCTAAAGGAGCAAATCTCTAGAGAATTGAAAATTGGCCAAACCACACTCTTTAAAAAAACACGTTATTTTCATTAAAAAATAATAAAAAAACTGCTAAGAAACTACATTTAATTTTTTCTGAAAAAAACTCTTTTCTGATTGACATTGCTTTGGATTTCAGATTTCAACTTTCAAACTAGAGACTTAACTAGGTGTGACTTTTTAACCGGAAGCTATTGACTATATGAGTTAAGCATTATGACCTACCTCTTGAAATTTTCCAATTTCTATTATGCGCCTCCTTGTTCCTTATTAAAAATTATGCCTATCACAGGTCTGAATCATTTGGTTGCAACCTGTAGAGATACAACCAGAGGAAAACTTTCTTAATCTTAAAGCAAGAATGGTGAGTTCCAAGCAATCCTCCTTTGCATCCATCAGCTACTAGAGTGTCAGCACTTGGTTAAGAAAGTTATTTCAAAGTAACAATAGTAAGATTATAAGATGTTTATTATTATGCTCAAATTGAATCCTTCAACCCATGTAGTACTATCAAATGGATTGAGTAAAAGTATCCTGTTTCATTTTCTGAAGCAACTTTTTAGTGCCGTCATGTCAAAATTTAACAGGTAGCAGATAATGTAAGAAATTTTTAATAAATTGTATTAGGATCAACAACATATTTCCAGTCCCAACTTTGACATAATACTAGTGTTGGCCCAAATGTTTTATAAAAGTTCAATGATTTCACAAAAGCTCCATTATTTGATGACGATAAAGATTAAAATTGAAAGTATTAAATAAAAAGTTCATAGAGAGTCCAAATTCAAATGGATCCAAAATTTTTTTCTTAAGCCCAATATGTTTTAAAAATAAATTTATGAGATAAAAAGAATTTATTAGTTGATAATAAATGAGACTGGTTTGAAAACAAAATAAGACAAGAAAGAGAATGTCTAGACCTTTATTCTTTTTCAAATCAAATGTTCTAAATATGTGTAGTACTTTATCTCTCATCAAGTAAAAGAAAAGTATATTATCTTCTTGGTGGTAAAGTTCCTCTCTCAAGCGTTTAACATGCATTAAATTAACATTTATTGAAGATAATAAAGCTTGGAACTTTTTCTCAACACCATATCCAACTATTCTATTTTGAAAGAAAATTGAAATTTAGCTATCATTTTAGACATTCCAAAAAGCTAATCAAAGAGAAGATTGAAGACTCTTCTCACAACGATTGATTGGTCGTTAAAGATTATAAATGTATTAAAGTTGAAGTAAAGATGTAGAGAAGTGAAAAATAGAGCAAGCATTTATTGTATTTTAACTTTTTTTTACATTCCTTCTAAACTTGGTTTTAGATTCATCTTGCTAGTTAAGAGCATTTATTAAGCATTCATTGCATTTCCTTCATTTATAAGGGTTCTTAAATTATTCATTTCCTTGTAAAATTTCTTTTAAGGGAGTGGAGATTGAATTAAGAGTGAGTTAAAAGAAAAATTTGTGTAATTAGTTTGAGGTAAATTAAAAAACTTTTTGTCAAAGGTGATAACAAGAAAACCTCAATTGTTTTTTATAAAATCTCTCGTAGACGGGCAACAATTCTACACAAATAAATCTATTTATCATCTCTAGGTATATTCTTTAATTAGAAGAAAGTGTTTTAAAATGTTTCTAGTTTATAACTATAGACCATTTAATGCTTTAGTTGATGGATAAGCATGTGCGGGTATATACACACACACTCACACTTGCCCAAGTTAAGGACTCTTTGCTTTATAATTTTATGATTTTATCCAATCACAAAATCAATTAATAATTCTTAATCACCAAATAAACTCCCACATTCCCATAGTAAACCATTAAGAGAAAATGGCTATTGAAAGACCATAGTAAGCCAAGAAATTCTTATATTTTTTTACATGGCTGATGTGTCACTTTATTAAATGATTCTATATGACCAAACTATAATATCAATTCTAATAAGTTATAAACTATATTTGGCTTAGTATTATTAAAATCTTTAACTATGGATTATATGATGATCATATTCGAAATTTGAACACTTTCTTCCATGTGACAGAAGATTTTATAATTTCAAACAAGCTCCTTTAGATGAGACCTTTTATAAACCAACATATAAATTAGGGTTCAAACTTTAGTGTCCCTATGAACTAAATACAATCCTTTTGTATACAAAATATATTGTATTACACTTAAAATTTTCAAATAACAAATACATGTTAGAGATTTAAATGAATATTTCAAGAGCTAATTGATTCCATAATTTTCACATGACTTAGTTGGTAATCCTTTAGTCATAGGATACACAATCATGAACTTAACACCAACATGCCCAATAATAACTTTATGTGCTTTATTGTAAACTCTATTAGGGTACATATATATTGATATGCTTGCTATTGCTATTGCTTTTGTTTTTCTTGGGAAAAAAAATCGTAGTTGAATTATCACAATAAAATCTTTAGGGCATTGAAATAGGATCAACATCTTTACACCTGGAATAAATTCCTTAAAGATTGGTTGTGATCTAACTTCATGGCGTGCTATGAATTCTACTTTTAGTCTCATATGGAAAATCCATATTATTGCATACATGTAAGATAACATCCATATATAGAACCCTCAAGATTAACTTGCTCCCACTAATCTTAAGTTACATACTTTGATGAACAATGTTCCCTATACATTCATGTGTAAGAAATATGCTATTAATTTTGGAATCCTCTCTTCAAGAACACTTGTAAAGGGTTTAAAGAATAGGAGATCAAAGTTTAGTGAGATAGATTATAGTTAATATTTCTTGTGTTAAAAAATAGCTATTTATAGCATTAATTATGAATAATCATGCCTTTTCCTTAGAAATTGATTTAAATTCAAATTTCAATTTTTCATTAGGTTGTTTTTGAACATTCAGACTATTTTTGAATGGCCCAATAGTTATTTGACTATTATTTAGTGAAACCATATGATTCTTAAATCCAACAAACATATCAACAATCATATTTTTCAAGTTTTTGATTTCTAGTTCTCAACGTAGCATTCTAGTTGGTGTTTTAAAATTTGCTAATTGACTGGAACATTTTGACTAGTTGATTGGTTACTTCCAAAAGTGTACTAGTGGACTAGTACCTTTTACCATTTGGCTAGTTGCTCTCAATTTAGTGTCTTAAAACTTTTTAATTGATTAAAACTTTTTGAGTAATTGACTAGTTACTTTTGGTTGCATGCCTGCCAACTTATACACTTATTTTAGTTGACTTATATACCACCTACACTATTTCCAATCACATATAGCACAAATACTTGTGTTTTTCAAACTACCGCTAACAATTCCCTACTTAGCTTGAAAAATCTAAGTGACTTCTCTTTTTATAAACTCATCTACAAGAAAGGCATTTTTTGATTTGGACCTTCAATTAACGTAAATAATTCAAAATTTTAACAAAATATTGGTAGGATATTTTCATGAATCATAATTCTATGGTTAAAATCAGAATTATCACATACATCAATATGAATATCTTTAACAATGTTTATAGAAAATTGGCATGTATTTGTCCATGTGCAACCCCTTAGATTTCATGAGCATGTCCATAGTCTAATTCCTAAATTTCTAATATAAGTGGCTCCACTTTTGATATACATATAGGTGAAATTTCTTAAAATCTTATAGGTTTGTGTTAGCTTTATTAAGAGTATAATATCTACCCTTCAAACTTTATTGAGCATTATATGCTTAGCGCCCCACAGTCACTTATCAATCACTTGTTATAACCCATTGAACTTCTTGATTAGATTTAATCTTTAGAAAAGGTTAGGCTTTCATTACTAGTGATTCTATGTTATAGGTTTTAGTCCCATTTCAAATGATGTTTTTCTCATCATTTCCCTTGAAAGTCCTTTTTGTAAAAGGATATGCCAATTTGTTTTATGTTCTCACAAATTAAATTATTATTATGCCATTACAAATTAATTATTTGACATATTCATGTTTCAAGCTAATATGTCTATATTTTCTATTATATATTTTGCTATACACCTTAAACATAGTAGTTTCATGATCACAATGTAAAGAGATAGTTAACATTAGTTTTAGCAACAACTTTATATCTAATAACAAATTTCTTAGTTGTTAAGCCTCTTTACCTACTTAAGCTATGTTATAAATTCAAATTCCAAAGTGGAATGATTTATACATTGTTTGTTTCTTTGATGCTTATGAGATGGCATTTCTACCTATGGCAAATATCTAGCCAAATGTTGATTTATTATCTTGTGCATTAGTTATCTAGTTAGCTTTAATATATCTTTTTAATACTACATGGAAACAATTGTTAAACAATAAAAGATCTTTTATATTTTTTAAGTATTCTATGATCATTTTAATAGTCTTCCATTGATTAGTAATAGGATCACCTGTGTACTTTGTAAGTTTAAAAACTACAAATAATATATCTGGTCCTGTACAATTCATTGCATATATAAGATTACTAATGGCACTGGCATATTCAAGTTGTGTAATTAATCTTCCAGAATTTTCTTCTAGTTTTTATGATACATAATAAGGGGTGTTTTTCTCTATGATATTCAAATGTGTATACTTATCTAAGATTTTCTTAATATAATGAGATTGATTTAAGGAAAGGCCTTTTGCTTCATATATATATATATATATATATATTAAACTTGGGTGCAATTACTAATATCTTTGTTATCAGGTTCTCCAATTAAAATATAATAAGTAGATGAATTTTTAATTAAAACATTATAAGCATATAGTTTAATTGAAGAATCATACATTTATTTGCAAAAATCATAAATTTGTTATACTTAGTTGGGAAATCTAATAACAAAGATGTAACGAACTGTATATAGTTATTTCTTATATATATGCTAGGCTTAGAAGCATATAACTTAGTAACTCTAGTTTTATTTCATCATAAAACCAATTCATAATTCTTAATCACCAAATAAATTCTCACATTTCCATGGGGGACCATTATGTGAAAATGGCTATTAAAAGACCATAGTGGGCCACTAAAGAAATTCTTACAATTAAAAGATTAAACAGTTTGAAATTTGGATATTATCTGAATTTGTTTGTAAAGATATAAATTTGATAAATGATAATAGAGTCTAGATTTTCTATTATTACAAGATAAAGATAATTTTAAAAGTTTATATATTCTTTTTCGTTCTCGTGCAATGTCTTAGCAAATTTCCAAAGGAACTCAAATACAGATAGCATCAAGGCATGCTCTAAATTTTTGGTCTATTTTTCTATCTTCAGATTGCAAACCAAAAGAACCTTATGCCTTAAAGGCTCATCGGCATTGATAAACTCACCCACTGCATCACAACAGAACACTCTCTTACTTGTAGAATCTGTCTCTTGATTTACCCTTTCTCTTGAGGTTACTGATTTAATTATTGGGTTTGTGCTAAAGCAGCACTCCCTATGACTGTTTAACCACTTTATCTTGCATTGTCGTGCAATTGAGAGACCATTCATCAACATAATAACTTCATAATATGTCCAATACCATTTCAAAAATAAAACCGATTGAGTCTGTGATTGTTGAAAAATAAATACTTCTATTCGTTGAAATGTTACAAGATAACCATAATCTTAATAATGTAATATGAATTTCATCATGCTACAATGTATGAACCCATTGTGTCCCATATTTGTATCACCATCCCATTGTGTCCCATATTTGTATCACCATTCGTCTTTCTTAGATAGTGAAGTATAAAATGCACAAATGGAAAAAAAAAAAAAAGTTTATCTTGTAGATGTGATTACATGGTACATTGTAATTTAAGTACAAAGTGGAACTAAAATTTTTTTGGCTTATTCATGATTTGTTCTAATGAAATCAGTATTTAGAAAGGAACATTACAATCAAGCACTACTACAATGACAGGAAAATCTTAGTGCAATGCATCATATTTGATTGTCGTGGCAAAAAATGTTGTTTCTTATAATTGCTTTTGCTCTCATCTTATTTCTAATGCATTCTACAACCTGTCCTACTAAAATTAAGACACTATAAGAACTTAAGATCCCACGCATGTCTAAAGCAAAACCCTGGATATCTTTGGATTGATGAGAATAGAGAGGAAGGGAATGGAAGTAAAATTTTAATTTTGAAATTTCTTTTATTTAGATATAAATAAACCTTTTTCTTCTTCTTGTTTTTCTTATCCATTCTCCTCAATTTAAACACATTTCTAAGAAAAATATGTTATATTTAAATCTAAACGAAAGAAAATGTCAAAATTATTCTTCCTTTTTCTTCAATCCAAACATGGCGTAGATGTGTCAGGGAGCTTTGTGAGTGTAAATCTTTGATCATTTCTGATGCTTGTCCGACCCCTCTTGAGTTAGGTCGCTATACACACCTTCTGTCATCATTAATTTTGCTCGAAATCGAAAAATGAAGCAACAACAAGAGGATATGAACAGATAGAGATGGAATTAAGCCAAAGTAAAAGCAACAACCAACATTTGAAACCAATTTGAATCCCTAAATGGGAAAGGGATGTCATTACCTGATGGAGACAGGGTTATATTAAGGCAAGTTTGAAAGGACGAAATTAGGTTGATGTGCTTCTCTTTGCTAACTTTGATGCTACATGGACATGGGCCCACTAACGTGGAGGAGCTTTACTAGTAGTGGACTTAACATATTTACTAACACAGTGTGTTGGATGCACGAAATCAACAGTTTGGTGGGTCAATTATAAGGTTTTAAACTTGAGGGAGTTAATTGCATATGACCCCAAGTTAGAGGGGTATTTTGTATTTGAGTCTAAAATGAAATATTAAATTTCCTTAACAATATGAGTTTGATTCTTTTAGAGAACACTTTTAAGAATAAAATTCTAGATGTACTAGAACTCATGACCATAATTAGAAAACAAAAAACAAAAATTTTCTTCAAATTAATACCGAGATGGTGTTTACCTAGCACAATATTATTTTCCTGTTGTAAAATCCTTCCAATTGCAAGAGTTTTGAGACCAAATTAAAATATGGTTTTTTATTATAAAATCATTGCACAATGTGTGTACTGTGGGATTTTTCTTTTTCTCATTGCACAAAATATAGAAACTTATTGCAACAGTACATTTTTGGTCCTTTGAGTTTAGGAGAAGGTTTAATTTTGCCCCAGATTTTTTTTTTTTGATGCAATTTCATATTACATGTTTATAAAAGTTCTTAACATCTTCTTAATTTGCTAATGTCATTTAAATTGTCAATGAAATGAATTGACCTGCTGAACACGTGGTCATTAAAGAATACAAAAGTGAATATTACATGGCCAGTATGAATATTTGACCTAATATCTCACCTAAGAACTCTTGGAGAGGAGGAAAGTTAATATTAGAAACTACAAAACAATAGCATTTTTGGGTTTATTGTGTTAAATATTTTGTCAGAAATCCATGTTGATAGTGTACTATCCACATTTGCATCCTTTAATGGCCACATATTTGATTGGTCAACTAATTTTGTTAACAATTTTATTGATGATAACAAACTAGAAAGACATTAAAACCTTTTATAAATATATAAAATGAAATTGACAAAAAGAAATGTTAGGTGAAATTAAAATTGGCTTTAAAATTAAAAGACATAAAAATGCTTTTGCCAAACTTATTTTATTTCTTAAAGAATGATAAACATGGCGAATAATACATAGTTGTGATGACAAGTTTAGGTTAGAGTTAGCAGTTGTGAGAAGGCAAACTACAAATGCAAAATGGCCATATTTTTTAATTTTTGCTACACATTAGTTTGAGTGGGACCTATCTCACTATCATTCCTTTAATATACATAAAAAATATGAAGTTTTACACAACAAAATTCTTTCATTTATACCAAAAATACATTTGACCTGACCTAGAAAAAACTGTAAGCCAAACTAATTATAAAATAAAATTTAAATATTTTAAACACATTTTTTTTGGTGAGACTCACTTAAAAGATATTTATATATCTATTCATAATTGAATTGATTCCCTATTAATTATTTGCCAATTGATTTGAGTCTCCTTAAGATTTTTCCATGCGCACACTTTTAACATACAAGTTATTGAAGATGGTAAGGTAGCCCATCACATCTTTTATATACATTTTTTAAAGGATTGAACTTAGATACAATTTTTTATATTTTTGTTATCAGATTTATTAATTAAAATATAACAAATGTATGGGTTAATTAAAAACTATATAATTATAAAAAAAATCATACAGTAATCATGTTATTATTAAAAATTAAATATTTATCATATTTTAATTAAAGAATTTGATAATAAAAATATAAAAAATTACATATAAATTTTTTTTTAATTGAGCCTTTTAATAAGCCCATTACTAACTCTACCCAATATTAAAATGCTCAATCGAAATTCAAAACATATGGGCTCTTGACCCAAAACAAAAAGGGGCTTAACTACAAAAAGTTCTACACAATCAAATTAAATAATTAAGTATACAGTGTTGGTAATTTATTAGAAATTTGACACCTAATTTCAAGTACATTTAGTCCCTCCAAGACTTTTGTTTTAACTGAGTTCTAACTAAAATATTGTCCTAATTGGGCTCAATTTCAAACGAAACCTTTAAAACATTAATGGAAATATCGTATGTATGCTTAAAATCGCGCCTGCCACAAATTAATAAGATCATTTTTAATATATATATATATATATATAAAGAAAAGAGCAAAATTGGGCTGAAAACTAAGCATTTTCTTTTAGTTTGACTAAATTACACTTATATCTCTCTTGTCTTAAAAACATTATTTAGCTCCCTTGACAATTAATATGTATATTGGAAAAACATCTGTTTTAATTTACTTTTTATTAATAAAATTAACTTCTGGCACAATATTTTTTTTTTCAAAATTTAAATTATTTAAATATTTTTACTTTCATGTTAAGAATGATATTACAATCTTGGATTAGTTAAAAAATCAATTTCATTGATAGAAAGTAAATTAGATGAGAAGTTTTTGCAATATATATCAAATAGTAGAGAGTAAAACAATATTTTGAAGTACGAGTGGTATTAAATATAGTTTAACCGAACTTGAATAAAACTATTGTAATTTATTCTTTTAAATTTGATTCATGATGGTTGAAATATAAAATTTAAAATTTAACTTATTTATGTCAAGTTTGAGTGCAAATAGAATATTGAAAATGAGGGTGAATTGAACTTCAAGTCTGAACCCAAACATTTTTGTTTGGGCTAAGCCCGGGCCATTTGGGCATACCAATCACTGTCTGGCTAGGGCCATCAAAACAAGTCTATGAAAAATGGGTTGGGTTAGCAAATGTTCTAAAACCTATGTTGTATCTTTTCTACAAATAAAACCAACATCCTCATAATTATTTCTTAAAAAAAATTAATTATCAAACTTTTTATTTTTCAGTAAATATACCTTTTGGTCCTTGAAAATGAATGTCTCAATAACCTAATCCTTCAATTTTTACTCTTACTGAAGTCAATCTCTCGAAGAGGATCAAAATTCTTACCTTATGTATGGAGATGGTTCTCCTGAATGAGATTTCCCACCAAACGTTACTAGCTCAATTTAAATGGAAATTGAATAAGAAGAATGATTTTTTTTTTTTCAAATGTTGGCTGGATAGTGGGAATGAAAATCTTACTCTCCTTGGCAATGTTTAGATGAATCATTTTAAATTTTCATGAAATTCAAGTTGTTTAAGAATTCCTAAAATTCAAAATGCATATGAATTGTTGCAATTTAATATTCTTCATTTTTTGAACAAATTATCTTTGGAAAGAAATTTGTGTTTTGTATTTTTTTTTTAATATTATTTTCTTATAGTTGTTCAATGACAAGGTAGTCTGCATTCGATTCTAGAATACAAGTCCAAAGTCCAAGTTGAGGGTTGCGCTGGGGTCTAAGGTCCAATTTTAGTTTAGCGGTCAAGGGCTTGGTATAGGTCCAAGGTCTCGAGGTCAAGGTTTGATTGCTAAGTATAATTTGGAACTGAGAGTTCGGTCCAGTCTGATCTATTCTGATCTAATTTTGTCTAAAAATAATATTTTTATTTTTATTTTTGACCAAGCAATGCAATACCGTGACTAAATTTTTAAAAATGTTCTTATTAGGCATTTAAAAAAAGTATCTTAAATCTCTTCATCTAAGCACATTTTAAACCTTATTGATAAAAGGAAGATAGACATGGATCCTCTTAATTTATTTTTAAAATTGATATTATCAATTTTAATGAAAAATAGAGATATAGTGTATGAAGTTTATTATTCAAGTGAGTTCAACATATATTCAAACTGATACTTATTATTTGAGTAGATTCAATACATTTTATATCTATTTTTATTTAAAATTAATCATATCAATTTTGAAAAGAAAGCGGGAGAATTGGAAATAAAAAAAGAACACACATTTTAATCTTTGTATATAGGAAAAATTACAATTAATGATTTTAAATCAAAGATATTTCTATTAAAAATTTTTAGATTTAAATTATAAAAAAATTATAATACAAAAGCTTAAGTAAAAATTAAAATTTTTTAAAAATTAAAATTCTTGGACATAACTATCATTAACTTTTTGGAGTCATCTATGCATTATTTTGGGGTAATGTTGAAGCATGCAGGGTGATATAGTGATACCAGCAATTCCAAGAATAGTGTCAAATCAAGCGTCACTTGTTAACATTATATGCCCTCTTTTTCAGAACCGTCACCAAAAACTTTGTTGAACGTGGTGGGGGGTAGTGTCAGACACTGACTGACCACCCCTTTTGGATTTTGAATGCGACCTCCACTCGACCCCCATTCCTCTCTCCTTCTCTTTCTGTCTTATCATTTCCAGCAACAACACTGTGCTTCTTTCTCTCCCCACTACATCGTTCACAGTTTTCCAAATCAAATAATACTATCAAATAAATTCAATAAATAATCTTTCTCGCGAACTTCACTTTATTTTTTTTAAATATATTAAATCAATAGAAAAAAGTTAAAAAATTAAAATCTAATTTTGAACCAAAAGAATCAAATTTTTTGTCCTTAATTCATGGACGATCGTGAAAAATAACACTATAGCAGCAGCAGTAGCTGCTGCAAGCCTCGTGAAAAAGTAGACTTCATGCGCTGTACATTTTGGGAGTAGTGTTTATTATCATATGAAAAATAAATATTTAAAAATATATTATATTATGTTTACTATGTGCTCAAAATTGTTTGGTTAAAAAATATAAAAAAATAAATAAATAACAATCTATAAAATAAAAAATAATTTATTTATTCTTATTTTTTAAAAATTGATATAATAATTAAAATAATAATTTAATAAATAAAATAACAATTATAAAAACATAATAAATAAACCAAACGAAACTTATAATGTAATATTTTAATTTATATTAAGATATTAAATATTTTATCTATTACAGTATTTATATTGTATTATATATATATATATATATTTAATTCATAAATTAATCATATAACTCTTTAATATATATATATATATATATATCATATTTTTTATTTATATTTTACCCTATGATAAAGATTGGTTTTTGGTTAAAAATATTTTTGCAACAATTTTTTTATATTCTATTTAAAAAATTTTATACTTTATATTATATTGTTTAAATAACATACTTTTTTTTTTAATTTTTGAATTAAATTAAATAAAATTAAATCAATAACAATATCTTAATTTTTCATCTCCTAAATTTAAAAATAAGTTTGAATTTAAATAAGTATTGTTTCAATAATTATTCATTATATTAATATCAACAATTTTACCGCATAAATACTCATAAGGATATAGTTATGTTTCTACTCAATATTTATATAATGCATAATATTGATACCAAAAAAAAAATTATCATTCAACAACATTATAATACTTCAATGAATAGTTCAAAAGAACATTTTAAAAAAAATATTTAATAAAATATAAAAATTAATAAATGTCAATATTTACAGAGTATTGCAAATATCATTTTATCCAATAATATTTTAAAAAATTTTGTAATATTTCTTAAAGTAATTAATTTAGATCTAACTTAAAATAATATACTGACATATAAACTTGATTATTTTCTATTTGATTATTTCAAAACTATTATTTACAAACATATATAAAAAATGCATAAATTAAATATAGAGTGATTAAGAGGTTGTTGAACACTTCATCAGACAAACTCTCAATCTCTTAAGTCTTAACTATCAACTTTGCAAAGTCTGACTAAAGTTAAGGGTCATCAGGATAAAAAGAGAGAAAAGTAAGAAAAAAAAAAGAAAAGAGACAAAAAATAAGGAGAAAATAGAAATTAGAGAAAAAAGTAAAAAAAATGAAGAGAAAAAAGAAAAAAAAAATGTAGGTTGAATGGATTTAAGATAAAATACTAAATAAAAAAAATACATATATAAATTTAATAGGTTTAATATTATTGCACACACACATTTAAAAAAAATTAAGAAGGGGATATGCTCACCCTCAAAACTATCATAGCTCCGCCTTTGATTTTACCTATGCTTTTGGAAGAGGGGCCAAGAAGGGATGGTAATGTGCGGCTAATCACTCAAATTTTATATATTTGAATTTTATACATACATATATATATATATATATATATATATATAGATATGAATCCAATAAAATTTTGTATTCTTAATATCCGCACTCAAAATATTTAATATTCAAACTTTATTAAGTATTTTTGTATGCTTAAAAAATCTTACAAAGTATTGGGTATTGAATAAATGATATCCAAAATATCTAATATTCATATTTATCTTTCAAAATATAATTTAAAATATATTTTTAAAATTTAAAATTATTAAGTTCTTTAAACAATGAATAAAAAACATTAATTCAACGATAAAAAGGTACTAAATAAAGTTTACAATCTATAACATAATTTTATTTTATGTATAATTATATATAAGCGGTCTAATTATGACATGTAATATACAAGAATTGAATATTGGGTATTAAATATCATATCGTCCATTGGTATCAAACGAGTGCCAGGCAACCGAAGGCTAAATCCGGATTTGTCCATTAGTTGATCAGATATCAATTTTTGTCATTCACACCCTATCCAATATTTATATCCAGTGGATATCTTTTTTTTTGTGAAATTTTTTTTATTAAACTAGAAACATTATATTAATAAAGGAAACTTACATCATTTTGAAGTAGATTTTGAAATTCTTTACCTAAGTTATTTGATGTGTACATACATTTACTATCTATAAATTAAGCCATTTGTGTCATAACATCTTGACTGATAACTTCTACCTGCATCGAGACATTATGATTAGATATTAATAAAAGACCACAAGATTTTGTGAAGAAGTGGAGATTGAGAGGAAAATTGTGATAAGATGTAATCATGGATCGGTCTGTTATGAATTGTGATGCACGTCGGAGGGCTTTAAATATCCATGTAATTTTGTCTTGTAGAATATCATCACTCCAAATCCACTTCTTTATCATTGTAGATCCAAACCCGACCACAATATACACGTTATGCTTGCTTCTCCTTTCGCGATGTTTGTAATAATAAGTCGTTACATACCACTAATTTGGGTGAAAGTCGCCTATCCACATGTAAATCCTCCACCCTCCCTCTGTTTCCTATGAACCCGATGCTGACCATTTAAGGTTTCCAAATATTGATCGTTGATGTGATTAATCATTTGTAATGCTTGACTTGGCTTGCATTCCTTGCGCTGAAAAAAATCTTCTGGTTACAAAAGAACCAAATTATATACATTGTAATTGCAAAGTCCATTTGTGTTTCCTACCTTCCTGACATTTAATCTAGACCACTATCTTGCCATTGAAGAAACCAAAATAGTAAGTTCCTTCGCTATAATTGATCTGATCTTAGATTTAATTGAGATCTAACCTAGATTGCTCTTGCAAAAAGGCAAAGAAGAAAGAGATGATCAATTGTTTCATTACTGAAACTATAGAATGCACAGCTTCGATTAATAGGTAAATGATGATCATATAAATTGAACAAGTTGGGAGACTATTCCGCACTAATTTTCAGAGAAATAGCACAATTCGTGGCTGTAGCTGCAAATTCCATATCTTTGTTTAGCTAATCATTTAAAAGTGTGTTCTGTGCTTTGATCATTGCATTATTAATCTATACCCATCTATTGTTGTATACACTTAAATTACTCATCTAAATGAATTTATCTGTTTGCCCCATAGAGAAAAAGGTTATGAGAATTTGTCGGATTTGACTTAGACCATAAATCTGGGTTAGAATACACATATTCCATCATTCATATTCATACTAAATAGGATCACTTATATTTCTATGAGAAACTATATCATTTGGTTGCATGGGCCAGCAAAGGTGGTTATCTAAAGAGATTGAGGAGCCATTACCTATTTGCCACTATAGGTTGTCACTTATAATGGCACCAAATTTCCAAATACCTTTCCAGATCCAAATACCTACTAAATGCCTCCGAAGAGTTCCTCCTTGATTATCCCTATAACACTTAGCTTTTAACACCCTTGTAAATAAGGATATATCATTATCCGAGATCAAGCTGTAGATATGTTTGGCTAATAAAGCTTGATTAAAAGCTAGAGTTTGTTTAATTCCCAACCTTTATTTTTGATTAGGACTACACACTTTATTCCATCTTAGAAAATGTTTTTTGGTTTGTAGTTATGGTAACCCCAAAAAAAGTTAGCAATTTAATAGTAATTTCATGACAATATGTTTTAGGAAGTGCTAAACATGACAGCATATAGGTTAGCATCGAGATTAATATAGGCTTTATCATTGTTAGTTTACTTGCTTGGGATAATAACATCGATTTCTAAACTTGTAATTTTTTATCAATTTTATACATAACTTTTCTATATAAATGTGTTTTACTATGACTTAGGTCAATCTTAGTACCTAGGTGTTGGAGTATGTGTGTGTGTCAAAAGACTAAGTCACATATTGCTCAAGATAGTAAAAGCCTTAGTGTATATACACTAAGATGTATTCATGAGCAAGTAAAATAGGCCAAGAGAGGAGTGAGTTTGCACGCACAATAATTGGACTAACGCAGGTGAAATCCGTTGATTCCCTCCCCATACGCACAAAGTGAAACACAGTGTTGTACACTTTTTGCAAAAAAATAAAAAATAAATTTATTTTTATTTTTATTTAACAAAAGCCTGACCAGAAAACCCTTACTTTAAATGGTTTTAGTTTTGGTTTTCATGGTTGCCATTTTTGACCTTTGATTATTTCTTGGCCATTTCTAAACGTTAAAAGGCCATTAATGGTTCATTTTTATACTCACAATGTTTAGAAATCGACACTTCCAATCACCATTAAGTTGTCCAATGTTCTTATGCTTTCCATGCCTATAAATAGAGAGCTTCATAGTGGAGATCGATGCACCTCATCTCCTCTCCTCTCTACTTTTCTTCTGAGTTCTTCTTTGGTTTTTTGCTACTTTGCTTCCTTGTGAAATTCTGTAAAAAGAATCCATTTAATCTTAGGGAGTGCTGGCTTGTGATGGAATAACTCTTAAGGGCAGTGTCTTTGTGCACGACTTGGATCAATTATTTTGACTTTGTTCCCTCTTGTAGCTAACAATCGTAAGAGTTATAGAGTCATAGAACGATGGTGCTACTGTTCCTAATCACTTTGATGTTGTTATCAACATTACTGTTGCTGGTTTTACTGAATGAGCTTCTCTTTACATTCTGACTGCTATGCCAGCAATGTAGCTATCAAATTTGCTTCCAGATATCTCCAAGTTGAGATGTTCGATGACAAGAACTTCAAAAGATGCCAGGAACGAGTTTACACAATCCTTGATATGCATAGAGTTGCTATTGCACTGACATAGTCCCAACCTTCTCTGAATGCTGACTAGACATAGAAAAATACATGGGAATATTCGAACAAGGTATGCAGATACATAATCATTAGTACATTGTCTAATGATCTGTTTGATGTCTATTGTGTCTACAAGGAGGCAAAGAAGATTTGGGAGTCACTGATCTCCAAATACACCACTAAAGATACTGGAAAACAAAAGTTTGTTATTGGAAATTTTTACAAATAAGAGATGGCATAAGACAATGACATCAAGCTGTAAATTAATGACTATCACAAGCTACTAGAGGAGTTGTGTGCTGAGAAAATCAACCTTCTTGATGAGTTTATTGTTGGAGTTCTGATTGAGAAGCTGCCAAAATCATGGAAAGACTAGAAGCAGCAGCTGAAGCATAAACAAAAACAACTCTCACTCTTGGACCTTATCACTCACATTATCATCGAAAACACCAACTAAAAGGAGATACAAGCTGCTAAGGGCAAGGAGATAGCTTCAAAAGCGAATCTAGTGAAGGCAAAACTGCACAACAAGAGGTATGACTCTAAAACAAAACCTAATTATAAGCCAAAAAATGCTAACCTCAAGTTCAAAAAGAAAGGCATTTACTATGTTTATGGAAAACTAGGCCATCATGCTGCACAATGCAAAAAGAGAGCTAGAAATGACAATTCTCCTAAGCCAAAAGCAAATTTGGTTCAAGGAGATGAAAATGAGATCATTGCTACGGTCATTTCTCAAGCTCTTTTTGTGTTCGATATGAGAAAATGGATGGTAGACTACGGAGTTACCAGGCACATCTATGCTAACTGGGAGATGTCCACCTTCTATACTTCGATTAAGGAAGGAGAAGACAATGTTTTCCTTATTGATTCTCGAACTGCAAAAGTTCTAGGAAAAGGAAAAGCTAATCTCAAGCTCACATCTGAAAAGACCTTGTCTCTTAATGATGTTTTACATGTGCCGATGTTAAAGAAAATTTAATTTTTGTAACTCTATTGAATAAGGCTAAAGTTAAAGTCTCATTCGAATCTAATAAGATTGTAATGACAAAGAATAATGTGTTTGTGGGAAAGGGTTATTGTACTTAAAAGCTGTTTGTTCTTAATATTGCTTATATGAATGAGAATGCATAAACTTCTATCTACTTGCCTGTCTTTATGATTAATTCATTTAATATGTGCCATGCTTGATTAGGACACGTTAAAAAAATCTTATTTTAAAAAAATAAAAAAAAATTGGTTTAATTTTTGAAATTAAAAATAATTTTCTATATAAATGTGAAATTTGTACAAAAGCTAAGTTAATACATACTGATTTGGGTGATTTGAAACAAATTATAACAAGAGGTGGCAAAAAATATTTTGTAACTTTTATTGATAATTTTTCAAGATATACTAAAATATATTTGTTAAGAAATAAAGATAAAGCTTTTGATAAATTTCTTTTATACAGAGTTGAGGTAGAAAATCAATTAAACAAAAAGATTAAAAGAGTCAAGTCGGATAAAGGATGAGAATTTGTTTTATTTAACAATTTTTGTGAAAAGGAAGGAATAATTCATAAAGTGCCTCATTCATATTCACTTGAATCTAATGGTGCGGCAGAAAGGAAAAATAGAATTTTAAAAGAGATAGTGAATGCTTTGCTTGTAAGTTTATCTGCACTAGATAACTTATGGGGTGAAACTTTATTATCTACCTATTTTTTAAAAATAGAATACCTTATAAAAAGTTAGAAAAAAACACTTTATGATTAGAAAAAATACTTTATCAATTGTGGAAAGGTTTTACACCAAATCTAAAATATTTAAAAGTATGGGAGTGTCTTGCAAAAGTTTTATTGCTTGATCCTAAAAAAAAAGAAATTGGTTTTAAAACTTCTGATTGCATGTTTATTGGATATGTTGAACATGGTGCATCTTATAGATTTCTAGTTTTGAAAAGTGATGCTCTTGATCATAATACTATTATTGAAACTAAATATGTAGAATTTTTTGAATATATTTTTTTGTTAAGGGTTCAGCATATTTCTCAAACAATAGAAATGTTTTCTTTTTCTTTTGAAAGTGAAAATTATGTTGAAAATTTAAGGAGAAGTAAGAGACAAAGGAAAGAAACTTCGTTTGAAAATAATTTTTATACTTTTTTAGTACAAGGTGAGCCATCAAATTTTTAGAAAACTTAGATTTTGGTAGACTTGCCTCTAAGAGTAAAACCTATTAGTTGTAAATAGGTTTTTAGAAAAAATATAATACTGATGGATTTATTAACAAATATAAAGCTAAACTAGTAGTTAAAAGATTTACTCAAAAATAAAATATTGATTATTTTGATATTTTTTTTCCATTAACAAGAATTTTTTTTATTAGAGTTTTGATTGCTTTAGCGTCGGTCTGTAAACTGTTTATTCATCAAATAGATGTTAAAACAACTTTTTTAAATGGTGATTAAAAGAGAAAATTTATATGATACAACCTAAAGGGTGTGTTGCTCCTGGATAAGAAAATAAAGTTTTATAAACTTGTTAAGTCATTATATGGTTTGAAACAAATACCTAAACAATAGCATAAGAAACTTGATCAAGTTTTAACAAGTGATGATTTTTTTACTGTTAAAGTGGAAAGGTGTATTTATATAAAAATTGTGAATAATAATTGTGTGATTATTTGTTTATATGTTGATGATATACTTATCTTTGGTACAAGCATAAATGTTGTGATTGAAACTAAATGGTTTCTTTCTTCAAAGTTTGATATGAAAGATATGGCTAAAGCAAATGTGATATTATGTGTTCAAATCATAAGGAATGAAAATGACATTTTACTATGTCAAGAACATTATGTTGAAAAAAATCCTTAAAAAGTTTAAATATTTTAAAAATATACCTATAAGCACTCCTTATGATGCTAGCACCAAATTAGTTAAAAATAAAGGTAATCTGGTGGCTGAATCTACATATGCATAGATTATTGGGAGTTTGTTGCATTTAATGAATTATACCCGGCTTGATGTAGCATATGTTGTGTGTAGATTGAGTAGATATACTCACTGTCCAAGTACTGAATATTGGTTAACTCTGAACAGATTAATGAGTTATTTGAGAGGTACATTAAATTATGATATACTTTATAGTAGATTCTTCGCTGCATTAGAATAATACAGTGATGCTAACTAGATATTAAATTCAAAAGAAATTAAATCCACTAGTGACTATATATTCACTCTTAGTGGTGGTGCAGTAATTTGGAAATCAGCTCAACAAAATATTATAGCGAGATTCATTATGAATTCAAAGTTCATTGCTCTGGAGTTGATTAGTAACGAGGTTGAGTGGTTGAAAAATTTTTTGACAAATATTTCACTAAGTGAAAAGCCAATAATATCAGTGTCCTTACATTGTGATAGTTAATCGACGATAGTCGTTGCTAAAAATAAGGCCTACAATGGCAAAAGTAGACATATTCGTTTGAGACACAATCTTATAAGACAATTGTTGAAAAATGGAGTTATATCGATCGATTTTATAAAGTCAGAAGTAAACCTAGTAGATCCTTTGACTAAGCCCCAATGGAAGAAATAAATTTTGGAAATATCAAGGGCAATGGAACTTCAGCCAATTTGAAATTAACAATGATGGCAACCCAGCCTCTATGATTGGTGATCTCATGAAGGAGATTCATATGGGTAAGAATAAATCATTTGTTAATTCTGCCAGCGGTTAATTCTTTGGTCTCTTCTTATGGTGTGAAAAAAGTGGTAGAATGCATTATTGGCGAGGTTGAGGAAAAACTCTTAATGATTTCATATTCCTTATAGATAATGTATTCATTGTAGATACACTTGATGAAATCACCTATATGAATGTGGAGTAAGGCCACTCTTATGAGATTGTGGCAAAATCTCTAGAGTATTCATTAAAACCAAGTACACGCATGACTATTTAAAGTGTAAAATTGAGATAATAGAAGAAATTGTGGGTATATAAGCTGACTAATAGGGCCTTTAGTACACAACAAATAATTGTTGATTCATAAAAGATATAAGCTTCATTGACAACTCTGTGTACTAAGCTTTATTGGTCTAGGTATGGTTCATAGTTCAAAAGACACCAAAGTCAAAACATTTATACTCATGTTTGTAACTTAGATAATAGTCTTCTTTTGACATACATATGGGGGATTGTTGGAGTATATGGAGTCAAAACGTTCATAGAAGCTATAAGTTTCACCAATAACTTTATGTATTAAGCTTTATTGGTTTGGGTTTGGGTCTAGTTCATACTCTGAAAAGACACCAGAGTCAAAATATTTATACTTATGTTTGTAACTCAGATAATAGTTTTCTTTTGACACACACGTGGGCGATTGTTGGAGTATGTGCGTGTGTGTGTCAAAAGTTTAAGTTCCACATTATTCAAAATAGTGAAAGCTTTAGTATATATATACTAAAATGTGTTCATGAGCAAGTAAAATGGGCTAAGAGAAGAGTGGACTCATGCGCACAATAATTGGGCCAATGTAGGTGAAATCCATTGATTTCTCCCCCCATGCACCCGAAGTGAAACGCGATGTTGGACACTTTTGGTGAAAAAATAAAAAATAAAATTCTTTTTATTTTTATTTAACAAAAGCCTTACTAGAAAACCCTTACTTTAAATGGTTTCAATTTTGGTTTTCATGGTTGTTGTTTTTGACCTTTGATTATTGCTTGGCCATTTATGAACATTGGAGGCCATTGATGATTTGTTTTTATACTCACAACGTTCAGAAATCAATGCCTTCAACCACCATTAAGTTGTCTAGTGTTCTTCTGCTTTCCATGCCTATAAATAGAGAGCTTCATAGTGGAGATTGATGCACCTCATCTCCTTTCCTCTCTACTTTTCTTCTGAGTTCTTCTCTAGCTTTCTACTGTTCTGCTTCCCTATGAAATTCTGTAGGAAGGATCTGTTTAATTTTGGGAAGTGCTGTCTTGTGACGGAATAACTCTTAAGGACAGCGTCTTTGTGTACGACTTAGATTGATTTTTCTGACTTTGTTCCCTTTTGTAGCTAACACTAGGTACTTTCCAAGTCTTGTTTTGAATTTAACTCCAAAAATTCTAGCATGACTCTATTTTACCCTACGGGGCACACAAGGACTAAAACAGTTATTGATTTCCCTAGATTGATACATTGACTTTGATAACACATATATTTCATGGCCTTAAGAAATGTAATGTGTCATCAGCATATATTACATGAGATATTGGTTCTGATTATTTTAATCCCTCTCCAATGTTTTTATTGTTCCGCCTTTGGATCATACTTAATAAAACATTAGTACAAGGTCAAAACAAATATGAAAGAAGAGAGTCAGCTCACCTTATCGAAATCCTTGTTGAAGAATAAATCTCTCAATTAGGTGTCCATTAACAATCACTTGTTAGGACACTGTAATCAACGTTATATTAGTTATTTTTTTCAAATGAATATCATGAATACCTAAAATATCTAAACCCATTGTTATTCCTGGGGTTAAAGTTCGTGGACAAGGACTATTGGTTTACCTTTTTTCTTTGTGCATATAATATGTAATCAAATTGAATCTTCTCTTGTCCTGCGTGCTTGGCAGTGAAAAGGAAGGAAGAATAAAGAGTGAGCTCCACTTAAAGAGACTCACACTTCTGATTCTCTCATCTAATTACGCATTGAAATTACTAAAGAAAATAAAAATTCATTGTGTATCTAAATTTAATCTATGTATACGAAGCTCATGTACGGATTCAATTTAGACCTTTGTTTTATGCGTATTACATAGACACAAGAATTTCTCATGTTGGCCAGCGCACTGGGGAGGACTTGTGTGATTTGGACGGTAGTTGGATTTTTAATGGTTTTTCTTTTAAATTTAAGGAATAAATTTCAAAAGATAAACAAAAACATGTGAAAATTATTTAAACAGTAAGTTTTAATTAAATGTTAAATAACATAATGTGTATAAATTTCACACATTTTATATTTGTTTTTTTTTCCTAAAATCTTAAAAAAATAGATGGTATCCAAGTTGAGATTTTGTGAATGGGTGCTTTTGCGTTCCCAGTTTAACATTTAACCCTTTTGATAGAAGCAACACTGACAGCAAGCAAGCGAGTTAGCTAGAAAGCAAAAGCCACTTTGTATGTTTTTTGGATTTGTATGCTTAAATGGGTAATGGTAAAATACTATCTTAAATGTAAAGAGATAGATTTAAAAAAAAAATAGAGTAGACAAAAAAAATTTTATATACATTTTCACCTTTTATATCTTTTTTTATTTTTTTAAAAAATATTTTATGATCAGTTTAATTGAAAGAATCTCAATTCATGTCCCTTTCAAACGCAATTGCAGAGGAATGATCTTTTATCATCTTCACACCCCCTCGTGCGTGCAGGCCTCTAAGGTCCTTTTTTGTTGCTTTGGAAATGGAGCAACATTATCGTGGTTGAGAGAGACTGGTCACAAGTTACTGCAATCATTTTATATTAAAATAATAATGCTTAATTTTTTATTTGTTGGTCCAGTGTTTTCTTCTTCAGGCAAAATGAAAACCAGCTTACGCATCTCAGTCCTGGCTTTAATTTCGTTAGGGAGACATTTCGAGCATTCATTTTCTATGAAAATGAAAGTAGAGAGATCCCAGGAGCGAGTGGTTCTTGTTAGCAAGGTATGTAACAGAATAATTCATGTATATATTGATATGATGAGTTGGCTTACTTACAAAAAAATTGATAAAAATTTTGCAATTATTAATATTGTACGTATTTGAATTCTTTTTGGTTCGAGAATTTTTCTCAAAAAGATTCTCTAGAGGTTAATTTTTTGGATAAATTTTTATTCACCTTTCAAATTGCTTCGCTTCTATACTGATCCAGCTCCTACACCGAAGTGTCAAATGGGTAACGTTGGAGTAAACTATTTTTATTACTATGCTTCGCATCAAGAAAAAAGAGAATAATACAAGGATCTTAGTCTTGAAAACAAATAATGGTGAAAGAAATAATTTTTACAAGATTTTTTTAATTCCTTTAAATAAGTAAGTAATAAAGCAAGATATAAGTAATGAGTCTCTGCAAATAAAGTTTGAGCGAAAACAAAAAATTACAAGCTGAACAAAAAAATGCTAGAGCTCCTAAGCTCGTTAATAATCAGATATTCATTAATGACTTCTGAGGGGTATATGAAAACAAATGTTAGAGAGTTTTGGGTAATAGGGAATATTACTGATGGTTAAATAAAGGAGTATTAATGTCATTTATATTTAAAAATTTATACTTTTAGTTATTATAATTTCACTCAAATTTTAATTTAGTCTTTCTAATTTAAAAATCTATCATTAGATTACTATAATTTAAATAATTTTTAATCTAGTTATTGTTGTTATATTTTCATCAATATTTTGCCATATCTGTAAATTAATTTTACTTTGTTATTTATATTTTCACTTTTTTTATTAGTACAAATCATATATATTTAGAATATTAACACAATAAAAATTAATAAAATATTGATAATTTTTAATAATAGAGACTAAATTAAAAAAATTTCAAATTGTAAGGACTGAATTAAAATTTTTAAATTATAGAGACTAAATTAAAAAATAGAATAAAACTATAGAGACCAAAAGTATATTTTTCTCCATTTTAAAAATATAAAATTATTTTAAAAACTTTAACACATTTTTAGTTCAATTTTTGTTACGGTAAAAATATATTTGGATTGGTTTGCATGTTAACTAAGATCAACCCTTTTTCTAAACAATCTTAAAGACACATTCATCTCAACTATAATTTAAAATTAAATTACATAATAAGAGTGAAGGGAGCTCTATTTAACAGGTGATAGTTCTAAATACTCTTTAGTTGTGAATGTCAAGAGACGATTAAAATAAAATAATGAGAGTTTAAAAGAGTTAGTCAATATTTAATGATTTAATATTCAGCTTAGAACGCTAAACAGGACAAGTTGCGTAATAAGTATAATACTTAATATTCATTTTTTAACTAACTTAATGCACTTCGAATTTATTTAAAAATTTCTCATAAATAATTGATATTAAATCATAAAATGTGTGAACAGCTATATAAAATGGACAGACTCATGTACGTTATTTCAGGGGCCAGTGCACCTTCTAAAATTTTTTTTTATAAGTCTGATTGAATTAACACTAAAAAAAAATGTTGAAAACTAAAATTATATAGATGGTATAAGGCCTTTCTTTCCCTTAAAAAGATGGTGCCACTGCAAAAAAAAAAAAAAAGGTCTTTTGTGGCGAGCAACACCTTTCATCCCATATTATTTTTTCTGCTTCCGTTGCTGATAGGGGCCTCGAGAGCTAAAGAATAGGGGAGTTAATGGTTCAATTAAAAATGTTTTCATAATACAATTGTGAGGATCTGCGATGAATGCTCACTTTTTCACCAAAAGGATGAGGCTTTAGGAAAAGATTAGGGTTCATAATATTTAAGACACCTGAGGTACAAAAGCATTATATATGGAGAGTAAAAAAGGGATCAGATTTCCGTATAAAAAATGAATGAATGGCAATCAAACCAGCAAAAGAGATCACAGAGGAAGTGGCAAGCTGTAAAGGAAAAACAAAGAAACAAACAAATGTACTGTCTGCATTTTTCTTTTCTTATCCTACATGTTACTCTGGAGCGTACCTGTGTCCCATAATATATATAGTCGCTATTTACAGTGGATGAAATCACACCTTCGTTACATTTACAAGCACATTTAATGATTTTTTGTTAAAAAAATGATAATGCTATCAAATGCATTTATTAAATGTTCTTGAAAAATATTTAAATATTTAATTTTTAATTTAATGACCATTAGTGCTGTAATTATTTTTTTAATATGAAAAAGTTATTCTTAAAAAGATAATTTTTAAATTTAAAATTCTCAAAACTTAGAATCCTAACCCTAAACTATTGAACTCAAAATCATGGAAACCAATACGGTGAACCCTAAAAACCTAAAACTCTTCGGTCTTAACGCAAAAAATTTAGGGCTGAGAATTTCAGGATTTTGTAAATCATTGTTTTAAGGGTAATTTTATTATATTGAAAAAATGATTGCAGCATTAATGATAATCAATTTCAAAACACTGATTAATTATTAAATAATGTACTATTTAAATATTTTTGAAATAGCATTTAATACTCCTTAATGAGTAGTTTAAGGACATTGGTTAAAAACATTTATTTTTATTTTTGTATTTTTTTGTCTTTTATATTATTATATTATATTTTATTTTTATATGTTGCATGAAAAGAGTTACTCACTGAATATCTCTTTATTAAAGAAAGATTGAGGTAGTCCTAAGTCCAAAGACAAAGGCTGAAGAAACCAGAAATGAAGAGGACGATGGGACTAAAGCCAAAGGCCAGAAAAGAGGACTAATTAGATATATCTATAATTGCTAAGGAAAGAAAAAGAAAAATTATTATTGTCAACACAAAGTGCGACTTGAATAATCAAAGCTACCCCTTTTTCATATTGTTGGTTTTTTTTTTTTTTCTTTGGGGATGAAATTCCATCGGCGGTCCATCTGAGAGTGAGTAATCATACAAAAGAATTTCAAATAATTATTCAGTCTTTTTTTAATAAAAAGATCGTGGAGATGAAATATGACTTTTTAAAGACAAGTCATTCGAAGTCTTAAACATAATTAAATCTCAGTAAAAATTTGTGAACAAGAATAAATTGAAAAAGATGAGAATAAATTAATGAAATTAGGGGCCATCAATATATTGTTTCAAAATTGATTAAATGTTTATAAAAACTCAAATAATAATGAACAACAGCAAAAAAACTTAAAAGAAATTGAATAATAACTTTAATAATGGGTTGGAAACAATATTAAAACGCTGGAAATATACCAGAAATAAAAGGCATGAAACAAATAGATAAAATAAATATATAAAGGTCATAAGTATGTTAAGATGCATAAAATAAAGATAAAAGTAAATTATTAAGTAATTTTTTATGTGGTTTAATTGTGTGGTCAACTAATAACCACTCCCAATAATAGATTATCATCTATATTTTATATTTTCACTAATTTCATGGCCTATTTCATGGTTAAATAGATCAATACTTTGAGTAGAAAATATGCTAAAATGACATTAAAATTGGTTAAGCTCACATTCTCTCTTGCTCTTTTTGGCCACTTAATTGTCTAGCTCTCTGCTAATTCAATTGAGACCTTAGCTAGTTTAGTGAACCCTTTTTGGATAGGCAGTTGATTCTTTCTCTAGATATTCAATTTTTTAGCTAAATGGTCAATTTCTCAACTAGTTAATTGAGACTTTAATTAGGTAGTTATAATTTTAGCTGGTCTCTCAATTAGATAATTGTAATCTTGGCTAAAATCTTGGCTAAAGAGTCAATTTCTTGGTTAAACTCTCAAATAATTAGTTAATTACAATTTCGGTTAAATTATTATTATTTTTAGTACTAAAACACACGAGTAGTTTTTTTTCCTTAATTTTTTCTCCATTGGCAATGTAAATGAAGAGAAATAATAAAATAAACTAAAATAAATACAATAATTATTATAATTTAATATAATAATTTTTTTATTTGCTAATTAGACAAACAAAAAAACTCATTTTTTATTCATCTATTATATAGACAGATTGTATTTTATTTTAAAATTTTTATTTAGGTAATTCTTTATTCTTTCTATCAGTGGTAAGATAAAAAAAAATTTAAATAAATTATATAAACTTCCATTGAGTTCTGTTAAAATTGCATAAATTTTTCTTCTATTTTTAAAATATTCATAACTCTTCCCTAAAATAAAAAGTTGTGTTGCATTTTAATCTAATTTTAATTTTTTTAAAAAATAAAATGCCTTCTACTAACCTATATATATATATATTTTTTGTTAAATAAAACAAATATAATCTTTTATTTTCATTTGTGCATATTTGAAAACAAAATCTATTCTTTGTTATTTTTTATTTGTGCATATTTAGATTTACTACAAATTTGTATATTTAGGCTAATGGAAAGTATTTTAGTAAAAAAATTTATAATTAGACTAAAGTATATATTTTAAAAAAGGAAAGGAGGTTTGTATAATTTCAACAAAATTTAGGGGAGGTCTATCTAACTTGCTCAAAAAATTTTAAATTACATGAAAAAGTTGCAAAATTTTATTTGATTAGATTTTTATTAATTTTTTTTATTTAATATGAATTTTAGTTTCTTTTATTTGAAAGCTATTGCGCAATCTGCAGACTTGTAGCTTTAGGTTATAATTTTTGAAACGTCTGAAGGGCAGTCGAATTTTTTTTTTTATCAATCAAAATGGAGTCGATAAACTGGATAGGGACTAGCAGAATTCCATTTGCCAAGAGTAGTCGGGGGCAGTCAATAAAATTTATTTTCGACTGCTTTTACCTTTTTATCGTCGCAAAATCTGATGTTATTTTTTTAATCTTGTTGCAATGGGAGGAGAGTTATTAAGTATGGACACCTCAAAAGACATAATCATGTTTTGTGTGTGGAACATCTCTATTTAACATGTACACAATAATTTAAATCGCACATGAATGTTTGAGGAAATTATATTTACCTACCACGATCTTTGCACCTACTTACAATTTTTTCCTGACTAATTAACTTTAGCAATTGAAACATTATTCATTTGCCACCTTGTGAAAAGTTTCAATAGTCTAAATATGTCTAACTGACTTAACAATACGTGCGTATCATGCGAACTACTCTTTTTCCATACTATGTCAAATTTGTTGGAGATATCATACAATTTAGACGATATAAGAGCTCTGCGAGGAGGCAAACATATCATGGGATTAATTGTAAAAATTAACTAATTTGGGGAATTTTCAAGGATTTATTAGCCTTTAATATATTTGCATCCCTGCAAATTGTCTAGATTAGACATTATCTCTTACTAACTTAACATCATGTAAGGATGGCAATAGTCAGGTAACTACTCAAATTTTAAATATTCGAATTTTAAATATATATATATATATATATCCAATATCTAAATTCTATTAGAGTCCAATAAAATTTTACATTCTTAATAGTTGCACCTGAGATATCCAATATCTAAAATTTATCGAGTATCCAAAATATCTGAAAAATCCTACAAAGATTAGAATATTGGATAAAAGATATCCAAAATATCCAATTACTCATATTTATTTTTCAAAATATAATATAAAATATATTTGTAAAGTTTGTAATGATTAATCACTTTAAACAATGAATAAAAAACATTAACCTAACAAATAAATAGGCAGTTAATGAAGTTTGTAGTATACAATAGAACTTTGTTATGTATAATTATATTTAATTAGGCTAATTGTTACATGTACGTAGTATACGGATCTTGAATATTAGGCATCGAGCTATCTTAATTGTCCCTTAATATCAAACAGATATCGAGTATCCAAAGATTGAATCACCATTAGTTAAACAGATATCAATATCAGCACTCTTTCCAATATTGGATGAATATCAAACGATTTTTTTTTCTTTAAACAAGTATTACTGGATTCCCAAAATATACACACCCATTGCCGTCCTAACACCAAGTGTAAATCACGTGATCTCTTCTTTTCCTAGATCATGTTAAGTGATTCCTTAAAATATCTTATTTAGGAAGCAAGGGAGCATTGATTGTGGACAAAAGTCTTGTTAGATATTTTAAAATTTGTTACTTGTCAATATCCGCACGACTGTATTTTTGCTTTCCAGGACGAGACGCAGTTTTATAATTACTGTAAATTCATGTATACCCTGTTTACTGCATCAAAGGTCCTTGTGAAGGAGACAGTAGTGAGAGAGAGGAGACAGATCATATGCTTGCAATAATAATTCCCAGCAGAACCAAACAAAGAAATATTTAGAATACAGTTCAGATTTACTTGATGCCTAAACAGGGAGACGGCATAGTATACACAACTTCAATCAGTACAATGAACAATCAACTAAGAAGCTGAAAGTTTGACATGAGCTTCTTCACAGTTCACAGATATGGAAACACAGAAGAAGAAGAAAAATTAATAATATTTAATTTTGATGATGATGAAGAAGGAGGAGGACAAGTTATAATATCACTTTAAATTTTGTAACATAATTGCAAGCTGGTGCCACAAAAAAAAAAAGGCTCTTCAGAAGGAAAAAAATGGAAATTTTATACATAAGATAGAGACAGAAGGGTTTAAGATATATTATCCCTCTCGATAATCTCACCTAAGAATCTTACATTCCCAACGTTTTCTCCTATCGTGCCCCATCACAGTTAACCAACAAAAAAAAAAAAAAACTATAAACCTAGTAATACACAAGCAAGCAACGTTCACACACGAGACACTGACAGAATAAGATATATAATGTTTAGGTATAATTTGTAGTGTCTCGTTGTGGCTGTCAAGATCAAACATCAGATACGATAAGATTTTGTTTTCGAGACCAAAATGGAGAATTTTGAATTTGCTGCAATATTTTTGTTGCGTTCTTCGCATGCAGCGTGGTGTGTGTTTGCCCTGTTAAGGCATGAAAAACTTATTCCCGCATTTGCAACGCCAAGCTTCTGGATAGTACTCAAGAGGCATGCTCAAACCGGGTTGGATCGGCACCTGAACCGGTTCACAAGGCGCACACCAACCACACTTGGATCTACACGACGGCGGCAACGACCCTGGTCCACCGTTTCTTTTCTGATCAGCCACCGCTGTTGCCGGCGTCGACGATCCATTCTCCTTCTGTTCCCTCTGGTAGTAGTCCTGCTTGAAAGCTCCCCTACCTGATTTAAAAAAATAATAATAACAATAAGAATCGGATTTAAGAAATACTGAAATGTTGGGTATTCAAACAAAATGGGTTGGTTCCTCTTCATCTTACTTTTGAGAAAAAAAAAACATGAAAGGAATAGTGGCAGCAAAAATTTTTTTGGGTCACAGCGAAATTTTGATATAACTACATTAATATTAAATAATAAAATAAATCAAAATTTTATTTTCTAGTTCATTTGACAATTAATAAAATTTAGAGTGAACTGATAAATTTATTAATTGTTAAATAATTATACCCATTTAACTTTAGTTCCGAAACTTTTGCAAGAGTTAATATTTGCAAGAAGATTCATTACATGTAAATTTTTTGGTCAGGTAATTCAAAGATGTTAAAATAATTAATTTGTAATCAGTTTATTATATTAAATGACCAGTTTACGTGCTCACTGATGTCACAGACTAGAGCTAAATTCATCAACTAATTCACCAACCACTTACTCTAAAATTTAAGATACAGCTCAATACTTACTTGGTACTGGAGGGAGAGTAATGGCTGAAGCAGAAGAGAATAAGAGAAAAGTAGTGAAGGCCGTGAAGGTTGGTAACCGGTGGCGGTGGTGGTGGTGGTGGCGGTGGTGGTGGTAGGTTTTGCGGTGGAGACGACGGTGGGCCAGTACGCCCATGGCGGAGGACGCTAGCGACCAGCGATGTTTTGGGATGATGAAGAATGAGAGGGGAGAGAGAATGTGTGTGTGTGTGTGTGTGTGGGTGGGTGGGTGGGTGAAGGAAGTGGACGGTAATATTATGGTTGGTGGTGCAGAGGGCAGATTTTTGCGTGTGGGAGAAAAAGTCCAAGTCAAAAGACACTTGAGGCAGAAGAAAGAGAAGAGGGAAAGAAATTTTGTTTGAGCATTTGGGTTGAAGGCTTAAAGGTGGAGACTGGCCCCTCCTAAGGGTCCTGAATGATTGTGATAGATTGAGAGGCAGGGTTGCAATGAAGTGGATATACGGAGTTGTATGCATGAAAAAATTCCATTTGTTAAAAAAACTATTTAATGGCAAAAAAAATCACAATAATTATAAAGTGCATCTCAATTCACTTTTTGGATGGAGGATATCTAAGGGGGAAAGAAAAAGGTTTTGTTAAAATTTTTTTTGGGAGTTATTAATAAGAAGAAAAAAATAATGAAATATTTTTAAGTTTTTTTTTTCAAAATTTCGTTCCTTTTTCAAATATCTGTCATTATGATTTTTTTTTTAAGTTTCTCTAAACCTAAAAAAAAACTGTTTAAATTTCTTTTCTTTCTTTTATTCTTTTTTTAAGTCTCATTATATATATAGTATCAACCAAATTCTTAGATGTTAAATTTTTTAGGCTTTGGTGGGGTGGATTAGGCTATTTTAGGCCTAAGAAACTCTTAAACCTATAAGACTCCTATAACATTTGCCTCCAAGTCTGCTAATGAGATGACAAGCTAGGTAGACTTATAAAAGAAATATTTCTCTTAGTGTTATCTTTGGGATTTAGTTGAAGTTTGGATCTTTAGGTGGCGAATTGTTAAAGAGTTGGATAGGGAATTTGTTGTTTCCTAATATTTTGTTTAAGTTTGCTTCGTTGAACTATGTATGAGATTTTCTACTAGTTTGATGGTGCTTGTGACGACCATAACTTCTAATATTGGTAACTATAATTAAATACACATTTAATAATTAAAGATCAAGGTTTAGAGTCATTACAATCAATTACATTAAGAAAATATAGGGAAATTTGAACCATGATGTTATTAGGGCCATCAATTAAACAACCATAAATGGGAACATGTAGAAAAAAGATTTGTACTATCATTAAAGGTTTGTGATTCATCTATGCATCGATTTCTACACACAAGAACCTCCCACAAGTGTTCCTATATCATTTCCTATCATTAGCATAAAAGAAATTAGGGTTTCTAGGTCAAAGGTGGGAGTTTGGGGACCTCCGCCGTGACCTAGAACCTTCCCGCCACGGCTAAGTTATGTCCTGGAGCTCAAAAATTAAGTTTTTAACCTTGCGCCGTGGCCCAGACCTTTTGCGCCGCGGCTAAGTTGCTCTCGGGAATCATTGGGTAACTTTCTTGACTTTCGCCGTGACGAGGGATCTGCGCCGCGGCTAGTCTACGTGGCGCTGCGGCGAGTTTTGCTACTGTACCCCATTAATTAATTTCCTCGACTCGCGCTGCGACAGGACTTGTTGAGCCGCGGCTAGGTTTCATTTTGTCACCCTCCTGGGCGATTTTTTTCGCTCTGCACTGCGGCGCCTCTCGCCGCTGTCACTATTCATGCCGCGGCGAGGCCTTCCTAGCCGCGGCGTGACTCCCTCATGTAGCTATATCTCCTACATTTCGTCCCCTACATTCTAATTCTCTTCCTAGGGATCCCTAGGACCACTTTCCCTAATTGTATATGGCTCTAATGGTATTTATCTACATTATTTACCTAATTATTCTACCATTATCAACTCAACACTTAAGTACTAATTCCCACTCACCTAACCACCACATGTCACCATTTTCATGGGTTAATGACAGCAATGATTCATATACTATCACTAATTAACATCTCATACACATTTTGCTAGAGGTTTCATGCATCAATAATCCACCTTAATATCTCAAGGGTTACATTTCAAATGATAAGCCATATTATAGTTCAACAGAGTTTACAGCAGATATTATAAATCTATACATCCAATACCAAATTAAGGGGGGGTCTAACCCCTCAATACATACATTCTCAGTGATCAAAATATGAAAGCCTACACTTAGCAATACAGATACATGATGATGCTATACAAGACTTAACAAAAATTAGCATCTATCCTATTACACCTAGACCAAGTGTAGCTTCCAACACTAGGCCTCAGCTTATGGATGTTCATCCACTTGCTTGCCCTTATCCTTACCCGAAGAACCTTCACATGAAATATTAATCCCATAAAAGAGGGTGAGATACAAATCTCAGTAACTAAGGCAATTCTATCATATAATCCAATTTAATAAGCATATATACATGAATTAAAATCAACATCAGAATCATATCAATCATATCCGTAAATGAAACAATTGGGCTATCATGATTACTATCCCATACTAGCAAACATATTATCACATGTTAAAGGCCATTAACACCAGGAGAGGCCCGTCCACGACACCTACTTCCCATTGAGTACAACCAGGGCTCAGTGCATCTGAGGTTTGATCATAACCCGGTGCTCGATCGAAGCACATGCACGGGTGGCAGTCGCACCACAGCTCTACCATGGACTCACAATGTCCAATCATAATACAATAGATAGCCAACCAATTCATTCAGCATTTCAAATCATTCATATACAGCAAATATAAAATTAAAATGGATACATGCATGGAATTAATGTGAATCCCAGTTATCTCACTTGTGGACAACTTGCAACAGTCACCAATGGTACAAAAATCCCTATAACCATAGCATCAGAAAATTACCACTCTAATTCATCATTAACAGTAGCAATAAGTGCCTAAGAAATTTAAATGCTAATAACTACCTAAATAACACTTACCCAATCACCACAAATCCCCAAATTTGGATTGAGTATGTTCTCTACCAGAATTTCGCTATATCACTTAAATTCCTAGACAAATTCGTACATAATTAATACCCATTTTATAAATCGATTATGGGGGTCTCAAATTAACAAAGAAAGCATCAAAATGGAGGGTTTATACTTACCTAATGTCAGCCCTAACCTCAACCTACGAATTTCACCAAGAAAATTCCAAATAACCATATTTCAGATTTTGGGTAGGGTGAAAATTCTCAAAATAAAAAACTAATTGGGCTAAATTAAAGAGAAAGATGAGGGGATTAAGTTATATAACTATTACCTTAGTTGAATCTTGCTCTAAATATGAGAAAATGCAGAATCCTTGCCCCCAACCCTAGCCTCCTTTTCAACCTCCGAATTTTGCTTCTTGAGTTTTAGCAAATGAGAAAGTGGCTGAAGCATTAGGGTTTTAGGTGGGTTTAAGTTGGGTCAAAGATGGGTCATGGGTTGCTCAAAGGTCCAACTCCAAATGGGCTTCAAACTTTACCTTGTTGGGCCAGTTTTAAAGTGTTGGGCTGCAGAATTTTATTGGGCCAGTTCTTATACATTGGATTGCTGAAGTTTAATTAGGTTTGGGCTAAGTTTGAAGAGTTCAAGGGTTTGGGTTTGCACCTAACTCATTGGGCCTCTATTAGCCTCTTATCATGATTTATTAAATGGGGCCTAAATGAGGTTTCTATCTTAATTAATCCTCAAACCCATATTAATAATTTATCTCTCTAAAATTTTTATTTACTAACTTGCCCAATTATCCTCTATTAATTATTTTTAATTACTCTAAATTCATGATTAACACCTTAATTAATTTTAGAGTGTTACATTCTCCATTCCTTTTAGAAATTTTGTCCTCAAAATTAGACATACCTTATTCAAATAATGCAGGATAATCCTTCTTCATTGCTTCTTTTGTTTCCCAAGTTGCTTCATCCGGAGTAAGTCCCTTCCATACTACCTTTACCAGGAGGATGTCCTTATTACGTAGCTGTTTGACTTTTGAGTCCACAATCCTTTTCGGCTCAACCACATAAGACAAATCATCTTGTAGATGCACATTCTCATGCTCAATGATATGCAAAGGGTCCGGGTGGTACTTTTTCAGTTGGGACACATGGAACACATCGTGCAATCTGGCCAGGTTTGGAGGTAAAGCAACTCTATAGGCCACGGGTCCTAACCTTTCAAGGATTTGGAAAGGACCAAGATAACGAGGACTGCACTTTCTTGTCCTGATAGACCGTCTTACCCCCGTCACCGAAGTAGCCTTAAGGAACACATGGTTTCCTACCTTAAATTCTAAAGGTCTCTTTTTCTTATCTGCATAACTCTTTTGCCTACTCTAGGCAACCAATAATTTCTTTCTGATGAGTTTTATTTGGTGGGTGGTTTGGTCCACTATGTCTGGACCTAAGAGACTCCTCTCACCCAGTTCTACCCAACACAAGGGTGACCGACACTTCCTCCCATAAAATGCCTCAAATGGTGCCATCTAGATACTGGAATGATAACTATTATTATAAGCAAATTCAGCTAAAGGCAAGTACGCATCCCAACTCCCTTTTAACTCTAGTACACTCATTCTAAGCAGGTCCTCAAGGGTCCGAATGGTCCTCTCAGTCTGTCCATCAGACTGAGGATGATAGGCAGTGCTAAAGTTAAGACTAGTACCTAAAGCTTCCTGTAGAGACCGTCAAAATTTTGATATGAATTTTGGGTCTCTATTTGACACAATGCTATTGGGAATACCATGTAATCTTACAATCTCATGAACATACAGTTGAGCTAGTCTATCTAGAGGATAAGTAGCTCTAATAGGTAGAAAGTGGGCAGACTTCGTCAATCTATCCACAATCACCCAAATAGCATCATAACCCGAGGACGTTCTAGGCAAACCTATCATAAAATCCATGGATATACCATCCCATTTCCATTCTGGAATCTCTAAAGGTTGTAACAAACCTACAGGTCTTTGGTGCTCAATTTTAACCCTCTGACAAGTTAGACATCTAGCAACAAATTCTGCTATGTCTGACTTCATCCTGGGCCACCAAAAGCCTTTCTTAAGATCCCTATACATCTTAGTGGTACCCGGATAAATGGTGTACCTACTCTTATGAGCTTCCTACAACACTATATTCCTCAACTCTTCATCCTTGGGTATGCACACTCTATCCTGGTACCTCACCAAACTATCTTCTGATAGGTCAAAATCCTTGACCTCACTACTACCCAGTTGCTCTCTAATTCCTCCCCAGTAGGCATTTAACTCTTGGGCCTCTTTAATCCTTTTTCTAAGGTCATTTTCTACCCTCAACTCTCCCAAAAGAAGACTACTAGGGTATATTGAAATTGACAAATTCAAATCTCTCATCTCCTCAATCAACCTTTTCTCTTTAAGCATCATCATTGCCATGTGAATAGATTTCCTACTCAAGGCATCGACAACTACATTCGCCTTCCCTGGATGATATTTTAAGGAAAAATCATAGTCCTTAAAGAATTCTATCCACCTCATTTGCCTCATGTTCAACTCCTTTTGGTCAAACAAGTACTTCAAACTTTTATGATCACTATACACCTCAAATTGGGCACCATAGAGATAGTGCCTCCAAAGCTTAAGGGCAAAAACTACAGCAGCTAGTTCCAGGTCATGGGTAGGGTAATTCTCTTCATGGGGTCTAAGTTATCTAGAAGTATAAGGTATCACCCTACCTTGTTACATCAAGACACACCCTAATCCCTTCTTAGAAGCATCACTGTAGACTGTAAATGTCTCCTTAGGGTCAGGTATCACTAACACAGGTGTGGTGGTAAGCCTATCCTTAAGCTCCTGAAAGGCATTCTCACATTTGGCATCCCACACAAATGGTTGGTCTTTCCTAGTTAATTTTGTCAAAGGCATGGCTAACTGAGAAAATCCCTTAATGAATCTTTTGTAATAGCCAGCTAGACCTAAGAAGCTACGAATTTCGGTCACCGTTTTAGGTCTCTCCCAATTTAGTACCGCCTCTACCTTGCTAGAATTTACCGCTACCCCTTGTTTCGATATCACATGACCTAGGAATTTGATCTCCCGCAACCAAAATTCACACTTGTTCAACTTAACATACAACTGCTGCTCTCTCAAGGTTTGAAGAACTATCCTAAGATGCTCTTCATGCTCTTCGTTACTTTTAGAGTAGATAAGAATGTCATCAATGAACACTACCATAAATTAGTCAAGATAAGGTCTAAAAATCCTATTCATGTAATCCATGAAAATGGAAGGGGCATTGGTTAACCCAAAAGGCATAACTAGGAATTCATAATGGCCATATCGAGTCTTAAAGGTAGTTTTAGGTATATCCTCAGCCTTGACTCTAAGTTGGTGATATCCCGATCTAAGGTCAATCTTTGAAAAGACCGACGCTCTAGCTAGTTGGTCAAGTAAGTCATCAATTCTGGGTAAAGGATATTTATTCTTGACAGTCGCTTGGTTCAATTGCCTATAGTCAATGCAAAGTCTAAGGCTACCATCCTTCTTCTTGACAAGTAGCACTGGTGCTCCCCATGGAGACACACTTGGCCTAATAAACCCTTTCTCAAGTAACTCTTCTAATTGACTCTTCAACTCAACCAACTCGACAGGCGCCATTCTATACGAGGCCTTAGAGATTGGACCAGTATCGGGTACCAAATTAATAGAAAATTCTAGCTCTCTCTCTGGAAGTAGTCCACTAAACTCTTTAGGGAAAATCTCAGGAAACTCCCTAATCACAGGTATATCCTCTAACCCATCATCAACTTCAACATGCAACGAGAAAACACTAGAAACCCTTGGCATCCACGCTTAAGGCACCTCGGCTTGGGCGGCTGACACACAAGTAAGCTCAGTCACAGGACAAGTTTCAGGTATATTTGTAGGTAAGGAAACCGTCTTACGGTTGCAATCAAGTATCACATTATTAGCAGACAGCCAATCCATACTAATGATTACATCAAAATCACACAAAGGGATACAAATCAAGTCAAGGGTAGTACAACGACTATCCAATTGTACAGTACAATTTAAGCATACATCAGATGTAATCATAGAATATCCAGTAGGGATGGACACAGATAATTCAAATGGCAACAGGCTAATTTTAAGATCCAGATGCTTAACACAGTCATATGAGATGAATGAGTGGGTCGCACCCGAGTCAAACAATGCATCTACCACATGATTATGGACAAGTAAAGTACCTCGGATCAGGCTAGGGGATCTACTAGCCTCTTGCTGTGTAAGTGCAAACACCCTTCTTTGGATAGGTGGCTTAACTGATGAGGCCGACTCACGTGACACTGTGCAAGTCCGCGCATAGTGTCCCGGCTTCCCACAATTATAACACACTGGGCATGGCCCATTCCCATGGTTCTTCCCACACTTGGCACAAGTGGGTGGGGCACTCATTGCGCTTCTTGGTGGTCTCATACTTCTTCTTTGAGGGACATTCCTTGGGGGTGGTCTCCTACCCCAAGAGCCACTTCCACTATTGGCTCCTTTCTTACTTCCACCCCTAAAGGGCTATATGCCCCGGTCACGTTCTCCTTCCAGGGTCCTTTTCCTCTTGGCCTCACTCTCCATCATAGCCTTCTCTGTTACTCTACATTTCTCCACCAATTCATCAAAATTACAGATTTGTAGAGATACAATCTTATCTTTGATTTCTGGCCTCAAGCCTCTCTCAAACTTTTTAGCTTTCCATGGCTCATCATCAAACCTTTTTAAGTAGGAGGAGAAGCAAGACAACTGAATGAATTTGGCCGCATATTGATCTACATTCATATACCCTTGCTCAAGGAAGTTAAACTCAGCTTCCTTGTCGGCCCTCACTGATGGTGGGAATTATTTACTTTCAAATGCCGTTTGAAAACTCTCCCAAGTTAAGGGTATCTCCCTTGCAATCAATAATCTGGAGGCATTTCTCCACCAATGCTCAGCCTCACCTTCCAACTTGTAGATGGCCAACTTTGCCTTTTGTTCGGTGGTGCAAGTCATAACCGCAAATATTTTCTCTAGTTGCATCAGCCACCTCTCGGATTTCTCGGTGTCCAACTCCCCCAAAAATGATAGAGGATCAGCTTTTCTGAATTTGGACAACACAATAGAGAGGTCACCATCCTCCCCTTGGTGTGCCACGCCAGGGTTATGACCAGCCCCCACACGGTTGTCCATTGGCAACTCCTGATTCGGCTTATTCATATTTTCATGTAGCTGTTGCAGCACTTGTACAGTCACTGCATGAACCTCAGCTTGCTCTTGAAACCGGCCATTGCCCTGATTGTAGTCTCATGGGCCTCCGCTTGTTCTCTCATACGGTTGGCCATTGTAGCCATAGCCTCTTGCATCTCTCTTAGCATCTCAGTTGTTTCTCTACGGGTGGCCATCTAACTCTGCAATGCTACAAGCACAACCACAAGCATCCCCCATTAAGCTACAGCCCAAGGCAAAAAAATCACACTCCACCCATGGTAGATATATATAGGTATGAGAGTTATCATCAGGTCACAATGTTCCTATTCCTATCATGCATGCATCATGATTGCCAAGTTTTCTAACAACAAAGATATAAATCAACACATTTGCCTGAACTATTGCTTTGATACCAACTGTGACGACCCTAACTTCTAATATCGATAATTATAGTTAAATACACGTTTAATAATTGAAGATCAAGGTTTAGAGTCATTACAATCAATTACATTAAGAAAATATAGGGAAATTTGAACCATGATGTTATTAGGGCCATCAATTAAACAACCATAAATGGGAACATGTAGAAAAAAGGTTTGTACCATCATTAAAGGTTTGTGATTTATCTATGCATCGATTTCTACACACAAGAACCTCCCACAAGTGTTCCTATATCATTTCCTAGTATTAGCATTAAAGAAATTAGGGTTTCTAGGTCAAAGGTGAGAGTTTGGGTACCTCTGCCGCGACCTGGAACTTTCTCGCGCGCGGCTAAGTTAGGTCTTGGAGTTCAAAAACTAAGTTTTTAACCTTGCGCCGCGGCCCAGACCTTTTGCGCCGCGGCTAAGTTGCTCTCAGGAATCACTGGGTAACTTTCTTGACTTTCGCCGCGGCGAGTTGGATCTGCACCGCGGCCAGCCTATGTGGCGCCGTGGCGAGTTTTGCTACTGTACCCCCTTAATTAATTTCCTCGACTCGCGCCGTGGCAGGACTTATTGAGCCGCGGCTAGGTTTCATTCTGTCACCCTCCTAGGCAATTTTTTTCGCTTTACGCCGCGGCTAGGTTTCATTCTGTCACTATTCATGCCGCGACGAGGCCTTCCTAGTCACGGCGTGACTCTCTCCTGTAGCTATCTCCTACATTTCGTCCCGTACATTCTAATTCTCTTCCTAGGGACACCCTAGGACCACTTTCCCTCATTGTATATGGCTCTAATGGTATTTATCTACATTATTTATCCAATTATTCCACCATTATGAACTCAACACTCAAGTACTAATTCTCACTCACCTAACCACCACATGTCACCCTTTTCATGGGTTAATGACAGCAAGGATTCATATACTATCACCAATTAATATCTCATATACATTTTGCTAGAGGTTTCATGCATCAATAATCCACCTTAATATCTCAAGGGTTACATTTCAAATGATAAGCCATATTATAGTTCAACAGAGTTTACAGCAGATATTATAAATCCATACATCAAAAACCAAATTAAGGCGGGGTCTAACCCCTCAATACATACATTCTCGGTGATCAAAATATGAAAGCCTATACTTGGCAATACAAATACATGATGATGCTATACAAGACTTAACAAAAATTAGCATCTATCCTATTACACCTAGACCAAGTGTAGCTTCCCACACTAGGCCTCAGCTCATGGATATTCATCCACTTGCTTGCCCTTATCCTTACCCGAGGAACCTTCACCTGAAATATTAATCCCATAAAATGGGGTGAGATACAAATCTCAGTAACCAAGGCAATTTCATCATATAATCTAATTTAATAAGCATATATGCATGAATCAAAATCAACATCAGAATCATATCAATCATATCCGTAAATGAAACAATTGGGCTATCATGATTATTATCCCATACTAGCAATCATATTATCACATGTTAAAGGCCATTAACATCGGGAGAGGCCCGTCCACGGCACCTACTCCCCATTGAGCACAACTAGGGCTCAGTGCATCTGAGGTTTGATCATAACCCGGTGCTCGATCAAAGCACATGCACGGGTGGCAGCTGCACCACAGCTCCACCATGGACTTACAAGGTCCAATCATAATACAATAGATAGCCAACCAATTCATTCAACATTTCAAATCATTCATATACAGTAAATATGAAATTAAAATAGATACATGCATAGAATTAATGTAAACCCCAGTTATCTCACTTGTGGACAACTTGCAACAACCACCAATGGTACAAAAATCCCTATAACCATAGCATCAGAAAATTACCACTCTAATTCATCATTAACAGTAGCAATAAGTACCCAAGGAATTTAAATGCTAATAACTACCTAAATAACACTTACCCAATCACCACAAATCCCCAAATTCGGATTGAGTATGTTCTCTACCAAAATTTCGCTATATCACTCAAATTCCTAGACAAATTCGTACATAATTAATACCCATTTTATAAATCGATTATGAGGCTGTCAAATTAACAAAGAAAGCATCAAAATGAAGGGTTTATGCTTACCTAATGTCAGCCCTAACCTCAACCTACGAATTTCACCAAGAAAATCCTAAATAACCACATTTTAGATTTTGGGTAGGGTGAAAATTCTCCAAATGAAAAATTAATCAAGCCAAATTAAAGAGAAAGATTAGGGGATTAAGTTGTATAACTATTACCTTGGCTGAATCTTGCTCTAAATATGAGAAAATGCATAATCCTTGCCCCCAACCCTAGCCTCATTCTCAACCTCCGAATTTTGCTTCTAGAGTTTCAGCAAATGAGAAAGTGGCTGAAGGATTAGGGTTTTAGGTGGGTTTAAGTTGGGTCAAAGATGGGTCATGGGTTGCTTAAAGGTCCAACTTTAAATGGGTTTCACACTTTAGCTTGTTGGGCCAGTTTTAAAGTATTGGGCTACAAAATTTTATTAGGCCAGTTCTTATACATTGGGTTGCTGAAGTTTAATTAGATTTGGGCTAAGATTGAAGAGCTTAAGGGTTTGAGTCTGCACCTAACTCATTGGGCCTCCATTAGCCTCTTATCATGATTTATTAAATTAGGCCTAGATGAGGTTTCTATCCTAATTAATCCTCAAACCCATATTAATAATTTATCTCTCTAAAATTTCTATTTACTAACTTGCCCAATTATCCTCTATTAATTATTCTTAATTACTCTAAATCTATGATTAACACCTTAATTAATTTTGGGGTGTTACAGTGCTAATAGCTTTACGTTGATAATTTTATGCTTTTCCATGTTCTTCCTTTTTTAGCAGTTTATTTCTATTTCTGGCAATTGTTCTTTTTACTTTTCATTTTCTGCCATTTTGTTTTGCCTGATACTCATTGTTCCATTTGTCTTATATTTTTTAGTGGCTCTACTATTATGGCTAAGTCAAAAGGGAAGAATCAAAGGAGGACTGCTACCTCTGCTTGCCAAATGAGATCTGTTAAGAGTATTCTCATAAAGGAAGATTGAGTACAATTGTTGAACAAATATCATCTTCTTGGAAGTATTATTTTGGAGGTTCCTTTAAATAATCTTAATTTTTTTTTATATTTGAGAATATGGTACAACCATGGAGGTGTTCAAAGAGTTTTTTTTTAGTGGTCTTAGGTTTCCTTAAAATCCTTATTTTTGCCATATTGTAGCTTCTTTAGGCATTGTGTTAGGTAAATTGCCTTTGTGTGAGGTGATGGTGATTCTATCTTTTGTTGCTTTGTGTAACCTAGTAAGGGTAAAGTTGTCTTTTGTAATGTTCATTTTTTTTTTGTTGGAAGGGGTTATTCAATTTGGGGTTTGCTTTCAATAGTGGACCATCCTCATTGATCATTATCCTTGGGGGACAGTCAAGTGATGGGTTTATGGTCATCACATTTTCTTTTTGTCAAGGATGCAAGTTGTGACAATCTTTTCCCTTTTCCTCAAGGGTGTGTTGAAGAAGTGTTTGAATTGGAATTGGAGAAAGGATGTTTAGGGGAAGTGCCCTACTAAATTTTAGGGCTTAGTGAAGTTATGATCTTAATGGCATATCTTTTAGTATGATAAGTTTGGAGTTGGTACTGTTAAACATCAAGGTGATTACAATTGGGCAATTATTAATAGGCTTTTTTGGGGAGTTCTTTTTTGTTTGATTATTTTTTTATGCTAAATTGTGATAATTTTGTCATTTGCTTTATAGCTACCTAGAGAGACCAAAATGAATGGTCCTAGTTATTTTCCTTAAGAAGAGCATGAATCCTCATGTTGTGGTTAAGGTGGTTAATCCATTAGATTCTATAGTTGGTATGAGGTTGATGTGAGCTATGACTAGTGGTTTTGTTATGGAAGATGATGTTAAGGAGTCATCTTTTGAGTGTTTGTATGCTTGGTGAAATTGTGCATACAAAGCATCTATGGGCAATGATCCAAAGTTAGTATTACTTAGTGATACTACTAAAGATATGTTGGTTCGCATGTAAAGCATGAAGCAAGAGAGGCAACAATTCAAAACAAAATCCTAAAGTTGAAGGATGAATTAAATACATATCTTGAAAGTATTATTGTGTGCTTTCAAGCATATGATAAAGTTCACGAATAGAGGAATTCACTAGGTGAGGAATTACAAAATTTGAAGTAGCAAGTGAAAGTTATGGTAAAAATAGGTTCAAAAGGTTTTAGTGTAGACTTGAGCACATTTGAGGTGATCAACTTGGCAAAGATAAAGGTGAAGATTAAGGTTGAGATGAGGGCCAAAGTGGAGGTCAAGCTAAAGGCTATATGTGTAGCAAAGAGACGTAAAGCATATAGTGATGGAGCTGCCTTTTGTGCTAAGGCTTGTACAAACTTAGTGATCCTTTTTAGTGTGGGAACAATCTCATTCTATGCTACTTCTTGTGTTAGAAGAAAACATAGATTGTAACTTTGTTTTTTTTTTCTTTGTTTGGACACTTAAAAGAGTCATTATACATTTTACAAAACAATTTTTCTGATAATGTTAGTTAACTGTTAAGGGCCACTAGTTATGACTTGTAATTTAGATATGACTGTTATTTTGAATTTTTAATCTAATAGTCAACTAGTTACTCTAGGATTAACATTTTCTAAAATTCTTAAGTCACCAATCAACTTAGAAGAACTATTAGTTAACTTGAAGGTCTTAGGTTTAAAAATGTCAACTATTACATAGACTTAACTTTGAATTTTCATTAAACTTTATTTTAAGTGAATGATCTTATTTTAAAAAGCTCTTTAAGCATATTTCTAAGTGCAACATGTTCCATATAAAATCCATATAGTTTGTAAGATTAATTAAAATAGTGACTGAAAGTTAAAATAATATTTTAGGTAAAATTTATATCTCACTCATTTTTAAAACCAAATAAATATTTTAAGAATCAAAATATCTTAAGCCAATAAATGTTAATCTAAATTATTAAATTTTACTTAAAAACTCTTAACCTATAATAAATATATTTATTTGAGTTTATTGGCTATGTTGATGCAACCAAAATTTCAAAATTTTAAATTCTTCAATTCTTGGATCAAGCTCTTTTTTAGCTTGCTATTTCTTTGAGTTAAGCATGATATTAATATTCCTTTATCTTTGCTCATTGTTCACTCTTGTTACTTTAGATCATCTTGCATAAAAATATATTTAACCAGTAATTCAAATAGTTAGTTTAATTTATAGTTAATAATAGTATAAAGTTTAACAATATGTATGATTTAATAATATTAAATGTAAAATGAAGTATCTTATCATGCATATCAAATTCTCATAATTATATATTCAATTTATATCATTATAGAATTTCACAAACCTAGAAGATATATTACAAGTAAGAAAAACTTATTGTTAAGGTATAAAGCATGATTTAAGTATGATGTATCACAAGTTAACCATTATAATCATGCACAGGTCATATTAAAAAAGTAAACACATATTAATACTATATTTATCTACATATATCCTCATCAAAACTTATAACATGAAACATTAAGGCTAATAGGCTTTATAAGCTAGACTGATCCAATTAGTCAAACCGGTGACTTGGTGAAATTAGCTATTGAAATAGTCTAGGTTGACCAATAATACCATTTACGCAATTGAATCAAATCAACTTACTTTGACTTAGCGGTCAAATCAATGAACTAGAATACTTAAACCACATCAAATTTTTGTTTGTAATAAATAATTTTATATTATTATTTCACATTAGCTATCATTTTATATAATTTTTAATCTTTTGTATTAATTTATCAAAATAAATCATATTATATTTATTTTTTCATACCTATATAGAAAAAAGTATTTTAAGTTGATTATTATAAGGATATTTGCTCTTACTATCATATAATGAGTGTCTACATATGTGAGCCATTAATATTAATTTTTGAAAATAAATTATGCTTTAATTTAATTTAATTTAAATCTTATTAAAATAACATGTTCAACTATTTTAATTAGTAACTGTTTCGATTCAAGGAAGATCATAGTTTGAACAAGGAGGGAAATCAAAAGGAGTGAGAAATGAAGGAGACGATGATTCTATTATTTAGAGGTCTTCCAAAAGGGATACAATGGGAAAATAGAATAAGAACTATGTCTCTCAGGCTTAGTAGAATATAACTACAAAGAATGAATTTAGTAACATAAGGAGCTTATGCCCTTATGAAGATGCGATTCTTCAATCCTCTTTATTATTATGGGGATTTCTATTTATAAGCCTTATGAGTGGTGCAATGGTGATGACATTCAGGTCAAGTTGCCTAGTAGACCTATAAAAGTTGTCTGATCAAGATGGCTTGGTATATTGGAACTATTATATTCAAAGTAACTTAAATAACTTGTTATGTTAGTTCTTTATATAAGGCTCGATGAATGGTAATTGTTGAGCCTTGTGAACCTTTTAGAAACAAGTTAGACAAGGTTGAATCGATTTGGATACTTTTGGCTAGGAGGCTCCTATAACAGTAACACAATAGTTACACCAATGATATAATCCTCTCATTGATTCAATGTTTAGCTCCAAAAATTAAGAGTGTTTATAGGCTGACAGCCGAGCTAATTTTAAATGGATTTCAAAATTAAAACCTGTTGCTTAAGCTTTGTTGGGTGGCCTAATTTTTTTTTAATTTATCATTAAAATTGCAAAATAACCAAAAAAAGAAAAATTTTACATAAATCCTTATAAAAAATTAAAATTTTGATATAAATCTTTATAAAAGATATATTTTTTTAATATTTTTATTCTTTTGGACTTGGCTGGACTAATATGTCCCTTAAGACCAGCTCAAATTTATTATTAAAATTACAATATAACCCTTAAAAAAGAAAACTTTTATATAAGTTTTTATAAAATTATATTTTATTTTTAAAATAATTAAAATTTTGATATAAATCCTTATAAAAAAATACTTTTAAATATTTTTTATTTTTTTTTAGATGAGCCAGCCTAACATGACCCTTAAAGTTGGTTTGATACTCGGCCTAGTCCAATTTTGTGGTAGGTCCGATCCTAGATTTTTATTTTATTTTTTTTATACTTAACCTAACCCAACTTGCTTTGGTCGGGTAGAGCCAGGTACACTGAGCCTTTGGGCTCGGTGACCACGGCTACTTATGAAAGGGGAGTATTTTATTCTAATTTTTATTTAAAAGATAGATTATAATAGTTAAGAAATATTCACTTCATAAATTTACTACCTTACCATCAAGTGATGTTAATAAATTGTGCTAGCTTGGATTTTGTATGTAATTAATTGCTTTGAGCAAAATATTTGTATAAACTTTTTCTTTTCAGTCTTCTTACTGCATTTGAGTTGAATTGGCTTTTTGACATAAAAATTATATGATGCTTATTTTACTTAAATGTAGTGACTTTGCAAAGTGCACTAAAAATTTTCGTAAAACTAATTAAATTATTCATGTGATAATAATAACATTTAAAATCGATAGGTTTAATGAATTATTAACAATATAGATAACTGGTCAAAATTTTGAATGTTTGAACCAAACAAATAAAGTATCATTTATGGACAAAACCACATTCTATTAATATATATTTAAAATGGATATATACTCTAGCCCTCTCTCTCTCTAATATATGTATATATATTTTAGAGAGAGAGAGGGAACTTTTATCTTTTTTTTTTTAAAAAAAAGAAAGGGTATGTTACTACAGGTGAGAGAAGATTCAAACTCATGCAGGAATTTTTTCTCCATCAGCATTAATAGAGTCAAACATCATGGGACCAATTATGAGAAAATTTCCTGCCCATGGATATGCTCAATTAATGATCAGAATTAAATCCATATGTGCGACATTCACGTATAAAGCCAATATCCTGACCATTAATGGTACGTATCCCAGGGGGACGCAACAACTGCTCCTAATTATGATCACTTTGATATTGAACGTCCAGAATTTCTCTTTTTTAAAGAATATTTTCTGGAAATATATTTTAAGCTAGGTTGAAAACTAGAAAAGTCCGGAGGTTTGCATCGTTTCCCCTGAGTGACTCGTGGCATCTTTGTTATTTTGTAAGGAAGTATTCATTCATATATCAACGATATGAATTTCCCCCGTTTGGTTGAACTAACAAATAAAGTAATTGGTCCAAAGAAATAAATTAACAAATCAAGTAAAATTTATAGTTAGTTAAGTCAATATGGTTTTAAAACAACGATGAACAAATTTTTAGCTTTTCGAAACAAACTTATTTTCTAATTATTAAAACTTGCCAATGAAAAGTTTTAAAAGATGAACAGGTAGAATGAAAATTAAAAATATTTTCAAAAACCAAATAAACCAGTTAACAATAAAGTAAATAATTAAGATCCGCAGCGCATGCTAATTATGAGTGGAGATTATCAATGTGTATCATACTGTGCTCTTAAGCATTCATTTCCATCGCGTAATATGCATAATATAATTACATTAAGCCACAAGGCGTAATATTCTAATCATAAGTAAATTGAGTAATAATTTATAATAAAATAAAAAAGTTTCATATGTTATGTTGATGCTTGAATATATATATATATATATGCAAATTTTTTAAAATTTAAAAACCAATAAAAGAAAAGGAATTAGAATTTCAAAAGAATTTTATATTTGAGTGCCTTTTTCATTGGATAGTGAACTACCAAATTTATGTTAGGAAATAAGTCGTCAACCTATGACTTGACCAATAATTCACTTTATTAAAATGACTGACTGAATGAATAATTTATTTTTATTAATTACCTAATAATTAATTTTATCAAGTTTTGAATTTTAAAAAGAATTGTTATTTTTTTAAGGGGATTATTGATCAGTAAAAATATATTGTAAGGAAAAAAAACTCAACATACATTTTTTTTTTTTGAGAAATAAAGAACATAGAAAACAGAACCCCCTCTACAATTCTATCTTTGTCTCCTTCTTCTTGGATAATGGTGCATCTATTGTGCAAAAGAGACCGTGATTCCTTTGGTGAGCATGATCCATATGTTATGGGATAGAAAGTTTGCAAATCTGCTTTGGTTATACAAGTAAGTACCGAGAACCTTTCATTGATATTAGAGCCTAATTGACTTGATTTTCTATCCGTGTGTGTTTTAACATGTTATATTTGAGTTACTTTTGTGAAATATGTAACACCTTACTTCTAGGACTCAATTCATGCAATTCCCATGCCTCATCTTTATGTTTGTTCTATGGAAACAATATAGTGGCACAGGGAGTTATGAATTAAAATGCATTCCTCTACAAGTAAAATTTTTTCTTCGAAGTCTCGTGGGCCATATGAATGCAGCTATCACATTCTCATACTTAAACATATGAATATAGCTCATTTCCATCATCAAATTTGGTTTACAACTCGTGGAAAGCAAAGAAACACATTAAAATTCATGTTTGCATTTTTGGCCAGAATATCCTCTTTTCTGTCACAAACTTTGAAAAATCATAACTAATTCTAGAAAAATTAAAATCATATGTTCTTTACCATTCTAGGAAGTTACACATGTCTAATTTATACTAAAAATATGACCAGACCATGAAACGCCACACAGAAGACGTTTGACATTCAAAAAGGGACGGAGGTTTGGCTGGCTACTGGTACTGTCACAGGCTTCTGCAACAAACTTAAAAAATATCCAATTAATTTCATAAAAATCCAATACACATGAATGATACCAATCTGGAAAGTTACAGATATTAACTAGAGGGAAAAAATAATGTCATACCAATCAAACAATACCTTGGGTCAGTTTGGATGCCTAATGCTGGATAGAAACCTAAAAAATGAATATCTCCCTCTCTATACATCCAAATGGGGTGCTTCAAGTTGGCACAAGTCACTGGGAGTGTCTAGTTTCTCCTTATAAAATTTTGTGGCAATTGGACATCATTTGCCCCTTAAGTGATAGATTTCATTTTCAGACCTGAGTGAACAGTACACTAGACCAAAACCAGAAAATTTCTCTCATAAGGGTTCTATTGCTATAACATACTAGCTAATTCTCTCTCTCATAATGGAAAGCAATTTCAGATTCTGGAGGCCTATCCTGAGAGAGCTTACTAATCATAATGGATTATTGTTAACCCGTTCGCAGGATTAATATTTCTTTCAGTGGACTCATTTACACATATAGGGAGGTAACTCATTTTGTATTATGTCTTCCGTAACTTCTCTCAATGGCTTCTCATAACATCTTATCATCTTTTTCTAATTATTAGTGCCATCGGAGGTTTCTGTCTGTCTGCTTATTTACATGTTTCGTCTACTGTTTCTCTCTATGTTCTTCCTTATTAGCTCATCCCATGATTATAATTCATATTCTTTCTGTCATAGGCCTCATATTGCAATTACTTATTGGGATTACCACTCTTTTAAGGAGTTTCTGCTTTTATGATCCCAGTTTCTTTGTTTACTACTACGTCTGTCTTTGTAGGCTGGGAACTTTCTTTGCTCACTTGCAGTGGCATTTTATAGTCCCTTATTTCAACACTGATAGGCCTAACTTATATGTCTCATACTGGCACTAAAGAGCTACTACCATTGACTATTACTGGGTTCTGATGGGATGCTAGCTATTCTCATAGTTTTACTCACTGAAGATATACTGTACCACTTACCTTTTGTAAAATTGCACCCGACTCTTTTCTGAATACATAAGCTAGCATGCAGGGATCTCTCTATCCCTTGGTCAGGGCTACTATCTGCTAGGTAGTGGTTCATCTAGCTCTAACTTTGGAAAGTTTATTTCTTGCTTTCCTCATATGCCATGTATATGACTAAAAAGAAGGTAAAACTAGGCATATACTTTAATGCCTATCTTCTTCTTCTAAGCTTGGTGGCCCTAATACCTTGCTCAATTGTTTTACCTAGCATGTTAAGACATTAGAGGGGAGGGGATGAGATTCAAAGAATCCCAATAGCTCATCTCTCATCATCCCATCTACTATACTCATCTCTAAAGAGAGCTAGTCAATGGTCTAACTGTTTGAGTAAAGCCTTCATATCTCTGTAGTAACGATCTACCAGACTCAGGAGGTCTATAGTCTTTGAGACAAAAGTTAGCTGAAACTGTACTAGTCTCTGAGACTAACTACTCTGTAAAACTATCTCAGGCTGTCATCTCGACCAGAGATCTATCATGCTGTGGCTAGGGCTCTCTCTAATTCTGTAGGATCTACTGTGACCCTTAGGTCTATTGCGATCTCTCAGAGCCCTGCTAGGGTCTACTGCAACCCGCTGTGACATGCTAGGATCTACTGCGATCCATCTCTGGGAGACGTCAAAGCCTAAGATCACTGTATCTGACAGTGAAATACATGCTCATTAAGTCCAGTAACCATCGCTCATAATAGTTGAGGCTAAACTCAAAAGTATATTATGTTTTTTGTGCGAAGTGGGTTCTGTGTCATCTCATTCTCTAAGATCTCATCATAATACTACTAGGGAGCATTTTAAATTTTCATTCATCGCTCCTCATAGGATCTTCAGATTCTCACTTCAGCCTCTTTTTCACTTGGGCTTTCTTTTCTTACTCTATTGACTTACTTACATATACTCGTTCTAGCCTTCCTCTCATATCTTGCAGTTTCTACCTATGCCCACGTTTTGCTTTTAAATGCCTTAGCACTAGGGCGTCTCACACTGAGTGTGGTTAACATTTCTGGCAGGAGAAATGCTATGCACTGATCCCTCTTTATTTTATTTATACATACTATAAGGGACTCAAGTTATGCATATTGAATTTGAACATCCTCTACTAAGGACCCCTTTCTGCATACTTTCCTTACTATTCTAATATTACTGGAATCCCTTTACCTTTCTTTTTTGACTCATCTCTTTCTCTAACTAGGATACCTTTCGAGTATCGGGACACTTTGGTGATTGATGTCGTCGTTTTCTATGCACTTAAGTCACATTACTATTAGGTTGGCCAGACCTAATATCATGTAACCTCTGTTGCAAGTAAACCATAGTATTAAATACTAATACACAGGCACCTCATGACTAAACTCAAGGCCATTATCGTTTGTATATTACAAGTTTCCTAATAATCTAAAGTACCTCTCTCTTACCTTTTTTTATCAGCCCTACTCTCGTAGAGTACTCGGGGAAAGTAGGATTTTTCATCTACTACAGCTTGAGATCTCTCTGCATTGCCCGACTATTTTCTCTGGGCGCTATCATGTTAGAAGGGCGTCTATGCCAAGGACAAGTGTACTTTCTTAAGTACTCAAACACATTAACTGAACGTCTATTCTTAATCTAATATGTCCTCGGCTTGAACATTGTCATACCTTCTCTTTCTACCTTTATTATCCTCTTACTTAAGTAAAAGGATATTCTACTACTAGCTATTTCTGTTGCCAGTTCAAGTTTCTTTACGCTCAAGAGCACTTAGATTTTCCTAGGGTTCCTCTACTTATTCACTCTCTGTAACATCAAGGGGGTCTACTTTTTACTCATACTCTTGCTCTGCTCAATATACATTCTAATGGTCACATAACATAATATCTCATTTTCAAAGAATCGGATATTACAAAATACTCCAAAAATGTTAGAAATGCATGAATGTAAAAGTATAAACCTAAGAATCCCTTTAATGGAAAATTATGATAGAGACCATATTAAGCTGTGATTTTCATAGAATATGAAACCTATATGATAGGGAGTATGTGGTTAAAATTTAGGAGAACACTGATTATCCATTAGAGAGAAATTTTTAGCTAGATTATGAAAAACATGATTGAATAGCCTACTTTTGAGGGCTAGTGTGCTCTTCATAGGCCGTCAAATGATACAAATTATACATGACTAGAAATTTTATTGAATAAGTTTTCAAATGCCACTAATGTTGTCCACTTTAAATGAAACACAAGTGAGATATGACCATTCAAAGGATGGGGTTTGAGTTTGAAATTTTTGGAAAATGTGATCAATGACCCAACTTTTAAGGTTAGCATTTTTTCCTTAAGCCACCACTATATGCAATCCTTAGATGATTGAAAAGTTTATTCTATTAGCTTTTCATATAGTGTTTATTTTGTCCAATTTAGACAAGAAATAAAGGACATAAAACCTTAAAGTTAGGGGATTGATCACAAAGTTTTTGAAATTAGAGCTCTTATGAATAATTGAATATTGGAGAAATGTGATGTATTTTACCATGTATATTATACAACGATGAAGATTTCAGTATAGAATTCATTATAGGGCCCTTACAGGCCCAATGTAACATCTTCAAGATTAGCTATTTAGTTATATATATAATGAATTCAATAATAATAGGAAATTCTTGATTATTAATCTCATAAAATAATATAAGAATTTCTTGAGTATTGGACATAAGGAAAAATTAAGGGATTAATTAGAAATTTAATAAGAATTATTAGGAAATATTTATAAATTATTAAATAATAAACTCTTAACAAAGAATTTTGGTAAAATTTCATAGGTTTTCTGAGCCCTAAAATATAAAGAAATTATTAAGGGAATAAAAACATTCAAGTAAAATTTTGGAGTTAAAATGTAATTATTAAAAGTTTAAGGTTTAAAGTGTGATTTTAACCAAGAATAAAATATAATTTTCACTAGAATCAAATTAAAATTTTTCTTAGGGCTAAAATTCAATTTTCTCCAAAGAGAATTTGTTAAATTCTTTGGCGATAAGCTAATAGAAATTGGGTAGCAAGGAAGTTTAAAAGTTAGAGACCTTTTGAAGCTTCCCTTCACTCCTCCCAATACAAGGAAATCTTGAAAGAGAGAAAGAAAGAGAGAGAGAGAGAGAGAGAGGGGCTCTAACTAAGGTAGCCAAACTGAGCTTCACTTCCTATATAAAGACTGAACTCCTTTAACTTTCTTTACTTTTTTTGAACATATGCACACACACCCTCAAACAAAGTGAGCGTAAGAGAGTTAGGGAACTTTAGAGCAAACAAGGAGTTGTTGCGAGAAAAGTGAGAGAGAATGTAAGCATAATAGAGCTATATAAGAGAGCGCGAGGGAACTGCAAAAAGAGAAAGGAATGAGAAGCTGAAGGAGAAGAGGACTTAAAAGGATTTTGAGGTAAAAACATGCCTCTTTTGTCTAGCATATGAGGGCAGCCTGCTTTGTTTGCAATCTATATACCTTGTTCTCCCTTGAAACCTCTATGAGGTGATATGATGGTATAGAAAGCTATAGAAATTTAAGAAACTTAAGAATTTCATTCTTAGCCCTTGGTTATAAACTTCTATGATTTGCTCGATTTTTGGCTTGCTTTTTATGTTTGTTTGATATGTAATGAAGCTTACTTGGTTTGCATGAAAGAAAAATGGGTGGAAGATTAGAACCATGATTGTTACAACAAGATTTTCAAAATAGAGCATTGTTACATCGCTCGACCATGCGTTTTTTCATGGGTTATGCAATGGTCATTCAATGCACATGACCTAGCTCTTGAGAGTTACATGACTTGACCTTGTATTTCCTCACCCATTTTCATGCAGATTGTGCTCCTAAACCACATGGCCTGTGAATGCACACGAGCTATGTGATTCTTAGATAAGTAGAAAGAATGGAATTTCTATGATTTATGAGTTAAATCCTCGCATGATTTAATAATTGATTCTTAGAACTTGAAGAATTTAAATTCAGTAATTCTACGCTTAATTCCTTATGCAAGGAGATTATCTAGACCCCGTGCATGGATGACTTTACCATAGACTATTCCTATGCACAGATGACCTTGGCTATAAAGTACCTTGACATAGACTAAAATTTGATATGGGCTATGAACTTTAAAAGATATAAGAAATAATAAAATACATGGTAATAAGAAAAAAAAAAGGTTCCATCAAAATTTGTATAGACAACCTATGAGTATGACTTATGCTTTAGTTGTATATGTATTCTATATGATTGAGTTATCTTAATATCATTGTGATTTCCTTGTTCATATTTATTCCTAATTGCCTATCTCATATCTTTGACATGATTTGTATATGAGGCAAAGAAAAGAAATGATAAATGCTAAATATTTAGGTAATTATGCCCGTTTAAGTTATCTTTTTAATGCTTACTTTAATATGAATATGCATAATAAAGAAATAAGAGAAAATGATGTATTTTGGATAAAATCATATGAGTTGAGAAAGCAACCAAGTCAAGGTAGTTAGCAGCCAAGGTAAGACAATTAGTAGTTGAGATAAAGCAATTAATAGCTGAGATAAGACAACTGCCAGCCAAGATAAGGTAATTAGCATATGAGATAAGGCAATTATTAGCAAAGACCTTCCGAAGGAAGATGACCTTTAATTACATGTTTTTGTAGATCCACTATAGGAAACGCTTTAGATAAAAACATTTAACAATCTTACAAATTTATTATAAGGTGTATTAATATACCATTTTAGATAGATATCTAGACTTATCATTTTAAGTAAACCTTATTTGCAAATGGTTAGGTTTAGGTCATTATGCCAGTGATGGCTATTACCCTAAAAATAGTTCGAGCACGAGATAACATGACAAGAAATAATTTAAGATTTAACAATTAGCCATTAGTTGTGTATACTTGCATTGTATGATACAATTCTTGTAGTAACTAATTGGATAGTATCCTTGTAGGTTGTATATAGTGGGTTGATAGTGGACATATTGCTTATTGATTCTCTAAAATTTTTGGATATGTATACACAAGAGAACATTAGGCCATAGGTTTGGGTAATAATATTTCTTGATGCCATGTTATGAATGTGTTACAATGCTTTGATGATCTTGTAATACTTAAGGAGAATAGTTCTTTCTCTTTAACTATGCTGAAAACCTAGGTCTCACACTATGTATTTTGACACTTGGTGAGTTAGCTATTAATTTGAAAATTTAAAATTGCATTAAGTAGTATGGGATATTTAGTGCAGTACTTATGAAAATATTTTTTCCTATAAATAGTATTTTTAAGGGTGTATCATCTACATCTCCTTTATAATTATATATATAAGGGATATGATATAATTGCCTTAGTATAAGAAGGTGCACGTTGATGTACTATCCTATATGAAGTATAAGAATGGAACACACTAAGGTTCTATATATAATAATTGAGCATGCTAGTTAGCACCAAGTTTATGTGATATACAAATATGAAAAATTAAACATGCTATTTCATACTAAGTAATGATCAAGTTGAGTTAGTATAGTTTGAACATGATACTGTGTAATTTAACTCCATATGTATATTATTGTATTTGAATGCACCTATGTATGTTATCTGATGTTGTATGCTTGCTATTGTTATATGCCATAGACAAGGGGAACAAAAAGAGAATATATTTTTTGCATTCTATGTAACTAGGCCATTAGAGGGTTTTCAAATAATAATGTTTTTACCAAAAATATAAATTTTCACTATTTTTTATAATGTTTTCATATAAGGATTTAAGTTTAACCAACATCACACCTACTTCTTTGAAAAGGACATCTAGTGGATTTACATGTTCGTAGTAGGTTCAAACCAAGTACTTGGGAATGTTACCTCATGAACACAAACAAGCCTTATTTCCTCTTTGTATTATTATAGTATTATTTTTGAACGTTGGACTATGTTTGGCTACTCAATATGAAAGACTAGTACATCCTTTGATATTAGCTGGATGATTAATATGTTTATGTATTCTTACTAAGTTTTTTTTTTTTTTGGGTTGTATTAGTCATTTTCATTATGATGATATAATTGTATAAATGTTGGATAGGGGTCGCCTACATATTAAATGCTAATAACTAAACATGAAACGCTTGATTTTAATTACCTTTTTAAGAAAGAAATGACTAAATGCCATCAAGAAATTTTAATTAAATAATGGCCATAACTCTTCCATATTCCAATCACTTAGATAAAGTAAATATAATATGTTACATTTAGAAATAAGAGTGTTACACCTAATATCATTGTAGACCCAATACGATCCTATTCATATTGTCAAGGCCTACATTATTAAGGTAACCTTACTAACCTTAAGGAGCCTAAAAACATCTAACACAAATTCTTAGCTATAACTTCAACCTAACTTCAACAAAAGAGAACTTTGGTAGCATTCATTTTTCCTAGAATTGCTTAATATTATATATTGGCAATACCAAATTGCCTCTCTTTCCCTTTAGCCAAGAGAGGAAAGAACTTGTATCCTTAACATTTTTTAAGCTACATAATATACATTGTAATTGGGCTAAGTTTCCTTATATTACTTTTGCCATAGCTTTAACTCTAACAAAATTAAGTTAACCTTTTGAATTATTAATTATGACTTTTCAATGCCAATATACACAAAGTACAAAATTTTATTCCTAGTTGCCTAAAATGGTATTATTTAGTATTCAGATATACAATAACTAAATTTTGTACTGAAATATGTGATTTGAGACATTTTGTTTCTTTGGAATGTTAGCCTAAAAATTAATAACTTAAATTAAATACTTTACTTAAAGATTTAAAATTTCTTTTAAACTTTCAAAGTACAATTAATTATGTGTGTGTGCATGTGTGTGTGTGTATGAGTGTGCTCCTTTATGTAAAGAACTAGTTAATTAAGCAATCATTAAGAGAGTGTGGTAATTCAAGTGAAATTTTATAATAGGGATAGCTGAAGGAGAAAGCAATGACTTAAGCCTTCACATTGACAAGGAAGATCAACTTCTGAAAAGCATGAAGAAAGTTAAGGCTAGCAAAGGTTTAAAAGCTAACATGGATATTGTGATGGAGGGTGAATTACTAAGTAAGAGGATACCCATTCCTATTGCACTAGTGTTCTAGTTTCGAGGGAAGAGAGAATGAATCTTTACAAGCCATGGAAAAAGGCATTACTCATTAAGGTGTTGGAAGAAAAGTAGGTTATAGGTTTCTTATTAATCACCTACAAAAACCTTAGAACCTATAAGGAGTTCTTAAATTAATTGATCTCCAAAGTGACTACTTCTTAGGTTGGTTTTCTTCAACTAAAGATTATGTCTTTAGTCTACATCAAGGTCTATGGATGATAGTAAGCCACTACTTATTCATGTAATGATTGTCACCCTTTTAAAGATTTATTTTGTATCAGTGTGGATAAGGTCCCAAAGCTCCTAATAAAGTATCATAATAAACATCTCTTTTGGAGAACTGGAAATGCCATTCGGAAATCCTTGAAAGTAGATATTCACACTCTTCTAGAGCAATATGAGAATGGCGGAGAGAGGTATGTCACTGAAGGAGGCCAATATGCTTAAATATGTATTGAAATTGGCTTGAGGAAGACATTAATCTCAAAGGCTTGAATAAGGAAGAGAACCTATAACATATAAAATGAAGGCCTAAACTAGATTTGTTTTAAGTGTGGACATTATGGGCATCATAAAGATTAGTGCTCGATAGATTTGAATGATGCAACTCAAGATGTTCCTTTTGAGCCTTGAAAGGAAGGTTTTCTAGCAGTAAATGACGAGAAGGGAAGCATGAAGCCAATGGCTATAGCTATTTTTGATATCTTTGACCTTGGATGATTATTTAGCATAATCCATAAAAAATATACTAGTTAAAATGGGTTAACTCAATTGAAGATAAGGGGAATAACTTGGCGAGTAAATCACAAGCAGAGGGTGGATGTCTTAAGGATTATGTAATGCGTATTAGATTTATGGTTATAGCTAAAACAAAGGATGGGGTGTTCTCTTCAAAGATAAATTAAGGTTCCAAATCTATCAATGATCAAGGAAGGGCCAAGATAACGAAGGGTGTGCTTCACATGCATAATAAAAAAGGTCATATGAAGCCAAGAAAAACTTGGCAATTATGAAAGCCAATGTTAACAATCACAAAGGAGTAGAACTTGAAATGGGTCAATACATTGATGATAATTTGCTCCTTTGTAGGCCTACCATAAAGAAGAAAGGAAGCCATCTTGAAGTCAGAAAGAATTTGTTAGCCATCCATTCCTTGCATAGCAAGTCCATTACCAAACCTTCTAAATCTAAATGGTTAGGAATTAAAGTTGGTCTTTTAAAGCCCATTACTAATATTTCTCTTAAGTAGAAGCATCTTCTTATGAAATGCATATAATTGATTATGAATAAGAAGAACACGACATCTCTACACAACCTTTAGGGAATTTTAAATATAAAGAAAGGGTTTAATACATCAAAATTACTTGATTTTAATGAGATTTTAAAACAAATAAGAATTCTGGAATGCATTATATTTGTAGGAGGGGTTGATCCCCTTAAGAACTTGGGTATAACCAAGGTTTATAATGGCCTATCTTAAGACTTGCTGTTATCTCTTTTCCTTATAGTCTTCAATAAATTTCTACCTTGGAATGCCAGAAAGGTTGGTAGCAAAATCTTCCCACTCTTACCTAAGGATATACTTATTTGGCATTAAGTGAGTTTAGTTATCATTATGGAACCCCAAATCAATAGTAAGAGAGTGGACTAGGTTATCAAAAAGATTGGTTTATATGGCCACTATCATGTAAAGGCTTCTAGGTTTTTGGTAGTATTTTGGATTATTTAAGACATGCCTTTTTGGCAACCTAATATATATATGTCTCATCTGCAAGTTATTAACACCAAAGCAAAGACACATAATAGTTATTACTTCTTCCTATTAGTAGTGTATGGGAGCTTAAACTTCAACAATAGGAAAGAACTTTAGGACTAACTTTCAACCTTCTCTAATGTTGTGAACAATAGCCTCTAGGTTTGTATTTGTGACTTCAACGCAATGACTTTAGTGGAAGACAAATTAAGGGGCACACCACCTATGTTCAAAAGCATGGAGGACTTTAGGAGTGCATTCAAGCATCAACCTTATAAATATGGGATTCAGTAACCTAAATATACTTGCGATAATGGAAGAGTGTAAGAGAAGCTTGACTGTTGTCTTGAAAATCCGAGTTGGTTAGAAGAGAATATCAAAACTTTGGTCATACTTAATTTTTTTCAAATCCAATCATCTACTAGTGAAGGCTTAGATGAGTAAAGATCAATGTAATATAATAAATTGTGAATAACACTTCAAGTGTATGGTTGTCGTTGAGTGTAAATCACACCTATTTAATTACATAAAAACGCAAATTGTTAGTGAGTAATTTAGTTTCATTTAATGCAATTTTAATGTGTTTAAATCAAGAGTTGCTAATAGTAGTACATTAGCTTTTTGATTAAAAAGAGAGGTAATTTGGTATTTTACACACTCCTCAAGGCATTTAACACAGGATATAAGAAATTAAAATATTTTGAGTAAACCAAAGAGCGACATGTGTAGGCTATATGGCCATGTTTAAATGTCTTGAACCAAAATGTGCATCAGAGAGCAACATAAGTAAGCTATGTAACTTTACATGCTTGTGTTTAAAAAGCCTAAAATGAAATGGTCAATCAGATGCCAACACAGGCAGGCCATCTAATTTGGTGACATCAATATGGGCTGCTTATGTACGAAGAAATAAAGAAGTTTTAAAGGATTTGAGATGTATAATAGTTTTAGCTTCAGAAAGGAAGGAGGTGAATAGAAGAAGAGCTATAAAGATCTACTGGACATGGAAGAGAATCAAAGTTTCCATCGACCAATTATTGAATTTCACCATAAGTTTCTTCTATACCTTTTCCTTTGCTGTTAATTATGGATTTGATTTTCTTTGATTTTATGTTGTTGATTTCGATTATGAGTAGCCCAATCTTTTAGTTTGGAATTTAGATGAATCTATTTATGAATTAAATTGAGTTGAGAACCTTCTTATATTGATTTTGATTAGATTAATCTACTACTTTATTTCTTTTCTTTATGAATGGCTAGCCACCATTTAATTTGATGTACTTTGAGAGAATTGAAAAATTAATTACAATATAGATCACTACAGTAGTACACTTAGTTGGTGATTTTATCGAAATATAAGTTACACTTAAGTAATTTGCAAGTTATAAACTTGCACCAATTGCTTCCTTAAATGTAATGGGTTCACTTTAAGTTTATAATCATGATAGTAGACATCTACTTAATTTGAATAATGTGATTTGTTTTGAGAGGAAAATTCATTTACATTGGTGGAATTATTGCTAATTCAATTGAAGTTAATTATAAGAGATAACTTTGAAGAAAGTTTTTGAAATAAATAGAGGATTCTAGATTCCAAAACCTTTTTTATTCTCAGTTCAGTCTTTGCTTAATGAATCTTATTATTTTAATTTTCTATTTGTTTATTTTAAAATCATTAGGTAGTCTAGATAATATGATTTAAAATTTAGCAATTAGTAGTTGATTTTTCTTCCTCACAGAATGATATTATACTCACTTTATTATTGTTGTGCAACCCATGTATTTACAAAATTAGCACAATTGTTGTGTGGCTTACATATGATAGGTTCTCTAAGTTAGTAAAAATTGTTTGGCAGGAACATGGTAATTAGGTCCATGCAAAGAAGAAATTCACAAAAAGAGGTGATGGAGTGGGACAAAAATGTAATAAGCAATATTTATAATTAGAAGAAGAGGCTTCTTCATCACGTTGAGGATATTGATAGAAAGCTAATGCAAAAGGATGACTGGTATCTTCGTAGCTTAGAGAGAGACCTTTTTAAGGAGTATTAAGAAATTTTGTTACAAGAGGAGAACACATGGTGCCAAAAGTCTTAGTGTAATTGGTTACAATTTGGAGACCATAACACTAAATTTTTCCATGCATCTACCATGGTGAGATGTAGAAAAAACAAAATTAATCCCTATTAGATGATGAGGATAGCTATATTATGGACAATGAAGCTGAAAGGGATGGCTATAAGTTTTTTTAGGAAGTTATACTGTGTGGAGGACAAATTTTAACATTCAGGGTTTACTTTGAAAGGCTTTTTCCCTAAATATAATGAGAAAGCTATTTCTAAAATTGAAGCCATGTTCATTGATGATGAAATAAAATAAGCTATTTTTTTTATATGGAATCATATAAAACATCAAAACTAAATGGCCTTCATGACATTTTCTTTTAAAGCCAATAGGAAATGGTAGGCAAATTGATTGGTGATTACATTGAACTATGCTATGTTAACCCCACTTTGATCAAACAAGTAAATAAAACACTTTTGGTGCTTGTTCTTGAGATTGATAATCTAGATCATTTGGAGTAGTTATGACCTAATGCTCTTTATAATTTCCTTTAAAAGATCATTATTAGGATTATTGCTAATAGATTGAAGGGTTATATGGATTTTCTCATTACTCAATGCAACTTCATGCTTGGCTAACATAGCTCTAATAATGTTGTTATTGCTGAAATACTCATCCATTCTATGCAAAAAAAGAGAGGTAAGAAAGGGATGATTGCAATTAAAGTGGACTTAGAAACAAACTATGACATATTAAATTGGAGTTTCTTGAATGATACACTTAGAGATATTAGGCTTTCCACTTCCTTTATTAACCTCATTAGAACTTGTATTTCTATTAACACTATGAAATTAGTTTGGAATGGTAGCATTAATGAAAGTTTTTACTGTCTAGATGTATTTGTTAGGGTGACCCACTATCTCCTTACTTTTTTGTCTTTTTGCATAGAAAGGTAGGGCATTTGATTGAAGATGTTAAAATTAGTGCTTAGAAGTGTATCTTGTTATCTCGTGGTAGTCCTCCCATATCCAACTTATTTTTTACAAATGACTTGATTTTTTTAGGGAAGCATCAACTTGGTAACTCAAAGTTATACATGATTTCCTAAAGATTTTCTCTCATAGTTCAAGGGAGAAGGTTAAAAAAGAGAAGATCAAATTGTTCTACTTTAAAAATGTGAATCACAATGTGGTGAAGCAATTAAGTGGATCTCATGTTTCTGTTTGGCTTAAAATTTGAGGAAGCATCTTAGGGCTCCCTTACACCATGAAAGAGTCTCTAGACACACCTATAGCTTTCTTATTGATATGATACACTCGAAGCTAAATTTATGGAAAGCCAACAATTATCCTTTTCTAGTAATATTATGTTAACTCAAACTATGTTGAATTCCATCCCTTTTTACTACATGTAAATCCTTTTCTAGTGATATTATGTTAACACAAACTATGTTGAATTCCATCCCTTTTTACTACATGTAAATCCTTTTCTAGTGATATTATGTTAACACAAACTATGTTGAATTCCATCTCTTTTTACTACATGTAAACTCCAATCCTCCCTTCAAATATATGAAAGGAGATGGAAAAGGTTAGCCAAAATTTTTTGTGGGGAACAACTAGTGAACAAAAGAAGCCACATCTTATGGCTTGGGATTGCATTTACACACCTAAGGCAGTTAGGGCTATTGGCGAAACTTTCAAGCCATGAATGTAGCTATGCACATAAAGATTAGATAAGGTTTGATGGACAAAAGAGATAACCTATGGGTTAAAGTCTTGTGCTTAAAATACAAATGTGGCAATGGTATTATTCCTTTAATAAAGAATCATCAATTTATTTTGAATGCTTGGTGAGGTAGTTGTAAGGCTTGGGGCCATATCAAGAAAGGATTGGGATGGAACATTGGTATAGGGAATAAGATTAAATTTTGGTATGATAAATGGGTGTCAAAGGAAAAGGAACTAATACATCATCTCTTACACCCTTTAAATGATGAACTCTTGCAAGTGAAAGTGAAGGAGTTTGTATAAAACAATGATTGGGATTAGAAATGGATCTGATGCCTTTTGTTGATGAATACTTCCAACAAGAAAATAGCCATTCCCATGCCCTTAAGTTATAGTGGCAATGACTTCTTGACTTGGCTCCCATCAAAGAACAAAAATTTCTCTATAAAGTTTGCTTATAAGCTTTTGTAGCTTTCATATGATCCCTACATTAGCCTTAAGTGGGTGTTGATATGGAAGCTGTTATGCACAGAACATATCTGCTCCCTGCCAAATGCAATCTTCATACTAACTCTACCTTGCACATGTTGAGAGATTGCCATATTATCAACAGCTTATAGATGTTGTGCATCGAGGCTTGTCATTAGTCCAAGTTCTTCAATTTGTGCTTAGAAGATTGGGTTATGTTCAACCTAAGCTCAAAGTCGGGAAAGGATAAAAGTGTGAAGTGGAAGAATTTATTTAGGGATGGTGTTTGGAAAATATGGCTTCTAAGGAATGGCCTTGTGTTTGAACAAGAGGTAAGAGATATGGGCCAACTCCTTATTTGAGTTTTAATGTATACTAAAGAAATGGAAGAGGTTTAGGTGCGTCATCCCTTTTTAAGAGCTTGGTAAAGAGAAGTGCTGATTGGTTGGAACTGTCTAAGTGGAGATCAAGTGAAGTGTAACATTGATAGGTTAGTTAAAAGTAGTGGTACCAGCAATGGATGTGGAGGTGTGATAAGGGACTTTACTAGAGACTGAGTGCATGGATTCATCGATAATATTAGTTCAAGGGTGTTCTTTGTTCTAAACTTTGTGGCATACTCTCAGTGATTGAGTTAGGTTAAGACTTTTAAGAAAGTATGGATTAAGGTAGACTCTATGACCACTAAGAATTTAGTGATGAATCATTGCACTCCCTCCCACCATTTGAGTCAATTGGTGAAATGCATTAGAGGTGCGTGGAGAAAGGAGTAGCTCATGAAAATTAACCACACACATCACGAATGCAACAGATTGGTAGATTAGTTAACAAATCAATCTCATGAAATGGCTATGGATATTCATTTCCAAAGTTTTCCACCTAGTGGATGCTACAATATTTTTATTGATGATGTAACTGAGGTCTCTTTCCTTCATGTGGTGATTATTTAAGCTATTTTATCCTTCTCTTATTTCCAAAAGAAAAAAAAAAGGTAAAAGTTTTGAAAAGGCACTACAAATGAACAATATAACAAGAGACTCTTTTGGTTGAGCATATGAGAAATTTACAAATGAGATGTTAGTTGGCATTCATTGTAGCTAATCTAATAGCTACAATTATTATAAATAGATATATAAATCAATGTTTTTAAAATTGGACCAGTCATTGAATTAGTGAAAATATTAGTATATGGTTCATAGGTTCAATTGTGATTGAATTGTGGTCGAGTCAGTGATAATTAAATATATATATATATTATTTTATATATTAAAATTCAATATAATAAATGATAACAAGCAAATATTAATAAATTTTGAAATATATTAAAACTAATTATACATAAAAATAAATCAAATATAATATAATATTTGAATTTTAATTTGTTTATATATCAAAAATATATTTATATAATTTTAATAAAAATTATATGAATTTTATTTTATTTTCTAATCTATTATATTAAAACTTTACAATTATAAATAAAACAATATTGGTGACTCAATAGTAAATGTGTAGTTAATCAATTTAGAGGCAAAGCATAAAGTGATTGTTCAGATATGTTAAAATAGAAATTATTAGTCTTTTATATTAAATGTTGCACCTAATAAATGAAAGTGTTGGTTAGTTTAATGGTGAAGGTGCAGTGCTAATCAACTTGGAAGGATGGGGTTTAAGACGCCAAAGAAGATAATTTTGCTGGTTTGTTAAAACAAAAATATAATAAGTTTTTATATCAAATATTGCACCTAATAAATGAAAGTGTTTGTTGGTTCAATGATGAAGGTGTTGCGTTGATCCTCTTAAAGGGACAAAGTTTAGTTTTCATCCAAAATTGACTTATTCAAATTAGTCTAGTTCTGATAATATTGATATAAACAAAAGATACAATAAACACTTTGGACTAATATATAGACAACTTAAAAAAATTTAAATTATTTTTCTACTTTGTGATCAACAGAACCCCATACATTAAAACATCCCAACACTTATTATAAAAAGCTATTACATCATTTGTAATTTTATATTATATCAATAATAATAAGAAAGTATATGTAAGCTAATCGTAGATCTACAACCAAGTAGAAAAATCTTAGATCCAATCATAATTTCTTCTTTCAATTTTGAAAACATCAAACTCATGAAAATAATAAATTTGTATATTAGATAAATTTTAAAAAATTTGGAGCACCATTATATCTAGTATAAAGAATTACAATTTAATTACTCTATCGACCAAGATTTAATTATAAAATTGATATATGAACTTTAAAATATAACAAAATATTTTACAAAAATTTGAACTAAAACAAAAAATTTTAAACCCCAATCAAATTTAATTTGCAAGATGCTACATCATATTCAAGTGGATTTTTTTTTTAATGCACTTTGTTTGGGGCCCTATAACATGAGAGTTTCATAAGCTCATAACGATTCAATTTACTCCATCAAAAACTAAAAAACTCAACAATTACAATCTATCAAATTACATATAATGAATTGATATAAAACTCTAAACAGCGTGGCATCAGAAAAGTTCAAACACAACAAAAACATTCTAATTTGACTTATATGACCCTACTAAACTATTTGATTCAAACTCGTTATTAGCTTACTTTTTACTATTGGATAAATAAGATGCCAATAACTTCGAGTGTATACCACCTACCTCTTTAACTTTTCAAGTTGAGAAATCATACTTGCTCATCACCTCAAACTTTCACGAACTAATATCTTGATAATATTTTTCTAAAATTTAGATTAAAATAAAAAATATATTAAACCCTTGTTAAAAAAAGGAATCATTCTCTATTAATTGTGGAATGGAGTAGGAAGCTTTGGAACTTATTGTACTAGTACCTGTTTGCTCAATTCAAATCCCCCTTTTTAGTTAAGGGGAGACAAGCATCAGAGTGTTCTGACACAACGTGCCATGGCCATCTTGAAGGCCGGAAACCCTCTATTATTGCTTCTCTCTTATCTTATTGACGGGGCTGAGAGAAAAGAGCAGCGAGAACAACTACGAAGCCCCTCATAAATTCCTTTAGGACCCACACAGAACCAACACATTTGTTCTCACTCATTCTTTTATAATAGCTACAACATTGTTCAGTGGGGTGAAAAATGAAAACCTCAAGAGAAAAAGAAAGCAAGGCTCTGCAGTATTTAATGCGCCAAAAGGATATAATCTTTCTACAAGTAAGGGCCTAGCTAGCCTATCACGTGCTGGGTTTTCTTGTCTGGGGTATTTCGTAACTTATGCAACACAGCATAGGATATAGACAGAAACATCTCAATCCATTCAAATTTGAAGAGTTTAGTACACACACAGACACACACATTTGATATAATTGCTTGACAAACGACTTGGTTTTCTTTAATTATCTGTATAAGAGAGATTCTATACGAAAGATTTGCAAATTATGAATGGATAAATATTTTAACGGTGCGTTTGGATCGGGAGAAAAGTGAGGGGAAGGAGAAGGAAGGAGAGGAAAATGAAATTTTATCTCGTTTGGTTCGGAGAGAAAACTTGAGAGAAGAGAAAAAATGGAGAGAAAAGTACGGTAGGTCTCAGTGTTTTTTTTCCTCTTCGAAATGGAGAAATTGGAGGGAAAAAGTAAGGTGAATATGTCCGAGTCAGAATATAAAAGAATAATAAATATATATTTAATAAAATTATTTAAACATTTTAATTAGTTAATTAAAAAATTAATGTTACAATTAATTTTATTATTAAATTAATTAATATATTTTACAAAATAATAATATATTTTTTAATATAAAAATTAATAAATTATATATAATTTTAAAAAAATTATTCATAATTTAAAAGAAAAAAAACTGTCCCACTGCAATGTAGTTGGACAATACTATGACTAAATTACGGACATATATGTCCGACTGTAATTTGGCCACAACACTATTCGACTGCAATGCAGTCGGACAATGTCCAGGGCAATGCATTGCATATATATATATATAATATTATATTTTTAAATATATAATATTGATATATAATATTTATTATATTTATATATTATATTTAAATTAATTAATATATATTTAAATAATATTAATAAATTTTATAATAAATATTAATATTTATGATTTTAAAATAATAATTTATAGATATTTTCTTATACAATAAAATTTAATTAATTTAAAGAATATATTTTTAAAATATTTTTAAATTTTAAATATGTATTTTTTAATGAAAATTTTTTATTTTATTCAAAAATAATTTTTTGAAATTATTTAAATATTTTTTGAAATTAGTTTTTATATCTTTTATTATTCTTATTTTTTAAAAAATATATATATAAAAATTTAAAATAACAACAAAATTATTATTATATTAAATTAACTTTTTTTTTCTTTTTTTATACATTTTCTCTCCCTTTCTCTTCCTCCCATCCAAACGCATGGTAAAAAATATTTTTTTATCAGTTTTCTCTTCTCTCGCTTCTCTTCCCCTCTTTTCTCTCCCTCCACCTTTCTCCTCCCCCATCTAAACAAAGCATAACAGTGATTCTTGATTAAAAAAAAATGTATATGGCATGTTTTATATCTCTTCAAATAGTTCGTCTAATTTAACAAAGATTTTAAAAAAATCTTAATTAAATATAATTTTTAAGTGTTTGTTATAAAAATTTTTAATAAAATTATAATATATAATAGAATTGTTTTAAAAATGTCTACAGGATGGTCCTGAATTTTAAGAAAATGTGTTAGATTTTTTTTAAAGAAAAATAGGATGTAATTCTTAAGTGTTTCTTATCAAAGATTTTAATTTGAAAAAAATAACAAATAGTAATTTTTACTAAAAAAGGTTGACTGTATGGTACTGATATAAAAAATGTGATAATATTTTTATTGAAGAATTAAAAGCAAACACCTACAGATCATTACTCAAGACTCGTCTAACATTTTCAATTTCCATACTATATAAATCACGAGTCAGTAGCAGTGGTTGGTTTGGCTGTTTCAATTTATGAATCTTTGCTGGCCTGTGCAAGAAGAAGGTTTGTGGGATTTCAAATCCAATAATATTCTGTTTGACCACTGAGAAAGTGCAGGAAAATCTGAAGTAAGAATCTGAATTTGTAGAAGGAATTGTCGAATTCTGGCATCTGAAGAACCTATTTATGCAAATTAATTAAGAGGCTGGATTGCCTTGATCATCTCCTTTGTTAATGTTCCCAAAAAGCCCGTGCCGTAGGTGGAAAACAGCAATGTCAGGCCCATAAACCTAGCTAGGCCCTGCATAATGGGCCCTGTTGGGCCCTTAAAAGTTCATAGGATTATGATATCTGAGTACTGGTTTAACCACTGTACCTACCATAAAAGGACAACCATGGCAGAAAGCAACCCATTAATAATTGCTATACATATAAATATAAGGAAAGGACACTTCAAATTGGTGCCTGGATGATGTCATGTTAGACGAAGCTGATTGGTACATAATGTACTATGTTTTAGTTAGTATATTAATATTTAAGATATCTAAAAATTATAAAAAATAAAATACTTTTGTTTTGCAACTATTTCATAATACTTAAGAAAGTATAGCACAAATAAATTCTTTGATGAAAAAAATTTATATGTCATCCTTTATATTTTTTAATTATAATATAATAATAAAGATATAAAAGACTACAAGCAAGTCTAATCTTTTATTTATTTGTTAATTTTCATAAAACACTTATTACAGTAATTCTGTGTTAATTTGCATTTGTTATATTAAATATAAAAATATTGAATATAGTTATATTTTTATTGAAGTATTTATAATAATAGATTACAATTTACTTTGTAGTTTGAGACGTGTTTACTTTGCTATTATGTAGTTTAAACATAAGGACATTTTGTTGCTACGAGATTTGTTACATTACCACTACACTACATTGTACTTTAATTCCATAAAGTATCAAATAAAAATTCTCAAACTCCAACTAATTTCCACAATTTTCTCTAAATTTTATCTGAAAAAAAGAAAGTTTGATGAACTAAGAGCTTAGAGATCAGGCAAGAATTTGAGGAAGAGAGGAATCAGCAACTTCGATAATTAAAAAAAAAAAAAAGGAGAAACTAAGAAACCAGGAATATTAGGTTGAACACAACAGGCATAGCCTGGAAAGTGTAAAACTTGATTGATAAGAGGGGTCAGGAATCTTAAGACAGAATTAGGAAAAATTTTGAAAAATTGGGAAAGGTGACGTGACAATTTGGCAAAAATTTGGAAGTGTTGGATTCGGTTGCAAAATGTAGGAGATTCTGGGATGAAATTAAGATGTAAAGAAAGGGGGATTGAATCAGATGGAATTTAAGAATAAGGATGGGGAAATGTATGGTTTTTTGTTTTCTTTTAAGCCAACATAAATGTATGGCGTATTTTTCTTAAAGAAAAAAAAAGGTTAAAGATTTTGAAATATAATTGAGAGAAATTTTTTTAGCAAATTAAATAGGGTTTGGGATTATTTAACGAAATTAAACAATAAGATACGTTTGTGTTAAAGAAGCAAATCTCAAAGTGACAAAATGTAACTTTTAAATTATAAGATTATATAAAAAAAAAGGGATACACTAAAATGTAAATGGTAAAAAGCGACCAAAATTACATGATAGTAACTGTATTTTACCCTTTAAAGTATATGAAAATAGATGATATTAATATATCAAGCATTTTCTAAAGAATAATATTAAAGTTATCTAAATATATATAAAAAAGTATTATATAAAAATCTGCAACTTGTATTAATTTGAAATGTAATCCACGTTATGCACAGTACAATAGGTTTAAAAATAATAATAATAAAGTTTAAAAAAAAGGACAGCCTCTTATTTGGAGGGCACCGTAGCACAATAGAGGATCTAGATGCAAGTAATTCAATGTTTATAAAAGGTTTGGCCTTATATAAATGTTTCCCCTAATTAATTTTCAAATGCATATTCAAATTTATACAAGATAATTAAAGTTCATTAGAAGATGGGTTTAAGGCCTATTATTTTCTTCAATTTTTAAGAATATCAACTCAAAATTCAGTAAAACTGGATATACAATCAAATTTAAGATGAAGAAGATTGTTGCATTTGAAAAAAGAAAAAAGAAAAAGATGAAAGAAACTTGAAGTAATAAGGTAACAAAGAAACAAATGGGAAGAAGAATGAATTTGATACTTCTGTCAAAGTGGATCAACTTGATTATGTATTAAGGAGGCTGAATTATATTGACCCACTTATTTAAATGGATTAAAAACTCCAACTTGGCCCACCAAGCCTATTTAATCTATCAAAGAAATTTTAAAAAATTAAGAAAAATAAAAAATGAAAATAGCATTTATTGGTATAATAAGTATTCTTCATAATCTAAATAACTATTTTAAACAATTAAATTTAAATTTTAAACACTCAAACAAAAATAACTATGTAGCTAGCTCAATTTTTATTAAACAACTAAAATATAATAAAATAAATAATAAAATTCTTCAAATTTCTCTATTAAGAGAATTTAAATCTCATTTTAAAGGGCTAATTCTTGTAACAAGGATAAAAATATAATCTCAATTCTTCAAATTATAAAAATTAATTAAAAAACCAACTCATAAATTATATGAGTTGATCCCCTTAACTCATAGGTTAAGGAGGTTAGATCAATATGATCTCAAAATTATACAAGTTAACAAAATTTAAAGCCAATTCACTATTTTGGTAGGTTAAAGAGGCTAACCCAATGTACTCAACTCATTTTGACGATTCTAGAATATATTTTTTCATTTCATAATTATTTTAAGGATGACTTACTTTAACCATGTAATAAATTCTTTTGACTGAATTAAATTAACTTTTTATAAGATTTGGATAAATTATATTTTGATATCTCTCTTATTTTATATACATATACATATATATATATATCATTCGACTTCTCTAACACTTGATATACATCACAAAAGTTTTTCTCCTAATTTATTTTATATCAATAAAATTAACTTTTTATACAATATATATCATTTAAAAATAAAATTAATTAACTACCTTTACTATTATATTAATAAAAAAATTACAATTTTATAGTAGAGCTTAATATCAACTTAATTATTTCTATTGTCATATTAAAAATAAAATCACAAATATTATACTATGTAAAAAAATTAATTTTATTAACAAAAAATAAATAGCAAGATACGTTTTTGTAATATCTATCAAATCTTAGAAGAACCAAATGTAATTTTTGAAACTAAAGAGCATCACCTATGATTTAACAAAACTTTAAGAAAAGTTAACACAGTTTACTCATTTTATTTTTTTATCAAACCATGAAACTATTTTTACAATGTCAGGAACTCATAAAGGGTTAATTTCTTAAATAAAAACATGTGTCCGTGATTTAACCTAACTTTTTTTGAAAGTTATAAAACCACTTTTTTTTTTTTTATTATTACGGCCAGGCTATTTTTAGATTTTGTTAAGTTCATCTCTTTCTGAATGATATTAAAGACATACTTTCTTACAACTATTTGATGCATTTAAAATTTTAATTTTAACTTACTTCACTACAAAAAAATACACTTTTAGTAACGATTTTTAGTGGCAATTTAAAAAAGTGGTCACTAAAAAAATATTTTTAGCAACGACTTTATTAAGTTGTCACTAAAAATTATTCTTGATTGTAAAAATATTTTTAGCGGTGACACAAAAAAATAGTCACTAAAACTATTTAGTAACAACAAAAACGTTGTCGCTAAAACTTTTTTGCGGTGACATCGACATAGTCGCCACAAAAAAATATTTCATGATGACATTTTAGCGACCACTAGCTTTAATCGTCACTAAAACATAACTTTTAGCGACTACTAGTTTTAGTCGTCACTAAAACACAACTTTTAGCGGCGACAAATTTTAGTTGTCGCTAAATTATAACATTTAACGACAATGTAACTGGTCGTCACTAAAAGTCCAAACGCCAAAATTTCATTAAAAAATTTTTTGACAAAACCTTTAGCGACCACCAACCTTAGTCGTCACTAAAACACAACTTTTAGCGATCACTAGTTTTAGTTGTCACTAAAACACAACTTTTAGCGGTGACAAATTTTAGTCGTCATTAAAGCATAACATTTAGCGACGACACAATTGGTCGTCACTAAAAGTCTAAACGCCAAAATTCTCTGACAAAACCTTTAGCGACCACCAACTTTAGTCGTCACTAAAACACAATTTTTAGTGGCCACTAAGTTTAATCGTCACTAAAACACAACTTTTAGCGATCACTAGTTTTAGTCGTTGCTAAAACACAACTTTTAGCTACGATAAATTTTAGTCGTCGATAAAACATAACATTTAGCAACAATGCAACTGGTCGTCACTAAAAGTTCAAACACTAAAATTTTTACCATTAAAAAAATTTCTGACAAAACCTTTAGCGACTACTAACTTTAGTCGTCACTAAAACATAACTTTTAGCGACGATAAATTTTAGTCGTCGCTAAAGTATAACATTTAGCGATGACGTAACTAGTCGTCACTAAAAGTCCAAACGTCACATTAAAAAAATTTATGACAAAACTTTTAGCAACCACCTACTTTAGTCGTCACTAAAACACAACTTTTAGCGACCACTAATTTTAGTCGCCACTAAAAGTTCTGGAGCCAAAATTTTAATCAAATAAAAATATTTTGCACCAAATCTTTTATCAACGACTGATTGTATTCGTCACTAAAAGTTAGCTTTTTGCGACAACTATTTTAGTTGCCACTAAAAATTTTGACGCAAAATGTTTTACTTATTAAAAATTTTTACATGAAATATTTTTGTAACTTATTTTTAAATGAAAATATTTGAAATTATAAATTTTAAAATTAAAAAAATAAATTATACGTTTCAATTAATATATGCAAATATACAAGACGAAAAAATAAATTAGAATATTTTGAAGTTAGAAAAATATTTTTAAAGTTAATAATTAATATATTTTTAAAGTTATCAATTAATATATGCAAATATATAAGACTAAAAAATATTTTAGTTGTAATCATTAATTAAAAAGATAAAATTAGAATTTTTATTAAGTTTAAAAAACTTAGTAGATTTAATAGATTTGAGAAGTTAAAATTTCAATTTTAAGAATTCATGAAATTAATATGTCTAACATTTCATATGTTGAAAAATCCATATATTTAAATTTTCTATGATTTTCTATTTCTATGATTCATTTTATTAATGGGTCCTTTTCAATTTTTGAAGCAACGTAAACAACAAAGAGGTAGAAAGAAAGAAAAAAATGAAAGAGAAAAAAAAAATTGAACTCCGCCTTAATCTTTTATCTTTGCAACATTAATTTTAGTTGGGTAACTCTTTTAAATTCCTATTCTATCTTCTTCTTCCTCATGTTCCATGGCTTTAAACTTGATACTTTATAATGAAGGCAAAAATATAATTATTTCTATGAATTTTTTGATGAAGGGGCAGTCATGGATGTGAATTTAAAACTTCACTCTTGATACTTTAAACTTGGAGAGACCTTAAATGATTTTTTTTATGAAGATGAGCCCCAATATAATGTAATGAGTCCTAATATAATGAGCCCTAGTGTAATGATTTAGTATGCATTTCTTATTGAGACAACAACATATACGAATTCTAGAGAGATAAGTTGGAAAATGACTTATATTTAAGATTAAGAACTTCAAATGTTTTAGTTAGAATAAAAATGTAATGGGTAGATCATAGAAAAAGATACATTAGGCAATTGAAGAATAAAAATTTTAAATTCTTAATTCTTAATTAATTTTTGAGTTCAGTTATATATTTCTTAATTTTTATCCTCTTTATTATTAATCAAGTACTTGAATTTAGAACTTAAATAGAATAAAGCTTAAGTAAATTATAAAAAGCATTATATAATTATAAACTTACTTTAACATTGATGAAAGATAGTGAAAAACAAAAATCACAAAATTGAAGACCTAAACATATTTTTTTGAGAAAAATAAGTGACCGAATCGTCTACGGCGATTTGCCACGCGTAGATCTCGAAAAAAAACCCAAAATCAAAAAACAAAATCACCTCAAACGGAATACGGTACACAAAGTTATGCCATTTTAAAGTTTTACCCTCCAATCTTATATTTTTTTCATAATTTATGTTCTAAACCTAACTTATATTTTTTATTTTTTATCACTCAAACTATTTTTTTCATTTATATATCAATTATCAATTATTCAATTATCAATTATTAAATTATCAATATATTTAGAATAATATTATATCATTACAAATAAAATACTAACACTTCAACAATAAAACCTAAAGTCTTTGTTTTTCTCGTCTTTCCCTGCCTCTTTCTTTTCATTCCCCGCCTCTTTGTTTTCATTCCCCACCTCTTTCTTTTCATTCCCCACCTCTTTGTTTTTCCCGTCTTTCCCCTTTCCCCTTTCCCCTTTCCCCTTTTCCCATTTTCAAACCTTCTTCGTATCTGCTGGCAAAGACTGTCGCAAATCCTTCTCAATCTTCGTTCCAATACATCGTTCTGGTTAATTTCGTTGTGAGTGAAGCTATTCCAACAAAATCATTTCGCGTATGAAAAATAGAGTATCCCTAGGAGCTGATTTCGCTGTAGAAGAGGAGAACACAGAAACTGAAGAGGAAGGAAGCTATGTAAGTGGTAATCTGGTCTATTGTTTGCTCCTTCTCTGGTCTATTATTTGCTTCTTCTCTGGTCTACTGTTTGCTCCTTCTCTGGTCTATTGTTTGCTCCTTCTTTGTGCAATTGATTTTGAGTTGAGTGCTGTGACTATGGTTGTGACTATGGCTGTGGCTGTGGTGGTTGTGGCTGTGGCTAGCAGAACTAAATAATGCCTCCATTTTAAATCGAATTTACTTTCTTTTTTTTAGACTTACTTCTTTTTTGTATTGGTTTCTTCTTCTTTGATGGCTATTTCTAGCCTTTGTGTGCCTAAGTCTTTTGAGGGTGGAATGGTTCTGTTAAGTGCTGAAAATTTAGTGTCTGAATAAGCTTTGGTCTAATAATTCTACTTGTGTGTAAAGTCTTTTGACAGTGGAATAGTTATTTTTAAGTGTTGTAGATTTGGTGCCTAAATCTAATTTGGTCTAATTCTTTCTAATTCTGATATGTGCCTATAAGTGCTGCAAATTTGATACCTAAGCTCTGATATATGCCCATAAGTTCTGTAGGTTTGGTGCTTATAAGTTCTGTAGATTTGCTGTAGGTTTGGTGAGTGCCATAAATTTAGTGCTTTTAAGTTCTGAAATGTGCCTTTAAGTTCTGATATGTGCTTTAGAGATTTGGTCCAATTCTATTGCCTTCACAGTTTGCTGTGATACTGCTGAAGTCTGGTGTTAATTTTGATATATGTCTAAGCGCTGATATATGCCATTAAGTTCTTATATGTGCTTTAGAGATTTAGTCCAATTCTGTTAGCTTGATGATTTGCTCTGATATTGTTGAGTACTGGTGTTACTTCTTATATATACCTATAAGTTCTGATATGTGCCTAAGCTTTGATATATGCTTTTAAGTTCTGATAGCTTGATAGTTTGCTCTGATATTGCTGAGGACTGGTGTTACTTCTTATATATACCGATAAGTTCTGATATATGCCTAAACTTTGATATAAGCTTTTAAGTGGTTTAACAACCTTGATACTACTGAGAGAACTGCTGTTATTTATTTTTTCTTTTTTAGGATAAAGTATGGTGCTTAAGTTTTTTAAGTACTGTAAACTTAGTGTTCAAATTACATTTTGTCCTATTTCCATACCTATGTGTGTCATACCATCATACATTATGTATTAAGACCTTATTGAGAAGATTTTGCCCAACTTTGAATTTTTTCAAAGCTTCTCAATTATAGATTATTTTGTCATGAGGTAGAAGATCCTGTTGACAAGGTTTTATCCTATCGACAAGGTTTTCAATTTTCCTTTGCTAAATTTGAGATCCTATCGACAAGGTCTTATCTAGTCAACAAGGTTTTCAATTTTTCTTTGCTAAATTTGAGATCCTATCGACAAGGTCTTATCTAGTTAACAAGGTTTTTAATTTTCTTTTATTAAATTTGAGATCCTATCAATAAGGTCTTATCTTGTCGACAATATCTGTTACCCTATAAACAACATCTTATAACTTGTCAATAATATTGTTTGCCTTGTTAACAACATCTTATTACTACTTTTAGAAAAAAAGATTTCTTGTTCTCCATATTCATTCCAACCTTTCCATCATCAAAATGCAATCATATTTTAGCCTTGGTTTCACAACCTATCTATGTACCTCTATACATCTGTACCTCTGATGAACAATGCTTCAAGTGGAAAAGCTCAATAATTCTGTGAGTAATTAAAAGTTTTAATGATTAATATTAATTTATATATGACATACATAGTCTTTCAAACATTATGCTTTATTGAAATTGGAATGTGGTCTCAATTTGTAATGCAGGTAATTGCTTTGATGGAGAAAATCTTGACATTTACAAAATAAAATGAAATGTCTAGATTGAATACTAGTGCCCCACCTTTGAATTACGAAGATTCAAGCAATTGCCAATACTAACTTCTTGCTCTTTTCCTTTTGTTTAGTAATATTGCAATGCTATTTTAAATATTGAATAGTGGAGTGCATGAGTGAGTTTAAAAAATTATTCATATGACAAGTTTTTGTATTTATACTTGTTTGATGGACCTTTACAGTAATGTATATATCAAACTTATTAGTAAAGTTTGATTTGCTTTTTTTTTTAGCTTATGTATTTTAAAATGTTAGATTTTGTAAAATGGTATATGTTATTAGAGATTTGGAAGATTTATTTTTCATCATTTATAATATTATAAAATCTATTTTAGTAAACAGGATTGAAGAAAATAATTAAAAAATATATTAAAAATTTGCAAAAAAAAAAAACCTCTTTAGCGGCAACTAAAGTCGTCGCTAATAGACAACTAAAGTCGTCGCTAATAGAGTCGTCACTAAAAAAATAATATAGTTGCAAAAATAGGCATTTAGCATTACCAAAGTATTTCGCCACTAAAAGCATACATTTAGCGATGACAATACTCGCCACTAATTCCTCTAAATACCCATTAAAAAGAATTTTGGCGACTACTAATGTCGCTGCTAAAACAACATTTAGCGTCAACGTACATGTCGTCGTTAAAGATCCCTAACGAAAGCTTTTTAAAAGGCTAAATAGAAATATTTTTGCGGCGAAAAGATCGTCGCTAAAAGTATGTATTTAGTTACCACAACTATTAACAAAAGTCGTCGCTAAAAGTTTTTAGTGTCAAAAGATGTTTGTTGTCGCTAAAACCATATATTTAGCGGCAAACTTTGTTGTTTCTAAATGCAATAGTTTAGTAGTTTTAGTGACGAAATTACATACATTTAGGGGCGATTTTTGTCGTCGCAAAAAGTCTTTTTAGCAATGACAATTTTTTGGCTATTAAATCTCTTTAGCAACGGCTGTAATTGCGGCGACTTAGTGACAACTACATTGTCGTCGCTAAATAGTTTTTGCGACGACTTTTGATGTTTTAGCGATGACTTTTGTCGCCACAAATTCCATATTTTTTTGTAGTGCTTTCTAGAGGAACCTAATTTAGTTAAAAAAGATATTATCTTTTCTTATAAAATGAGCTAATTCTTCTAAGTATAAAGTCACGTAATTTGTATAAAATCATTTGCACAAGCATACAAATGTTTTAGAGCAAAAATTTGTAAGAAAAATTCATCATTCCCATTATAATTTTTTCCTTAAGATTTAAAAAGACATCGAAAGACATTATTATGCATTTTTTCTAATGCCTTTACAGAATATTAGTTAATCTCACCACTTGTTTCTTGTTTAGCAATCAGCTTTGATAAAAGCCTAATTCTATGCTTTGATGATCCTCCCTAGTTAGGGTTAAAGTCGTCATCGATGTGCAGCTTTACGTGCTGATTAGAACGTGATGCCATCTTCTCTTCTAGTGGCCTGTGGCAGTCTTTGTTTCTTTTTCCTTGTTACAACTAAAATATGAACAATATAATAAAAAAAACTCCATAATAAATCTTGCTAAACAATGAACAAAAAGATGAGCATACCACCTCGCAATGAACAAGCTAACAATCAACGCATCATATTGATTTGACCTAAGGTAGCAATAATTCAAGTTTTCGTTATCGAACAATGAAAAGAAGAGCTTAGGTCATGTTTGATTAGCAGGAATAGGGTCTTATAAAATGGGAATGGGAATAGGAATATAAGAAAATATTATTTGGTATCCAAATTGCAAAACCCATTTCCATTCCTTGGCAAAGCTCATTTCCACACATAAGTAAGAATGGAGATTCCATCATACATGTGAAGGAATCAAAATCTGTTCTAGCGACTTACATTCAAAAAGACAAAAATGCTTTTAACCAAACACCGAGACCCAGAAATCCCAGTCTCAGTCACCGAGGGGAACCCCATCACCTCTGTTGCTGATGATAATCCAGCAACAATGTTGACGTGTCCAGCGTCGGCAAGAACACTTTGCCCCTTAGAGCACACCGGACCACCGCCTTGGCTACTCCTCCAGTTATGCCTCCTCCGAGGTTATCACCGCTGTCGAGAAGCCACGCTCCGGCCGGAACCTCGTTGCAGCTACTGCCAGGTCCATGGCTGTGATTTTTGTTGCTTGCTTCACTCCAATGGAGGCGAGTAGCTCGAAGAGCCTCTCGGATTTTGGGGAGTTCAAGCTCCCTCCTCCGATAGTTTTGTTTTCTCAGTTCTTACTATATAATAAAGGGGGGAAATAGGGATTTTATTTGGGTGGTGTTGGTGGAAATGTGTGCATGCTTACGTGTGTTTTGGATATGAATTTTGAGTTTAATTTCCTAGTTTTGATCTTATCCATCTTACAGTTTCTCTTTTGAAGTCGTATATACTATTTGGTTGTCAAGAAAATAGTAGAAATGTGAACAAAATTTGGTGGACTTAAAAATTTTTGTTGGTATATCTTTTTATTAAGAGTATTTATATATTATATAATCTTTCAGAAAGTTATACTATTCCAAAATCGTGACTAATGTGATTTTGTATCTTAGGTTGTATGCAATAATTATTTTTAATTTTAACAAGTTTTCACGGGTTCTATACAGCTGCACAGAAAGTTTAAATATTGAATTGAAACTTCTACAACCTGGATGCAACTTTAAGCTCCTCTTCAAGTTTGGAGGTGGATGAATTACTTTTTGCATTACTAGTGGTTGTACAAGAGATTATTGAAGTTATTGGTTGCACTACAAAAAATCATGGTTTTAGTTATAATTTTCTAATGGATTTAGCAACAGTTATAACCGTCGTTAAATCTTTTAATGATGATGAATATTTAGCGACGGTTTCAATATGCATCATTGAACTACTTGTCATAGAGTCTTTAACCATAGTTTTAGTTAAGTATTGAAAAAATCATTGTTAAACTATGGTTTAGGCATGATTAATATCAACCGTGGCTAAACCACGCCTAGTCATGATTTACATGATTATATTTAGATATTTAATATTAAAGGTGATAGTTTGAATTACTGTTATAAAATAATTTTTTTTAGTTATTAAATTATTGATTAGTCTTTTTTTTTTCCATATACTTGTAATAACAATTACAAGAAACCTAAAGCTAATTTTCAACCAAATAATTTTTAAGAAAGACTAATAACTAAATAACCAATATACTAATTTTTTAACAACTAAGTCCCAACCAATTTTTTTCTTCTTGAACTAACTTTTTGTTATTAAACTAACTTCTTTTGGTGTTATATTGCAAATACCAAAGGTGGGTGTCTTATAACCAATTCTAAAAAATTATGAAGCACAAATATTTTAATTTGAAGAGAGGACTCTTTAAATATCCTAATAGTAAGAATCAACAATACAATAATAATAGTTTAACCACAATACAAAACTTTATACCCGAAAATCATACACCAATTTAGCACTTCATAGTAGAAAATTATAACAATTTTTAGTGTTCATTAAACCACTAAATGACTTAGCAACTTTTAGTGTTTAAAGAAATTTTCACATTGGGAATAAATGACCAAGCAACTTTTAATGTTCATTAAACCATTAAATATCATCCACAAATGATTTGTAATTAGAAAATTGATGATTAAGTAGCTAGTTGCATAATTCTCACTCAAAAATTGGATGAAACATAGGAAGCAAACTTAAATAGGTGGTACTACCATCTTAAGGCACATACTTTAAATAAAAGGCCAAACATTTAGCTTAAAATATCCATCAACGTAGCCAAAACAAAAGTCCAGTATATATCATAGTGAAAATAGTCCCTATAATTGAAAAACAAATTTCATGGTATACTATGATTATCTTCAATCTTTTAACTTGTGTTGTAACAATCCCTATAATTGAAAATCAAATTTCTTAGACAATAGGCCCCCCCTAAAAAAGAACTATCAAAAAATTTTATAAACCATAAAAAAGAAACATATGTAAATTTACCTTGAGACTAACACAAATGAATTTACCTTGAGATATCTTATAGTTCATGAGATCCAATTTCATGTCTCTATAGACCTTAACTCACTTCAAATAAATGACAAATTTAAATGCAAAGGAATTTCTTATCAAAACACCAACAATTTGCATTTGTACTAATCAAATAAGCCTAGGTGCAAAACAAAATAACAAAATTCACAATTTCAAATTATACTAATTGTAGCATAATTACAACTAATAGTAACAAAACAACCAATTGAAATAATAAAATTCATTTTTATGGGGAATGACTATCATCAACAAGCTAGTATTCATTATCTTAATTATTTGGTGCCTAAAAATCAAAACAAAATATTATTAGTAATAAATTAAAAACTAAAAATAAAACTATTTATTCATGTAATTCAATTAAGAAGTTTAGAAAACTCAAGCTTGTATGGTTCCAAGTTTTAGTGGCAATGAACCTTGAAAATTTTGAATAAGGAGAGCCATAGCCGCTTCCATTTAGTGTTGTCACATTTCTTTTTTTGCTACTTGTGCTTTAAGTTGAGGAACTTCATTTTGCAATGTTGTATAAAAAGGTTTAAATGATAAGCTTTTATGAGCTCAACATTTAAACACTAGGGAAAGGTAATCACCTAATCTCATTTCTTAGACTCGACCACAGTACTCTTAGGTTTCCAAAGTCCTAACGAATAAATCATCACTCGAAATTTCTTAGGATAAAGTGTCTTCAACTTGAAACTGAGTAATCTTTTCTTACAAACTCAAATAGAAAGCAATAAATCATTTGAAGAATAAAGTTTTTCAACAAAAATAGAAATAAATACCCACATAATTCAAATAGTTACACAGACACTTTTAACTTTATCATTGATGTAAGATCCCTTAGGTTGTTTATAGATTGTAGTCCACTTATGTCCCTAAGTGACTGGACCACACACTTAGCTTCTTGCAAGCTTAAAGATACATATGACATATCTCAAATTGCATTTAAAACTTAAATAACAATGTTTGCCAAAGTGAACTTACCATCTCAATTTTTTTTCATGTAAAACTTTTAAAGCTACTCGTATGAAGCAAAATTAAGTTCTTTCTATTTTGTTTATTCTTCTCTACAATTTCCTGGCTATTAACAAATACATTAATAAGATCATCCAAGAATTGATATCTAGGAAAATAAGTGTAATTATCTGAGTCTTCTTTTAAAAATGATAAGTAACAAAACTTGCAATTGTGGCTTTAGAAGAAAGTATTTACGTAATTTTGTAGGCTTTTTTTGTTCACTTTTCACTTTTAATTTTTGGTTTCCATCTAGATGTGTTGCATTTTTAACACACATCTTTATTTTCATCCTTTCTACTATATGACATGAAATTATTAAGACATGTATGAATTTTGATGTAATTAAGACCCAATTTATTGACGGTTTTCTTAGCCTCATAAAAAAAAGTGGAATATTTGCATGTTCAAAAGCATCAACCAACATCTCTAATATCAATGACATAGTCTTGTCAATTATTCAACATAAACATTTGATATGATACAAATATGTTTCATTTTCATAAATCCCAAATGCACTATATCCTTGACAAGATCATCCTTACAAATATGTTCTTCTCTTGTTTGTGGCCTTGACTAAGGCTTTACAAGAGATTCATGTCTAAGTCTCTACCTATGCATATCTTAAAAGGTATACCTTTTTAGGAATGGTTTAAAAATCAAGTAGCAGCGCACATTTTCTCTAATCCACCATTTCTTAAATTAACATTTAAGACATGAGCATATTATTCTATCCTTAACATTCTTATTGGCAAATACAAAGTCTAGGAATCTATTCAGCTTATCTAAATATTCATGGGTATTCTGAAGCTTAACAATTTAAGACATATCCATTTTTTAAAGTAAAAAAATGTTCTTTAATTATGTAATATTTATAAACGAATTACCAAAACCTAATTCTTACTTAAAAATAAAGGACAAAGAAAACAACCATCAAGTAATTATATACAATGACAAGAGTATGTAGAAAGGAAATTTCTCTTAAGTTCATTTATTTGACATGTTCAAGGAGAAGGATAGGTAAAAGAGTTACAAAAAGTACATCGATGCAATGTATTACGTGATATTGATTTTATATAGTTGTTAAGAGTTTTTATTTATAAATAAGATTTAATAATAATATTATTAATATATAATTAATATTCACCTTTATATAATTAATCACATAATTAAAAATTCTAGCTTATGCCATAATAACTAATTCCATAAATTCTTTCTCAATGAATCAAGCATAGCTTAACCATAATTTGAATATAACCACTTTCCCTTAAAAACTCATTCTAATTCATGTGACTTTTGTTGGTCATCAAAGTAGGTCTTCAACTTAGGCTCTTAAATATAATTGTTTTCTACTATTGAGGTCCTTAATTAACTCAATTTAATCAACTTAATTTGCTAATGAATACTTTCTAAAAGAAGAAGCATAATAACTATTTATAAATACCTAAGGATTGGTTTGGAGAGAAAATGATGATAGTATTTAATACTTAAAGAATAGGAACAACTATAAAAATTCCAAACAAATTGGCCTACTTGCTACAAATTATAAGGAATGGTTATAGACAATTTGCTGCGTTAACCACCCAAATTCCCTTTTAATCTTCTTTTTGGGACGTAAGTACCTTAAATTGGAGAAAATAGTTCTAGTTCTTGCCAAATTTGTTCAAACATAATATGACTAGCATGTTTATCTTATTCAAACCACCAAAGCTTTAAAAGAAGGATGGATAACAAAATTGACCACTTAAATCCCTTTTTAAATCATAAAGACTATGAATTAATATTATGCCACCTTATGCAATTAATTAGCAAGATTAACTTCTCCATAATATATATATATATAATCAACTACATATATCATTTTAAATATCTATAGAACCAAGGTATCTCTATTTTCAACAAAACATATATTTACCTTCACTAAAAATGTCTTAATCTAGCATTTATCCATGTACATGCTTCTCATATTCATCATGCATTTCATAAACATTGTATATAACTCATATGACTAATCATCACAAGATCTATAATACAATTCCTAGTTCTATAAATGACCAAGCTTGCAAGTTGATTATCTAATATAAGTTGTTATAAACAAATTAAAGAGTGGTAGTCAATAACACAAATTAATAAATAAATCCCATGTGGCTACTTGATGAACAAATTCTTTTAATCCAATGGGCATCCCTTAGACATAAATCTAATACAAAATTAAATACAATGAGTCTATTAATAATGGGTTTCAAATTTGAACAATGGGATGAACAAAGCAAAATAAAATCACATTTCTATATTTTAGAAGCATTATGGATTCAACAAAATCTAAACAATGGGTGATAAGTTTATAATGAAGACAAAATCGAAAGATGCCTTGACTTAAGCAAAGAAAAGAGAGATACCTAAATGAGAGATTGGGAATGAACGGAACAAGCTAAATGAGAGATGCATGGAGCAAAAAAAATGCTTAGGAATAACCAGTCAAGCCTGCCACCTTTGCAAGATTCAAGCTTAGATCACCGTTAATGCCCACTTTGGTGGGTTTGAAGCTTCCGATGGTGAACAATGGTTTTGAGATGGAGAAGAACAATAGTTTTAATAAAGAATGTAAGATCTGCTACATTTGCAGGGCTGTAAAATGGTAGAAGGCCTAACCATCGTTTTTAAAAACTATGGTTAATCCTTAAATCTTAACCACAGTTTCAAGAAAATTATGTTTAGGCCTTAAAGGCGTAACCACAATTCAAAATAACTATGGTTAAACTTAAAATCTAACCTTGGTTTAAATAAATAGTAACTTAAAATAACCATGGTTAAGTAACTACAATTTTATAAGAACTGTGGTTAAACCTTAAATCTTAACCATAGTTCCATAATTGTGGCTAAGCTTGCATGTCTTAACCATCATTTTTATAAAACAATGGTTAAGATTTTGGCTTAACCGCAATTAGGAAAACCAAAGTTAAGACTTGGTTTAGCCACAATTTTTTCAACTATGGTTAAGTCATCATCGAAATGTCCCAATTTTTGTGTAGTATTACTTGTATCATTAATTAATTTACTTTTAACTATTGAGAAGATAAAAAAAGATAAACCCAGAAAAAAAATAGTAACACATAACATAACAATAACTTGATTCTGATCTTTCATAATGCGAAGGTTTATTTTGAGAAATTAGAAATTTATGATAGGTTTTGAGCTGCCAATCCTTATATACCAACCACAACATTATTATTATTTTAATGGAATTTTACCCTTCATTTTCACTCCAACTTTAAAAGTGTTTATGGTCTTTCTGCATTTTTTATCTCTAATGATGTGTCCATGAATTTCAATGTTGTTTGTAAACGAAAGTGTAACAACTTGATCAAACCTATTATTTGAACTTGAATATTGTTACAACCAATCTAAACAAGCCACTCTTTTAAGTTTATAATTAGTAGATAATATGTTTTTTCCTTATAGCTCTATCAACTACAAGGTCTTAAAGTATTACAAATAAAAAATATAACTATTTCTCTTATTCTAATATTTATGCAAGCAACATATACCCTTATATGAAGTAAACACTAGGGCCTATATGTTAATAAGTGTAGCTATATAGTGCTAGAAAAGTAACAATTTAATGCCATTTTTTCCTTAATGGATATTTTTGTTTATGTGCTTTTCTTTCTCTTGAAGTATCCTTAGCAATTTTCAGTGTTGCTCAGCCTTAGTCCATTACAAATGGCATGACCTTTAGAACCATTGAACTTGGTTTCTTCAGTCTTGGTTCTTCCAAGAAATGTTACCTTGGAATTTGGTACAAAAACATCCTAAGGAAGCATGTTTAGGTCAAGGAAGCAGCCTATCATGTTGACAATTGAAATACACAAATTAAAGTAACAAACTAAACTAACTAATGGAACTGAATTTGCTAAAATAAAAATAAAAAACCATTAGCATCCAATTAGAACCTTTTCCCAAGTCAACTAATTAATAAAACATGCCTAAAATTCAACTCCATCACATAAGAAAGAAATTACAAGAAACCATACTTGGAAATTTTCAATAAGATTAAGGATTTTAAGATGAAATAAAAGGTTCTAAAAACAAGTAAGCTAAAAGAGAATATTGACTAGGAGACCTTTAAGAGCACTATGCAAAAAAGAAGATGAGACAAGGAAAAAGAAACCCCTAACATAATGAAAATTTTACCTTTACTTGACTTAGCTTTACACTTAGAAAAAATGGAAAGAAAGATAAGATAAGAGGTAGAAGAAAGTATAAGCCCTTTTCACACAACTTGAACTAAAGCAATTCTTTCATATTCTTGAGAATTGCTTGAAAGATACAATAAAAAACATGCATGAAAAGAAAGGAAGCAAAACTAGGTGATAACTACACTAACAAACCTAACTAGTTAGAATAAAACTAATAATTAGCATTTAACTAAAACTAATTCTTAAGACAACAAATGGAGGCTACATGACCAAAATTTCAAAAATCACGTATGAAAAGATGACAAAAGGCCATTTCCCATCAAACTTGATAATTTTTAAAACTTAGTCACATAAAAGTCATGATTTTACTAGTCACTAGAGAGTAGCTTGGCCCTTTGGTCATGATCATTCATTTCACATAACAATCCTTTGAAGTTGAAAAGAAGAAAGCCTAAGATAATTATTTCATTCTAAAAGTGAAACATTGACTAACTAGGACAATATCTAAAAGGTAGATAAGAGGAAACCTAGAAAACATGTCCAACTAATAAATTAAATAAAGAAACAAAATATGAAAGCGAAAATTCGGTAAAATATTGAATTTATTACAAACAGGAAAATTATTCATGAGAATTATTAATGTGAAAATAAAATGGCTAGTACAAGAAGATAGATCAATAAGGAACTATCTCATGTTACCAATACTAAATTAATTAAACCAAAGTAGTTGAAAATAAGCTATTAGTTGGTAACTAATCAATGTGAAAAGTTGACAAGTGTACAAATCGCACTAGTAATAGAACTGAGTCTTAAGTCAATCTAGAATGATGGTTTAATTACTAATTTTCAAAAGTTAATTCCTATTATCTAGAATATAGCTATAAATAAATGAAATAAATTAAAATCTAAAGGATAGAAAATTGCACAAATAAAAAAAGTGATTGTCTAATGGAAAAAGACTTTGAGATTTGGATTTCAATATCTGTTCTTATGAATGAGTCCAAGTAACTCATATAATTCATTTTTATCCAAATTAACATTTGATTCCTTAAATTATGTAAAAAAAATTTTTGAGATAAATCACATATATTTATGTTAGGCTTATGTTTACTTTTGTAATCATGTGCTTTAATATAAACTCATGAAACTTTATAGACTTCATTGTATCCCTACATTTAACGATTTGGTATATGTGCATTTTACTTTTCATTTAAGCTAAATTACTATCTTTAGAAAATTTAAGTCTAGGTTTACAATTCAAATAATTCTTTGTAGTGATTCACCTCTTAGTTCTTTTCTCTACAAATTTAAATTTTAAAATACGTGGCTAGCAAATTACCAAAAAAAAAAATGAAAAGCTGAATAATAAATTAATTATGTAAACATTTACTACGCGAGTATTATTAGAATTCAAACATAATTAGAAGACATATTCATCTAAATCCCAAATTGAAAGGGTTTAGTTACTCATAATGAAAAATAAAATCTTAAAATAAAAACTAAATAAATTCATAACAAATAGAGAAGAAAAAAGTTTAGTGAGAATAAAAAAGTAAATGAAAAGAAAATAAATCAATAATAGCCACAAAGTTTAGTGGGAATTCCACATCTCAGTGTTAGAATTATTTTCTAAAGCCTTTTTGTCTTGACTATAGTATGCTTCCTTTAGTTTCCTTTCTTTATACTCTTTTATTAGGATTTTCTATTTTTGTTATAGTCTTTGATATGCAAAAACTTTTCTATTTTGTTTTTCTTTTAGCTTTAGTAAGTTTCTTTTCTTTATTTGCAAATGATTTCCTAATTTGATTTCTTCCTTCCCAAGCTAGATTTAGCTATTATACAAGACAAATTAGGCTTCCAATTTGGTGCTTAGGTTTAGACTTTCTTACATTACCCTCATCTCATTAGCGTTCATCATATTCTTGCTAAAATTGTAAAAAATTAGCATAATAACTCTCAATAACTTGATTAGCAATTAAGATTAAAGTTTAATTAATATGTCAGATATGTATCACATTAAATTCTCTTAAATTTGGACATTTACTTATCCTCAAGTAATGGAAAGATAGTAAAGAATAGCCATGGTCTTTCATACTCTAATGAGAATTGTAACCTAATAACAAAGGACTAAAAGATTTCTTAATTTGCCTTGACTAACCTAAGGATTCTCAATCTAGCTATCAAAATTTTAGGGTAAAACAAATATGATTTCAAGTTGAAACATATTAAAAAACTTATGTTATGCAAGTTCTTTTAAATTTACTTTCCAATTTCCCTAACCTTCTGATTCAATAAGTAATGTAGTAGTATAGAGGCTTTTCATTGAGTCCTATCATTTGGTGCTCTCATTCTTTGCTTTTTCTTTTCTAAAACTAAGTGATAAATTTGAGGTGCTATGCATACTCATAATTCAAGTTATTTCTCTTTTTTTCTTTTTAACTTTTTAGAAATAACATAGCCCAAATAGTGGAATAGAACCTTTATCGATACTCTAACTACTTAAAACTTGACTTTAGACAATGTAAGCATGATCATTTAGTTAGTCAAATTTTACTTTTTTGACATTTGTTTACTTATTTAATTTTTTCCTCATTGTTAAATTTATTAAATGCAAGTCACACATTACCTATATGCAAATTATATAGATCATATCATACTTTTATTAATAAATTTAATAGCTAAATCTAGAGTCAAGTGGTTAAAATTAGACAAATCTTAAAATTTAGTTAACCCTATGCTATTGGTTCTAAATATACATTAAGGTCTTCAAGCCTAACTAATCCATTATACTTTTTGAAAAACCTCTCTTAAACTTAGTCAATATGGTGTCCTCAATCCAAAGGAAAGTGAAATAAGAAAAACCAAAAATAGTAAAGAAGGAAGATGTCAAAATATTCTCCTACAAGCATTGCAATTCTAATAGTTGAATGGGGAAGAGGGGTAGAAAAAGTGAATTAAATATCCCAAAGCTTCATCTGCTAGTCTACCATTCAACATTATAACTTAAACCAAAAAAAGAGATAAAAGAAAAACTTAAAATAGGAACTAAACTAACACAAGTAAACAAAACAAACTAAAATCTAAAGTAAAGGAATAGAAAAGTAGTTTTAAATAATGATTGTTAACTTGACTTCCAAGTGCCTTGGTTTTTACTTATTGGGAAAGACATAAGTGTCTACTTTCTCCATCATCCTTCCAACCAGGTAAAGCGTGAAGCGATGTTTGCTATTTATAAATATGCTAATAGGTTCATTCCTTATTGTACTAGCACTATGTGGATAGAGCTCTTCATACTTGTATCCTTGTAGGAAAGGTACATAAGATGTAGCTTTTACTAGAGAGACAATCACTATAAATCCTTTATTTTTATCTTTGATGGTTGTAACTCACGGTGAACACACTTTAGGGGGTTCTTGAAAAGGCTCTTTGCTATACGCCTTCTTTGTTAACTTATCAGTTACATCTAGTCTAGAATAATATTTCTCAAAAAGGGGGTGTTGTTAATGTTTTAAACATCTTAAATTTGATTTCTTCCTCTCCTACCTTTGAGGTCAATTTGTCATTCTTCACATCAATAATTGTGCTACCTGTGGCTAAAAATAGTCTTCCCAGTATCAAAGGTATCATCATGTCTTTTTCCATTTCAAGTATGAGGAAGTTTACTGGAAAGAAAAATCTCCCAACCTTCATCAGCAAATTCTTTAAGATTCTGATTGGGTATTTCACTAATCAATTTGCCAGTTGCAATATAATAGTGGTTGGCTTTAGCTTTCCTAATTTGAGTGTCTTACAAATAAACAAAGGCATCAAACTAACACTAATGCCTAAATCACATAAAGCATGATAAAATGATTGCCAATAGTGCAAGGAATAGAAAAACTTCTTAAATCTTTAAGCCTTAGTGGAAGCTTGTTTTAAATGATTGCATTGCACTCTTTAGTAAGTGTGATGGTGGTGTGCTCTTTGATCTTTTACCTATTATATAAGATTTCTTTCAAAAACTTCACATAAAATAACTTTTATGCTAAAATATCTGCAAAAGGAATGTGTATATGAAGTTATTTGAAAATATTGAGAAACTTGTAAAATTACTTATCTAGTTTCTATTGCCTCAATCATTGAGGGAAGGATACTGATGTGACATATGACTTTACTAGTAATGCTGGTTGAACCACCTTTAGCTCATCCTTCTCACTCTATACTAGATTGTTCATGGATTCTACATAATTAACATGATCTTGATTATCAAGTGATGTATTCCTCTCATAAAAATATGTAGTTGCTATTAGTTACTTTCTGGTATAAATAGGGAACTGACTTTTGTAACTCTTTTTGTTATCTGGGGATTTCTTTTTTAGTAGCAGATTGAATTCCCTAGTAATATACCTTGGTCTGTACTTATGTTGATCTCGCTCCTCTATGATGAAACTTTTATTAACGATATGTGATATCAGTAGTTTATTTTTGTCATTTTTTTCTTCTTATAACAATTTAATTAACAAAATCGAGAATTTTTTATCATAAAGGAACATTTAAAAGGGAAAAAAGGGTAATTAAACTTAAATTAATTAGATTTCTACATTAGAGTAAAAAAAATTTACTAAAAATAGCTAATTTGATGAGGTGTTACAAACTAGATGTCTAAGCTTTGATTATGGCTAGCTAGCTGGTCCAATTTAGACTTTAACTTCTTAAACATATTAGTAGCATCATTATAGAATTTTTCAAATGCAGCTTTGTTAGACAACTTGGTTTCATTTTGATGGTCACTACCTTAATTTTTAGGCTAAGAGCTCTATCTAGGTAGCCCACTATGATTGCCTAGATATCTTGGTTGTCCCAAGCTAAATTAGGGTGATTCTGTCATCTAAAGTTGTATGTTGCGGAGTAGGGACTATTTTTCTTTTGTGGTTGTTTGGGATATACAAGACTTGCTCAAAAGTGTAAGGTCCCGCTGAATTATTCATATGATAATTGTTATATGCATAATCATTATTGTGGAGTTCACAACTAAGGAAAGTTATAAGGTTAAAGACTGCATTCACACTAAGTTGATCAACCACTTTATAAGCTAATTTTGTAGGCAAAGATCTACCAACAATAGCATTCAAGTTAACTCTGAGTTATGGTTTTAATCGTCATAAAATATCTGAACTAGCATCTAATCTTGAATACTGTAATGTGGCCAATGCTTTTGAAGTTCTTTAAATCTCTCTCATGCCTTATATAATAATTCATTGTCCCTTTACATAAAGTTCTTGATTTCATTTCTCAATTTAGTGGTCTTGCTAAAGGGGAAGTACTTGGCTAAGAAAGCATGTGATAGCCCCTTTTATATGGCGAAGGACTAAGATGGCATAAAGTCCAACCATATCACAACTTTGCCTTTGAGTAAGAAGGGGAAAAGGGGAAGTCGGATTACATTAGTTGATACACCGTGCATCTTAATCATATCACAAATCCTCAAGAAATGGGTCAGGTATGCATTAAGGTTTTCATATATTCCTCTTTTAAACTCATTTTGTTGCACCATGTAAATCATTCTAGACTTGATATCAAAATTGTTGACTGCTACATCTAGGCAGGCTATACTACCATTCAACCTATGTGCATTTGGCACGACAAAGTCTTTTACAAGTCTATAGCAATAAGGAGTAGCCATAGTATCCTATTGTATAGTTTCCTATTATATGTTATCATCTTGAATCTCTAGTAGGTTTACCATTTGGGTCTCTTATAGAATGTCTCCTTGCCTTTGTCTAATATGAAATGTGCACTCTAGGTTTGGGTCAAGCTTTAGAAAGAGAGCACCTGATGAATGACTCATAAGTTTAAATTACTTGAAAAAAGAGAAATAAAAAATGAAAAATAAAATATAGAAATAAAATTAAGAAAAATAAAATAAATAAAAGGAAATTTTTTTTTAAATTGATAAGAATAATTTTTTAATTGATATTATCATATGTATTTATTAAATGGTAATTAGTGAATTTTCTTATTTTTAATGCTATTTATAATTTAAATTCTGAGGTTTATTTGGAATTAATTAATGAACAATATTTAATTGGAAAACTCGTCCCCTTAAACATACTTAAAGAAGAGTAGAATATCAAAGCTAATTGATGTTCATAATCAATTTATTTTAGAAGAGAAATTATTTATATTTCTTTTAGAGTATATGATGATCAAATTGGTTGAGCTAAATCTAAAATAAACTTTAGTTGGGAGTTGTTTGTATTGAATTTTTTCTTCTAAAAATATTTTTTGAATTTACTTATTTATTTAAAAAAAATAAAAAAATTTCTTATTTTTTTTCTTCTATATTTTAATTTCATGTTAAATAATTTGGCCTGAAATACAACCTTACTCACTCTATCTATGATAAAAATTATTCTGAAAGTAGGAAATTATTTTTGGTGGCTTGGACACCCTTCATTTTGTTATTTAATATTTTGTATTTCAATTGATAGTTGGATTACTTTATAAATCTTTATGAATAATTGTCAGTCAAATGTAAATAAATGGGAGGTGATTTCACAGAAAAAAAGATAAAAAGAAATTATCCTAAAAAAGAAAAATATAAAAAAAGGTGATCTTATTGAAATGAGGTAATATCCTTAGCATGGGAGGTAACCTCTAATGGCCTAATTCTCTTGTTATAGATCCATTTTAAGAGAAGTTTTAGCCAGAGAGAGTGCTTGCCATGAGCAATCTTGTTTCACATATGATGAAAACTTAAACAAGTTAAGAGTAACAATAAAGGCAATAAGTATTCTTAAAGTTTGTATGTCTTACATTTTTACTATTATTCAGTACAATCATAAAATTGTAAAGTATATAGCTCTATATAGCTAAAAGCATCATATGGTATTTTTACTATTGTTATTATCTGCTAGGAATTCCAAATTCTCACTATTTTTATAATGCACTTAAATGCTAATTAATAGGTTATCTTTGGTTTGAATTATGATAGAAGTTGAACTAGTCTGCATGGATGTCCCACGAATAGGAAATGTGCAATTGTAGAATCATTGCTAAGAGCAAAGACTAAAGAGAACTCCTAGATTAGGCATTACATGTATTCAGTTATTTGAAAAAAAATAAAAGTTTATATGTATATGTATAAATAGTAAAAGTATAAGACTTTTATTAACTTTTGAAAAGTTACCTACAAGTTTGTATACCAAAAATGATCTATGTGATATATGAATCCAAGACTAGTTTATCATATGCTAAAATGTCAAAAGTTTAAGTGGTGATCTCTTGTTGGGATTCAACTTTTAAATAGACTTTTTATTATTTACATGAACTATTTATTACAATAATAATAATAATAATATGTCACGCCCTATTCTCCAAGAGAAGGGGGTGACCAGCACGGGGAATCTATATGAAATTTTTACCTACAGCTTGATTTACTACACTATCTTAGCAGATAATCTTTAGGAGGTCCTACACCGAGTAGCAGTACACTAAGTGTAACCATGCCTTGTTGGATATATAAAATTTACTTCCTTTTTTGTGCACTGGCTTTTTATAGAAATTTCGGCAGAGTATCCCCTATAAATAAGACATCCCAAATTTTTACAAACAGCCAGAATTCAATAGAAACAACAACAGAGAGCTCCGCTCTCTTTAACCAGTCAACAAAACATCAAGGAACCAAAAATAGGGAAGGGGGAAACCAAACCTACATCCATTGGTCCTACTCATAAAATATTTTACAAGACGAATCCCAATTCATTACAACAGATACCAAACCAAAAGAAAATTTAATCGAGCTCCCAGTTCCAAAAAGGGAGACTCATCGCCACACGCCTCAGCCCTAAGATGAGGGAGGCGGATCAGGTCCAGAGGCGCTATATGAAAAATTTAAAATTTGAAAGGGGTGAGTCAAAACTCAGTGAGCAGATAACAGATTTAAAAAAAAATTCAAGAATCATAACCAATGAATTGAAGTGTGTATAACTAGACCATCACGCTTCCCAATTTAACAAATCCCACAACCCGTCATATGGAAGAGAACCCATCTAGACCTGAGCCTCTTGGTGTGATCACCTGATGAAGGATTACCACTAGGTCAGATAAAGTAGCGGCTACACCGTGTTGGCAGCTCCTTACCCGTTTCACTCGGGTGGCTACGCCTAACCGGCAGCCCCTTTTTATCTACTTTTCTTATTTGTAGGCCATGATTCATCCGTTCCGGGGGCAACTACACCTCGTTGGCAGCCCTTACCCGCCTCACTCGGGTGGCTCCGCCTAACGGGTAGCTCCTTCTCTACCCAGATTCCCTCACAACACATGACTTGGTCCAATAAGGACAATAGTATACACTCATAGATAAGGCACGCGCACAAACCCAAAATTCTAAGTTCATATACTTATATATATATATACGTCATTAGCCAATTACTATTATTTAATATGTATTTTTTGTTGATATTTTACTTATACAAGGAAGTTGGATTAAAGGAGACAAGACTTGTTCAACTGTTGACAATTAAATCAATCAATATCAATGCATAATTCTATAATATATATATATATATATTTATATATTAGCAACTAATTAGGACCAATAATAAAAATAATGAAAAGAAAATAAACATACAAATACAAATAAGGATAAGACAAAAATAAATAAATAACTAAGGGTTACTTCTCAACAATTTCTTCCTCAAATTTAAGTTATTGCCAAGAAAACATGTCCACACCCACACACACACACACACACACACACACACACACACACACACACACACACACACATATATATATATATATATTTACTAAGCAACATTGTATCTCACTTAGGGCAATCTCAAGCAAAAATTAACAATATTATGATTTATGGAAATAGTAAATGTTTCGAAATCTATTATTTACTCATAGACACTGCTCAATGTTAGCACGTTATTGGTTCCTCCTTGAAATGCCAATTTCCTTCATTGCCAATGCTCATAGGATTTCCTGATAACACCCAACTCACCCAGTCACTACATAGGTCCATAATGATCACACTTACATTTATAATTCCCTAATAGCTATCTAACAACCTATTATTCACAGAACCATACTCATGTGCAGCAACCTTTAACCTAATCTTTCCATTTAGATCCTACTTCATCCTTTAAGTTCACATATCATTCTAAGGGAGTAAAATTCTAAGGATTTCTGTATATCCCATAAAATTAGGAAATCCAAAAATAAACCCCCTCTTTTTCTGTTCTCCATCGCTGGCCAAACCAAAGATGGAAGGATCTCCCCATCCTTCTCGTTCCTTGGAGCAGGGAAGGGCCGAAAATGGAGGGAAATAGCCAGAATCTATGGGATTAAGGGAGAACACAGCACATCAATGGAGATGGAGAGTGTGGGAGACGAAAGACACTTATTGGACCGACGGCGCTGCAGCTCTCTTCCTCGCGTCGCTGTGGTCGAATCAGTAGCGAGGGAGCTGAGGAAGCTTACGCGACGCCGGCGATGGTCATTCGGTGGAGGAGAAACGTTGGCAGCTTGAGGAGAGAAGCTTCGCACACACACCAGGGAGGAGAGCAACAGTAGCCGGAGAAAAGGAAATACGGGAGTGATGAGGCACTGGAAGAAAAATATGAAGGAAACAAATAAAGAAAATAAAGTAAATAATAAAAAAAAGAAACCCCCCCTTTTTTTTCTTGTAGCTTTCTCAGGATATTACATAATAATAATAATAATAATAATAATAATAATAATAAAGATGTTACACACATTGTTGTCAATGCCTATATCACTGACGAAGGAGTCATTGTCCATTTTTTCCTATGTTGTGATGATTGAGGAAATGATTATTATTTTATTTTATTTTATTGTTAATTTATTACTACATAATGCTTTAATAATACATGTCATTATTCATCTAGTATCCATCTATCACATAAAAAATTAAGGGACCATTTAAAATATTTCAAATTGATGAGATTATTTTAAAATGATAAATAAATTTAAGAGAATTTATTACTATTTTAACCATATTTTTATTGAGAGTATTTAAAAAATATTTTTTTTACATATTAACAAAATTATAGTAAATATTTTAATAATTTTTACCATTAAAAGTATTATGTCATTTGATTAACTTTCTTTTTCTCTATTGTCTTTTTTTTTCATCAAACTAAACATTATAATGGAATGGAATGTGCATTTCTTTTAATGTCATGTCAAATGTAACGATGGGTCCTAAGATTTTATTTCATCAAGACTCATTTCTATTCCTATTTTTATTAAAATTATTTTGTCTAATCAAATAGGACTTTAAAATACTTAGGGAAAGAAATCTAAATTTTATTGTGGCAGTAAAAATATGAACAATGTAGTTAAAAAAAAACTTCCAAAATTCTTAAAAATAAATATATCTTTTCCGAATAAAAATCAATTTAATTAATCTTTTATGTGTGTGTTTGTGTTTCTATAATTGCATATGTTCTCATAGGCTTGGGACATAAACCGCATATAAACTTTCTGGTTGATGTCCTGAGATACACATGATATGCAAATACTTATTTTTGTTGAAACTATTCGTATAGATTTTCTCAACTTTAGAAATTGACAAAATCCTCATCAACTATTACCTTCTGCCACTTCAAACCAATTTGTTATGTGACACACTCTCATTTATATTATTTATATAGAGACAACAAATAAAAAAGTTTGATAAGGCATGTTTAACGAAAAAATAGGTAGAAGAGTTTAAATTCCAAAAGATAATAGTTAAGAACATTTTTTTAATTTCCAAAATTAAAGAAGTGTTTATAAATAATTCATAATTGAAGGGGATATTTATATATTCTGCAATTTTCTATCCATTAACCACAATATCAATCCCTTGAAGTTTGGCATTACTTAAACTATAGATCTTTAAAATAATTTAATATAATGTTAAAATGCTTTTGAATTAATTTCATTTGTTGTGAAGCCAAGAAATTGAACTAATATCACACATGTGGATTGAAGGTCCATTTTTGGGTCACTCCAAGCTGTTACACTTTTTTATTCAAACACAAAGATGTCAGTAGTGGAGAACCTTAGGTAATTTTTGGAAACCTCTTTATTCCCTTCCCCCCCCCCCCCCCCCAAAAAAAGAAATATATAAAAATAATTTGGTAGAATATTCTTTTTATTATAACATTTAATGTATTATTATATTAACATATACAATTACATAACATTACTAATTTTATATTATTAAAAAATTATGTTTTTTAATTGTAATTTTATTATTTTTCGAACTTTTTAATTGTATTGTTTTTCAAAACATAAAATTATAATATAAAATATATTTTTTGATATTATTATACTAATCATACCCACGTGAGATAGAATGTTATTAAATTGTTATGAGAGGCAATTGAGCTGGAACTCAATTTCAGATGTAATATAATAACAAAAAAGATTAAGAAAATGATTAGGGAGATGTAAGCTAAGGCTAGAATGGGAATTGTGATAATCTTCATGGATTAGCCCGCAGTAATTCAGACAGGCACTACGTGGCAGCTTAGGGTGCACCGATGTCGGGGACACAGCCCTTTCTCTCTCTCTCACTACCCACTTCCTCGTCTCCTCTCACACCCACTCACACACTCTCACACACTCGCTTCTTCCTTGGCTTTCTCTTTTTTCTCTCTCCTTCCCTCCTCTTCTTTTCCTTTGTCCCCGAGTGTAATTTAATATCATCCCTCAACCCCCCCGAAATTACATGGTCATACCACTCGTCGGAATCGGAAGCCATGAACGCCGCCACCGCCACCTTCCGCTCCATTCTCGACAAACCCCTCAACCAGCTCACCGAGGATGACATTTCCCAGCTCACCCGCGAAGATTGTCGCAGGTTCCTCAAAGAAAAAGGTTCTTTCTCTTTTTTCTTTCCCTTTTTCTCTCTCTCTCTCTCTTACATTTGTTTATTTCCGCTTTTGTCCTTCTTCCGTTCCAAAATTTCCGGCACCTGAAAACGGAGGACCTCCTCCATTGGTCTTTTCTTCGAAAAAAAATATAAAGATTAATGGGTTGTTTAAACAATTGGGGTGAGCAAATATTATAGTAATGGGTTGTGGAATAAAGTATGCGAAAAATTGATTCGGGAAGACACGTGTCCGTACAGGAATGCGTCGGCCTTCCTGGAACAAATCGCAGGCGATCCAGCAAGTTATTTCCCTCAAAGCTTTGCTCGACCCAACTGACGACGATTCCGGCGCCGGAACCATACGGAGAATCGCCTTTGTTTCCGCTCAAGAAAATATCCCATCTGTGAGTGTATTTTTTCCCCTTTTTTCTCGCACTGACCCTTTGTTTGGTTGCTGAGAAAGCGCAAGAAAATGCTGAGAATAGCAGAAATCATCCAGTGGGGTGGAGCTATACTTTCTTTGCAGTCTCACTGCTTCTTGAATGATTGTTTGTGTAGGGGAATCTAGATATGACTGGTAGTGGCGGCTGCGGTGCTAATGTGGCCGGAGTTGATGCGACGGCGTCGGGGCCGGTTGAGGAGCCGGCTTTTCATGCTGCGGAAGAGCTTCCCAAATCTGGGTCATCTGGAGAAAAACCTAGTAGCGGTGAAACGAATGAGAAGGTCGTCAGTCCTAGGTCTGTTCTCGCTTTTATTCATTGTGTTCGACACCATTTTGCTTAATGGGGCATCATTTGGGTTTTAGGATATGGAAGGAAGTTACCCATGTATAAGTGTGCTCTCGTCCAAGTTAATCCATCTTTGAATTATCGTAACGGTTCCTTTTAAATATTTTGCTTGATTAAAATTAAACTATTCTTGGGGTGTATATGTTCAACGAAGAGGTGAATGATATGAGGAGCGTGGAAAAAGGTTAAAGTGTGCTTTTGAGTGGATTTTTTTAAAGTCATTAAGTCAAAATATTGATCCATTATTCATTGGCAGATGGCGGATGATACAGAAAGTAGATTTTGGTATCCAATGTTGTATGTGTGTGGGGAAAAGTGGAGGCAAAGGATTCAGTGATGTAGATCTGAAAATGAGCCCTTGTTTATGGTCATTTGGCTTATTAGATGTTTCTCAGAGCTATTAAATATGAATGATCCTGCTGTCAGCTAGGTCAGGACAGGCTCTTGGTCATTTAAATTGTCAGATATTTCTGAGCTATGTTAGATATGTGGCATTATGTTTTCAGCAAAGACGGGAGAAGGCTGAAACATTGGTGAGTGATGATGTCCAAAGCAAATATATAATATATGCTATAGCCGAATCATGATATCAGGATAGCTCCATCAAAATTAATATACTATGTCTTTGCATACTTATTAATTATCTTATGCTTGATCAGCCTTCTATATTTATGGTGAATTTATCTGTAGTCAGCTATTATTGCCATGAAAATTCTGACAATCTCATTACTACTTGCTTAAAAAAAATCTTCTATTTAGATTTTGCTTTGATATCATGTTTGAGGATTCAAGGAGATTAACTATGAGGTAAATTCTATGGAAGAAGGAAGTCTATTGGAGTAATGAAGATATTCTTTAAGTAAAAATTTGCATTTTTAAGATTCAAGGACAATCAAGAGAGATATATATATATATGTGTTGGTCTCCACAGAAAGGCATGTTTGGTCGATTCCTAGCATGTAAACAAGTGAACCTGCTTATTTGAAACAGTGGATGTAACAGTAAGCGATGACTTATCAGAGACATGGTAGGAAATATTATGCATTGTCCATCAGGAATCTCAATGAATATTCCCTGCAAAAGGAGAGCAAGTTTTTCATCATAATGCGGTGGCATGCTTCTTCTGTTTCCATTCCTTATTAGAATAAGTGTATGTCTGCAAATCAGTCAAACCCTAAAAACAATTGCGTTGAAAGATTGGAACAGCCTGCAGGTAGCAATTTATACTAGCAGAAAAGAAAGCGTGCATAAGTATTGTTTTTAGGTGTTCTGGATTTACTATGATGTATTCGCTTATCAATGTTTAAATTTAAAACTTGTGCCATTCTATGTATTTTGCAGTCCAGGATGCTGGCAGTGTTCAAAGTTTCACTCTTGAGATCATATCTTGTTGATGTAAATATGCTGTTATACCTAGCGGCTTGTATTACATAGCTGCTTTACACATAAAAGAAGGGAATTGGCACCTTAAAAATGTCAATAATTTAATCATCAAAATTTACATATCATATGGATGACTAAAGGCAGACTAATATTCCTTCTATATATTGTTTATGCTAGTTCTTAAAAGAATTACTTATTATTGTGGTTACAGGGAGTGTGCAACTAGTGGGCCATTTGGGCAGATGACAATTTTCTACTGTGGTAAGGTGAATGTATATGATGGAGTGCCACCTGATAAGGTAGGTAATGAAGCTTCCTCTTGCATGGATGCATGGTGATAAATCCAATACAATTTCACCTTCCAATGCAGCCATATGTGGATTTGCAGGCACAGGCAATCATGCAGATTGCAGCGAGTCCAATCCATTTACCTCAAGACGAACCATTCAATAGAAGTACATCAGTCTGGCCTTCTTGCCATTTACAGATGGATAAAGATGCCCTCATCCCAATTGATAGTACAATCTCTCAGTTTACTCAAGCAGGTAGCCATCGGTAGTAGAACTGTCCAATGTTACTTTAAAGTACTCTAAAGCATGAGGGCATAAATTTTCTCCATTGAGTGTTGCATGTTCTTCTAGTGTTTCTTCAAGGAATGCATTAGTGATAAGATAAGGAGATGCAGTAAATGTTTTTACTGTTTTAGACATCATACTCTGTTTAACACTTAAAGACCCTGATACACCAAACTACTTTGCTTTACATTAATAATAGAAAATCATTAATTAAAAGAGGTTAAATCCAACAATTGTTTCCCACCATACTCTTGCTTGTCATGTTGAAAGAATTAGAATTCTTTCATACTAATGCGTTGTTACAGTTCTTGTGAACACATTATTGGACCACTGGACATCATTGTCCTGGATGCACTTTATTTTTTTGGTGCGGATTGCATACACTTTTCAGATGACCAAATTCACTCTGAATGCCAAGTTTACGGCTGTAGTTAATGAGTCCTTGTGGCCAGATGCTGGTCAAAATCAACATCTTTTACTTCTTGAAATTTAAAATCATGATAACTTGCACTATTTTGCAACTAAAAATGTTGTGGTCTGCTTGTTACAATTTTTGTGATATTGGTTTCTTCATAGTTACTGTTTCAAAATTTGAATTTGCAGATAAGACGGTGGAATATCCTTTGCATTACAGGGAGAAAGGGAGCATAGCTCGTGATGCTGGTAAGGACAACTAAGTCCTTGGATGCAGCCTGCCAGAGCCTTTCCTGGTTCTCATTTTGGCACACACACACTGCATTTCAAGTTTTTTTTTTTCTTTTAATATCCAAAAAAAAAAAAAGTCCAAGGGATTTGTTTGGAATTGGAGCATAGGCTGTTTCCTTTTGATTTGTCGTCCCTTTTCCTTCCTTCTAATTTGGCTAGTTGGGGGGTTGAAGGATAAGTGCTATTAAGATTTGATGAATAAACAAATGGATCTGCCCTTAAAGCATCAAAGAGTGGTGAATGTCAGTGAATTAACATAAGGAGTCAGCAGTAGCTTTTGAGTTATCTTTTGATCTGGTGTATCTAAAAGCTCTAGAGTTGATTGCTATTCTGCTACCTCAGTAGGTTCTAGATGTCAGCTCCACTTTGGAGTGCAGCAACCTCTTGTACCTTTAAGCTCTACCATATCTACTAATAAAATTACTATTGTTGAAATGAAGGTGTATTTCTATATTTTTAGCCTTTTAAATATCAGGGCAATATCCTGTTCTATATCTTAAGCCATGCTTAAAGTGTGATTCTACATTTTACTTCTAAAAGCATCAAAGCACGGTAGAATTTTTTGTTTGATGTTTATTGCTGATACATGAATAAGAGGCAGATTTCTATTGATTTATTTTGGCTATATATATATATATTTTTTTATTTTCCTGAGTTTAAAAATTTATCTCTCTACTGAGATTGCAAGAATCTCTTAACCATTCAAATGAAGGAGAGTGACACAGGGCAAGAGGGTGAATAGTTGTTGTTAAACCATTCTGTGTGTGTGTGTGTGTGTGTGTGTGTGTGTGTGTGAGTGAGAGAGAGAGAGAGAGGACGATGGTAGTTCAAACAATCTTATTGGGTTTATCTCAAATTCTTGAATCTGATTACTGTTAATGTTTGTTGGTCTTTCAAAGATGTAGATGGTCAGGCAAGCAGAAAAGTGTCATTGCAGCGATATCTAGAAAAGCGAAAGGACAGGTATTTACCACAACTGAGCTATTATTTGTTAATTGACTCTAATTTTATCCTGTGTTACCTGATTTTATTATTAGTGATACCCCAGCTGACTATTCTCTCTTTCTGCTCATTTTTCTCTAGGGGAAGATTAAAGAGCAAGAAATTTACGGGAGTAACTTCTTCTAACATGGAAATGTATTTCAATCATCAAGTGAAGGCTCATGCCTCAAATGGGAATTCAAGCCGCAGTAGCACAAGCTCTCCACCACAGCCTAGACTGCCTCAAGCTTCCAGTGGCTCAGCTGACAACCAGCCAAAGATTGCTCTTCCTGTTGATCTCAATCACAAAGGTAAGCTACAAATCTTTTCTTCAAATATTAAGTGACAAAAAATATTCTTTTTATTTCTTCTCAACAAGAATGCAATTATAAACCTTTGAAGCATATCAGTTAGAGTACTATGACTATCCTAAATGAAATAAATGAGGCCGTGCTGCTTGTTGCTCTCAATATAATGGACGTGGGAGTAAGTATATACTTGAAATGTAAACCAACTTACTAGCAGTGAGGTAGGGTATCTTTTCCTGTTGTGCTTATAAGATGGTTGACTTATGAGTAAATATTAACCATTTGAAAGTAATGGTTAATGATAACCTTTATTGTGGCTAATATGTTACAGTGATTTTCTTGATAACTCAACAGGAAACTAAGGAGCAGTTTGGTACACTATTATCTCACATTTCTTGGCATCTTGGAAACCGCGGTATAGGATGCCAAGGAATAAGATACATGGTATTTAAGACCTCTATGTTTGTTATGACAGTTGAAAGTTGTCATAAATTGGACAAAATTGGTATTTTCATAGAAGTCTACAAAACTTATATTGCAGGGATGTGAGATACCTATGATTATGGGTAGAGGAATGAGATACCACCCAAAATGGTTTCATTTTATGCTCCCTGGTATTTTTGATAAGGCCAAACAATCTTAGATACCAGTGTACCAAATATAGGGAATGCCATCTGACATTGAAGATATCAGGGTCAGAGATGACAGTGTACCAAATGCCTCCTAAATGGTTTGCCAAGATTTGATTTGCCAAGATTTGATTAAGTACACGTCCTTCAAGCTAGGTTGCCAAAATATAATATACTTTCTATGCATGAATACATGATTGCTCAGTGGTTTTGCAGATTTTCGAGAATGCTAAAACCTAGAGACTACATATTATGAAGTATTGGGAGTTGAGATGACTGAAGAGCATTTTAACTCACCATAGCCTCTTAGAGGCCTAATGCAAGAATTGTGAGCTGCTTGCTCAGTAGAGCAGTCGATGTTAGGATCTTTATCTGCAGGGTGAATCTCTGTTGTTTTAGGACGGTCGAGTGCCCCTCTCACCTAATCAATTTTGTAACACGAGGCATCTAATTTCATCCTTCCCAATATGATATGTAAAGGCATTGTGATTCTTCCTTCTTGTGGTAACAGCTTCTGTACAAGCACATCTGGTAACTTTCTTTTCTTTTTCTTATGTTTATTTTTATTAAAATGTAGGTAGTGTGCTTGCACATGCTTGTCGGGAAATTAGAAACGCTAATTCCTGAAATTAGTGTTACACGTTCTGTAGGAATATTGTGGGAACTTTGATGTAATTGTTTCGTTTGTGACTAGAAAATGGGGAAAATTCTTGGGTACAATCGATTTTTAAAAAAAATGAGCAGATCAAGTCAATCATGAAAAAAAAAAATATATATATATATATATATAGATGTTATATACAATTTCTAATGAGATTGATCCTTGGTATGTTTATGACTCTTAACAATTAATTGAATATACTTATTTATTGTAGAATCACTCTACTTTAAAGTTAAAATATAATTAATTGATTATTGTCGCAACTCTGTCATGATTAATAAAAATTATGAAGTTCTTGTCACTAATATAAAGTAGATCTTATCATGAGTAGGGATAACCTCTTTAGGAACTGAGTTTTCGAAAGATATCCGATAATAAATTTTGCTGAATGGTAGATAAACAGTTTATTTATGTCTTACGTAAAAACGAGGGACAATATTATTTTTTCTAGTTACCATCAAATTATGTGTTAAGTGAATGTATAGTTCTTTTGTGACGAAAGCTGAAATTGGCGAATTTGCAGCTGAATCCGAATGAGACGCAGAATCATCGGAGGAGTTTATTTATTTGGGATGAAAATTCAAGTTTTGATATGTTTACTACAAATAACTCACTTTAATCATATAACTTAATCTAATTTCAACTTCAAAAAAATTTTCTGAAATTTTTTATATGTTCAAACTATCACATTTCAAAATTTAAGCAAAATATAAATGGCCATAATAATTAAATTAAGGATAATTTTATTTAAAGTACACTCATGGAATTAAATTTCATCCAAACTTATCTAATATTGTTTTATTGTATTCTCTAACTTTTTAATAAATATAATAGAATATTTGTTATGTATCGAAAAATCTAAGCAAGTTAGTCGTCAAAATTAAAATTTTTGTCATAAAACTTTTTAAAAAATTAAGTGGAAAATAATTCTTTCCATCTATTATCGTGGGAGATATAACATGGGTAGAGTATTATTTCACTTATTAAACTCAGTTATGGCTGAAAAAAATAATGGAAAAAAAGATCTTACCAGCCGAAAATAGCCAAACATATTTTTGATAGAAGCCGACTTCAGATGAACTGTTACTATTTTTGTCGGTATCTTTTTATATATTAAAATATGGTATAATGTAGAATTCAATTAAAAAATCAAATCTATTTTATAATAAATATAATACTCATATATTTATTTTATGATTTTTAGAAGAAAAATATCATTTTGGTCCCTAACGGATATATAAATTAATTTATTTTTAATTTGATCCTTTGCGAATAATTTCTTTCAACTTAATCTCTTAATACCCATAAATTGGGTAGGTTTGGATATTCAAAAATTTAGCTCATTTCACTTAAGAGTTAGCTTATTTAAAATTAAAAAAAAAACTGAATCAAATTTAATTTACATATTTAATAAATATGGCAAGTTTAAACAAAAAAAATTGGCAATTTTGTAATGAAATAGTTGATTTTAAAAGTCATTATAGAAAATTAAAGTTATGAACAACGAAAAAGATATAAGAAAAGCAATAAAAAAGCGAGATTATACTTCCAACTTTCATGAGTTTATATAAAAAACATTTTTATTTTCAAAGTTCCACAATCCTTGGTCATTGAGTTGCCTTTTCACAATAACTACAGAAAGTTTATTGCAAACAATTCTATTATCATTTGATCATTTAATTAATTAAAATTTTTTTTTGAAGAAAAAAAGTGGTCTGCATGCTAATTTGGATCCACTTATTCTCTGGTGTAATAATGGAGAAAGATAAACACACGGTGAAAGTATATGGGACTCACATCCCTTGAGAAGAGAAAGAGAGGAAGACCCATATTTTTGTATTTATCTCTCTCTTAACATAATCGCTCATTTTGACATAAAAAAAAAAAGAATGGATCCAAATCCTTTAACTTATGAGCCAACCTAAGCCATTATGCACTGCAAAGTATTAGACAATTTAGTGAACAATTAATGCGGGCTAGAAAGCTTGTTTTAACAATGCTACTTAATAATCAATATTTGTAATCATGCTATTTCATTCAATTTCTTCAAAATTTAACCACTAAATATAACAATTTATTACTTTAGATATTGAATTTTAAGGTATAGATTAATGGCGTAATTGGTCATACATCACCTATATGACATCTTTTTTTATTATACAAGCAAAATTAGTGGGTAACTTCCTTAAAAATATTTCAGAGATTCTTTTACATCTTGTACATATATAGAAGATCATATATGTTCTAGTTCCCGTGTCCTATTCAGCTTTCATCCCATGCCATTATTATAATGTCTCGAATAACTTGTATGGGTTGTAGCAGTGGAACGTCAATCCAGGTTATATTAACTCAATCATGATGAGAACCATGTGCATCTTGCTTATCAGTAGCAGACACATTATAAAAAGAGAAGATTTTTAAATTCCCAGTAAATAGGAACAATGAATCATTATGGCTAAAATACCAAACGATGCCTCCAACTATATCAAGTTACATAATGCACTTTTTCATGGTCATAATAAACAAACAATACTAAAATAAGATATATAAATTTAAAGTATACATTTTCAATATTCATTTTATCTTTGCTATCCATTTTATTCTTTAGTTAAGGCTTCACTTTCACCATTATTCATGAAATAGGATTGCTCATGGCAAGAGTTCTCTCTGTAGCTCAGGCGTCTCCCTAATTGGGTCCAAAAATTGAAGAACTATGCAATTATGATATCACCATCCTTACCAAGGATGATATCTCGTTTCATTGAAATTGCCTTTATTACTGAGGGTCATTTCTCTTGAAGTTACTTTCCTTACCAGGAATCATATCTCTTTATCATTTTTTTTTTTTAATTTAGATCACTTCCCTCTTTGAGGATTATTTCTCAAAATTTTATTGACAATCATTCAAACGAAATATATGCTTATAAAAGTACCCAGAAAAAAAGCTAACTATCAATTACTGAATATAAGATATTAATAAACAAAAGAATCATAATTAATCTATTATACAGCATAGGTAATTCAAACATCTGCTTTCTTTTTTCAACTATTGGCCAGGAACTGATACCAAAATATGATATACTTGACTTTTTTTTGAATAAAATCTTAAAGTAGTCCTATTAATATAGTGTTCTTTTAATTTATAATAATTGATTAATACAAATGGTAAAATTAAAATATTAAAAAAAATCAAAATTTAGACACAAATTAGAGATGGCCATTTAAACTTCTATATTTTATAGTATGACAACTAGTGGTATGGTTATACATTACCGACAAGGTATTAGTATCATTTTTTTCCTCTTACATACAGAACTTGTGGGTAGACTTTTTCAAAAGTTTCTAACAGTGTACTTCATATATAAATACAAACATTTACTTTACTGATAGGTATATAAGAATCCTAGTCCACGAGGCATGCCTAGCCTTCATCCCACGCAATTATTCTAATGTACTGGATGACTTGTATTGGTCCTAGTGGTAGAACTTCAATCTAGGTTACATTAACCTTAATCATGATGCAAACCATAGACATCTTGCTGATAAGGAATTGGATACATCGTGAAGATAGTGAAAATTTGAAACTTCAAGTAGATAGTAACAATGAGTAATTACAGCTAAAATACCACATAATGCCTCTAACTGTTTCAATAAAGAACAGATAGTAATAAAATAAGATATTCAAATTTAAAGTGTACATTTTCAATATTCATTTCACGTTTGTTATCATTTTCATTCAATAGTTAATATTGCACTTTTATCATCATTTATGAAATAGGATCGCTAATGGTGAGAGCTCTCTCCTTAGCTAGGGTGTCTCTTAAATTGGATCCAAATATCAAATAACCATGCAATGATGAGATTACCTTCTTTATGAAGGATCATATCTTGTTTCATTAAGATTGCCTCCCTCGTTGAGGGTCATTTTTCTTAAGATCACCTACTTAATTGAGGATTATTTTTCATAAGATTATTTTCCCCTTTTTTCTAATATGAAGTGCGCATAAAATTTGCACTTGATGCTTCAAGTTTCCAAAGTTTTCATAGATGATATAAGTTTAATTTGAAGCCTTTTAAAAAAAAATGATTCCATGAGAAACTATCATAAACTAGGCTATATAATCAAGCATCTAATAATATACTAGGCAATATAAAAGGTATGAAAAATTCAATAATTCAAATAATTCAAAAAAATCAAAATTTAATTATTTTAACTATTTTCTATATATTAATAAATCTAATCATATAATTAATCCACTTGAATTTTCACCATAACCATGAATTGATAAAAGAAAATTGGGTTAAAAGAAATTTCTAATAGCGAAATTCTAAAAAGGTTGCTACTTCTACATCTAAGTCAAGCTCCAAAGAGAATATGAAAGCTTTTTCTTTTCTTTCCTTTCCTTTCTTTTTCTCTTGGCCGAAACTTAAGTTTCTTTTTAAAAGTTTACGATGTAATGCATGATGGGCTTTTGGAATTAGAAAGTTACTAAAGGGGGGGGGTTGGTTTTATAGATAGTTTGGGTGAAAGAGTTTGTGCCATCTTCATCTTGACTTTATTTTAAAATGAGCCAAGTGTGCATGCTTTGATCATCCTTGTTTATATATTTATCTAGTCTTTGAAACATGTGTTAGCTTAATCACTAGTCTATTTAGTCATATGTTGTTTTAATCCTTGATCCCATGATTAGTCTCTAGTTAAGATTCTAATTAATTTAGTTCTATTTTAATTAGGTATTTACTAGTTAGGTTGACTATTCTAGTAGTTACTTGTAGACAAATTTGCGTTTTCTTATTTTTAGCAAGTTGACTAATGTGAAATATTTCACATTGCACTTCTTTACTAACTCTTAGTAATTTTACCTAATTTATTTATGTGACATGATTTCTATTTTTCTTCTTAGCAAGTCTACTAAAGGGACCAATGTCAAATGAAGTTAGTTAACATCTAATTTAGTGTGAAGAGAATCTAATTGGAATCTAGTCTCATATGAAAGGAATTTAATATTTATAAGAATACATAGAAAAATACTAAAATTTTTTCAATACACATGTTATCATATTTTTACATTATCATCATCAAATAAGAATATATAGCATATAGGAAAATATTATGGTTTTTCTCCTCTTTCCTTCCTTTTTCTCTTGTTTGAAACTTAAATCTCTTTCTAAGGGTTTTATGGTATGATGTGTGATGGGCTTTTTGAGTTAGAAAGTTACTAAAAGGTGGGTTGGTTTTGTAGAGAGTTTAGGTGAGGGAATCTCTACCATCTTTGTCTTGATTTTATCTTAGAATGAGCCAAGTGTGCATGCTTTGGTCATCTCTATTTACAAATTTGTCTAGTTATTAGGACATGTAGTAGCTTGGTCACTAGTTTATTTAGTGACATGTTGTTTTAATTCTTGAATCCTTGATTAATCTCTAGTTAGATTCTAACTAATTTAGTTCTATTTCAATTAGATAGCTACTAGTTAGGTTGATAAGCCTAACTAATAGTTATTTGTAGACAAATTTGTCATTTCTTGCTTTTAGCAAGTTGACTAATGTAAAATGTTTCCTATTGCTTTCTTATTAGATTTACTCATGTGACATGCTATCTATTGTTTTTTCTTGGTAGGTGAACTAAATGGATCAATGTGAAATAAATCCATTTTGTATTTAATTTAATGTGAAAGGATTGGTTTCTAACCAATTTAATGTGAAAGGATTCTTCTCTAACAAGAATCTAGTCTTATATGAAAAGAATTTAATTGAAATTTAGTCTAATATTAAAGGAATCTAATTAGGATTTAGTTTGATTCTAACTAATTATATTTAGAAAAGTTCCTAACATTTTTCTTTCTATTCTAAAAATTGATGGGAATGTATAGGAAAATGCTAAAACTATTTTTCTAACACATATATAATCATATTTTTACATTATCATCATCAAATAAGCATATATAGTGATAATTTATCCTAATTAGAGGATGTTACCATTTTCCCTTCCTTTTTAAAAATTTTGTCCTCAAAATTTGCCTTACCTATTAAAATAATTTTAGGAACTTTTGTGATATTTCATCTTCCCTTTCCCATATAGTTTCTTTTGAATATAATCTTTCTTAGACCACTTTCACTAAAGGGATAGTTTTACTTTTTGATTACTTTAGATCAATATCAATAATTTGTACATGTTGACGTTGATAAGTCAAATTATCTCTTACTTGCATTAAGTCATTATCTATGACATGTAAAGAATTAGGAATATACTTTTGAAGCTGAGAAACATGAAAGATATCACGGAAATTGGGCAAATCAAGTGGAAGCGTCGTTTGGTAAGCAATTGGCATTTAAAATGGACCTAAATATCTAAGGCTTAACTTTTTAGATTTTAAAGATTTACCAATCCTAATTGTAGGAGTGATATTTAGGAAAACATTTTCCCTTCTTCAAATTCCAAAGGTTTTCTTGTTTTATCAAAGTAGTTTTTTTGCCTACTCTAAGTAGAAAGCAACATATCATTAATCAACTTAATTTACTCTAAAGTCTTTAGTAAAATCTGATCCTAATAGATTTCTTTTTCCTAACTCAAACCAATATAAAAATGATCTACATTTCTCGCCATAAAGAGCTTCATAAAGTGTCATTCTAGTGCTAAAATATTAATTATTGTTATATACAAACTCTATTAAAGGAAGGTACTTATCTTAACTTCTACCTTGTTCTAACATAAAAGGCTTTAAGCATATCTTCCACAATTTGAATTGTTCTCTTAGTTTGACCATTTGTTTAAAGATGATAAGCTATACTGAAACATAATTAAGTCCTAAAATTTTTTTTGTAAAGACTCCCAAAATCTAGAAGTGAACCAAGATCTTTATAAAAAATGATGCTAGAAGGTACATCATGTTTTTTAACTATCTCTTAAATGTACATTTGAGTTAGTTTATCTAATGGATAATTGGCTTTAATTGGTAGAAAGTAGGTAAACTTTATTAATCTATCTACTATTACTCATACAATATCGTATGTAGATTGAGTTTTAGGTAATCTCATCACAAAATTTATTGAAATACTAATCCATTTCTATTCAAGAATTTCAAGATATTATAATAATCCTTAGGGGGTTTGATGTCTTATCTTAGCCTTTTAGTAGACTAAAAATTTTGCCATATATTTAAATACTCATACAATAATGTACTTCTATGGATTTCTTCCAAAGTTTTATCTTTCAATTCCCTCTTCTCAGTAATTTATGATCTTTATTGGTAAAGAATGGTTCCATCTTTTGCCTTGGAAAAATACTTCTAGTTTTTTGAGATTGCACATACTGATCTATACCTTGAGCTTCTTGAATTTGAAATTTAAGGTCACATTCATCATAAGGTAATAAGGCCATTGAAGGGTTTATATTTTTAAAATACTTTATTAGTTTCATCTTATGGATCATCATTTGGGATATATGTAAGAATTTCTTATTGAGGCCATCAGCTATTATATTGGATTTGCTTGGATGATATTTTAATTCAAAATCATAATCTTTTAAATGTTCTATCTATCTTTTTTGTCCCATGTTTAGCTCTCTTTGGTTAAAGAGGTACTTAAAACTTTGATGATCACTAAATACCTCAAATTCCACCCTATACAATGCTTCTAAATTTTTAAGACAAAAACTATTACTACTAATTCCAAATTATAAGTATGATAATTCTCTTCATGTGATATAAGTTTTCTAAAAGCATAGGTAACTACCTTCCTATCTTGCATTAGAACACACCATACACCTTTCTTAATGTATCATTGTATATTTCAAATTTTCTTAAAGCATCTAAAATTATTGAGACAAGAGTAATAGTCAAATTAAACTTTGTTTCTTGAAAACTATTTTCACATTCTTAAGTCCAAATGAGTGGGTTTCCTTTTCTATTTAGCCTTGTCAAAAGCAAAACTAATTGAGAAAAACCTTGAATGAATCTCTTATAGTATCTTGTTAATCTTAGAAAACTTGTAATTTCAGTAATAATTGTAAGTCTCTCCTAATGAACTATGCTTCAATCTTACTAGCATCTACTACTACTCCCCATTGTGATATTACATGATCTAAAACATTACTTTTTTTTAGCCAAAATCCACAATTTTTTTTTTTTCAATTTAGCCAACAACTATTTTTCTTTTAGAACTTGTAACACAATTCTAAGATGTTGTTTATGTTGTTCCTTTGGTTTGGAATATACTAGAATGTCATCTATAAAGACAATCGTATGTTGGTCCAAGTAAGACTTAAAGATTTAGTTCATATGGTCCATGAATACTACAAGGGTATTAGTGAATCCAAAAGACACGACTAAATATTCATAATATCTATACCCCATTTTAAAGGTAGTTTTTGGAACATCTTTTGACTTAACCCTAATTTAGTGATATCTTAATCTTATGTCTATTTTATAGAAAATGGAAGCCCCACTTAACCAATCCAATAGGTCATTTATTCTATGAAGGAGATTCATATTCTTAATAGCTACTTTATTTAACTATATATAATCTATGCACAATTTCATACTTCCATCTTTTTTCTTCACAAAGAGCACAAGAGCTCCCTAGGATGATAAACTAACTTGGATAAATTGTTTTGCTAATGAATCTTTTATTTGCTTCCTCAATTCATTCAATTCCAATGGTGGACATCCTATATGATCTTATGGATATGGGAACTACTTCAAGAATTAAATCAATATAGAATTTTGCTTCTCTTTCAAAAGGGAAGACTTCAAAATATTCATTAACTATAGGGATATTGGTTACATCTTACTTAGCCTCTACTTTTAAGAACACAAGAGAACATATCCTTGAGCCCATTTTACTAAATACTTACTAATAGGGGTGGCAGTGGCAAACATAGACTTTTTGAAATAGACTTTCTTACCGAGGATCATAATCTTGTTTTATTGAGGTTGTCTCACTTATTGAAGGTCATTTCTCTCAAGATCACCTCCTTTATTGATGCTCATTTTTTTTAATCTTTTCTTCCTTTAGATCACTTCCTTCTTTTAGGATCATTTTTCAAAATTTTATTAACAACCGTTCATAGGAAATTTACACTTATGCAAGGACTTAAAAAAGAAAAGAAGAAGAAGCTAACTATCAATTATTGAATATAAGATATTAATAAACAAAAGAATCTTAATTGACCTATTATATGACATAAGTAATTCACTAAATCCTAGAATGATAATTTCTTAGGGAACCAAATTTAGTATGTTTTATTTATAGTTATTTAAAGATGATTCTGAATGTCTTAGTCCATGGTCCAAATCCACAGTGCATAAGCAAGGTCAATAGTCTATGTATAGGTAACAATTTTCTATTAAGGTACATCAAAATTCCTCCTCCAAACATAAGGTAGCTCTATTTCCCTTTTTTTTTTTTAATATAAAGTGCACATAGAATTTGTATTTCATGCTTCAAGTTTCAAAAATTTCCTTAAATGATATAGGTTTAATTTAAAGTCATTTTTTTTCCTAAGTCATGGTTCCATGAGAAACTATCATATACTAGGTAATATGATCAAGAATCTAATAATATATTAAGCAATATAAAAGGTATGAAAAGTTCAATAATTCAAAATTTTCAAGAAACCAAACTTAATAATTTTTTAACTAGTTTCTATATATTAATGAATCTAATTATATAATTAATCTACTTGAGTTTTCACCATAACCATGAATTGATAAAAGAAAAAGTTGTCAAAAGAGATTTCTAACAGCAAAATTTTAAAAGAATATGATGGCTTTTCTCATCTTTCCTTCCCTTTCCTCTTGGGTGAAACTCAAGTCTCTTTCTAAGGATTTATGGTGAGATGTGTAATGGACATTTGAGTTTGAAAGTTACTAAATGGTAGGGTTGCTTTTATGAAGAGTTTGGGTGAGATAATTTCTGCCATCTTCTTCTTGATTTTATCTTAGAATGAACCAAGTGTACATATCTAGGTTATTCTTCTTTACATATTTGTCTAATCTTTGGAATATGTGCTAGCTTAATCATTAGTTAATTTAGTCATATGGTGTTTTAATCCTTGATTCATGATTAGTTTTTAGTTAGATTCTAACAAATTTAGTTCTATTTCAATTAGTTAGTTACTTTAGGTTAACTATTCTAACTAATAGTTATCTATAGACAAATTTGTGTTTTCTTACTTTTAGGAAGTTGACTATTGTGATAACTAATTCTCCGTAATTTTACACGATTGACTTATATGATGTGCATTCTATTGTCTCTTCTTAACAAATTTATTAAATAGGCCCATATAAAATGAATCTAGTTAATATCTAACTTAATGTAGAAGGAATTTAATTAAAATTGAGTTTGATGTCAGATAAATAATGTCTAAATCAAGATATTATTAAAGAATGACACTAAATTTTAAACAAAGATAAAATAGACCATTAACATTACAAATATTTTAATTATTAAATGATTATATTAAAAAATAATTTATAAAAGACTAAATTAAAAATCTATCTAAGAATTAGAATAAAAATTTTTCTTTCCATTTTTGCGGTATAAAAAGAGAGTCAAACGCTAACCACAGGACAAAAGGAGAAAAAATCAACAATCTTTTCCCTAAATTTACCCCAACCACCAGAATTAACCAAAAGGGCATATTCGTTTTATATCTGTGAGTCCTAACTAATAATCAATTTCAGCTTTCAGACCTAAATGCGCATCTGAATCAGTGAATCTGATATGGTTGGGATTTGGTTCCACAAAGGTTGAATGGTCCTTAGAGAGTGTGCGTCCCGCCATCGAAGTCCGTGCTTGTCTTACTGCTTCTTCCTTCTTTATTCTTTATGACTACCTCAATGACTGCCATCTCGCTCAGTGCCATCACTTCACCACCTCCATGTGTTCCTTTTTCTCCCACCCATTTACAGGTACTTCATTTGCATCCTATTAATTCTCATCAATTTTTATATTTCTGTGTACAAAACCCTGATTTCATCCCTCATATGGTGTCAAATGTTGACTTGAGGCCACATATAAGCAGAGTTCATATAACGCCCCGGTGGGTTAATCTTGTATTTTTGTTTTATGCTTAACAACATTTACTGGTAGCTTTTCCTGATTCTGCTTAACAATGTATCCTTTCTGTAATTTAGGCTTCAGTGATGCAAAATTGGAAAACTGGAGTATTTTCTTTCAATTGCAGTAGGAGGTAATATTCCAGGCTCAGTTAGCTAACTGATGCCAACATTTTATTGTGCATATTTGTTTTTGGGGGTTAATTTTACTTTTAGTGTGTTCTCATGTATGATTCTCATGTCAATATTAAATTGATGTGATTGGATCGAAAAACAGGAGAACTTCGATGTGTGCAGTCAATCAAGATGGCCTGACAGATATTCTGAGAAATGCAGATCCTTACGAAGTAAGAATAGCAGTGATTTCAATTTTTTGCACCTTACTTTCACGCTGTCTATTCTTTTGTTGATTTGTTTTTAACCACATTTAATCGCAAATTGTGCGATTCTGCAAGTTTATCAGTCTCGCTGCTTTATATATATAAATTTCTGTGAATGCTGGTTATGACTGTCTTCTAGGTCTCGAATTTTATTATTCCTTTATCTTAATTAGCATTGATGGTAGACTACATAGTTTGTTTACCAATTCCATACAGGATTTTCTCAATGCAGGTGACAAAAGTTATCTCATTTGAAGTTCTTGTGGATAGTCTTCAAATTTATAATTTTCATGTACAACACAAGAAACAGTTTCCTTTTGGTATGTTTTGTGCAAAACCTCGACGTTTGACATGTTCTAATCCTCATTCACTGTGAAACTGCAATTTGCATGACATGCTCTACAGGGTCTATGATTCACCTTCGGGTTATGTGGAAAAGGAATTAGAAAAAAGATTGCATGATTAAAAGCAATATGAAAAACTGTTCAGTAATCTAAATATAACTTGCTTATGCATTTTTCTGATATGTAAACATAGTTGTATTTAGTGCCATGTAATCACTTGTGAAGGAAAGAGTGCACCAGTGGGTTATTTCTCCTAAATACAGACACACAATTGAATCTCTTAAATATAATTGTCTGCAACTTCATTTATAGTTTTGAAGTTTTTTTTTTTTGTCCTTTCTTATAAATGAACTTGGAGCATTTATTTAAATTACTGTAGCTATCACTTTTCAGTGGGTTGATTTAATTATACTTTAACATATATGCTGTCACCAAGTCTTATCAAGTTACTAAACTTTTTAGTTCTCATCATTAGGAAATACGTCAAAGATAGGGCAACTGTATGTGAAGGTTTGCTTGAAGAAGTTAATGCGCAACTGCAACAACTGAGTCTGTTATGCTGATTTTCATGCAATCTGCAGTTTATTTCAATGCACTGTTGGAAACAATGTTATGGCAATAATTACCGTACGTCAAAAAGACAGAAGCGCATGAAATATTAGCAATTTTCAAATCCCCAAACTGGCTTAATTTCGGCATTCAACAGCTTAGATTTCATAAAGAGAGAGAGAGAGAGAGAGAGAGAAGCCGGGGGGGGGGGGGGGGAGGGAGCTTCTTAGGCATTTTTTTCTTTCCTTCTATAATGATTGTTTTTCTAAGTATGGCTTATACTCTAACAAATTTCCAGTTCAAGTAGAATATCTCTTACAATGCTTTTTAAATGCTGCTATGTATGGTTTCCTGATTATTTTATACATGAAATACAAATTTTTCTCCTTTAGTGCCTCATTTACCTTACATAGTATGTATTTAACACTTAACAATATTAATATATCTTGCTTGTATGTGCAGGCTAAGGAAGATGGAGATAAGGCTGAGCTTGAGGCTCTGTTGCAAAAACGCAGTTGTGCAAAAGAAGGTGAATTTTTTATCAGTTTAATTAGTTTATGTATTCTACATGTTATGTAAAATTTATGGCTTAATAGATGAATACATATAATTTTCCTTTCACAGCCACTTGGGCTTATCTCAGATGATTGGGGTGAGTGAAGTTTTGGATAAATATTATCAGTTTGTAATGACTTCCTCATGTACCAAAAAGAAAGCTGCTACTATTGAAGCAAATTTCCTATTTGTCTGTGTTCTCTTGCAATTATTTTGAGTACTGATAGATGAAAGAAAAACTGATCAAAGCAATGATGTCATTCCAAATATGTGGTCAATCCACAATGTAGGTTTTCTTTTTTAGGCTAAGAAGATTGTTTATCTGTGGTTTGAAGAAGCGATCGCTACTAAAAGGCTGGTGTTTCAACTGTAGACTTGTTTGGTGGAACTTACCCTCCTTCTGAGCTTGTTTAGATTAATGAATACCCAAGAGTTTGTGCTTACGCTGAGACAATCTAACAAGTGAATTGATACAAATTGGATATTGGAGATTGAGGGGCATTCTTGTCCCCTCTCCTGACTTTCTCTTGGTTACAATTTATGTCATTATCTTAAAATTGTTACATGGTTGATAAACTGCAGCATGGTCTCAATTTGCTAAGAGAGTCTCTGGTGAATGGGACGGATTTGGAGCAGACTTCTCTAATGAGGGGAACGCTATTGAATTGCCAGAGTCAGTGGTTCCCGAAGCATACCGAGAGTGGGAGGTTAAGTTATTTGATTGGCAGACTCAATGCCCCACTCTTGCTGAATCAGAGGAGAACATTCTTGTATACAAGAACATTCAGTTACTTCCCACTGTCGGTTGTGAGGCCGATGCTGCCACAAGATATAGTGTGGATGAAAGGCAAGTGGGAGGGGCAAACAGTGGGGTTACTGCATTTACTTATCAATCCAGTGGATCTTATGTTGCTGTCTGGCAGAAGGAGGATGAACTATTGGAGTTGGAATACTGCTTGATCAGTCCTCAAGACTCTGAGTCGCGAGTGAGAATTATTCAGCTTCTCCGTGTGTTGGATAATACAAACATGGCGCTACAGAGCATCAAAATATTTCGTGAGCAATGGTATGGACCATTTAGGAATGGTGAACAACTAGGAGGATGCGCTATCCGTGATTCTGCCTTTGCTTCTACTGCTCCCATCACTGCTTCACAAGTTGCTGGTATCTGGCATGGATCCAAAGCTGTTGCCACTATTGGCACTTCAAATACTGTGAGTGCAAGGTTCTTCCCTACTATTGGCACTTCAAATACTGTGAGTGCAAGGTTCTTCCCTTCTGCTTTTATTTTCCATGCCTGGATTTTCTGGTTTCATTTCTGGCACATCTCCATTCGCATGATAAGTCAACAATTTTAGACAAGTACCTATAAACCATTTTTTTTTTTAAAGACCACTTCCTCCAACAAAAAAAAAAAAAAAAGGGATCATTTCATTGAAAAGATTAAGCTGTTAAGTGAAAAAGCTAATGAATAGTTTTATTATAATATCTAGCACGTTTTTCTTACTTTGTGTTAAAACTTAATTTTAATTAAGAAATTGGTGTAGCAAGAATAAAAATCTAGACCATTTGGTCATAGAGGATCTAATGCCATATCAAAGACCACTTGACCTAAAAACTTAAGTTGTTAAGGCCCTTGATTAGCTTTATTATAATCTCTGTCACTTTTCTTGTAGAGGATCTTTCAAGAGTGTTTGGATAACAACATTCAGAACTGTGTCAGAGATGGATGCAACGAGATATTACTTCCTAAACAATTGTGGTGTTCATTTAAGCAACGCAAGGATGGAGAAACTCTTAGTGAAGTGGGATGGCTTCTAGACCATGGACAGGCAATCACATCAAGCTGCCTATTCTCGGGCACTGCAAAGCCCAAGGCAAGTTACAATATGTAGGTTTTTAATAATATAAGCATAAGCTTAGAGATGGAACATTTAGATCCCCTGGGTCCAGTTAAGATAGAGATAGTCTATATAAGCTGTTTATTTTAGTATATTACTTTACATGTCATTATATTTATTTTATAATACACACACATACCTACACCCACGCCCACATATCTCCCTGGAATTACATTTTTTATGAGGGCTTGAACTTGAGTGCTTCTTCTAACCATTCTCTTTCTGATCTTTTTTTCTCGTCTGCAGGAAATATCAATAGCATTAGAAACAAAATGTTTGGAAGATGTATAGCATTGGTGGCAATCCATTCAGATCCATATCTTGTTTACAGTGAACACTACTCTTGGTTCAGCACTAGGTAAAGTTCATCTACAAATGTGACAAGTTTGTCAGGCAAATGTATCTTACCCTAAATTTTACTTGTCTCACAAAATGTATATAAGGCCCATTCACTTTATCCATCCATATCATGTTTACGTCACTTCTTAACTTCTTGTTTATACTTGATTACATTGTGTGCATAAAATTTGCAGCCACGTAATAGAAATTTGCAGGAGAAGAGTAATAATAATGTGAAAATTTGCTGGACAGTTTTTAAAGGTTTATTTGTGCCTTCCTCAAAGGCTCTAACTTAAATTTCATGCTAATGAGTTTTCATTAGAAAAAAGTTTAGGTGTAATTTTTATGTATTTGCTATCGTATTCTTCAATAGAATTGTGACGTGGAGTTTTTTTTTCTAGGGAGTCAATAATGTGGTGTTGCAAAACTGTTCACGTGGTATTTTTTTTTTTTCTCAAATTGGAGAACAGAGAAATTGATAGAGAAGATCTAACGATCTTTTCTTAATTTTTTTTTTCTTTTCTATAATGCATTCCATTAAAATTAGATTGTCAATTTTTGGTGGTTGTATTCGCTTTACACAGGATTACACACACTTAAAATGAAGACTGCACGATTGCTGAGACAACAAATCTCATTTGCATTATACATCGGGTACTAATGTACTTGAAATTTGTAAGTTATATTCCTATGACATTATCATGTTAAATGTAGGTATCCCAAATGCTAAAGGTCTTTTACACATCGGAGTCTTGGAAGGTTTCATTTTCTTTGAATTTTTGTGTAGACTAAAAGCTCAATCTTGCTTAAAAGGACTTGATGGGTAATCTTGCTATTCAGTAACAATAGTTCGACGAGTAAAAGGAGAGGGAAGAAACCCAATTGACTTAATAACCTGATGGATTTGTGAGCATTCTAATTTCTTACTTGAATTGTGAAATTTCAACGATTAGCTCCAAAACCATACACGTACATCCCACCGGCCAAGCAAGTGGTTTTATTTGAAGTCAAGATCGTGTTTAGACTCTGGGAAGTAAATTTTGGAAATTTTTTTATGAATGATTGTATCCACAAAATGAAGGCCACCATCGGATATAAGTGACATTGATTAATCATTTTTTCTTTTTAAGAAATAATAATTAAATAAAAAATAGCTGTTCTTTTACAATTATTCTTGTAGATTAGTTAAAGTTTGTTATTTGAATGGAAGAATGGCAAAAGAACAGAATAAATAGCACATGTGATGAACAAAAGTAGGACTGAATCTATTAAGCCAATTCTTTGAGGCTTAGCTTCGGAGATTTTTAAGAGTTGTTTGGTAAATTGAGATCCTAAGTCTTTTGATATTTTCAATGTCGTGGTATGAGATATCATAAAATATTAAGTTATATTGACCAAAGTGTCATCGGTTAAATTATTATTGATGATTCTTTGTTGGTAGCTATTCATTAATTATGATGTATATATTTTTTAATTGAAACAACCTATTTAATTTTAAAATTTTTATCTTATAAAAATATTAGAATATATAGGACAATCATATTTGATATGACAAATAGTAATTTTAAAGGATGTAAGATATTTATTTTATGTATATCAATAATTTTTAAAATTTCAAATATACTATTAGCACAAAAAATTGTTAGCTGTTAGTAATAGTTAGAAACTAGGCTAGTTGAGAAAAACTAGTTGCAAGAGAATATTTGACCCCAAGCGCTAATTGAAAAGCCATGTTCAATGTAACAAAATGTTGATAAAATGGTAAAGTGTAGATTTATCAAGTATGCAACCTCTTAGGCAACATAACATTCAACATTAAATGACGGCATAAGCAAGAACATGAAAAGAAAAGAAATGACCAAGTCGAAAATGTATATACCTCCAAACGTGATATAAATTAAGAGTAAGAAACATCAAACAACACGTACTAAAACTTCACCAAAAACTTACATTACAACTCCTTTATTTTTAGTCATTTACTTGCAATTGTTCACAATTTTGTTTATTACTTTATTGTAACTCATCGCTTTCCAATTACTATTCAAGACAGTTGTAATTAGTTTCTTTTGAAAATTTTCATTTGTCATTTCAATTTTAATTCAAAGTTTGTGCAGTTCTCAATTATTAAATTAAACAAACATTTTTCATTCACAAATTAGTCCTTACCAATTACATACATCTGAAATTTTTATTTTATACTAAACTACATTTAGCATTTAAAAGGACTATTCTTCTAAAAGAGTTATATCCTATCTCCTTATTTTGCTTGTAAAATTGGGATCAGAGGTTGGCTTCCAAGATTAATCTCTCGACTAAGTCTTCTCAACTATTTAACTGATCGCTTTTTGAAAAATTAAACCAACATATACAGTTTTAGACAATAACAAAAGCAGTAATCTATAAATTCAATAGAATTTATATCACCTATCTTGGATTATGAGTGTCAACAAATTTTGAAGGTCATACTACCATATAATTGTAAAAGAATTTCTCAAACCTAAGCATCAAATTTAAGCATCTAAGACTCTATTTAGTATAACATAACCAGTTGTACTAAATGTCTCTTTTAATAGACCTACTACATTAAACAAAATAGTAAATCAAATCTATTATAAATATATATATATATATGTCAAAGTTTAATATCATTCAACTAAAAAATATGTATAACATATTTTCCATTACATGTAACGTTTTTTGGTAACTCAATTACATGTATCCTTATAATTAATTTATCTTTTATACATTGTCTCGACTTAAACATTTTTACTCAATAATTTTTCTTTTTCATCCACTTCTAATGTATATCTGAAAGATAAATTTAATTTTCATTGTGAAATATGCCATTATTTTCACCCATTTACATACTAATATAAGATGCAATCGCTACATAAAAAGCATGCCTGTAAGAATGAAAGTTTACAAAAATAATAAGATAAATAAAAAAATGATATAATTGATAATTGGGATATGTAAGTTCAAAGTTCAATTTAAACTAAGATTTCTTGTTCTTCCATATCAGTAATCAGGTTTTACTTCATTTTTTTAATCTAATATGTTGAAAAGAAAACTATATTAAGCTTAGAGTTTTCACTTTTTTTAATTTAATTGATGATTCCTTGTTTGTAGTTATTCACTAATTACAATGTATCTATTTTGTAATTGAAACAGCCTATCTAATTTCAAAATTTTTTATCTTATACAAAAATTAAAGTATATAAGATACTTGTATTTGGTATGACAAATAGTAATATCTAATATTTTAAGTTTGCTAACATATATCAATCATTTTTAAATTTTCAAATGTATTGTTTGTTAAGATTCAGTAGCTGCACAAGGAAGTTGTTAGTATAAAATAAATCCGAGTCGTGTACAAGGACACTGTCCTTGAGAGATATTCCGCCACAAGACGGCACTCCCCAGGATTGAACGAATTCTTCTGCGATGTCGCAGGAAAGCAGAACAGCGGAGATAAGAACTCAGGGATAGAGAGAAGAGGAGAGGAGGGAGCAGCTCGAATATTGTCCAGAGCTGTAGTGTCTGGAACCCAAAAAGCAACGCGGTATTTATAGGCACAGAAAATAATGAGACGTTGGACCATATTGAATTATATTAATGAGGACGTTTCTGAACATTGGACGGTTTCCGACATGAGGATTAATAAACATTATATCAAATAAAAAAAAATGGATTAATAATTGTCGGTAAATGATGAGTAACGTTCAGAAACGTTCACATAATGAACTCATAACCGAAGCCTTAAATTTGTGAATTTTCTGGAAGGTTATTTGAAAATGTTTAATTTTCAAAAATTAAATTCCGGCAACGGTAAAAAATGTCCAACACCGCGTATATTTTGCGCGTAGGGGGGGACAAATCGCCGAATTTCAATTGAGCTCAGCTATGTTGGCCTAGCTTTTTCTGCGCGCGAGCCCACTTTCGTCCTAGACTCATTTTGCTCTTTCCATAATCACATGTTAATATTTATACCCTTTGGCCTTCCTTTATTTGAGCAATGTGGGACTTCTCTTTTTCTCTTACCTTTTGACACACACACATACAATTCTCCAACAATCCCCCACATGTGTGTCAAAAGATCATTATCATCTGAGTTATACATATGGGTATAAACATTTTGAATATGGTGTCTTACGGACTATGAACCATTCCTAGACTAATAAAGTTTAGTATACACAATTGTAGGTGAAGCTTATAGCTTCTATGAACCAACAATTTTTCGTTGTATACTAGAGGCCTTAAGAGTCAATTTATACCCCCACAATTTCTGCTGTTATTGCAATTTTGCGCTTTAAACTACGGCCTTGCGCGTGCCTAGTTTTAATGAATACTCTAGAGATTTTTGCCATGATCTCATAGGAGCGGCCCCACTCCACATTCATATAGGTGATTTCATCAAGTGTTACTGCAATGATCACACCATCCATAAGGAATATGAAATCATTAAGAGCTCTTGCTCAGCCTCGCCAACAATGTATTCTAACACTTTTCCTCATATCATAGGAATGGACTAAAATAATAAAGTGTTAGCAGAATTAACGAATGACTTGTTTTTACCCATATGAACCTCCTTCATGGGATCACCAATCACAGAGGTTGGGTTACTATCATTATTAATTTTCAAACTGGCTTAAGTCCCATTCCCCTCGATGTTTTCAAAATTTGTTTCTTCCCTAAAGGTTTGGTTAGGGGGTCTGCCAGATTTAATTCTGACCTTACAAAATCGATTGATATAACTCAATTTTTTAACAGCTGTCTTATAATATTATGTCTTAAACGAATGTGCCTACTTTTGCCATTGTAGGTCTTATTTTTAGTAACGGCTATCGCCGATTGACTATCACAATGTAATGACACTGATGGTGTTGGTTTTTCACCTAATGGAATATTTGCTAAGAAGTTTTTCAACTACTCAGTTTCATTACTAGCCAACTCCAGAGCAATGAACTCTGAATCCATAGTGGATCTCGCTATAATATTTTGTTGAGCTGATTTCCAGGTTACTGCACCACCACCAAGAGTGAATACATAGTCACTAGTGGATTTGGTATCTTCTGAATCTGAGATCCAGTTAGCATCACTATACCCTTCTAATACAGCGGGAAATCTATTATAACATATACTATAATTCATGGTACCTTTCAGATAACTCATTAATCTGTCCAAAACTAAACAATGTTCACTACTTGGACAATGAGTATATCTACTCAATCTACACACAGCATATGCTATATCAGGTCGGGTGTAATTCATTAAATGCAACAGACTCCCAATAATCTGTGCATATGTAGATTGAGCTATAGGATCACCCTTATTTTTAACTAATTTGGTGCTAGCATCATAAGGAGTGCTTACAGGTATTTTTTCAAAGAATCCAAATTTTTTAAGAATTTTTTCAACATAATGTTCTTGAAATAGTAAAATGCCATTTTCACTCCTTATGATCTTAACACCTAATATCACCTTTGCTTCACCCATATCCTTCATATCAAATTTAGAAGAAAGAAACCTTTTAGTTTCTATCACAACATTTATACTTGTACCAAAAATAAGCATATCATCAACATATAAACAGATAATCACACAACCATCATTCATAATTTTTGTATAAACACATCTTTCTACTTCAACAGTGGAAAATCTATCACTTGTTAAAACTTGATCAAGTTTTTCATGCCATTGTTTCGGTGCTTGTTTCAATCCATATAATGATTTAACAAGTTTACAAACTTTATTTTCTTGTCCAGGAGCAACACAACCTTCAGGTTGTACCATGTAAATTTCTTCTTCTAAATCACCATTTAAAAAAGCAGTTTTAACATCCATTTGATGAATAAAAAGCTTGTAAACTGAAGCTAAAGCAATCAAAATTCTAATAGAAGAAATTCTTGTTACTGGAGAAAAAGTATCAAAATAATCAATATTTTGTTTTTGAGTAAATCCTTTATCTACTAGCCTCGCTTTATATTTATCAATGGATCCATCAGGATTATATTTTCTTTTAAAAATCCATTTGCAACCAATAGGTCTTGCTTCCAGAGGCAAGTCTGCTAAAACCCAAGTTTTGTTTTGATTTAGTGAATCTATTTCAGTTTTAATTGCTTCTTTCCAAAGATGAGCATCAGAAGATAAAATTACTTTAGAAAGATTTGATGGCTCATCTTGTAACATAAAAGTATAAAAATCATTTCCAAAAGAAGTTTCTTTTCTTTATCTTTTGCTTCTCCTTAAATTTTCAACAAAATTTTCACTTTCATTTACTTTAGATGAAGAAGGCAAATTTTCAACTGTTTGAGACATATGCTGAATTTTTAATGGAAAAATATGCTCAAAAAATTCTGCATCTTTGGTTTCAATAATAATGTTATGATCAAGAACATCACTTTTCAAAACTAGAAATCTATATGATGCACTATGTTCAGCATATCCAATAAACATGCAATCAGAAGTTTTAGAATCAATTTTTCTCTTTTTAAGATCAGGTAATAAAACTTTTGCAAGACACCCCCACACTTTCAAATATTTTAAATTTGGTGTGTATTTTTTCCATAATTCATAAGGTGTCTTATTTGTTTTCTTATAAGGTATTCTATTTTGTAAAAAATATGCAGATAACAAAGCTTCACCCCATAAATTATCTGGTGCAGAAGAACTTACAAGCATAGCATTCATCATTTCTTTTAAAGTTCTATTTTTTCTTTCTGCTATTCCATTTGATTCAGGTGAATATGGAGGAGTTACTTCGTGAATGATTCCTTCTTTTTCACAAAAGTCATTAAATAAAACAAATTCTCCTCCTCTATCTGACCTAACCCTTTTAATCTTTTTATTTAATTGATTTTCTACCTCAGCTTTATTTAAAAGAAATTTATCAAAAGCTTCATCTTTATTTCTCAATAAATAAACTTTAGTATATCTAGAAAAATCATCAATAAAAGTTACAAAATACTTTTTGCCACCTCTTGTTATAGTTTGTTTTAAATCACCTAAATCAGTATGTATTAAGCTAAGCAATTCAGTTTCTCTTTTTATAGAAAAATGAGACTTTTTGGTTAACTTAGCTTCTACACAAATTTCACATTTGTTTAGAGAATCATTTTTAATTTCAGAAATTAAACCAAGTTTTTGCATTTTCTTTAAATATGACTTACTAACATGTCCTAATCGAGCATGCCATATATCAAAAGTATCAACCATAAAGACAGGCAAGTAAGCAGAAGATGATGCATTTTCATTCATATCAGCAATGTTGAGAATAAACAGCCCCTGAGTACAATAGCCCTTTCCTACAAATACATTATTCTTTGTCATTACAATCTTATCAGATTCAAATGACACCTTAACCCCAGCTTTGCTTAATAGAGCTACAGAAATTAAATTGGCTCTAACATCAGGCACATGAAGAACATCACTGGGTGACAAATTTTTTCCAGATGTGAGTTTCAGTTCAACCTTTCCTTTTCCTAGAACTTTTGCAGTTCGAGAATCAGCAAGGTAAACACGGTCTTCTCCTTCCTTGGTAGGATTATAGGAGGCAAACATCTCACGATTTGCACAAATGTGCCTGGTAGCCCTAGAGTCTACCACCCATTTTTTCACATCGGATACTAAGAGAGCTTGAGAAATGACCGCTACAATGATTTCATTCTCTTCATCTCCTTGAACCAGATTGGCCCTAAGAGGATTGTCATTTCTAGCCCTCTTCCTACATTGAGCAGCATGGTGGCCTGGTTTTCCACAAACAAAGCAACTCTATTTCTTTTTGAATTTGGGGTTAGAACTCTTGGGCTTGTAGTCAGGTTTTGTTTTAGAGTCATACCTCTTGGCATACTGCTTTGTCTCCACCAAATTTGCTTTTGAGGTCATCTCTTTGCCTTTTGCAGCTTGCATCTCTTTTCAATTTGTGTCCTCGATTATGATGTGAGTGATTAGGTCCGACAATGGCAATTACTTTTGTTTGTGTTTCAGTTGTTGTTTGTAGTCCTTCCATGATTCAGGCAGCTTCTCAATCAGAATTCCAGCAACAAACTCGTCAGGTAAGTTGATTTTTTCTGCCCTCAACTCTTCTAGCAGCTTATGGTACTCATTAATTTGCAGCTTAATATCCTTGTCCTCGGTCATCTCCCATCTATAGTAATTTCCAACAACAAACTTTTGCTTCCCAACATCCTCAGCAGTATATTTGGTAATTAACGATTCCCAAATTTTGCTTGCTTCCTTGTACACATAGTAAATATCGAAGAGATCATTAGACAAAGTGTTAATGATGGTATTTCGGCATACCTTGTTGGCATATTCCCAAGCAATCCTTTGATTTTGGTCAATATCTAACGAAGGTTCAGATTGTGTGAGCGCAGCAGCAACTCCATATAGGTCCAGGATTGAGTAAACTCGTTCTTGCCACCTTCGAAAGTTTTTGCCATCGAACATTTCAATTTTTGAAATATCCGGTGGTGGCCTAGACAGTGGCATCGGAGGTAGTGTGAACGGAGCAAAGGATGTAGGACCAAGACTGGCACCGGTAGGGCCATCGGAAGCAGGAGCATTGTTTTGTGACTCTATATCTCTCAAGATTGTTAAGATTCAGTAGCTGCACAAGGAAGTTGTTAGTATAAAATAAATCCGAGCCGTGTACAAGGACACTGTCCTTGAGAGATATTCCGCCACAAGACGGCACTCCCCAGGATTGAACGGATTCTTCTGCGATGTCGCAGGAAAGCAGAACAGCGGAGATAAGAACTCAGGGACAGAGAGAAGAGGAGAGGAGGGAGCAGCTCGAATATTGTCCGGAGCTGTAGTGTCTGGAACCCAAAGAGCAACGCGGTATTTATAGGCACAGAAAATAATGAGACGTTGGACCATATTGAATTATATTAATGAGGACGTTTCTGAACATTGGACGGTTTCCGACATGAGGATTAATAAACATTATATCAGATAAAAAAAAACGGATTAATAATTGTCGGTAAATGATGAGTAACGTTCACATAATGAACTCATAACCGAAGCCTTAAATTTGTGAATTTTCTGGAAGGCTATTTGAAAATGTTTAATTTTCAAAAATTAAATTCCGGCAACGGTAAAAAATGTCCAACACCGCGTATATTTTGCGCACAGGGGGGGCAAATCGCTGAATTTCAACTGAACTCAGCTATGTTGGCCCAACTTTTTGTGCGCGCGAGCCCACTCTCCTCCTAGACCTATTTTGCTCTTTCCATAATCACATGTTAATATTTATACCCTTTGGCCTTCCTTTATTTGAGCAATGTGAGACTTCTCTTTTTCTCTTACCTTTTGACACACACACATACAATTCTCCAACATTGTTAACACCAAAAATTACAAGTTATTAGTAATAATTAAAAATTAGGCTAGCTAAGAAAAACTAGTTACTAGAAAGCAGTCAATGAAAAATGCTAGTTGAAGCCCCAAGCACTAATCAAAAGACCTACATTCAACATAACAAAATGTTAATAAAATAGCAAAACATAGACCTATCAAGTATGCAACTTTGGATGGCAACATGATCGTTTAGTACCAAGTGACAACAAGAGCAAGAACACAAAAGGAAAAGAAATGGCCAATTTGAGAACACATAGTTGCCAAGGAAGATATAAATTAAGAGTAAGAAGTATTAAACAACACATGCATAAACTTTACTAAAAACTTGCATTATAATTCTTTTATTTTTAGTCATATATTTGCATCTTTTACAACTTCATTTATTACTTTATTGCAATTCACTGCTTTCCAATTATCATTCAATGAAATTATAACTAGTTTCTTTTGAAACTTTTATGTTGTCACTTTGATTTTAATTTAAAATTTGCACAGTTGTCAATTATTGAATTCAACGTACATTTTTCATTTATAAACCACCAATTATGTATATGTGAAACTTCTATTTTAAACTTATCTACGTTTTAAGACTTAAAGGATCTTTTTTTTTTTTTAAAGAAAGTTGTATCTCATTTTATCATTTTGTTCATAAAATAGGGATCAAAGATTAGTTTTCGAAATCAATATCCTGTCAATGTACCACCATTTTTTATCTTATGATACACTACCATATAATCATACAAGAATTTATCAAAGCTAAGCATCAAATTTAAGTATGTAAGGCACCATTTAGTATACCTGACCAAGAGATTGTTGTACTAAATGTCTCTCTTAATAGACCTACTACATAAAAATAATAGTAATAAAAGACTAAATCTTTTATAAATATATATAATGTCGTAGTTTAGTATCATTGAACTAAAAATATGCGTTATATTTTCCATTACATGTCCTTTTTTTTTGGTAACTCAATTATATGTATTCGTATAATTAATTTAATTAATTTATCTCTTATACATTGTCTCTACTTGAACATTTTTACTCAATAATTCTTCTCTTTCATCCACATCTAATATATATGTGAAAGATAAATTTAATTTTCATTGTGAAATATGCCATTATTATCACCCATTCACAGACTAATATAAGACGCATTCCATACATAAAAAGCATTAGTGTAGGAATGACAGTTTACAAAAATAATAAGATAAATTAAAATGATATAATTGATCATTTTTAAAAATGAATAAAATCTTTTATTTTCTTTTGACCCACAGATAAAATCTTTTATCTAAATGCTAAAAATAGCACTTTTTATCTTAGATGACGTATATGTGGCATTGAAATACTAAAAAAATTCTAAATGTTTAAATGAAAGTTACAAAGTAATAAATCCTTAAATTTCTTTCTTAAACTTGCATCATATGTATCTTACAACAATAACTCCAAACTTTCTCTGTTTTTTTTTTTAATCAAAACTCATATCTTAATACAGTTTTCTATTTAACATATTAAATCAAAAAGTGAAGTAAAACCTGATTACAGACGAGGAAGAAACAAGGAATCTTAGTTCAAAATTAACTTTAAACGTACGTATCCCAATCAAAGCCCCCTATGGTACACGGAATAGTGTTTAATGAAATTGGAGAGGAGATTGATGATGCGAATTAAATTTAATAAATAATATTTGGTATGATATTAAAAAAATAAAAATATCAATCTATTTATATGTTTAATTAATTACAAATAATGAAGAAATAAAAAAGAATAAGAAAGAAATGTAAAAAATGTCCCCAATTTAAAATAATAATTTTTTTTTTTTTAATTTTGCCGGATGTCTAGGAGAAAATGTCAAGCTGTTGATCATACGGCAAAGCAGTTCTTCTTGGAGGAAAATGGATCTGCTTATGTTGGTGTTGTTCATTTTGCCTCATGTCTTTCATAAAGCTATATTTTATTTTATATTTTTTTATTTTTTGAGGATGAGGGGATCCAACGTGAGAGGAATCCAAATCCGTTCTTGGAGACAGCGGGCGTCCATGATGTCGTTCAAGGTCGACTCCGACATCATCTCACTCGACGGCCAAGAGGATTGACATCGAAGGTCAGATGGGACGAGCAGCTTCACGTGACGGTGAGAAAATCCAACGTGTTGAGAAGATCATTCATGATGACACCCCATTTGCCGAACCTCACCGGTGCCAAGGTTTACAGCCTAAGCTCATCTCGGAATGAACGAACAATCTGGATGGTCCGATCAGGGGGCCAAAGAGATTTAAATGTTCGTGGCTGATGACTACATCCTCAAAATGGGAAATCCAGCAAAGGTACTGCAAAGTACAGAATATTACAATAATGATAAAATAGGCAAGGCCTCAGCAAGTTTTTCCATTAGTGCAAAATGACAATGAAGGGCAAGTTTGGTAAAACCGGAAGAAAAGCAAAATTGTCGTGTAATATCTATTTTGTTATTGTAATTATTAAAAATAAAAAATATTAAAATTATTTTCTATTTTTATCTTTTTACTTAATTTTTTACATATTGGACGAGTTGAAAAAATAAAAATGAATACTTTTTTGACTCAAGTGAAGCATTCTAGCAACCAAAAGTGTTTTTCCATCGAAATCCTTCTCTCTCTCTGCTTTTTTTTTTTTTTTTCCTTATCAACTCATTCCAAACAAGGCTTAGAAGGGTTAATTAAAATACAAACTTTGACTTCGTGAAAAAACATTATTCTTTTTTTTTTCCTTTTAGAAAAACAAGTGCCGGCCATTGAATTATAAATTTCAACATTCTTAAGATGACACGTGTGAAATTTTCATTGGATAATCAGGTTTGATTAGTTTCTTTTTCCTCTCGGCACACCGAAACGCTGCCACACTAGTCGTGTCTGATACGAGTCTCCAACCAAAGGTGGTTCTCACGAGTCCCTATTGTTTTTGTGCTCTTCCAATTACGATTTTACTCTCCCTTGGACATCCCATTATCGTCCTGATTCAGCTAACCTGGACACTCGCCAAGACACCAACCAAACCTCGTGACTTTTCCAGAGACAAGGGTACTTCGGTCAAATCGGGATTTCCTTCTTATAAATGGCGTGACCTCGAAGCGTTATGTCTAAATTCGATCCGATCGGTTGAGATTGGAGGGAGACTCAACGGAATCAGCTAAACAGTAACAATGGCTGCCACTGATAAGGTATTCCTCTCTCTGTTTGTTTGTTTATCGGGAAAGTTAATGTTTTTATCTTGCGAAATATCTTTTCTGGCTAAGCGTGCAGCGGAATGCTTCTTTTCAATTTTTGATAGATATCCTCGATGATAGTAAATGGACCTTAGAGCTCTATTCTAACTGTTTTAAACTTGGATCAGTTTGTGGGGAATATGTGGTTTGATTACCGAGAGACATATTAAAATCCTTACCATGTGTCACTGGCCTCCGGCGATTAATTGCTATGTTTCCTGTGTTATCTGGGACTCATACTGCATATTTGGTTTTGGGAAGAAAAATTTTAAAAACATGGGAGGACTTTATCTGGGCCTGGGTACTCTTGATATCTCTATTTGAAATAAATTCTTCAAGATGATTTTTTCCATCTCACCTTTGATACTATTAAAATCTCTATGTAACGACAGACAACAGCTTGTGACTAAATAGTAAAGTGTTTTTTAAAGGGAAAGAGGAAGAATAAAAAGAGGGAGTTGGTCAAAAGAGAGAAAATACATCCCATGCATACTCTTATTTCTTGTGTTATTTTCTTTTTGTATAAGAGATATTTTACTATTTATTCAATTGAGAAATCCAAATTCCAGCAGCTTTTGCATTTATTTGTAGCCCTTGTTGGATAATGTGGAATATTAAAGGGGCATCTGTCAAATACCGATACAAGACCGCCTCTGCTTACCTACTTCAGAAAGTCACGTGGGATTGCTATGCCTAGAAGAGGGAAAGAGAGACTTAATTTTGATCCTCTAGTGAAGTGTCTTTGAAGTAGAAAGAGAGTCACACAGGGATTGAAAATATGTTTGAAACTCATTTTCTTTATTTTCACCAACTCTTTCTTTTCTCTCCATCTCTCTTTTATTTCAGAGGCATTTTACAACCTTCATACTTCAAAGCTTCGGATTCGAGAGACTTCTGGAAGTCACAAGTAGTTAAGGACCATAATGCTACAATAACTACTTTCACTAGTCTAGTCATGATCCCCCCTTCCCCACTACTGCACTAATGCCTATATTTTAGGCTTAATGGTTGTTTCCACTTTATTGCAAACTGTCTCTTAGTTATAAATAGATCATTAGGATTTAACTTTGTCTAACATTCATGAATGAAGTTATCTTTGTAATAGGGAGATTGGTCCTCTCCATATTGACTACATTGTTGAAGAAATTGTCTTCTAGATTCCTAGTCCATAATTTCTCTAAATAATTTCCGTCCCTGATTCAACTTAATTGTAATACTGTTCATCCCTTGTCATGCTTGGGGGATGTTTCTTCTCAGCTATTGAAATTTTGATCATTATTCTTGTCTTTGCTGTGTAAGCAGTGAGTAGGTTGAACTATATATCATTTCTCTTATTTGTGGAATCTCCTATCATTGGTGACTCTTAATGATATATTCTTTATACGTCATTATGTTGAATATGGTGTTACCGCTAAAGCCAGTTAACATAGAATTTCCATTAATTCATCAATGACTAAATCTATTTTTATCTTGAAGTGCTATCTACAAGATTTCATGCAATGGTTATCGGAAATTTCTTACTTTTTAAAAATGGATTCTTGACTATGCTACTACATTTCACTTTGCAACTTGTTTATGTCCAGCTTGGGTTCAAATTGTCTATTCAATTCACAGTGTAAACTACTTCCTTTTTGGGTGGTATGGGTTTTCATCATTCATGGTTGCTAAAAATAAGAGGAATCATTTTTCAAATGTTATTTTTCATAGGATCCTCGAGAGGAAGTCCTTCAAGCATGGTATATGGATGATAGTGATGCCGATCAGAGACTGCCACATCACAAAGAACCCAAGGAGTTTTTATCTTTTGATCAGCTTGCCGGTAAGCATCTTTGGAGTGTGTGTTTGTTTAATTTATCTGCTGATTGAGAGGTTTACACTCCCCCTTGGGCTTTATCATGTTAATATTTCAGAACTTGGAGTTCTCAGCTGGCGATTAGATGCTGATAATTATGAGACAGATCCAGAGCTGAAAAAGATTCGGGAAGATCGTGGTTACAACTACATGGTTTGCTATACTGAATTTCATTTTCACTTGAAGAATAATAACAATGCCATGAAAAAAAAAAGAAAAAAAAAATTTCTGTGGTTAAAGTACCTAAAACAAAGGATTCTTTTTCTATTTATGACTAACATTGAGCACTATGTTTGGGAAGCCATAACATTTATTTCTTTTGTTTATTTTGACATTTAAAATATTGTGTTGCTGATGCCAAATATATTCATTTTGATAGTCTGTCCATCTCGGCATTTGCACTGTCACTAAAACTGAGTTACTTTTTCTGCAGGATGTTTGTGACATCTGCCCTGAGAAGTTGCCAAATTATGAAGAGAAGATCAAAAGCTTTTTTGAAGAGCATCTTCATACTGATGAGGAGATTCGCTATTGTGTTGCTGGAAGTGGTATGTACAGATTCATGCTTTATTTTGACTTTTCAGCTCCCTTATTCAGTTGCTAACAATTTACTCTACTCCTTAAGGTTATTTTGATGTGAGGGATCACAATGATGCTTGGATTCGTGTATGGGTAAAGAAAGGAGGAATGATCATCTTACCTGCTGGGATTTACCATCGCTTTACTCTGGATGAGAGCAACTATATCAAGGTATTGATTACATATGGACATAGTTGTACTACATTTGCTTGTTGCCAATATGAGAATGTATACCCCTTAACCTTTTAGTTTGTCCATCCCATCGTATGGGTTCAAGCTTAATTTTCAGAGTACCTTCAATACCCTGGGCCTTTTGGAGAGCATTTTTATTGCTGTGGTCTGGGATCTTATATATTAATAAATTTCAAGAAAGAAACATCCGATTGCAGAACTTTTTGTGAGTTGGGTTCTTGTAGAAATTTTTTGGAGAGAAAGTTTAACTTGAGATGGTGTTTGTTGCAAGATCATTGTGGTTGAACTTATCTACCTTATACATGGTAAAACTTGTCCTATGCTATGAAGATACGAATATTATTTTGTGTAAAAATTTTTTTGTTCTTTCTGGTAATTTTTGTTAGACATCACACTGAAATTTTAGATGGCAAACATATACATCTTTTATTTTACATGTCTTATCTTGTCTGGGGCGGCAATCTTGTCAATGCCACGTCTTACATGATTATAAATTTGCAGGCTCTGCGATTCTTTGTTGGCGAACCAGTTTGGACTCCATACAATCGACCACATGATCATCTTCCTGCAAGGTATGATTATATACATAAGTTGAGTGGTTTGAAAGATAATCCATTTGGGGATTTTATTGAGACTTATATGTGAGTTCTATGTGCAGGAAGGAATATATCAAGTCTTTCTTGGAAAAGGATGGCGCCAACCATGCTGTTGATGCTACTGCCTAAGATCCACTTCTGCTGCTAGGATAATGGGGTATGAAAAGGACCAAGGTTTTGCTGCTAGAAGTGAGGGTTGACAAAAATATGGTCTCTGTAAATAAAGATGCCTATTTTTATGTTGTTGTCTGTGTCTGAGGGACAATTTGGAGTTGATCTTATTAACAAACTTCATGCCAGTGTTATTTTATGTTGTTGTCTTTTGAGGCTACTGCTTGAGATCTACTTCTGCTGCTAGTGTAATGGGTGTGAAAAGGACTAGAGTTTTGCTACGAAAAGCAATGGGTGAAAAAAATATGGTCTCTTCAAATAAAGATGCTTGTTTTTATGCTGTTGTCTGTGTCTGAGGGACACTTTGGATTTGACGTTATGCACAAACTCCATGCCAGAGTTATTTTGCCAGTTGCTGTATAAAATATAAATAAGGGAGGTCCTGGGAGTTGTTTATCAGCTTCATTTCCATCTTCCAAATTCTTGGTCCGATCTTCACGTCCTCTTTCCGTTGAATGTTTTTTTTGTTTTTAACATTCCATTGGTAGTCAATGCTGCCTATTTACATTCCTATGGACGAGGGAAGGTACTATTCTATCAGAGTCCGAAGCCCAATAGGTGGTACCCTCAAAATGGGTTTTTAACATTCCATGGGTAGTCAATGCTGCCTATTTACATTCCTATGGACGAGGGAAGGTACTATTCTATCATAGTCCGAAGCCCAATAGGTGGTACTCTCAAAATGGGTTTGGCCCTTGAGTTGGTCCGTTTCGCTCAATTTTTAGATGGGTTTAGACTTCGGAACTTGGGTCTGTTTAAATGCTGGTCTAGACAGATCGATGTAGATGGACGTAGGCTGGCTAGCGAAAATTTGAAAAACAAAATAAAATTGGGCAAAATGATGGCTGGTTTAACTTAAAACTGAAGTTTTATTTTTATATCTTACGATATTTTTAAATACACATTCATCATATGTTTATACTTTGTTTTATGAAAAAATTATCTGTGTCTGACTATCTACTTATGAAGAAAGTTATAGAAATATAGAAAATGGGCCCAAAACGGACTAGCTTGTTTATGGCTCAATTAAATGGTTCTTTGCGGTAAAAGACAAAAGCAGCTGGAAAATGGCGAGGGGTTCTTGATCGAATTTTCTGAAGACAATGTGCATTTTAGGTGCACTATTTCTCCTATTTAAAAAAAAAAATTAAAACATTAAATATCATAGGTGCACTTTACAAATTTTCATTTCAGATAATTCGTGCTCATTCCTGCTCTTGAAGCTGATGGTGGTTATGTGCAAGTGACCGTCTTGTTAGACTACAAAAAGACAACAGTTAATCATTATTTGCCACATAATGGACAATTATTTGATTCCAAAGTTGAATAGATTGCTACAAAAGCAAAGACATGGACCCATGTCACTCATTTTTCCTCCATCTCTTGATTGCTCTCCAAGCTTTCAAGTTGTCGGTGCTTTTCTACCCTCATCGCTCAACACTATAATAATACTCTTTTTTCCTTTTTTATTTTTTTAATGGGCCACAACACTATATTAATGCTTATACATTTTTTGTCTTCGAGGTAGCGTGGGTTTCCAAACAATACTTTCCATATGAAAATATCATTTTCCAAACTCGTATCTCTTTGCCAAAATATGATGATATTTTGTTATTGCTTAAAGGAGAAACTATCATATTAGTTTTCAAAAAATTTTAATGACATTCATTTAATTTTTAAAAATTTATTATTATTAACTTAATTTTGACTAGTATAGTAGCCTTCAATTTAGTTTTAAAAAGATTTCCACAATATCAATTTATTTCTAAATTAAGATTAAAATAATTTTTTTAAAATATCAAAACTAAATTAATGTTAATAAATTTTTAAAAATTAAATCAATGACAGCAGTATTTTTTTAAATTAAAATAATAGTTTATTCTATTTAAAGAATTGATGTATTAAAATTATTTTACTTTAGAGGAATAAAATGTATTTTTGTTTAAACTTAAGTTGTTGCTGACAATAACAAGAAAATAATTTTTTCACATACATTTGTTTTGTTTTCTTCTTTTGGAGCAAGTGAAAAATGAATAAATTTTTTAAAAAATTTTGTTAAAATTACAAACTTTTTTTTTTTTTAAAATATATGCTTTAATCTGATTTTAAATTTTTAAATTAAAATACTCTTTATAAAAAATATAAAAGGATATTTTAACTTTAAAAAAATATATTTATAATAATGAAAGATATTTTAATAAAAAAATTAAACTCATAACTTTTTATTTCAGGAAATATTCATATATATTCTGACAATATACTAAAGATGTATATGATTCTTTTAATAAAATTCCAAAAAAAGATGAATAATTTACATATAAAATTCAGAAGGGAGACCCTAGGACTTTCCCAAAAGAGAAACAAACAAAGGAGTGAGAAAAATATCTCACAGCCAGGACCTTCCCCAAATAGTCATATGACTCAAATCCCCTCAAGAGAAGAAGAAAAGCATCGCACCTCATTTACAAACTTGAACAAACCTATCTCTGTGACTGTGTCTCAGACAATCTTCCGGTTTCACAATCGCTTCAAACTCTGATAAAACCATGAGATCTCTGCTCTATCGTTCTCTCTTTCTGTTCTCTGAAATATGAAAGTTCTGAAGAAAGTTATCTGATCCTTTTTTCTCCTCTCAGACCTCTTATCAGTAACCTTAAATGAATGCTTGAAAACCACGACATTCACGACCTAGTTAAGCCGCCATAGTTCTCGAGACCTCACAACCTCAAAATAAAATCAGACCCGAACCCATTTTTTCTCAGCGAAAAAGAAACCGACCCAGATCCCTATATTCTAGTATGAATCGAGTGAAGGAAGAGTTTTCAGGAGAAAGTACTATGGCTCCGCCACAACCAATGGAGGGACTCTATGAAGCTGGTCCTCCTCCGTTTCTGACGAAAACATACGACATCGTCGACGACCCTTCCACCAATCACATACTCTCATGGAGTAGAGGCAACAATAGCTTCGTTGTTTGGGATCCGCAGTCCCTTGCTTCAAGCCTTCTTCCCAGATTCTTCAAGCACAATAATTTCTCCAGCTTTGTCAGGCAGCTTAACACCTATGTCAGTATTTTTGCTTTCCACTAAATTAACAATTTTGTCGCTAAATTATTATGCTTATTTACTTTTAATTTAAAAAAATTAATAAAGGCACAAGTTAGTTTGTAAAATAAAAAATTATATACATCATATTAGTTATTTGTATGACCTAGAGATGTTGAAAGAATTAACATCCTATAGGGATTTGTGCATTTATTAATTTTTGGCTATTAAAGCTAAATAAATTTAGTAATTGAGTGAATTTTATTGTATAAATTTATGCGTTCTGTGTGTCAAATAATAGTTAATAACCCCTTCTAAACATGCTGATAATGTCGTGGATTTCATGTTTTCAGTACATTGAGTTGCCTGTAGTTTCTTCACAATGTACTGGCAATGAGATGGATGATTAATCATAACTTAATAAACGGTTACTAATACATTAAAGAGACATTATCTATACTATCAACCTTGAGAAAAGACCTTATTAACAATATGGAATATAAATTTGCACTCTGCGATTCACCTAATAATTGAGGAACCATATTGTTAGTTTAATCAAAATTTTTTTTTTCCTTCTCTCCTCTCAGAATTCCGTACCTTTTACTTTACGGGTTTCTTGAGATATAATGAAACTGCAATCTTATTTTTTCTCTATATATCTTCATTTTCTTGCATGTCTCCGATCGATGACAATGGGAGTTTTGTTCTTTTTCTTCCTCCCTGCAGTAGTACTCATCGTAAAAGGGGACAAGAAAACGAGACTAACGGTTAGCAAAGTTGCAGTCTGTGATATTTTCCATCTGGGTTCTTTAGATGCTATGAAACTAACAGCCTTATCTTCATTGACGAAGTAGCTGGATACATTGCATTATTCTTCTACCTTTCATTTTCAGCTTCTTTATGAAAGATTTGATTGGGCCCCATTATATTTTAACCTTTGTTTATTGGGTTCTCCATAATGTCCATATATTGTTTGTTTAATGTCTTAAAACAGGAAAAGTGCATACAGTACGACATTTTTAAATAATAATTCATTGTCTTTGTCATCTGCACTGGTGATGCCATAAATTATCTTAAGACTTTGGTAAACTTAATTACTTGCATGTGTTTCTCGATGTTCCCATAGTTATCATCACTTATTTAAAGGGTTCCTTTAGAGAGTTGATTATATGCTTCCCAAACATCGCAATGATGAGATTTTTAGAGAACTGTACGCTAATTATTTACCTTGATCTTTACCTTTGATTGTAATATTTTTCAATTAAAAAAAAATTCGCAATTGATCCTCTCACTTATTAGTCCTAGTGCAATTTCTCTATCATCATCCAACTGAATTGAACCCATATGCATTGCACTTGCACTTTTTTTTTCCTTCCTAAACAAACCATGCAGAATCTTTCTTTTGGCCTTCTCATATCTGATTAGGTGTCCATCGTGCTGGCTAGTTAGTCAAAAATTGAAGAGAGAATAGAAACAAAAATGAGTGAAATTAACGTTCTAGTAAAGGCATGGGCAACGTACATGTGTTCAACTCAGATAATTTAATGTTTTATTTAGAGGTTTTTGCATTGAGGGCTATAGATGAAGGGTTAATTGCAACTTGTTATATATTGGGATAAATGTTTATTTGAGGCAAAGATTTGGGTGGGTAATTGCAATTTCTCCAATATTTTATGAATGTGAGAGATTTTATTTGTTGTCGTAGGGGTTCAAAAAGGTTGATCCAGATAGGTGGGAATTTGCAAATGAAGGGTTTCTTAGAGGGCAAAGGCATCTTTTGAAGAACATTAGGAGAAGGAAGACACCTCATCATCATCAGGCTCTAGCACACCAAGCTCTAGTTGAAGTGGGACGATTCAGATTAGATGGAGAAGCTGATCGTTTAAGGCGTGACAAGCAGGTTCTTGCGATGGAGCTGCTTAAACTGAGGCAACAGCAACAGAATACCAAAAGCTACCTTCAACAAATGGAAGGTAGGCTCATGAGAACCCAACAAAAGCAGCAGCAAATGATGAATTTCTTAGCAAGAGCAATGCAGAATCCTAACTTCGTTCAGCAGTTTGTTCAGCAAAAAGAGTGGACCAGAAAGGAGCTGCACGAAGCGTTTTTCAACAAGAGAAGACAACCTATTGATCAAGAGCCTAGTAATGTTGAAGTAGGTGAGTTTGGGAAAAATATACTGTATCCTATAGTATTGAAAGATTAATCAATTGGGTTAAAATTTAAGATCTAAGTATTTTAAAATTAGGTTAAATTACTTTAACCCAAAAAAAAAAACTAATTAGATTAGGTAATATAAATGACAGTAGTATCGATTGCTTAGTACTATAAGAGAAGTGAAAATGAACTTGTGAGTTAGCCCATATCAATGCTGACATATCAAATTTTGAGGTTTCAGACCTTGACCAGTTTGCTGTGAATTTGGAGGGACAAAGTGGAAGCCAGGAGACGAAGAAAGAGGAACAAGATATGGAGATGGTAGGAGGTGAAGTGCTTGAAGGAAGAGATGGAGATTTTGATGAAGTGTTTTGGGAAGATTTGTTGAATGAGGAGGAGGGTATTGAAGGAGAGGAGGAATATGTAGGTGTGTTGGCTGAGCAACTTGGTAATTATTTCGCCTCTTGTCCGAAATAAAACACGTTGCATTCTGATTTCTAGTTTGCTTTTACCAGTGTGGATCGGTAACCCTCCTTACTCCTCAGGGCTTGTTTGGGAGATTGGAATGAAATACCAAAAAATATATATATATCTAAATTATTATTTGAATGTTTAAATACTTAAATTTGACAATGAAGTGAAATGTGTCGTTAGTTCTAGCTCTACACTTTAAACCCCTCAAACGCTTGGGATTGGGATGGTTTACGTTACTTTTATTTTTTTCTTTTAGTAAATTATATGAAACCCTATTTTACTGAAATTGTATGAATTTTATCTCTATTTTCAAAATATATACAGATATCCTTAAAATGGCTTACATTACACTTTAATTTAATTTTAAATTTTTTTATTAAAATGTCCTTAATTGACCTATATATATATATATAGTTAAATTTAATAAAAACAAGATCTATTCTTTTTTGTGTATATTTGGATTAATATATATATATATATATATATAATTTACATGAATGGAGAGTATTTTAATAAAAGTAAATAAATAAATTTAGACTAAAGTATATATTTTAAAAATACAAAAAAATTTGTATAATTTCAATAAAATTAAAAAAAAATTTATATGATTTACTCTTTATTTTTTTTAATTACCCTTTTACCTTTTTTTTTCAACTTTTCTTTTTCAATCACATAAAGATAATATTAAATTTTTCCCTACAAATCTATTTACTTTAGTTTTGATATTGTAACTTTTAAACAATAAAAAATAACTATATTAATGACCACTTCTTCTCTTTCTCCTCTAAACTTCCAAGAAGTCCTTGGTTTTATCAACTGTAAGTTTTGTGATTTCAAGTTGGATACTCGACATGTTTCTTTTATACGGTTTCTTCTCGAGTTCAAACATTACATAATCATCAAGGGATTAACTAGTGGGCACTAAAAACAAAAATTGAAGTAATCTTGTCAGTAATTTGTTTGTACAGATCCTCTGCATGGCTCCCCCCTCCCCTCTTTTTCCTCTCTCTCTCTCTCCCTCCTTAAAATACAAAAAAGAAAGGGGGGGTTTCCTTTTTTTTTAACCTTAAAATATTTTTTAACTTCTTTTCACAAAGGAAGCATATCTGGATATGATAGAAGATTCATTTCGATGAGCACTAGATATATAGTAGCTCTTCTTATTAACACTATTATAAACCATACTAAGCAAGTGAAAATCTTCACAAAAAATTATAATAATTTTAAATTTTATTTTATTAGCTAATACAAAATATCTAATTTGAGGAGGTTTGTCTTTTTAATTTACTCATTAGAGTAATTAGTCCAACTAATGTTAATTAAAGCTATATATTATCTACTAATTAATGAGGTTACAAGTATAGAATGTAATGAAATTCCATCTTTGAAAAATAGAATTTACAATGTTCTTTAGCTAATATTCATAAGTCAAAATACAAAGAACTTCCTCATTTTAAGGGATTATGCAATTTACTCCTATCACCTTTAAGAGCTGATCAGAGATGCCTAAATTTTTAATTGATGTGATAAAACCCTTCCGTTAACTTTTTTTTGTCCAAAATTCTAATATTACTTATTCTTGAAGAGCAATTTAACAAAAAATACATCCAATATGTTATTCCAAGTCGCAAATACTTCTTGTCTTTTCTTACACATTTCCCGTACATGGACATGATAAAAGGCTCTTGTTTCAACACTCTAGACTACAAGATGGATGTACTTTTTTTGTTAATTTGACCTACATAGATAATTGGTATTTAGATTTCGGACAAAAAAAGCTAATTAAGAGGATGCGTTGCACCAAATTAAAACTTTCGGAGTCTTGGAATCAACATTGAAAGTTAAGAGAAGTAAATTGCATAATACTCTAAATTAAGGAAGATTCTTTGTATTCTGGCCATATTTATATTATTGAGAGGACAATATTGTCAATTAGAATTGAAGTAGTGATACTAAATTAGGTTATTAATAAGTTTTAGGATAAAATACATATTAGTACCTTGTGGTTGAACTCGATCTCATTGTAATATTTTGTGATTAAAAAGTTTGTAATCAATTAGATAACTGAAATTTACACTCCTAGCACATATTATTATATGGTATCATTATATTAACATATTGACGAAGTATGTTAAAATTTACCTTAAATTTCTAATTTCTTCACAAAATTCCTAATTTTCTGTTTATTGAAAATAGAACATTTTTCTGTTAACTAATTGCAATTCCAAATTTGACTTAGAACACAAATTTTTTTCCTAAATTTTGCCTCTAAATAAATTCCTTAATCTTGTCCCCTAATTTTGCCCCAAATTCTTAGTTTTTTCTAATGAAATCCCTAAATTCCCATGCATTGAAATTTGAAATTCTTTCCTCCAATCAATTGAAATTCTAAATTTAATACACACAATATAATATCTCCCAAAATTTTCCCTTAAAATGAAATCCTTAATTGAATCGCCAATTTTGCTTCAAATTCCTAATTTTCTTATGAAATCCCTGATTTTTAATCTAATGAAGATTGAAATTCATCATTTGGCTAATCAAAGTTTCAAATTTAACACACATAACCCAATATCTTTCCTAAATGTTACCCTTAAACAAATTTTATAAATTTTCCCCTAATTTTATCTGAATGCCTAATTTCCCTATGAAATTTCTAATTTAGTTCAAAGAGTTTAGGAATTAGGTTTTCTTAAAATCAAATTGGCCAAATTGGAGCATTTGGGGATAAAATTAGTAAATTTAGTTTAGTCGCATGTTGTGCACATGCTATTTTTGGTTAAATAGTTGACAAAATAGTATGACAAAGTACCAATATCTAATTGTTTAAACCCAAATAACTCAATTACAAACTTTTAAACCATGGAGACCATGGAATCTAAAAGAATACACCTAGAGGGGTGTAAATAAGTATTTATACAGAAATGCAAGTTCAAAAACTATTTTGACAAGCTTTTCAACAAGACTAAGTTTCTATAAAACATATGCAACGACTTAAAGTACTAAGTAGTAAAGAAAAGCATAACGACAAAGATATTCTAGGAAATAGTTAAGCAAGTTAATTTAATAATGAGGATAAAAAACATCAAGACAATAAAAGTATGATAGTTAAGTGGAAAAGTTAAGTAGTAAAGATAAAGGCAGCAAACTAAAGAGAGGGAATAGAGAAAAACACCAAAGAATTATTATGGTTCAGCCAAATTGCCTACATCCAATCTCTTTGCACCATAAGGGATTTTCTTCAACTTCAATTAAAGTAATAATACAAAGGTTGGTTTTACTATGCTCACTACCAACGTTTAGGTTTCAACTCACCTTTACAACAATCAGGGTTTTCACTAGCTCACTATAAAATAATTCTTATTAGAAATAACCCTCTAAGAGAGATAAACAAAGATTATGAGTAAATTTGAAAACCCTTAACAAAGGAACTTTGAGTAAGTTCACTTAAATGTTCTTCATAACTGATTTTTCAAACACTAAGCTTAGTTACAATTCAAAGATGTAGAAACAGAAGCACACAGAAGAATTTTAAATTTTCTCAGTTCATCAGCACTTTGCTTATGTTTTTTTGTGATTTATATCAAGGAGCCAGCAATGTTGCTAGTTGTTTGAAAAAGCCATCATAACCTTATGTGGCTTCTTTCCTCTTTTCTAATTGATTGACATTTTGGCTTTTATGAAGTTTTATAGCTTAAGGTAATTTTCATGCAAGTTGTTGGCCCCATTACCTTTCAAAAACAAGTTTTAATGATAATAAACAATTTGGATGACTTTTTTGGGTTTTTAAACAAAGTCCAAACTCACCAAGAACTTTAAGCTTATTCAATTAGTTAGGTCAAGGACTTAAAAATTTTTATAAAGAGATTTGAAAAACTTTTGAGCTCTTAAAACTTTTTTAAATTAATTAGTTGAAACATACACTTTCAAAAGTATGATTTTCTAACATTTTCAAGTAGCTTATCTTAGTTTTTTTTTTCTTTTAAGTTTTAAAGCTACCAATTAACTAGTTGGCTTGAAAAATCAAAAGGATTCTTCTAAAAGGCTACCACTTGACTGAGAGCCCCTTGCAAGTCAATTGGCAGTTTCCATAGAGCTGACAGATAACTAGCATGCTACTAAAAGCCTTTAGTCAACTGCCAATTCTACTTCCAATCAACTAGTAGCCTTTTAAAAAAATACTAATTGAATTCTAAGCCTTTAATAGTTGATTAGGAGTGCGTAGAAAGTTGCCTCATTTTTTGAAATTAAATTTTTTTAAAAGAAACAAGTGTACCAATCAATTGTTATAGTATATTAATCAATTGTTGCAATATGAAAATGTTTTCGAAAACTTTTAAATGATTATTTTTACACTAATTGACTTCCCACTTGTTTCTGACGGCTATTTTGAGATGTCTTATAAATACAAGGCTACTTAAACTCATAATACTTTAGAAAACTTGCTCTTAACCTTGTTAGATCATTCTTGAGCTCATTTTTTTTCCTTCTCCCTTCTAGAGCAATTTCAATTGTAAATATACTTTATTAAGGGAGTTTATCTAATAAACTTTCATTATTTTGTTGTTATGAGGTATGTCATTTTAGAACTTACTATAAAATGGGATATGCATCGCTTCATTTTCATTAACAAAGTCTTTTGTTATCATTTTGCAAATTTCTCATATATTTTGTGTTTACTTACTCATTCTATTTGGAGGACAATGGCTTTATAAACAAGGCCATAAACTAACAAGTTTTAAACAAAGTTTATGGGACAACTAGTTTTTTTAGTCAAAACTTTGTTTTAATCTAAAATATATATTTAATATTTGATATTAATTTTGAATTTCTTTTAAAATAAATTCGTAAGTTTTAAAGATGTTTAAAATTGGGAAGGCAAAATGGTTAAGGACTCAGAACAAAGTGGAAGTTGAAAATGAATGGCCATTTGAGTAAGAAAGAACAAAACAAAGTAGGGGCATAATCATTATTGGATGATGGCTGGTGAACATTGTTGTTAATGTTGTTGGGTAGGTAAGTAGGCAAGAAGTAAGGCCTCATTTGGTATGCAAATTTTTCAATAATGGAAATAGAAATAGAAATAGAAAGATAAAAGAAATGTAATAGAAAAAATTATATTTTGATATGAATGGAAAAGAAAAGAAAACATATTTATATTTGATTATTTGTTTGGATGAAATTAGAATAGAAAGAAAAGCAAAAAAAATAATTAAAAATGTCATAAATACCCTTATCGCATATCCCTTTCACGTCACATCAGTGATGTCGTGGCTTTATGTATATATATATATATATACATATATATATATATATACACATGTACGTTTGGTAAGAAGTGCAATGTGTTCCATTCATTTGCTCACTCTTAGCTCTCGTGCCTAGCTTTTCTCACTCGTTAAAGGTTTGGTTTTTGTGATTTTTTTTCACAAAATGTATAGGTAAATTGCTTGGCTTTACTATTTTTCTATAAGAGTAATTTCTACTTCTTTTTATATACTTTCAAAGAAAATTCTACAAGACCTTAAAGGAAAGATGTTGTTATAAATAGCCTTAATTATTATTTGACAATAATAATAGTAATAATATATTATTATTTTTTTGGTTGGTATTTTATTATAATATATATCACAAGAATATGTCATTTGTTATTATTATTAGAAAAAATTTGTTTTTAGAGCAATTAACCAAATATTTAGAACACTTACAATATTTGTTGCTGTTAATAAAAAAAGGCTATATATAGTTGGGTTTTATTGAGTTTTAATGTGAAGTGTGCCATATAGAGTTAATTGGGATTTATTTCAATTTGATCTAGTAACATGGATCATACAAAAGCCAAAAATGAACAAAGTGGCTATGAGAAAGAGCTAGTCAATCTTGCAAAACTTGAAGCTAGTTTCTAACATACCAAGGCTATGCTTCAAGGCTATAAGGATCATAGGTAAAAGCTCCAATATGAATATTCTTATGCAAAGGTTTGAAGGATGAAACTTAAGCAAAATTAATCTCTTCTAAGCAATATTGCAATAAATTGCAGAATCATCTTACCATACTATCTACGAATTATGTGGAAGCTGAAGAAAATTTTATAGATACATTTGTGGTTGCAGCTAGTACAATTTAGTTGAGAGATGGAAAACTTGTCTTACAAGAATGTGCTAAAGAAGCACTTAAAAAGGCCAATAAGTTAGTAGATAACTAAGTATATGTTAATTTAATCTTTATTAAGTTAATGAATTATGAGAAATTTATTATCGCATTGCTTAATGTATTGCAAGTTTTTCTTCTACTATCTATTACATGAAATTTATTTTGTAAAACCATCCTTCTAAAATTAAAGTCCAAATCTTAATTCTCTATTAGTCATTATCTTATCTAATTATATGCATCTTTTCCTTCATCATTTATGAAATATAATTAGCCCCAATCTCTTCATTTCTATAGAATTAGTTAATTAAAGAAATAAGTTATGATATGTGTGTGTGTGTGTGTGTGTATAATATTCTATGTAATATAATTTATGCACATAATTTTATATATATATTTATGTATATTATATTGTGATTGCAATATATAGTTATGTACATAATTAGAGAAATTTACTTACATATATATATATATTTGTGAAACTTAACCTTATCATATAATTATGTATAATAACATTATTTTATATATAATAAGTTATTATAGATAAATATTTCATATAATAATTTATAACATATATTTGGATGTAATTTTATATATTTATAAGTATTTAAATTTAGAAAAGGATAAAAGGAGTTGATATATTAAATATATATGTATTTAAATACTTGCAGAAAAGGACAAAAAAAAAATAAGAATCTCCATTTACTTGTGCTCCCAAGTGCCATGTGACATATGAATACATATATCACTAATGAAGCCTTTACATGCATCCAAAAGGTAGCCTTCATGTGAGCGCTTCCATGCCATGCAGGAATGAAGGTTAGAAGAGGGAATCTCCATGCTAAACTTGGCAGTGGTTTGGCATGTTTAAGTATAGTCCTTTTGTAACTTTGTTCATGTGAATATACAGGGAAGATGACATGAAACTAAAGAAAACAATTATGATGTAACTCATATATGTATAGATTTATCATCTTCTTCTTCCTTTTCAAGCTTTTGTAGTTAAAGAAGCTTAGTTTTATTGAGAACATTGTAAGATTGTATAATTTTTTATTCTTTGTAATTATCTTATAGCAAAAATATGTAGTTGATGTTTGTTCCATTTTTTCCATCTTATGTTCCTTTTAGATGGATAACAAAAATTATAGAGCAAATTTGTCTTCCCAAATTCTAGTAGGAGTTGATATGGGCAAACAAATTATTCATCTAGTTAGTGAAATAGGGTACATGTTCTTAGTTAGATATTTGAAAATAATTACTTTTGAATATAGGTTTATTATTCTTTTTATTGAATAGGTTTATACCTAATGGTAATGACATTGTTGTTGTTGTGATCAAACATAATTACCTGGGCTATTATAATTGTTGGAAAGAAGCTCCTAAAATAGTCAAACAATTATAGTTTCAAAAATTTCAGGTAAATTTTACATTCAATTTGCCACGAAATTATTTGTTTCTATTGTAAAATATTACTATTCAGAGATACATTTGTGGATAGAAATATTATGTTTGAACATTAGAAGATCATCTTCAAATTTATAAAAATTTCAAAGATCAGGTAAGAAACCAGTTAAAAGATTTGATTTGCTATGCTCGAGATAAATGGAAGAGGCCTCTGTGGATTAAAGAGCATATCTAGAATGACTTATTTGTTGGTTAGAACAGTATAGAAATTCTACAAAAAAGTGGACAAGTAAAGAAAAATAGAGCTTCTACCTCTATTTATGGTCTATTTCTTCACACCGGGAGCTCCATTCCATGCATAGAACATGTTGCAACTTTAACTTAAGAACTAGGCAAGCCTATAGCTTTAGTAGAGCTTCACATTTAAACCCATCACAAAATAACATTAAGTGATTGGGTGGACAAAAAATCTGAAGTCACTTTTGTAAGTGTCATTTTTTCTTATTCAATGTTTTATATATGTTTCTAGATACACATAACTTTTAAAAAAATTTATGTCTTTTCTTTTTTTACTTTTTAAGAATGAGTATGCAATATTTAAAATTGCAATTGCAAATGCTCTTAAGGAACAAAGTTTTTGGCCAACAAATGAAGTTACTTTATAGACATTGGCTATTGATTGGAAAAAAAAAAGTGAGAGCTTAATATATGGTATGGGCAATATCTCACATGAAATAGAAGAAGACTTAGTCTTTGGATATAACTATAGCTACAAAATTGATTGGTACTCATATCCAAGTGCTGTTGATACTATATATCCACAAGGTAAATTGCATGAAGATGTTGACTTGTGTTTAAAGCCTTATCAAAAGTAACTACAAGTAAAGGAAAATTTAATATTTGACATACAACGTCAAATTTATAAATATCATAAGAAGCATAGTTCAAGCTTTAGAAAAAAAAAATTAGTGAAACCAATCAAGAAAACCAGAGAAAAAAGATGTAATTATCTTTGAAGTGTTATATTCCGTTTGATGTACTATAAAGTACATTCTTATTTTTGCGCAAGGTTATTTAAATAAAAAATTATAAAAACCTTGAATAACCTCTTATGTCCCATTCTCTGAGCACGATGCATTTTAATATAACTATGACTTAACGTATAGTAACATCATTGTCAAATCATCTAATCTTTTTCAACCTTATCTCTTGTCTTGATATATATATATATATATCTATATATGTCTTCATATTTATCATTTGTTCAACTTCACTCCCATATCACTTTCTCCCTTAAAAGGTTCTTTTCCTATCTTGTTTTCTTTTCCTTTATCCAAAGCATAACCTTCTTCTTTCTTTGACTATTCATCTTTACTCTCTACTTTCACGGGTGTTGCAAGGTATGTAGTAGAGCTTATTAATGCAAATTGATGGATTACAATTATTTTCTTCCTTATAACTACCTACATTCAACTCTATCATAATTTACTTACATTAGTCTCTTTTCTTATAGGATGTGATTTAGAAAAGGGTGAAGAACACGTAGAAATATCCTCTAAGAAGAATAATCTAATATTCAAGAAGAGTCACAGCTAGTTCAACCTAGCATATAAGAGGAAGCATATGGTGTACAGTCTAATATTCAAGATGAATCAATCAAAGAATTGATTATACTTGATGGTATAGGGTGTATTTTATATTTCAGCGACATATTGTTATATATGATTGTCATTAGGTTGATTTTTATTGTTGTTTATGAACTTAATTATTTATTTAAACCTAACTATTTATTTAACTATATTTAACCCAGATAGTAAAGTTATATGTATATATATTGTTACCATTTCTACGGAAGAACACACAAGAAGATTAGTATCTATTTAACATATCTATTTCATGCTTTATCTATGTAAAACCAATTAAATGTTGCTTTTTCCTATTTTGTAAGCGCGAGAATTGGGGAAAGATCTTTCGTTTCTAAATTTTATTTAAAAATACATCAATATAAATCTACTAGCACTCAAAAAGAAAAAAAAAACTATTTGGGTACGTGTGTAATAAATATGTATTTTTATATTTGTCTACACACACACACGCACACATATTATTTTAAATTTTCTATTCATTTGCACTTTGCATTGGTAGGGTGACTTTTTATGAAGGAAAAATAATACAAAAAGTTCAAGTGACAATTCATCAGAGTTGAATTTATTTGTAAAAGCTGTCAGTGGAAAGAAGAGAGACATAATTTATGGACTAGGTAATATGTTATACAAAATATTAGGAAATTCTAACACCGGATATACATAAATAAAAGAAGTATCATCCGGTCAAGTGCCATCATATCCTCATTTTGCCTATATACAAAAGATGATAAGAAATGAATTTATCAATATTTCAACATAATCTTCTCATTCTCAATTTCAAGAGCAACAGACAAATTGAAGAGTTCCGATCACAAATAAATGAATTAACTTATGGCTCTTAGTCACAATCAAGGTCATCCCAATGAAAATCAGCTTGCAATTCTTGTACCCCACATGAAGTTGAAGAAAATGAAGAAAATGATGATGATGATAAGGGCAAGGGGAGTAGGGTTTGGGACTTATTTAAAATTTTTGATAAGAGACATATGTTAATATGTTAACATAATATTTTACTTCTTTTTTAATTCCAAGAAAAAAAACATATATCATTACTCTTTGTCGTAATTCTACATATGCATATATATATATATATATATATAATTTGTAGCATAAAGAATTACATAAGTTTAATATTATTTATATAAAAAATGTATGTATTTACTAAAAGTTTCATATTGTTAACCTAACTCATGTAAAGAAACTTTTAAATATATAATTATATAATGATACAGTATAATTACACTTTTATTTTTCTCATAAATTGTATATTATCTACCGTTTCCCTTTAAAACACAACCAAAATGTAAATATAAAAACTTTTATATAGGCGAAAAAAGGAAAAACTTATAGCTAACAGGAAAAAGAGAAAAAAAAACATAAAAAGAAAAAAAGTTAAAAAAAAAAAGAAAAGAGTTATAGGATGATGGCAAAATAGACAAAGCGTACACTTAGATAGCTTTTGACTGCACTATAGGCAGAGTGCCGTCCAACTACAACATAGTCAGACTATCTCCAATTGTTATACAGTTGAAAAACTGTTCAACTGCAATTGGAAGTCATCCGATTGCATTTTGGTCAGACAAATCCAACTACACCACAGTCGAAAATTTGTCTAACTATGATGCAATCTTTGGTGTAATCGGAACTTGTACAACTATTGTTTAGTTGACAGATTCCTATTGCATTGCAGTTGTGCATAGTTAAACTTTTCTGATTGCAATGCAATCACAAATCCAATTGTTTTACTTATTTGCCATCTTCGAATGTTACTCTTTCTTGTTTAACTTGACATTACAATTTAAATATTATTTAAGTGACACCAATTTTATTTTTTCAATGCTTGGATTAGATTTTTATTATAACATTTTATAGTCCTTATGAAAATTTTATAATCTATATAAAAAAAACTAGTAATAAAACTAAATTGTTAAATAGTATAACTTATAAAACAAATTTTTATTTACATAAATAAAAATAATTAGATGGCTAAATACTTTCCTTGCAATACTATACATTCAGTGAGAATTGGTCAATCCTTATGTAAAATGTATGAAAAAAACATGACTATTTGTATGGATAACAAGAGACCAATGAAGGAAGAGATATAACAAATCAAATGATTTTTAGGATGGTATTAAAGGCTAACAAGTTAAATAAGAATAAATGGTAAAGATCAACAGATAAATACATATCAAGAGTACAAATATTAATATGTTTTTATTTAAGGCGCAAAAAGGGTGCACTTTTAAAAAAAAAATGCAAAGTATGTCTTCTTTTTATGTAGGTTTCCATTTTTAATGATAGACGCATATCAAACAAATTTTGATAATGAATTTCATTTCTCTTTCAATTTTTGTTAGTATACCAAACAGAGCCTAAGAAATTTAGCTTCGAGAAACTAGCGTTGTCGGAGTTGAAATTGGCACCAGCCAATTTGCCGTGGAGCCAGCTTGAAGGAAGTGAAGAGAAGCGAGAGAGGGGTGGACTAAAGAAAGAGGAAAAAAATGATGACGTGGCAGCAAGATTTGATGGTTGGGATTAAATGACGATCTTGAACAGTTGTGATCAAGAGAAATGCACATTGTCATTTTCTTTACTAAAGAAAGCGGACCTGACCTGAATTTGAGAGAAATAGTTGTTGATGTGTACAAAAACTTGCCTTAAAAGGGAAAAATAAGTATTAAATAATAAGAGTAACAATTTCATGCGGTGAAAGTTAAATTTAACGTGCAATTTAAACGGTAGGAATTTATTACTATTAGATTAATAAATTAGAGAAAAAATTACAACTTCTACATAGATTAGAGAGATATTGCAATTGTAAGCAAAAATTATGATGAATGAATGTAACTTTTCTAAATTAAATTATACTATTGCACTTTATTTATTTATTTTTTTAGGTGAGCATTTTACACTGATCTATACGTACGAATAAAAAAGAGCATAGTTCACATGAATAGATTTTTGTTTGGGTCAAATCACATAAATGATGAAATAAAAATATTACTCTATGAACAATTTGGTCCTTAAAAAATTCATCTCTTTCTCCTGTGTATTCATTGAAAGATTATTAATTCCCACACTAGTTAGTCTCCAAGTTTAAAACTTGTAATTAGTTCATTTCATCATCTCCAGGGGGGAAGGCTGGGAATCTTATAGGGACCATGGCCCTCTGCCATTAGGAAAAAAAAAATTATATATGTATATAAAATTTTTGGTAAAAATTAAGTATAGCTCATAAAAAATAAAATAAAATTTATATATAAATAATCATAAAATTACATATGACTCTTCCTTCCCCCCCCCCCCCAAAAAAAATTATTCCCTTACTCTCTGATAATATACCCTGTTAAAACTTAATGAAGATGTTGATTTGACATGTTAACTTCCTACATGTGTAATTTTTATTAATTTTAATGTGACATTATGAAAACTCGAAGCACAATTAAGAAAAAATTATAATTTCTTAATAATTATTTATTTTTCTCTCCTCTTCATCTCCTTCACTCTACTCTTCTCACATGTATACGACAAGTTGATATTTTCATTAAAACTTAACATGAGCATATCAAAAGGACTTACAAGTATAGAGTTTAAAATTAATATGAACTAATTATAATATCAATCTTTCAAGACGTAAGAGAAATTTTTTCTTTCAAAGATCAAATTATTAAGAGAAAATTACATGCAGGGATCTTAATTTTGCAATTTTTTTCTGTAAAAATCTTAGTTATAATTTTGGAAGGACCTAATTATAATTTTAAAAAATTTTAGTTATAATACAATCTTTCACTGTAAATTTTGCAAAGTCAACGTCCTTGTACTCTTTACTTTTTTTTTATGATTTGAAAAAAAATTATATATAATTTCTTATATATGTTATTAGATTTTTTAATTAAAATATAATAAATATAATACTTTTTAATAATAACATGATAAATGTATATTTTTTATATATAAATATATAATTTTTTAATTAAATCATACATTAGTTATGTTATTATTAAAAAATTATAAGTTTATTATATTTTAATTAAACAACTTGATCACAAAATATATAAAAAAAATTACACTTAAATAGAATTTTTTTCAATTTTTGTTCTTTGCTCACTTTTTTATTTTTAAATAATACAGTTAAATTGTCTCCACAACTTTGCACGACTCTAGATATTGAATATTTGAGAATTGAGATTCTTTGAAAAATAGATCATCCAATTTTAAGTCCAGGTCAGCACAGCTCCTTGTCTGATTGGCTGGTGCACGGTGGAGCTGTCTGCGTTTCACACGTAAGTCAGGTAAACGACATCGCTGAGGCAAGTAATCGTCCACAGAGGTGTCGTTTAGCAGTGCTGCGGAGACAAGGAAGCAACGCTCTAAGTCGCAGTTTTTAAGATCTGAGAACCCGAAGAACTACTAAACTAGTCGCCCAGAATTCGTGTAATTAAAATCTTCGAAAGGAAAAAGAGAGAGAAGGAAAATGATGGAAGAAACGAAGAGGAGAAGCGCGAAGGTGTGGATGCTGTTGATCTGTTTGTTGCTGAGCTTTTTTTGTCGAATTGAATCGTTGTCTGTGACCGTAAACGACGTTGAGTGCGTCTATGAGTATGTGCTCTACGAGGGTGATACGGTTACTGGGAACTTTGTCGTCGTCGATCATGACATTTTCTGGAGCTCCGATCACCCCGGCATCGACTTGACGGTGAGTGCAATGTCCAGGGTTTTTTTTTTGTCGTTTCCCTTTTTGCTTAGCAAGTATTTTTTTTTTTCAAGTTCTTTTTAATCAAATTATTTGTTGATCTATGAATAATTTGTTGAGTTGTGGTGTTTTAATTGGTAGAAAACAAAAAAGAAAGAGGCCTTTTTAGCCTCATTTGTGTTTGATAGAAAACCGTGAAGATGATTTGTAAACTAAGACACAAGTCGCATGCTTTTTCTTCGATACCTCACCTAGAATAATTGACATTGCTGTTCCGGGTAACAGTTCAAAGGTTCTGATTATTCTGGTATGCCGCTGATGCAGAATGAGGACATATTGAATCATGGTTTCTGTTTGGGAATTAAGGTTTTTAATTTGTTCAGGTAGGGTTTTTCTTATTTGTTTGTATAGGACATAAATCCAGATTGAAACAAAATCCAAACGGAATACTGACTGATTAAATCAAAAGCTCCCAATTTAAAAATCCTAATTACCATATTGAAACTCTATTTAAACTTCTTAATTCTGCGTTAGCTGGGTAGACGGCTTTTCAGTTGCTAGTGAGACTCAAGCGGATGAGTGTAACGACTTAACAGAGAAGGAAGAAGAGAAGAATGAGAAGGGAAGAGAAGGCTACAGAAAACAAGAATGGCCTGATAGATTCCTCAATTCCTCATTAAATCCAATATTTGCTCCGAACTTTTCCTGATGTCTCTGTAATTTCTTCAGCATTCTTGTTTCAATTTTTCATTTGTCTTCTGTGCTTCCCTCCTGAAAGCTGAAAGTAATATGTTGTGGTATAATTCCTCCATCCTCCTAGAATTTTTCTCAATTTGCTGCTTTGTTTCAGCCATAAAGGATTGGAATTGTGGATCTAGTACCCTGACTTTCTTTTCAACCAATTTCATCCTGGTTGATTCTACCATCATTCCTATCACAGACCTAGAAATGAAGGAAGAAGAGACGAACAAGAAGATCGTCACATTTTTTTTTGGGGGGGGGGGGGGGGGGGGGGGGGGGGGTTAATGAATGCTTAACGGTTGTCTGGGCATTTGCTATTTTATTAGATTTGAGTTCTTGCACATATGGCATATAAGGAAAAAGTGTGAAACAAAGTTGCAGTCCTAATAGGCAAAGAATTTCTTTTTGCCCGCTTGTCATTTGAAGAGTAAAGAACAGCCAATAATAACAGAAGGGGGTTTGTTAAGCCTCAGAAACCCATTTATGCTTTTGTAATATGGTTTGGGTTGCATCTTAAGTTATGAATAGCAACCTTCAGATGATAATCGAAATCTCTAATGAAACTAAGTTCCAAACATCCAATATTTCAGTCTCACTTTAGTGAATGATCAATGAATCCATGGCAGTTCCTCCTACTTTAAGAATGAGGTTGTAAGCAGAAAATATAATTGTAAATTCATTTGATGCATGAAAAATAATTAAGACAAAAAGTAGGTAGGTTTTCATGTTTTCCTGGGTTAAATCACTGATGCTTGGTGATGCATTAAAGGATTAATAAATTGAATTTAGACCGGCATGTTTTTAAGAGTTATAAAATTATTTGTGAGCTCATCTGGTGCAAGAACAACTCCCAAGACAAAGTCATCAGTAGTTGTGTTAAATAGATTTCATCTTGGTATCATGGTCTCCACGTTTGAAGCACTGATGTTTGATGATGCATTACAGGAGTAAAAAATTGAGCACAGATGATCGTGTTTTTGAGAGTTATGAAATTATTGTTAACTCATTTGTTGCATGAACAATATCCAATTATAAGTACTTGTTTTAGATAAATTTTGCCTTGGTGTCATGTTCTCCTGTTTTGAAGCACTGATGTTTGGTGATGCATTATAGGAGTCATAAATTGGAATTCCGTAAATATGTTAGCTGGAGTTATAAATTTTATTCAACAATTCTTGGGAAAAGAGCAAGAATTTGGTGAAGTTTTTTTTCTCTTCCTCCCATTGTATTATTGACTCTAAATTGGGACAATTTATTCTCCAAAGTTCGTTTAAAAAGAGAAATGCTAAAGAATTTGGAGCAAAGTCAGGCTGCAAAATGAAATGTAGAAAGTGATGGCAGATGGGAGGTGAGGAAAGGGATAAGCGATAAAGGTCTCATGCTGATTGCTGATATTTGAATGGAAGGCCTTGGTTTTCTTCACACAAAGTGATTTCTTTTCCTGTATTGTACATTTTAATCCACTGAAGAGTGTGGTTTTGAGACCTTGAGGCATGAATACATCTTTATAACTTGCTAGATGCCTTTTGATAACCTCTCCACCAAGGGTTTTTGGAAAATGATGGGTGCTAACAACCATGCTAGGATGTAGATCGGGAGCCCTTGTTGGTTCCTGATTTGCATGAACAATTGTGGCTTAGTGTTCATTATTAGCTTTCTGAATGACCCACCTATAGTTGTATATTGTTTCGTGAAGTTTGCTTTTCAGTTATCCTAATTCTGTAGTTATCTGCAGGTTACATCTCCTGGAGGTAATACAGTCCACACCGTCAAAGGAACCTCTGGGGACAAGTTTGAATTTAAAGCCCCACGAAGTGGAATGTATAAATTCTGCTTTCATAACCCTTACTCCACACCTGAGACTGTTTCTTTCTACATCCATGTTGGTCATATTCCCACTGACCATGATCTTGCTAAAAATGGTATGTTGTCTGCATAAGCAGGTTTTATTACTAAATTCCGTTATCATATTGCCATCTTTAGGTGTATAGGTCATGCAGTGTATAATGAAAATTTACTATTAATATGAAGTACTGCTTGTAGTTTGTGAAGATTAATGTTAGTTAAGTGTCTTCCCCCTTTTTTTTGGGGCTTCTTGTTGACTTTGATTGGTGAATTTGCAGAGCATTTGGACCCAATAAATGTTAAAATTGCTGAGCTCAGAGAGGCACTAGAATCTGTTACAGCTGAGCAAAAGTACCTTAGAGCACGTGATGCAAGGCATCGTCATAGTAAGTGGTTTTCATTTTCAAGAACTGCGCTAGCCTGAGCAGAGAAGTTTGGCTAGTGCCCAGTGGTTGTGGCACTTTTCTTGCAATCTTAAATGCATGGATACAATTCTTTAATTTCATGATAGGGATGATTCCCAGACATCAGAGTTTTAATGTTTAACCTATTTTGATATTAGTTGTGACTATGGCAAAAGAAGTTTATTTATCGAGGTGCCCCTTTTAAGTTGTATAGTGCAATAGCTAAAGCTAGATGCACATGGACTTCTAAATCCTGCAGATATGCATTGGAGATGACTAAATTCTGTGGCCATTAGGAAGACTCAAGGGGTTTATATATATATATATATATATATATATGTATGTATTCTGATAATCATTACAAACCTAAGAAAGGAGTAACATGCTACCAAAGGTGGCTTTAGTGATGTCAAACATCACTTACCGAGGGCTTGTACAGCCCACCAAGCCTCTATAATTCATGGTGTCTTTTTAGAGAGTATAGTTAGACATCCTGTTTCTTTTAAATCTGTAAGATTTCTCCTAGTTGACATCTATCGTGTACAGCATATGTTCCAATTACTGCATCAATGTTTATTTTACTGATCAGTTTTCTGATATTGCTGCTTTAGCAGTCCTGCTTTGTCAGTTTTGATACCATTACCAAAACTCAAGATAGTACTTAAGTACACAGCTGCTTCTATCATATGACTCAACTTCCTATTTGTTTATGATGCAGCAAACGAGAGCACCCGAAAGCGTGTTATATTCTACACGGTAGGAGAGTACCTTCTACTGGCTCTTGTTAGTGCTCTGCAAGTCGTATACATCCGGCGGCTTTTCAGCAAGTCAGTGGCCTATAACCGTGTTTGAGTCTCCTGGTTAACATTATGGTTGCCTGTTTTAGCGGAAGGGTTAGGTTTATAGATGTGTTCTCTGTGTAACAATATGACGCTGGTGAATATTATTTTCTTTCTTTCCAACAGAGATGTGATTTATATTTAAAACTCGAAAAGGGTTTTTATATTTCCTTTCCTGAATTTTCTATTTATAGAGTTCATTTAACCTTGTGGTACATACTACGATCTTTATAAGATAGGAGTTTATTTTTTCTCAAATGTTCGGAGTAGAATAAGACATTTCAGGTCATTCAAGAAGCATAACTCATTCTGCTTGCAATTATATTCAAAAAATGTCAGAGCAAGGCATATATGCCTTGGTTGGCGACCTCTAGTTTCACTTTACGGGGCCGACCACAGGTCTCCTCAACTAATGATCATAGAAACAGAAGAGATAGTAGATACCTTTTATTTTATTTTATTTGTTGGATATACGAGAGTATCGAACTCATGACTCTACAAATTGAAAATTGATGTCTTCGTTTTTGAGATGTTTACAGATGTTTAAAGTTGATGCGAATGCGCATTGAAATCTGCTGTTAGGCGAGATTCTTTACATTCAAGAATTGCGATGGGACGCGTTAATAAAAACTTATTAAAATTGGTGTTTTGTTAAACCTTAGAATAAATTATGCAGAATTTTTTGAATTTTGATAAAATTACAAATATATAAATACTTCTCGTAAAATATTTTAAAAATAAAAAATTGGGTTATATATTAATTTAATTTTTATTTTTTAATAAAATATCTTTCATTTATTTAAATACATATCCCTTTTAATTAAAATATTATTTTACATATTTTTTATTAAAAATTTAAAATTAAATTAAAATGTATAGTTTTAGAATAAAAAATATTTATGTAATTTAAGAAAAATTTAAAAAAAATCTCAGTAATTTATTCTAAATTTTAGCTCTTGGTTCAACTTGTTATAATTATATTAGCTCATTCAACCTATCTTTAGCGTAAGAACAAGGAGGTGCACCTAAAATTTTCTCTAGAAGGCAGAAGGATGGGGATATATGACAAACAAGATTATGACGGATGAACTTCTTGGGCATTCATAGTCACTTTACTTTATATGTCAATAAGTGTCATTGTGGGCAAAATAAAAGGAAGGGATGCCACTCAAGATTAAGAATATTTACAAGGAACTTTTTGATATTTAAAATGTAGTGTTATTTTACGTATTTAGTAATTAGCATTACTATTTTCATCTGCCGAATAACATATGATTAATTAGATGGGATACTCATGCATGTGTGTAAAGATATTAAGAGTTTTTAATACTAAAAGATAAACTCATCCTTTATAATTATATTTAGTGTCACTGGATCACCAATAAAAGAAATTTGTATAGGAGATCCAATGCCGTTCCTATTTAAAACATGCGAAATATTGTATAAAGTATTATTGTAATTATTTTTAATTACATGATAAAGTTTGAGAATAGAAAACCAGGGCGTGCTTGCGACATTATGAAATAAATTATTCAAACAACGATAAAAGCTATCAAAACCTATAAATGTATGCTTTGTAGAAGAAATAAATCCTAAATATGTACGTTTTATGAAAAATAAATTATACAAATAAAAAATTTACATTTTATGACATTTTCTCGTGGCTTTTTACGTTTGAAAGTTCTAGAGAAAGAGATGGACTGAATAATATAGGAAGGAAGAGGACACACAAATATGTATAACTTTTATTTTGATATTGTTTAAATAATTAATTAAAAAATAAAAATAAAAATAATAAATTTTAATATTATTTTTATAAATTTTCTTGTGAATTTCATTTGGATGATAAAAAAACAAAATATACAAAATTTGAAAACAAAATCAAATTGTTCTCCTCCTTTACCAAAGAATTTGAACGAAAGGAATTTTTTTTTTCTTTTTGAAGCAACAAAAGGCAATAATGTAGCTTTAGAGGAAAGGAGGAGATATTGTTCCCCGACATTTCTCTTCTTCTCAAATTTTAAACTGTTAAATAAAGGAAATTGTTTTCCTTTTTATCATTTTTCTATAGCTCTTCTAATTTCTTATCTTCCAAATATATTCACAAAATCAAAAGAAAAAAATTAGCTTAAAATAATATTTTTATCCCTTAACTTTATTTATTATCGTTAAATAATTTCTTAAATTTTAAATTTGTCTCAAATTTTGATTTTTTTTTACTATCATATACAATGCTTAAAGAATAAATTTAAGATCAATTTGGTCATTTTAAAATAATTTTAAGGACTAATTTAAAATGATAAATAAAATTTAAAAATAAAATATTATTTTAACTAAAATATCTAAGAAACCCCACTAATTTGGATTTTCTTGTATTACTAAATAATAAAGTATTAAGTTAAAATGTTATTGGAAAAAAATGACACAAATATATACACACACACACATATACATATAAAACATGTTTTACCTTTTTCATTTGCTCTTTTTTTTTTTAACAAAAATTACATTTAAATATTCAATTTTTATAAAATTTATAATAAAAAATTTTAAAAATTAAAATCATCTTCAAAAACTAAAATTACTACTACTTACAACAAGAATTTTAAAAAATTACTATTAAGTTTTAGAAAAATTATAATTTAAGTAAGTTTTTAAAACTTAATAATAATTTTTTAAAATCTAATAATAAATTTTTAAAAATTTAATAGTTATTTTAATCTTTAAAAATAATTTTAATTTTTTATTATAAATTTTATAAAATTTAAACTCATGTAATTTTTTGCTTTTCTTTTGCTTTTCTCCATATTAGACACATACCATCAACATCCACATCCCATGCCAATCTGAACCTGGATTCTCTATGAATTGGGGATACACATTTTAATTTGAACTACTTAGATTTGATAATTTTTTTCGATAAAAAATATCTTTTTTATAATTATCAGTTATAAAATTATTTTTACTTTATATTTTACATTTTATAAAATAAAAAAAAAATTAAAATTTAAAAAAAAATATATATATATATATATATATATATATATATATAATCGGGACCCAGATGGAATGCGCCCCAGGGCGTACGAACTACCAACTTTCTGTCAGGTCAATGCTTGAATGCGATAATCCCGATATGCTATTGGCTGTTGGTGGGAGAAAATGACACTTTTCTTCTAAATGCTTCGCTGTAGCATCTTCTCCTTCCGCAAAGCTCTGCAGCATCGGCAATGGACAACACTCAAGTGCAAGTCCCAAGAGTGAGACTGGGTAGTCAAGGCTTAGAGGTAAGTTTCCTGCTTTGATGTTAATCCAAAGTGGTTCAAACTGTATGGCTGTTTTGTCGAACCAGTTTATCGTTCTTCACATCGATTGTTATTTGCTACAATTTAACAATAAGAGGAACAAGCATGGCTCAGTAATGCTAGAGTCATCACCAGAGCTCAAGGATCCTCAATAGCTCCGAGATTTGCCTCAGAATCCTCAAGCTTTTTCTTCGGATACTTCCGATCTTAGTACTTATGGCGATTTGTCTTGCTTCTCAATATAACTTTTGTTGCATTGTATCACCAGAAATTAGAGAATGGAGTCTCTCTCTTCAACGTGGAAACTGCACCTTATTTCCAACAAATCTGAGCCATCCATACATTTTGGGCCGTTTGATCGCATTTGGACGGCAAGAGAAATTTTTTTTTTTTTTTTTGCAGAGATAAAAAATTTTTAATTAAAAGACAAAAAATTTAGTTATGGCAAAAAAATTTTAATAGATTAAAAAATATTAATTATAAGGGAAAATTTTAGTTGTGAGGATAAAAAATTTTAATTAGAAAAATAAATTTGTGTTTCATTAGACTTTTAAAATATTTTTAAAATTTAAAATTTTTTATAATAAATATTTTTATTTACAATTAATTTTTTTCTATATAATTAAAATTTTTAAATTGTAATTTTTTAAAATTAAAATATTTTGTCCTCAAAATTGGAATTTTTAACCTCACAACTACGGTTTTTTTCATCTCTCTACAAAATATTTTTATCAAATGTTACCAAAATGGTATTAAACAGTCCAAAATTTACTTGATGAATTGGATGGCTCAGATTTGTTGGAAATGAGGTTCAGTTCCCACATTAAATGGAGAGAATCCGTTCTCCAAAAAATTATGATTTTTTTCCCCTAGTACTGACTTTAGACTGTGTCACCATTGGTCAACAATTTAATGAGGGCTTGTGCTAAAAGGCCATCCAGATACACTTTTCATCATTTACAATAGGACTTCTTTTTTCTCAATGTCAAGTATTGACTCAATTGACAAGGTCAAGTCAATACAGAGAATTTTGGGTTTGATTCTCATACTTTGTTCGCAAGTGTCCACTAATTGTGAGGCCTCTTCTTTATAAGAACTAGAACAACCATTCTACCTCATAAATTACTTGTAAACCAAAAAAAAAAGAAAAGGAAAGGGTTTTTTTTCCCCAAGTTACATGTGGGTTTATGATCTTAAGCATGCAGCAGGCACGGTTAATCTTGAATAGCTTGGCACTGTTGCCTTTTTCCATTATCTCAGTCTTTGGTTATACGACCTCTTGTTGAAAGCTAATGATACATTAAGTGCTTCCTGTTTATATCATATCGTGGAATGCAGGTCTCTAAACTGGGTTTTGGATGTGGAGGACTATCTGGAATTTATAATGCCCCTCTCTCACATGAAGCTGGATGCTCAGTTATTAAGAAAGCATTCAGTAAGGGTATAACCTTTTTTGATACATCTGATCTTTATGGAGATAGACATGATAACGAAATCATGGTTGGCAAGGTATTGCATATTCCTCCTGCCTGTTAATCTATTTCCATCTTAACTCTAATCGCTAAAAATAGTTATGATTAAATAGTATGGAAATCATGGACAGAGACATATTCGTGGGTAAGATTAATCCATGCGTATATTTGACCTAACTAAGCGGGTTCAGGCCGAGGCCCAACATTGGGGTCAATGAGCTTAAAATTAAATCCAACTATTGGGCTTCTACAACTTGGCCAAGTTAGGTTTAGCTACCAAGCTACCAAACAAGTATAATCATGGGTCAACAACTAAAAGGGAGATCTCTGTAGAGGATTCTGAAAATAATTCCGATATACACCAAATCCATATCAAAAAAATATGATCTTACAATTATTTATAATAATAACAACATTAAACCTTTTTCCACTAAGTGAGGTTGGCCATATAAATCAATAATCAATGTAATAAAATCTTATCATAATTATGATTGTTCAAAGAAGATATTTAATTTTCTATAAAGCTCGAAAGCACTTTTGACCACAACAACAAAGTAGAAAGAGAGATGGTAATGCTTCATATAATTTTAGAAGGGGCTAAGATTTGTACTCGTGTCCCAAGAAATTGATTATAACATAAGTAATAGTTTGTAGCCATCACCTAATGGGAAAAAAACTAGTTTTAAATATAATTTAATTTATATTTGAGAATGATTTACACTGAGGTCAATGTAACTTTCTCTATATTTCATGTGCTTATAGATGTTTTTTCATCATATACCAGGCTTTAAAAGAACTCCCTCGAGAAAAAGTCCAATTGGCCACTAAATTTGGTATTATTCAGTCTGGTGGGATGCAATTCAGTGTAAAAGGTAGCCCTGAATATGCAAGGGAGTGCTGTGAAGCTAGTCTTAAGCGACTTGATGTCAATTATATTGATTTATGCTATCAATATCGAATTGACACTTCAGTGCCAATTGAAGACACTGTAAGTTTTTAGATGCATTTCTTCTTTTATGAGTAATGCATACTTCCCACTACTTCTAAATGGTGGATGCTTGTGTGGTTTATAAACTCACCTCAACAAGGAAGATAGGGGAGCTCAAAAAGCTGCTAAATGAAGGAAAAATAAGATATATTGGGTTGTCAGAGGCTAATGCTGATAGCCTGATACTACAAGGAGAGCACATGCCGTTCATCCTATTACCGCTTTGCAAATGGAATATTCTTTATGGACCCGTGAAATTGAAGAAGAGATAATTCCACTCTGCAGGTTTTTAAGTAGACCTCTTTTGTCTTGTAATTTGACTTGTTATCTAAGTTTCTTAGATATGGTTTAAAGTAAGTTATTATTTGCAAAATATCTGAATGAAAAGTTGTTAGAGTAAATTGCATTCACCTCCCTTGAAGCTTTAAAATCTACACTCACATCCCCTCTATTCTCACTTATACTGAAACCTCCCTTCTATTAAGATAATCATTAGCAAAGATCATACTCTATGCACTTTTCCTCCTGGAAAACTCCCAATAGCTTTATTCAGTGTGGCATAAATGGCTAAACGAAAAAATTGGTCCATTGATTTTTATAGCTATTTAGTTTTAGTTCCTTAAAATCAGTGATTGCTTGAGTTAGTCATCGAAGATGACAAATTCATTGCAGCTTAGTCTTTTTGTCAACATAGAATGACTAACATGAGTCTTTAACTTCCTAGGGATGCCGGAAGGACTAACAAGTACTAACAATGAATGAGTTTGTTATTTTTGGAGACTAACTCATGCTCTTATTTTCTTGGGCTAAAGCTAAATAGATGAAACAATTGAGGAACCAAATTATTAGACTAGTCCAGCGCAGACCGCGGAAAGGCCAAGTTAATACTTATACTAAAATAAGAGAGGTTACTGTAATATTTTTTCATATAGTCAAATTGTTAGTTATCTTACTCAATTTTCTTTTTTTTCTTTTTTAATTTTACTTGCAGAGAACTGGGGATTGGAATAGTGGCATATAGCCCTCTTGGTCGTGGCTTTTTGGCAGGGAAGGCAGTTGAGGAGAGTTTACCTAGTCAGAGCATATTGGTACACAGCCGGTTTTAAGTTTGCATGAATTTGCACTTGTAGGATCGTACCACCAGGGAGAAATGCCTATAAGAATAACTGGATTAGTTATATTACCTCTACTCCTGCGGAGGATTGGCTTTTGAAATTCAATATATTTTTTCTTTTAACAGGCTATGCACCCAAGGTTCAATGGAGAAAACCTGGAAAACAACAAGCTCTTATACAAAAGACTTTCTGACATGGCTTCTAAGCATGCATGCACTCCTGCTCAATTAACTCTGGCATGGCTTCTGCATCAGGGCAATGATATAATTCCTATCCCAGGTAGTGTCACTTGTACACTTAAAATACTTTACCGTTTCCTATAAAAGAAAAAGAGTTTATTGTTAGTTAGAGATAGAAATATTAAAAAAACCAATCATGAGTCATACTTAACATTCAAGTAGTACTTTGTATCAGAATTTCTATGATCAAGTGGCCAATCTGAGCCTTCACTTACAAGTAAAGTAGAACTTGAATTTTATATGGTATCAGAGTCTCTATAATCAAACAGTCAAGAGTTTCATTCCTTGTCAACCCCATTCTTCACATAAGATATAGTGAGCTTGCACTATGCCCATGCTTCAAGCTCAAAAGGCATTCATGTGATGAGTGTATTAAATGTATTAGTAAAACCAATAATGCTCTTCAATTAAAGGCTTAAGCTTTTGGATAAAGTGGGTCTTTAAGGTATGTTTTGTTTGAGGAGAAGGGAAGGTTTGATTTAGACATATTCCTTCACTTAGATCTAAATCAAACTTCTTCACTTTCCTTCTCTTCTTCTCCATTCTCCACTTGTACCAAAACAACATTCAGCATATGTGATGAGTTGTTTACTGTCGGCTTCTTCTGTTGATTGATGAGTTTCTTTATCACATGCATAACACAATTCTACGAATTTATTCTTCTGGATTTCACTTATTTCTCTTTTGATTTCCAATCAATGAAAATGGAAAAAGGTAAGATATTTAGTACTTATTTCGTACTTAATTTCTGCATAACACTTTTCATCCATTTATCCGTTTATCTATCGGTGGCATAATGAGCATTTCTGGCCTAACAGTACCTACGATCTTGTCAATTACGATAGAGTTTTTGTAAATCCGAGACGTGTCATTTCTACTGATTGAGTGCTATATCAAATATTGCTTTGATACAATAGGGACAACTAAAGTCAAGAACCTTCAAAACAACATTGCATCGCTGACTGTGAAGCTTACAGATGAAGATATGAGGGAAATTTCTGATGTAGTTCCTGCTCATGAAGTTGCTGGGGAACGAGAATATGATATGTTCTCAAAATATATCTGGAAGTTTACAACTACCCCTCCAAAGTAATTGCAAATTAAAGAAGATGAACTGAACCTTCTTTTCCTTGTTGTAATTGCAAATTGATGTCTTCTTTTTTGAGACGTTTACGGATTTTTTTAGTTGATGCGAATGTGCATTGAAATCTGCTGTTAGGCGAGATTCTTTACACTCAAAAGAGAATTGCAATGGCACGCTTTAATAAAAATATAAGAAGCAGTACGTGTATAAAGTACGACACGATATAATACGGAAGATATGATAATTTTTAAAATTTTAAGATACGAGTACAAGAAAAAATATATATATCTATATAATTATATATATATATATATAATTAGCAACTTCAGACATAACAAGAAGACAATATATGGTTTTTAATTTGCATTCAAACCGTGTTTCTTAGGTTTCTGTTTTTGGTTTTTAGAATGTATCCTAATTAAAAAAAAAAAATCAACCAAGCATAAATATAATAATATCTAAACAATTAGATTTGCAATCAACAAACACCAGCAAGAATTAATGAATTCCAATGGAGGAACGGACGCATCGAAGAAAAAGACATTCAAGTTAAAAAAAAAAAATGAAAACAAAGGTTTTGCCACCGGAGAAAAAGACACACTTGTCACTGGTCGGAGAAGACACCGGAGGAATGGACAGTTTGCCAGAGAAGATGACACAACACAAAGAAAGAAGATGAGAGACGGTGGGCGATGCACGACGAGACGCAACAACAACCTAAAAAAGCAAAGGCAAAGGAGAAGTGACGCGTTCGATGGATTAGCACACCATGCTTAAATGAGACATAAAACTGCATCATTTCATGTCACAACATTTCAAAATGTACGGAAGAAAAAGAAATGTACGGGGTATGTTTGTATCCTCCAAAATCAACATATCCGTGTTCCATGATAAAAATTCTTTAAAATTGGTGTTTCACTGAATCTTAGAATAAATTATGCAGAATTTTTTGAACTTTGGTAAAATTACTTTTTTTTAAAAGTATATAAATACTTCTCTTAAAAAAAAATTGGGTTATATTTTAACTCAATTTTCATTTTTTACTAAAATATCTTTTGTTAATTTAAATACATATCTGTTTTAATTAAAATATTATTTTACATATTTTTTATAGAAAAAATTTTCATAAAAAATAAAAATTACATAAAAATTTTTTAAAATAAAAAATATTTATGTAATTTAAGTAAAATTTAAAGAAGATTTCAGTAATTTATTCTAAATTTTAGCTTTTGGTTCACCTTGTTATAATTATATTAGCTCATTCAACCTATCTTGAGCGCAAAGACAAGGAGGCGCACCTAAAATTTTCTCTAGAACACCGAAGGATGGGGATATATGACAAAAACAAGATTATGACGGATGAAGCATTCATAGTCACTTTACTTTATATGTCAATAAGTGTCATTGTGGGCAAAATAAAAGGAAGGCATGCCACTCAAGATTAAGAATATATACAAGGAACTCTGTGATATTTAAAATTAGCATTACTATTTTCATCTACTGATAACATGATTAATTAGACAGGATACTGATGTATACGTGTAATGATATTAAGAACTTTTACTGTAAAAAATAAAATCATCCTTTATTGTCATACTTAGTGTCATTGGATCACAAATAAAAGAAACTCGTATAGGTGATCCAATGCCGTTCGATTTAAAAATTACGAAAGATTGTATAAAGTATTATTGTAATTATTTTTAATTACATGATGATGTTTGAGATCAGAAAACCAGGGCGTGGTTGCGACGTTATGAAATAAATTATTCAAACAACGATAAAAGCTATCAAAACTTATAAATCTATGCTTTGTAGAAGAAATAAATCCTTAATATGTACATTTTATGAAAATTAAATTATACAAATAAAAAATTTATATTTTATCACATTTTCTTGGGGTTTTTTATGTTTGAAAGTTCTAGAGAAAGAGATGGAATGAATAATACAGGAAGGAAAAGGACACACACATATGTATAACTTTATTTTGATATTGTTTAAATAATTAATTAGACAAAGAAAAGGAAAAAATAATAAATTTAAATTTGTTATATCATTTTTTAAAATTTTCTTGTGAATTTCATTTGGATGATAAAAAATAAAATATATAAAATTTAAAACCAAAATCAAATTGAATTCTCCTCCTTTACCAAAGAATTTGAACGAAAGGAAATTACTTTTTTCTTTTCGACGCAACAATAGGCAAGAATTTAACTTCAGAGGAAAGGAGGTGATATTATTGTTTCCCGTAATTTCGTTTGTTCTCGAATTTTAAACTGTTGAATAAAGGGAATTGTTTTCCATTTTACCATTTTTCCTTGTCTCTTTTAATTTCTCATCTTCCAAATATATTCACAAAACTAAAACAAAAAATTTAGTTAAAATAATATTTTCATCCCTTAATTTTATGTATTATTTTTAAATATTTTCTTAAATTTTAAATTTGTCTCAAATTTTATCTTTTTTACTATCATGTACAATGCTTAAACAATAAATTTAAAATCAATTTGGTCATTTTGAAATAATTTTAAGGATTAATTTAAAATGATAAATAAAATTAAAGAACAAAATATTATTTTAGCTAAATATCTAAAAAATCCCATGTTCTAAGAACCGAACCGGCCGGTTTGACCGATTTGACCAAGAACCGGTCCCTGGTCCGATTCGGTTGAGTTGGAAAACCGGCCAAGCAAAAAATCAATCAAGAACTGATCAAACTGGTCAAGAACCGGTAAAAAATTGGTCTGAAATAATTTTTTTTTTAATTTTTTTTATATAACAGAATAATTTATTTTAAATAATTTTGACAAATTAAAAATAAAAGGTAATAAAAAAGATGAGGGAGTTAAAATATGATTTTTTTTAAAAAAGAGAATATAAGAAAAATAAAATGTGTATAATTAATTATTTTTTATACTTACTTTTTATCATGTTCAATTTCTTAATAATATTTTTCTCAAATATCAAGATACTTTGCTAAAATTATTATTTATTATTTTATTTTTTAATAATAAGTAGAATCTTAATATAATTTAAAAATTTTAAAAATTTAATATTAAATATTCTTAATTTTTAATCATAGATAATTTTTATTTTAAAGTAAACATTAATTTTTGTAATATCTTAAGAAATATTAAATTAGTAATCAAATATTTAAAATTTACTAATATTTATTTGTTATATTAAAATTTTAATACATAAATTTTTTTTAAATAATATATTTAATTATCATCGGTTCAACTACGGTTCGACCAATGAACCGTGAACCAGTATCTCCACCGGTTTAATGACCGGTCTAGTTTTAAAAACATTAAAGAAACCCACTAATTCGGATTTTCTTATACATAAAGTATTAAACTAAAATGTTTTTGAAAAAAAAATGATGCAAAAATAAAAAATATATATATAACATGTTTTTACCCTTATTTTTTTCTTTGCCTTCTCCGCTTTACACACGTACCATCAACATCCACATCCCGCACCAACTTCTGTCATATCAATTAATTTAAAATAATAAATAAAATTTAAAGAATAAAATATTATTTTAACTAAATATCTAAGAAGCCCCACTAATTTGGATTCCCTCATATCCATAAAAAATATGGTGCTAAACCAAAATATCTTTCAAATAAATAAAAAAATGTTACACAAAATAAAAAATATATAAAACACATTTTTTTTCTTTTCCCATCCACACTAACTTTTCTCTCGCTCCTCCACTTCGGAAACGTACCATCAACATTCCCATCCCACACCAACCTTCTGCCAGCTCAATGATTGAATCGATATTCCGATATGCTATTGGTAGTTGGTGGGAGCAAAAGACACTTTTCTTTTTAATGCTTCGTTGTAGCATCTTCTTCTTCCGCAAAGCTCTGCAGCATCGGAGATGGACAAGACTCAAGTGCAAGTCCCAAGAGTGAAACTGGGTAGTCAAGGCTTAGAGGTAAATTTCCTGCTTTGATCATAATCCAAAGTTGTCCACAAACTGTATGAGTGTTTTGTCGAACCAGTTTATCGTTTTGCACATTGATTGCTATTTGCTACAATTTAACAATAAGAGGAACAAGCTCTGGCTCAGTAGTGCTAGAGTCATCACCAGAGCTCAAGTATCCTCAATAGCTCTGAGATTTGCTCCAGAATCCCCAAGGCTTTTCTTCGGATACTTACGATCTTAGCATTTATGGCGATTTCTCTTGCTTCTCAGTATAACTTTCGTTTGCGTCACCAGAAATTAGAGAACGGAGTCTTTCCCTTCAACGCGGAAACTACCTCATTTCCAACAAAACTGAGCCATCCATAAATTTTGGACTGTTTGATTGCATTTGGATGGCGTTTGATTAAAAGCAATTTATTTTCGTAGAAATCAGACATTTTAATAAAAAATAAAAATCTTATCTGTAAGAAAAAATTTTAATTAGTTAAAAAATTTTAACCGGACAAATTTTAATTGTGAGGATGAAAAGTTTTAATTCAACGGGTAAATTTTTAATCTGTTAAATTTTTAAGATAATTTTTAAATTTAAGGTCTTTTATAATAAATATTTTTTATAATTAAAAATTTTGTCTTTACAATTAAAAAATTTTCACAATGTAATTTTTTTTAAAATTAAAATATTTTGTCCTCAAAATTAAAATTTTTTTTTACAATTAAAGTTTTTGATCTCTACAATTTTTTTAACCAAATATTACGAAAATGCAATTAAACAACCCAAAATTTACTTAATGAATTGGATGGCTCAGATTTGTTGGAAAATGAGGTCCAGTTCCCGCACTGAAGGGAGAGAATCCAATCTCCAGAAATTATGGGTTTTTTCTGACTTTAGATTGTCTCACCATTGGTCAACAATTTAATGAGGGCTTGTGGCAAAGGGCTATCCAGATATACTTTTCATCATTTATAGTAGGAATTCTTTTTCTCAGCATCGAGCATTGACTCAATTGACCAGTTCGAGCCAGTACAGAGAATTTTGGGTTTGATTCTCGTTCTTTGTTCATAGGTATCCACTAATTGTAAGGCCTCTACTTTAAGAACTAGAACAACCATTCTATCTCATAAATTATTTGTAAACCGAAAAAAAAAATTTTCCCAATTTCAAGTGGGGTTATGTTCTTAAGCCCGCAGCAGACACTGTTAATCTTGAAGGGCTTGGTACTATTGCCTTTTTCTATTAACTCAGTCTTTGATTATATGGCATCTTGTTGAAAGTTAATGATAAATGACCTCTTGTTGAAAGCTAATGATAAATTAAGTGCTTCCTGTTTATATCATATCGTGGAATGCAGGTTTCTAGACTGGGTTTTGGATGTGGAGGACTATCTGGAATTTATAATGCCCCTCTCTCACATGAAGCTGGATGCTCAGTTATTAAGGAAGCATTCAGTAAGGGTATAACCTTTTTTGATACATCTGATCTTTATGGAGATAAACATGATAATGAAATCATGGTTGGCAAGGTATTGCATATTCCTTCTACCTGTAAATCTGTTTTCATCTTAACTCTAATTGCTGAAAATAGTTATCATTAAACGGTATGGTAAATCATGGGTAGGGATATTCATGAGTTAGACTAGTCCATGTATCTCTTTGGCCTAAGTCGCGCTTCAGGCTCGGACCCTACATTTGAGTCAGTAGGCTTAAAATTAACTTCAACTGTTGGGTTTATACAACTTGACTAAGTTAGGCTTGGCTCAGACCATCCAAGCCCCAATAGAGGTATAATCATGGGTGAACAACTGAAAGGAAGATCACTGTGGAGCACTCTGAAAATAATTCCGATATACACCAAATCCATACGAGGGAATACGCCCTTGTAATTGTCCAAGGAAGATATTTAATTTTGTGTAAAGCCTGATAGCACTCCAGACCATAAGAACAAAATAGAAAGGGAGATCATAGCGCTTCATATAATTTTAGAAGTGGCTATGACTTGTGTCCCATCAAATTGATTATAAGTACTAGTTTGTAGCCATTACGTAATGAGAAAAAAAGCTAGTCTTAAATATAATTTAATTTATATTTGAGAATGATTTACACTGAGGTCAATGCAACTTTCTTTACATTTCATGTGCTTATAGATGTTTTTTCATCAAATACTAGGCTTTAAAAGAACTCCCTCGAGAAAAAGTCCAATTGGCCACTAAATTTGGTATTACTCAATCTGATGGTATGCAATTCAGTGTACAAGGTAGCCCTGAATATGCAAGGGAATGCTGTGAAGCTAGTCTTAAGCGACTTGATGTTAGTTATATTGATTTATATTATCAGCATCGAATTGACACTTCAGTGCCAATTGAGGATACTGTAAGTTTTTAGTTGCATTTCTTCTTTTATGAGCAATGCATACCTTTTCACTCCTTCTAAATTGTGGATGCTTGTGTGGTTCATAAACTCACCTCAACAAGGAAGATAGGGGAGCTCAAAAAGCTGGTAAATGAAGGGAAAATAAGATATATTGGGTTGTCAGAGGCTAATGCTGATACTATAAGGAGAGCACATGCTGTTCATCCTATCACTGCTTTGCAAATGGAATATTCTTTATGGACCCGTGAAATTGAAGAAGAGATAATTCCACTATGCAGGTTTTTAAATAGACTTCTTTTGTCTTGTAGTTTGATTTATTATCTAACTTTCTTAGATATGGTTTGAAGTTAGTGATTATTTGCAAAATATCTGAATGAAAAGTTGTTAGAGTGAATTGCATTCACCCCCCTTGAAGTTTTAAAATCTCACTCACATCCCCTCTATTCTCACTTATACTGAAACCTCCCTGCTATTAAGATAATCATTAGCAGAGCTCATACTCTATGCACTTTTCTTCCTGGAAAACTCTCAATAGCCTTATTCAACGTGGCATAAATGGCTAAACTAATAATTTGTTCCATTGATTGTTATAGCTATTTAGCTTTAGTTCCTTAAAATTAGTGATTACCTGAGTTAGTCATCAAAGATGACAAATTCATTGCACTGAGTCTTTTTGTCAACATAAAATGACTAACAAGAGTCTTTAATTTCCTGGGGATCCCGGAAGGACTAACAATGAATTTGTTATTTTTGGAGATTAACTCATGCACTTACTTATTTTCTTGGGCTAAAGCTAAGTAGATGTAAAAATTGTGGAACCAAATTATTAGGATAGTCCAGCACAGATCATCAAAAAGCCAAGTTAATACTTATGCGAAAATAAGAGAGATTACCATAATATTTTTTCATATCGTCAAATTGTTAGTTATTTTACTCATTTTTTTTTTTTTCACTTGCAGAGAACTGGGGATTGGAATAGTGGCATATAGCCCTCTTGGTCATGGCTTTTTTGCAGGGAAAGCAGTGGAGGAAAGATTACCTAGTCAAAGCATATTGGTACACAGCCAGTTTTAAGTTTGCATGAATTGCACCTGTAGGATCATACCACAATGGAGAAATGCCTATAAGAATAACTATGTTAGTTATATATTTCTACTCCTGTTCAGGATTGGCTTTTGAAATTTGATATATTTTTTCTGTAACAGGCTATGCATCCAAGGTTCAATGGAGAAAATCTGGAAAAGAACAAGCTTTTATACAAACGACTTTCTGACATGGCTTCTAAGCATGCATGCACTCCTGCTCAATTAGCTCTAGCATGGCTTCTGCATCAGGGCAATGATATAATTCCTATCCCAGGTAGTGTCACTTGTACACTTATCTAAAGACTTTACCGTTTCCTATAAAAGAAAAAGAGTTTATTGTTGGTTCAAGATAGAAATATTAAAAAAAACCAATCATGGATCTTACTTAACCGTGAAGTAGTACTTTGTATCGGAATTTTTATGATTAAGTGGCCAATCTGAGCCTTCACTTAAGAGTAAAGTAGTACTTGAATTTAATATGATATTAAAGTCCCTGCGACCAAGCAGTCAGAGTTTCATTCCTTGTCGCCGCCATTCTTCGTATAAGATATAGTGAGCTTGTGTTATGCCCATCTTCAAGCTCAAAAGGCATTCATGTGATGGAGTGTGTTAAACGCATTAGTAAAATAAATAATGCTCTTCAATTAAAAGCTTAAGCTTTTGGGTAAGGTGGTTTTTAAGGGTATGTTTTGATCAAGGAGAAGGGAAGGTTTGATTTAGACATATTCCTTGACTTAGGTCTATATCAAACTTACTTCACTTTCCTTCTCTTCTTCTCCATTTTTCTCTTGTACCCAAACAACATTCAGCATATCTGATGAGTTGTTTACTATCTGCTTCTTCTGTTGATTGATGAGTTTCTTTATCACATGCATAGCACAATTCTACCAATTGATTATTCTGGATTTCACTTATTTCTCTCATAGATTTCCAATCAATGAAAGGGAAAAAGGTAAGATATTTAGTGCCTATTTCTGTACAACTCTTTTAATCAATTCATCCGTTTGTCAATCGTTGGCCTGATGAGCATTTCTGGACTAACAGTACCTACATTCTTGTTAATTACGATAGAGTTTTTGTAAACCCGAGATGTATCATTTCTACTGATTGAGTGCTATATCAAATGTTGCTTTGATACAATAGGGACAACTAAAGTCAAGAACCTTGAAAAGAACATTGCATCTCTGACTGTGAAGCTTACAGATGAGGATGTGAGGGAAATTTCTGATGCAGTTCCTGCTTGTGAAGTTGCTGGGGAACGAGAATATGGTATGCTCTCGAAATATATCTGGGAGTTTGCAACTACCCCTCCAAAGTAATTGCAAATTAAAGAAGATGAACTGAACCTTCTTTTCCTTGTTGTATACGCCTAAGAATATGAGAATAGAATTATGGGTGTTTTGTTGATAATTGGTGAAAGAGGATACTTCTATAGAGAAGAATTGTGCATGTCTGTTGTTAGATGAATCAGTCATTGTGCTTGTATTGGACTATTGCGCTCATCTTAATATATATAATCCTCCGGGATTTGTTAGATGAATTGTTAATGTCCATTGGATAATAACTTAGGCCTAAGTCAGATATGTATATTGCATGAGTAGGCATTTCATAATATTCTTAATTTCAGTAAGTATTGCCCTCATGCTTATTTTATTTTATTTTATTTTTTGGCCCAAAAAAATACTTCATTGCAACAAAGCAGAATACAAAGCAGCAGGGGAAAACCGCATAAAGTTAACCAACCCCTGATTTACACCCAACGCATCACTACGTCAAATAGAGAAACAAGGGGATGGGGGATGAAAATCTCAACTAACGAGGCTCATCCTCTTCTCAACGTGCTTGGCGAGCTAATTAGCTGCTTTGTTCGCAGTTCTAGGGATCCAATTGGGAGAGAAACTATTGTCTATCTTTTTAAAGTCACCATAAGATAGGCAAATGACAAAGCAATTGTGTTGAAGAGCGGATCATGAGTTGTTTCGTAGGTTTTATTTTTGCAAATTTTATAGGGTTCAAGTTCAAATTTTAGATGATCCATTATGCTACTGTGCAATTCCTCTAGACTAAGTAGAGAGATAATAAGATTTGGGTAAAAATTTTTAGGCCTTTACTATTAGGTTTTCTAATAAAAATACAATATGTGAAATTAAAAAAAAAACAATCATGTGATGTTGAGTTATAGAATATATCTATTTATCTTTTTTTTTGAAAATTTTAATAATAAATATCTACAAACTACATCTAAATTTTGTCAGTAAGAAAATTAACAGGTGGGGCAATGAGCAATTTTACTACCTTCCTTTAGCAATTCACTTCAAAGGGACTTTGGAAGAGGTATTATTTCCATACAAATTGAAATTGAATTTTTCAACATGGAAAATATTAACTCAATTGGTCATACACTCAATAAGTTAAGGAATGTCCAAGTTAGGCTTAGGTTAAATACATAAATAGAAAGAAAGAAATCATGTAGCTCCATAGGTCACTTACCCTAGATAAAAGTATAACAAAAGAACAAATTGAATTCAAAATCAACTGACTGTCTAAACTTTAAAATTTCTTAATATAAGGAGCAAGGAGTATCAAATTTACACTAAAAATATAAATTTATCATATAAACCGAGGCATTGATTACTCAAGTAACTTATGAAAGCATTTGATGTATGAAGGAGACTGAAATTAATTTAATTTTAACATTTTAAATAAAAATTTGTTAATTAATAGAATACCCACTTTCTTCGATTTTTTGAACCAAAACCATGTTGGGAAAAAAGAAATTAGCTAAATCTGTATTAGATAAAAGAATTACCTTCAAACGCCATAACAAACAGCAAAATTGAATTATATGAATCTAATTTTAGGTATTCTACTTTTTCTGCATAAAATATATTTTTTTTAAAGAAAAATTTGAAGTCGAACCTAATGGGTCCAGTTTCACGGACCTAACTGTGCTTTAATCACTGATACGGGTACAATAATTATTATTATTTTTAAAAAACTAAAGTTGGAATCAACAATTTTTTTTTAAAATATAGTTGTGTTGTAGGCTTATTAGCCTACAATGCTATAGCCTGCTTGAATTGCAAGCTTTAATAGCCAACATGTGTGCGTGCAAGCTTGCAAATTATATATATATATATATATATATATATTTTATAAATTTGAGTGTTCTATAAATTTGTTCACAACCTTTGCAAGTGTCATTCTCTTGATTGTTCATTTTATCACTTAGCCATCTTAAAAGAAGCTTTATAGAGTTGATATCATCTAGTCAACATTGTCAAATTTATATATTTTGGTTTATATTGTTAGTATGGGTAATATGTTTTGTAAGTTTATTTATAAATGTAAATAACCAATATGTATAATCAAATATATTTTTAAGAGTTAGGTAAATTTAATTTTAAAAAACATGTATCTTTTTATGAAGAAAATTAATAATGAAATAATGTTAAAATAATGATTTGAAAAAATTATAAAATAAGAAACAATCTTAATTTAACATGTTTTTAAAGTATTTAATAAAAATAAAAAATAATAATTAAATACAAATAAAGAAGTAATAAAAGAGTTTTTTATTTGTAACAAGTGAAAAAAATGATATTATTATTAAAAAAAGCATTAATGAAAATATAAATTTTACATTAACAAATGAAGGCTTTAACTATACTTTTTTGGAATTACAAAATTATATTCTTTAAGTAATCAAAAAGGTTGCATACATATGTTATTTAAATAAGAGAAAAAATAATTTATCCACAAATATTCTATAAATTAAACTAAGTATAAGTAACTAAATAAAAATATAAATTGTCAAAAATATTGTTATTTAGTATTACTATAAGATTTTTATTGACAAAATGAATTATAGGAAAAATAATAAATAATACAAGTGAGATTGTATGCATATATACGAACGGATAAATGTATGATGGCCCAGATAATGTGACATTTGTTTGCCTTAGATTGATTGAAAGTGATGAGGGTTAATTTAAATATTACTTTGGAGATATTGAAGTAGTTAGTTAGACAAAAACAACGACTTGCATCAAATCAATATGTTTTTAATCTTACATATAGGTACTCAGGCTATTTAAATCCAACGTAATACCAGGCATGTAGCTTGGAAGATGATGCTGATATTTAGGAGATGTGGCAAGTCAACGCACAATATCCATCCCAAATAGCTGGTAACGAGTTATATACTTATGTATCAACTAATGAAGTAGATCTAAACCTTGAAACAATTTATGCATGAATAAGTTCCTCAAACGTTCTCATCTACCAGCAATATTCACGAGGCAATTGAAAAAGTTTCTCTGGTTAGTTCCTATCTTGAAGACATTAACCTATTTGATCCACCACTTAGTTATACTCACCAATATAGCATCCTTCCTGTAGACTATATATCCCAGTCGAGCTCATCCCGTCAAATGGTTGACAATACTCAATCTCAATCTTTGTTGATGATAGCAGAAGATATATTGGATAACTTTGAGGATAAAGAAGAATATGATGCTGTTATGAATGTTGATTGTGATAATGATAATGCTGATGATAATGATAGTGAATCAAATGAGGAAAGTAATGTTAGCAGTGATAATTTGACAGATCCTGGCTTTCATGGGAGTATTGACACAAATTATGATGAGCCAACAGCTGCCTTTTTTTCATGGGTCAATATGGAAGCAGCAAGTACTCTTGAGTTCCTTGGCAGGGTGAAGTTATGGAATTGAGTGACAGCTTAAAGTTGAACGTTGGCATATAGTACGCAAATGTAAAGGCACTATATCGTGCAGTGAAGCTGTACTCTATTTGAGTATATTACACATTTTATGTGTATTATTCATCTAAAAAGAATGAATATTGATGTATTAACAATGGGCACAGTTGCAGATGGAAGGTTAGGACTTGCAAAAAGGCAAACAAAACACATTGGGAGATTACCAAGTACGAAGGCCCACAAACATGTCCTTCTATGTCATTATCTCAAGATCATCCAAAGTTAGATTCAAATGTTATTTAATCTTGTATTGTGGCAATGGTCACTGATAAGCTTGAGGTTAAAGTTTCCTTAATCATAGAAAGGATGTAGAGTATATTTAGCTACAACGTGTCTTATAGGAAGGCCTGAAAGCAAAGTGTAACATCCCATTTTTTGTAAAATGCCCCAATGAGTCAGTTTTCAAAACAAGTCCCCTAAGATGAGTGATCAAGGCCAAATAAAATTTGGATAAAATTTTAAATAATAAAAAATGAGGATTTGAGCCTTAAGTTGCCTAGAAACCAGGGTCAGGGTGATTTGAAAATTTTGCCAAAAGGCCAGTGACATTTTCATAAATAAGTGTAATTTTGGAAATGCACCTAGGAGGACTTTTTAAAGCTAGAAGTCATGGTATTACACAAAGCATCATGCCCTTGCTATTGCTTCCGGAAATTTGGAAAGTTTGTATGCTTTACTGCCAAGGTAGTTAATCACTTTTCAACAATTTATGCCTGATTCAATCGTATATTTTTGTAATAAGTAATGCTCACAAAGTAGTTCTGATGAACAATCTAAGAAAATTTTTCGTCGTGTTTTTTAGGCATTCAAGCTACACATTGATGCATTTGCCAACCTCAAGTCAATCGTCCAACTCGACGGAACATTCTTATATGGGAAGTACAAAGACACCTTACTTATGGCTATATCACAGGATAGTGACAGAAAAGTAGTGCCTTTTGCATTGGTCATAGTTGAGGGAGAGACATAGTCAGCTTGGTCATAGTTTCTTTTTAATCTTTGAATATATGTAGTAAAGGATAGAAAGAGAATATGCTTGTTGTCAGACATATATCCTTCAATTTTACCTGTTGTTTTTAATTCACGAGTTGGATGGCAACCGTCATGAAGATATCATGTAGTTTGCCTTCGATATATGGCTTATAACCTCCATAAAGCACATATGACCAATTGGCTGAAAAAGAAGTTTATCAATATTGGGTATGAATATGAGCATCACGTGGTTAACAAAAAATTTGTTGAGTTAGCAATTTTGCATAATAGAGTCTCTGGTTGGATAGCTAATATTCCTAAGGAGCAGTGGTCACATACATATAACATTGAAGGTTGTCGATATGGTTACATGACAATAAACTTAATTAAGGCAATGAATGATGTCCTTAAAAGTGTCAGAAACTTGCTAATTATCAGCCTTGTAAAGGCAACCTTATATAAGATAAATAGATACTTTGTCGAATGAGCTCAACTGACAAGCTTACCCAAAATCCCTTTGTCGGGTTATACATCCACTAATGCTTTGCTCAATAGGATTAGTTGCATTACAAAACCCTTTATATAAATGAGCTAGTAATGTAAATCCCTAACTATACTGGCCAGCTTTCTCAAAATCCTACAATAGTGGTAAATACATTAAGTATAGTTTATGGCTTGATCTATCCAGTATCAAAAAACCCTCAATCAATTTCAATATATATGCATGTGCAAATTGTTGCACTCTATCCTTGTTTGTATCATTGAGTAGCTAATTAAAGTTGTCTACTAATCAAGTAATGGCTAGCCTTTGTCCATACATTTGAATATCTAGTAGTCTAATCCCAAATAACCACTCACATGTATCTTTCTAAAAGAAATTTATCCAAGCAATGATGGGGATTCTAGCACAAGGTAACCCTAACTGGATAATAACATCCTCTAAAGTTATCGTACACTCTTCTTGAGTGGTGTAAAAAGTATGAGTCTTGGGATGTTATCTCTTTATCAGTACTAATACAAATGTAGGATTATACTAAAATTACCCTAATCGAGTTGCATTATAGAAACTGGCTTGCTATAGATAGTCAATAATAACTGGTGGAGGCGCATGCAAACAATCACTATACATGACTCGTCATGGATAAAGCAATATATCATTTCAAGCCCAAACAACCTGTGAAACATGTCTCGTCTGAAGATACAAAAGCGAGTCATCTTTTGGTCTTGGTTGGATAACCTGTGATGAGTACACTATTTAAAATTGTAATATTTTTACAATACATCATATTAAGGTCATCATAAAAAACTTAGCTACATATACAATGATAATAATATCATAAAAAAATTGAATTCATTATTTCTCTTAAAAAACGAGCCCATTGAATAAAATGTGCTAACTTCATATTTAAATGCAATATTATTTCTTCATAATTAAAAAGAAACTTAGTTTATTAATGTTAACTTTAAATTTTAATTTACACGTGTATTGATTATAATATTATTATTTTACTTGTTACAAGCAAAAATTTTTATAAGTATATTATTTATATTTAATTAATAATTGACCTAACTCTTAACATTATATTTCATTATACATATTAGTTATTTAAATATATCAAACAAATTGATAAAAGTATTAGCAAGAATAAAATTAGTATTAACATAAAGAAAATAAATAAATATGACAATATAAAAAGCAAATAAATTATTGCAAACCTTATTTAAAAAATTAAATATAGATAAAATCACACAAAAAATTACAAATTTATACATTTTTTTAACTAACTTTTGTATAACTAAAAATAATCTTCAAATAATATAAATGTAAATTATAATTTTTTCTAACACTATTTAAAAATAAATGATAAGAAAATATCTAAAATTCTAGAGAGCACCTTAATTGCACAATAGAATATGGAATTTTTAAATGTACCAAATAAACAACAAAGACAAAACTTGTAGACGCAAATGTAACCACTTTGAAGATTATTTTTGAAAAAGGGAGATTAAAGGAAGAGGGAGGGGGGAAGGGGAGCTAATTAATGGAGGAGAAGAGGGAGTGTAGGGCTAATTAATAGAGAAGAGGGGAGAAGGAAGCTTATTAATAGAAAGGGAGGAATTGTGCTCACAGAATTAAATCTCGTGAACTCATGCAATGAGTTGTAGGCTTTACTAGCCTACATGCATGTAGACTTAGCATTACATACTAAGTCTGCAATACAAAATAATATAACATTGCAGGCTAATAATTTTTCAAAAATACATATAATTGAAGTTGAAATTAAAGGTTTTGACTATAGTTATATTTTTTAAAAAAAATTAAATATCCATGAAGTTGGATCTAATGGATCCAACTTCACAGATCTTTATTTAAAAAAAAAAAAAGAATTACTTGAAGTTAAAATTGTTTATATATATATATATATATATTATGTATAGAAAAACATGAATGCCTAAAATCGGAATACATGAATCTAATTTTGTTAGATTCTATAGCAGATAAGGGTAATTTTTTGGTTTGACAACTATTTAACTTTTTTTTTCCCTAATAGCTTAAAAAACCCACTTTCTCCTCTTTATTCACTCTCTCTCTCTCTCAAAAGTCAAGGCTGCATGTGATGCCGTAGGAAGGAAGTCAAAAGAAGAGAGGATCTCTACTCTTTCTTGGCCTCTTTTTTATTATTATTTTCTCTAATTCCCTTGATCTCTTTTTCAAATGCATTATTGGTGTAGTTAAAATTAAAAAAAAGTATATAATTTTTTTTGTATTTTTACTAAAATTATATAGATTTTTTTTTTCAAAACATGCATAAATATCTCTTAAAATAAAATGAATCTTATATTTTATTTTAATTTTAATTTTTTTTACCAAAATACTTTTCATTTTAAAATTTTTTTAGTTAATAAAATATGCATTGAAATTTAATAGAGGATATTTTTATTAAACAAAATTAAATTAAATTAAAGTGTAAAGTAATATTTTATTTTAAAAAAATCTATATATATTTTAAAAATAGAGAGAAAATTTATATGATTTTAACAAATGTAAAAAAAATTTGTATGATTTACTCGAAGATGAATGCAGAAGATTTTCTTTCAGTTTAGAACTAATAACTCATCAGCCAAACTGGAATTCAGTAAGTTGAAGAGACTAGGGAGTAAACCAATGGGAGCATAGTGGGGTTTCTTGAAGCCTTGAAAACAAATGGCCTGCTGCTACTAGAACCCATGATCAAATATGAAGGAATTTTGAAATCATGTTTAAATTAAAAATTAAAAAATATATATTTGAACTGCTCCTTAAACCTATGATCTGCTTGAGATGAAGCATTTGATTACAATAATGAGCAACGTTGCTGAAGTTCTCCACAAATAATTTGTCATTCTTCACCAATCGTCTTTATGGAGCTTTCATTATTAGAATTAGGGTGTTGAGTTTGAGAATGAGACTCCATGAATGGTGTTTGAGCTTTGTTGAAGCAAGGCGGAATCGTTGGAAATCAGAAATTGTGCTCGAGCTGAGTCGCATTGAACTGAAATCTCACGCTTATATTCAGGACTCATTTTAAAAACCCGTACCAAACATAGTAAAATTAGCTTCCCAAATAAGATTTCCTGAAAAATCTAAAAAAGTCATTATACTAAAGAAGTGTTACGTCTGTATTTATCATGCTTAACTCTTGGTAAATAGATGAATTGCGGCACTGCACAGTGTGTGTTGGAAGTCAGGCCGTGTAGTTATCTCCTAATGGGCGATTCGGATTGTACCTCTTGATGCTTTCCATATAAGTAATTTAGGACCAAATGTCAACTATAATTATAAAGCATCTTGACTTTGTCATGAACTCTTGATATATTCTATCATGTGGATAAACTTACAATTTGTTAATCTTTGTTATTATAGATTTTTAACTAAAACATAATAAATGTATAATTTTTTAATAATAATATGAAAAATGTATTACTTTTAGAGATAAGTATATAATTTTTACAACTAAGCATTACATTATTGTTATTTTAAAGAATTTTTTTAACCCATATTATAATTTCATTAAAAAAATCTAATAATAAAGAAATAAAAAATTATAGCTAAATTTAATCCCCATTGAGGCAATGATAGAATGACTCTTACCCAAAATTTTTCTAGTAAATTTAATGTCAATTTAACAATATATTGATCTAGACATTAAATTTAAGTGAGTTGATTATACTAAATAGATAAATATTGTATAAGTCAACGTATTATTAAGTTTCATATTAAATTTTAAATGGGTGATATAAAAAAATTAAATTGCTTTGAAAATAAGAAGATATTATATTTCTATTTTATTATAGTATATATAGTGTTAGTATTTGGACTACCTATGATGTGTTGACCCATAATCTATAACCCAAACCCAATTCATTAATTAATTAGTTAATTAATTAATTGGTGATTAATTTTATTGATTAATCAATTAATATTGAAATTTAAATTTCAAATTAAGTAGTTAGTTTACTTTTTTATTTTAATTGTGGGAGTTAATAGAGAGGTTAAGAGAAATTAATTGTAAGATGAAAATGTTCTTTCTATCAGACTCCCTTCAAAAAATACAAGAACAAAAACACAAAATATAAAGAAAGAGAACTAAATCTATAGAATTGCCACACAATCTCTTTCTTTTTGGATTATGGTGCATCTGATATGGACACAAATGATCGAAAATCCTTTAGTGATTTTGTTTCAAACTGCATGAGATAGGAAAAATTGCAAGGTCGTTTTGTTGTAAAAATATCCTAAAATTCCTTCATTAGTATCAAAACTCAATTGGCTCAAATTTTCTATCCTCATGTGTTTGAACATGCATAATTGAGCTAGTTTTGTGTAATTACTTTAAAATATCTTAGAATGGGAGTATGAACCTTTGACACCCTTTAATGATGAAATTTGATAGAGACCATCTTGGGTCACAATTTTTATATTATATGAAACCCATATGGTGGGGAGTATGTGGTAGAAATTTAGGAGAAATTGAACAACACATTAAAGAGAAACTACAAAATTTATGTTTGGATAAAACATGACTAAACAACCTCATTTCTAAGGCTAGTGTTCTCTCCATAAGCTACCAATTAATGCAAATATATACAATTGGAAAGGTTGTTGAACAACCTTTCTAACACCACTAATTTTGTCTGATTTGAATGAAAAATAAATAAGATATAGCCATTCAAATTAAGGAATTTAAGTCTAAAATTTATAGAAAATGTGATCAATGACCTAATTTTTTAGACAAGATGTTCTCTTGGTAAGCCACCGTTGTGTAAGAGACTTGTCTCTTTGAAAAGTTTGTTGTACAAACTTTTCAATAATACCAATTTTGTTTGATTTAGACAAGAAACAAGGAAGAAATGAAGTCTCAAAATTGACTATTTAATTATAGGAATTCTAACATTTCTAAAAAATTTAAGTCTAAAGGTAGAATTTTTTTGCCAAAATACTTTTAACTAACTTAAACTAAACATATTTTTTAAACTAAAAAAATTTTTAAGTAAAAGATATTTTAGTTAGAAAATTGTAAATTAAATTAAAGTATAAAGTAGTTTTTTTCTTTGAAAAAAATTTATATAATATAAACAAAATTTATTAAAAAAATCTATATAATCTACTCTAATTTTTACCTCGTAGCACCCTCAGTGAGGTAGTTTGAGTGGCTTGTCATCTGATCTTATGCATCATAAATAGTTGCCAACTCTAATGAAGAGAATTTCATAACTGATACAAGACATTTTCTTGTTTCAAGAAATAAATCTAAATTAGCCACCTTTTTCAGTTTTTTCAGGCAAATTTTATTGTTCATAAAAAAATATTTCAAATTTATACCAAATCAAAGTATTATAATTACATCCTATACTTCTCATAAAAGCCGAACCTTGTAACACTGATTTCTTTTCTTTAATTTTTCTATACAAATTGCTTGAAAGTCAGGCGTATATCATCATGTTTGATAAGATAATAAAAAATAAAAAAAAAATTAATAAATTAATAATTTTATTTTTATAATTATTATTTAAAATTATTTATTAATTATTATTCAACTATTAAAGTAAAAAATTATAAATATTTTTATTCATAAAATTATTTTTTTTATTTTATTTTTATTTAATTTGTTATTTACCAAACAGAGCAATATTATTCGATTTGCTTGAAAGTCGAACATCGTACGTCAGATTTTGACCTATCATTGTGACAAGATGGCCTGTCAGTACCTCCCAATTGATTTAAATAGGGAAAAAAAATGCAAAAATGCATTTCAGCATTCGTAAGGCAATATAATGGGATTGTGTGACATCCAGCAAACAACTACCAAAATGTAAATAGTAGCTCAGAAAATTAAGTAACGATACCTTCTGAACATGGGCAAAAATTATATATAATTTTTTAATTTAACATAAAAATAAAAATTTAAGAAATACAAATTTTTAACATACTACAATTAGGGCAAATATATTCTAGACCCAGTCGTTTCACACCATTATTAAATTAAAAAATATTTTAATATTTTTAAAATTACACATAAAGAAATAATGGGAAGGCACTTTTAATTTGTATTTCTTAAATTTTTATTTTTATATTAAATTAAAAAAATTAGAACAACCCTCCTACTATAATTAATATGGTTTTTTTAATATATCATTTTTAATATGATTTTTTCAATAATGAATGAGACTACAAATTCTTTTTTCTATAATATTTTGTATTATTTAACCAATAGAATAAAAAATGTATTACTAAATTAAGCCAGTTTAATATATTTTTAATATATTATTTCTTAAATTGATATCAAAATTCCATTGAATAAATTTTGATATTAATTATTTAAAACAATCCTTATACTGTAATTAATATGGTTTTCTTATAAATCAGTTGTTATAATATTTGTAACGCAATTATTTCGTATAGTTCACAACTATATGATTAACCCTTTCAAAAGGTTTCTTTTATATTTACATTTTTATTAAAGAACTTGATATCAAATATTTAAAAAAAATAGGATTGTATAACTTTTTTATTTTAAAAATATATAACTTTTTAATTTATAAATTATAGTTTCATAAAGTTATATTTTTAATTATAATTTAATTTTTTAGTTTATTTGCATAAAAATATTCATTTGGTCTTATTAAAAATTTTATATAAAAATATATCCCCTTTTATTTAAAATAATAAATTGGCTTAATGTTATGAGATGAGAATGTTCTATTCCTCAAACTCTCTTCAGAAAACACAAGAACAAAAACATGTAATACACAAAAAGAAAGAGAAGTGACTTCTTAGAATTGTCACATAATACACAGCTATGTTGAGCAGGGAGTGGTTAGTGGCTGTGTCCATGTGCGCTCGCGAGATTAATGGCGTTGCTATCTTTGCAAAGGAAGCCCTTAATGCTCCATTGGGTTTTATCAGTTTTTCTTTCCCCCTAGCTTCATCTTGCGTGAGTTAGGAAGAGATGTGGTCTTGTCAGTTTGATTTTGTCTTTTCCAATGCTTCGATTGGTTTTGTCGTTGTAATTAAAAAAAAAAAAAGAATTGTCACATAATCTTCTTCCTCCTAAACTGAAGTGCATTTGCTATCAACAAGTGATCAAAATTTCTCTAATAATTATCTGACAAAAAAAATTCTCTAATAATTTTGTTTCCATTTTCAAAATCATTCCACAAGTAAATATCCTGAAACTTCATTTAGACACACTTTCAAATCAATATGCACCATAATTGTTTGACTTTTGGACTGGGCCAAAAATTCAAAAGCATGAGCATGTTTGGACGCCGTGAAAATCTAAAAATTTTATTTGACAACTATAGTATGTAAAAGTAATAAATTGTTGCTTTGTGCAAAACATGATTTCTAGAGATAGAAATGCTTATCCAATCATGCACCAAGTTTAACATGTTCTGCTTACGAACCTCCCATTGAGGTGTATGCTACTGGGCAGTTGGTGGGAGAAAATGAAGGCACAACACTGATGGGCGCTCTCTGCCATTTGTCATCACATATAGTTGCAACTTTATTTTCAATTCTTGGCTGTAACATCTTCTTCAACAAAGCTCTGAGATTTGCTTGAGAATGCTCAAAGTCAATTCTTTCGGAGGCTTACGGTCTTAGCATTTATGGCAATTTCTGCCGCTTCTCAATCTTACAAGTGCCTTATTTTACGGATTTAGTGCCTTGTTTTGTGAATAACAGCCTTAATTTCAGGTTTATGGTTCATGCACCAAGTTTAGAACATTTTTGAATAATCTTGTAACAGTTACATCAATACATAGGGTCTTGGGTTCATTTTTCTCTAATGATCCCTTGTTAGTAAGCATTGACTAATGGCGGTGCTTTTTCAATTACAATTGGCATTTTGTTTTTAAGCAGTGAACACTCTTACTATCAATCTTGAATGGCTTGGTACCTAGGAAGCATGAATACAGCCAAAAAGGAAGCATACTTGTATCAGATATATTTCCGATAATGATATACGTATTGTACTTTAGCATTTATATGGCCTGTGTTTTTTTTTTTAATTTGCTATGTTTTGAAATATTTCAAAATGCACTATTACCTTTCGAAATAGTTCAAAAGCTTATAAGAGATGAAAATTAGTATTTAATTTGAATTGAAAATTTCTAATTTAATTTGTTCTATACTTTTTACTTGTAACTTGATATTGACATTTTATTTTATGTTTGAAATACTTGTTTAAGATTTAATTTTTTTATGTTGTTTACTTTTTTTTATGTATTAATTTGTTAAATATGTATATATATATATATATACACACACATCTTGTACTCATATCTTAAAATTTTAAAATTATTATATTTTAGATATCATCTTATATATATACCCACATTGGTGTTTCTTAACTTGATACTATTGCTTCTGTTTTAATGTCTGAGTCTATGGTTGTTGTAAGCAAATGACAAATTAAGGGCTTCCTGTTTATACCATATTTATAGAATGCAGGTTTCTAGATTGGGTTTTGGATGTGGGGGACTCTCTGGAAGTTATAATGCCCCTCTCTCCCATGAAGCTGGATGCTCAGTTACTAAGGAAGCATTCAGCAAAGGTATAACCTTTTTTGATACATCTGATGCTTATGGAGATGAACATGATAACGAAATCATGGCTGCAAAGGTACTTCATATTGCTACCCATAACTCTTTTTTTCATTTGGACTCTAATTGGTGAAAATAGATTATTATAGCATGAATTCCGAATTTAAACTGCTTGGTCAATTATAGCCGTTCGTGGGCTATGCTGGCCCATGAGTATAGGTTTTTTTTTTTTTTTTGCAAAAGCCCATAAGTATATCAGACCTAATTAAGTGAGTTTAGTCTTAGACCAAACATTTGGGCCACTGGGCTTAAATCTAAGCCCACCTATTAAGCCTATACTACTTTAAGACCAAATTAGGTTTGGCCAAGGCCGGCTTGCAAATAGGTAATCAGAGGTCAACAACTAAAAAGGCAGATCACTCTGACATTTCACTTGGGGTAAATATTTAATTTCAAACAAAGCTTAAGGACAATCTTGACTAGGGCTGTAAATGAATTGAGTTGTTAAAACAGCTTATATAGTTAAACAAGTCAAGCTTAAAAATTTGTTACTCTGCTTGTTTAATTCATGAACAGTCTCATTTAAAAATAAAATAATATAAGATAGTAATATAATTGCATATATGATATATATTATAAATTATAAATATTTTTTTAAGTATTATAACAACTCATTTAACTCATTAAGCTCATATAGCTTATTTATATATAATCTTAAGAGAACTTAACAGCAAAAAATAAATAAAAAGCTGGCAAATGAAGGAAATATTGGGTTCAGAGGCTAATGCTGATAGTATAAGGAGAGCACATTGCTGTTCAACCTATCACTGTTCTGCAAATGGCGTATTCTTTGTGGACCTGTGAAATTGAAGAAGACATTATTCCTCTATGCAGGTTTTGTTGGAGAATTGTATGTGTGTGTGTCAAAAGGGAAGAGAAAAAGAGAAGTCCCACATTGCTCAAACAAATGAAAGCCAAAGGGTATAAATATTAACATGTGATTATGGAATAGCAAAATGGGTCTAGGAGGAGAGTGGGCTCGCGCGCACAAAAAGCTGGGCCAACATAACTGAGCTCAGTTGAAATTCGGCGATTTGCCCCCCCTGCGCGCAAAATATACGCGGTGTTGGACATTTTTTACCGTTGCCAGAATTTAATTTTTGAAAATTAAATATTTTCAAATAGTCTTCCAGAAAATTCACAAATTTAAAGCTTCGGTTATGAGTTCATTATGTGAACGTTTCTGAATGTTACTCATCATTTACCGACAATTATTAATCCATTTTTTATCTGATATAATGTTTATTAATCCTCATGTCGGAAACCGTCCAACGTTCAGAAACGTCCTCATTAATATAATTCAATATGGTCCAACGTCTCATTATTTTTTGTGCCTATAAATACCGCGTTGCTCTTTAGGTTCCACACACTACAGCTTCGGACAACATTCGAGCTGCTCTCTCCTCTCCTCTTCTCTCTGTCCCTGAGTTCTTATCTCCGCTGTTCTGCTTTCCTGCGACATTGCAAAAGAATCCGTTCAATCCTGGGGAGTGTCGTCTTGTGGCAGAATATCTCTCAAGGACAGTGTCCTTGTACACGACTCGGATTTATTTTATACTAACAACTTCCTTGTGCAGCTACTGAATCGTAACAATCTTGAGAGATATGGAGTCACAGAACAATGCTCCTGCTTCCGATGGCCTTACCGGTGCCAGTCTTGGTCCTACATCCTTTGCTCCATTCACACTACCTCCGATGCCACTGTCTAGGCCACCACCGGATATTTCAAAAATTGAAATGTTCGATGGCAAAAACTTTCGAAGGTGGCAAGAACGCGTTTACTCAATCCTGGACCTATATGGAGTTGCTGCTGCGCTCACACAATCTGAACCTTCGTTAGATATTAACCAAAATCAAAGGATTACTTAGGAATATGCCAACAAGGTATGCCGAAATACCATCATTAATACTTTGTCTAATGATCTGTTCGATGTTTACTATGTGTACAAGGAAGCAAGCAAAATTTGGGAATCGTTAATTGCAAAATATACTGCTGAGGACGTTGGAAAGCAAAAGTTTGTTATTGGAAATTACTATAGATGGGAGATGACCGAGGACAAGGATATTAAGCTGCAAATTAATGAGTACCATAAGTTGCTAGAAGAGTTGAGGGCAGAAAAAATCAACTTACCTGACGAGTTTGTTGCTGGAATTCTGATTGAGAAGCTGTCTGAATCATGGAAGGACTACAAACAACAACTGAAACACAAACAAAAGCAATTGCCATTGTCGGACCTAATCACTCACATCATAATCGAGGACACAAATCGAAAAGAGATGCAAGCTGCAAAAGGCAAAGAGATGACCTCAAAAGCAAATTTGGTGGAGACAAAACAGTATGCCAAGAGGTATGACTCTAAAACAAAACCTGACTACAAGCCTAAGAGTTCTAACCCCAAATTCAAAAAGAAAGGGAGTTGCTTTGTTTGTGGAAAACCAGGCCATCATGCTGCTCAATGTAGAAAGAGGGTTAGAAATGACAATCCTCCTAGAGCCAATTTGGTTCAAGGAGATGAAGAAAATGAAATTATAGTAGCGGTCATTTCTCGAGCTCTCTTAGTATCCGATATGAAAAAATGGGTGGTAGACTCTGGGGCTACCAGGCACATTTGTGTAAATCGTGAGATGTTTGCCTCCTATAATCCTACCAAGGAAGGAGAAGATCGTGTTTACCTTGCTGATTCCCGAACTGCAAAAGTTCTAGGAAAAGGAAAGGTTGAACTAAAACTCACATCTGGAAAAACCTTGTCACTCAGTGATGTTCTTCATGTGCCTGATGTTAGAGCCAATTTAATTTCTGTAGCTCTATTAAGCAAAGTTGGGGTTAAGGTGTCATTTGAATCTGATAAGATCGTAATGACAAAGAATAATGTATTTGTAGGAAAGGGCTATTGTACTCAGGGGCTGTTTATTCTCAACATTGCTGATATAAATGAAAATGCATCATCTTCTGCTTACTTGCCTGTCTTTATAGTTGATACTTTTGATATATGGCATGCTCGATTAGGACATGTTAGTAAGTCATATTTAAAGAAAATGCAAAAACTTGGTTTAATTTCTGAAATTAAAAATGATTCTCTAAACAAATGTGAAATTTGTGTAGAAGCTAAATTAACCAAAAAGTCTCATTTTCCTGTAGAAAGAGAAACTGAATTGCTTAGCTTAATACATACTGATTTAGGTGATTTAAAACAAACTATGACAAGAGGTGGGAAAAAGTATTTTATAACTTTTATTGATGATTTTTCTAGATATACTAAAGTTTATTTATTGAGAAATAAAGATGAAGCTTTTGATAAATTTCTTTTATATAAAGCTGAGGTAGAAAATCAATTAAATAAAAAGATTAAAAGGGTTAGGTCAGATAGAGGAGGAGAATTTGTTTTATTTAATGACTTTTGTGAAAAAGAAGGAATCATTCACGAAGTAACTCCTCCATATTCACCTGAATCAAATGGAATAGCAGAAAGAAAAAATAGAACTTTAAAAGAAATGATGAATGCTATGCTTGTAAGTTCTTCTGCACCAGATAATTTATGGGGTGAAGCTTTGTTATCTGCATATTTTTACAAAATAGAATACCTTATAAGAAAACAAATAAGACACCTTATGAGTTATGGAAAGAATACACACCAAATTTAAAATATTTGAAAGTGTGGGGGTGTCTTGCAAAAGTTTTATTACCTTATCCTAAAAAGAGAAAAATTGGTTCTAAAACTTCTGATTGCATGTTTATTGGATATGCTGAACATAGTGCATCATATAGATTTCTAGTTTTGAAAAGTGATGTTCTTGATCATAACATTATTATTGAAACCAAAGATGCAGAATTTTTTGAGCATATTTTTCCATTAAAAATTCAGCATATGTCTCAAACAGCTGAAAATTTGCCTTCTTCATCTAAAGTAAATGAAAGTGAAAATTTTGTTGAAAATTTAAGGAGAAGCAAAAGACAAAGAAAAGAAACTTCTTTTGGAAATGATTTTTATACTTTTATGTTACAAGATGAGCCATCAAATTTTTCTAAAGCAATTTCATCTTCTGATGTTCATCTTTGGAAAGAAACAATTAAAACTGAAATAGACTCGCTAAATCAAAACAAAACTTGGGTTTTAGCATACTTGCCTCCGGGAGCAATATTGGTTGCAAATGGGTTTTTAAAAGAAAATATAATCCTGATGGATCCATTGATAAATATAAAGCGAGGCTAGTAGCTAAAGGATTTACTCAAAAACAAAATATTGATTATTTTGATACTTTTTCTCCAGTAACAAGAATTTCTTCTATTAGAATTTTGATTGCTTTAGCTTCAGTTTACAAGTTTTTTATTCATCAAATGGATGTTAAAACTGCTTTTTTAAATGGTGATTTAGAAGAAGAAATTTACATGGTACAACCTGAAGGGTGTGTTGTTCCTGGATAAGAAAATAAAGTTTGTAAACTTGTTAAATCATTATATGGATTGAAACAAGCACCGAAACAATGGCATGAAAAACTTGATCAAGTTTTAACAAGTGATGGATTTTCCACTGTTGAAGTAGAAATATGTGTTTATACAAAAATTATGAATGATGGTTGTGTGATTATCTGTTTATATGTTGATGATATGCTTATTTTTGGTACAAGTATAAATGTTGTGATAGAAACTAAAAAGTTTCTTTCTTCTAAATTTGATATGAAGGATATGGGTGAAGCAAAGGTGATATTAGGTGTTAAAATCATAAGGAGTGAAAATGGCATTTTACTATCTCAAGAACATTATGTTGAAAAAATTCTTAAAAAATTTGGATTCTTTGAAAAAATACCTGTAAATACTCCTTATGATGCTAGCACCAAATTAGTTAAAAATAAGGGTGATTCAGTAGCTCAATCTACATATGCACAGATTATTGGGAGTCTGTTGCATTTAATGAATTACACCCGACCTGATATAGCATATGCTGTGTGTAGATTGAGTAGATATACTCACTGTCCAAGTAGTGAACATTGGTTAGCTTTGGACAGATTAATGAGTTATCTGAAAGGTACCATGAATTATGGTATATGTTATAATAGATTTCCCGCTGTATTAGAAGGGTACAGTGATGCTAACTGGATCTCAGATTCAGAAGATACCAAATCTACTAGTGGCTATGTATTCACTCTTGGTGGTGGTGCAGTAACCTGGAAATCAGCTCAACAAAATATTATAGCGAGATCCACTATGGATTCAGAGTTCATTGCTCTGGAGTTGGCTAGTAATGAGGCTGAGTGGTTAAAAAACTTCTTAGCAAATATTCCATTAGGTGAAAAACCAACACCATCAGTGTCATTACATTGTGATAGTCAATCGGCGATAGCCGTTACTAAAAATAAGACCTACAATGGCAAAAGTAGGCACATTCGTTTAAGACATAATATTATAAGACAGCTGTTGAAAATTAGAGTTATATCGATCGATTTTGTAAGGTCAGAATTAAATCTGGCAGACCTCCTAACCAAACCTTTAGGGAAGAAACAAATTTTGGAAACATCGAGGGGAATGGGACTTAAGCCAGTTTGAAAATTAACAATGATAGTAACCCAACCTCTGTGATTGGTGATCCCATGAAGGAGGTTCATATGGGTAAAAACAAGTCATTCGTTAATTCTGCTAACACTTTATTAGTCAATTCCTATGATATGAGGAAAAGTGTTAGAATGCATTGTTGGCGAGGCTGAGCAAAAGCTCTTAATGATTTCATATTCCTTATGGATGGTGTGATCATTGCAGTCACACTTGATGAAATCACCTATATGAATGTGGAGTGGGGCCGCTCCTATGAGATCATGGCAAAAATCTCTAGAGCATTCATTAAAACCAGGCACACGCAAGGCCGTAGTTTAAAGCGCAAAACTGCGATAACAGCGAAAATTGTGGGGGTATAAATTAACTCTTAAGGCCTCTAGTATACAACGAAAAATTGTTGGTTCATAGAAGCTATAAGCTTCACCTACAATTGTGTATACTAAGCTTTATTAGTCTAGGAATGGTTCATAGTCCGTAAGACACCATATTCGAAATATTTATACCCATATGTATAACTCAGATGATAATGATCTTTTGACACACATGTGGGGGATTGTTGGAGAATTGTATGTGTGTGTGTGTCAAAAGGGAAGAGAAAAAGAGAAGTCCCACATTGCTCAAACAAATGAAAGCCAAAGGGTATAAATATTAATATGTGATTATGGAAGAGCAAAATGGGTCTAAGAGGAGAGTGGGCTCGCGCGCACAAAAAGCTGGGCCAACATAGCTGAGCTCAGTTGAAATTCGGCGATTTGCCCCCCCCTGCGCGCAAAATATACGCGGTGTTGGACATTTTTTACTGTTGCCAGAATTTAATTTTTGAAAATTAAATATTTTCAAATAGCCTTCCAGAAAATTCACAAATTTAAAGCTTCGGTTATGAGTTTATTATGTGAACGTTTCTGAATGTTACTCATCATTTACCGACAATTATTAATCCATTTTTTATCTGATATAATGTTTATTAATCCTCATGTCGGAAACCGTCCAACGTTCAGAAACGTCCTCATTAATATAATTCAATATGGTCCAACATCTCATTATTTTCTGTGCCTATAAATACCGCGTTGCTCTTTGGGTTCCACACACTACAGCTTCGGACAACATTCGAGCTGCTCTCTCCTCTCCTCTTCTCTCTGTCCCTGAGTTCTTATCTCCGCTGTTCTGCTTTCCTGCAACATCGCAGAAGAATCCGTTCAATCCTGGAGAGTGCCGTCTTGTGGCGGAATATCTCTCAAGGACAGTGTCCTTGTACACGGCTCGGATTTATTTTATACTAACAACTTCCTTGTGCAGCTACTAAATCGTAACAGCTTTTTCACATACTGATTATGATCTTGTTGTTTTCTAACTGTGTATATATGGTGTTAAGTCAGATTATTTGCAAAACATTTCAATGAAACTGTTTGACATTCACCTGCCCTCAAGTTTTTAGAATTTACACTTACATCTCCTCTAGTTTCATTTTTCATGGAAACCTCCCCTCTACTAACATAATTGTTAATAGAGTTTATACCCTGTGCACTTTTTTTCTTCAGAAAACTCCCAATAGCCTAATTCAGCGCAACACAAATGACTATACTAACAAATTTGCTCATGAGTCCTCTTTTCAAGTTGCCTAAGGATTTTGAAAGGACTCACTTGCAATAAGTTAGTAATTTTTTAAAACAAACTTTTTGTATTCACTAATTCCCCTGAATTAATTATAGTTAAGTAGTTCTAACAATTGAGGGACTAAATTATTAGTTTATTCCAGCATAATTTACCAAAAGGCTGATTTAATACTTATGAAAACTTAAAATAAGGAGGTTAGTGTAATATTTCTAAAACTAGTCAAATTGTTTGTTATCATACTCAAATGTTTTTTCACGTTCACTTGCAGAGAACTAGGGATTGGAATAGTGGCATATGGCACTCTTCATCATGGCTTTTTTGCAGCAGCGGAGGAGAGTTTGCCTAGTCAAAGCTTAATGGTACATAGCCAATTTTTAAGTTTGCATAAATTTTCACATGTAGAATCGTCTGCAGTTAGAAGATCCAACTGTACTGTGCAATTAGTATATAGTTTGGAAGTAAAGAAAAAGGAGAGAGAAAAAGTGATGATGAATGGAACCCTGAATATAGATAAAAAGACCAACTGTGTGGTGCAATTGAAGGATCCAACTGCAGATGATAAGAATGACTAGATTAATCATATTCTTGTATTCCTGCAGAAGATTGGCTTTTGAAATTTGATATATGCATCTACAGATGATATATTCTTGTATTCCTGCAACAGGCTATGCATCCACAGTTCAATGGAAAAAATCTGAAAAAGAATAAGCTCTTTTACAAGTGACTTTCTGACTTGGCTTCTAACCATGCTTGTACTCCTTAATTAGCTTTAGCATGGCTTCTCCATCAGCGCAATGATATAGTTCTCATCCCTGGTAGTGTCACCTCTACACTCAAGGCATTTACATTTTATTGTTTGTTAGAGATATTAGTAAAGCAATCAGGAGCCTTCACTTGATGCTACTTGATATGATATTAGAATTTTTATGACCAAGTGGCCAATCTAAGCCTTCACTTAACACTGAAGTATTATTTGACGTAGTATAAAAATTTCAATGACCAAGCAATCAAAATTCTTAATCCTCACCAACCTCCCTTTTCATATAAGGTAAATTGAGCCAATGTTTTGTCCAGCTTCAATCTCAAAAGGCTTTAGAGGCGTGTTAAAGATATTAATAAAATCAATCATAGGCCTTCATTAAACATATTAAGTATTACTGTTAAATATACCCTAACAATATTAAACCAATGTGATTAATTATTTACCATCTTCTGCTATTGATTGATGAGTTTTCTCTAACACTTGCTTAACACAATTCTACCAATTGATTCTTCTGGATTTCAGTTATTTCTTTTCTACATTCCCTACCAATGATGAAGTGCCGATTTCTCTATAACTGTTTTTCATCAATCGTTTCGTTTATCTATCTATGGCCTAATGAGCATTAATAGTACCTTCAATCTTGTCCATTACCATACACAGTTATCGACTTATTATAACCATGAGAATGTATCCGTTCTACTGATTGGGTCCTTTTTCTGTATTGCTTTGATACTACAGGGAAATCAATAGTCAAGAACCTTGATTACAACATTGCATCTCTGGCCGTCAAGCTCACAGATGAAGATGTGAGAGAAATTTCTGATTCTGTTCCTGCTTATGAAGTTGCTGGAGAACGAGATTTTGATATTTTCTCCAAATATAGTTGGAAGTTTGCAACTACCCCACCAAAGTGATTGCAAGTTATTGAGGATGAACTGAGAGAGTAGTATTGCGGGTGTTCTATTGATAGTCGGTGAAAGAGGATTCTTCTATATATAGAGAAGAGCTATGTGTGTCTGTGAACATTGCACTTGTATTGGACTCTTGATATGTGCTTATCTTGAGAAAATATCCTCTGGGATTTCCTCAAGAAAAATGAATGCAAAGTGGAATAAGTAATGCCCATTGGATAATAGTTTACAAATTTTACTACATAAATTTGTATAACAATATATCCATCAGTAATACACTTTACTGGGGATTTTGAAAGAGCCATTATTTTATTTCGGTACAATTAGAAATTGAATTTTTCAAGATGGAAAATGATTGCTCTGTCATATGCTCAATGCCTCAATCAATTAGTTAAGGAATGTTCCGGTAGGGCTTAGGTTCAACACATAAAAAGAATGAAATAAAGAAGTTATGCAGCATCATAAGTCAATCACTTCTCCTCCTAGATAAAAGCATACATTAACCAGCAACTTTAAATTCATTTTGCAGTTTTCTTAATTTTTACCTCCTCCGCTTAGCACTTCCACTGAGTCAGTCAGATGGCTTATCATGTGAATGTGATCTTATGTATCATAAATAGTTGCCAATTCTAATCCACATGGGAGTAGGCGAGGGAGAGAAAAATAAAATATTTATTATGTCTTTATTATCATTATTTTTTAAAATAAAGACACATATATTATTTTCATGGATTTTATTATTGCTTTATTTCCTTTCCATTCCCGTCACTTGATATCGTTCAGGACGTAGCTACTTGGATTTCAAAACTCATACAAGACACGGTCTTTATATAATTCACCCACCTGTTTTCTTTCTTGTCTCAAAATAACCGGAACTACCCAAGTATTCAACCCTCGTTTAGTTTCTCATTAAAACTATACCTAACTTCTTTCAATACATAAGAATGGGGCCAGATACACAATTAGAAGAAACAACTGTCCTGGGGCAGATCAACAATTTGTTCTCTGCAACTTCTCATATTTCAGTTTAAACTCATATGAATGTTTTTTTTTCAAGTAAGAAAAGACGATCAATTGAATTAAGAATTTCCAAATTTTGATTCAACAAACTATAACTAGAAAATTGTTCTCAATTATATGATTTGAGCTAATTACATTTTAGGTATTTATAAATAAAACTTCCATAAGGAAGTAGTTATTTGTCAAATGTCAAAAGTTTGATTGTATTAATTGTCAAAATTGAAACTTTAAAATGTCGCTTTGTTAAAAAAAAACAAAAGAAATAATTTCTCTTAAAAAATAAAAACAAAATGCGTAGATAGATAAACTCTAACCTTTGTTTGGATGAGGAAAAAATTAGATGAGAAAACAAGAAAAAAATATATATTTTTTTTTGTTTGGATTAGAGAAAAAATTAAAAATGAGAGAAAAGTTAAAGAAAAAATAATAGTGAGTTTTACCCAAAAAAAAATTTCTCCAAATATAAAGAGATTATGAAAAAAAAATTCTTTTATTTTTTATTTTTTTCAAATTATTCTCCAAGTACAAATACCTAATATTGAATAATAAAGACATTATTATCTTTATAAATTAATAAATTTTTTGTACTTTATATTTTCTCCTTATTCATTCAAATGTACGAAGGTAAAATATTTTTTTTCAACATTTTTTTTCTTTTTTTTCCTTTCCACTTTTCTGTTGAATCACTTTTCTCCAGTATATCACTTTTCTGTTGAATCACTTTTAACCAGCATACATTAACCAGTAACGTTGATAGATGGTAATCAACTACACATGACAACTGTATGTACTTCGCAATTTGGCTTTCTCCTAATTCAATGCTCACAGTCACAGGTAGCCCTTCGTACTTCGCCTCGTGCTGTTAGGTATTCCATGTGATGTAAACCTTACAATCGTGGGCTACTGCCCTAGGTAGGCATCCGCATAGAACGGCTAGATTGCAAAATTAGAATTGGCTGCACTTATAAGTGAACTATATATAATATAATTGGAGATGAATTAAAAAAATAGATTAAAAAATTAAACTCTATACACCACTTTTTATCTTTTTATATCATTTTTCATCTGATTACTGACTATATAACGTTCGACCGCAACTTTACGCATAAAACATTTTCTACAAGTGGATGCACTATCTTTTTTTTTTTTTTTTCTTTTCTTTTCTCCACGGTTTGCTAATAATCACTCCCCTAAGCTTGAGGAATCAACTGGAAATGCTGATTCGATGATTAAGTAGATCTGTTCAATCCTCTTAATTCTGTTCTTATGTCAAGAATGAATCTCAGCACAACAAGATCAATGAGTTTTTTTTGTCTTGCCTACCCTTCAGATTTTAAATACATTTGCAATAGTGTCTTAAGAATATAATGATACTTATTCTAATTGTATTTTCGTATGATCAATTAGCAATGGTGTCTTAAAAATATAATGATAATTATTCTAATCGTATTTTCATATGATCGTTTAAAGTATTAGGTCGAATTAACTCGAGATATATAGCATGTTGGATGGGGAAAGGAAACTTCTGAAGTGATATAACGTACCCAATATAACAGATAATTAAAAAAAAATTTAGCGATTCAGCATTTTTATAAAATATAAATAATGTAATAATAATTTATAAATGTCTAAAAATTATATATATATATATATATATATATATATATATTATAAATAATCATTCATATATACTTTAATTTATAATTCAGATTTCTTCAATTTATTGGTAAATTAATAGAGTCAATTTATTTAAAAGAAAGAAAGAATGAATGGATGGATGAAATCCATAGAATAAAATTTATACTTTTTTATTTCACCTCTCTTTTCTTTTTTTTTTTCCTCTCTCTCTTCCACTAAATTTACTAGAGGATCCAATTTCTTCAGCTTACGTGCACTTAATATCTATTTTAATGGTTCAATGTATCTAATTCTTGTACATTCCCCTCCACCAAAGGTGGTTTAGGCAGAACGCATTTTTGCCTAGAACAGTTACATCACTTTTGTTTTGAAGCAAGAGACACCACTTTCTTTCTTTCTTTTTTCTTTTGATATTATGGTTTAGGTAGTCCAAATTTCATTTTTTTTATTTTAATTTTTTTATTTTGGATGTAATAAAATACAAAATAAAAATGATTTTTTAACTATATCAACTTCAAAAAAAATAACTAATATTAGAAAACAAAAAATTAAGATTTAGATCATCCACAGCAATTCTAGACAATCAAGGTCTAAGCAGAAAAGCAGCACCGCTCCAAAGGGTGCAAGGAAACCAAGTGCTAATTTTTGAAGCTCTTCCATAATACCTTGATCTTCTTCTTCAAAAGTTGATAGATTTTCTTGCCAGTATCCTTGCCCACCACAATCTCTAAATGTGGTCAACTATAAATCTTTTTGAAAAATGAAGAAATTTCACACACTAATTGCAAGCCCTAGATCCTACAACCCAGAATCCCCAAGAGGGGAAACTTTCTTTTTAAGCATTTGGAAAATATTTATGGTGAGGTTTAAGAGGACTGAAATATTAACGTTTTTACATTTGGAAGAAATTTATCGTTAGCAAACAGTTAAAATAGCAACAAAAGCATGTAAAAAAAAACGAAAACAGATCATTCAAGAAAACCTGAAAATAATTTATACGAAAATATATGCAAAATCTAAAAATAACTTCTTGTAAAGGAAATCCAAAGTTTGGATTATCTAAATTTCTTTCCTGTAAATTTTCTTTAAACTTTGGAGAGAGGGGAGAAAAAAGAATTGGTAAAAAGAGAGAAAATCAACCACATACACTCCTATTCTTTTCTGTTATTCTCTCTCCAAAATTTACAAACTACTTATAAAAAAGAACATTAGAAGATCCTTAAACAAAAAACCCAAGAGGTATACCTTCTTATCCCACCTTAGGTGGTTTCACTGGTTTCTAGCTCATGCTTGCTCTTCAATGGTGAATTTCATGCAAGTCAAGGAATATGGTTTTGCTGATTCAAAGAAATTTGAGTAAATGATGCAAATTTTAGGCATTTGGAACCCTCATTCATTGGTTTTGCTTTCGTTTATTTTGTGGATAAAATAATCAAACCTTTGATATTCAAATAAAGACAATGTTAAGGAATTAGGATGAAGGAAGTTTTTGTGTTTTTAGCATTCGAGCTTTACAGGAAAAATAGAGATAGTGATTTAAATTTTAATTGGCTGGTGAATTTAACTGTAGAAAGAGAGATAAAGAAGATGAGAGAAAAAATAAAAATATAAAAGGATCAAATCAAAATTGATTTGATATTAGGAGAGTCAAAACTCCGAAATAGAGGACTAGGGATATTTGTTGCTTGAGCAGCCCCTAAATATCTCTCTCTCCTTTGAATTTTTTTAAATTAAAATCAATGATTCTCTTATTGCACAGTATAGAAAACTTATTCAAAAGTTGAGCTGCATTACACAGAGAGAGAGAGAAAGCTGCAAAAGACTAGTGAAAGAATTGTAAAGGAGAGAAAGAACGGGTGGGGAAAATTACAATTATATCTTCTTTTCTTTTTACATTTTAGGTCATCAACAAGGTAAGCTGTCACAAGAACTCATTAAGTTTGATGTCATAATTCTGCCTATTACCATGACATGTCGTTTGCAATCTTATCAGAATCCGAGAAGGGGAGAAGAGGCTGGCAGTGAGGACGAATGAAAAAAATAGTAGTAGGAATAAAAGTTTAATACAAAAAGCAAGCACTTGCAACTCAATTAAGAATGGATGAATGCTTGTGTAAGAGGTCTTGTAACTTCAAAAAAGAGGTACAATAGCTTTGTGTGTGAGAAAGGGCGAAGAGAGGAAAGAAAAAAAAAAGGGTGAGAGAAGAAAGGAAAAAAGGATCCAAAATTTTTTACTATTAAAATTAAAATAAAATATTAATTAAATTGTTTTTAAATCTAAAAAGTGAAGTAAAAGTCTCATAAATATTTGAGCCCAATATAATCTATTTAAAGGCTTTGAGATATAAAAATATTCTATTAAGCATAAGCTAGATATTCAAATAATTCTTAATTTCTAAACTTTAAAATTTGATTAAAATTTATTTATTATTATTTTCTACCTAAGATAATTTATTTAGCATTAATAATATATTTATTTATTACTTAATATTATTATACGATTAATATTAATATCATTTATTTTTTACTTATTATTGTTATTATTATTATTAAAACAAGTAAAAAATAAATATATTATTAATGTTAAATAAATTATATTAGGATAAAAAAACAATAATAAATAAATTTTAATCAAATTTAAAAATTATCTGATAAAATTATTTAGATACATGTCTTATACACAATAGAATTCTTTTATACTTTAAAACTTCTAATAGATTCCCCTTATTAAATCCCAATATTTATGAGACTTTTTTGGATCCAAAAAAAAATTAATTGGCACTTTATTCTAACTCCAATAGTAGAAAACCTAAATCCCTTCTTCATTTTCGCACACAAAACCACCGTTCTTCCTTTTCCAGTCTACAATACCTCTATTCTTAATTAAGTTATAAGTAAACAAGCCTCTTGCATTAAATTATTATTTTGTTATTGCTATTTCTTCTATTTATTTCTACGGCCAACCTCTTTTTTCCCTTTTCGGATCCCAACAAGGTTGCAAATGGCTTTTCGTGGTGACAAACAGGACAAGCGTGACAGGCTAAAATCAGCCTCACTAAGTCTAATTTTCTTGCAAATCAATATTATAAGGTTCGATTTACATGAAAATTTACTATAAAATAAAATAAAATAATGAAAATCAATGGCATAAGCTCTGGTTTTTACTTAAATTATATGACATGAGTGTAATACTTTAGCTTGCAACAAATTTGAAGAATTTTTATGGATAAAAAGGAAGATTTGGCTCAACACATCTCATAAACGGGTTAAAAAAGCTTCAATTTGTTAGTTAATTTTGGATCATATCTCCAATTATCTAGAAGCTAGTGAATTGTTCTAGTCTTCACCAAGCTGAAGCCATTGCAAGTCCAGCACGCTTGAAGTCTCCAACCACTCTCAACCTCAGATTCACCGAGTGGCACTTTCTGGCCCATAAGGGAGCCACGTCTCTTGCTTTTGCGATGTGTGGACAAGCAAACCCACGTGAACCAATGCCCTTTAGGACCCCGATACCCCAGGACGTGGAACCAAAATACCCCCCACAATACTTAAACCTCATTTCTATATAAACAAACCCTCTTTCCCTTTAGTCCCGCAGATCCATCCCCCTTCTAGCATTGTAGCAACCCAGATAAATATTTTCACTTACCAATTGCTATGGCTGCCTCGTGTGCTATGCAATCTATCCTGGCGAGCCCTGTGACTCGCATATCTGGCAGGTCCAGGGTGAACCAGCTTGGCTTTCCAGCTACATACATGCCATGCCAGCGAAGGAACGTTAGCTTTAGAGTTCGATCCATGGCTGAGGTAATGCTTTGCATTAATTTTCATATGTCAATACGCATGAACACTGATACGATACTGGATACAACACGATAACATTCAAGTGTTGATTTAAGTATGTCTTGTAGTTGTGGGAACTATCATATTAACTATTTGAATCAATGCTTCTTTATTGCAGGAGGAGACAGAAGAGCAGGCAACAAACCCAGTTACACCACCACCACAGCCAACCTCTACTCGCTCACCCAAGAAGGTGAGCACTGAGTGAATAAATTTACTCCTTAGTTGCTTTTGTGAACAAGTAAAGTTCCATTTTCATCCTCTTGTGATAAATCAGCATCAATGAACTCCTTTGGAAACCTATTCTGTTATTCTAGTACTCAAAATTCAAATTTCACGGTATTAGTACAATAATATATTATCTATGAAGGAATATATGTTCTAGGTACCTGAAAGAGAACGAACCTTTCGGGTATTGAAAGGAGAGGAAATTTTTGAAAGAGTCATGTAGAACTAAATCATCTTTGAAAATTCGAAACGAAAATGTACTCAAAATTTACTCTCTGCTTGATTTCTCTGTTTTCCAAAGACGAGTAGTGCCACATTTAACAATAAACAATGAAGCTCACGCAGCTTCAAATAATCTATTTACGCCAGAAATTTACTAATATCATTCATAAATTTCTATTTAATAATTTAAATTTTTTAAATCGAAAGATTTTTCAAATAGTCCCGTGCATCTAAACGAGATCTCAGATTGTGACTATAATTTTCACCTGCTAAAATACTATCATTGTCACTTTGCAAAATTTATCTGCGATAAAATCAGATCGATAACTTGTTACCGTAAAAATCAACAGGTGAGCACGAAATTCTCGGACCTATTAGCTTTCAGTGGACCAGCACCGGAGAGGATCAACGGGAGATTGGCGATGATAGGATTTGTGGCAGCAATAGCGGTGGAGGTAGCGAAAGGGCAAGACGTGTTCGCACAGATCGCGGACGGAGGCATCCCGTGGTTCCTGGGGACAAGCGTCGTCCTATCCCTTGCTTCACTGATTCCTCTGTTCAAAGGAGTGAGCGTGGAGTCGAAATCTCAAGCATTCATGTCTTCTGATGCAGAGCTCTGGAATGGAAGATTCGCGATGCTGGGTTTGGTTGCACTGGCGTTCACTGAGTATCTCAAGGGAGGAACCCTCGTGTGATTAGTGATTTCACACGTGCTTTGTAATTGTTATATTTCAAATAATGTCAAATTATTTTAACACCACAGCGCATGCCTATTTACTCTACCAAAATGAAGAAAAAAATTAATTACAAAAGTATTTATTAATGTTGTGAAATGATAATAGCAATTAGCAACAACTTTTTAATGTTATAAAATTAGAAAATATAGAAATGTTTCTGTGCAACAAAATATGTAGTAAATTATGTGATTTTTTTAATTTTGTTAAAATATTGACAGAATGTTATTTATTTTTAAAATATTTATAAACTACTTTTAAAATAAAAATGTGTTTTTATTTTAATTTAATTTTAAATTTTTTGATTAAAATATTTTCTAGTAACTTAAAAATATATATGTTATTGAACTAAAAAATTTATATGAAAAGAAAATTAATCAAAAAATTAAAATTAAATTGAAATATGAAATAATGTTATTTTAATTAAAATTTGTATATATTTTAATAGTAAAAGAAAAGCTTCTGTAAATGCGGTAAAAAGAAAAAGCAAATTTGTGTAATTTATTTTATATTAAAATTATTGTTAAATTTATTTCTTATACATAAAATATAATAACTATTTAATCTCAGACGATGAGAATGTTTTAAAATGCATAACATTTGGTTTTTCATTTTCGAAGAACAAGGGATATGTTATAATGTTAAAATTTATATATTAAAATTATAATCAAACTTATAATTTATGATTTTATAAAACTTATATAATAAAATTTTAATTGAAAGAAATATTTTATTATATTTTAAAATAATAATAAAGTTGTAACTAGTTAAATTGAAAATTTTTCTATAAATAAAAAATATTATTAGAAATCAGTAGCTTTATTATATAACTATTCAAAAATTAGTGTATTCACACATGTCAATATAGATATAAAACAAGATTAGTTGTTGATTACACCGAATATTTATACTAAAAATATTTATAATTATCTAAAAAAATTATGATTACATTAAATTTTAACTCGTGTTATTTTATTAAACAACAAGTCTGAATTTTTTTTTTTTTGGGGGGCCAATAAAAGTCCGAATATTCTTAATAAGGAGCACAAGGACTACGCTTCGTGGTGGTGGCAAGGTAAATACCAGAAGTCACACTTTCATGAGAAGAGATATCAAAAACAGCCTTTCTACAAGGAGTAGATTTTTGTGCCTTTTTTATATTTTATTATTTAATTTTTTTAATTAAATTATAATATGTTTATATAAAAAGTTAATGAATTCAATTACATAAAAATTATATACTTATCATATTATTATTTAAAAATTTATATATTTATTATATTTAAATTAAAAATATAATAATAATATAATAATAATAATAATAATAATAATAATAATAATAATAATAATAATAATAATAATAATAGAAGCAACTACTACATATAAATTTTTTTCCTGTCTATAATCGCATAGCAGGGTTCTAATCTATATTTTTGCTACAATTTGGTATTTTGGTATCCCTCAAATTTTTTTTTTAGCAGGTAACCACTTCAGTCATAAAATTCCTGGAGTATTTCCTATGGTTACAACTTCATTGCTCATTTATATGCAGATATCACCTTTTACGTTTAAACTTTCAGTACTTGCATTTTCTTATAACCACCCCAAAAATTTGTCAATTTCTTCATAGGGATTTACCTCATATTTTAACTTGCAACTTTAATTAAAATGCACCTTAGGTCACTAGTACATGATAAATCAGAAGTGAACAATTATGAAATATATTATTTATAATTAATCAGTAATTATCGAATTAAAAGGCTCTTTTTTTAAATATCTTCAATAAAAAAAATTAACAAAAGACATAATGTATGAAATAAAACGACAATGTCTACCATCAAGACAAAATTCCTGCACCTGGAACTTTATATTACTCTTATATGTAGTTTTTAGTACACTGTTAGTTCTTCTGATTTTATAAAAAATACAATTTGTTTCCTCTTATTTAAAAACAACCAACATTAACTTTTTCTTTTTAGATAATTTAATTTTACTCTTCCATCTCAATTCATGCATAGTTTAATGTCAAATTTAACAAATTTTTACTTAAGCATTACATGATTACTTGATACCATTAACTCTCAAATATGATGTACAAGTTAATATATTGTTAAATTTGACATCAATTTTAGATGAATTATGAAACAAATGGGCCAAAATAAATCATTTAAAGGAATAAATTAATAGCATTGTCAAATCTTAATTTAAAAAAAAAAACAAATCAAAACTTTTATAGGTTTAGAGACACTAGAAGTACACCCTATATTATATAATAGACAATAGCAATGTTATTAAAAAAAAGGGTTAAATAAACTTAATTTATGAAAGATGTACAAATTAGATTAATTGTTATAAGACATATAAATATATCAAGTTTTCTTTTTTACTGAAATTCAAGTAATGCCATGTTCTTCATTATTAAATTAGTCTACATACTTAAATAAATCAAATCTATTAAAAGATCTCTCACTAGTGCCATTAATCAAAAGAAAATGTGGCACTACGCAAGAGTTTACTCCTTTGACGAGATAATATTTGCTTTTAATATCTTAAATTTATTTCTCCTAAAAAATTTTCAAAATTAAAATTCTAAATGTACAAGAGGAGAGTTGATCCTCTAGACCACTCAAGGATAAAATAAACAACAAAATTCAAAAATACCCTAACGGTAATAAATAAATAAAAATGTGCCATTTTAACGCAGTCATTGTAGTATCTAACCCGGGTTCCATTCAAAGAGAGAGAGAGAAGAAAATCAGATTACGACTGCAAGATATGCATCGCCACCACTTATTCGTTACATGTCTATCTCGTTTTTACTAATGAAATGAACCTCTACACTCGCGAATTTATGAACAGAAAAGAATGAGAACATCACGTTTTCCCAACTTACTTATGTACAGATACTCGCCAAAAAAAAAAAACGAACATATTTGGCAGACACATTATATGGCAAGCTGGCTATGGATCAAGTTGATACGCTGGCTTGTCAAAATCTCCATTTTGCAGTGTACTTCCCACCACTCCACCGTCAGGTTCCTGCAACAAGGTAAATTTTGTCACCACACGTTAATGATCATAACTTGTGAAGAACTCAATTAGTCACATCTAATACAAGATAAACTAAGAGCACACTCGACCATGACCCTCTGCAGCATTGAACGCAGTCTAGTAGACGGAAAAAAGAGTGAGGGGGTGAAACCCACTCAAGTGGGTCTCATTTAATCCCCACCCCCCTCTATATCTCACCTACCGGACCACGTCCAATACTAGAGGGGATCTATTTCCGAGCACATTAAACTAAGCATAGGATTAACCTCTACCTCTAACATTACACCAGGTAAAGCTACAAATGGCAAGGTGAAAACAAATTCTTGTGCAATATGTAGAAATTTTCATATGGAACAGGATAGAGAGAGAGAGAAGAAAAATGGATCATATGGAACTTCTGCTAAGTTCCCACTTATACTTCTAAGGGACAGCATATCGCCACTCAGAAAGAGTTCCAAAAAGAATGCTGACTTAAGAGATGATAAATGAATAACCAAATCAAGAACTAAAATCATGCGAACATTCTAGAGATAGGAACTGCATGTGACATGTAAGTATCTAATAGAAATTTGGATACGTACTTCTGCAGGAAGATCAACTGGAAACAAATTTATGGCTCCTGCGTTGAATGTGAATCCACTGAAGAAGACAATTAATTGTTCACATCAGTATACATGCAGAAAACGAGAAAAACATAGGTAGGAGGGAAATGAAAAAACTTATAATTCAGTAACATAATCTCTTTGAGAGTATCTAAACCCCTCACTAACAGACTTAATCCTTTTGAGAGTATGTGAACCCCTAATGAAGACTATCCAAGTCAGGTGCTATAATAGCCAAAACATTGAGCTTAGAAGCAGAATAAAAAGAAGTTAGATTCTAATCATAAAAAGTATAAATTAAATTAGACCAACAAGTTTCAAACTACAAGATGAGTAAATTAATTTCAACTGGTCTTAAGAATATGTGGATAAGAAGTGGCAGAAACCATACCACCGGGATAAGACTAGCTGCCAGACATATGGAATAAAAAATTCCTCTGGATGACTCTCTTGTTCGTATGTGAAGCGCAGTTGAGTAAACATCTGTTAAACAAGATATCACTTCATTTAAACAAGGAAAGCAATCCTCCTCATGATAATCCTGATTACATGTAAACCACAAAGACAATTTTTCTTTTTCATTTTACCTTCATCCCTTCACTGCGCCAAGATCGGCAATTGACAATTATCACCTGGAGAACTTCATTGACTGACCAGTCAGCATCCCCCCTTTGAGCATCCATACGACTATTGAAAAAATCCAAGACCTGCAAATATCATATTGGTCACATTTTTCAAACACTCTGATAACATGATGTATTATACAAAGACAAGTTTCATGAAGGCAACCAAAGACACAAATGAATTTTGCTCCATTAAAAGTTTCAAGATTTTGAAAAGGAGGCATTTATGAAAAAGATTCAATTAAAATATGTGAAACATACAGTATAAATGTTTTCAAGCAGCTCGTTGAAGCGTGGATGATTCTTAAATGGTTGAAAGACTTCCTGCCTGTGCATTATTGCATATAATACCTGCCGCATTCACATATGAAACAAGTACTGTATATGTAATTTGTTTTTTTTTAACTAATGGAACCAAATAAAAATAGATGGTATAAAACCTACCATCAATCGAATATAAAATAAATCGTACCTCAGGATTCCGAGGCAGCGCATAAGTCAGGATAGCATTTAAAATTTCAAGCACAAGCCTCAAGAAGTCAGTATAAATTTGCAACTCAGTTGACTGCATTAAAAGAAGATATGATTTAGCAAAAGGACTATTCTGAAGTTTGTAATAATTGGAACCAAAAATGCAGAGACCACGGTGTATACCACATCTTCTACAAGGCCATTTCCATCAACAGAGTTGCCATTTCCAATATGAAGTTTATTATCTCTAAGATCTGCTAATTTGTTATACCTAATGAGCAGCAATCTTATGGTCACATAGTTATGCCAGAAAAAATACAAGCTATCTAGAACATATAAATATAAACATGGAAATAGTACAATAAAAAGGACAAGATGGGGTAGTGACATACTTGCGTGAAAGCATATCAAAAAGTCCAACTAGTCTCTGCGATGCGTATGCACTTAGATGGTGGACATGAGGTGCCATGTTTGCCAAAGTTGCTAAACATGTTGTATGGAGATACACATCCTATCATAATTCAAGATACAACAGAATGATATTTTCTCTTTTCTTTCTCCAATAGAACAAATAGAAAATCAAAATAGATCTAATGACATAAACAAAGGATCAACAACTTTTTAAGACTGGAAGACGTCAATTCATACACATACAAATAGGCACATTATTTAAATAATTACTATTTTCAATAACATGACCATCTAATTGTTATCCACTAATGAAATTAGTTGGCAGAGGGATGCATATTCAAAACTAAACCATCTATTTTGTCCACATTTTCTTCTTTTTCTGTACCAGTGGGGGAAGGGGAGAAAGCAGGACCCATAAAAAGAAAAAGGACAATCAAATACATTCTGAATAAGAGACTAGTTTTACTTGAGTATGAATGTAATGAAGTTCATCCAAAGATACAGAATATAGAGACATGATTTAGGCTAGGGAAAGAACTACATTTGAAATGTTATGTAGACATTTCCATTACAATTCTCCCCCTCTCACTCCTCCCCTCCCCCCTCTCCTTGTTTGAGACAGCAGTTTTTTTTATCTTTCCCAACCCAAGATCTGATTTAAATATAATACAGCTACCTTTGCCCTATCTTTTACAAATGAAACATAATAGGCATTGGAATCAGATTTAAATGCCTTCTTTCTCCTTGGCTACCTAGCCATTAAAAACTTTCTTTCTGCCCTGGAGAAATGTTGTTGTTCTTTATCAATATTGCTAATGCATGACATCCTATTATTTTAGGACACCTATTAAATATAGCAGCACATAGGTAAAGTGAACAATTATGATCATTTTGAGATGGAATATAGATTTGAAAAAAAAACAAAAATTCACATCACAAAAATCCATTACAATCAATACATTAAATTTCAAATTTATATATTCCACAAATACTTAAATAATCATAAGATCAGTAAACACATCTCTTAGTAACACCCATCTTAATTATATGTATGTTTTAACTTAAACAATCAGTCAGCAGAAAAGGACAGTTTGAATAAATAGGAGTAATTAAATTAATAGCTTAACTAGGTTTATGACTCATACCCGTAGTTTAGACAAATTATATTGTACAGTTCTGATAAGAATTACAACCATGAGAGAACCAAGAGAAGTCTGATGGAGGAGACGTTCTTTATACCATGGAACACCAGGCAATATCTGTTCATGTATACAACACATTAGCATAATCCTTGAAGTTTTAGGACAAAGCACAATGCCATAAGACAGAATTTTCTTACCAGTTTATAAATGCTTGCATTGAAAGAAGAATCCTGACTGAGTATGAGAAGTATGATCAGCAACATGTAAATTTGATTAGCTGTCTTACTTGAAGCATTGTACAACGCTTCCAAAATGGGCATCAACTGTTGGTTTCAAAAGATATACATGGATTAGAATGAGGCTTATTCCTTGGTTACTGTAAATGTACCAGTAGGGCCCATATGATTAAGAAGGCTAAAGTAGTTCAAAAAGAGGCAGTTATTGATATGATAGTCAAGAAATTCATGTTTCAGAAGTTAATGAGCATTAACCAAACTTTCTCTGAAAATTATTCCACTGACTTCTATGCAAATTATATTCATTCCAAATTTCTTCTTAGAAGAAAGTTTACTGCCTCATACCAATGTATCCAGATCAGTCCGCACCAGGACATACTCCAGAAATGCAGAATTTCCCTGCAACAATGAGTACAATAATAGTACGGCAGTCCCATCAGCTAAGCACCTGCACAGGAATAACCAGTTAAAAAATGTATGGAACACTACAAATGTGTAAATCAAATGTAACGTGATGCAACAAATAATAAGACACTACAAGTACACATACATACACTGGATGTATAAAAGTATTAAAAGTGGCATGAAATGCAAGAATCCTCACTGTTCTACCAATGAGGATGATGAGCACTCAAGCAAGGTGGAGAATCTTCTCCCAAAAGCTAGCTATTGGGAAGGAAGAATCACACTACTTAAATACCCTATTGAGTATCCCATACTACTCGATATAGGACTTTGACCTCCCATACTATTTTGGTCTCCATCAATTGGCCGCCTTTAGAAAGTTGATGTCTTGACAGCTACTCTTTGCAACAATTCACTCGACTTTTTGCCAATCAAAATCTCCCACAGGTAGCCTTTTTCGGAGATGCCAACCACCAACTTTGATACTAATTGATAAATACCCAAACAAGGTAGGGGACCCTCCCTCAATACCTAGCTATTGAGGTGGAAGAACCACTTTACTTATGTACCCCAATAAACATCCCATACTACTTAATGTAAGACTTTAACCTCCCATAATATCTTGGTCTCCATCAGAGAAAAAATATAAAGGATGCTTATTATAACACTAAAAGTTAAGAAACACTTGGCACTAGAGCTCAAACCAAGAAACTGAGGGAACAGGGACACACATTTGCAAACAACAATAATCTGATGAGGGAGGAAATCCAAAATGACTGACTGAACACCTGATACCAGACAAGAAACAGTCAAAAATACAAAATGCAGATTACCTTTTTTATTTTTCATCTCTCTGTACCTTGGATATAATTATCAAATGAATATACAGAAATGCATAAGAAACAGGTTCTTTATGTCATCACAAGACTGACACACAAATGGTACATGTCTTTCCTCTTTTTTTTTGGGGGGGGGGGGGAGGGGTGGTGTGACATAAAAGTTACCATCTTTTCTAATACATATTTGGAGTATAATTCAATAAAAACAATAGGAAAGCAAGATCCAGATATAGTAAGTTAGTTGGTTTAAGATGCATACAGGTAGTCAGATACTCACGTGCCAAGGGTATCAAATAACGAAGCAAAAGGCAACTTTACATGTGGACCACTGTTAGCATTACCCTCAACATCTACACGATCCACTGCAAACACAGCACTGATCAAAATTACCGGTCTTCTCAATCAACCAAAAGAACATAAATTGAAATAAAAGACATATTACATTCAAAATCAGTTGCATGTTCTAAGGCCTTGCAGTAAGGGTTGTCAGAAAAATAAGTAATTTCTTTATGTAACGTATCCGATGCAGCAGTTTTGTTATTCTCATTGGCAGTATAGTCCTTGCTCACAACACATTTATGATAATGAATGAGAACAAGAAGCGCGTGGAGACTGCTTTCTGCTAAAGGACTTCTCGATCCCCCACTGCTTGAACTGATCAAATAACTGAATGGCAATAAAACGAAATTTGCTGCAGGGAAAAAATGAAAGGACAAAAGAAGCATCTCTCAATAATTCTCCAACTTTTAAATTAGAATCTTGCAGCAATGAGAGAATTATGATAATATTATCCAAAATGCATGGTACATGGCCTTCAAAGAGTCCAGAAACAGAAAACCATATAATAATGTTATTTAGTCAACATACCAGCTGCAGAACCAACTCTCTGTAGAACACTCCTCTGACTTTCTTCATTAAAGATGGAATAAGAAGCTCTATTAAAAGGGATATTCGGCCGGGTTATGTAATTTAGAAGCAGTCTGCGCACGAATGAACTAACTAGAGAGCTATCCTGCAAAAATAACAGTACACCAACAGCAAATTTGCTATCTGCAAATATGGAGTAATTCATCAACCCAAGTTCCATGTTACAATTTCATCTGCTCACCTGAGCCATTGCTGCATCAAGAAATGGGTTCACATCATTTGGTCCAGGAGATGGCCCACAGAGAAGCTGAGTTGACATTGCAATAAGCATGAAATTAAGCAGCTCCAGATGTAGGAGATATGTGTTGGCACTAGAATAGAAAAAGATAGCATCAGGAAAAGTAATACATGCAAAACTCAAAAACAATTAGCATCTCCAGCTATCCAATAAATACCTCACATTTACTGATGTTATAAAGCTAAGCACATTCCGCATGACAAGATTTTCAATGGTTTGATCTGCATTAAGATTAAAGTTAAAAAAATATGAAGAATGCTGGAAACACACATAGACCAAAAAAGACTTGAATAGAGAGACTGAAAAGATTCATAAGGAATCCCATTAAAAACAAAAAAACAAAACAAAACAAAACAAAAAGAAAAGAAAAGAAGAAGAAGCTCCATTTTAAATTAACTGTCAAAAACCCTGAACATACCACAAGAGACCTGAGGAAAGGAATCTATCATCTAAACCAAAATTTCTTATGCAAAATAGGTGTCAGAAAATAGCCTTAGCCTTGACACAAATCTAACATTCATACAAGCACCGTGAATGACATACTCAACAAGTTTCATATTAAAACTGATTTTCTGTTTGCAGATCTTAATATGCTAAATGAAGATAACTGAAAGTGGAAGTCCCACAGCCAGATCACTAAATTTTCTGTGTTTCAATATCCTATTTAACCCAAACATAAAGAAAACAGATAAACATGCATTCTAAAGTACTAGGCAAATACAATCTTATAAAGCTGTATTGCTGCAACAATGAATGTTACATACCTCCCAAAATATCCTTTGGTATTGATTCATTTTCATCTAGCAACAGATGTAACTCGAGATCATCACCTTGGACACTTTCAATCAAGTGCTTTAAAAACACTGAAGTGATGTACACTGCATTAACAGCCTTTTCATAAACCACAGGTGGTACGCCAGAAGTTGACATGGACTCTTGCAAGTAACCTGCTAGATGGAACAAAATTTTTGCAAGATGCTTGGTACGATAGTTGTTCTTCGCTGGAAAAAAGATGCAAGGAAACAATTAGAAGAGTCAAATATTATAATGATGAAGTGAGCAGAAACAAATCCATTTGGCTACAAGTGGTTTAAAATAATGATTATGATATAAGAAAAAAAAAATGTGCTCTCCTGAATACCACAATTAGCATTTCACCTAAAATTTTAGGGCTCTCATGCTGTCAAATATTAAGAGGAAATGGGCACTTCGATTCAGCACTTTAGGGACAGAAAAACAGAACATGCTTATCCGATATAGAAATCATTAATTCATAAGAATATTCAATTTTTGGAACTACAAAAGTTCAACAGAGAAAACACAAAAGCATGCTAAACTCCTTGGTATTATCATTTTCAGCTAAAAAATTATACTCCAATGTATACAAACACCTGCTAATTATATTAGACCATGAATTTTATGAAACTTAGTTCTTAAATCATGGAATTAGCCACGAATTGAGAACCATAGCTACCAATTGAAGCTTCCTTTTAAAACCATCATTATTCTCGTTAATGATGATGAGTAGTAACTGTAACATCACTAACCCAACAGCTCGCAAGCTTGGTGAACACGGTGGGTGGGCCATTGAAAATTGAAAGGAAGCTCGAGCAATTTCTGCCAGAAGTCGGAGGAAAGCGGGAAGGACTCGCCACCGACGAAGGTTCCGATAAGATACTCCACCGTGTCCTGTGAGAATGCACCGCTCTTGCGCGGAGTTGACGGCACCGACCCCATATGTTGAACAGGTTTGAGGTCCTTGACTCGTTGCCTCAGTGGTTTGTTGGGTCGTCGACTCTGATCTATGCTAAAGTAAGCGATCCTCTTTTTATTGCTGGCAGATTTACGTAAACGGCATTGTTCAAACTCACACAGAGATCAAAAGGGACCGATCCGAAGAAGAAAATAGAGATGGGAACTGAAAATCTGGGGAGTTCGTGAAGCACAAGAAAGGAACAGATGAGAGAGGGAGAAGGAGAAGGAGCTTCAAAACGAAGGTTTTTGGAGGACTTTGAGAGAGAGAGAGATGAAAGACTTGTTTGTTTTGAGCGTTTTCCGTTTGGGATGGGATGCGTCATTCGCTTGAGCTATTTGACCGTATTGCCCCTCTAATAAACTCAAATCCAAGCAAGCCCTTTATTATTATTTTTTATTATTTTTATTATTATTATTTTCTTCTATGAAATTCTGATTTCAATTTCATAATTAACTGGGTTTGAAATGGATAAGGCTACCGAGTATTGAGTGTTGGCCTTCCGCCAGAGAAAGAGTAAGTTTCTTTCAGAAAAGTACCTTCACTTTTTTTTAATTATTTGAAATTAATATTTTATGTATAATATAAATTTAAATAATTAAATAATAAATGTTAAGAAATAAATAATTAAAATGAATATCTTGTTGGATCTCCCTCGATATATAATTATGTCTAAAACTTACGCATTTCAGTTTGGATATGAGAATGAAAAATATGCTTTGGCGTCTAGAAATTTTTTTTTTTTTTAGCATTTTAAAGAGCTGGGATTTAGAGTTGCATAATAAGATAAATATAAACATATATTGAATTTGAATACGTTAGTACTTACATCTGGATTCAAACTCTTTAAAATGTTAAAAATCCCAAGACGTCTCGATATCTAAACCAAAACGAGTAAATTTTGCAAATACTTATAAAACTTGAATATTTTACCTATTTCTAATTAAATACTTTGTAAACATTCAACAAAATAACCTTTTTAGTTATTTATTTCTTAATATTTATTACCTAATATTTAAAATTATATTATATATAAAATAGTTTTAAAAATGAAGGTACGCGTCTCAAAAATGTTCACCTATCCTACGGCTGAAAAAGCCTTACCCGTTTGAAAATTGAAACCTTGTCTTTGCTTCTAAAAGTAGACGAATTATGACAGAATTGAACAAATTAAATATGATTAATGGATATGATCAAAATTGATCTTATGATACATAAATAAATAATGCAAATCGTAAATTTATTTGGATAAATCTAAAAACTCTGATTATTCACCCTTGCACCATTAGATTACGCTTAGGAGCACAGTTTTTTTTTTTTTTTAATCTTAGAGCATATTTGGAACATTTGAAAATAGAGGAGAGAAAAATATGTTTGGTACATTTGAAAAAGAATCATGGATTGATTTTTTATATTGTTCATGGTAAAACTATTCATTCCATCTCTTTTGCAAAGGACTGGTAGTGTTGAAGATGAGAAAAGAAGAAAATTGGTCCCAAATAATAGTATAGTTTTATAAAAGGTTTTAAATTTTAAAATTATTTTAAAGAATTTAAAGACAAAAAATTTAATTTAAAATCTGAACTATAATTTCTTTTGTGTAGTTAAAATTTTATGTTATTGGATCCTTCAGAATACTTTTAAAATTTAAAGTTTTTTAGTATAAATATTTTTAACCTAAAATAATTAATTATAATTTTTATTTTATTATAATTAAAAAAATCAATTTTTGAATATTTGTTGGTACTAGGACTATTTTGGTCACTTATTCACATTTCATTTTATATTATTTATACTCTATCAAATATTAAAATAAAAAGGTACTCTTATTTCTTTTCTTATTATAACAAACATAATGTTAAATTACAGTATTCTATTTTACTTTCATTTCTATTCTCCTTTCCAATCCCTTAAAAACCTTTCTACTCGATTAAACATAGCATTATATATGATAGTATAAAATATTATAATAATAAAAATTGTTATAAGATAAATGTTATTTTATATTTTATAAAAATATGATGTGGTATGAAATCTAAGTAATTTTAAGTAGTATAAAATGTCATTATACATACATACATACATATATATATATACATACATATTTTTATTTTTAATAAAATTTATACATCATAGACACTGCCTGATCTCAAGGATATCAATGTTAAAATGACAACATACCCAAAACTTTTCAAACATATTCAATATAAAACTGTTGAAAACGTAATATCTTTGAAGAAAAGAGTTATTACCTACCTCATTCAATACTTGGCTAATCTGCATGATCAATAGACAAATTAATAATTTGAAACCAAATATGACATTTATCAAAAGAGTTAAAGTCAAGGCAAGTTTTTGGCAATTAAACTTAAAAAACACTCATAAAAAATTATACACGATTGCTTATTAATTAGTATTTTTTTAGTGTGTATTTGTATACACATGCACATGGATTATACTTGGATATAGTTTTTTATATTTTTATTATCAGAATCTCTAACTAAAATATAATAAGTGTATGCTTTTTTAATTAAAATATAATAAATATATAATTTAATTAAAAAATTATACATTTATCATATTTTAATTGAATAATTTGATAATAAAAATATAAAAATTATATATATATATGTCATTTAAATAGGCATTAAATGAATTAGTTTAATTGATAAGGAATAATTATTTTAACAATTTGGATTCAATTCTTCTAGAGATTATTATGATTAAAATTTTAAATGCACTATATCACTCTAAAAGAAATTCAATCTTATGATGACTTAAGGAGGTAATAAGCAAAATCTGAACATATATTCCAGTCATAATAGAAATATATATATATATATATAATAAATATAAAAGGTGACTATTGAACATTAAATCATAAGTATTTAACATTATTTTTAACAAATTGAATATTATTTTGTAATTGATTAATATACCATGATATTTAATATATTATAAAATACAAAATATTAGCATAGCAAACGATTCATAATTTTTTTTTTTTTCCTATCCGAACATTCCGAAGTACAATTGGTAATTCCTATCACGGCATTGGGGGAGAAGCGACAAGTCTTTGCCTCCAAGGGTCGGCAAGGTTTGTTTCCATTCGCTGATTTAGTCTTCTCCTCTGAAACAAGTGGCAAACAACGTGGAAATTTGCAATTTCCCATAAAGACATTTTGAATTGTGATTTTGGATGGCCTACCTTAAAAAATAAATAAATAAAAAGAAAAATGGCCATAAATTAAATCAAACAATTTTTTTATTAAAAAATTTATATTTTTTATTGAAATTAAAATATGTGCTATACTGACATTTTTTATAATAAAAAATAATTTATATTTATATTTATTTTGACCAAAATATTTTTATATCTATTACTTTAATCATATAATAAGTATTAAAATTTTATTTTATTAATATAAAAATAATTAATTTTTTAGATCTAAAATAAATTAAAGTGAGGCCTATGCTAATGTATAGAGATTTGTGCAAATCACTCAAATTTAAAAAAATAAGTCAAAATTTTTTTTGATAAGAATAGAAAAATAATAAAATTTAAAGATCATATATATATATATATATATTACATTTATAGTTTTAACATAAAATAAAAATATTAAATTAAAATTTCAAAATTTATGTTTTTCATTAAAAAATTAATATTATTTTTTAATATAATTTGGCTTTATTTTAACTTAAGGCAAGTTTTTATATATATTTTTCACAATAAAAAATAATTATATAATTTAGGCATTGCGTAGAGAAAAGCATAATAGACAAGAAAGTACGTGGCAAAAGCGCAAGCCATTTTCGAACTAATTAAGGAAGCAGGGGATCAGACCGGTGAGAGGCACCTGTTTCCGACACACGTTTCACGCGCATTGATCAGCGGCTATTGGATCCAATGCTCGGTGACGTGCCACGAAAATTAGAATCAAAAGCAGGTCCCCTTTGACTTTCCATTTTATACTTATAGCCAAACCATGACCTAACCATTCCAGTTCTAGTGGTAAACTTCCGAACAATTTGAATAATATAATACTCATCTAGTTGTGGAATTGCAAATATAACTAACATTTGAATTGAATTTGGAGAGAATAAAGTATGTATAACTGATGCCTAAAGCCGCCTGGGCTAACTGCTCATTTTGCTATGGAGAAGTGAAGGGGATGTTTATTATATTAGTATAATTATCATTTAATAGAGTTTATTTTTTATTATTTTTTAAAATAAACATAAAAAGTTATTTTTTATCATTAAAATTACTTTTTTATTTCATTCCTTTTTATTCTATATACCAAATACCCTATAACTTTATTGAAGACTATAAAATGGAACCAATCTATATCTAGTAAAATTATTTGATACGAATTTTTTTATAAGTTTTTATGCTCGATGAAGTTTGCATTGTCAAATTATTAAAAAAAGGTATATATTTATTTGACGTTAAAATTAATATTATTTGAATAAATAAATGGTTTTAAATTTATTTATTTTGATTTATTTAGTTATGTTTTAAGTTTTTTACTTAATTAAAATAAAAAAATTACAATAAATATATAATACATTTTAATCAAAATAAATATACATAATATATAAAATTAAAATAAATATATAAAGAGAAGACATAAGAATGAAAAAAACGAAAAATATAGGAAAAATGGTAGGGGAAATAATATTAATAATTGTTATTATTGTTGTTGTTGTTGTTGTTGTTGTTATTATTAAGGAGTAAGGGTACATTTGTCTCAAAAAAATAATTTTTAATTTTTGGTCTTGCTTCAAATAAAAAGCTCTAATTTTGAAATTGGATCCTTACCAATATTACATTGTGGACAATAAAAAAAATGTGACATAAAAAAGTAAAAATGTGCAGGAAACTTACTCTATCTCCCCTCTCTTGGCTCATTTGCAGTATTATATGGTGTATAATGGAAGAGAAAATAACACAAAAGAGTGAAAATGTATATAAAGTATACTTTATCTCTTTCCACTCATTTCTTTCTTTCTCTATATCTCTCTCCAAACTGCAAGTCATACATTTGTTTACTAAATGTTTTACTGGATATAAAGGATTCAAACTTCCTTCATCTTTCCTCTCTTCTATCTTCTCTTTCTTAAATTGATATTCCCAAAAATTAAGAGGATCTAAACCCATCTAGTACCCTATTTTTTTCTTACAACAGAAAAATTGCTTTTGTTACCTAAACTTAATATCTTTTGACTATAAATTAATCTGTTTTCAATGGCTAAAATAATCCCACTTCATAGTGACATTATTAATGCTCTTTGTGGCACATAAAATAATCCATGTAATCAACATCTATGAAGAAAAGAAAACTATAGTAAACTACATAAATCACCATCCTTACAAGATAATAATATTTTTATTAAGAAGCAACACAAACTTAATATGCTTTTCATCACCTAAAGCCAACCGTAGAAAAATTGATGATAGTAAAATCAATATGTTTTTCTCTGTGCTTAAAAAACTATTCGATAATAATTACAATAATAAATTTCTTTAGAGTAACACAAAAGTGGTGGGAAAACCTAAAAAAAAATTATAAATACCTAACTACTTACTAGCTTTATAGCAAGTTGAAGCTAACAATAAATCATTATAATTAAAGAAGAAAAACAATGATAATATTGATTGTCACGTCCTCTTCAACATTCACAAAAACACTTCGTTGAGCTTTCAGAACTACTATATTCCTTGAAAGCTTATAACCTTGGCTCATCTGAACCACAATATTCTTGATCATTCGTAATGAAACAAATGTTTACTAATTTTTTTTTTTTATACTTTTTATGAAACTTCCGATTAATTCATAGTATATATGTTTTGAAAAAGAAAATCCTACTTGGTGGAAACACACATGAAAGGAACTAGAAGAAAGACGATAAATAAAGGGAGCAATATAAAAGAGTCCGATGTTCGATATTTTACGATGGATTAAGTTTATAAAAAGATAAGGAAATACAAAAATTGCAAAATCTAACCCAAAGTTTTACCAAAATAAAACAAGCGTAATGAACTTAAAATGATTGTTTATTTTATAAAAAATAAAATATAATTTGCCTAACATATTTTAAAGTACTAGAGTCAAACTGGATTTTTATGGATTTTGGCTGGCACCAAATTTGTCTAACCTCCTGAGTGGATTTATATAGTGGCTCAAATTATTAGCCTGTTAAGTTCCTTCTATGGTCAAACTAGTTAGGCCGATTTGGGTTTCAAAATCTTGACTCCACTAGAACGCTTTGAAATGGCTAAAATCCCCCCAAAAAATTACATAAAAGTATAAAAGAATAAATTAATTATTTAGTTCTTAAAAGAGTTTTTTTTCAACTTAGTATTTTAAGATAGAAACTGTTTAATTTAGATATTTACAAGTTACTTTTTTTAATTTGATCTTCTAAAAATAAAACCTTTTAATTTAGTCCCTATGTATTTTCCTATAATCAAAATGATCTTTTCAGAAAGTATCTATAACTTTATGAAGCATTAAAATATAACTCTTTGGGGATTGAATGCACTTAAGTACGTAATACTAGTTAATTGTCACATGAGATTCTCTTTTTGCCTAATGAATAACCATTTTGATTAAAAAAACATTTAAATTGTTAAATTAAAAAGTTTTATTTTTTAAAAATCAAATTGAGGAGAGAATAATTTTTTACAAACTAAATTAAAAATATATATATATTTTTTTTAAAAGACTACATTTAAATAAGAATAATGTTTTTAAGGACTAAATTATTAATTTACTCATTAGAAAATGAGTTTTTTTCTTTTCTTTTTTTGGGAACATCATATAATGAGTTGTTTGGATTCTCTCCTAACTCTTTTACTTTCTTTGATTTTTTTAAGAGGGAAACATATTACGGCTTCACTTTCACCATAATTTTACCCCAAGAACAATTTCAGGAATTGCTCGCATATGTATGAATCTAATTAGCTAAGAAATCTTATATTTCACGCTCAAATAAGTTTAAACATAATCAAGTGAATATCTCAATTCTTTTATAAATTTATTTATAATAAATAGTTTGTGGCCCGTGCGTTGCACGGAAATTTTTTTTTAATTTCTAAATTTATTGTACTGTATGTAATTGAAATGTTTTAAATTTTGGCAATTGTTAACTACATTTAATAAACGGTATTACAAAAGACTGGTAACCATATAAATGGAAATAAATAAGATGCATAATTTTTAAAATTAACAGATTTTAATGAAATATGATAATAAATTAAAATGTCATTTCTTGATATTTCTAGTAACAAAGAAAAACGTATACCAGTTTGCATCTTTATATGATTTCTGTACAATCCAAAATATCTTTATATAAGTATTAGTTTTATATAAATTTTTTATATAAATATTAGTTTTATATAAAAAATTTATATAAAGATATATATAAAAAAATATATAATTTATATAAAGATATTTTGGATTGTACAAAAATAATATAAAGATATTAATTTTACATTTTGTATAAAGATATTAATTTTACCTTTATATACAGATATTAGTTAGTTTGTTACTTTATATAAAGGTCTTTATAAACCAAAAAACTATTTTAGTTATTTTGTTACTTTATACAACCCAAAATATTAGAATTTGATATACTAAAATAGTTAAGTCATTATAGATAAATGCATTTGATATATGGAATGATTAATAAACCTCATATAATCTAGTAGTCAAATTTCTTAATTTTGATATACTTCTTGCCCTTAATACATGATATTTGAGGCATCAAGATATTAAAGTAGGATCATGAAAATCCATTGTATAGTTCATTCTTTTGACAAAAGTTGTAATATTGATAGTTGAAGACAAAATATTGTTTTAATTGTCATAAATGAAAGAACCAAAGTATTATAATTAAAGAATTTTCAGCAATATGAAGTAATGGTTATTTCTTACAAAAGACTCAAGTGAATTATGTAATAAGTGAAAAAATAACATACACTATCAAGTGGAAATTGCTTTCTCAATGAAGTAAAAATCTCTTGGCATGAACAATCCTACATTCAAACCAAAAAAAAAAATGCATTTAAATACTTCCTTTTTTCATGACATATATGTAATTAGTTTGTAATTACATATATAAAAGAGTCTAATAATAACATATTTCATTTCATATTATACGACAATTAATGCTTGTTTAAAAAGATCCTAAAAAATGTTTCAGAAACTTTAAATTTGTGGTATCATATTGATATTATTATTCATTTTGTGAACTGAATATGTTTTGCTATATCCAACTCACTGAGAAAGAAGTGATAATTTCCTTCTTGCATAAATGATAATTCAATTTATAAGAAATTAATTAGTTTAGAATATGAATTAAAGGAACTTTATGATAGGCATTAAGCATTGGATTTTATACTTGTATTAATTGCTCGTAACTTGCTGTTTTTCCATCGATAAAAAAATTATGAAAGAAGTATTACCTGAATAGTTGGAGACAATGATTTGAATTTTGTACTTGCATCACACATAATGAAGCAAAATAGTATAACTAAAATATCAAAATAAATAACTTTTGAAGTACTTCGCTTCATTTTTTTTTTCTGTTTAAAGTTTTTAGAGCCATGTTTATAGTATAACTTGTACTATTGTGCCCATAACCTTTTGTTTTTTTTTGTTTTTATAAAAGGAAACCCAATGGTGGAATTCACATGGCTATTCGAGTAAGAATTTTGTATGTAAATCTATTTTACTAGCTGTAACAATTTTTTTCATATTTCTCTATATAAGTCAATAGATATCTTGGAGTAAGATTTAATTTTAAACTTTATTAATAGAAAATAGGCACTAAATTGCAAAGAGAGGGTGTCTATAATAACAATTTATGATATCAATTTACAGATACAATGACCCAAAAAAAAAAATAGTTTACAAAAAGAATTCAATTTATCTTGGAATGATGAGGTTAGGTGTGCACTTGCAATCAAGCATTGAACATCATAATCGAGGAATTGGACTTTCTTAGCGTAATGGTTCCATCAATCGTAATACCAATTATTTGATGTTTCTATTTTTTTCTATTGTGGCTAATGTCACACATACCCCAAGCTACATAGAGTTAAGAGTAAGCAAATGTTAAAACAATTACAAAGAAAGAAAGTTACAAGTAATAGTAAATAGAAAAGTGAGTTAGTAATATTATAATTGCAACTGTAAAAATTGAAAAATGCATTTTTGTCATGAAAAAATATTTTTTACGCTTTGTTTGAATGGGAAGAAAATTAAAAAGAAGAAAAAAGTAAAGGAAAAAACCGGAGGAAAAATGAATTTTCTCTCGTTTGGGTTGGAGAGAAAATCAGGAGGAGAGAAAAGTTGAAAAAAAAAATAATGGTAAATCTTACCAAAAAATTTTCTTTTCAAATATAAAGAGATTTGAGAAAGAAAACTCTGCCTAACATAATTCACTTTTTATATTCCTAAATTGTTCCCCTTTATCTCTCGATTTTCACTTCTTCATCCTCGATAAACGGATCATAGGTCACTAGTTTCCATTCTTCTATGTTTACTCTTCCATTTTTCAACTGCATATATATTTTCAAAAAGAAATAAGAATAATGAATTTTCAAAAAGAAAACAAATTTATAAAAACCACATTTCAATTTAAAAAAAAAAAATTTAGCCAAATAATGAAATAAAAAATAATGGAAACCAATTTTTAAAAAGTTCAAATAATAGAAAAAAGTTATTCTTGAATAAAGTTATAAAAAAAATTCCATTAGAAGAAAATATACACTTAAAATTAAAAAAAAATTCAAAAAAAAAATTTTAGATTGCATTTTGTTTAGAATTTTTCAACAACAATGCAGTCGAAATTGTTTGAATTAATTTTTTTACTTCTAAGTGTGTTTTTTTTCTATTAGAAAATTTTTTTGACCTTATTCAAAAATAATTTTTTATTATTTTAAAAAAATTTTAAATGTGCTTTTTATAAACTTATTTTCTTTTTAAAAATTCATTATTCTTATTTCTTTTGGAAAATATATATATATATATATATTTATATGTATAAAATCAAAATAGTTAATTTATATTTAAAACACAACTTCTTTTCTTTAAAATATTCTATTTATTGATAAAAGTTATTAAAGGGCATTATTATCCTTATAAATTAATAAGTTTTCTTTTTTCTATCTTTTTTCTCTATTCATTCAAATATATGGAGAGAACACATTTTCTTTTCACTTTTTTCTTCTCTCTTTTTTTCTCTCCACTTTTCTTTTCCTTCACTTTTCTCCTCCCTCATCCAAACATTTGCTTAATTTCTTTATTCCAGTAGGAGTCATTTTAAGAGTGTTTGAGGGAAGGTCTTCTTCTGTGCCGAAAGATGTTTGTATTGACATTTGACTTAAATTTTGATTGACCATATTTCTTGTTGAAATGCATAAAAAATTACAAATTAAATTAAAGTGGTTAGGATAAATATAGTAATTATTTAAAAGATAACGAACAATAAAATGTCTGAAAACTAAAAAACTATACAAAAGCAATGTCCCATTTGGCATGAGATAGTCATAAAAAAAAAATATGATAAAAAAATGGATTTTAAAAAGACAAAAGAAATTGGAAGAAAGATGAGACAAAGAAAAGTAACATATTTATTATTGCGTATGAAGTTTCTTATGACTAAACTACGAATCAATTTCCCTAAACATGTCATTTGCTTACTTTAAATTAACATTTTTTGATAAATGAATTTATTTAAATATTTACATCATTGTTACCTATTTTTGAAATTATTAGCTTCGAGAAGTTTTAGATTTAAGAGTAACTCTGTGATAGTCAAAGAGCTTGTGAAAAACATGTGACCGACAAAATTAAAAATAAAATTTAGTTGCAATATATGTATGTCTGTGTGTATGTGTGTGTGTGTGTGTAAAATTGTAAATATCTAGAATTTTTTAAATCATATATATTTCTTTCGTGTTAGTATGGCCTGAGCATTGCAAGCTAGAGAACTACAATAACCACGCCTTCCTAAAATTTCTCTGAAAAATGTGAAGCTTGATTGGCATACTCTTCCTAATGTGTACATGTTAATCCATTATTCCTGTAATGGGGTATCAAGTAGTTATTTGTTATAAAAAATAAATGATTATATACATGATACAGGTTTGTATTCTCCATGGATTAAGATTCTTGGCTGTATAGATTAATTTAATTTAATTTTTTCAAAAGTTTTTAATTAAAAATTATTTTTATTTTTATTTTTTAAAACATTTTTTGAAAAAATACGTAATAAATAAATTTGAATTGTCTAAATCCTCTCACATGTCATTAGAGAGAGGAGAGAGAGGATTTCATTATTATTCTTCATACATACTATTTCCAATCGGATTGAGAGTGGTACGTTTTTTTCTTCCCTTGATGTCATATTCTTTGACTGAGCTGTAGGATTTTTGCACTCCAATGATATCTCGACATAGAACAAAATTATAATTGGCTGCATGTAAAGTAAGTATACCAAAAAGGGGGAAAAAAAAAAAAGCACTTGGATAACCTAAGAAAGCATGGAGTATAAATATTATTAACATAGAAATCTTAAAGTGAAAAACATAAAAGGTTAATGAACGCACTAAGTCCGGATATTTTGATGACAAACTCTGAAGCAAATGATTGTTGGAATATGTAATATAGGAGAAATTAATATTATTATTCTAAGGACAATGACTAAGAAGATATTTACTAGTCTTGGACATATAAATTAGTATTATTTTAATGAAATGTAATAACAATTAATTTATCTTATCTTTATTTTTAAAACACCAAACTACCTTTTTCTTTATTTTTCTCTTTTAATTATTTCTAAAAAATTTTAAAATTATTTTAACATTAAACATTAAAGAAAGTAAGTTTGTTTAGGAATGTAGGGTATGACTGTAAAGTTATTAGGCTTGTTTCAGCATTTTCCAATCTCATCGAATTGCCCATGCATATGATGTTTTTTTGAAAAAAATTGAACAATTTAAAAAATAATAATATAAAATAACTCAAAAGAGATAGGGAAAAAAAAAGAGAGAAGATAGAGAATAAAAAAGAATGAATAAGGAAAGTGCTATTTAATTTTTATTTATATATCTCAATATGAATGAAGTGTTTATTTATATGCACAAGTTTGTAATTACAAATAATCCAAATATTATATCTTAAATGTAAAATAATGAATCATAGAGAAAATACAAATTTCATTGCATAAAAGGCAGGAGATGAATGTCTAAAGACTTAAAGTTACAACCCTTAAAGGAATATGAGAAAATAGACATCCACATTTATAATTTATATACTCAATTTATAAAATATAGTTTAAATACAGAAGATAGGATATGAACAAATTATTAACAAATCAGAAGTACATGGTTTATATCCGATTCATAAAGAATAGATGTCATAGGAAAGGGCAAAAAGCTAAACCATCAATCAAATTTTAATGAAAGAAACATGATGATATAAATAATCACAAATTTTGAATCCAATATTACAAAGGTGAGATGGATGCACAAAAAGTAGCAATTGATGTCAAAGTATAAGAACAAAACTTACATAATCAAAAAAAATAAGAGAGATGAACCAATTCAGTTTTTTCTTCCCCAAAATATAAAAATCTTAAATTATTCAAATATAACAAAAGTAAAAGAATCATAAACCGAACAATTCTTATAAATAAATAAGGGTTTGAAAAAGGGAAGCACGGTTCAATTTTTATTTATATATCCTAATATAAATGAGGCACCTATTTATAGGTACAAATTTGTAATTATAAACATTCTAAATGTTACATCTTAAATGTGAAATAATAAATTATAAAAAAAGTACAAATTCCATTGCATAAAGGTGAGAGATAAATGTTTAAAGGCTTAGATTTACAATTTTTGAAGGAATATGAGCAGATAGACATCTACATAATATGTATTCATAACAAAAAAAGCATATAAATCATTAAAGTAAACAAACATAAAGGTTAATGAGCACACTTAAGTTTGACTATGCAAAGGAGGAGTGTCCTGTCAGGAAAAAAAAAAATACAATAAAAAATGCAATAAATAAAGATAGAAATTAAAGAAACAAAGTAATTGAGACAAGGAAATTTTAACATGATGAAATGGAAATAATTTGATTTTTGATGAAATACAAAAAAAGTGTGCAACCCCGTTTGGTTTGTTTAATACAAATGTATATCTTTTATATAACTTGTATAATATCTATTATATTTTTATAATAATTATTTTACTTATCACATTATTATTTTAATTATTAAATCAATTTTGTAAAAGTAGAGATAAAAAATTATTTTTTATTCTATCTATTTCTACTTGTCTACTTTTTATATTTTATTCAGTTTAATATCTTTATTAAATGATGGAGACGAATAGCGCAGGAGGCTAGCTAGTACCTGTAAACAATACAATCTGAAGGATATGGCGTGAGTGGGGATATAATAAGAGGCTGAAAGGCAATTTAAAATTTAAAGTATAAAGCTATTAAATATATATACACGCATATACAAAATGAAAGTATAACATTTAAAAATCGTAATGTAAAATATATTTAAAATTAAAATATTGGAAATTTGAAATGTTGTGAATATGTTTAATATCAAAATCTATTAATTAAAATATAAAATAAAAAGTATAACATTTAAAAATCAAAATTAAAATATATGCAAAAATTTAAAAGTTCAGATTTGGCCAAATCTAACAATCTAACAAGGACTAAATTTATATGTAATTTTTCATATCCTTATTATTATGTTTTTTAATTTAAATATGATAAATGTATTACTTAATTAAAAAATTATATAATTATTTGCAAAAATCATACATATATTATATTTTGATTAAAGAATTTGATAATAAAGATATAAGAAATTATATATAAGTTTTTCTATTTAATAATTGAAGAAAAGTAAGAAAATCTAAAATTTAAAAATCATTATATATATACAATTTTTAGGCAATTTAAAATTTAAAATTCAAAAGTTAAAATTTGATTAAATCAAAGAATCTTGGAGGGAAAAAGTTAATGAGAAAGTGGCAAAAGTGGGTATTCTTTGTGTATATATATTCGGCTCACTTATCTATAAAATATATTAAAGAAATTAATATTTTCATATTATTTATGAATATATAAAATGTATATTAAATTTGTGAAATAATTTATTTTTGAAAATTTAAAATATTTGTATACCAATCACCATTTGTAATTGATGATCTTTTCTTTGAAGAAAGATTAATATGTTTAATGTTTCAATGTACTATAAATAAATAGATTAAATTAATAATAACTAATAATAACGACATACTAACAATAAATTTTAGATAAAATTTCATTTTAAACTTTCAGAAATAACTTCAGCACCAATTAATTTTTTTAAAGAACTTTCATATCACTTTCTCAAAAGTTGAATTTTATTCCAACCTAACAAAGTTTATTTCTTCTTAAAAATTTGTATGGTACTATTTAAACATTTTTAGACGGATGGAATTAGAACAGAAGGCTATAATCTTATTTTGGTCTATTACAAATGTGATATTTTTCAACTTAATTTATCATAAAGTTATCTTTTTAATTTAGTCCTTCATATATGGGGTATTTCTTAATTTGACCCCTCATAAAATTATTTTATTAATTTAATTTTATACAAATAAAATAGTTATTAATAATATCATTATATTATCATTTTGTTAATAAAGCCAATGTCAATTTATATATTATATAATGATGACAAAACGATAACTTGTCAAAAATATATTATACGTCATTTGTTAGTTTCAATTACAGTAAATTGAAATAATAATAATAATAACTAAAAAAAAATTCTATAAATTTAGATTATCTGCATTTACTTAACAAATATATGATATATATTTAAAAAGAGATAAAAAGAAAATAATAAATTGATAAAAAAGATAAGAAATATGTCCTATATATATATATATATATATTTATTTTTTATATTATTTTTTTCTAAATACATAATATATCACTGAAGAGGATCACAACCTCAAGGCACCAAAATTTAGTCTTAGAACAAAGTAAGATTTTCAAGAACTACATTAATACATTTAAATATTAAATAGACATTCGCCCAGTTTAAGTGCCACCACAGAGGTGATTGTTCTATCGGTGTCTCATATATACATATATATATATATATATATATTAAAGAAAATAATAAAATTTTAGAAAGAGTTAATTAATACTGAAATTATTTTTAGAGAATTAAAATAAGACTATATACTAGATTTTATTGAAAAGATTGTTTAATAATTAATATATCTGTATGACTGCTTCTGATTGAACAGCCTCCATTTGGATACAATGCCTTCAGACAAGGGATTTAGAAGTTGAAAATTTTTTTGGAGGCAATCAATTTTCTTTATTATTTTATTTATTTATTTGAATAAGAAAGAAAAGGAGTAAGTTTTAATATTGAAAATTTGAAATTGACATGGATAACTAGAAGCTGGGCTGTCGGTGGCAATGGATAAGGTTTAAGAAGATGATGCAATACTGGGCCCTCCATTTTCGTTTGTAGTAAAATACCAATGGATTCCATGTCGTTTTCTGTTCCATTTTCTAATTTTAAGCTGTTTTCATAACGGACACTTTTGCAGGGAGGCTCCGGGTTGAGCCCACGGATTTTTCTTTTTCTCTTTTTAATTTAAGAGAAGATTGTTGGAAAGAAAATGAAATATTTAATAAAATTTTGTGATACTCACCTCCCATTATATATATATATATATATATATATATATATATATATATATATATATATATATATATATATATATATATATATATTTCACGGGATCTTTTCTTAGACATAATAGATCCCAATTCCTGGGTTGAAATGGTGTTGATTTGATTAATTCCATTTTTATCCCTTTCACCAACTAAATCATTAATATCAATTTAGTGTTTAAAAAAAAATAAATTGATTTGGTTTTGAAAAAAGAATTATATGTAGTTTTTTTATAATATTTTTATTAACAAATTTTTTAATTAAAATATAATAAGTATACAATTTTTAAATAATTATACAGACATATGTGTAATTTCTAATTAAATTTTACATTTGTTATATTCTAATTAAAAGTTTATATGTTTTTTATATTTTAATTTAAAAACTTAATAGTAAAAATATAAAAAATTAAATCTAAATTTAATTTTTTAATTTTCAATATCAACTTAAACCAAATTTGGGTGGTTCGATTTGGACTTTTTTCTTATACTATTTTTTATTTTAGTTCAATTTACTTATTTTTTTTTTATTTACAATTTAAACTTAAATAGTAATATAATGATACACAAAGCTAATTAACAATAGGTACATTGTAACAATTTTTTTATCAGGTCAAAATGAGCCAATAAAAGTTTAAACAGTATTATCTGTTTTATATTTGATTCTGTTTATTATGACATTAAATTAAAAATCGAACTAAATAAATTAAAACTGAAAATTAATTAGTGTTGATATTTGTTATCAATTTAGTTTAATTATGAGACATCGATTTTAAACGATTTTGAATACTTTCAATTCAAAGTCCCAAATTAATAAAATTAGAGCAAACGAGATGGCGAAGAAATTAAGGTAAAATTGAAACTTGTCTAGAGAACACATCGATGCCAATTAACATCAACATGTAACATCATGCAACAGCCACACCTAATTAATGTGACATTAATTTAATATAGTAGCCCATTAATTGAAACAAAGCCATACCCATCAAATCTTGTACAAAAAAGGTTTTAAAGACAAAAAAAAAAAAAAGATCCAATAATGCTACTATCCTTGTATAAGATCCCAAAAATAAATGCTAATCCTTACTGAAGTTAAACATAAAATTTAGAAAGAGATTTATATTTTTACTATTATATTTTCTGATTAAAATATCTTAGATATATAATTTTTAAATTAAAATATGACAAGTATTTAATTTTTACAAATAAGTGTATAATCTCTAATTAAATTATACTTGTCATATTTTAATTTTAAAAAATTAATAATAAAGATATAAAATTTTTTTCTAAAATTAATTATAAGTTGACAAAATTAATAAGAATAATTAATTTTAGGAAAAACCTATTTGGTAAACTGCAAAGAAAGGAAAAAGAAGGTGGAAATAGCCAAAGACCATGCTTGCTAGGTGGAATATTTGAGTAGGCTTCATTCATAAATTCTGTCTCATATGATACATTGTGCTGTGCATTTCATTTTAATATCAAAGAAAAGTTATTGTTGAAGATGGAAAAAGTAGAAAAAATATTATTTTGTCTCAAATAATATTAATATTTTGTTTTTGTTTGAAAACAATATTTATATTGAATAATTTTAAAATTTAAAATTATTTTAAAAAATTTAAGAATAAAAAATTTTAACTTGAGATATTAAATTATAGTTTTATTATACAATTTAAATTTTTGATAATTAGATTCTTTAGAATTATTTTAATTTTTAAAATATTTTAATATAAATATATTTAATTTAAAATTATTATCTATAATTTTTTTATTTTATATTAATTTAAAAAAATTAATTTTTAAATATTTTTTACTCCAAAAATATTTTGATAATTTGTTCATATTTTATCTCTATTCATATATTATTTCTACTTTACTAAATATTTAAATATATATATTATTTTTCATATCATATTATATATAATTTTAAATTATAATAATTTTATTTTATTCTCATTTTTATATCTTTTTTATTTCTTTAAAAAAAATTTTACTCCACTTATATGACTGAGGTGTGAAGAGTATGGGTTTGTAAAAGAGCATCTAAATTTTAACATATAAATATCTTGCCAATAGTACTACATCACTTTATGACAGGATGATCGCGTCACGTCACGAACACATACTCAAGGTCTTTCTTTGTTTGATATATCGTCTTTGGGTCAAAATGGATGATATAGTGGGCCATAAAGTGGGCCGACAATTGAAATGTTTGGGTTAAAGTAACCAGCGTACCCAAAAAATAAAAAAAAGACACCTTACAACATCTTATGATCAGAATTTATCCACCAAAACTTAAAAAAACTATATTTTATTTCACTCAACTATAGCCTAATTATAATATAAAATAAATTTATATACAATTTTTCGTATTTTTGTTATTAAATTTATTAATTAAAATATGTTAAATATATAATTTTTAATAATAAAATAATAAATATATATTTTCTAATTATACTATATACTTATCATGGTTTAATTAAAAAAATATAAATATATTTATTATATTTTAATTAAAGAAGGTGATAATAAATATATGAAAAATTTTATTTAATTCTAATCCTTATAAAAAGTAAAACAATTATTATCTTTAACATTCAATAGCCATGTAATCAACAAAAATAGATTTGTGAATCTTAAAAAGTTAACTTTTGCTATTCATTTTGAGAAAAATTACTAGTACTTAAAAAAATACTTATTTTTCTCAAGACCAGTATTATAAGGTGACTTTTTTTTTTTTTTCCAAAATAGATAGTATATGGTTAATAGTTTCACTTTTTATAATACTTTAAAGAGATAAAGTGTCACGTTTTAAAATTTAAATCTTAATATTATAATTAGACTATAATTTAAAGATAAAATATAATTTTCCCAAACAAAAATGGGCAAAACTTGAGGTGTGAACCCAAGAATTAAAAAAAAAAAATTGAAACACAACTTTCCTTGAGCTTATTTCTGGGGTAAAATACGGGTTTGTATTATGTCTTTTTCATGTGTTCTTGGCAAAAGCTCAAGTAAGCCCGAAAAATAATTTTTGAAGGCATTTTTTTTCTTGGAGAAGAAGTTCAAAACTCTTGTGGTACAAGGCGTTTCTTAGAATATTAAAAAAAAAAGAACAAGCCGTAAACAAATGTTGTATTACTTTCTACATAATGCAAATTCTTTCTTTCCTTTCTTTTCCATCGAGGACAAATCGTGAACAATACAAAAAAATCATACTATAAATTATAACCTAATTATAATATTGATATTTAAAATTTAAAATGTAATATTTTACCTATTAAACTATCTTAAAAATAAAATAATTATTTATTTATAAACTTTAATTTTTAATAATTACGTGATCAATAGAATTTTAGTTTTGAGCCTTAAAAAAATTGACCTTTGCTATACATTTTGAGAAAAACTACTATTTAAAAAACTACTTATTATTATTATTATTATTATTATTATTATTAAAGCAGATAGCATAAGATGACTTATTTTTCTCAAGATAGCCAGTATAAAACGACTTGTTTTTCCATAAACAATTAGTATAAGTTAACCTGATAATGTGACTATTAAATGTTAAATTTAACATATGGTTAATAATTTCTTTTTTATGATAATTCAAGAAAGTAAAATGTTACATTTTAAAATTTAGGGATTCGTATAGTAATTAAGATATAGTTAAGAAGATAAAATGTACTTTACCTGAACAAAAATGAACATAACGTTTGGTGTGAACCCAAAACGAAAAATGTTTTTGGAATACAATTTCCCTTAAGCTTATTTCTGGGTAAAATAAGAGTTTGGGTTATTTCTCTTGCATGTGTTCTTTTGGGCAACAGTTCAAGTAAGCCCAAAAAACAATGGTACAAAAGTTCAATAGTTGTTTTGGTAAGGCTTGTCGTTCAAAAAAAAAAAAAATCCTTACAAGCGCAGGTTTGAATTTTTCTTTCTTAATGCTTTTTATCACAAAGCTAAATATTACCAATTTCCTTCTGGATAATTTATGAGATTTTCTTAAGGGAAGTTCGAATAATTTGTAAAAATTTTATATTCAAACCTCCATACACTAGCATAGACTTCTAACCAAAAGAAAAAGAGTTCTTGATGATTACGGTAAATATGGATGGACAAAATATTCAAACTTATTCATGAGATTAATTTATTTGGGTTTGGGTATCAAAATGGAAAATGAATTTGGGTATAAGTGTGGAGATTTTTTTTTTAGTATTTTTAAGGATTTGTATAATATGCACTGACCTTGTTGTAAACTATATATATAAAAAAAAACTAAAAATGCATTCGGTGTGTTTTTGAATTATATTTATTGTTTGAGATATTTTACTTATTGTTATAATTTTATATAAACATATTTTATGTAAACAGGTCTCAGAAAAACATGAGTATTTTATTTTATTTTTAATAAATTAATTTGGGTCCAAAGATGTAATAATTAAATAAAAAAAGGAATAAGGCTTAAGGGTGATTTTCTGGGAGTGCCCGTATGAATTGGAGAATAAAAAACATATATAATATATATATATATATATATATATATATATATATATATATATATATATATATATATATATATATATATATTTACAATTCTTGAAATAAAGACTACAATATTCTATCTACAGCTCTTAAATTATATGAGTATGATATTCAGCTTGAAAAAAAAAATCACGAGAATAAAAAAGAGGAAATTGATAAGTTGACCAGGATAATTTATTTTTAGGTATCCTTCATATTAATTAATTACGTTCTAGCTAGATTTGTTAATCCAACGAGTATAAATTTTCAAATAAAATGCATAAGTGCACCTCCTATGTTTTTTTTCAAAATAAATCCATTTATCAACGTAATCTCACCATCTAATTATTTACATATGTTAGTTATGTTATCTTAACGGTCTTTGGTGGTAGGGAATTTTTTTTTTATAAATGTTTAGAAAATATAAGGGTCAACTTATAAAAAAAATAAAATGTAGGAATTAAATTAAAATTTTGTGAAATTATAGGGACAAAAAATATATAGTTTAACCATTTTTTACACTAAAATTCAGATTATAAAAAGGGGAACTTCTTTCAATTAATTTGAAGCAGACCATAAATGAGCTCCTTCAATCTTGAATTTCAAAGCACCATGCATAAACAGACAGCATTAGATATTTGTGTTGGGAAAAGAAAGGAACACAGAGTTCGGCCTTTCTTGAACTAACACGCATATGATTAATTATACTATTTATACTAAGATGTAGAATAATATCAATTATATAAGTATATAGGAGATTCTTTTCCCCCTTTTCTTACGTAATTATTATGTTATATGAGAGAATTTAAATACTATATAATATTTGAAAAGAATTTAACTCGTCAAACAAACGTACGTCACGTTGCATTTTAGGATGTGAAATATAAGTGAAAAATCATGGATGAAAAAACAAATTAATAAGCTTTTTCAAATTCGCAAACTTATTATAAGATTTCTTTGCATTTTATAAGAATTCGTTCAAATTGTTGACTTTGTCATAACCCATATATCAATTTCAAAAGTTTTTACTTACATCATTTGAGAGAGATTGCGATCGACCAAAATGAACAAGTTACAAAGTGATAAGGTATAGTTGTACTGTGCAAAGCTTAATGGACTTACACAATTGAACTCCCTAGGGATAAAGCTTAATGGACTTTTTTTAGTGTAATTAATCCTTAATTCATTGCCTTTTCATTATGTAACATTTAAGATTGCTTATAGCACATAGAAGGAAAAGTGGATAATAGATGAATTGTTGTTTATGTGTATACAAGAGGAATATAGGTTGGTAGTTGAAGGAGGTAGTGCACCATATAAGGCTCATTGGCAAGTGCCTTCAAAAAGAAGGGCCAAAAGGAAAATGGCAAGAGAAAAGGCATATCTCCTATTTATATATCAAACAAGGATGTAGCTAGGTGTTTCCTCGTAAGCAGAAAGGGCACATTAGAAAAGACTACCTTAAAAGAAAGGTCTAGTTGGTAAAGAAAGATATGCCTTTATCCTTTGTATATTTTGAATTTAATTTAGTTAATGCTTGTCATGACACACAGTAGACGAAAGATCTATGTTTTGAATATTGTGCTGGGCTTTCTTAGCATAAAAAATCTATATCCAAATGAGCATAAATTCTTTCCAAAAAATAGGATTAGCTTAAATGAGGAATCTGTAAGAATATTTAGAATAATTTTGTCTTCTAAATATGTATCAAATCTTGAATAGACTTTTTATGTTCCTTTCTTTTAAGAATTTAATTTCAATTTCAAAATTAGTCTTATTAGGATTTTCTTTAAATATTTTTAGAACTATGTTTAATTTATTCACTATTGGCAAAATTTCTTTATCTAATGATTTGTTTAGACTTCATACAATTGATGATAATCCTTATTTCCTGTATTACTATATATGATAGTTCTGGAATGAATAGATATGTCATGAATGAGAACTTTGCTAGCCTATGGCACAAAAGATTAAGATATATTTTCATAAAAAGAATCAAAAGGTAGTAAAGGAAAAGGTTCTACAATCCCTAGAATTTATGGATTTTGGCTTATAAGTGAATTGTATCAATAATAAGCATACCGACAAATCATGTAAAAGGGCTAAGAAAAGTTTTAAGTTATTAGATATCATACATACTGATATATATTGCCTTAATTTGTGTTCTATTAATCATAAGTATTTTATCTCATTTATTGATGGTTTCTAAAAATATATGTTAATTTATCTACTTTATAATAAAAATAAGACACTGGATGCCTTTAAGAAGTATAAAGTAAAGGTAGAGAAACAAACTAGAAAATAGATTATGAGATTTGATAGGAGAGATGAATACTATGGTAGGTATACTGGTGATAGATAAGCACTAGTTCATTTGCTAATTTCATTTGAGAGTATGGTATAGTTGTACAATACATTATGTTTGGCTCACCTAATTGAATGGTTTGAAAGAAGGAAAATGATGTTTTGGATATGGCAAAGAGTATGCTTAGCAACTTTAAATTTTTTTTTTTTTTGTGGAGAGACACATTTAATATAATAATGCATATTATGAATAAAGTTCTAACAAAACCTAATTCGAATCATACACATATGTAGGGCTATCTTGCAGAGATAAGAGTGTATAATCTATATGAAAGAAAGTTAGATCTAAAGTCTATTACTACATATTTTGTTAATTATACAAAGAAGTCTGAGAAATATAAGTTCTATTATCTTTCACATTCAATGAGATTTGTTGAATTTTGAAATGATAAATTTCTTAAAAATGACATAATTAGTAAGAGTGCTGAACCACATGACTTAGTTAATAAAGATGATTACATACAACAAATAATCTCTACTAGTTATGGTAGAACATTAGTTTTAAAATGACACTCATCCTTTTAGGGTGAATATGGAATATAATAAAGTTCTCAAAACCCCATTTGATCATGCTAAAAATCGAGGGCATCTTCATCCTAAAGCCATACCATTCATGATGAGGCATTTTATAATGTAGAAAAGGCATCTCAATCTATGACAAAGGATATTTCTATTGAGCAATCTTAACCTTTACAATAAGTTGAATTAAAAAGATTAACTAAGACTACGAAGTTAATTGGTGATAGAGAATATTCTTATTGAGTAATCTTAACCTTCATAGCAGGTTGAATTAAGAAGATTAACTAAGATTAAAAAATTGATAATACCTAGTGACACTATGATAGAGATAATAATTATTGATTAAATTATTAGTTGGTAAAAATGTAAATTTAGTTAGAAATATTGTATTTCTGATCGAAAAATATTTTTGACTGAAAAATCATTTGCCTCCACTTGTCAATTTTATCATTGTCAGTAAATGGTATTGATTGAAAATTAATTGAAAAACAATGTTAACTAGTGCCCTTTGCAATGTGGTAGCTTTTTTTTTTTCTAGCGTGACTATTTTTTCTTATTGTGATATTTTTTTAAAGAACAACTTAGTCATTTTTTTCATTTCTTTTTTTCTATTTTTATTTGTTGTAATTAAATTAATAATATTTTAAATTTTGTATTCTCACCATTTTTGGTCCAAAAGCATTCTTTAGTTCATTCAATTACATTCTTTTCTTCATCATCCAATCATCTTTCTTTTGTAAATTTGTAACAAAAAATAATTAATTTATAAAAAATTTGCAACAAAAATTACAAACTTAAATAAATCTTTACAAATCTTTACTTAGAGGCAATTAAAATTGCAATTGTAGCTATTCAGCTATCCAATTGAAACAATTTGATTGATGAATAGAGAAAACTCACAAACATTAGAGGAAGAAAATTTACCAAAATGAAATAAGAGAATTTGATAAACATATAAAAAAAAAAGATGAAGATCGTGCTCAAGAATCAAGAAGAAAGAAAAAAAGAAGAAGAAAGTTTAAAGAGAAAGGAAGAGAAAGATGAAGTACATAAGAAAAGAAGAAGAAGATAAGTGTGGAATAAGATAAGAAGAAGAAGAAGAAAATTACAAAGAGAGAAGAGAAGAAGGAAAATGAATGAATAGCTATATAAAAATCAAAAGAACAAAAATTTATATATAGATTGAAAAAATTTGAGGGGGAAGGTGGAGGGGTTAAAATTCAAGCCAAATTTCAATTCACTATATTCCAACTGAGTTTTAATTAGTCTTGCTAACTAAAAATCAATTGAAACACATTTCTAATTGAGTTTTGGTTACCTAAGCACTCAACAAAAAATCCATTAGAAATGTGTTTCCGATTGATATTTGGATGAGACAATAAATTGTCTCTCATATATATATAATTTAAAATCCAATAAAATTAAAATAATAAAATAATAAGCAATGAATTAATAATAATTAAAAATAAAATAAATAGAGAAATAACTAAAAATTTAAATTCTTGTAATGTGTCAATTTAAAATTTAAATTAATATTTTTTAAATTAATTATTAAAATAAACATTTCAACTATTATATTGCAATACAAATTATTTATTGTTTTAGCAAAAATTACATTGAAAAGTAAAAGTATAAATTAAAATTTAAGTAAAAAAAAAAATCTTAAAATTGAATTATGGTTGGCTACCAAGAGGGCAATGAGGGAAAAAGCTACAACCTAGCATCGTTATATTAGTTTCTAGTGCAAGTTTTATCTTTTACTATTTAGTGATTGAAATTTATTTGGAAATAATGTAAAAGTTAATATATAGATATATATGTTATAATATTAGTCAAAATTTAGTAGGATGCCTTAGTCGGAAATTATGAACATTGTTGTAATGTGAATACATGGTGTACCTTACTAAATCTAACTATGACATAAGCATTAAGAATGACCTTGTAATGTTTTCTCAAGTAATAAATGGTGAGAATTTTAAATAGTGGCAATGTTGCCATAGTTGATAAAATGAAATTTATGACAAATAACAATATTTGAAACCTCTTAAAGTTGCCTAGTAAAGCTAAAATAATTGGTTATAAATGAGTCTTTAAAACTAAAAGAGAATCAATAGGCTTCATTGAGTGCTCCAAGAGAAGGTTGGTTGCTGAGGATTTTATCCAAAAGGAATAAATTGATTATAGAGGGACTTTCTCTCTTATATCCAAAAAGGATTCGTTTTGTATCATTATAGGTTAATAGTTCATTTTGATTTAGAATTAAACCAAATAGATGTTAAAACTACCTTTCTCAATGGTAATTTTAAGAAAGAGATATATATGAAACAACTTGAAGGGTTCAACTTAAATACTAGTGAAAATTTGATATGTAAGCTAAAAAAGTCAATTTATAAATCAAAGTAGGCCTCATAACAATGGTACCTAAAATTCCATGATGTAATCATATCTTTTGGTTTTGTTGAGAATATCATAGATCAATATAAATACCTAAAGGTCTATGAGAGCAAGATCATATTCTTGGTTTTATATATGGATGACATTTTGCTTGTTTCAAGTGATGTGAGGTTATAACATGAGATAAAATAGTTCTTGCTCAAAAATTTTGAAATGAATAGGTAAGACATCTTATGTCAATGGTATTAGGATCTATGGAGATAGGGTTTAAAATATCTTTAAAATATCATAATAAACCCATATAAGTAAAGTTTTTAAATGATTTAAAATAAAAGACTGTTTATCTCATATGGCACTGTTTAACTAATGTGGCACCTCTTGTGATAAGGAATAAATTTCATATGTTTCAGTATCCTAATAATGAGTTGGAAAGAAAGAAATGGAAAATGTTCCCTATAATTAAATAGTTGAAAGCCTTTGTTATCCATAGCTCTGTGAAAGGTTAGATATAACTTTTGTCATAGTATCTTGAGAAGATATCAAAGTAATACACGGATTGACTATTGGAAAGTTGCAAAAAATGTTATGGGATATTTTTATGATACTAAGGAGTATATACTTACTTATAAAAAGATTGGAAATTTAGTTATTCAGATTTGGATTTAGCAAAATATGTTGACACAAAGAAATTAATATTTGGATATATTTTTTTGCTAGTTAAGGAAGCCATCTCATGGAGAAGTACAAAACAATCCTTAATATCTTCACTATGAAAGTTGAGTTTGTTTCAAAACAATCCAATATGGAAGTTTAAAGGTACACAATTGAGAAATTTTATTATTAGCCTTAAAATTGTGGACTCAATCCCCAAGTCTATTAGAGTGCACAGTGACAATATAGTTATAGTTTTTTTAGACTAAACATAACAAAAGTGAGAGTTGAAATGCACACATACACATCAAGTATTTAGAATTATTGAATATATCCTACATCTTAAGCTTAATTATTAGCAGATTTTTTATCCCTATATATATATATATATATATGAAAGATTAGAGAAATGAGTGTTTTAATTTGAAGTCATAAACAATAAGACTCCTAATACATATGTATGTTATTCAACTTATATATGTTATTTTTTAATTATTTACATGTTGAAGTCAATTACGGTGTAACCAAATCCCATGAAATGAATCAGTCGAAAGGAGAAAAAAAAAGCAAAAAAAGAGCTATTTAATTAGGTTTTGAAAAAACATGCGTTAAAGTAAAATTATAGAAATCAAAGTTCAAATTAAATTTCCTATATATAGATGGGTTAAAATGTATATAAATTTTTAAGTAAGAAGAGTGTTTTATTATCCTACTCTTTAACTATGGTCATTCAAACAAAACTTTTTTTTTTTGGTTAATGTCAATTATCCATTTTAATGTTCAAATGCTTATTGAGAAATTGCTGGAATTCTGGATTGGTGGACATTCAATGTTAGAAGAAGATATCAACTACACCTACAAAATATGGAAGAAGGGAAGATAAAATCCTCCTTAATTTGTCCAATATCACACACGTAAGACAAAATTCCATGAATTATATTCTCATGCGTGTTTGATGCAATTTATTGAATTCGTTTGGTCAAACTATACTTAGGCAATGGGTCTGGATTGATGAATATCATCAAAGTAAAGTTAAGACGTTATTTGAAGCTATTAAACATGCTTTATATCTTTTGTTTTTGGGTCAATAATTACTTATCAATCCTTAAAGTTATCTCCTGAGTTTGTTGTTGTTCTCGAGGTCTTATTGTCGCCCCCAAGCGCGTTTGTAGATTTTTCAGCAAGATATTAATCATTTATTGCTTCGATTTCCAACTTTTCAGGTTTTATTAATTTCGAATAATTTATTGTTTAGCTTCCAGTTTCAGTTTCAGTTTCAATTTCAATATCTTTGTGTAATTTAGGGGTTTAAGTTTATGTATGTAACTTCGTTATAAAAAAAAATGTGATTTATTAAATTTTGCCCTCACACTTGGTGTTTAAATCATAAATATTTTAATTTCTCAAATACTTAAAAATATTTATATATATGATACATCAACTGTTTAAGATACTGTCTCTTTGTCGATATATTGATGTAGCTGGCACGTGTATTATATATACATATGAACATGATATAATAAAATTAATTAATCCCTTTTTCATTTCAAATGTGTGAGACTGAGAGCTAGCCTTATCAGGAAGTGAGAAGCAGCCAGCATAAGTTGCTTTTTTTAATTTGACCCGAAATGTCTATCATAGCAACGCAATCACACATGCAGTGGGAGATCGACATTTTATCACGTCATTAAGATTTTGATGGATAATATTAGAATAATTTATTTATATTATATTTTTATTTAAAAAGATATAAGAAGAAAAAATGACGACAAAGGAAAGGGAAGATAAATGAAAATTTACCGGTAGATGCATAATTATATATATAGAGACTTCTAAAATTTTCTGACTGATTATGATCTCACCTCTCGTGGCATGGGCTGCATGGATCAATCTATCACTAAACAGGTATCATAATTTTATTATATTAATTTTTTGGCAAAAAAATAGGAGTAACTTAATATTATAAACAGCTAGCTTTTACAAAATTTTGGTCTTTTTGCTTATTTGAACACAATAGTAATATTTAATAGTTATATTTATTAATAAATAAGTTATTTTAGATTCAAATTTTAACATTAAAAAGTCAATTAAATTTAAATATTATATCATGTTTAATTTTATTATTCTATAAAATTAATGATAAAATGCTTAAAATTTATTAATTTTGAATTGGCATTATTTATTATATTAAAATTTTAATATATAAAATAAAAAAAATATTTAATTATTATTGATTTGACTAAAATTTGACTATAATAAAACTAATAACTTGTAAATTTATATTTTTACCTATTTAATAATTAGTTAATTTTACAAACATTGTATTATATTATTCCCACAATCTAGAACAGCACTTCTTTAAAAAAGAAATAAAATTATAAAAATTTGTAATATAATTTGCATCTATATATTGTAGAGCAACTGGCTTTTAATCAGCCGTTCTCTGCCTAATTGGTGGATTCATGATCTTCCAAACACATCTTAGAAGTCGCCAGTATCTGATCAGAAGGGACACTTTTACACATTATAAAGCCAATTATTATTCTTGAAAACTGTGATGTCCGATCATCTTTTGCCATGCACAATGTTTTCTTTCGCATTCTAGCACTTATCTTTCTCTTTTGATTTTTATAATCATAATCTAGGAGTTTCCAGACAAATTAGGCGGGACAACGGCCATTGTAGAGACGACGTTTCGTCAGAATTCTAGGTATGTTCATTATTCCATATTAATTTAAATCAAAAAAATTATCCATGTTAATTAACATAACAATGACCATCGTATACTGTGGATGATTGATGTACTCTCTGATGACAAGATTCTATTTTTGTTTTTTGGCGAATGATTCAATAAATTCTCTTTTTCTTTTTTTTTTTTTAAAAACCTTTTTACAAAATTCTGTCTACTGTGGAAAGTTTTAAGATATCATACACGTAATTTACGTCCAATTCTTTAATTGTGCCTGGTCTTCGATATAGGAATTTTTTTCTAATAAAATTAATTGCGTCGATCGAAATTATAAACATCAACATATCATGCTTATAATATTAAAGAACATGATAATAGAAAACATCTAAGAATTACAATTTTTTTTAATATCGTTTTGTTTATTTTAATACATTTAGAGGGATGAACTCAGTTGATTAAAAGGCATATATAATATATCTCTTTCCCAATCTAGGATTCATTCCTCTAGAGGATATTTAGAGTATTATCTTAAATGTTTGAGGTTAATCTTTAAAATCACCTGTGAAGAGAATTTAATTTTCTATCATAACTCTAATTTTATTATATGTGAATAAAAATATTGTAAAAAATTAAAAATTAAAATATTTGTGTTATTTATTCTTTCTTTATTCAGATAAAAAATAAAATTCAAGTTGTTATATATTTTACAAGCTTCTTATAATTTTTAATGAATAATGTGTTATGAGAAATTAATTACCACAGAAAGATAAAAATTATAAGTTTGGTAACATGTAAAATAATTTAATGCATTTTATATGTGATATGAGATGACAAAATATTTTGACTATTATAAGAGAATTAATACTTTTTTTTTTTCTTAAATGTGATTTTAGATATGATCTCAAATACTATCGATAAGTTATTACATAATAACATACCAAAAATTATCATCCAATTTTGACATTTAAGTAACATGATATGTGAGATGAGAGTCACAATTACGGTATTCCAAAAGCCTCCTAGGTCATAAGGTGGAGTGAAACTTATTAACATTTTCTATAGCAAATGATGAACAATTAATATAAATATTAGTCAATAATTTTATTATCAATTTTCGTTGTTATAGAATGAAAGAGTAATTAATAGTTACTATGTAAGATGCATGTTTCAACTATATAAAATGGATTACTGATAATATTATATGAGATATGTTTGGAGAAAAAATTAAAGAACTTTTAATATTAAAAATTTCTTCCTTCAACTTTTAATATTGGAAACTATTTAATCTCATATGCCCCCTCAATTTATTTATCTTGGGCGTTGAATAAATGCAAAAGATGTGAATTAGTCAGCTATGTATATGTGGACCAAATATGGAAGGCAAACCTAACTGGAAGTGGGCATAGCATGATGAAATGGAAGGTTTGGCAATGCCTTTTTAATTTGATCTGATGAGGAAAGGTAAAGAAGAGCAAAAAATGTTCGTGGAAAAATTTAGTTTAAGATTATACATTAAAATATTTTATATCAAAAATTTTTTAAATTTGAAATTATTTTTAAAAATTTTAGAATTAAAAAATTCAACTTGAGATCTTATTTTATAATTTTTTTATATAATTAAAAAATTTTAATCATAAAATTTTTTAAAATTTAAAATCTTTTAAAATAAATATTTTTTTAACTTAAAATCTCAACCATAATTTTTTGAAAGAATTATAAAGAAGGACTTAAACTTAAAAAAATATTATCTTGCAAAATGTATTACCACAGATTGTCACTAATTGTAATTAAAACTAATAATATCTAATAGTAACAGATTTTATAAATAATATTTTTTAAATTTATATATTTTTATAATTCTCCCTAATTTTTTCAAATGTTTAATTAGCTTGCCCGGCTTGAATATGATGACGATGCCGCCATGAATATGATCACATAATCAGTAGGATGCTGCAATGTTGTCTGACCTAACTGATAAGGTTGCACATGCTCTGCATGATCCATCCGTGTAGCTGGCACCCTATGTATCCATCCTGCAAAAGAAACCCGGTAAAATTTACCATTGCAGCTTCTTGGATAAGACGTCGATGCACTATTTGACTTGGGGTCCAGCGTTTGAATCTGCGCCGATTCTTCGATTTAACCGGATGTTCCGGTTCCATATTTCAAACATTAGTATAGCATAAACACGAAACAGTACTATATTGCTATTGAAATTTACCGTTCCAGCACAACGTCCTTTAAATCTATTCAAGAACAAGAAAAAAGTAGATTATATAAGGAAGATTACTTGGACATCATAATACAAGGTTAAACTTGTCGAGAAATTTTGAGCAACACCAGATATATAGGGATATGCACGAATTTAAAGGAGTAAATTAAGCATTTAATGAGGTTTATTTAAATTTAATCTCTAAAATATAGTTAATGCTTGAATTCATTTTAAAAAATAATAAAGCTCATTGTATGCTAATCTTTTTGTTAAATTATTTAGAGATTTCGAAAGAATTATAAAATGTAATGAGTTTATTTTTAAATATAAATTCATGCATTTATTAATTTTTACATATGTTACTTTTGTAATTCTAATAATATATTCATTTAGAAACTAAATTGTTAGTTTAGGTGCGAAGGAAAACATTCTAAAAGATGGAGTTTTGCACCTTGACAATGCAGTTGACGCAAATATGGGAAGTATTGCTCAATAACTAGGAAAGCAAAATTTGGATTTTTCAATATGATATAGGAGACACTTTGAAAGGATTAGAAATTAGATGTAGTTTTTTTTATATATTTATTATTATATTTCTTAATTAAAATAAATAAATATATGATTTTAATTAAAATATAATAAATATATAGATTAATTAGATAATTATATCTGTAAAAGCTATACAATATTATATTTTAATTAAAAAAAACTTAATAATAAGAATATAAGAATTATAAGTTTTTTCCTACTAACATGAAATTAACTAATTAGTGAAAGAAAAGAAGCATGGAGAAACCTTGAGAACAACCATTTAATATAAGGCATGCATTAATTCCTTGCAGTGTCAAGAATGATCAAGAGGCTTCCATTTCTTGATAAACTGCATTTAAACTCATACCAAAGAAACCCTATAAAAAGATAGAGCATGTATATAGCTTCTTCAAAAACACAAAAGTTGAAGTCAGATAATTAAGAAGAGTTGGCATGAATGGAGGAAGAAATCAGAATATTACTCATTTTCAGTGTGTGCAATTTTACTTAGGACGAGAGGCCAAATAACCAAGTTTTTCAGCCAACACATCCACATCTTCCTCGAAACCTTGTAGATCCTCCTCAATATCCTCATTCAACAAGTCTTCCCAAAACACTTCATCAATCTCGTTATATCTGCTTTCAAGTCCAACTTCAACCCCTTCATTCTCCTCATGTTCTTCTTCCTGTAACTTGCTAATCAAATCCAAATCCGAAACCGAAACCTCAAACTCTGAAGATATCTCCGTAATAGTATTGTGTTCCTGAGGTTCAAGTTTAACAAAATCTGAGCATTCTAATTCACCTAATAACTCAACATTACTACTACTAGGCCCTTGATCAATAGACCTTCTTCTCTTCTTCGAAAATACCTCTTCCAATTCCTTCTTCCACTCTTTTTGCCGAACTAACTGCTGAACAAAGTTACGATTCTGCATTGCTCTCGCTAAGAAATTCATCATTTGTTGCTGCTTCTGTTCGGTTCTCTTAAGCCTACCCTCCATTTCTTGAAGGCAACTTTTGGTATTCTGTTGTTGTTGTCTGAGTTTCACCAGCTCCACCATGAGAACCTGTTTGTCACGCCTTAGACGATTGATTTGATCTCCGTCTAATCCAAACCATCCAACTTCAACGCATGGATCTATAGCTTGGTGTACTAGAGCTTGATGATGATGGGGTGTCTTCCTTCTCCTAATGTTCTTCAAAAGATGCTTTTGTCCTCTGAGAAACCCTTCATTGGCAAATTCCCACTTATCTGGATCAACCTTTCTGAATCCCTACAACAAAATATGAAATCTCTTCTTTATGATCAAGTCCATAAAATCTCACTGCGGCAATGGTTTGAGAAGCACATAAACTATGAGATACTCATACTATTATATTAGAAATGTGTTCGATACTAATATTAAACAATATCATTTCAAATTACACCGAAAAACTACATATTTCTTCATCATGATAAAATTCATAAACTCTCAGCAGCATGTTTTGAGAAGCAAAATCAGCTCTCTTATGAAACCCTAAAAGGATATGTCTGGATTGAGTTAATTTAATCATTTTATTTTATTTGGATTTAAATCTGATATTTTTCTTCCTTATAATATATTTTGATTAAAAAGAATGAATGAAAATGAGAAGGGAAAAAAAAATACTTAAATCTAAAACGAAGAAATGTAATTTCTCTTCCCTTTTTCTATTCTTCTCCAACTTCATCGATTTAGAAGTCTTAACTAGTAACTATGGGAAAGGAAACACGTGCAATTTAGTTCATATTTGAAAGTATACTAGGATACAGATAGGATCAAATATATTTTCCATAAAATCTCGCTATGGCAGTAGTTTCAAAAGCATATAAAAATAAACTCTCTAAAGAAACCCTTCAAGTGATAACCATGGGAAAATTTAGAAACACATCTAATTAAGTTCACAAAAGTGATTATAATGAAAGTGAATTACATCATTTTAAAATGTAACTTATGCACTTTTCCTGTTTGAAGACATTAAACAAACAATATCTAAACATTATGGCAAAGCCCAGTAAATGGGACCAATCTATTATATGAAGGTGGAAAATGAAAGGTAGAAATGCAATGTATCCAGCTGCTTCATGAACGTGACTATAGATAAGGTTGTAGCTTCATATATATACTACCGTTGCATCTAAAGAAACCCAGATGGAAAATATTACAGACTGAAACCTAATCGCTAATCTCATTAATTTCACAAACACTAGCTAGTACCACCGCATCATCACAGTCAAGAAGAAAAACAACAAAACCTCCCCCTAATAACAGAAGACGGTACAAGAAAATGAAGATATATGTATAAAGGAAAAATAAGGTTACAGTTTCATTGCATCTAAAAAGAAACCCTTAAAGAAAAAGGGCAAAATCTCCCATCTAGAGAACAAAATCTCCCATAAATTATTATCAAAGAGAGGAGACATAATGTTTAAACACTCACATAGGTGTTAAGCTGCCTGACAAAGCTAGAGAAATTGTTGTGTTTGAAGAATCTGGGAAGAAGGCTCATGGAAAATGACTCTGGATCCCAAACAACGAAGCTATTGTTGCCTCTGCTCCACGAAACTATGTGATTGGTGGAAGGGTCGTCGACGATGTCGTATGTTTTTGTCAGAAACGGAGGAGGACCTGCTTCGTGAAGCCCCTCCATTGGTTGTGGAAAAGCCATGGTACTTGCTCCAGGAAACTCCTCCTTCATTTGATTCATATTGGGATATATGGATCTGGGTCAGGTTCTTTTTTCCCTGAGAAAAGATGGGCTCGGGTTAGATTTTGAGGTTGAGGCGTCAAGAGCTATGGCGGCTTCCTAACTAGGTCATGACTGCGATGGTTTTGAAGTATCCATGTAAGGTTACTGATAAAAGGTCAGAGTGGTAAATGAAAGAAAAAGATCAGATAGCTCTCTCTTCAGAACTTTCATCGCACAGAGAGAGAGAGAGAGAGAGAGAGAGAGAGAGAGCTTAATGTATGGAGTATGAAGAATTGACAGTTTTATCGGAGTTTGGTGCTTGGTAGGGAAAAGCAGGAGGTAGGAGATGGGCTTTGTGCAATATAGAAATAGACAGGTGACGTGGAACTTTTTTTCTTCACTAATTTATTTTATTTTATTTAGTGGGGATGGTAAAGTGCAACAGAAATCAATCCAACTCGAAAAGGCAATGGGATATTTTTCTCACTCCATTTTTTTTTCTCCATTTGAAAAAGTATCTTGTCCCACTGACCTTTTTTTCTTTAAATAGTTCGAGTATATTTCATATTTTTAAATTACACATTTTTTTACATTTAATCTATATTAAAAAATAGTTTACTTTATTTTTTAATGAAATTAATTTTTTATACAATATTTATTTTTTAAAAAATAAAAATTATTTAATTAAATTTATTATCATATTAAAAATAACAATTTTCTGTTTGAGCTTAAAATTAATTTAACTATTTGTATTATTATATTAAAAACAAAGTCATTGTATTATATTATATAGAAAAATAATTCCATTGACGCAAAAATAAAATTACATTACCATATTGTACAAATAGATAATTTCAATGATATAAAGTAAATAAAAAAGTTTACAATTTATATCAAATATAAAAAAAACTAGGTGTAACTATTAAAACAAGAAGTTATTAGGTATAATTTAGTTAAATTTCAATAAATGTCATTATAATTTACCCTTAATTGTATCTTGCACGGAACAAAACAAAAATAAGAAAATAAATAAATAAACTCCTATTTTTTCTCTTCTCATGATTTTTTCGTTATTTTCAAGAACAAATTATGTGTAGGGCAGCGGACGACTGGAGTTCGGATTGTCTCTCTGTCTGCTCGCGAAAATGGTAGCGTGATGTTGGGCAACTCACAGCCGTTAAAGATATCTGATGGCCATAAAAGGACACGTGTCAGATACATGAGAACTCGGTTAATCATACCTGTTCATGTGTGCATTCGTGATGATATTGACACGTGGTAGCCGAACTCCTTCATACACATTTTGGAGAAAGCACTGAAGATGCCAGCCTCCCATTTTGATATACAAATTGCGATGCAGGGGCTTTTTTGGCTGAATCAAAATGGCAGCCTCGATCGAAGATCTTCCTCACGTCTTGAAGAAGCTAATCTACAATATTCCTTCACGTCCTGAAGCTTTGATGTCTCTATTTTTTATTCTGATCTGATTTGAGTTTTGGGGTTTCGGAAGAATAAGATGAAGTAATAAACAAGATGTCAACTGCATTTTAGGTTTTTTCCTTTTTCCCTTCTAATTTGATCTGATCTATTTTACTGGATTATATATTATGGGGTGTCGTTCAGTTGTTCTTATGCTTGTATTGTTCTAATGCCCAGCTCCTTTTCTAATTTTTTCTTGTTTGGTTTCATTCACTGGGCTACGGAGTTGACACCCTGTAATTGATACGGGTTTGAGTTGTTTTTTATGTTTTTCTTGATTCATTTCGAGCTTTGTGTTTTGAAATTTTTTTTTTTTGGTGAATTTGATTTCTGGGAATTTGATTGCTGTGATTTGGCATTACTGCATATTCTGTGGACTCATTTTGCAGATGAGCATAATCATAAAGTATGCTGTGAGCCAATGCACCATAATGCACTATAAGATCACAATGCAAAGACAAATGAGAACACCATATTGACACCAAAGCTTTGTACACAAGTTATAAGATAGATGGTTAAAGCTATTTCGATTCACTGACTCACAAGTTCAGCAACAAAAAGCAGAGGCAGATCACTTGAATTGTAAACCTGAATTGCAAATCTGAATTGTAAATCTTCTCTGATTCAACAGCCTATACAATACACAAAGGTAGATTACTTGAATTATTAATTTGAAGACTACGTCATTTGAATGAGAATTGTAAATCTGCTATGTAGTCGTCTTTAACTAGTGATTGTATAGGAGGTAAAGAGCCATGTAAAGAAGAAATGATTGTATCAAATTTTGAAATTTCATTAAAATGATTCCTTCATTTGTCAATATTTCCACTTTGAGCTTACAAAATATGGAATAATAGCATATGCCATTTGTGCCTATACAAAATGAATAAGTTTGTACAAAGTATGCACTAATATGTACAAATGCTAAAAATACAAAGGATGAACTAATGCCATATCAAACATGTTAGTTGTTGATATATGAAAAATTTTCACTTAACTCCATTGATTTAAGCAATGACATTGGAAGATCAAATGGTTCCTATATTAGAAAAGAATAATAATTATAACAATCAAGAGATGCTTACTCTAAATAATAATAATAATAATTACAATTATTATTTCTATGAAAGTAAGTTCACCTATGAGTTTAAGATTGTGCATAGGATGTTAGCTGTGCTAAATAGGATATACCAACTTGCATATGATTGTTCATTCCCTTACAAATATTAACATGATAAGCATAAAAAGCAACAAAAAGACTTTAGAATGAGTTAACAAGCATATCCTCATTTATCGTAGAGTGTTGGACTTGTGATATTTTTTCTATTAGAGCTCACCTTTTCCTACTTTGATGCTCAAGAAAGCCCTTCATGTGGTTTTTGCTCTTTAAGCTAATTCTCCTCTTGAATCCTTCTGCTTATGCAATACATTGATTTGTTGGAAGTGTGTTAATGTCATTGTTAGCATAAGACATAGTTGTTTGTATCATTGCATGTTGTTTAGCCTTGTATTTGCTATGATTTCCTTTCCCTTGACATAATGTAACGCACCACTTCTCATTTTTTTCTTGTCTATCTCATGAGAATATATAAATCTAAAAGTATTTTAACATCCATGTGATAAAAACCTTTAAAGCATGGCAACATAATATTCCAACAATCTTGAACTTCTGACAACTACAAAAAGCTGACTTGTTGCAAGGATCAAATAACATTATGTAATCTCCTTTTTTTCTTTTTTACCATAGAAATAATATATTCATACACGAGCCCAATTTCATTCTTGTGCTTTATACAGGTGGCTGCATAATGATCAATCTCCTTTTGGAACATCTCAAAGATAATGAAGAATAATGGAAGTGTATATATAAGTAAGTTATTACAACATAAGTGAATTCTTCATTTTCAACTTTAGGATTTTTTGTTGTAACTCAAACTCACATTTCAATCCATTGTATCACTTGTCATCTACCACACTTTCAAAGGTCTTCAAAAATTGAATTATATCTAAGTCTATTTTCATGAAACTTTTCACATCCAAATTCAAGCTTTCACTCACTTGCATGCTTCACATGCTAAGGGTAAAAGCTTTTTTCATGTAGCATGTGGCCTATTTTTCTTTTATGCTATAAACATATCGTAGCCATAAGTTATCATTAACATCATACTCTAACAACAACTTACTTCACGCCACCTCAAACTATGTTTCGTCATCATAATTATACATACATCGCTTGAAGTCCTTTAAGAAATTGGATCTATTCTTCATTAGGTAACTTAGGTGCTTGCTGCAATTCTACATTAAATGCCATATATATAATGCATGCAATATGTTAGGCATCACTTCACATAATACTTTTATCATGGCTTTATCTTGGTCAATAAAGATGGTAAGGGGCTTTTTATGTCCGTGAGCCGCCAAAAAAGTTTCCAAAAGCTACTTAACTGACTTTGTTGTTTTATTATATAACAATGCAACCCCAAAAACTACAATTCCTCTATAATGATTAATGCCATAAAACAAAGCAAGCAATTTATTTCCTTTGTTAGTACAGTGTGTCATGTCAAAGAATACCACATCATTGAAAATAATCATAGTTAATTAATATCTTTGCATCAGCCTAAAAAAAATATTAGTTATTTATTTCTCTATATTCATTTGATAAGTAAGGTAAAAAGAAAAATTTTCTAGCAACTGTTCTTGGAAATATTACAATTAAACATAGACTTCCCCATACATTATGCTTTTTTGTCTTTTGCCCTGGAGATAATTATTGGCATCCATGCGTGTATAACCAAGATTTGCTCTCCCTCATGTGTGCCAACTTATCAAGCCATCTTTCTATTGAATCATGAAATCTTCTACCAGCTTAATCTCTTGAGCTTGAATTTTAGATGTAAAAGAATTTTAGATATTTTACATTGTGACACTAGCATGTGAGTAGTTTCTATAAGATAAAGTGAGTGGTTGTAATCATTAACAAAGTCATGCATTTATATTTTCTATTCACAAGTATTAATCCAATTCTTGCTTTACAATTGATTCTTGTCTCTAGTTGAGGATTAATAGTCTTGAAATATCTTTTGTTTTTCTTTCTAACCTTTTCTTTGCAATATACACCCCTACATGAACTTGTAGAGCCATCCTTCCCCTTCTTGAAATATTGTTTCCTAACTCCAAATTTATTTTTTTCACATTAATTAACCTAAAACTTCCATGCATCTAAGTTATCAAATTTCGTACCAAGTTTAAACTTAATAGCAACCTCTATGGAAAGATCCATCATTATTTGAAAAATGCTTTAAATAGAGAGGAATGGTATTTGAGACATAAAAATAATAAAACAAAAAAAATCATGTAATGGTAATTAGATTCATGAAAGCTAAAATACATATGCATATGATATTTTTAACAATAATAATTCCATACTAAGTTTATTATTTTAATAATAATAAACTACTCTTTATAATTATTATTAACCTCATATAAGCATATACATAATGAGAAAAAGTGTTTATAAAGAATAACTCCATTTTGTGCAATCATTAGCTCCAATATTCACGAACTTCATTTTATGGTTATGGTTACTTGTAACACATATATGATTATACGTGAGGGTTACCTCTAACAATGAAAAACCATTGCTTCATATAGGAAAAACAAAAAGAGGAGAATGATGTTAGAGAAGAAAAAGTTACCTCTAGATGAGAATAGTGGAAGGCAGAAGAAGGCAACAATCAGATGGTAAAACCTAGACTAAATTTAGACAAAAATGGCACTGAAGCTTTTGTGGGTATGGAGGTTGATGGAATAATGATAAAACGCACCAACCAAGTCAATTTTCTGCACAAAACACAAAGTTTAATTGGGAGCCTAGTGTTTTCATCCCTTTTGATGAAATGCAACATTTGAAGGAGCTGGGCTACCACATGTCAAGAACTGCATGGATGAACACATGAACGACTAGGATTAATTGAGTTTTGATGTCTTTGATGTGTGCCTTCTTTATGGCCATCAAATCTATTCAATTATTGTGATTTTCCTGACATCACACTATCATTTTTTGCAAGAAATGGGAGAGAACTTGAACTTGGAAGACTAGACATGTCATGAAGAGAAATAAGATGTTTTAAAAATATCTAAGAAGTTTCTAGAGCAATATTGCCCTTTTTTGTATTATTATTCTCTTTAGGAAATTTGATTCCTCGTATAACAATGAAGAAAATGAGTTGTTAAAAGGTTCTAAAATCAAGAAAATTATAATTAAGGTTAATTTAAAAATATTTGTATTGAAGAATCTTAAACTTTTATTGTATTTTAAATGATTAATTTGTGTAGAAAAATTATAATTCAAAGTCTCAAATTAAATTTTTTTTGGATTTTTTAGAATAATTTTAAGATTTAAAATCCTTCAAAATAAATATCTTTAATTTGGAATCCTCAACTATAATTTTTCATTAGAAATTTCAATGATAAACTGGTGAAAGTGTCATTGAGAGTGGAATCCGCTACATGTAAAACCATTTTAGATAAAAATTTGTTTGTAGTTTTAGATATAGTAATTAGAAAAGGGTAATTTAGAAGACACTTATTTCTATTTCTTTCTTTCTTGTCATTGCAATTTACGGATGGTAATTTTTTGGTTTGGTTAAATGTTATCTTTTTAAGTATTGTGTAAGTTTTAATTTAGCCCATATTTTTAATTGAGTCATCCTTCAACTTCCAAAAATAATGTAACTAAATTTTAACAAATTAATTTAAAATTTGTGATTTTAAAAAATGATAATATTTTAGACTTTCAATTAACTCACTTATGTTTATATAACTTGGGCGTGTTAATTCACTAGATGAAGGATAATAAGTGAAATCATGTTTAATAGCATGAATTTTTAAATTTACCTTCTTCTTTTTTTTCAAGTCATTTATAATGACATCATGAGTCATTTGTTATCTTTTCTTGTCAATCACTACTCCCCATTTCTTTTAATCTCAATTTTTTGTAAATTTAAAAAGAGTAAAAAAAGTAAATGGATTTCATACATTGGAATTTAGATCCTCTCTTTAATGAATAAATCTACTGTATATAGTTGAAAAAAGATAAAGAGAAAAAAGGAATAAGTAAAAAGAAAGGAAGTTAGCCCTATACACACTTTAATACTCTTTCTCTTTTACTGCACATAGTATAATACTATAAAGGATTCAAGGCCAATATACTCTCTTCATTATCTCTTTTTTTTTTTTCTTTCTCTAAATTTACAAAAAACTTTAAGGAAGAAAAATGGAGAAGATATCTTCTTGTCAATCACTTGTATTTAATAAGTTAATATGGTTCAAAACAATATTAAATAATAATATTAACTTGATTTTAGATTAAATTTATTATAATATTTACACAATGTACAATACTTTAGAAAATCTTGGAACATTTAAGAATTTTGACTTAAATGATATATTTCTTGAACTTAAAGTATAAGGAAGACATGATATATTTGAATGGAAAAAAAAATTAGGGTATGTTTGGTTGGAGGATGTAATAGTGAAAGGAATGTAAAATGTGGATATATGAGAAGAATGACTATTTTACCCCTATTTTTAAAAAAGTGATTTGATAGATAGAATAATAAGTATAAGGATAAAATAGACATTACATAAGTTAGATAAAGGGAATATGTTCGCAATACAACAAATCAAATGGAACCCTATATATAGCTCTTTGTATATTTATTGTCAAGTTTCTCAATTAAAATATGACAAACATATATATTTTTAGTAATAATATCATAAATGTATGGTTTTGTAAATAACTATATAATTTTTAATTAAATTATATACTTATCATATTATTATTAAAAAATTAATACATTTATATATTTTAATTAAAGAATTTAATAATAACGATATAATGAAATACATATAAAATTAGTCTTATTTGAATTCAATACATATTCTTTTTTTTTTACTTTCAACTTCTTATGTTGTATGTCTTTTGCCTAACAAAATAAATAAATAAATACTTTAAAAATATTGATAAAAAAAGGCAAAGCAGTTCTTGCCCCATTGCTACGAGTGTTTCAAGTATACGTACAGGTCTTCTCCATTGCATGGTTGTGCAATGTGTGGTCAATTGTGTGGATCATGGTCATTCCTTGCATCTTACAGCTAAAAGCATGACACGCATTCTACCTTTAAGATGCCAAATCTGACATGTGTAGATGAACCACATTTCACGATCTAGAACATTCATTGATGGAAGGATTGTGTAGATGAACCAAAATGCAAGCTACTCATTTGAAAATGGAAATGCCATCTCAAATGAACAAAGTGAGCTCTTTAGATATCGGAGTTTTCAACCATAAGAGCATCAGATTTGGGATTTTTTTTCATCTTTTTCATTTAGGTCATTATAGTGCAAAGCAGATGGTGTGCAAGCCTCCTTCTCTTTGGATTTGAATTTTTGAACTTCCTAATTGAGTACTATTGATTTAGATCTAGCTTAATGGAGTTAGTTCTCTAAGGTGTTTTGAGCTAGTCGCTTGAATCTTGTTAAACTTGAGTTAATGGCTTTGACTTCCTCTCCAACTTATATGTTATCTTTATCTTTCTTTTGCTTAAATTCGAGAAATTTTTGGCCTATTGTTGAATTAGAGTTGTCATTGTTCTAGATTGGGGACTATCACCTAAGAGCTTTTTGGCTTAAAATATATAGTGATTGTGATGAAAGTAATTATAGACTAGGTACTATCATTAAAGGGCTTGTTATTAAATTTTATTAATGTAATTGGTTGGTGAAAGTAATGTTGGTTCTTTGCATGGGAAATTTTTTTGATATGAAGTAAAATTAATTGCAATCAATGCAATGTAAGATGAATATGTGATTGTACCTGATACTAAAACTGATATGGGAGAGTAAAAGAATGAATATATTAATAGCCTACACTAGAGTTTTAGTAGGTTTTATGATATGAACAATGTCTGTGAAGTTGATTTTGGAGGTTGATGGGTTTAAGGGAAGATCTAAGTAAGAAATAATAAAGGTTTTGAATGAAAAGGTTTTAATGTTTTATGCGATTACGTATTGCAACCATCGATGTAGATAAATGTAGGACTTAATGCCTCATTGTTCCATTCTCCAATGGCAATTATAAGTCTTGGTTTCTTAGCTCAATTAGTTATCTTCAACTTTTGCAAATGGTTATCTATTTTTATTTCAATTCTTTCTTCTATTCTTGCACTTGCGCACACACATGCTTTGTTAGCAATGTGTATTTGTGGTTGCTTGGCCCTAGTTTGATAATGTGCCTTTTATATTTGTCATTTAATTTTGTATCTTTCTGGACAAACTACCTACATGCAAGTGCTTACTCTATCATAATTGTTTATATTCCCCTTTTATATGTAGATTATGCTATTTCACATTGGTAGAAGTTGATTTCTATTGCAAACAATAGATCTTTTGAAGTTTTAAAGTATGACATTTTCATTAAGGCATATTGGCACCTAGTACTGCACCAAGATTTAAAGCATGGCATGAAGTTTTGAAGTTTTAAAGGATGTCACCAAGTGTTCAAGTATGACACAAATTTAAAGTTCAAGATTCAAGTTTTATGCATTTTGTTTTGAGTAAGTTCTATACATACGAATGTAGAATAGGATGAGAGTAAGCTGTACATGTAAATGCACAATAAGGTGAGTAAGCTATACATGCAAATGAAGAATAAGATGAGAAGGGATCTTAGTAATGATTCAAACATTTAAAAATTTTTTTGTACAATTACTTTGCTTAGATGCAAAATTTTTTTAATTCTTTACTGCTTAAATGTACTTTCTAAATTATGTACAGTTACTTCACTCAGATATAGAGTTTTTTAGATTGTCAATTAGCTAATTCATAACCACTTAAGGTTTTAATGAAGTTCATTATCTTGTCATGATATATGTTTTTAACTGATTGTGGCTAATGTTTTAAGGCAAACTTAAGGTCCTAATCAAATTCTAATCTTTAACTAATGTCGAGATTGAAATGCAATAACTTTAACAATGTTCAGTATTTTTACTAAAATTTGTTAAGTTTAGCTGACGTGTTTATAAACAGCTAAATCAACAACAACAACAACAACAACAATAATAATAATAATAATAAGTATTTTCCAAATAGATGGGGTCAGCTATATAAATCAAATGATGTTATACAATTTTATCATAATCATATCTATAGACAAACCATTTATGTATAAATCTTTTATAATAGTTTTACCTATAATTTTTCTTGGTCTCGCTCTACCTCTAACTATTAAACTACTCTTTATATAATCTACTCTCCTTACTGTGACTTTTATAAGTCTTTTTCACACATGTCTAAACCATGGTTCAGAAAACCGGACCGGACCGGCCGGTTCGACCGGTTCGACCGGGAACCGGTCCCTGATCCGGTTCGGTTGAGTTAGAAAACCGGTCAAGCAAAAAACCGATCAAAAACCGGTCAAACCAGTCAAAAACCGGTGAAAACCGGTAAAAAACCGGTCAAAAAACCGGACAAAAAACCGGTCAAACCGGTTTGAAGCATCTTTTGATTTTCTTTTTTTTTTTTAATTTTTTCTATATAACAGAATAATTCATTTTAAATAATTTTAATAAATTAAAAATAGAAAGTAATAAAAAAGATGAGGGGGTTGAAATATGATTTTTTTTTTAAAAAAGAGAATATAAGAAAAATAAAATGTGTATAATTAATTATTTTTTATATTTACTTTTTATCATATTCAATTTTCTAATAATATTGCTCTCAAATATCAAGATACTTAGCTAAAATTATTATTTATTATTTTATTTTTTAATAATAAGTAGAATCTTAATATAATTTAGAAATTTTAAAAATTTAATATTAAATATTCTTAATTTTTAATCATAGATAATTTTTATTTTAAACTAAACATTAATTTTTGTAATATCTTAAGAAATGTTAAATTAGTAATCAAATATTTAAAATTTACTAATATTTATTTGTTATATTAAAATTTTAATACATAAAATTTTTTTAAATAATATATTTAATTATCACCGGTTCGACCACGGTTCGACCACGGTTCGACCAATGAACCGTGAACCAGTACCTCCACCGGTTTAATGACCGGTCCGGTTTTAATAACATTGGTCTAAACTATCTAAGATGCAATTCTAAAATCTTTTTCATAATATATGTAATCTCAACTTTCTCTTTAATATATTCATTTTTAATTCTATCTTATTTGGTGTATCCACTTATCTAATACAATATTCTCATCTCTACAATATTGAACTTATTCTTTTGTTAATTTTTTATTATCCAACACTTAGTCTTATACAATATTGTAGGTCTTATAGATATACGATAAAATTTGTCCTTAAACTTAAGAAGCACTCTTCTATCATAAATAATACCCAAAGCACTCCTCTATTTCATCTACTTTAGAATCCTATGGCTTACATCTTCCTTTATTTTTCTATTGTATTGTATAATGGACTCAAAATACTTACACCGTGTGACATGTGGTATAGTATGTTCTCCAATTCTCACTTCTATGTTAGAATTAGCACACCTCTTACTAAACTTACATTTCATATACTTTATTTTATTTCTATTTAAATGAAATTCATATGCTTTAAAAACTAATCTTCACATCTTTAATTTTTTATTTATTTCCTCTCTTGACTCTCTAACTAGGATTATATCATTTGTAAAAAATATGTATTGTGATACCCACTCTTAGATATGTTCAGTAATTACATCCAAAACTAAAATAAAATGATAAAGACTAAAGTTGATCCCTAGTGCAAACTAATGGTTATTGAAAAATCTTCTATAGGCACTTCTTTTATTCTCACACTATTTGTAATCCCATCATGCATATCTTGGATTGCTCGAACACAAGTAATACAAACTCCTTTTTTTCTTAAGAGCCTTTCGTAAAATTTTTCTTGATCTTTTATCATATGCCTTCTCTAAATCAATGAACATCATGTATAAAATCTTTTTTATTCTTTTGATATTTCTCCAACAATCTTCTTAACAAGTATATTGCTTCCATGGTCAACCTTTCTGGTATAAAACTAAATTGATTCTTTGTAACATGAATCTCTTGCCATAATCTCCACTCAATCACCCTCTCCAATACCTTCATAGTGTGAATTATGAATTTTATTTCTCTATAATTTGCATAGTTTTGTATATCCTCATTGTTCTTATAAATAAGGATTAAAGTACTTCTCTTCCACTTGTTTGGCATTCTTTTAGACCTCGTAATCTCATTAAATGACTTTGTAAGCTAACTTATACCTTTTATTCCTAAACCCTTCTATATCTCAATATCTATATTATTTGGTTCAACTGCTCTGCCATTCTCTATTCTCTTTAATGTTTTTTTTACCTCTAATTCTAGAATCCTATGATAAAAGGTATAACTTTGGTTTTCCTCTTTAGTATTTACCCTATCCGAGTGTAATAAAATCTGATGTCCTTCATTAAATAGCTTATAAAAATAATACTTTTACTTTTTCTTGATATATTGTGTTGTGACCAAAACTTCTCATTCTTCATCTTTAATATCTTTCACTTGGTTTACGTCTCTTGTCTTTTTTTCTTTATTTTTAGCAAGTTTATAAATACTTCTTTCTTTAACTTTAATATCTAAGGATTAGTATAACCCATTTAAGTGCCCTAACTTTTGCTTTACTCACCGCTTTTAAAGTGTCTTTCTTATCTATCTTATATATATTTTAATTTTTATTTACTCAAAGACCACGCTTTATAATACTTTCTTTTAATCTTAACCTTATCATGCATGCTTGTATCTCACTATCAAGATTTTTTATCCCTAGATTCAATGCCTTTTGATTCATTAAGTATCTCTTTTGTAACTTTTCTAATATCTTTAACTATCTTATTTTACATATCGTTAGCACTTCCTTGTACCTCTAAGAATCCTTCCTCCAAAATCTTTCTTTGCAAGTTCCTTTCTTTATCACCTTTTAATTATCATCACTTGATCTTTGACATCCTATCTTAACCTTTACTTTTTACTTTCTTCTTAACTCAAGCATCCTTAACCAAAATCCTATAATAGATAGTCAAACTCTCTCCAGGTATAATTTTATAATCCATGCAGAGTTTTCTGTCCACTTTCCTTAGTAGAAAGAAACCAATTTAAGAGTATACCCTCTAATTTTGTACGTGATAAGATGTTTTTCGCACTAGTGTTAGCTATTATAAAGTCAAATGCTAATGAAAAGTATAAAATAGTTTTACCTTCTGCATTTGGTTTCTCTAGGCCATATTTCCCATGCGAACCCTTGTAACCTCTAGATGCATTCCCTATATAGCCATTAAGTCCTTCTAAAACTTTATCTTATGGTGCTTTTTTAATTTCACTTATAGTGTATAAGCACTAATAATATTAAAATTTTTCCTTTATGTTATAAACTTTAATACTATGATTCTGTCTCTGAACTACATCTATCAGAATATTTTTTCAATTATACCTACTATATTTCTAGATTTAGTCTTGTCAGTTTACTAAAACTTAAAACCTAATGTGTCTAATTCATTCGCTTTTTCTTTTACCCATTTAGTTTCTTGTAAGCATATAAAATTAATCCTCATTTTAATTATAGTATCTATTATTTTTATTAATTTACTTGTAAGTGTTCTTATATTTCAAATTTCAAAACAAATTCTATTCTCATGAACTAGTTTCTTTATCCATATTTATTTTTGTTTATGAAAATGTGGGAACTCTTACTTATTTTTTATTACACCAAAACATCAATGCAATGACTCTCAGTCATATGACACTGTACTCGAGCTATAAAATCTGTTACTTTTGAGTAATGACCTAGCATTAACTTTAATACATTATTGATCTATGATATAAAAATTTGACAAAATTTTATATTAGCTATCAACTATTTAACATAACCCTCATCTTTTTTTTTTGGGCTTAAGACTGACTATAAAATGATTTGCATCAAAGCCTAACATAGGTGGAGTTTATGAATAGCTAAATCCAATTTGCAAAATTTAGTAACTTTAACCAACTAGTAAAACTAAGTAACCTCAGTTTCAAAGGAAACTTCTATTAATAAACTTTAGCAATCATTAGTTTTAAAGGAAACTTCTATTAATAAACTTTAGGAATATATATATGTAGTAACTTCAAATTTCCATTGTAGTCAAAGCAAAAGGAGCTATATAGTTTACATTTAAAAACCAAAGAAGACTTTCATTATAGCTAAATAAATTTACTCAACATCTCATTCCATTGCTAAAATCAAAGGAAATGTCTACTCCTAGTTTTTGCCTATATTCTTAGAAAGGTCAACTAGAGATCTCATTCTCTTTAACACTTCTTGTAGCATTGCTAGTGGTTCAGGAATATGCTGATTGTGACAATCCTAATTTCTTACCATCATAATTAAAGTTAAACACGCGATTAATTATCATAGGTTATGAAAATGTGGAGAAATTTAAACCTTAAGGTGATTAGAGTCATCAATCATATGATTACATACACTTATGTTCATAAGGGAATTAAATATCCATTTATAAGCCTTGGATTCTATTACTCCTCAATTATAACTCACCCTAATGACTCTAGATCATCCCTTGTGATTAACATATGGAAAACTAAGGTTTTTTAGTTAATATAAGTGTTTCAGCATGTTCACCGCGGCCTAATTACTCTTAGCCGCGGCCAATTCCTTTCTGTTTTACCCCTTTCTTCAGCTCTAGTTTCGCCGCGGCCAATCTACATGGCGCCGCGGCGAAGAAGCCTCCTGGAACTTCCTCGCTCGCCTCTCGATATTGGCTGCGGCCAATTCCTCCTTCTGCCACGTCCAATTCCTCTCTAGAATGCCGGGGACATTTTCCTAAAAGTTCACCGCAGCCAATTCCATAATTCGCCACGGCTAATTTCTCTCTGGACGACTCTCAGTTCGACCTCTCACATTTCGCCGCGGCAAATTCCTCTCTGGCACTCTCCCTGGGCAACTTCGCCTCTATTGGCCGCGGCCAACTCAATTTTAGCCGCGGCGAAGTGCCTTCTAGTTCTACATTTCGAAAATCTGGACTCATACTCTTCTTTCTCCCTCCAATCTCACCCTAGGGCCCCTCTACCTTATTTGTGGGCTCAAATAGCTTTCATTAGCCTAATTCATCCGGCTAATCTATCCTCTCTAATTCAAGATTCAATGGTCAATTTTTTTTTCTTTAATTACCCTATATCAGCAAATCTAGGGAATAACAACAACACAATTCATGCACAATTGACATTTAACATTAGATACACTTTCCATTAGAGGTTCCATACATCAGCGATTCATATCAATATCTCAAGGTTACATTCCCAAATGGTAAGTCATATCACAAGTTCAATAAGGTTTACAACAGGTATCATAAATCCATATATCAATGTGCCAATTTAAGGTAAGGCCTACTCCTCAATGGGTACATATTATATTATCAAAATACATACTCCTATACTTGGCAATACAGATACATGATGATGCTATACAAGACTTAACAAAATTAGCATCTACTCTATTACACTCAGACCAAGTGTAACTCCCCACATTAGGCCTCAGCTCATAGATGTTCATCCACTTGCTTGCCCTTATCCTTACCCGAGGAACCTTCACCTGAAATTGTAATCTCATAAAATGGGGTGAGATAATGATCTCAGTAACCAAGGCAATTCCATCATATAATCCAGTTTAATTAACATATATGCAAGAATCAAAATCATATCAATCATCTCAGCAATGAAACAATTAGGCTATCATGATTACTATCCCATACTAGCAATCATATATTCGCATGTTAAAGGCCATTAACACCAGGAGAGGCCCGTCCACGGCACCTACTCCCCATTGAGCACAACCAGGGCTCAATGCATCTGGGATTTGATTATAACCCGGTGCCCGATCGAAGCACATGCATGGGTGGCAGCCGCACCACAGCTCCACCGTGGACTCACAAGGTCCAATCATCATACAATAGATAGCCAACCAATTCATTCAACATTTCAAATTATTCATATACAGCAAGTATGAAATTTAAACCGACATATGCATGGAATTAATGTAAACCCCAATTACCTCACTTGTAGACAAGTTTGCAACAGCCACCAATGGTACAGAGTCTCCCTATAATCATAGCATCAGATAATTACTTCTCTAATTCATCACTAACAGTTACAACAAGTACCCAAAGACTTTAAATGTTAATAACTACTTAAAGAATACTTACCCAGCTACCACAAATACCAAATTCGGATTTAAGTGTCCTCTTCTAGAAATCTCAATATTCCACTTAAAATCCTAAGCAAATTTGTACAAAATTAATGCCCATAATATAAATAAGCTATGGGGGTCTCAAACCAACAAAGAAAGTATCAAAATGGGGGGTTTAAACTCACCTAATACCAGCCCTAACCTCAACCTATAAATTTCACCAAGAAAATTCCCAAACACCCACATTTCAGATTTTGGGTATGATGAAAATACTCCAAATGAAAAACTAATTGGACCAAATTAAAGAGAAAGATCAGGGGATTATGTTGTATAACTATTACCTTGGCTAAATCTTGCTCCAAATGTGAGAAAAGGTGGAATTATGCCAAGAACCCTAGCCTCTCCTCCTCACCTCCGAATTTTTCTTGTGTTTGTGTGTTTGCAGAATGAGGGAGGTGGCTGATCAGTTTTTAGGATTTTAGTGGAGTTAAGTTGGGTCAAGGGATGGGTCATGGGTTGCTCCAAGTCCAACTCCTAATGGGCTTCAGATTTTTAGCTTTGTTGGGCCAGTTCTTATGCATTAGGTTGTTGAAATTTAATTAGGTTTAGGCCAAGTTTGAAGGGTTCAAGGATTTGGGTCTACACTTAACTCATTGGGCCTCCATTAGCCTCTTATCATAATCTATTAATTTGGGCCTAGATGAAATTTCTATCCCAATTAATTCTCAAATTCATGTTAATAATTTATCTCTCTAAAATTTTTATTCACTAATTTGCCCAATTATCCTCTATTAATTATTCTTAATTACTCTAAATCCACGATTAATACCTTAATTAATTTTGGGGTGTTACACTTATGGCTAAAAAATGGTAGTCCTCTAAAATAGCTTGAGAATTTATGCTTGTCAATAAGATGTTGTCGCCTACTCTTGTAGCTTTGCCTTTTGATGATATTAAAAGATGAAATTAGTGCTTTTTTGGATACTGTTTGTTGTATCTTCAAAATTAGATTTAATGACTTGTATGATGGCAGATATAGCCTATAATAATTGAATACAAAATTTCATCTTAGACCAGAAAGGAAACAAAAAAGGTAATACAAAATTCACTATCTGCATTTTTTTTTAGCATATGAAAGGGTTGTGGTTGTGGTCCTTTTTCAACAAATAATATACTACAAGGCCTAAACCAAGAAAATCATGAGAAAAAAATTCATACCATATATTTTGTAGCATAGGAGGCAATAGGTGTACACTACTCAAAAAGAGATTATTTATTAAAACTCAAATAGAGTTTTAAATTGATGGAAAAGAGGATAACAAAACTATTCAATATGATTGGCTTTCTAATCCTCACACATTAAGTTTTTTTTCCAATGAGGCTAGAGTTTAATGAATGAAATACCCTACAAACTGCTTGTAACAGTAAAAATTGATATGGGCATCTATCAAAAGACAGCTTGATATCTACTAGCATGTTCCATATGCATCCATAGTAATTAACCTCTTAGAAACCAATTGATAAATAATCAAGGAGTTTGTTACATACCCAATAGGACCATCTTCAGTTGCTATTGGCCATAAATTGTTATTGGTCTTCTCTTTTTGAGCTTCTTAGGCAATTTAGATTGGACCAAACTAGCATCACCTAGTTCACCCAAAGCAGCCTCCATATTCAGCCACTCCTTCAACAACATCACTTTGTCTTCTTTTAATTCTAAGGCTAATGATTTAAAGGAAAACAGAACATATAAACAAGCTCCATATGGCAATCATCAGTGAAAAGGGTAGCGGCAAACAAATTACACCTTCTGAAGTGGCCAAATCACCTTCCATCATGGCTTCCATGGCCAAATTCAAAGTAAAGGAATGTAAAAGAAAGAAGCTTGAGAGAACTTGTTGCATCTACATTTTTTGTTTGTGTTTGGCATTTGATTTAGTCCTCCACAATATGTGAAATAGTGTGTTTTAAAGTTATAAGAGTCATGCTTCTTTCTGCGCTATGGGATTTAATGAATAATTTGGATTTTCGCAATGGACATGCAATTGAAGGTCCTTTCAATCAAGTAAAGGTGAACTTGGTGATTGATGGAGTGCCTACTCCTTAATGACACTTTGACTAAAAATAGGAGCAATGAACATAGAAGAAAAGGCAACGATGAGGTTAGCATGTATAGTATTGAAATAAATATTTTTTAAAAAATAATATTTATTTAATTCTCTTAATATTTTGATATATTATAAAAAATTTGTTTAATTTATTTTTATAAAAATATTATTTTTATGCAAAAAATTGGTTTTATTTCTTTTTTCTAATATGAGTGAAAGGAAGATCAACATAAGTTGTGGAATTTGAAAAATCAAGTTATGGGTAGTTGAACCCTCCACCTAAAGCTACCCCTTGGCAGTTAACGTTAGGAGAAGTGTCATTAGACCATATGGTCATTGGCAAATTAATTTTACTTTTAATATAATATTAAAAATTAAATTAATTTTAAATTTTAAGATAAAATTATAATTTTATTTTTAATGTAATAGTAAAGATAATTACATAATTTTTATTTTTTAAAAATAAATCAAAATAAAATTGGGCGTAAATTTAAAAGAAAAAAATTAGGTGTAACCTAGCTAATAATAAGTGATTTCTTTGGTATAACTACTTATGTAGCCCCTTTTGATTGGGACACATAGTGCTAGCATAAAAAGATAGAATGATTGAGTTATGAAGTGAAACTTACAAAAAAAGACTCAAGAGAAAGGGCAAATATTTTATTATACTAACATTTTAGCCCTAAATATTTTATATTTTATGTTTACTAACCTATTGCCCTCAGTTTGGTAGGATTCTTAATTGACTCCCTCAACTTTCTTTATTTTTCCAAATAAACCCCAAATCTCTTCACAAATCCTACCCCTATACTTTCTTTATTTTCCTAATAACCCTAAATTAAGTACAAATCCACAAATTTTGATTGCGATCTTGAATAACCATGCCTTTTCATTAGAAACTTGTTTTTAAGATTAAATTTTGAATTTCTATCATGTTTTTGGTATGTTCAGAGAGTTTTTGAATTAGTCTAACAATCACTTTATTGTTACTAGTGAAACAATATGATAAAAAAGACCAACAATCACTTTAACGATCATAATTTTCAAATTTTTAATAATTTTGTTTCTAATCAATTGACTGTCCTAAGCTATTAGTTGACTATTCACTTCTGGAGTTTTGCAAGATTACTTTATATAACTCATTAGTCAACTAATGAACCCAAAATAATTGATTGATTCCTTCAAGAAACTCATCAATTAATTGTTTCATTCCATCAGTCAACCATTGGTTCTTTGTTTCCAATCCTTTTTTACTTTGTGTTGAACCCGTCAACTAATTGCTTATAAGGAGCATGTTTTTCCAAACTATTTCTAATAGATTCTTAGACATTCTAGGCAACATGAGGGATTTAATTTCACTCATGAAAACAAGAACTCAAGATCTTCGATCTACACTTAAAAGAAGAAAGCTTGGAGATTCAATCATTATGGAAACCTATGTCTATATATATTAAGGTCTAAGAAGGAACATAAAGAAGGAATCCATAAAGTCTCTTCTTTCATTAATAAATATTGATGGGTCATTTGGGGCTTATCTTTCATAGATCTAAATATCCATTTTTTTGTAGTTGTCAAAGCTCTTAGAGAAGCAAGTTTGGTCACAAGCTCTTCCATATTCGTCATTCTCTCTATCCCTAAGGTTTTTAAAGGTTATTAGGAAAATAAAGAAAATGCCATTGGGCTTTTTTTTGTTTTTGGTAATTGTCACTTTATAACTCATTCAATTAACATTTCCCTATCACATCATGTGTCCCTGCAAGAAAAAGACACATAATGATTGTAAGAGTGCAATCTTTTTGCAATGAACGCATTGAAAAAAGAACTAATAAAATATGGTATAATCATTCAACAAAAGCAAGTATCGCTTTGTCATATGATATATAATAATATTTAACCTTATCATGTGATAGAGTTGGTAGTTACTGTTGATGTTCAAGGTTTACCCATCCTTATCTCTGTTCTTTAACACTAACTCTTTCCCTTTTCATGAGAGGTACAAAATCGAAAGTCCTTTTTTCAAGTTTTAATTGTTTCTTACTTTCTTCAAAAAATTCATAGAGGTACAAAAATAAGGTATGTTGGTATGTTTTTATTTGCTTCGTGTTAGATAGTATTTGCTAAGCTTACCTATAAAAGAAGCTAGGGATAGTAATAATGAAAGGGGTTTATTAAAATTAGAGTAAATTATATTGATTTGTTCTAATATTTGATTGAATTATATATGATACTTATTTTATTTAAAAAATATTATTTGGGTTTTCTTTTATATTTGATATATATTATAAAAAGTCTCTTTTATTGTTTATTTTTTATCAATAAAATTTACATTTTGCACAGCATGAAATTATAATTTTTATTGTTAATATGACAATAAAGACAACTAAATCAATGTTAAGTTCCAAAATAAAACTATAACTTAATCCTTTATATTTTAGTAAAAACTACTAAATATTTTTTTTTTTTAAAAAGCACATATTACGTAAAAAGTTAATTTTTGTTGATAGTTGGGTTATGGCTTAGAGTAAAAGAGAAGGCCTAATATAGCAATAGAATAATGTATTGCTTAGTATGAAAATTAGATTACAAGTTCATGCCTCTATTAGTTTAGAGGAAGAAAGAAGATAGGCTATCATCACTAATACATAGCAACGAGGCTTAAAGTTCTAAAGGTTATGTCCTAAACCAAAGGTGTTGGCTCCTTGCTTGCTTTCCTCTTACTATTGATTGGGATTCATTTCCCTTTATACCTTGGGATCTATGCCAATTGTTATAAGGCTTATAACGTTAGTAAGGTTATTCTAGTGATTTAGGCTAAAAAAATTTAGCTTATTGGATTTTAGGCCTACAGTCATGGCTATAATAACCATCCCCAAGTTTGGGTTTTTAATGGTGCAAATCTTTTGTTTAAGCACTTGACACATTCTTTTAGAGTTTCTTCCTCTTTTTAGTACATGCCTAAAAAGGCATATGTCTTAAGTTTGTATTTTGTTTGTTGAGAGTTAAGCTTGGAAGTGCTCAGTAAGTTAGCTAAAGTTGCCAGTTAAGTCTTTGAGTAGGCTTTTGAATCATATCATAACTTATTCATTGAGAGTTGTAAGGAAAAACTTACATTGGTACTCAACTAAGGCATTAGCCAAGTCTATTTGGAAGGTAAAGTTTTGTAAGTGATGGGTAAGATTAGCCTTCCTAATGTATAACTTGGTCTGAATGAGTTTGTATCTCTTAAGGAGGAGTGCTGGCTAGACGTCATTCGTGAAGGGTAAAGTATTAAATCATGCAAGGCTTGTATCAATGAAATAGTCAACTTGCAAGGTATTTTAACTCCTTTCTCCTAAGATTATCTCTATGGTATCCTACTTCTCCCTTTCAACACTCTACTTTTCTACTACCATTTGTAATGTTTGTAACACTTTGTCATTTCCTTCTGTGCATTCTTTTACTTCCTTTAGCATTTGATTGACATTTCCTTTCTTAAGGTTTCAGGTCTTGCTAGCTCCTAGATGGGTGTTGGTTCGTATAAAGTTTATGATCTCATGTTGATGTTTCTTCCTATGTCTGTTGTAACTCTTTCATCTCTTTGCTCATTGCAAAAGACATCTTCTATGCTATCTCTGATTTTACTTGATTCATAGTCTGTCTTTTCTTCTTTTGAAGGTATGTAGTCTTCGTTGAGGGATGTTGATTAATTTCTTTCTCTCCTACTCTAGGCTTAACTTCTTCTAGAGTGTGCTTTGGTTACTTTAGGTGCATCCGCCATGTGAATTGCTTTACTTTTTTATATTCTTGCAAGCTTGCTTTCTTATGGGTCTCTTTTTGCAATTATTAACTCTCGCTGCAATGTTATCAATTACTATTGCTATAACACATGGAAGATTCCAACATTATTAGGTTATGTCTATGTTAAAGTGTCTGCTATTGCTTGGTCAACATGGTAAGTGGTAAAGGGATGGATGACATTTTTTGGCCTAGTGAAAGAATTGTTGTTGCCTTCAGCACTGGGATGGTAAGTGTGTATTGGTTTGAATTCAGCTGGAACTAAGGGATTCATAGTGGTTCGTATGTTAGGAAGGCTTTTTACATCATAGTTTCTATCCTTTCTAAGCGTGAAAAGGAGATGGCTTGACAATGTGCTCTTAGACATATCTCATTCCTTACTTTAGTGTTGTGATCATTGTTTTGGTTACTAGAATGGCTTCTCCTTGTTTGCACCATAGACCACAAAGGACCAATGAGTTTGAAAATTTAAGTTGGGGTTGTTGTTTCCAAAATAGAAAGTCAACTTACTTGGTGTGCCAAATGTTGGTACTTAAGTTATGACTTAAAGTAAAAGAAGAGGCTAGGTCTAGTAATAGAATGGTGTATTACTTAGTATGAGAATTAGATTACAAGTTCTTGCTTTTATTAGTTTAAAGAAAGAAGGAAGACAAGTTATCGCCACCAATTTATAGTAATAAGGCTAAAAGTTTTAAGGGTTATGTCTTAGACCAAAGGTATCAGTTCCTTCCTTACTTGCCTCTTATAGCTAATTGGCATTCATTTCTATTTTATACTTAGGGATTTGTACTAATTGTTTTAAGGCTCTTTAAGGTTGATGAGGTTATCCCTGTAATTTAGACCATAGTGATGTAGGTTGATCTAGTTTAAACTTATGTGAATATTATACCTGTAAGACCTTAATAACAAATTTATTAAGAAAATAAATTGAGATAGACGTTTATATATATATATATATATATATTTAAAGTGAAAGACACAGACACACAACTTGTTAGTTTTTTCAAACAATGGTGTGACATTTTTATTAGATTAGTAACAAGTAATAGTATGATGAAGACTCTACTCTTACTTCCCAATCACTATGTTTCGCTAATACTTTATTAGTCCTTCTTTTAAAATGAGAGCTTATTTTATTCTCTTTCAAAAGCATGTTGCATTGCTTTTGGCAGATTGCCATTTTGAAATTTGAACTAGCGGATTGAGTCTTCTTTAAAAATTCAATATATACACATATAAGTACAACTAACCTTTTCACTAATGATGCAAAATTTATTAACTTTTATAATTGTATTTTAGATCAATAAATCATTACTTTTTTACTGAAAGAAAAAAGCATAGATATTTAGATTATTTTATCATAATCATGTATTTAGTGGACATAATGAAATGTCTAAAACATTCTTATATTAATTTTGTTTTTAGAGAAAAATGATTTGAATATATGAATTTTATTTTTTAATAAAAAGTATAAATATTTTAGTTCAAAATACAAATGTGGAAGTCAACTACAAATCATATATATATATATATATATATGTATATATATACATATATATATGTATGTATGCATGTATAAACCATCAGGATAAGATGTGACACATTTGCATCAATCAATATTTTATCATACGAACGGGTTTTCAATAGTCTAACCATTAAATTAAATGTAATTATTATGGTAATCATATATATTAAAGTTTAGAAAAAATTAATAAAAACAAGTGTGAAATCAAATAATTAATAATCTCTTTATATTTAAAAAGTATATTAAAGATTACTTTGTTGATTTATTAATAGAGTATATCACTAATATAGGTATTTTACATGCCTTAAATCCTTATAATTTCAAAAATAACCAAATCTTTATTACTAAGGTTTAAAAATCTATGATCATAAAGCTTCAAATCCCATCAAATCACAGACAATGTATTAAGATAACAAGTTACTCTAAATAGCATAATTCCACTAAAAGTAAGTTACTCTAAGTAATATGACTTAGCTAAGAGAGACATTACAATTTGATCAAACTTATAATTAACTTACATTTTCCTTAGTAAAAATCAGGATCAAGGATGGATGCATAGGTGGGCAAGA